>OY998176.1:39079393-40403143 GCA_963921935.1 Galeruca laticollis
CTCATTTTTGCAGAAAAATTTGGTCTGTATAATGAGTTTGTGGGATTTGTTTCATTTGTTGCCTTGTTTTTGTCTTGCAGTGTATTTTCCATTGAGCTTTCTTCATGTAGGTTTTTATTGATATTGCTTCTGCTGGGCTGATAATTTTTTGTGTGTATTTGGTGTTCAGCTTGTTTTGCTTGATTGCTGTTAGTAGGGAGGCCAAATATCACTCTGTGGATATCTTCAGCAACAGGAATAAATTGTTTTGGTTTATTCGATGTAGGGGAGTTTTTCTCCTTTTCCATTTGTAACGCACTTTTCTCCATGTTCCATTGTCCTCTATTTCCATCTCTGAGTATTCTCCATCACTTGAACTGCTCATGGTGATGTTTTGTCTCCTGGACTATTGTTAAAGTTCTCTAAATCACTATCACGTCTGCTCTCTTTGGTAGCTAGCAGGTTACTCTCTTGATGTTACGCCCCTGGTAGAATTAAATGTCCCCAATAGTTGATACTTTTGGAATTAGTTATGTTTAATTGTTCCTAAGGTCAATCACCAGTTTTGTAAAAATACACAAAGTGATTGTTCTACTTTTTCATAATACACAGAAAAACTCGTATTTTGATTTAAAGTTAACGATCTATTAAGTATCGATAAGCGATGTTTACTCGTCGGCTACCAAAATAGGAATGTGAGATATTTTTATTTAAATAGACAAGCGTGAGCTTTGGCTATGTAACTATCAGGTATAGTGGCGATCACAGATAACCCACATATAGATGAGACACTGATTGAGGAGCCATCTAAAGAGCCTGTCGACTAAACAATTGAGTGATGTTGAAAAGATTTCTATAATTTTAGGTTTTGGCGGTATATTTAAATTTCCTGTTTTTTAATTATTTTATTTCAAAATAACCATTTAAACCATTTAAATGGTTAATTAAATTGGAAAAAATAAAACAGTAATCACATAAACAGTTTATTTATTTTGGTATAAAAATACACAACAAATAATTTCTTTCACAAAGTACTGTTCTTAACAAACAGAATGACAATAAATAAACTATAATGTAAAAACAATGCAATAATTAAAAAATAATTTGAGTAACATACATTCTAGATTGGAGTATCATTAGATTTTTAAATGACGTTAAATCAAGATAAAAGTAGAAAATTATTTATGATAAATTTATTTATTTATTATTACACTCGTATAAACACACAGAGCTGGACAAACTGCTGAAGTATATCTGCTACTTACTTAATCAAAAAAAGTGTTAGCAATGAGCAGTTAACTACTATTTTTGGCAACTTTTTGTGAAAGCAAACATTTGAGTATAATTACTCTGAATGTTAGAACAAAAGTAATTAAAATACTTTCAAAGGAAAAGTTGTTAACTACTGCCCAGCCCTGTAAATATAAGGTGCCAAGTAAATACATATAAGAGTGCTAAACAGCACTTGTGACTGTATAACATTTAAAATAATATATCTAACATTTCATTTCCACTTAAAACACATCTTTATTTCTTTACTGGAAGTATTAAATAGGTTTATATCACAAGCTTAAACCTAGTATATTGCATATTTGTGTATTTCTACATTTAAAAGCATTCCGTTCTTATGAAACCATCGTTTAAGGCAGTTTAAGTTACTCTGCAGCTCCTGGCAGTCTATGATTGTTAAAATGTTTCTTAAGGGCTGTTAAAAATCCCACCGTCTCGTGGAAGTCCTTTCTCGTTTCTGGTTGAGGTTCTACAAGTATACACAAAAAATAACAACAATAGATAAGTAAACACACAAATATGTTTGAAAATTTATGTCAACAAAAGAAAACAAAATGCGCTTACTATCGAAATAATAAGTTTACACATGTTTTTGGTTTATTTGAATTCCTTTTTTGGAGCCTTCGATTTTTTTAGGAATTCTTTTTTTTTGTTTTTAACTATTTTTTGATTTATTGATTTTTTTATTTTTCGTCTTTATTGGATATTTTGGCTTTTTGGTTAACGCTAGACCAAATACTTAGACGTAATGCCTCAACAAAAGTTAATACTCACTTTCATTTCCCATAAATTGTCATACCATGGGCTATATATGAAAATCGGCAAGGGGTCAATACATTCCACCCCATAGCTGGTGGAGGGAATAGCTATAACATAAAATAAAACTCAGATTATTATTTCTTCAATGGGTACATTTTAAAATGGAATTGTTTGAGTATGGTGTACACACTAGATATAAATTGAGTGTATGAAAAGAGGAGTACTGAGTGTGTCATTTTATTAAAATTCCAGCTAAGCGCTTTCAGCCATTATGTCATTCTCAAAGCTGTCGACAAGAGAAAAACATACAACAGGTACAATGTACATACAATGAAATAAAATGTTTGATGTTACACCATTATTTAAGTAAAATTTGTTAAAATTACCCTATAAAGAGGGCGTACACACATATCATTTAGTTAATAATTTCAAATTAGACGTTTCGTTATGTGAATTACAATTGTACACGCTCTTTATAGAGTAATTTTAAAAAATTTTACTTAAATTGATGTAACATCAAACATTTTATTTCATTGTATGTAGCAGTTACAGAGTTTGATGTTTTTTGACAACTTCTGTATGTTTTTTTCTTGACGAGAGCTTTCCAAATGGCCTAATGGCTGAAAGTGCTTACCTGGAATTTTAATAAAATTAAACACTCAGTACTCGTCTTTTCATTCACTCAATTTACATTTTAAAATGTCCAAAATTATAGCTTGCTATATTGAATACAATAAAACTTACCATCAATTTTTGTTAATTTCCACTCATATGGGAGGGCAAATCAAACTGTCTTAATAACCTCTCTTCGTCTTTCTCAAATCTAAAGAAACACTGTTTTTCAAAATGAAGGGATCATATCGTCCATCGTTTCCTCGTCGACATATGATTTATTACCACTGCTTTTCAGCCATATTAATTTTATCTTCCTGGGTTGGAGGAACAAAACTGCAAAAAGAAATATTTACTTTATTAATGCAGCAATTTTCAGTTTAGCTAATGTAAAACACAACCATGATCTCTAAAGTTGTCGATTAAATTAGTAAAAATTCTGTGTTTTATAAAAATAAAGATAATGGTTGTTAATTGTGAAAGAAAAAATGCTCAAATTTTTTTAATAAAACTTACCGAGTTACCACCATTTATTAGACTCCTTCAGAATACACTTTGACATTGTCTTTTCAATTAATAACAATAAAGCAACGAAACAACAGATAAATATTACACTATAGCAATTAAAAAATACACCAAAATACCGTAACCTTATAATAACCTCTACACATGAACTAAGAAATGATAACAGTATAACATTGGGGATGGGGACGAGCAATATGATATCGCGCATACGCAGTGATAAACATCAATAAAATTTGATTACTAACGAGGTTACAGTTTTCGTTAATTTTTTGGAATTATCCACCGATTTTAGTTACTCGACAGGCTCTATAGATGGCACGGTCTGCAGTGTCCCTAGTCTGGTGGCGATTTACCATCTCTTTATAGGCGGTAACGTTGCCCATCTATAACTATTGGTGGGCAAGAAGAATTGCTTTTGGTGGTTGATTTGGAGTTCTCTTCAACCTTTTTATTTGCACGTTTATTCTCATCGTCTGAACTAGAGGAAATTGTTTCGATTTTCCTAAATTTTAGTTTTTTTCGTTTCTTCTGTGGATGATTTACATCTTGAATCTCTTCGTCCGAGGCCTCGGACAGAGAGTCGTATTTATTTTGAATGTTTATGCTTGTTTGGTCACGAGAAGTTTGTTTGGTTAGCTTGTTGAATGTGGTGTACTTGGTTTGATTAAATCTGGGGGGAAGGGGAGAATATCCGTAACTTCCATCTGCTCATTTTTGTGAGCTAGGTAGGACGTCTAATTTTCTAGCTATTATAGTTTTCTTGGATACCTTATTGTACTGAGAGGTGAAATTATCAGTATTAGGTAAATTACTATTTTTACTTATCCGCCCTACCTATCTAATATGCGAGAAAAGTATTGGTTTACCCCAAAAAAAGTTGGAATTTTTAAAAAAAAAATTTGAGTTATTTTTACGATTTCCATCTAGAACAACACAAAAAAAACGGTGTTTCAAAAAATCCTGTGTATGTCGTCGGCCACTTTTTGTTAGCACGATACAGCCTCCGGAGTGCAACAAGTCACCAATTTTATGATTGAATATTATTCAGAACATCTCACAGATGAACTCTATTGATTTTCAGCTTAGCAGAACCGGTATAAGAGGTGCTATAGTACTTTAAGTACGACATTTTTGGAGAAATTATAGTTTGTTAGCACGATACAGCCTCCGGAGTATATACAAGTGACCAATTTTATTATTGGATAGTATACAGGGCGTCTCAAAGATAAACTCCATTTATATTTTGTTCACTAAAGCCAGTACAACGAGTGCTATGGTACTTGCAGTACCAAATTTTTGGAGAATTTTCAGTTTGTTAGCACGATACAGCCTCCAGAGTGTATACAGGTAACCAAGTTTATGATTGAATATTTTTCAGGGCTTCCTATAGATGAACCTTATTGATTTTTAGCTCACCAGAGCTAGTACAACGGGTGCTATGGTATCTAAAGTGCCACATGTTTGGTCCTTTTTGGAGAAATTCCGGAGTGTATACAAGTGACCAATTTTATAATTGGATATTTTTCAAGGCGTCTCACAGATGTACTCTATTGATTTTCGGCTGACTAGAGCGAGTACAGCGGGTCCTATAAATCCAGATATACTACATTTTTGGTTATTTTTGGAGAAAAATCGGTTTGTTAGCACGATATATCCCCCGAAGTGTATACAAGTCACAATTTTATGATGGAATATTGCTCAGGGTATCTCACAGATGCGGAAAAGTTAGTTTTAATTTTTAAAGCCGTTTATTTTTCCTTATCTTGATCAACTTCTTGTGTCCACGATAGGTTGGAAGGGTTTTGAATTTGCGCTTGAGTAATTTTTATCTTGGGTAGTTGTTTATTCTTTTGAGAATTACTTGAGTTGTCATTCGTGTTTTCACTAGATTCATATACTATAGCGTCTTCTTACATAATGATAATATTTTGATCTTTGCTCACATTAGTAGATCTTTCCGGAGTCGACGTGCGATATGAATGACTTCTTCTGCAAGTTGGAATAGATAGTTCAAGGTTTGGTTGAATTTTAGACACTTGTTAAAATCTTTCGAAGTTGTGTTTCTAGACCCTTCTTTTCGGACTGTTCAGTTTCTTAGTATTGAGTTCTAGACACTTTTTATTTTGTTGAGTTAACTCGAGGCATTTATTGAGAGTATCGACGTCTACCGTTTCTAGACACTTTTTAGGTCTTTGTGTCGGATTTAATATTAATTTGCTGTTAGTCAGCGTTGTCGTTAATATACACCAACCAATTAAGGTTCGTCGGGAACTTTTGGCGACTTTGAAATTTGTGGGTGTTTGTTTTTTGTGAAATGACTTTTTTACTGAATATTTTATTTTGTTTCTTTTATTAATTTTAGATTTGAATTGACCTTTTATGTCTGATTTACGTGGTGATGTTTTAACTTTCACAGAATGTTTATTATTGTTTTTGACACTGCCATTATTATCGGCGCAGCCGGAGTGCTCGAAATAGAGCAAGTGTTTGAAAGACCAGTTATCTACGAATACATTACGCTATTTTTTTTATTGGTGCACTTTGAAATCATAAAATATTATTATTATATTATTACTACAAAAAAATGGAAGTCCTCGATGCCCAGCCAAGTTTTGTGAAAGTCAAATAGTATTTATTTTTATTTGACGTTACGAGGTACTGCTGTCAGATCAATAATCAAAAAGTTTCTTTATTTATACTTAAAAGGATACAATGTATATATGAATATATAAATAAATTTTGCAGAAAAAACAAAATAAAACATTGGTTCACAATGAAAATATACAATTTAAAAACTAATGAAAAAAATTGTCATTGATACTTACGTTTCTCAAGTTGTTGTTGTTACCATAGGGCCTTTAAAAAAGGCGCGTGTTTGAAAGTTCGATTTAATCACGCTGAGGCATGCTTTAAAAAGGTAATATGAGGCATCAATAGAAAAAAATTAGTGATTGAAACTGAATTTGGCTGGACTTGCAGTAGGTACACTCTTTATTATTGTAACTGTTACACTTCTGCAATAGTAGTAATATTAGTAGTAGTCCTAAAATACAATAATATAACTAATTTTATAAAAATCTCATTGATGCAAAGATGTTAAGCACCGGGTTATTTTTGCCGACCAGAGGAGAAGTCGAGTGATCTGTATTTAATTGTGGGTTGTTTTACACACACATATTTGAAAGGAACACTTTAAACTAAAGAAATAATATATTAACATTGAATAATTACACAGGAATGAAGAATAATATGAAATACCAAAATGGCGAACTTTTTATATATAAATGTCAAATTGACAATCCCTGCTGCTCTTCTATTTCTGCTGTCAGAGGCCTCGTCAACTAATCGTTACAATTCTCCCCCTCTGCTTCACGAATCGTCTCGAGAGTAGAAGCAGGGAAGTTGGAGGCCGCTAAACAACAGGAGCAACTTTTGGGTTTAGCGATTCTTCTCTTTGGAGGACTTACGGGATGGGTCTGAGCCTCTTCTTCCGAGGTATCCTCTTGCGGCATATCGTCCGGAACAGGGGCGCGTAGATAACTGGAGCTGTGGGAGTCGATATCTCAGTTTCCGGTACAGTCGTCTCTGATATATCCAAAGGATTATTACGTGGTCGACCTCTTTTTCGGATTGTCGTACCGGCACTGAAACATTAGCATTAGCGAAGTTGTGGTATGCAGTCAACGCTGATACATGATATTTTCCAACCACTTCAAACGGTTTGCTAACGGCACCAACCTCGTAAGTTGTCGGAGTAACCAGACGGTGGATTTGGTACGGTCCATCGCGACGCGGAGCGAACTTACTAGTATATTAGTCCTCGGATTTACTAAGTGCATGTACATCTACGAGTACAGTATCACCTACTTGGAATGGAGCGACAGGTCGGTGACTTTTATCGGTATAGTCTTTGGCACGATCTTGAGCTTTCTAGTGATTTTCTCGAGCTACACTTAAGGTTGTTGCTAAAGTCTGTAGATATGGTGATATCTCGGGTACACAATTGTCACAATCCAGGATAGCACGAGGGTCGTGATTAGCGTCATCTGGCGTTCTTAATTCGCGCCCGAACGTAAGATAAGCAGCACTAAAACCGGTTGATTGCGACTGTACTGAATTCATTGAAAAACGTATCGTCGGTAATTTGTCTTTCCACTGGGTATGATCCTTTTCTGTCAAAATTGACAACTGACACTTGAGGTCGCGGTTTTTTCGTTCGACCGGATTAGCCGCGGGGTGATACACAGGAGTGAGAGTTTGCTTGAAGCCTAAGACATGGGCTTCTTGTTGCATCACTTCACTTACGAACTGCATACCATTATCACTGATAACTCTCCTTTGAGTTCCATATCTTAAAATTATTTCATCGATTAAGCATCGAGCGCACCTTTCTGCAGTGGCCCTCTGTAGAGGGAATAGTTCAACCCATCTACTGGCAGTATCCTCTATTATGAAAACCCACTTGTAACTATACATAGTCTTCGGTAATGGACCAAACAGATCAATTGATAGGGTTTCAAACCTTCTAGACTGAACAGGTGTTTGCAATTGTCCAGCTGGTTTTAAGTTAATTGCTTTGTAGCGCTGACACACAATACAGTTTGACACATACTTCACAATAGTTGTTCGCATTCCTAGCCAATAATAACGTTTAGCAATTCTTCGATAAGTCCTTTCAGCACCATAATGGCCGGCCAGTTCTGAGTCATGATATTCTGCTAAAATGGATGGGATTTGCTTTTTGGGTACAACCTGCTGAGCCTCTTCTTCATCGGCTTCAGGAACATATCTGTACAGTATCCCATTATTCATCACATAACCTCTCTCTAGCCATCTCTTGAGGTCAAGGTCATCATTTGATAGTCTCTCGAAAGAGATAATAATTTTAAGAAGATCTTCATCTTCCAGTTGCAGTTTGCGTATTTCGCTAACTTGCTGTCTGGGCATATCTACTGATACCAAGTTAGTCTCAGTGGCTTCCGCCACACTTGGACGAGACAACATGTCCGCTACAACATTTAAACGGCCTGGGGTGTATTCAATTCTTAAATCATAAGATTGCAAAATTAAATTCCAACGTGCTAAACGACCTGAAGCTGATTTGAGAGACATGAGCCATTTCAAGGGCTGGTGGTCGCTTTGGATAATGACTGTAGAGTCTTCTAAGTAACCTCTAAATTCGGATACTGACCAAACGACAGCTAGCGCTTCTCTTTCTGTCGTGGAGTAGTTCTTTTCCGCTGCGGTCAACAATCTGCTAATATATTCGATAGGACGCTCATCTTCCAATGTCTCCCCCTGGAGTAAACACGCTCCAAGTGCGTAGTCACTGACATCTGTCCTTAAAATGAAAGGCTTTGATTGATCAGCTTGTCACAAGATTGGACTGGTGGTTAACCAAGCTTTTAATTGATTGAATGCCTCTATTTGACGAGGACCCCACAACCACTTTGCTTTCTTTTTAGTGAGCATGGACAATGGTTGGGCTATATCAGCAAATCCAGGTATGAATCGTCGGTACCAAGCGCAAGTTAGCAGAAATTAAATTAGGTTCTGCATATTCTTAGGTTCTGATATATGGTTGGGCTATATCAGCAAATCCAGGTATGAATCTTCGGTACCAAGAGCAGGTTAGCAGAAATGAAATTAGGTTCTGCACATTCTTAGGTTCTGGTATATTATTTATGGCATTAACTTTGTCATAATTTGGTGAAAATCCTAGAGGTGAAATGATGTGACCTAAATACAGGACAGAATCACATGAAAAAGAGCATTTATTTCGATTTAGGTGAAGTTTGAAATGGCGAAGACGATTAAATACTGTTTTTAGGTCTATTAAGTGATTACTAAAAGACGATGAAAGGACGATCAGATCATCCAAATATGCCAAGATATTAACGTCTTGAAGGCCAGACCGGAAGCGGTCAATGAGACGCTGGAAAGTCGCTGGCGCATTGCAGAGACCGAATGGCATTCTAGTGTACCCAAAGGTACCATATGGACAAATGAAGGCAGTTTCTACGGTAAGCCTCACCCCACCATCCTTTTTGGGAACCAATACCACTGGCGCTGCATACGGAGAGTCGCACTCTTCGATAATATTCATGGACAGCAATTTATCGATTTCCTTTCGAAGTAATTCTTTCTTATATTCCGAGAGCCTGTATGGAGGGACTGAAATAGGTGTATCATCCAATAATTGTATGGAATGTTCAGCATATGGTGTAGACTCTAGAATTTCCTCAAGTATGTCGCTATTTTCCTGCAACACATTGTTAAGGTCATTTCTTTGAAAAGGTGTTAAATTAGTCGCTTCGGAATCTCTTAGATTAACTTCTGAGAGATTTATAGCATTCAACGTACAATACTGGTTGAGAGGTTCTACAAATGGATACAATATCTCTGGAGCATCCCCATAACACCAACAACCACGTGGAATATCCAAAACAATGTTGCCTAATTTCAAAAAGTCAGAGCCGAGTAGCGTTCTACTAGAAGTATGCTCAGGAAATGAAATTAGATTTAAATTATGTTGTCTGTCTTGAAGCGTAACAGAGACTTCAAAAAACAAAGCCGTTACTAAGCTTACTTTTCCATCAGCTAGAATCATTTCCATGGGTCTAGTAGTATAAGGAATCTTGTCATTAAGTAAAATTTCTCGTAGCTTTGCTCCTGCTATACTGGATTCAGCACCTGAATCGAGATATGCCATGCCTGTATGACCTTCAACTGTAATATATGCTAAAGGACGCAAGTTACCTGAAGCTTGAGAAAACGAGCTGCACAAAAATTCAGCTGGTCGAGTTGACGTTGATGGTTTTGAACATTTCGGACAGTTGCTTCGTATATACCCTGGTGTCTGGCAACCATAGCAAATTAAAACTTTGGATGAACCATTAGTATCAGAAATGGTTTGATTATTAGGAGTGTCAATAGATGCTTTCTTCTCACGGGTTAATAGCTTACGACACTCGTCTTTATTATGTCCATAATGTTTACAATAAGAACAGTGTTTTTGTTTTGGAACATAATTGCTTGAGTTCTGATTTGAAGTAACAGGTTTTAAAGCTCCTTTGTCTTGTAAAGATATTTCTGCATTTTGAGCTGCTTCAATAAATTCGCGAAAATCATTAATTTGATTACGACAGATTTTACCTCTAATTAATGGATTCAGCAATCCACACAGCATATCTATCTGTACGTGTTCAGAGACAACTGAATCACCTTGTAATCTTGAAAATAAGGCACGTTTTTGACTCACAAATATATCTGTTTTCTCGTTACCTTGAGCAGTGGAAAATATATCTCTAAATATTTGGTATGGGGGCTTAGCAAATCCATAAGCATGTAAAAGTGCCTTAGTTGCTTCATCAAAAGAAGTAATGGATCCTTTGATCCCTTACCACCATGTAGCTGCTGAATCACATAGTAACATACTGAGACCTTTGATAGCATTATCATCTGAAATCTTCAAACATTCGTTGTAGGTTGTGATTGCATCTATAAATGCATCCACATCCGCTCCTGAAGATCCGTCAAATCTAGCTTTGCATGCAGAGAAATTAGCAGTACTTACTGTTTGAAAATTGAATAGATGAGGCTTTTACTTGATGAAGATCCATACTGAACGATGAAATAAAACAATATAGTTTGTTTAAATCTTCATATATTTGAACTAATGTTCAATTTAAACTTGTTGACGCGTTTCACTAACA
Organism: Galeruca laticollis; assembly: GCA_963921935.1. Lineage (NCBI taxonomy): Eukaryota > Metazoa > Arthropoda > Insecta > Coleoptera > Chrysomelidae > Galeruca > Galeruca laticollis. The sequence continues at coordinate 39,090,274 of OY998176.1, forward strand.
CAGTAGCTTTGTCAAAACGAATGAAGGTAAAATATAAAAATGTCTTAATATATACAGTGCTAAATCTATTTACTAAGTTTAACAATGGTATTAAAAGATATTACCTGGAAATTCATTCACTACAAACATTCCTAAGCTATCTTATAGGTAAAGAGGTTCAATAAAGGAGACTGATTGATATCTATTTGGTCGTTAAGGAGATTACCTGAATATTTATTTTTGTTAATCTCTAGGGCTTCTAATAAATTTAAACTAAAGGATTTACCGACTACATGGAGAATTTCAAAATTTGGGTCGAAAATGTGTTGGTTTTCTAATAAATGATTTGAATAGTTAGAATCTAATTTTTTGTTGTCATAGCTACGTTTGTGTTCCGAAAAAATTCTAGTTTTAAAATTTCTAAAAGATCTACCGATATAAATTTTATCACAATTGTCATTACCACATTTTAATTTATAAACTCCTGATTTGTTTAATTTTGAAGATTTAGATTTATTATTTTTAATGAATTTGGATAAATTGTGATCAGTTTTAAAGGAAATATTCATGTCTAAAGTTTCTAAAAATGATTTAATTTTTAAGGATGGTGTTCCAAAGTATGTTAAGCTTTTAAATTGTCTATTATTTTTATCTGAAGGGAATACTTGTTCTAAAGTCTGTTTTTTTATCTTTTTATTTATGATATTGTCAATTAAATTTGGATCGTAATTATTATTAACTGCTATTTGTTTTATGATATTTAATTCTTTGGTATAATTATTAATATTTAATGGGACTGTTAAGAGTCTGTGTATCATACTATTGAAAGCTGCTAGTTTATGACTGAATGGGTGGACCGAACTATTATGAATTGTAATATCTGTATGTGATGGTTTATGAAATATAGAAAAATCATGTTTATTATTTATATTTGAAATTGTAAGGTCTAGAAAGTTTATAGACTTATTTTGTTCAAGTTCTACGGTAAATTTGATATTATTGTGAACCGAGTTTATGTAAGTAATGAAGCTCTCTAATTGTCTATTTGTACCGATGAAGCTAGCTAAAATGTCGTCCACATATCGGTGCTAGTACATAAATTTTTTACTAAGGGGGTGTTCATGAATTATTTTTTCTATATTATCCATGAATATTTCTGCTAGTAGGGGGCTGAGAGGGTTGCCCATAATCAAACCATCTTTACTGCTATAAACCTCTCCATTGAAATGAAAATAATTTTGATTCAAACACACTTTTAATAAAGTAATGATATCAGAGTGAATTATAGGATTAACATTATTGTATGTGAGCAAGTTATCAACAAGAGTTATAGTTTCTTTAGGAGGTATACTAGGGAATAGATTTGTTACATCGAACGATATGAATTTAGAATTATGGGGTAGTATTATATCTTGAATATTATTAATTAATTCCGTTGAGTTTTTAACTGAAAATCGAGGTATGAATGAACAATATTTAGAAATGACATCTATGAGAATCTTTGAAATTTTGAATGAAGGTGCTGTGAAATAAGAAACAACTGGCCTGATAGGGTACCCCTCTTTATGGAGTTTAATTAATGACTATTCAAATCATTTATTAGAAAACCAACACATTTTCGACCCAAATTTTGAAATTCTCCATGTAGTCGGTAAATCCTTTAGTTTAAATTTATTAGAAGCCCTAGAGATTAACAAAAATAAATATTCAGGTAATCTCCTTAACGACCAAATAGATATCAATCAGTCTCCTTTATTGAACCTCTTTACCTAGAAGATAGCTTAGGAATGTTTGTAGTGAATGAATTTCCAGGTAATATCTTTTAATACCGTTGTTAAACTTAGTAAATAGATTTAGCACTGTATATATTAAGACATTTTTATATTTTACCTTCATTCGTTTTGACAAAGCTACTGTGTTAGTGAAACGCGTCAACAAGTTTAAATTGAACATTCAAATATATGAAGATTTAAACAAACTATATTGTTTTATTTCATCGTTCACTTACTGTTTGATTATCATCTTTTATAAAAGGAGAATATTATCCATGACTCAAATGTGACTGACAGTAATACTGGTGAATAAAACTCAAAGTCAGTGTCACAGCATTTTTTTTATATTTGCTCTCAATGTGTGTTCTGACAGTGACAAACTTCATTATGCTGGTTCTCTACATTACTTTGGTCCTATATCGTATAAATTTGGTAATATTTTTAAAAAACATAACATTAACTTCGGTTTTAGAACTAGTAACAATTTGAGATCATTACTAGTTAACACTAAAGACTGCATGCCATATCTTCATTCTCCTGGCATTTACAAACTTTGTTGTCAGGACTGTGATGCTGTCTATGTGGGCCAGTCTGGACGTCTGCTGGACACAAGGATAAAAGAACATCTCAGTTGTATCAAAAAGTATCGGAAAACTAACCCTCCTGCTTCCCCTTCAGCTTTTGCAAATCACATTATTTCAGAGAACCATCATTTTTCATTGTCTGATGCTCGTATACTACATAAATGTTTTAAAGGACCTAGGATGAATTTACTTGAGATGTTTGAGATTAACCAGACTAGTTCTGATACTACTGTTGTTTGTCTTAATGAACAATTGTTACCTTCTGAGCCGTACATGTTCCTCAATCTTCCTTTTCAGGGGTGTTAAACTCAATTTTCTCTTAAACTTTAATGCTTTCAGTTTGGTTTTGTATTATACCGTTGTAACTCCCCATTAGCTATTCATGAACTTGTTATCTATTATTATTTGATTGCTACTCAGTATCAGTTTGTTGTATGTATAAATTTTATTGTTTTAATCTTTGACTTGTTAACCTAACAGCTCTTCTTCTTTTTTAAGAGGATTTAGACTAATGTTGACATTTACAGCTACCTTTTTATCTATGAATTTGTAGACGCTGATTCTGATTTATAATTTTGTGTAACTATTTAATTTCGACTTATGGTTCAATAACTTAAAAGTACTCTATTATTAAATTGTAATTATCTTTTTTGCAGTGAATTTGTATTAATGTTTTACACGTACTATTCTTCGTTCGTGGGCAACACATGTTCTTCTCATGACGATTTGTGTCTTTGGAACTAATTCAATCCTTTTATTGAATTTTCAAGGTTTGTCATTAACCACTTCCAAGGAGAAAACTTTATTTTCTTCTTTTTCAATTATACTTCAATTCTTTCTCTTGTCATTTGGAAGTATGGCATTTCTCCCATTTACAGTTTCCACTATGATAAGCTTCCATATTGTTTCTTTACTATTAATGTCACATGTTGTGAGTGAAGTGGATTTCTTTCAGTTTTAATTTGCCGCGATTGTGATGGACTTTTCATCTAGGCATTATGAGTCCCTTGTTTTTCGTTTTCTTGTTTACTACATTGTGCTTATCACTTATTTATAAGAATTCCCTGCACAAGGAAGTAACTGTTATCCAGATTTTTTCACCTTCATTTTCCTTCCATTTATTTGGCCAGTATGGACTCTTCTCTATGGGAATCGAGGATGACCATCCAGGACTCTTCCTTCTAGGAACCGTTGCTGTATATGTTCTACTCTTCCCATTGAGAATCGAGGTTATTTATGTTTATATAGACAGGAGGTCTCCTTCCTCAATCTCATACTCAACTTCACATTCATTTATTTGGAAACAGTTTAACGCTTACCCCCCATAAAATATTTTTTCATGTGTTAATCTCTCTTTTGAGCTCAACTCTATCACTCCTTTACAAATTTATTAATTAATAGTAATAGAATAATTTTTTCGTGTGTTACATCCTTTTTTATACAAGATAGTTAAACTTTTCAATTTCTTTAGCAATTCAATTGACGAGAGAAAGGATTTTTCAAATTTTTCAACTTTCAATTTTTTGTAATTTTTCAAATTTTTTAATCTTACGACTTTTCTCACCTATCTCCTCCAATAATTTTGATGAGCAGCGTGTGTTTCCCACGGGAGAAGTTTTTCGTATCAGGTAATGTTGGAGATTTTTGTATTTGTTCCCTATAATTGTAACAATATGAAATTTTGTAGCCTGAATATGGCCGTTATGTAGGCCGAAACTAGTAGCTACACCATTGCCATCATTAAAAAAAAATGATGTGACATTGACTTTGAGTTTTATTCACCAGTATCATCTTTTATGTTGATACTGCTGAATCGAATCTGTCATGTTTCTATCTTGCTTCTTACGGCTTGATTTCATTACATAACATGCAGTTAACTATAAAAGTTATTAAAAGCAACTGAGAGTTCAATAGTCACTACCGAAAATTCCAACAAAATTATTTCCTGAAGTGACGAAATATGGAGTGTTCATGAAACAACAAACGTTCTAAATAGTACTGACGAGCTGAACAGTGTCTGTTTAGAATTTTAAAACAATTAGCACACGTTACATACAAGAATAATTCTTCTGGCCACACGTTGGGACGCCAAACTTGATGCAAAGATTTTTGCCGACCAGGGGAGAAGTCGAGTGATCTGTGTTTAATTGTGGGTTGTCTTACACACACATATTTGAAAGGAACACTTTAAACTGAAGAAATAATATATTAACATTAAATAATTACGCAGGAATAAAGAATAATATGAAATACCAAAATGGCGAACTTTTTATATAAACGTTGAAATTGACAATCCCTGCTGCTCTTCTATTTTTGGTATCAGAGGCCTCGTCAACTAATCGTTGCATAATAAAATATAACTTACGGTTGCCTCTATTGTTTCCATCTTTCGAATTACAAATTTGTTCTGACATCCTGTCAAACTTTAGTTTGAACATAGTATTTATACTTCTTTGATAGATACAACTTAAAGTCTTACAGTATAAATAAACGTATTATATCTACAATATGCAATAATATAAAACAATACATTTACAATTGCATTTAAAACAGTTAGTTAACGTACGATTCTTCACATAACTTGTGAAGACTTCGGATTTGATATTATTTAGTTTTTATATTTTTTCCGTTCAACGACGGGTGTACTCTGTAGGAAACGGAGTTCCCGTGATTAGTGGAGAAGGTAGTGTAGAAAAATTAATGAGGTATACTCTTTAATTTCAAAACAATTTATTTAATATTTTTTATCGCTTTAAAAGCACTTGAAGAAGAATTCATAAATACGACTGTACAATCTGATTGTTAGCAGCGAAGGTGGTCTAAGTAATAGATATCAATCGATATTTTTCATATAATTATACATTAAAATTATCAGTTTTTAAAATAATTTTTGTACTCTACCTTAAATTCACGTTCAATGTAGTAGTAGCCACTGCCAAATTCAAATTTAATTTATATTTATCTATCTTATTATATTGTTCCTAGTTATATTTATAAACAAAAATGACTTTTGATTACTAAGTAATTAAACTAACCTTGTAAATAAATATCTCCCATTACGTAATTGTTTAATGGAATTTGGAGGAAACCTTACAAAACTTAATCACTATTTCAAGCAATTAATATGGAATTTCTGTTTCCAGGCCCGTGTTATTGAAAATACGAAACGATGTTTTTTATATTCCGAAACTATGTCGTCATAATATATTTGATAAGAAGTATGTTAAAAAGAAAGCGAATGATTAGTTTGTGAACGGATGCGTTGACTAATTCATGAGGATATTACAAAGAAATAGTTTTACTGTTATCTATGTTAAAGAGTATAAAACACGTCCGGTAATTGATTTTTTAGAGAAATAATATGAAAAAACTATTCAAGCGCAATGAAATCGAAAGAAACAGTAAGTTTTAATGAAGTTTAATGACATACCAATATCAATTCTAACCTCAAAATTAACGTGTAAAAATATTATAATATAGGTAAATAATATTAATATTGTATGCAATCATAGTTATCTATGAATTTCATTATATGTAAAGTAAATCGACAGTTTCCTAACCTAGTTTTTCTATCAAAATTCATAGTTACAAGCAAAATACTTCTTTGTTCCAGTAAGCGCAGCAAATATAGACGATGAGGATGATAGTAATGAATTTTATGATGCTTTAGCAGAGGGTGGCGGTTCACCTGGACATGTAACAGATAATGATGAACATTTCACATTAAATATTCGAACTGGGACAGGTCACAGACGTAATAGTTCTGGTAGTTCCAGTGAGACAGAAGAGACACAGACCAAACAGGTTAGTTATTGTAATATCCTTTATACATTTAATGTTTTTCGAAACATTTCATTTTAGATGTACGTGAATGACTTTTTGATCAGTTTTAATGAAGTTTTTTTTAGTATATATAGTATAAATTCAATAGCATTGTCCGATGTATTGTCAGTCACTCATTTAACCCTCTAATGCCAACTTGTTTTTGAAAAAACAATCTTTTAGCGAGAAAACATATTTAATTGGCGTATTTTAAGTATATCATTTGAATTTACCGTCGAAAATAAAACTGGGAACTGTCCCTCAGGACGACTTAGGCATATAAATAAGTAAATGTACATATTTTCTACAATAAGGCAATATGGTATAATGAAAGTCTTAGTAGGTGAAAGACACAAATTGATCTTGCATTTTATACAAATTATTTCAGTTACCGATCCTCAACTAAGAAATTTACATGTTTTTATACCGCCTTGTTTTTCTAACATATCTGGAAAGTGTCCAAAGTTATACCTCAAATCAATAGGATAGTTCATTCTTTCAACTTGTGGTATGGAACTTGGACTTGTTACTGGGCTTTCTGATGGTGACGATTGATTTACTATGGCCAAGATGGGTAATGCCGACGATGAAGTGGTCTGTCTAGTTAATGTTTGAGAACGTCCAACTGGTCTACGTTCTGCTTGTGTAGATGTGTACGACAGTATAGTTAGAACTACTTCTTCTCTACACTTGGGTAGATTTATGGGTGTTGCACCTCTATGAATGGGCCAAAATAACAAATATGAGTTGATCAAATATATGAAAAACAACATAGTTTGTCCATTTCATTGATTTTGTTTTGATGTGATATCTTCTAAGTAAACTATCTATCGAGTGTACTCCATGCCTATGTTTATTATATTCGTAGATAATGTTTGGACAAACGATATACTCTTCCTTTTCTTTTTGCGGTCATATCTTTCAACTTGCTTTGATTGCTTTCCATCAAATGGTAATACGTCGGCAGATGTTGACAACATTCGAACATTTTTTGTGTCTTTCCAGGTAACGCTAGTGATAGATAGATAGATAGATATTTCGTACTAGTGGCAAGATACATTTTTAGGAAAAAAATATATACATTGTATGGTACATGTCAAAAGTTCTCTGTAAAAACTAAATATAAGGTATACTTACATTTTTTTAAAAAACAAAAACAGTTAAAATCTACAATGTTACAACGTTCTCACTTGTTGTACAATGTTAATATGCGCCAAAATATATTTAAAAAACAGATCAAAAGCAAAAAACAAATGTGTAACACACAAACAATTATAAAAAGATATGCGTGGAACACTGAATCAAAAGTCCAAAAATGTATTCCTATTTATATCGTCTATACCAGCGTTTCTCAACCTTTTTTGGCCTGCGGACCACTAGATTTGTTAAAAAAAAATGCGGACCAGTGATATTTTCTTAATAACAAATTTTTACTAAGTATTTATAAAGAACTACTACGTAAGTTAGTTGTAACATTTTTATTATCATTTGCCTACAGTAATATTTAAATGTAAAGATATATACTTATACATACATATAATAATAAGTATATAAACCTTTAACAAAAATGACAGAAAATTATAAAAAAATCACAAACTCATGGATGTCCGCGGACCAGTAAAATTTCTCCGTGGACCACTAATGGTCCGCCGGACCAGCGGTTGAGAATAGCGGGCTCTATACTATATGTTTCCGCAGACACAAGATATTTCCTTATAGTCCCAAATCTATGTATGTAAAGTAATATCCCGTAGTTCTTTAGGTAGTAGGTTAAACGTTAACAAACATCTATATAAGCAACCTTTTTCAAGCAATAATGTTTTATGAATAGGGTATCGGAAAATGTGTTTCTGTCTCGTATGATACTCATGTGCAATTGTATAATCTGAAAAATATTTCCTATTTCTATACACATAACAGAGACACTCATATATGTATATAACAGGTACTGTTAATAAATTTCACGTAGTTTTAAACCAGCTAAAACTCTAACTGCTCTTTTTTGTAATACAAAGACAGTTTGACTGTCTGAACCACCCCAAAAAACAATTCCATAGGTCAGCGATGAATAGAAATTCCCATAATATGCTGTTATCAATGTATGTTTGCTAACTACTTTTTTAATTCCTTTAAAGAATAACAATTTCTACTTAATCCACCACAGAGCAGCTGCACATGTTCCACCCAGCTCACTTCTCATCTATTGTGACTCCTAGAAATCTAATTTCTGACGAAAATGTTACGTTATTGTTAATCTCAATATTATTAGGATACACAATTTCATTACGACTGTGTTTAAATAGAATGCATTGCTTCTATTTGTTATTCATGATTAAAGAGTTCCCTTCAAAACATTCAGCCATTTTTAATAATAATAATTTATTAGTGTAGTTATTATATCATTTAAAAACAGTTCTGGATTATTTATGTAAAGTATGAACAGGATTGGACCAAGCACACTGCCCTGAGGTACACCCAGTGTAACCTCTCTGGCATTAGAAGTATATTCATAAGAGTTTGTCTTAATGCAGACTTTTTGAGAACGGTTTGTTAAATAAGATTGAAACCAATCATAGCATCTACCCCGAATTCCCATTTTGTCAAGCAATAATTGATGGTTCACACAGTCAAATGCCTTCTTCGATAGTTCCAAAAAATCTCCCCAAGGGCGAGACTGGTAGTCCCAAGGGCATCCAGAATTCTCTCAATAAAACTGAAAGCAGCAGTTATAGTAGATTTTGCTTCTCGGTATCCATGTTAATTTGAAGCTATGATCTGGTTCTTATTCAAAAAATTAACCAATCTTTTTCTCATAGCAATTTCAAAAACTTTGGAAAAAGTTCAGACTTATTGGTCTATAATTGGTCTATAATTTTCCACCAATAATGTATCTCCGTTTTTAAAGATGGGTACAACTGCTACTTTCAGTCTAGATGGGAAAACTCCACCCGAGAATGATGAATTTACAACATGTGTCAGTGGTTCTAAAAGAAATGTCGTTATTTTTTTAACAAAATATTACTCATACCATCTTGAGCATTTATTTCTCAAACCATTTATAATTGCCAGAATTTCAACATCATCCACCTCGGATAGGTACATAGATAATAGATTGTTGTTTATATGATTTAGGTTTCTATTTTTTACCGAAGAGTCTACAAGACTTGCAGCCACTCTGACAAAATATTCATAAAAATTGTTAGATGCAACGGACATAGATGATATTGTTTCATTATTTGACTTAATTCCAGTGAAAGTTTCTTTTGTTGATTTGCTGAGGCCTTTCTCAGTTTTTATTATATTCCAGATGGTCTTACTTTTGTTATGCGAGTCTGAAATTTGTCTGTCATAGTAATCCCTCTTTTCCCGTAAAACAAGGTTGGAGTAATAGGTTTTATAATCATTATATGCTTGTTTGCGTATATGATTATAAGTATAAAGTTCAAACATGAAATTTAGGGTATCTTTGGCAACAGTAATTTAGGTAGTCATCCATTTGCATTTTTTATTTGATAACTGTTTAACCTGTTTTACAAGGAAAGACGAGTTAAAATGATTTGTTAATATTTGAATGAAAGTATCATACTTGTCAACTGTTGATCCCTCATATACTGATGTCCACATTTCATTTCTTAAGAGACTACAAAAAAACTCATATCGCTCAGAACCAAAAAGACGTTTATAGGCATATGTATTATTTGCTGTTTGTATGTTGTGAAAAATGGTAACTGTTTGACCAAAATGATAGGATATGTCAGTATTCAAAACATTCACGGTATAGGGATCGAGACGGAACTATAGAGGCAGCACTTATCCCGAAAGTAGAGCACCCTGGTGTTAAATAAGAAAAACATTGTGATGTAAACATTGTAATAAGCAACCTAAAAAAGCTAAAAATGAATAGATCTTTTTATTTTCTTTGCCAGGAAAAATTGTTGGTATGTAAGATGGGTGTAGGGGATTATCTGATTTTTGACTATTGACAAAATGAGCACTGCAAATTCTAGTATTTTTATTTGGTTCCCAATCCTTCCGATGTATTATGAAATGTAATTAAAAAACTTAAAGTGATTCGTTTTGTACAAATGTTTACTTTCTTCCCCTTAATAGTATTTAATTATTTGAACTTATTATATAATATTAAAGTCAGCTAACACATAACTAGTTTTCTATTGTATATAATCAATGAAATCGTACAGAAAACAACATTTTATTCTCTCGATAATAATCTTTTATTTATGTAAAAAGAAAGTTTAGAACTTTTCTAATAGCTGCCAATTGTAGTATAATACTGATTATACACAAAATAATAGTTAACAAAATGTTTTAATTAGAACATTTTAATTACATATGGGTTTTTACTGCATTTATTCATTTTTGACGTTTCAAGGTTATCCACTGCATTTCGGTATACAGCATCGCCTTGACGTCTCGCCAGAGCACTCTGGCGAGACGTCAAGGCGATGCTGTATACCGAAATGCAGCTACATAGTAGCCTCAATCAATGCAACTGCTGTTTTAAAAATAATGTTTGAAATCGTTTTATGGGTTTAATAAATTTTAGTGTTCAATGCATTTTCGGAATAACTATAAAATTTCAACTGCCTAGTATTTTTATACAGCATATTTGAACAGCCATGAATACAGAAAGATATTTTTGATGACATCACAAACATTTAATATCAGTTTTAAAAAACGAACATTTAAAAACGCTGATTATACAAAACTACTAATACCACTAATAGTTTTTACATCACTTTGTTTGTGTTTCTTCCCGACAGATGGCATAAACGTTCTTAGCAGTAACTCTTGTTGGAGTATTTATTATGTACTTCATATTATACAAGTTCAATAAATTATTTAAGGTGTTAATATCATTTTTATTTAATGGTAGTAAGTCCAAATTAAAATCTCCCGCTACAAGCACAAATTTATCACCTTCTGAGGCTATATCTAACAGTTGGTCTAATCTTAATATGAATTCTTCTGTGCTAGTATCGGGCGGTTTATATATTATGTAAACCACATATCCCACACTATCTATTCTCAATTCTGCAGCGGTACATTCAAACACATATTCTTCACTTAATTGATTAATATTGTGTCTTATTATCAGAGACAGATAATTTGCACAATACAGAGCCACTCCCCCATGGGCTCTTGATATTCTATGACAAAAATATGTTACAAGTTTAAAGCATTGCAACTGAAAAGCACCGATACTATCTGTATTCTGCCAGTGTTCAGTGATTGCTACAAATTGCAAATCTAGATCACTGATTACGACATTCATATTGTATTGACAGTTTGACAGACCCTGAACATTTTGATGAAACAATTTTATACCAGATTTGTCAAGTTACTCTGTAATTGCTATGTACATTTTGTCTTTCTAGATTCAGTGCCAATCAATCTCTTATAACAAGGACAGTTTACATCTGATACTTTATGATTAAAATCTAAAGATTTTCCTAATTTAGTATTCGTTTCGAAACAGTTTATACATTTAAAAATTTTAGAAGCATAATCGCCCGTTTTATGATTTTCTGCACAATTAAAACATGTTATAAGGTTCTGGCCATTTGCTGCTACATTCCCATATCTAGCACATTTGAAACATCTTATGACAGAAAAATATTCATGGACAACACATCTTCTCCACCCTAAGTTCAGCTTACCTTGCAGGCTCAATTTTTTTTGTAATGCAGCATCTACTTCTAATATTATATTACCTTTATTTTGTTGGCCCTTTTGTTTGTATCTTGCTAGTACTTTCAACACTGTATCTTCTGTTGTTTCTGACTCATTTTGTTCTTTCTATGTTTGTATAACAATGTCAACATCTTCTGTGATATATTCTTCTTCAACCCCTCTTACTATCATTTTTGGATTTTTTGTCTGCCGTCCATTACCTTATAGCGATTGCCAAGTTCATTTTCAACATTATTCCTAATTTTTTCTTCTGAGTTTTTACTATCGCAATTGATAATAACTGTTCCTTCTTTACCTTCTATTAAATTCTTTACTCCTACCACAAGACTTTTTCGGATCAATGTTTTGTTTAAGATCGTCCTTAGTTTTATTGCTTTGTTGTTTTTCTTTAGGCTTTGTGACAAGTGTTTCATTTTTAGCTTTTAATCTGTCGGCAAATGTGTTAGTTTCGTTTTCTGTACACGCCTTTCCTTTAACTGAGTTTATCTCTTGTATTAGTTTCTGTAGAATCTCATTTTGCTTGTTTATTGTTTCATTTTGTAGTTCTATCATATACTTTAGGTTATTTATTTCTCTAGTAAAAAAGCCTTCAAATGCCTTAAAGTTGTTCACATTATCATTATTTAGTTTTCCACAGCATTTCCTGCAATAAAATTTTAATATCCTGTTATTTTTAATTGAAGTACTCTTAATTCTGGCAACTATCACATGAAAAATGTTCACCTTCTTTTCCCTTATCTGGCGGTTTCTTGCAAAGAACACAGTTCATGATTTAAATGTCACAATAAGTTTATTTGCTCATCTAAGTTCCTGGCCTAATGCTATTTATTTGTTAATTGATGGGAAAAAAGTCAATCCAGTTTTTAACTACTTTTTAATATGGTCTTTAATTACTATTGATCCAATATTTCACATGAATTTCATAACATTAGCTTCAAAATTCATATAAATTGTAGACACAAATACTCACAGGATAGTCCGTACATTTTTCTATCGTTAGGTATAACTTTCACCTTTATGTTTAATATATTTCACAGGAAAATAAAACTAAATTCAGGAGTCATGATAACTGTTGTAGCACGATAATAATATATAGATATCAACAGCTAGTACATTAGCTGTCAACTCTTGTGAGGAGCCCCGCATTTTTTGGACATTTGTTTATCATCTGGTAAAGGATTTTTAAGCCGATTCAATCGAACAGTTCCTAAGGAATTTATACCTATTGATCTTAAATACATCATGAATGGCACACTCGTGTAAAAATTGTCAAAAGAAAGTATATGATTTTTCCATTCTGGAATACCTTGGCTGAGACGAGATACAACATTCCCAGTCGCACTTAAATTGGGTGCTCCACCAACTAGAACATTATCTCTGGCAACAGCAGCAACAGTTCAAAATTGTAGGCAAGTTCATAATTATCAGCTAAGACAAAAAAACTTGAAGGCCCATTTGTGGAGCTTCTTGGGCAGATATTGACGTAAAAATGTTTTAATTTTTGTCGCACACATTTGCTCATAAATGCAAAGCCTTTGGTTCATTGGAACTGATGAAAATCTTTTATTGAAGTAGATGATCAACAGGCGTACTTTGTATAACTGATCATCGTTCGCTAACAGATTGTCTGCGAAAATGTAAGTATTGTTTGATTTCTTCAAAGCGATTAAGGGACATATCATATTTTATATCATGATTTTCATGTCGGCCCCAACGCCATCGAATATTGGTAGTTTTATAAGAGACATTAGGTATAATATTCCGAAAAATTTGTATAATTCAGAACGTGTCTGAGTATATTTCTTGTTGATATCTTTTGTCTCAGCATATGCTATTGTCTGCTCAAAAATATGATCAAACATTTCGTCTTAAATACTGAAGACATTGAAATGGAGTTTGCAGCCCCATAATATTGTCTGGTAAAGTTTTCTCTCCTTTAAATGCAATGGCTGATTTCATTGTTTTGATTGGACGCTTTCTCCAGTAAATGTTTTGCAATTCAGATCAAGATTTCAGATCATTCGGCAATTTGTGATTTTCATGTGAAATGCTACAAATTTCATTTTATAAATCCGAAGAATTATTTTCCGACTTTTCTTGCGGAGGTACTTGACTTACGCGATTATCAGAGCAGTATTGTTTACATTCCACTTTCATTCGTTAGCTTGGGCTGATAATTTGAGTAAATGAACTCCGATATACAATTTGGGGTGAATATGCTATGCCGTTATAGTAAGCTAGATTCATAGTACTCGTTTATGTTATAATAAGCCCCTTGCATCAATATGCATTTTATTGACGATTTGAACTTTGTTTGAGTCACTTTTTTGATTTGTCGAGGTAGATGATTGTAAAGTTTGATTCTGTTTGATAAATAATTTCTCCAAGCCAACAGCGTTACCCCATAGACAGACATTATATGTAAGATGACTATACACTAAAGAATAGTTGTTTTCTTCAGTTGTACAATGGCATAAAAAGCTGAGTTGAGTTTCTTACTGATATGCTTCTATTTGTTTGTCCCAGCTCACAAACTCATCCAAATGAACACCATGAAATTTAATTTCAGTTACACAGGCGATATCAGTCATGGTGATGTATGAAATATTTCTCCCGTATCTAAAATTCATATATGTTGTCTTTTCAAGATTTAATTTAATCGAAATTTGATTACACCAGTTCTGGAACGTGTTGACGACGTGTTTTGTTTTTTAATACAATTCCTCAGGAGTGTGCAGCAACCACCACTGAGGAATCGTCTGCATACATTATTAGTGTATCGGTAATGCTTTCGGATAGATCATTAATTAAGATAAGAAACAGAAGTGGCCCCAGCACAGATCCCTGTGGAACGCCCATATCAGTATCTACTATATCAGAATTCTCGTCTTTTATCTGAACATAAAACCTTCGCTCAGATAAAGATGACCCTAGTAAGTCAAGCATAGGACCTCTTATACCAACAGCGTATAATTTATCTTTAAGAAATTTAATATTAAGGATATGAAATGCTCTCGCGAGGTCGAAGAATACTTCCGCAACTGCCTGACCCTTTTCTAGATTCTTGTACACACTATCCATAAATTCAATTACTGACAATGAAGTAACTTCTGTCATTCTGACAATGATATTCAATTATCGAAACAATTGTCAATTTTTTATAATTTTCAACATTTTTCATTATATTGTGAAATTAGCTAGAAACATTGAGTTTCATTTAAAACACTAATATGAGTAGATTCCACGAAGTAAGGGTCGAGACAGTTAATTTTAGTTTTGGTTATTTTATTTTTATAGTATATTATACATGTGGGTTTATTTGGGAGGCCAAGTTTTAAACCATATGAGTCAAATAGATCATCTAGTAGATTTTTGTCATTGTTTGGCTTTAAGTAATCTATATTGAAATCACCACAAATGCATATTTTGTCAAAACTATTACTATGTTTGGTTAACAAGGAAAAGCATTTTTCAAGAAATATATCCAGGTTGCTATCTGGCATTCTATAAACATTATTAATTAAGAATGTACTGTTCTCATATGTAGCATAGATTGCACAACTTCATAGATATTTTCTTCACTGAATTTACTACAGTCTATGATACCACTTTTAAACAAAGTTTTAGTGCTTACGAACATTAGAGAACCACCATGTATTTTGTTACTTCTAGTAAAGCTTGTAATTAAAGTATATCCCGATATGTACATATATTTGTTGTTGTCTTCTGTACACCAGTGTTCTTGTATGCAAATTATGTCCGGTTTCTTCTCTTGACAAAAAACTTCAAGATTCAGTAGCTTATTTCTTAAAATACTGCACATTCATGCTAACTATCGTCAGCGTGATATCTCCGATTTTAAACTGATCACTATTTACACTTTTGTAGTTTAGATTATATTCTGAGTTGGAGGATCCGTCACTGTTGATGGTATCCTCTTCTTCTTGAAAAACGAAACTATAGATTTATTGGGCCAGGTCTCCCTATTCCAGGCGGTTTTTAATGACTCTCTATTTATTGTTACTTTCATTGAGGAGTATATATCCGGCCTTCTCGAGGGGTGTTCTTCGCATACTACTCTAATAATATGCGCTGTCACCACTCTAATGATATACGCTATTGTATCACTGTAATCCCCTAATGATATACGATATATAATATATAATAATATACGATTAGATATCACTATTATCCCTATTATTTACTGATGTCACCACTCTAATAAATGGGTATTTTCTTTTTCGTTCTTATGGTGAAGCCGTGATAAACTCAGCCGATGTTGCTGATATCCCAGGCTGTCACCAATCTAATAAACACCACTATGTAGCTACCAAAGATATTAATCGCTGTCACCAGTGTAATAACTTGTATTGTATCGAATCGGTATTATCCTATAGTTCCTAGTAGTATCCTATATCTGGGGTAATGTATATAGTAGTTCTCTGTTACCAGTGTAGTAACTCTATCTATCGTCTCTTTTTTCTCTAACTGTACAGCTGCTGTCACCAGTGCCTGATGGCACAAAAAAAAAATTATAGAACCCGGGATTCTCCCTGCGGAATTTCCTCGAGGAAGGGGGGTTGTTCCGGGCTCGAGCGGTCGAAGACGTCGTGGGGCCCCTTGGGCTTATACAGTGTGCCAAGCCCGAGTTCGTAGTGCAGGGTTAGCTGGTCCGACCTATTTGACGGGTATGGGGTGGTGAGGATTGAGATAATTGAAAGGTTAGAGCATATGATAACAATATATTACAAAAAAAAACAAAACTGTGTCAAATAACCTCCGAAAGTAAACTAGTATTAGCGGTACCTGAACTATGATCTCTATTTCTAGTATAAACGTCTACCAAACTCTATGATCTAGGATTTAACTAAAATTCTCAAGTGTACAATATAAAATATCTCTGAAATGGTTTTAACTTATGGATCTCCAGTGCAACGGAGAATATCAATATGTTTGACTAAAATCCCTAGTGTAACGTAAATAACTCTAAAAAAGATTACATATAGTGGAAAAGATCTCTAATGTCGAATTAGGTATAGTATCGAGCCAAATGTAGTTATATCTACGTAGTTTGATTAAACTAATTAGATGATAAAGAGATAATATGCACAAACAAAATCTCTGAATATAACTAGATAAAATGCCCCTATACTCTTGGGCCTTAGCGGTAGATGAAGGGCGCTGATGTATAAGAACACTCGATATGACTGAACACCTTGTAGAGTCCCTTAACTTTCTTGGGTTACCCGATTTAGTCAAAGAAAAAAAAATATAATAACACAAACCAATATTCAATATAATAAATGAATTTGAACTTTTAAAAAACTTACGTTTTGAAAATCCCACAGGTCACATAAATATTCACACTATTACTTTTTGAGGGTGAGGGTCCGTCAAGACTCAGACTTGCCTCACCAGGGGAGAGATAATACCTATCTCACCGACTGACTGACGGACTGACTGTCCCTTTTCCTAATATTTTTTCCATATTTATTTCCGTAATTCACCTTCAATGAAGGTTAATTATTCATATTTGTTTTATTTCGTGGTTTACCAAACTGACCTGTACGTGATATCTAATATTGTGTTAACCTTTGTTTTGTTTGTATATTTTCCTTTGGTTGAGGTCGATAATTAATAACTATTTTGAATTAAAAAACGAAATTCTATAGTGTTAGCCTTGTTTTGTTTAAATGTTTTAATTTATTTGAGGTCGGTAAATTTGATAACGATTTTGAATTAAAAGAAATTATCTATATAGGGTGTTTTTAGAACTTGTGTCATATCTCGTGTTTATTACACTACTTTAGTTAATTTATGTTCCAGAAACTTTTGCAGTTCACCAGGTTTCGTACCGGGTTTGAGTCTTGTAACATGCAACTGGTATTGTTTTTATGTCACATTGAGTTTCTGTATTTCCTACAAGAAATTTTATTTTCTTCCTTTGTTTTACTTTTGACCAGCCACTACTGATGTTTTCTGAATTTTCTTCGCAATCCTGGTTCAGTTGCTGAATTGTTTTCATGGTCGTGATTTGTTTGGCTTGCATTAAGGCTGCATTGACTTGCATCGAAGTTATTTGAGGAGGTTTGCTATACATATCATTTGAATGCGAAGAGGTCGCTTCTAGGTAATTTTTTGACGAGGATGGCATTTGTTTAAGTTTGGGTAACGGCTCCATGGGTTTAGCCACTGCCATTTTTGGTTTGTCAGGATGGTTCCTAGTGTTCCCCTTTCCAGTTTCCAATTGCGGTGGGGAGGATTGGGGAGAAATGTATACATCAATATCTGTACTTTTTGTGTTCTCCAAAAACAGACTTTTTTCTAATAGTTGGCGGATTATGAAATTTTTATGAGCAATAATTGTTTTTAGATATACTAGTTCATTTTCCATTTGAATTAAGTAAATCGTCTACGATTAACGAGCTTAATACATCACCGTCATTTCCATCTTTCTCAGTTTCAGTTTGATTTTCTTTGCAGCAGATCATACTAGTGTGAAATTTTTGCACCTTTTAACCCTTTGGCACATTGCCGCACACACACACTACATTTTATACCTTTATTCACTCTTTTATTACAATATTTACACAGACAGTGTAACAATCCATCTTTACTGTCCGCCATCTTGCATTGGACCTACCCTTATGTTAGGTCCAAAGGCTGGATAAAAAATCCACATCCTACCCCATCTTTCGTCTTATATCCATTTGTATATATGAATATATTATTAACATAGCCTGCTAATACTTGGGGAATTATGACTTTCTGACTCAAAATAAAAGCTCTAAAACTGCACACGAAAGGCTGGGATGATTTTGTGTTTTTTGTAGATATTAGTGTAATTCATAGTTTCAGTAAAAGCCTTCTCAAGAGGAGGTGTATTTTTCAGTTTCCAGTATCGATTTGTTAAATCCTCTGCCGAGATCCTACTCAACCTGTTGATCATGGGCGATTCTCGAAATCGAAGTTTTATTAAATATTTTTGAGACAGATACTCCCGTCTTAATATCAGAGGAGGTTCATCACATTCTGCCAATATAGCATAAACAGGTGTGGACTTTATCCCACCAACACACGAACGTAAACATTTGTATTGTATGCGATCAATTTTCATTAAATTGGAATTGCAAGTGGAGCCTCAAGATCAATTATTCGCTTGTTCATCATTTGTAGTTCCTTAGTCACCTCCTTCAACTCTGTTCGTTTCAGCCAGTTCTTCCTTCATCGGCTTCATATCCATTACTAACTTGGGCACACTCTTGAAAGCCTGCCGACATTCCGCACAGAAGAAAATCAACGATCTGTTACGGACGATCACTGCTCTCATTTCAGAAGCTCCAAGACCAAGGCATTTTTTATTTTGGTGAAAGGGCACCAAACAGCTATCACAGAGTATCAAATTATCCTCTGAAATTAATTCTAAACATTTTGAAGACTTGTTATCCATGATGCCTAACCTCACTTTTCACCATTTTGTGTAAATTTTGGAGAAAAGTCGAAAATAATAATTCCACTATGCAGAAATGGATTTCATTGTTATGTTTTTAAGTAAATATTAATAGTCCCTTTCATGATTATTAAAATTTTTACAGATTGATTTCAAGCTATTAAACATTGACGTTTTGTGTGGAAAACGACCGAGTAAATGAACCCCGATATACAATTTGGGGTGAACATGCTATGCCGTTATAGCAAGCTAGATTCATAGTACTCATTTAGATTATAATAAGCCCCTTGCCTCAATATGCGTTTTATTGACGATTTGAACTTGGTAAGATTCATTTTTTTAATTTCTCGAGGTAGATGATTGTGAAGTTTGATTCCCAAATAGTCCGGTAATTTTTCAGTACAAGATAGATTGTGTCTAATGATATCAAAATCATGAGCATTCCTGGTAAATATGTATGATAATCAGAATGTGTTAGAAACCTTAGAGTTGTTTCTAACATAAAGGAGAGCTTTGTATATTAGGATAGATGGTAGGGTTAGGATATTATTCTTCTTTAAAGACATGTCTACATGTGTTACCATGTGGAATATTAAAGATAAGTCTCATTATTCTTTACTGTTTGATAAATAATTCATTATTTCATTAATCATTTTCATTGATAGGCGAAATTGGGTGGTGATAAATAAATAAGTATTTAGCAGCTCTCCATTAACTTTTTATGAACTAAAACATGAGTCACTGACAACGCTATTCATTTTGTATTATGGTTTTCCAAAGTGGTATCATCAATAGTGATAATAGAATGTTTATTATTATTGAGAACAATTCAAATTATTGTTTTTGATGAATATGCTATTAACTAGGATAAAATGATACATTGATAAAATTAACCAAAATGTAAGATTGAGTAGCATTTTGCATACAACATTTATTCAAAAGAGATACAATGATAATATCATAGATTAATAAAAATGAAGCATTATACTGTGCAATGTTCTATTTTAAAGTGGAAAACGTGAAGGTAATATTTCTTTTTTGTGCAAATGATTATTAATGATGTTTAGTGTAATTTCTTACAAAGGGCTATCAACCATGGTCCTTCTGTCCATTAATTTTACATATTTTATGATACATAAAGACATGTTAATATTGTTTACTTAACCTTCGGATGCCGGAGGGTCGCGCATCTGCGAAGATGCCGGAGGGGGTACATTGTGTACCCCACATTTTTTTGGCTTTACAACTCTCAAAATATTCTATATTTTCATTATTACTTATATCTAAATAATAAAAAAAGCAATATTTGTTTTTGAATATAATTTTAATAGCATATTCGATACAAATATAATCAAGAAATAGAAAAAAATAGTATTTTACATGACGAAGTTAATTAGAAAATTCTGGATCCAATAAACTACATTTTGAACAAATTTTTGATTTCGTAGTTACATGATGATCAGGACAAACAAAGTTTCTGCATCTGTCACACTTACTTCTGCTCTTCTTGTCATATTTTCTAGTGCAGAGTACACACCTTCCCATGGATTTTTGATTGCCCTCGAATCTTGTACTAGGTCCTGGATCTAAGGTGCCTATAAAATCATACATTGCATTTAGTATACGTTTGTGAAACGTCACACCCGATTGTAGTCGTCTTTCAACATAGGGTTTTATAAGTTACTGTCCCATGTCTAGTAAAAAGTCTCTGCGTTTATGTGTAGCAGTTGTACTAAGCTGGGGGTTTTTTGTTATCCACAACACAAATGCATTTAGACAAGCAATGTCAATTGTATTTTGGAACAAAACAAATGGCCATCTTTTGGTCGATCTTTTCACCGAGTATTCATTTACCATTTTGTCCATGGTGTCAACCGAGCCTTTTGTGTCATTGTAATGTAGAATTATTTCTGGCTGATAATCGGTCTCTTCTCCCGAAATTTTGTCATCATGGTGCTCAGTGCTGAGAAGAATGACGGCTTTATTTTTAGCAGGAACATATGAAACTAAGGTATATTTATCTTGAAATGCAAATACGGAAGACTTCTCGGTTTTTGAAGGATGTGGTAGAAGAACTGGAGGAATATCCTGTTTGTTCTTCCTCATGGTTCCACATAGGGTCAGATTTTTGTTCAAAAGCTCGTTAGCAAGAGGAATACTGGTGAAAAAGTTATCAGTTGTTATTCCGTAACCACCTTCAAGACCTTCAACTAGGTCGAAAACCACTCTTTTTCCCTGGTCTCTTTCCGGTTTATTTCCTTCCTTTCCCGTGTAAATTTGAAGGTTTAGACCATATGTTGAGTAATTATCCACGAGAGCCCATATTTTGATTCCGTATTTAGCGCGCTTCGATTTCATATAAACTCGGAAGGGACACTTTCCTCAAAAAGATACTAGTTGCTCGTCAACTGTAAGATGCGAGTTGGGCAAATAGTGTTCTTTGCAATGTCCTACAAACTTTTCGAAGACATTTCTAAAAGCAGCCAATTTATCAAGTTTTCTGCGCTCTGCTCTAGTTGTAAGATCATCAAATCGTATAAAACGTAAAATGTTGACAAATCTATCACGCGCCATTGATGCAGGAAATATCGGCCTACTAAAAAGCGAATTTTTGGTCCAAAGGAAGTGAATAGGTTCTCTGTTTGCCTTTAGCGCCCCAGCTATGACCAAAATACCAAATGCGGCATATATTTCAACAGGGTCTACAGGTTGCCATTGACGTTGTTTGTTGGGGTTTTTAGGGTTCCATTCCTCATAATATTTATCAGCTTTTTGGTTAGTGCACTCAACAATAATTTGAACTATTTCAGTGTCAATAAACAATTTGAAGCAATCGGATAGGGAAGAAATATTTTCTGACGTCGAAGTGAGTCCTGGTTTTCTTGTGATTATATTTTGCATTGCCGTTCGTGCGGGTCTAGGTGCCTTTCTGTTCCAAACTGATCCATTTTTTGATATATATGTAGGATCACTATCATCAATTTGATCATTTTCTTCATCAGTCTAAAAGTAGATATATTATGTACATGTTTCAATAAAGTTCATATCAAAATAGCATACCTCACAAATCTCAGGTTCAACATCTTGAATTTCTATGTTGTCTTCTAACTCAGAATCTGTTTCTAAAACGTTCTCACCTTCATCACTCTCATCAACCCACTGTAAGGCAGTTGCATGATCTGTTTCTGTAGATAAATCCAATTTCCTTTTCTGCGACATATCGCAACACCGACTCACGAAACAAGAGTAACAGTCTCAACACGCGTATCAAATAATACTAACTAAAGTAAATATGTCTGTGTGTACGTGCCGTATGAGCGCCTCGGCAACGGTCGGCTTTGCCTATAACTAATACGAGCCGGACGCAAAGTTACGTTGTCTGAAACAGCATTGCCAACCTTGCTTTCAAGACTAATAAAAAAATACATGGATGCGAATGGGGTACCATATGTACCCCACCTAATTATTTTCACATTTATTTAAATAAAATAATAAAAAACTGTTTTTTTGATATATGTACTGATAAATGAGGGTCCAACTGAGGATTACTCAGTAGCATTTTTTGATTCTAAGTAAAATGCAAAGAATACGCCCAAAAAACAGTATGTGGGGTACATTTGTACCCCCCTCCGGCATCCAAAGGTTAAGTAATAAATATGAACATGTGAATATAGTAATACATAAATTCACTCTGATAGTTCCTGTATTTTTTTCCCACAGTGTCGTCTCTGAAAATTTGCATCTTGATATTCTGTTTTCTCTGGCGATTACAGTATTTGATCATAAGGAGTGTACAGTATTAATTTTTTGCAAATTTTTCTGCGTGTTTTTATATACAGTGTGACCCACTTCACCGGTGTCTGAGATGTAAGTTGTCAAACATTGTTTTTTTTTATTTTTGAACAGCCCTGTGTACACGGTAGTCGGCGTTTTATGAACTCCACATTTTGGTGTTCAGTAAAAAACAGTTAGTTGAGTGGTTGCCCGTATCAATATTTGATTTTATGTCAGTAGCGTACGTCTATAGGTGACTTCAAAAAATCTTGTTTAAAAAAATCCTGTAGGGCCAAATAGACTTATTTTGGATTAAATAATTAAACAAAATTTTTATGAAATTTCAACTCACCAATTTAGAAATAACCAAACACTAGATTAGATTAGATTTTAACGGGGTTACTGTGCACTGAAACCAAAGGTTTGTTGTGCCCCCCCTATCAGAGCTGTTGTCGCTACTACTACAGCTCGCCTTCCAGTTCCAAGGTTCTAATGAACTCTAGTATTTGGGACGGCTTCAGCGAGGTTAGGTCCTCACTCTTACAAGTTTCTTGTCCAAAGCATTTCTTGCGTTGGCTTGCAATGGCGAGGCATTCCAGAACTAGGTGATCAGGAGTTTCATCCTCCTCCCCACAGAATCTACACTCGTCAATCTCTGCTAGACCTATTCCCATTAAGTGCTTCCTAAGGCGGCAGTGTCCTTTAAGAAAGCCCGTGAGGAGATGTAGCTTATCTTTACTGAGGTCCAAATATTTTTTGGACCTAGCAGTGTCAAAGTTCCCCAGGAACTTTTTGGAATGTTCGAACCCGGGAAGGCACCGCCAGAGTGTTTCTCTTTCGGTTTCCTCTTTCTTCAGAAACTCTTTCTTGTAGCAGCATTTTGCTACACCACAGAAAGGCTCCGGGCCAATAAAGGGCATTTGTGCTCCTTTCTTGGCAAGTGTATTGGCCTCTTCATTTCCCGTGATTCCCGAGTGGCCAGGAACCCAGACTAAAGAGACCCTGTTATTCTTGCCTAATTCATCAAGTTTTCTTCGGCACTCCCATGCCAACTTTGAGTCAATGACATGGGAGCTCAATGCTTTGATAGCTGCTTGACTATCAGAATGGATCAATATGTCACATTTCTGGTAGTTTCTTTTTAGGTTCATTTCCACGCATCTTCCAATCGTTAGTATTTCTGCCTGAAAGACGCTCGGGAAGGAGCCTAACGATAATGAGTGGACTACCTCGGCCTATCCTACGGTTCGAAAAATTTGTATTTAGCTATTGCTTAACAATCCTTGCGTTGTGGATTGAGCTACCATCTAATTTAAAATACAAATTTTGTCTTGTCGCAAGTGGAAGTGCATGAATTTCATCAATTATTTCAATTCTTAAAAACCCTAAAAAAATTTGTGCATTGAGGTTTCCGACGAAAAAGAAAGGTCCAATTATTTAGTCTTTAAATATTCCGCACCACACACTGACCTTCTCAGAATATTGTCGTTCACAGATTATCGTTCAATGTGGGTTTTTCAGTAGTCTAGTACCGTATGTTTTGGTATGAAGCAACGCCATTTGTTGAAAACGTAGCTTCATCAATGTAGAGAATATATTCCAAAAAATGTCTATTATTAAGATACTCTCCTTGAGCCCATAAACAAAAATCCATATGTTTGTCTTCATCGCCAGGCTCTAAAGTATGGAGAAATTTGGGTTTGAAGGCTTTCATTTTTTGCTTTTTGAGACTTCTTCGAATAGTCACTCTTGACAAATTTAAATCTAAACTAGCCTGACATAAACTTGTACGCGGATTATTTCTAAAATGGTCTAACACAATCCTGTCATGTTGAACATTCTGTCTTCTTACATTATTTTTTAAAATGTGCTTACTTACAGCTCCTGTTGCATTAAATACATTTTTTATTCAGAGTACAGAGCTAATGTTAATAGGGAGACGATCTTGATGTCTATCGTTAAATATTCAAAAATCCAAAAAGGAGTATACACAACGAATGATAGAACAAAATCAAAATACGTCCCAAAATATGTGGACGTGTATTAATAAATTGTGCGGTAAGGTTAAATTTGAAACAAAAATAACGGCAGTCAATAGACACAATGAAATTGTAACTGAAAAGTCTGATATAGTGAATGAATTCAATAAATTTTTTAGTTCAGTAGGAGAAGTTTACGCTGGCAAAATAGAAGCATCTGATGATTTTAACGAACATATTTCCCAACTAGATAATACTATGTTTCTATATAATACAAATGAAATTGAAGTACAAAATATGATAAAATCACTAAAAAATAAAAAATCTCCACGTGTTGATGGTTTGCGAGCGGAAACTTTGAAAAAATTATCAGACTTAATATGTAAACCTCTATCTACTATAATAAATATATGCTTTTACAAGGGTTATTATCCTAAGTGCCTGAAAACTGGTATGATAAAACCTTTATTTAAGTCAGGATCTAAATTAGAAGTAGGAAATTACCGTCCAATATCCTTTGATCTCTTCGGTGTCAAAAATCATCGAAAAAATACTAAAAAGCCGAATCGTAAAATTCCTAAATAAATATCACGTAATCTCAGACAATCAGTTCGGCTTTAGAGAAGGCAAATCAACAGAAGATGCTATTTGTTCTCTTACAAAAACAGTTTATGAGGCTGTTGACTCAAAAACACCCGCTTTAGCTATATTTGTTGACCTCTCTAAAGCCTTCGATACTGTATCGCACGACATACTATTGTATAAGTTGCAGAAATATGGACTTGAAGGCAAAATCTTCCTCTTATTAAGCAGTTACCTGAAAGACCGACAGCAACAGGTAAAAATCGGCGATGTCATCAGTGAACCGAGAACAGTAACCTATGGGGTACCACAAGGTACTGTTCTCGGACCGCTTTTGTTTACAATTTATATAAATAGTTTATTGAATATGAACTTGAAGGGTACCATAACGAGTTTCGCTGATGACACTGTGATATTCTACAAATCAGACTCTTGGGTAAATCTAAAACGAATGGCTGAAACCGATTTCTCTTTGATTAAAAAATGGTTTGCATGTAATAAACTTACCCTCAACATCGACAAAACCTACTATTTGCCTTTTGCATCCTACTCGAGTACCCTGCCGGACATGGGAAATCTCAAAATCGACGATATGACGGAAATAACAGAGGCGCAATATGCTAAATATATTGGGATAATTATCGATAAGAATCTTCGTTGGGATCTGCAAATAAATAATATTGCAAAGAAATTAAGAGGTCACATTAGTAGGTTTAAATTTCTAAAAGGATTTTTAAGCATACCTCATCTAAAAACAGTTACACTCGTTCAGTTACAGTTATCCTATGGCATCCTGGGTTGGGGGGGTGTGTATGAACCATCTAGAAAAAATTAATATTTTACAAAAGTGGATACTGAAAATAATCCATGGTAAAAAGCGCACCTTCTCTAGCTATCGTCTGTTTGATATCAGCAAAAATCTTGATATAAGACAGCTTTACTGTCAACGAATACTTCTAGCTATTTTTAACAGGAAAATAGAATTAGAAGAAAGTGAACATCAATACAATACGCGGACTAGAGACCAAAATATTGTAAAAATACCCAAATGCGAAAAAAATATTAACCGGCGATTCTTTGATTACATAGGAGTAAAACTATACAACTTAATTCCACATTCTCTGAAACAAATAAAAAAATTACATATATTCAGAATAAAAATTAAGAAATGGATTCTTAGTAAAGAGCGACACATATTTAGAAATATAGTAAATAATCTCTGAAAGATACTTACCTCTATATTACAGTTATTTTTTCTACTCTAGTTTTTGGTTTGGATTATAAATATTAAACTTTACGTTTATTTTAAATATTAGATTTTAGAACTTATGTATAGATATATGTATATTATAAATATTAAATTTTACGTTTATTTTAAATATTAGATTTTAGAACTTATGTATAGATTGACCATAGCTGCACACATAAATGCATCACACACAAGCTCAGGTTCTTTCCTATTAGAGCTTCTGTGATTATTTATGTATATTTAATTTGTAACTGTAATTGTAATTTTTTTTTCTTCCTTTCAAAATAAATAAACATTATTACTTACTTACTTCTCTAACGCTTCGGTCGTTGTGTCCACAAAGACGTATAATTTCAATTTTTTCTTGTACCGGCAATTTTTCAACCGTTTTAATACAGAGACATAATTATTATTTTAATAACGAGTTCAATGAAGGAAACTTAAATTATTATGACATTTGCATAAACTGACATTAGCACAGGGACCAAAATCAAATCCAGCTTTTTAATTTTGTTTAAAATACCTACATAAAATTAAGAGTGAATACCAATCATAGGAAAATGTTTATGTACCTACAAAGCTCGTTTTACAATAAAACGCAGTAAGTACCTTAGAATAAAAAGGGCAGTATCGAAATTTTCGGATCAAATAAAAAAACAGTTTAGACTGTGATGTTGGAAAATGAAAATAACGTACCGCTTGGGGGGACGTACTATACCAATTACAGGTAACTAAACGACTCGAATTGTACATTACTACTCCATTCTCGACGCGCGTTTCGCTGACCATGTCAGCATCATCAATAGATTATGTTAGTGGTTTTTAAGAGTGCTCTTTATAATGGGATCAAAATTTAGGAAAAAGTTGCAACTACTATTTTTGAAGTCCCCTATAGACGTACGCTACTGACACAAAACCAAATATTGACAAGGGCAACCACTCAAGTAAATGTTTTTTACAGAACACTATAATGTGGAGTTCATAAAACGTCGACTACCGTATATAACGGGCCGTTCAAAAATCAAAAAAGCAATTTTTGACTACTTACATCTCAGACACCGGTGAAATGACATTACTCAAAATTTGGATTTAGGGGTTTAAAGGGATACTCTTTACATTGTGGTAACCGAAAATCCAATAAAAAATGTATGCTACTGACATTAATAAAATGTTAATAGGTAAAAATAGTCCTCTTGCCAACCTTTTTAAACCACCAAAATTTTAAGCTAATCAATTGTCAATTAAACGCTATAACTGGTTGTTGCCATCCTAAGTGGGTCACACTGTATGTTCATTTAATGTGATTTTCGTTAGTTTGTATAACAGCTGATTTGGAGGATTATGTAGTATATTCCTTGAATGGCGGATTTTCGTGATTTTTCTAATTAAGGATGCTTCTGGACCTGCATCATATGTCTGGTATAAAACCGTGTGTCAGGAGATTGATACTTGCATATTCTAATATAGGTCTGTATATCGGTTGGTAAATTCTGCTGGCATTTTCGATGCTGATTTCTCAATTTTTGTATGATAAGGAACGGAAATGACAGGAACAAGTAATGCTACTTTTCTTTATGAAGGAATAAATGAAGATGACCAGGCAAAGAAAAAGGAGAATAGGAGTAATACCCAAACTAAAATTAAAAACACAAAAAGGAACAAAAGGCGAGTGCCATCAATTACTCCAGATACATGGAATGTTAGGACATTATTGATGACGGGCAAAATGGAAGAAATTTCGAGAGAAATGAAAAATTATAGTATAAATACTCTGGCTCTATAAGAAATAAGATGGAAAGAGGAGGGTGCAATAGAGAAGAAAAACTACACATTTTACTATTCAGGAGAAAAACAACAAGAACGAAATGGAACAGGATTTATAGCAGCTCACAACCTTAGAGCTAAAATAACAGAATTTAAAGCAAACAACGGAAGACTTTCACTCATAAGAATCAAACATAAACAAGCTAACATAACTATTATCAATGCATACACACTCACAGAAAATGAAGAAGAAAACAAAAAAAATCAATTCTACGAACTGAAATTGCTATTCAAGTACCAGCAAATGATATACTGATGCTAATTGGAGGCTTCAACACAAAGATCGGGAAGGAGGAGGAAGTAGCTGGAAAAGAAACTATTCATGAATACACTAATAATAACGGAGGTAGACTCTGTGGATTAGCAGCAACAACTAATACTTTCATTGTAAGCACAAGACATAAACAAAAGAGAGAACATAAAATAACCTGG
The DNA here is from genome assembly GCA_963921935.1 of Galeruca laticollis. Taxonomy (NCBI): domain Eukaryota; kingdom Metazoa; phylum Arthropoda; class Insecta; order Coleoptera; family Chrysomelidae; genus Galeruca; species Galeruca laticollis. Next base: position 39,119,433 of record OY998176.1, read on the forward strand.
ATGAGACCAGGAACAACAGAAGGAAACCAATTAGACCATGTTTTGAATTAATACAAGATGTCAGGTCACACAGGGGAGCCAATGCAGATTCAGACCATATTTTAATAATTGCCAAATTGAAATTGAAAATAATAAAGACCAGCCACATACACAACACCAAAAAACGATGGAACATAGAAAAATTGAAGTCACAAACCAGTAAGGCACAATATGTGGAGACAATAAATGAAAAGTTAAAAACTGTCAATGGAAATAATATCGAAGTACTATGGAAAAACATAAAAGAAAGCATTACTAGTGTCGCAGATCAATCACTAGGGCCATTTGCATTGAAAGCAAGTAAGGACTGGTATGATGAGGAATGCAACAATAAAGTTAGGGCAAAGAGTCATGCAAGATTGAACTGGGTAAAAAGAAAAAGAGAAAAAGATCTACAAACATAGGGAATTAAAGGAAGCAAATAAATTCTGTATACACAAAAAAAGACAATGGGTAGACATGCAAATGGATGATCTGGAGAAGAATTGTAGGGACAGTGGAAGACTATTCCCATACATAAAATCACAAAACAAAAAGAAGTAAAGTACAGTCAAACCTCGATATAACAAATTTCAAGAAACCAAACCGAAAATTCGTTATATCGAGTATTTCGTTACAATGAGGTTCGTTATATTGAGGTTAGGTTAGCTGAAAATTCACTACATCGAGGTTCACAAACGCCCTCGGTCGTGTTTTTTATATCATTCAAACATTGTGAAATCGTATGCTGTACAACTCTTTAATAGTATGGAAAACGAAATAAAACTCATTTAAAAATGCTTCTTTATTTGACACTTACTTAAATAACCGTACATAATAATAAAATAAATGAAAACTACACACAGTAACTTAAAGCAGCGCCTACCACTAAAGATACATTTGCTTCCGTAACTGTTAGATTGCCTTTAAAACCTACACATATATTTTATTAAAGATGTTGTTTTGACCTGTTTCTTGATTAAAAATACTTTAAATTATAAATACAGTAATTATAATCAATAAAAGCAAGTTAATTAAAAGAAAGCATTAAGGCCTAATTCTAAAAAAAAACTGATATTTTACGGTACAGAAATAAATATTACACAGTACTCATACTGTACGTTACTACTGTACCATCATCGTAAAATAAATTATTACAGTACAAATACACTGAAAAGATGAATGCATAAAAAGTTGCCTAATCTGCTTTTTGTATTTCGTTAGCGTCATTAATGAGAGTATCTAACTCATTGGTGACATCGCCCTGTTTGTTAGAGAAAACGTCAGTGATGGTGGTCTGCTTACGTGTTGTGATGTTGATGAAGTCCATAGAGCAATCTAATTCGGTGATGGATTTTACTACACTGTCACTCAAACCACCCTTTTTAAGAAAAAAACACATTTAAAGCTTCACGAGCATCTTTTAAAGTTGGGTCAGGAATTTCATAACCTTGTTCATCCTCGTCGTCATCTTCGGCATCGGCATTTTCGTCAGGAACGGAGGTCACAGAGGAAATGATTTCAGCGTCGGTTAACTCCCCACACACTGCCACGTCGTCATCAAAAGTAACAAAGTCTTCGAACTCTGCATCCTTTTCTAGGTCAAGTGATTCTTTGACTTTTTCCCAACCATCCACGGTGTCTACTTCTTGTGTTGGAGGTTGTTCTGAATTGTCCTCAGTTGCGACAGTAAATCCACTTTTCTTGAAACAATTAGAAATCGTAGTTGCCGTAACTTTATTCCATGCTTTTGTTATCATCCACATAGCATCCAAGACATTTATATTTGTGGGTAAACAACTTTCCATGTCTCTAAGGAACTGCTGTACAACCTCTTTTCTATAATTTACCTTAAAACTTCGGATAATGCCCTGGTCAAGCGGCTGCAGTTTGGATGTTGTGTTTGGAGGCAAATATACGACCGTAATGTTACTCAGTTTAGGAATGTCTCCGTGTGCCGTACAGTTATCAATGAAGATGATAATTTTTTTCCTTTTCCTTTTCATCTCTTTGTTAAGACTTTGAAGCCATGTACCGAAAGCACCACAATTCATCCAAGCCTTTGTATTCGCCATGTAGTCTGTAGGAAGTTACAGTTACATTTTTAAAACAGCGTGGTTTTTGCGCTTTTCCAATAACTAGAGGCTTTAATTTGTGAGTCCCTGTGCAGTTTGCACCTAACATAACTGTTAAACGATGTTTGCTATTTTTCCCACCATGGCATTTATCACCCTTAAATGACAATGTTTTGTCGGGTAAACATTTGAAAAACAATCCAGTTTCATCGGCATTACATTACAGTACAAACACCATCGTCCACTTTTGCACTTTCCCCGCACACTTTTCGAAAAATAAGTTCATTCCTTTTTTTGAAGTTTTGTAACCATCCATTGCTAGCACGGAATTTCTCGTGTCCCAGTTCAGAAGCAAACTGTTGGCCTTTTTCTTGAAGAATTGGGCCACTTATTGCAATATTTTTATCTCGGCACTGCTTCAACCACTTAAGGACACATTCTTCCTAAATCCTTCAACTCACACGACTTTAACTTTTTGATTTTAGAATACAGTACGCTTCTGTCCTCGAACTTCTCTTTCTTTTTCAAAATTGTAGCCAATGTGCTGGGTGGTAAGCCAAACTCTTTTGCGATGTCCGATTTTTTTTCGTCGGATTGTCTTCAACACACTTAATGATTTTCCGTTTACACTCCACGCTTATTGCGCACCGTTTCTTTTTGCTTTTTCCGCCCATCGTCACTTAACTGATACCCACGCACCGCACAATCCAATAACTTCCACGGAAACTGAATAAACTACAGACTAGAGTGACGTGACTAAGCTTTCATGTCGAGACACGATTATTTTTTGTACTGTACGTTTGTTTACGTTCGTTATAATGAGGTGCAGTCGTGGAAATTTCGTTACATAGAGGTGAAGTTCGCTAGATCGAGGTTCTAACTACGAAAAATTCATTGTATCGAGGGTGATTTATTTTTACCGGGATTATTACAAATTCGTTATATTGAGGTTATGAGTACGGATTATTCGTTATGTAGAGGTGAAATTTACATTGATTCTTGTGGATAGTTGTAAGGGATTTGAAAAAATTCGTTATGTCAAGGAATTCGTTATATTGAGGTTCGTTATATTGAGGTTTGACTGTACCTGTAAAAATAGACAAAAAAGATTGGACACATTACTTCAAAGATATGTTTAAAAACAGTGAAGAAATATAGAGGACACGAACGAGAGCCGTGAGGGAGAAGTAGAAGAACCGCCAACATATAAAGAATTCAAGTAAATAATTAATCAACTAAAACGAAAAAGAGCCACAGGTCCTGATCAGATCGTTAACGAATTTATAAAGACTTGTGGAGAAAAATTACTAAAAGCAATCTACATATTAATAACCGTAATATGGGAAGAAGAAGATATGCCCCTAGAATGGAGAGAAGGGCACAATACCAAAGCTATAGATGAATAACACTGCTTAATACAACTTACAAAATATTTACAACACTTATACGCCGAAAGTTAACAAGATATGCTGAAAGAACAATTGGACAATACCAACATGGATTTCGGGAAAATAGGTCAACCACAGATGCAATACACATTGTAACACAGACAATAAAAAAATGCTACGAATATGATATAGACTTACATGTAATATTTATAGATTTTAAACAGGCATTTGACAGTGTCTCCCGAAGTAAACTATTTCAGGATATGAAAGAGTTTGCAATACCACCAAAGTTGATAAAATTAACAAAAATGTCTATGGAACAATCAACGGCAAGAGTAATAACAAGTGAAGGAGTCACGGAAGAAATCTCGATTGAAACAGGAATAAGACAAGGAGACGCCCTATCCACTACACTCTTCAACTCAACATTGCCTTGGACGGAGCAGTAAGGCAGATTGAAATAAGTCGAACAATTGCGTAAGCTTCAACGCAGGTAGTAGCATATGCCGACGATATAGCGTTAATGGCAACAGATAAGAGAAGCATGGAAAACGCATTGTTAACTCTCAAAAGAGAGGATTACAAATGAACGAAGAGAAGACAAAATACCTCATAGGCTCAAGAAGTGAGAAACCGAACATAAAAGAGATACAAATAAGGAAACATTGTTTCGAAAAAGTGTCACTCTTTAAATACCTAGGGGTAATTATTACCAGCAATAATAATAGAAGCGAGGAAATAACCCAGCGAATATTAATGGGTAATAAGATATTTTGGATGTACAAAAAAATACTGAAAGATAAGATTTTGAGCAAACAAACAAGGCTGAAAGTATAGAAACTAGCAATACGTCCAATTGTAACATTTATGCAGCGGAAGCAATGTGCCTCACTGCCAAAATATTCGAAAGAAAAATCATACGAAGAATTAATGGTCCCAAAAGAATAAATAACAATAAGTACAGGAGCCTAAACAATAATGAGATTGAAGATATTCTAGAAGGAGAAGATATTGTTAATGTAGTTAAAGCCCAAAGATTACGGTGGTGGGGACACATTCATTGCCGACAACCAGAGGAGGTAATAAGAAAAATCACTGCATGGACGCCACAAACAACAAGACCAAGGGGAAGGCCAAAAGAAAAATCAAATAATTGAGGACATTAAAACTCTTGAAATCAGAAACTGGAATAAACTGTGCCAGGACAGGAACAAGTGGAGAAAAATTGTAGACCAGGCGAGGCGAGTGCGGCAATTCCATGAGTGAAAAAAAGACACTTTATGCACATGTTGCATACATTATTTTTTCTACAGTCCTATACAAAAAATAAAATTCAAATAGAAATTTGGAATATTTTAATTAAGCTCCTTCGGTAAATTACAATTATACGTATTCCAAGTTTCATGAAAGTTCATCCTGGATGCCCAGCCAAGTATCTTAGAAGTCCATCCGCGATGTCCAGCCAACTTTCATTGTGTTAACTTATGGAAAGCGTGAAATAAGGTTGTTAAGACACTTTTCTAACGCTTTTTTACTTTTTTTCACTCTATCCATAAACAACCACTTTAAGTGCTACAAACCGATGAACTATAAGGTACATTAAAGATAGGGCGTAGAAAAATTACTATTATTTGTTTCAATGAAATTATCAATAATATTTTTTCTTTTTGTGTAGCTGTTTATGTTGGAGTATAGGAATTTAAACAATTTTAATGTATTGGTAATTTTTGTGTTTGTTGATAGGTCTTGTAGGTGATTCACTCTCAGGGTCACATAAAATATGTACAGTTGCGGCAAATAAAAAATGGAACAACTCTTATAGCAGATTTTTGTCTAATTCTAGCTGCTTGAATTTGTTTTATGAATATGTCATATGTCAACATTCAAGATATGACATCTGTCAGATAATTCCAAATTCGAAAGTATATAAATTCAGTGACGAAAGGTGGAATAATCGCAAAAATAGACGATGGGTGGTCAGTGAGGCTTACTGCGATATTTTACAATGTAAGCAAGAACTCAGTTTCAAGTATTTTAAGAAGATGGCGCAGTGAGAGAAGAATCAATAGAACTCCAAGCTCAGGACGTCCGTGAAAGTCAACTGCTGAACAGGATGCTGCTTTGATTACCCATTTAAGAGCAAATCCATTTGAAACAGTAGTTCAAGTTGTTCCAACAACAAATTTTCCAGCATCCTGTCGTACGGACCGTCGTATTGTTAAACAATTGTCACAAAGAAACAAGAATGGGGTTTGGTTTAGAGCATGAAGGTTTCTTGGAAGGTATAAATTATGCTTGGGAGGAAATAACTTAAGAATATTGTTCCACATTATATAGATATGACCAGTAGATTAAGAGAAGTCATAGAGCATAAGGGTGGGATTACTAAATATTAATTGTTGTTTTTTATTGAAAATTATTTAGTAGCCTTTGTTATTTAGTAATGAAAAACAATATTATTGACTCTTTAGTATTATTATCATTTAAATATACGACAAAACTATCCCATTTTTCCCGCAAACGGAAAAGTCACAGTCACACTAGGCAACAACAATTGTCCCATTTTTTTGGTCGCAACTGTACAAGGTTATTTCATTATTTCTCTTATGCATACAGATACAAATAAAAGTTGCAGGAGTATATATGAATTTTAATAAAATATACTTTGTGCACCAGTAGCGTTTTTGAATTAGGAGATATAAAATAAGAATATTTATTTTTAAATAGAACACCCTGTATATTATGACATATTCGGAGAGGGCTTTTTTTCTCATAACAAAAATATATACTTTTATAGGTCTAGCTTTTATACTTTCCAAAATAATGGACAGCAAATTCCTAAAGTATTTAAGTTAGTATCTAGCTAAAAAACGTGCATGTCTTACTGTAATACAGTTGATGTTATCTGTCAAAATTATAAACTAATGTAACAAATACAACTAATTGCTAGCTATATTTTTAAAAAATGGTTAACACTGCTTCTGAAAAAGTAGAAATATTTTCTGTATATTTCAAAAATAACAATAATAAACGTGCTGCAAAACGAGAATATCTACAGTTGTATCCAAATCGACGATGTCCTAGTCTAAACACATTTGTAAATATTTACCATCACGTCAATGTCTATCATAACTTTTTGAGAAAGAAACGTATTACCATAGTAAATGAAGAAGGACAGTTGAATATACTGTAACACTTTGAAGGTAAAATAATACTTTTATTCAATTAATATTAAATTACCTAAAAATATATTCTTAGAATAAGACACATCAAAATATCAATTATTTGTATTTTAGAGAATGCAGAGAGTAGTATAAAAAAGCTTCCGGCGAATTACAGACAAGTTACTATAAAGTTCAAAACACACTAAAAAATAATAACTATCGTCCTTACAAAATTTTACCAGCACAGGAAGTGAAGAACATAAGCGTAAACATCAACAAATTATAAGAAATTTAGACGACAACGAAAATTACTTTAAACAAATTATTTGGACGGATGAATCAAGTTTCTCTACATGGGGTCTGTTTAACAGAAAAAATAAATGTTCGTGGGAACGAAAAAGTTATAGGAAATACAAAATTAACCAAATTGAAAAATCAGGTCGAAAATCTATTCATGTCTGGTGTGGAATTTTTCGGGGTAAAGTAGTTGGGCCAATATTCTATAATTTCACTTTAACGGGTCAACTATGTTTCGATGACATTCTGCAACAAGTTGACGATTTACTTCAGGAATTTCCAGAAGATGCGCTTAATGTCATAATATGGCAACAAGACCGAGCACCTCTGCATAATGTGAGAGAAATACGAGAACACTTAAATAATGAGTTCGCAACTTGGATAGGTAATGGTGGCACGATCCAATGGCCGCCATATAATCCTGATTTAACGCCTTTAGATGGCTTTTTATGGGGCTATTTGAAAGAAAAAGTTCATTCCGATACCAGTTACAGTATTGCAATAATTAGAGAGAAAATTGAAGCTGAAATTGAACTTCTTAACTATCGAAATAGTAATAAAATTTTAAACTGTATACAAAATTTAAGGAGAAGGTATGAACTTTATATTGAAACAGCGGTAATTTTGAGCACTTACTTTAGTTTGCTTAAAATTGATGAAAATATCAAATCGGTTTCTATTTTGTAATAAACACTGTATTGCTTTTTATGTTGTTTGCTATTGTATTTTATTTCGTAATAAACACTGTATTGTTCTTTATTTTCTTTGTTAATGTCACACCCAGTCGCCTATTTTTTAAACATTTACTGTCTATTACTTTAGAAGATACTTAGTTTTGACAGATAATATCAACAAGTGTAGTGAGCCATGCATAGCCAAATACTTTTTTAGGTAAATACTAACGTAAATACTTTAGGAGTTTACTGCCCATTATTTTGGAAAGTATAAAAGCTGAACCTATAAAAATATATATTTTTGTTATGAGAAAAAAGGGCCCTATCCGAATATGTCATAATATACAGGGCGTTCTATTTAAAAAAATATATTTTTATATTATACCCCGTAATTCAAAAACGTTATTGGTGTGCAAAGTACATTTTATTAAAATTCGTTTATACGCCTACAATTTTTATATAAAACTTTTCTTTGTATCTGTATGCATAAGAGAAATAAAGGGGTGGTCAAATTATAACCAATAACCCTGTACGTACGGCTACCGAAGAACAATATCTGAGTGTGTATGTAAAAATTGAGTGAATGCAAACGACGAGTACTCAGTGTGTATATGTTTATTAATATGAAGCTAAGCGCTTTCGGCCATTAGGCCATTATCAAAGCTGTTGTCATAAAAAAGATCCAAAAACAGGTGTCAAAAAACATACAGCTGATAAAATCGAAACAATGTCTGAAGTTAAGTCATTTTTTTTAATGATATCATTGTAACGGTGACACCTTCAGACATTGTTTCGATTTTATCAGCTGTATGTTTTTTGACACCTGTTTTTGGATCTTTTTTATGACGACAGCTTTGATAATGGCCTAATGGCCGAAAGCGCTTAGCTTAATAAACATATACACACTGAGTACTCGTCGTTTGCATTCACTCAATTTACATCTAGTGTGTACACCATACCCACAGACAGTTATATGTAAAAATTATTTACAAATGTTTTTCTTGACTTCTGTGTTAATTCTGGCCTATTTTCATTCATATTTGCACAAATAAAAATTAAATTACATAAAACGATTGCAGGTAGTAGTAGTAACCGGTAAACACAACAACATAAGACGATCGGAGACTCCTAGCGGCTCATCTGCAAATGCTTCTCCAAAATCGAACAGTAGTAAACGCCAAAGGCGTACCAGGATCCCGGACAAGCCATATTATCCCCTTAATTTGTGGAGCATCATGAAAAATTGTATAGGAAAAGATCTGTCTAAAATACCAATGCCAGTCAATTTCAACGAACCTCTTTCAATGATGCAACGCATTACTGAAGATTTCGAATATGCAGACATACTTGATATAGCAGCAAAGTAAGTTTTTAATTTTGGTTTCAATATACAACAGGTTTTTTATAGTAATACAGTGTCTGTCACAATGTATAAACTTTGTTAACGTTCATTTTCAAATCAGTAGATATACTAAGCCGGTTCTGGGACGGAAGTCGGCCATGTTGGATTTCGTTGACTGTGCGCGCGCACCGGAAGTGGCATCCATCTTGTGTCAATGGCGGACGTGTTGGTGTGACGTGTGTCGTATCCATCTTGTGTCAATGGCGGGTCGTTGGCGAGTATTTCGAATGTCGCGACTGTGACGGCATCCATCTTCTGTGACGTCAATCATGGTCCATCCACATGTGTGACGTAGCACTTCCAATTTGGTGGGTTGTGTCGTTGGCGGGTGATTCGAATGTCGCGACGGCATCTTCTGTGACGTCAGTAAAATCCCTACGGCATCCATCTTCTGTGACGTCAATCGTGGTCCACCACAACACTTCCAATTTATAAAATTGAAAAAATGGTCGACCGTGAGATTCGAACTCACGACACACACAGCGACTTTCTCGTTCCTAACACAGTCCCTAACCGTTGCGCTATCGAGGTTATATGTATAAATTTCTTATTTGGGTTTTACCTTCATCCGTTGGGTGTCAGTGACCCCAGATACTTTTGGCGCTCTTGTTAAAAAAGATAGTTGAGTGGGACGTCTAAATTTCATATGGTGTGTGTCTATGACATCATCCAACGTTTGGGGGGGGGGGGGTCGCAGGGGGTGAGAAAAATAATAATTACAAAGACAGTATTTAATGGATTAATGGGGAGGTGTGAGGGGTTTTATAACAAATTTCTTCACAGGTCTTTATGAGAAAAAACCGTTCCGTCCGACTAGGAGGTTGAGACATTATTGTGTGTGTGTGTGTGTGTGGAGATACACAAAATATAGGACACTAATATATCTGTAAACGAATCAGTTGTAGTATGTCATTAGTTGAGTATAGACGTCTATTTGAGGAGTTTATTATAAAAATAGATCGATTGAATAAGGATGTAATATTTTATGAAGAAAAACGAAGGGTTATGAAGCAAATTGCAAACCTGTGCCTTTCTGCTGCTGATACTACCGACTCAGATCAAAAGAAGTGGGAGAAGCTTACAATAAATTGGGTGCCAGACGAATTACAAAACGGAGCTCGACGACAGGAGATTTCAAGTGCTGTAGATTATATCTTTAGATGTCCGCAAACAACAACATATCCATTAAACAGAATTCAACCTACAAAGCTTTCACCATGATCAATATAACCAACACTAGCAGCATGTTCCATAGTATGAAAAATGAACTTAATAATATATTTTCAATGACTCTATGTATATTATTAGCATTCATATTCGTTTTATTATTTAAAATTTTACCAAAAATTGTTAAACGTAAATTTAAATCTTCATGTAATATATCCGCTGATGAGTAGATTGGGTGTTTTAATAAAAAAAAAATCCACTTTAAAAAAATAATTTATTATTGATATAATAATTACAAAGGTAATGTAGTATTTAAAAAACCATTGTTGGAGACGTTGTATATTTCTGTAGGGTCCTCCAGTGGTGTAGTAGGTTCAAAGTTTCCAGTTACCCATGATGTGTGTGTGTGTGTGTGTGTCATCAAACTAGTAGACTAAAGGGAAACACACGAGGCATTTCTTTAGTAGAAATTCAGCTTATTGCTGTGTGTTTGCAGCATAGTTTCCAATCATTTTTATTCTGTAATACTTGATGCCACATAAAAGAGTATCGAATGCCATGCTGTAATTTTTCAGCTGATGAGTAGATACTAGGTAATAAAAAAAAATCCATTTACTTGAAAAATTATTTATTCTTGATATAATTGAGTTATCATTGAACATTGAAGAAGATTTCATTTGGAAATTAACCTGATGTTTTACTCATAAAAAAAAAACATTGTTTCAATTAACAGAAATATTTATGCAATAGTCTAAAATTATATTGGAAAAAACAATATTTTACATTTTAATATGAAAGTATAGTAATATATGTTATAAATTAATATGAAAGAGTAATAATACTACAAACGAATGTCATAATTCACAAAGTAGTAATATATGCTATAACTTAATCCATTTACTTGAAAAATTATTTATTCTTGATATAATTGAGCTATCATTGAACATTGAAGAAGATTTTATTTGGAAATTAACCTGATGTTTTACTCATAAAAAAAAACATTGTTTCATTTAACAAAAATATTTAGGCAATATCCTAAAATTATATTGGAAAAAACAATATGTTACATTTTAATATGAAAGTATAGTAATATATGTTATAAATTAATATGAAAGATTAATAATACTACAAACAAATGCCATAATTCACAAAGTAGTAATACATGCTATAACTTAATATGTAATAGTTTAATATAAAAGTATAAAACTATATTTGAGTTCATATTATTATATATTTAAATATATGTGAAAAGTGAAAAATGGTTTTACAAAGTTGTATTCAAAAGTCAGCAAAAATAGTTTCATCTGAATCATAGTCAGAATCTTCAGGTTCTGTAGGTAAATTGAAATGAAGAATTAATCCATTTAAAATTTCTATTGGAAAATCAGTATATATGAGTTTTAGTACTCTTCGACAATCATTTTTAGATAGTGATCGAGGTACTTTAATCATTGCAACAGCACTTCGAAAATCTCTGATTAATTTACGTGATTTCTTAAGAAATTTTACACGCCGTTTGGCACGATCTTCAGTTTCGGGAGTAGGAGACATTTTTTATCTAAAAACAAAAAACATTATTCCAAAATACTGTAATGTCCCCATGGAAGCGTATCAAATGAATCGGGAAGTAATTTCCTTTTATCATCGTGAGGACTCAAAGCGATTTTTGTTTGTTCAATGCTATACACATTATGAGCGAAGGAACGTATCGTATTTTGAGTAATTGTCATCTGTTTCCAATTTTTCAAACAATCCACATAATCATCGAAAATTATTTTATTTTTCACAACACATTTTTTAATCCCCTTTGATTTTTTGACAACTTTGCCCCCCTGAACTTTGTAACTATACATTTTGGACCTTAAACCAACAAAATGGGTGATTATTTGTCCATTAGCTTCATCTTTCATCAAACCTAGTATTTTTTTATTAACTCGGGGTATGTTGTAGATATTGTTAATGGGATAATCTGATGTATCAAATTTGTCAATGTTTGCGTCAATTAACTGTTCGTATGCATCTTCACAAGTAAGTTGATAAACAAAACTATCAGTGTCGGTGTACATCAACTTACAATTGTCTACTCCCATTGTGGGAAGCATAAAATTGTAATGGAAGTCATACATTACAGTTTTCGAGATGTCAAGAATAACCATACCCACGTATATCGGTTTATTGAAAATTAGTTCAGACTTTTTCAATTCGATTGCCATCAAAGGTGGATCACCATCATCGAAAACTGTTCTATTGTGATAACGCGGACTAGCAATAAGATTTTTAGCACCATAACGACCCTCATATGTAGATACCAATTTACAAATTCTATGTTTACGGATGGATTCCATACATTTCCCAAACACAGCATTATTCATTAGTTTTCTCAAATCTTTCTCAAAGTCGCTGGTGGCTAAAGTCCTCAATCGATTGTTTAATTCGATGTAGGGTTGAAGCCATGCAGATTGTTGGAATTTCAAAACTTTGTGAACTTTTTCCAATACTAGTCCATGTTCTAGGGCTTGCTTTAAATTTCTATAATGTAAAGTGTAACTTTTTTTATCGTGTAGGGTAGTCATTAATTTTGTTAATTTTGAATCGGGTGCTTTATGTAGATTATGCAACTTGTCTGGATATAACAAATCCACTTGAAGAATATAGCCTTCGGGGTTATCATCTGGGATGGATTTTATGAAATTGATGTCGTTAAATTTCTCCATATCATTTTCGATCCACTCGAAGCCATCAAAGGGCAAATGTTCACACATCGCTTTTCCATACAAATTATTTACATCTGTATAGAGAATATACATTGATGGTTTCTCAACATCATATTCAGACATATATTTATTATTTGCTTCACTGTACCTATTGCAACACTGTGATATTCCTCCTCTAATAGCCTTTTCAATAAACATTATCATATCAATATTTTTTAAAATTTGCAGTTTACATTTTGTAAACTTTAGCATCACATTCCACGCATATCCTGGTATACTGTAGAACCATCCAGGATCAAGACCATACGTTGCTAAAGCTGTCTCTCTAAAATTTTCAAACACATCTGCTAGAAGAAGAATATCGGTGCGCATGTATATATCGCTATATTCTCCAAGTGTTTTTACATTGAAAGACCGCCAAACATTTTTAGCGTGAGCATAATCATCATCAGTTACGTTCGCTTCATTTAATTTATTATAAAAACATTCAATCGGTGGTAATTTATCATCATTCAATTTTTCCAAGTTATTAATATAGTCATAAGGAAAGATACCTTTACGTGTCAATAATGTAAATTGGATATTGGTTAAATTATGGTTTTCTTTTTTCAAAATTTTCAAATAATTGGTGTCCAAAGTTTTAACGACAGCATCCAAACTAGATCCCAAAAAACGAAACGAATCAATAAATCTGAATTTTATGTTTGTTTCCGAATCGTATTGTGTGAATGAAATGTATTTTTCCTTATTGATTGGTAAAAGGCTGACTCTACCACGTTTGGCAATATCTCTTATGATAAAATGGCTATCATAACCAGACAAATTGTGAAATACAATCGGCACAACAAACAGTTTTCTAAAATTTAAATTGCAGGATTGGTGCGCAAATCCTCGAAACTCCCCCGTAAAATGATTGTGATCACGTACAACTATATCTTTTTTATTAAACTTTTTTTCACATATATGACAAACAGTTGCATCATTAGTAGTTCTTGGTTTGACTACCATTGGTACAATTATTTTAATTTTTGAATCTACAAATTTAGCTATATCAGTCATTTCGTTAGCGAACCAATCCATACAATCCACACCTCTGTAACTTTTGTAAAACGATAGAGAATCGTCAAAAGAACATTTTATATAGTAGCCTGCACTGTAAGTTTTATGATGTTGATATTTGTTTGTTGTTTTAGAAATGATTTCATTACATTGTGTCAATTGAGATTCAAAATCAGCATAAATAATAAAAGGACATTTTTGCTTGTATGTATAATTCTTAAACTCAACAAAATCATATTTGGGAAATGAAATCTTTTCATTGTTTAAATTCTCACAAAGTTCGGAATGATCATCCAGTCTCTCACGCAATGAAAAGTAATTGAGACATCTATCACAAACATATTTTTTATGATCGTTTCTATTTAACTGTGAACTAATTAAACGCGATAAATCTTTAACCCAACAATAATGATATTTTACCTCAACAATAGTACTGTAATCATTATGAGATGGCGTTGTTTCATATTCGTTTAATTTCGGAAAGTATTTATCTTGAATGAGTAATAAGTTGACGTGACGGTCTAATTTTTTCCTAGTCAATCTTGCCGGCAATACTGTGTAAAATGTTTTGTTCACTGTTTCATTGTACTCTAACATATAAACGTTTATGGAAATTTCATTTAGTGTTTCAAACTTCTTAATTTGAGGCAGTTTCATTGGCATATCTAAGCCTCGAGTTTTCAAAACGGTGGAATAGTGTGGATATGATGATGTTCGGCTCACCTGCCCTGTGGGAGCGTGTAAACCTGCAACAACGCTCCAGAAAAAACACGCTTCATCATTGTTCTGGATGTTGATGCATGCATGTTTTTTCTGTATCTGCTCAGGCAATCGAATGAAAGATGAACCATTACCCATTTCGTATTTGTTAATTGCTATCTCTAGTGAAATGATTTTGCTTAATGCCCAACCGCTCTGTTTCTCTTGAAACTCTGACATTTTATTCAAAATACGATCTACGACATTATTTTTAAACCATTCTATTAAATCAGTTCCCTCATCAATGATTGCATTGGGTGTACTAAAATGTTTTTGATTTACCACCTCCCGATCATTCGATTGCTTTATATAATCACCAATGAGAGTAGTATTAACTTTTATTATTTTTAGATCCTTCAATATTTGTGAAATTTTAACGTTGAATAAATTAAAAGCATCTTTGAAAAATTCATCGATTACTTTATGTTTCAAATTTACAATAAGCCCTGTCCTAATTCTACAATTAAAAATAACCCCAACATCTAACCATTTTACACTTCGTTTTCTCAACCCATAACCCATATTTTTTTTTGTAATTGAATTAATTTGATGACGTAATCGCTTAAGTTCCCCAATTTTTGATTGAATTTTTCTCTTCTCACCAATGGAAAATTTGAACTTAACCAAAGTCAAGACACATCTCCTAACATGACGGTCTATTAATTTAATTATTGAATTAGCTAGCGGTTTAGAATAATGTTCTTTTAGGAAAGTTAACGTTTGATCAGCTTTGTTCATTAAATTCACCATTTTTTCACTTTAAATATATAATATACATATATAATAAATAAAAACTCACCAAGCGAAAACTAATTTTCAACAATTTCAAACGATATTGCACGATTTGGTCTGCCCACTTCAATTAATCCTCTAAATATGAGAGAATGCTTTTGAGCTTTGAAATAATCAAGTTGACATCGGTACTGTTCCGTCACTCTCTTGGGCAGGAATGTGATATTGTCTGCGAATTCTATCAAAATGACTTCACCACCAAATTTGCTTGAAACTAATTTTGCGCCTAAGATAGGGTATGCTTCCCCAAGCGTCAAATGTTGAAGTTTAATAATAGGCTTCTTCTCTGTAATTAACGACACTGAATTTAATGAAGGTAGATCCATCTACAAAAGAATAAATATGTGTTAATAAACTCTACCTTTTTAGTGGAACTTTATATCATAAAAAACAAAAGTGAACGATTTGTTATTTGAAGAAATAAATGAAAAACTTACTTTTTTCTGAGTAGCCTTCACACAACACACAGATTAATTTTAATATTCTATCACTGTTCAATGATAACTGATTTGTATGATGTGAAATATCAAATTTATATGGAACGATATCCCCCACTATTTGCAAGGTGGTTCTCTCAACGATACCCACACAAATTAAAATTTAATAGCTTCTCCTAATATTGAAAAAAAGCAATAAACGGTGTTCCCACGAAAAAACGAACTACTCTGTACCATTATAATTACGTCTATCTATTAAAATGTTGATTTGAAATGTTTTATTTATTCTCAAACATACAAACTAAAAAAAAAAAGCAATTTAATAAACGATGTTCCCACGAGAAAACGAACTACTCTGTACCATTATAATTACGTCTATCTAAATGTTGATTTGAAATGGTTTATTTATTCTTAACCTACGCACTGAAAAAAGCAATTTAATAAACGGTGTTCCCACGAAAAATCTAATTTCTCTATACCGTTATAATTATGTCTATCCATTAAAGTTAAATATTGATTTAAAATGTAAATGTTTTATTTATTCTAAGACCCACACACATATATATATGAAATATTATTCTCAAATATATTTCATCAATATAAAAAGTATTGTAATTTTCAAAAGCAATACATAAAAAATAATTAGTGATCTCCTTCTATCAACTTGGAAACATGAAACAAAATCATTGACAATTTTCGTTTCATTTATCAACTCACATACGATGGGAACATGAAATAAAACACAATAATTTTAATTAATTAGTTTTAATACTTCTCTAAATCACTGACAATGTTAACTTTACAAAAAAACATATATTCTCTTAGTGCAATGGCTAATTCGCTATTGTTGATGTCACACATTACTTGAATCAGTTCAAATTTAGTCAAATTTTCATTAGTTTGACTGAAATTTCTAATGTTTTCCACCAAATTTTCATAGTATTCACCAAAATTTATGGATTCTAAATGAGTGAGACGTGGGGAGATGAGGCAACGATCCGCTTGTAGTATTTGATAAACATCTTCTTTTCTTAAAGGTACACTGATATCATGTTTGGTCACCTCCAACCATTTAACACGATCAAATACCATTTGTCGAATGGTGCAGTAGTCTCCACAAGATAACACAGCTTCTTCTTTTTTTTCTTCTTCGTGAAATGATGTACTTATAAATGAATTATTATTTAAAATGTCGATAAATGTGAACCATTCGTATGAGCTGAAGTTGATTTTCTTATGTTTATCGGTGTATGATAGAGTGATCGCAGTACTGAACGTTCTTGCGGGGCTCAAACCACAACCAATTCGAAAATCTCCATCTGTACAATACTCTGTGTACAATAAGTAGTGGTTTTCCTGTTTGGCTGCCATTTCATACACTTGTAAAATATGATCTAATTGTGTGTCATAATTAACATGACTTTGTGTAGCACTAAAATAGCCGCTGTCTTGAGAACTCATATTGACGACTGAGAATCTAACCTACAACTCTCTCCTCTATTTATACTCATTCACATCTCCTACTACTACAAAACAATATATTCATGAGTAGTGAAGCGATGTAATTACGTGACTACATCTGTGCTTTGTATCCAGGTGTTGTGTTTTCTATCTAAACCTAACCATGTAACAAACATCTTGTTGCCTTTTCTTTTAAGTACTTTCTCCACCAAGTAAATGTGTGGATTTGACGTTTTCTGTAGCTCTTCTTCGTAAAACCCTCCACTGATTGGGATACCTTGCAAGTCTTCGAGCAAATATGTGGTGGGATTGGTTATTTTAACTTTAATGATTTTGAATAGTTCAGTCGTCCAATTGGGTGTGTATCCCTTTTCAAAGACATGTTTCGACTTGCTTATACGAACAATATCACCAACTTTAAATTTACGAAGTCCGGCAATCTTTAGATGTGTATAGGTTTTGTTTAAAATATCTTTTTCGTTGGATTTATTGACATTGGAAGGTTTATATTTGGTTGTTGAATGTTTTGTGTTATTGTAATCTCGTGTAATTTTAGGGAGAATGTCAATCCATCTATAGGTACCATTTAAACTGAAATGTTTGTAAAGCTTTAATTTCAATGTTCTAATAACTCTTTCTGCCATAGAAGCTTTTTTCGTGCTAAATACACTATAATGATTAATCCCATGTTTTTTCATTAGTTGTTGAAACTTGCTGTTGTAAAATTCCGTTCCTTGGTCTGATTGGAGATTTTTAGGAACTCGTTTTGTGTTGGTGAGAATGTCTGAGAATGCACGAGTTAACTCTTCACCGGTTTTTGTCTTTAATGGACGTGTCCATAAAAACTTTGAAAAGCAATCGATGACGACTAGTATCATTTTGTGATTTTTATTTTGATTAGCGTAAGGTCGCATTTCAGCTAAATCCATTTGCCATAAATCATCTATGCCTTTGACAATTGTACGTCTGCGTGGATAATTTTTACGTATAGGTTTATGGAGTTCGTTAACAAGCTGGACTTTGGATGACATGTTTCGTAAGCGCATGCACTTTCTAAACTGATGATCCATTACTCTTCTCATCTATTTTCTTCTTTTGTTCAATTTCATGCTTCTTCTTCAAGTCCCTGTCCAAAACTTGAAACGAACGTTCTATGTATGTATTATACATATCGATCTTATCACTGATTAGAGTATTACTTTTCGACAATTTATCCTGTATTTCTTGTTTAAAACTCTCCAAATCATTTCTCAAAAATTCCTTGCCCATAGCAACTACCTCGTCGACGTATATTTTAGTTGCCATATCTCGAGCTCTGACGGGAGGATTTCTCGAAATAAATGCAGCAATTTCGTTGATTTTATTTTGATGAGATACCAATTGCGTTTGTAATGAGGGGATTATTGTTTTTTGAAGTGTTTCGAGCTCATTATGGTACACACGTAATTGTGCATCAACATATAGTTTGTTAGCAACATCGCTATTTGCAGTCGGCATCTTTACATTACAAATTTTTACGTTTTCTGCATCAATATTACCGTCTAGAGTATGTGGATACGATACTTTCGGCATATACGGCTTAACCCGCTCATTAGCATGATTGCGGCGATGTCCAAACTTATCGACAGACATGATTGAAATGATTATGTTTTCCGTTTGTTATTCAATTATATTGGCCTCTTTCAACTCATTGATTATTGCAATTATCTCGTTGTTGTGTGAGAATGAGGTGTTGCCAGCTTCCTTGGATGCAATCAGTAATCTTAAACGGTCACACAGCTCATTGGGATCGTCCCAATAAATGTATTCCATCGGTTTTTCGTTGTATGACAAAAGAGGGCCACCACCACCGCCGCCGCCGACAACAAGACCTTTTCCTACATTAGTATATGGAGCGGTTTGAATGGATTGTTGTTGTTGTTGTTGTCGTTGTTTCTTTAATATTCGAGCTGATGGAGGTTTGGTTATAGTACTACTACTAATATTTGATGAGTCAGTTTTAAACAACGGTCTAATTATGTTGCGATACTTTTCGGTAGCAGTACTTTTCAGACGATCTGCTGCATTGAGATGAGCTTTTGTTATTGTTAGCAGAGCTTTGTAATTATTCAAATCATCATCAGAGTATTCATTGGGATGATTGTAAAACACAAGCTGATACAATCCCGAAGTCCCCGGTATATTTCCTTCTCCACCCCCCTCATCCTTCTCTCGTAATATGTTTATATTACCGTTTCTTTTATCGAATGCAATTCTACGTCTGCCCAACATCCAACCAATTTCATCATTATATAATGGACCATAACTTCTATCAATTTCATCATCTTTGCGAAAGTAATCTTCAAGATATGGTTGACTAATTATTGGATATTGATCTAAATAATCTTCTATGACATCACGCGAAACGTTGGGATGTGTGCCTATATCATAATCATCATAATAATAATCGTCTTCTCCTTCTTCATCATCATAACGTATATTTCCTGATTCATCCGTCTCGGCTATGGGTTTTGTATCGAGAAATGATACATCAGCATTTTTTTCTTTTTTTGTCGTTGTTTCCTCTTTTGGAGGGATGAATTTTGAAACTATGGCTTGTTGTAATGATTTTGAGGATTTGACCATTTCTTTTAGCGGTACAGATATCGGTTTAAATAGCTTATTTAGAGATGTATCATGTTCTGATTTTCCTAATTTTAACGCTAAATATTTCTTGCGAATAGAT
Organism: Galeruca laticollis; assembly: GCA_963921935.1. Taxonomy (NCBI): domain Eukaryota; kingdom Metazoa; phylum Arthropoda; class Insecta; order Coleoptera; family Chrysomelidae; genus Galeruca; species Galeruca laticollis. The sequence continues at coordinate 39,139,565 of OY998176.1, forward strand.
CTCGCCAATTCACTGATTTTTTTCTTACGCATGGCAATAGCAACCTTATCGTTGGACATGGTGACGATGACTGAGGATAATGTCTAGTGCTTTATGAATTTATCGAATCCTTTACGGTACCTACCATTATTTAAAGCAAAATCTTTTACAATCACCAATGTTCCATAGTTGTTAGTAGTCGACCAGCATTCTGAGCAAATCTTTTTAAATTCTTCAAATGTCATGTCTGGTGACACATGTTCCTCAAATATATGTTTTAGATTAATTTCATCCTGCTTGAATAACACAATCATATTACAATTGTCACGTATGAGCTGTTTTGGTATTTTCGAATATGTTTGACATAAGTAGGCCGCGTCAATGAGCTTGTGCCTACACATTGAATAATATTCACGAATTTTCTGTTGTCCATCGCAGGCAACATCATCAAATATGAATATCGAGTTTGACTGCGCTTTATCTGGACTAATAATTTCCTCATTGTCTTTAAATGGAAAATAACCAATACCTTTAACTTCTCCTAAGACTTCTTGCAACAATTTATATTTTGGTTGAAATAACGACTTGGAATAAACGTAAACATTTTTGAATTTAGCACCATTTGGATCGAATAGGAGCGACAACATAACATTTGTCTTTCCACACCCACTAGGACCACAGATGATTGCACGAAAAGAATTTGGTAGTAGTTTACCATGTTTACCAACAGATGATGGATTAGAGGTAAAGTCCAAGTTTTCAATGGGTAGCGTCTGCTCTTGTTGAACGATCTTCATCTTGTGAAGAATTTTATTAGAGTGTTATTCTATAAATATGGATATCGCAGCATTATCATACATCAGTCTTAATGTTGGTGTTTGAGGGAGAAGGTCTTTTGAATTCTCTAATAAATAAACTGCCATTCGAACTTCACTTGCCTACCTACAATTATTGTGGTCGTAAGTGAATATAACTTGTCTTTTTTTTTCGTTAAACATATATTACGTACATTTATAGCTGGAACAAAACTACAAAAGAGACTTGCACGTGGTGACGCAGGCATTAATCCTTTAGACGACGCCTGCAAACAACACGATATAGCTTATTCGCAAAATAAATCTCTTGAAGAACGTCACAAAGCAGATAAGGAGTTGGAAGATAAGGCTTGGGCTCGAGTAAAATCAAAAGAGGGATCTTTTGGTGAAAAAGCTGCTGCATTACTTGTTACTGGTACCATGAAAGTGAAACGAAAGTTGGGAATGGGAAGTCGTCCAAAGAAACAACGACGTTCCTTTAATCGAGACGTAGTGCTAAAGGTGGGAAAATCAATGAAGAGAGGAGCATCTCTAAAAGAAAGCGCCTTGTTTGCCTTACGAGCAGCCAAATCACTTATTAAACAATTTGGTGGATCGAAGAAAATTGTTGTTCCTCGAGTGATACCAGTAAAATCTGGAGGTTTTCTACCACTTATACCTCTGTTTGCCGGTCTCTCAGCACTCGGAGCACTATCGGGTGGAGCTGCTGGGATTGCAAAGACTGTCATTGATGCAAATAATGCTCGAAAAAAATTGGAAGAAGACCACCGCCATAATAAGGTTATGGAACATGTCGGAAATGGTTTATATCTGAAAAAGTATCCTAGTGGCAGAGGATTTGGATTGTATTTAAAAAAAAACTCGCGATAAAGCTACCCAATCGTCCACTGTACGACACCGATATTGCGCGTTATGCAAAATTATATAAAATCTCACACTTTCGTGGTGTTTTCATGCGTGACACTCTACCTAAATCCGGTCCTCGACGACAACAAGAGTGTGCAGTGGTTAACTTGGACTCATCCAAAAACAGTGGAACACATTGGGTAGCATATATAAAGAAAAACAATGTCATCGAGTATTTCGATTCATTTGGTAATTTGAAACCGCCCAAAGAACTTGTAAAGTATCTAGGAGGAGGAGGAAAAAATATTTTTTATAACAATAATCAGTATCAAAACTACGATCAAATCAATTGTGGACATTTGTGTTTGAAATTTCTACTTCAACATCCTTGGAACAATGGGAGAGGAGTGGGATGACATTAAAACATTATTAATGCAAAAGCCACGAAGTTTTACTGTTGATGCGCTGAAAAAAGTCCCCATTCAATATCTGATTGGGTTTGTCAGCCCGTCTGAATTGTTGGATATATGGCATAAACTACCTAATGACTACAAAACAAATTTTGAGCTACAAATTCGTCTGCCGTGCTTCGTTCACTACAACCGTCCCGATTGGACAACGCATTGGGATGGTCCTGCAAGTTCTCAGGCATCTTGTTTTCTATGTCAAAGTGTATTAAATAAATCTTGAACATAGTTCTGTGTATTATTTAAAGTACCTTCATCCCTTGACATGCATCAGTCATCATGTCGCAGTTGTTGAGAGTAAATAGCACAAATCACGTATTTACATTCCAACCTCCTACGCCTATTGTACTCTATCCTGAGAAAGACTATGAGTTAGCACTACGTTCCTTTCACTCATACCATAGTATACCAAACATTGAAAATCGCAAATTTCACTACTACGATGACAACAACATGATGCAGAGTTTTGATATACCAACGGGATGTTACGAAATCGCTGATATTGAAGCGTTCATACTAGACAAGTTAGGTGGTGGTGGTGGTGGCACCAGCAATCCATTTGAAACTGTATTTGCGTTAAAACCCAATAATAATACGTTACAATGTATGATTTACAGTAAATATAGAATTCCGTTCGGCGAGCAGGATACTCCCAACTGTCTTGGCGACATATTGGGTTTTTCTAGACAGATACTCGAAGCCAAAAAATGGTACTCTTCAGATCTACCCGTCAAAATTATAAAAGTATCTAGCATACGCTTCGAATGTAACATTACCACTGGAGCCTTTGACGCAGACAGACCTGCTCATACTATTTACGAATTAGTTATAAAAGTAGATCCTGGGTACGCCATTGACGAAACTCCACATAATTTACTTTATTTACCTGTTATACCACAACGTGAAATTACTAACGTTACTGTGTTGGCTTTGGACCAAGACGGACATCCTATCAACTTTCGTGGTGAAAAGAGTACCTTGGTGTTGGAGCTTAGAGCGAGAAGCAACAGATGGGATTGATAATTAATCATAAAAGACGTTCCGCTGCACATTCAGTTCCATTAGTTAAACGACGTCCTTCAAAGCAACAGCAGCAGCATCTTACGTTTGCTAACAAATTGTTCTTGCAATCTTTAGGCTTTTTGTTGAAAGAAAAACGATGACAACCATGTATGGAAAACGTTCTCGTATGAACGATATGCCTCCAATGTTTGATATCTATCGCAAGCCGAGATTCGATGAATCGATTCGCAAAGCTGAATACAGAACATATGCTCCGTTCATCAAATCGTTCAGTTGCAGTGACATTGTGGAATTTAGCATCAATCAAGTTGATTCGTTTTTTGCAATGAACGAAACATTGTTGTGCATTAAAGGTTCGCTCAATATACATGGAGCCGGTGATGTAAAGCTGGCAAATAATTTTGGTGCTTTCCTTTTCGATTCGTGCACATACAGTGAAAGCGCAAGAGAAATGGAAACGGTTCGAGATCCTGGAATCGTGAGTGCTGTACGTGCCATGACGTGCTACAATCAAGAAGATTCCAATCATATGGCTATAGCAGGCTGGAATTATCCCAAAGATCCCATCCTTAATGCTCCAGATAAATCATTCAACCTACAAATTCCTCTCAAGCACATTTTCAACATTTTCAATGACTATCCCATGATTACATGTGGACGGCAAACAATACGTTTGGTTCGAGCTCGAAACGATAATGATTGTGTATATATCACAGAAAAAAATGTTGCCGGTGTGACTTCCACTACAACTGTTAGCATAAACATTACCAACATCGAATTGAAAATCAAGCATATCTACCCTAATGATGATATTAAGTTGGAACTGATGAGGACCATTCAAAAGGATCAGCCTATAGTTATTCCATTTAGAAAGTGGGAGATACATGAACTGCCATCCATCACCAGAAATGCTAGACGTGAAGTTTGGGCTGTTAAAACTACAACTTCAGTGGAACGACCTCGTTATGTTATTGTTTTCTTTCAAACCAACAAACGTGACAACAACACAACTGATCCAACTTTATTTGACAATGCAGACATTCAAAGTATCAGGTTATCGCTAAATGGAGAGTATTATCCCAATGAAAGAATGCAGTTGGATTTTACCAAGAATGATTACAATGAGGCATATTTCAACTATACTGAATTTTATCCTAGCTATATGAATTCGACACAGAAGCGTCCTCTGTTGGATTATTCCTCATTCAAGAGGCGTGCATTGTTTGTTATCGATTGCTCGAAACAAGAAGAAAGCATGAAGGCATCTACAGTTGATGTAAAACTTGACATTGAAGCAAACATTGGTTTCCCCGAAAATACCAAAGTATATTGCATCATAATACACGATTGCGTAATGGAGTATTTCCCCCTCACCGAAATTGTTAAGAATTTAAACTAGAATGTGCTACTGCTGCTGCACGTTAGTATTCTAGCAATCATCATCATGAGAGTTGCATTCGTGGACATCCAAGGATTCGTCGTTGATGGATGCTTTGTTCCCAAAGAACTCACCATCGAGATTGGTTTTAAGCAGAGTCACTACATGTTTTTGCCACCTCAATCGTTTGATACATTAAGTCAGCGTGATAAGAAAACTGTGAAATACCTGGAAAAAAATGTGCATGGCATTCGATACTCTTCAGGTGACATCGAGTATAGCGAAATAAATGTAATATTGGAAACTAAGCTGTTGTATGCTGCAGACTTCATTTACGTACGCGGACAGCAAAAGGCTGAATTTCTACAAAAGAAATGTCACATTTTTAGTGTCTTTCCCATCATTATTGACGTCTGCAAGTTTGATGGTACATCATTGGCAACTGGAAACTTTGAACGTGATTCCTGTCACGCCACTGGAGGATCCTCCAGAAATGTACAATATCTCCGACAATGGTTTTTAAATATTGCGTTACCTTTGTAATTATTATATCAATAATAAATGATTTTTTTAAAGTGGATTTTTTTTTTACACACACCATTTAGACGTCCCACTCAACAAACTAAATATCTTTTTTAACAAGAAACGTGAAACAACCCCTGTATACATTTTATGACAAAGAATCATAGACACTTTTGATTTCACTCGTATGCTGTGAAGGCATCAATCTTGGAATATTAAAATGTAAAGTGCAACTTTCAAAATTACGTGGGGTCACTGACACCCAACGCAAAGTGTTAAAACCCAAATAAGACATTTATAAATAAACCATGATAGCGCAACGGTTACGGACTGTGTTAGGAACGAGAAGATGCTGTGTGTTCTTAGTTCGAATTTCACAGACATCCATTTTTTTTCAATTTTATAAATTGCATGATTTTTTTTTTCAAGCGGATTTTTTTTTTACATACACACCATATGAAATTTAGACGTCCCACTCAACTATCTTTTTTAACAAGAGCGCCAAAAGTATCTGGGGTCACTGACACCCAACGGATGAAGGTAAAACCCAAATAAGAAATTTATACATATAACCTCGATAGCGCAACGGTTAGGGACTGTGTTAGGAACGAGAAAGTCGCTGTGTGTGTCGTGAGTTCGAATCTCACGGTCGACCATTTTTTCAATTTTATAAATTGGAAGTGTTGTGGTGGACCACGATTGACGTCACAGAAGATGGATGCCGTAGGGATTTTACTGACGTCACAGAAGATGCCGTCGCGACATTCGAATCACCCGCCAACGACACAACCCACCAAATTGGAAGTGCTACGTCACACATGTGGATGGACCATGATTGACGTCACAGAAGATGGATGCCGTCACAGTCGCGACATTCGAAATACTCGCCAACGACCCGCCATTGACACAAGATGGATACGACACACGTCACACCAACACGTCCGCCATTGACACAAGATGGATGCCACTTCCGGTGCGCGCGCACAGTCAACGAAATCCAACATGGCCGACTTCCGTCCCAGAACCGGCTTAGTATATCTACTCAAATCATAAAAAAAAATTAAAGTTCCTCTAATTGTTCGTCACTCGCGCCATGTCACGTCTCGACTCCGCCCTCTTTTATATATTTTTGCGCTAGACGACAGACACTCTTATACCGAAAATTTCGTCTTTTCCCTCTCCCCACAATTCTATATTTTTTCATTAATTGAAAAGTATATTATCTATGGGCAAAGTATGCATACATTTGCCATATAATTAATATATGATTTTCCAGTTGCAGCATCAATGATAATTTTCCATGTATTTATTAAAAAGATATTCAGTTCTTAAAAATAAAAGTTGTAACTTTTGTAAAAATATTTCTAAAGTTGAACGTTGGTCATGTGTGGTTTCGATATTTCGGAAAGAGAATCAATGTCGCCTCCGGTGATTCATTTCTTGCAGGTGTGGTGGTCGATGATTGAGTTTCATCCGCACTGATGTCCTGAATCTCGAATCGGGGCGATATTATTGACGTCGTTCGCAACGTCATGGATACGTAAGCCTGTGAATGCTCTATTTGCGAATAGTTCCTAAAATGATGTTCTCGAGCACCGTTACTAAAATCATCGAATTGTATCGTCCTCACAACAGCGTCAGTTGACGTTACAATACAAATGTCATTTGGTTATGTCAAATGTAAGGGTGCATTCAGATGCTACGTCGGGCGCGTTTTATGCGATCAGATGCTTAGATCTGGTAAATAGTCGGGTCGTTCAGATGCTAGCGGTAAATTTTACCAATCGTCCAACCATTTAACCCAGTCGACACATCGGTAGAAATTGACCCTCATGCGCTCTACATTTTATAATGCATGATTGAGAAGTTTGGGTTATGTTTACAAAATTACAAATAATAGATTAATATTCAACGAGACTGTTTACATTTTTTTCTACACCCACATGTATATTAACCATTTTCTGCACAATTTACAGAATGGAAGTGTAGGCCATTACGGTTAAATGAACGCATATGATTTCATTTACATCCTAGAATGTATTATGAAATTCACCAATCATCATTTGCATTTACTACCCGTTAACTCTTCTTTTTTTCAATTTCAATGTAACGTCAAGATAACTTGTCAAAATATTTATTTAGTTATCAAGAAAATATTTTAGTAAAATGAGTGATTCCAGTGATGAATCAAAAATCAATAAATATTACTCCATCAGATATTCGCCGCAAAGGAGACGTATAACACACATCATTACCCCAAAAATCAAAAACTAAATATGAGTTTTGTTACAAAAAGTTCATAGATTGAACTCTGGTAAACGGAGTTAAAAATATTATCAGAACATGTTATCACTGCTTATATGAATGAAATATCGAATAAAAACAAACTCTCAACCCTTTGGACAACATATTCTATGTAAAAAACAATGATAAATATTAAAAGTAACATTAACATTTCAAGTTACCGTAAATTGCGTTGCTTTCACATAAGTTTGTGATGGATCAGTCTGTTAACGTACGTATCTAACTGTATACAGAAGAGAATATAGTTGGTTCAATCCCCGCTTCATGCGTTTATTTTTATTGCTGATATTTGTGTTATAAATAGTAATTTTCATAAATTTTAGTTAGTGTTCATTTTTGGAATTTATGAAGGACGTCTTTGTCAAAAATTGAAAATTTTAAAGATAAATCATGTAAAGATTTAGAGAATTAATTTAATTGATAAACAAACCCACATCCTTTGTAATTTCTTGTATGTTTTACGAGGTCTCCAAAAATATATTCTACTTAGACCACCAGATATAGAACAATGTTTTGTTAATTACCAAAAAGTAAAATGTTCGATTAAAGGAGTCGGAATTAACAAAATTGGTAATCAGACAAAAATAATTGCTCAATTTTTAAAATTACCAGATGCGAATTTATATACGGGACATTGTTTACGCCTTAAATAGTAAAAAATTTCATGAAACATATTGATCATATATTTGAATAAATCTTCTTGTTCGAGATTTAAACCAAAATTGTTCACCAAATACGTTATAGTATATTGTACATTGAGCAAGAAATTACATACATTTCCCACAAATAGGTAAATGAAATTTTGTAGTATGAGCTTAGCGAGTAATACAAAATTTCGTATACCTACGAGTTGGAAATGGGTCAGTTCATGCCAATTGTACAATATACTCTTTCTACGACCATCATAAATCATAAACAAACCTGTAATATTTTAGATAACAATTTTTATTATAAACTTTCCTGCCGTCATTGTTGCATGGTTTAGAGAATTTTTTCTCTGATATTATTAAGTCGGGCTCTTAGCCCTTTGAATGACCCATATATTTTTTCCTTTTGTACATGTACCTACCTACGTCCTGAAACAAATAACGTTCAAAATCTTAAAATTTTGACAACTCGGAAATAAAAATTCTTTATGCAGAAAAAATCGTTATAATTTATCTGCGGAAAAAGTTATCAGTTATTGTATCTCTTTAAAGGAGTTATATCACCTCCTGCATTAACCACTCAAAAAAATCAAAGAAGTACATGTAGGTGACATAATAATAATAGAAAATACAATAAGCTAACGACATAAATATTATATACTAGAGAATGGACATATACCTAAATAAAGGATAGAAGCAAGTTTACAATATCGACAAAAATACTAACAATAAAAGTTAAAAAAAAGGAGAAGTAGAAATACTACTCAAATAAGGAATTGACAACATTCCTAAACAGTATAAAAGACTCCTTTAGCAGAATATGTTAGACAAATTTTTTATATCTACAGTTAGTAAGGCTGGAATTGCCATACACGTAACCTAGATTTGGTAATAATAAGATTATCTGCATTCCGAGTATATAATTATTGTTACGAACTCGCACACCGAAGCAGATACTAAGTACGGTCCTGTAACCTTATGTTAACGAAGTTAAAAAAATGGCGAGCGCGCCGAGTTCTGAGAAGGTCTATTGGGATTTATTGTGACAGTTTTTATAGACATGTTCTCGGAAGGTATTTTAAGGATTGAGCCGGCAATCGAGAAATATCGCGAAAGGCATTTGTTTTGTGTAAGCCGCAGTCCAGAATTCTCTAGTAAAAAAGGCACTAGTATATAAAAAGGACCGATCAGCGGACCAGGGCAGTTGATAATTTGACATCGTGAGATAAACAAGTAAATAAGTGAATATAAATTAGTGAACTGTTTATATAAATTAGTTTAAGTGAATATACTGTGTATAATTAGTGTTAGTGATTAGTTTAGTGTATAAATAAATTAGTAAGTAGCCATACCGTGTGTTTAAAATTTATCCCACCCGTTTACTGTTTAAATAAATAAGAAAAACATTACATTATGATTCACAGACTGTTTATCAAAAGAAACTAAAGTCTCCAGAATAAATAAGCAAGGAAGTGGTAGAATCTCCTGCCTCTAGAACATGAAGCATCATGCTTTTCTGCATCAATAATGCGAACTGCAGCCTTTTGCAGGCAGAAAACTTTCCAGGCTGTTGCTGTATTGCCTCAAAGCTCGACAATAAATGGCTTTGAAAGATTGTTAAGTATACAGATTTAAAACATTATTGGTAAGACAATATCTCATTTGTCTCTAAGCAAAGATGTGGGTTGAAAGACTCGAGCATAAAGTACTGATGTGTGCAGACCAGCTTAAATCAGCATCCTGTGTGATTCCCAATAGGTTTAGTGGGTAAGACCTGTCCCTTACTTTGGTGGCGGTAAATGTGATTCAATTAGTTTTATTTGCATTTAGTTTCAGTTTATTTGGAGCAAACTAACTTTCTACAATCTGAATGCTCAAATCTTTGTTACCTTTGGACAGGATAGTTGTATCATTACGAACAAGATGCAGGCATCACCTTTCAATTGAGCTGGCAAATCGTTAATGTAAATAGGAATAAAAGCGGCCCTAATACTGATCCCTGTGGAACATCCTTGTGTACAGATACCAATGACTAATAATTAACATTATCATAGCTTACATTCTGCATCCTGTCCATCAGATACGATTTTAACAATATCACCCCAAACTTCATAGTGCTCCAGTTTATGTACGAGAATATCAATGTGGACACAGTAGAAGGCCTTGGTGAGGTCACACATTACAGCTGAAGTTTTTATACCCTCATTAAAACCCACCGAATATGTCAACAACTATATTAGCAACTGCCTGCACTGTAGATTTGTGCTTCCTGAATCTGAATTGGGATTCGGATATTAGCTTATTACTTTCCAAGTAAGAAACCAACCTATGCCTGAGAATGATTTTAAATATTTTTCTTAATAATGGTACAATGGCTATTGGCCTATAATTGTCAGAACAATTTTTATCACCTTTCTTATGTAAGGGCAACACTACTAATTTTTAAAGAATCAGTCCTGCACTATCGACTGTAAGTTTATTGAACAGCCTGCACAGTGGCTCAATAAGAAACTCTGAAGATTATTTAATTATAACGCTATTAATTTCATAGTAGTCAAGGGAAGAAGAATTTTTCAATAGTAGTATTGTATTCCTCACATTACATGGATTGACGGGATTCATAAAAAGTCAAGAAACAATACAGATCATCTGAACATGCATCAATCTTTTGAGCAATTTTATCAGCTATACTATTAACAAATGCATTGAACACGTCCGATGTTGAAGTAGAGCTAGATGAACTTTTATTCTTGGAAAAACATTGTCTCTCTGAATTAACCAGGTTCCATATAGTTTTAGATTTATTGTCCGATTTTGAAATGTTTTCTGCATGAGCGTTATGTTTTAATTTTCTTATTTCAAGCTTAAATTTCTTCTGAGAGTCTATATATACTATAGTTCGTTTCACGATAATTGAAGGCAGTGAAGTTGTAGTCGTATGCGCCAACTGTTGTCAAAACCACCACCATATTGTAAAATTGAAAATCAGTAACGTAACTGTTTCACATTTTTTAAATTAACACAAAATTAGAATATTAAAAATAATAATTTTTATTTTTTCTAGAACTGCTATGAAAAGTAGCATATTTCTCATAGCTTACTTAATTTGAAAACCATATATTGCTCACACTGTGAGAAATATTATTTCTCACGGCACTTTGCCCACACTACATACATTTATATTGAGAATCCAATAGGGGATACTCGATGCCCAGCCGATTTCAGAAGGGTATACTCGATGCCCTGCCGTTTTCGGTGGGTGGTCCTCGATGCTTGGACTTTTTCTACAAAACTATTTACTTGTATTCTTTAAATTTGTGCAGTTGTAGAAAAAGTATAGTGTGCAGCATGTGGGAAAAGTACTTTTCTCACTCGTGTGTTTGCGGCAATCGTCCTTGGCTCGTGCCACAAACTTCCACAATCTTGAGAAAAGTTTAACTTTTCCCACTTGTTGCACAATATACTATTTATTTCATGATATGACAGTTCCTTTAAATATTGGGGGTATATTTAAAGTTTAATCGCTATGTTGCTTATAGGTTATGGTTAGGGAAAACAATCACTACTAAAAGTTTAATGAAGTGTATTTAAATTTAAAACAAAGTAATTTGTTTAATTCGTAAGTACATCATTTAGGTATCAAAAAAGGTGAAAAAAAATACAAAATAGGAAGTTATAAAATTGTTTATTTTAATTTATGAAAAAAAAACCCAAATTTTAATTATAAAGAAAATTCCCGTACACAAAGATTTAAATACATTCCAGTTCAAACTATTGTAGAGTACGGACGTGTGCGATTGTGTTTAGCAAAACAAATCGTATTTGCCTTTTAAATTTAATACGCGCATTTGTGGTTTGTAGATTAATATTATTTCAACCAAACTGTAAGTATAAATTGTTACTTTACTTTTTTGGTTAAACAATTACCGCGGGGATGGCCGGTAAGTATAGGCCTAGCGGTAAGGATCCGCCATTAGCCGTATCAACAGGTAATGAAATTTCAAATAATATTTACGTTGAAGATGTCGTATTTTCAGAAGAAATTAGTATGGACGAATCTCATAATGTTTTAAAATGCGATAATTATGTTGTTAATAATTCCAAAACTTCCGATAATGTCATTAACGAGGTTAATAAAAACTCGCACTCGAATTCTTTCCAATATAGTAGTCAAACGAGTAATACATTTAATACTTCTAATCGATTTAAGTCTAATGATAGCGGACCTTATTTTATTTTTGTTCAACATATTGACTTAAATATAGGCCGTTTACATCCTATGAAACTTGGAGTAAAATTACTTGCCCTTTCGAACTATGATCGAAATATTATTGAAATTGTTAGTGTTGGTAGGAACCGTATTAAGATCGAAGTTGATACGGGTCTTGTAGCAAATAAGTTAGTAAATGAACCTTTCTTTAAAGAAAACAACCTAATTGCCTATATACCAAATTATTTGACAGAAAAACGGGGTCTTGTTCGTGGCGTAGATACTACATTAAGTGAAACTACCCTATTAAACGTTATAAAATCTAATATTACTGTTAAAAGAGTCAAAAGAATGACTCGAGTAATCCAGAAAAACGATATACCGGAGAGTGTTCCACGACAAATGGTTATTATCACTTTCGCGGGAAAATTAATTCCTCAATTCATCTATATCAATAAAGTTAGGTGTCCAGTTGAGGTTTTTGTAAATCCAGTTATGCAATGTTTTCAATGCCTACGTTATGGTCATTCACCTACCCAGTGCAAATCAAAAAAACGTTCTAAAAAATGTGGAAATGAGGAAAAAAATGATTGTCCTGATAAATTTACGAAATTTTGCATTTATTGTAAAAATAGCAACCATGAGACAGTTTTTAAGAAATGTCCTGAATATATAAAACAAAAAAAAACGAAAGAAGCTATGGTAAACTTAAATATTTCTTTTAAATAAGCTGAGAAAGTACTTGAAAATCCATGTTACTCCAGTCTCGTTCAAAAAAATAAATTTGCACCGTTAATAAACTTCGACACATAATTCCCTTCATTGAAAGTTGCCTCCCACTATCAATCTAATCCCGCCACGGCTCATAAAAGTAGCATTACTGAAAAACACTATTCCGCCCCGATTGTCAGTCCTCCGAAGAGGAAGTAAAATGATGAGACTACGTCTATTTTTCCTCCTTCTAATTTTCCTCCTATTCGTAGAGAGTTCCAGACCAATTTTTGTGCGGGTCCAGTATTTCAGTTTGGACAATGTGAATCTTCAAATGAGTTCAATAAATTCATAACCCAGCTCAGTGCTACTAAAAACCTTAATAAAAGAAAGCTTTCAAAATTTTGCTAAGTCTTCTCCAAATATGGCTACTAACCTTAAAGTAAATGAAATTTAATTTGAAAATAAAGTTAAAGAAATTGTTAAAACATTTTTGCATAATTAAAATGACCTCTAAAAGCATTAAAATTATTCAGTGGAATATTCGATCGATAAACGCTAACAAATATTCTTTACATCAATTGCTGTAGGAAGAACATTTTGATGTAGCAGTTATATCGGAAACCTGGTGCAAACCTTCAGATACTGTTTGTTTCAATAACTTTAGTGTAGTGAGCAGAAGTAGGGGATATGGTGGTGTTGCCATCCTTCTATCCAATAATATTAATTACGAATCTATTTCATTTGTTCATAATTTTAATCCAAACTTTGAAGTTTATAGTGTAAATATTAGCATTGATCAGAGAAAGTATTCGATATTGAGTGTGTACCGACCGGCAAAAGTTAAAATAACAGCGCAAGATTACGTTAATCTTTTTTCACAAATTAACAATGACTGCATTGTCACTGGTGATTTTAAGGCACATCATGGCTTGTGGGGGTCAGTGTCGAGTTCCCCGGAAGACAAGAGTGGAAGCTCTAGACTCTTTTCCTTTTTTAGTTATCGCCAATAACGGATCTGCTACGAGAGTTACTCCCCCCGGTCAGGCCAAGTCGGTTGTGGATCTTACTATTCTATCTTCCAGCTTATGTTCATCTTTTGACCGGACCGTCCTTCCAAATATCATATGGATCTGATCATTTTCCCATCCGAATTTCAATTAATGACATCAAGATTCAAAATATGACGTTAATATAATCAGCTAAGTGGTCGATGTCTAATGCTAATTGGGATCAATTCAGACTCTTCATAGAACAAGCTCTCACACCGGAACCAACTCTACATAGTACTAACGAAATGATTTTATTCTTATTAGAATCGATAACAAATGCTGCGAACAAATCCTGTACGTTAATCAGACCCTCAACCAACCATGTCAAAACTCCACCGTGGTGGGATGGCGAGTGCCTTGCTGCTTCGACTTTAAGGAAAAATGCCTTCAAAGCATACAAATCCAATCTAACTCTTTCAAATTTTAACAAGTATAAGAGACATCAAGCTATCTGTAAACGCACTTTCCGTTCAAAAGCCAAATCTAGCTGGGCAAGATACTGCTCCACTCTTAACAGACAAACTCCTCCCTCGGACATTTGGAGAAGAATAAATAAGATTCAGGGACGCAAAAAGTATACCGCTATTGATGAATCTATGGTAGAACGACTTTTAACAAAAATTGCTCCTAATTATGCACACCTAACTACAAAAATTCCAAACAACCACATTGATTCTCACTTTTTGCTAACTGCTATCATAACTGATGAGATTGAAGCAAATATCAAAACCTCAAAAACTACATCTCCCGGTATTGACGGGATAAACTATCTTATGTTAGCAAATCTCCCCGTAATTGCCTGCAAAAATATATAACAACATTTTACTTGAAGGGGATAATTGTGATTCTCTCAAACAATGCCTGGTTATTCCTATACCCAAAGTAAACGACCACTGCCTTCAGACCTATCTCTCTCATGTCTGGTATATTGAAAACATTTGAACGTATCATGAAAACTAGACTAGAATGGTGGTGTGAAAGCAGAAATTTGTTTCCGATATCCCAGTTTGGTTTCCGAAGGAAAAAAGGAACTATCTACTGTCTTTCACAGTTAACAACTGATATCCAGTTAACTTACTCAAGCAATAGTTATCTATCTGCCCTATTTCTTGACATTTGGGGGCTTATGACAATGTCATCCTAAATATACTTTTCAAGAAACTAACGCACTTAGGCATTCCAACTATGTGTGCATATGTTTTGGTAAACTTATTTGTTAATAGGCAAGTATTCGTCCGGTGCAACAATAGACTGATCAGCCCAAGAGTAGTTCACCAAGGCTTACCTCAAGGCTCTGTTCTTATCCCTCTTTTGTTTAATTTATACACCATGGACCTTCATGGAATGGATATTAACTGCGACATCTTACAATATGCAGACGATTTCTGTTTTTATACCATGAAAAACTCTTATGATCAATGTATTGATTCTACAAAACAAATTATATATAGTACTAGAGAATATTTTTTTAATCAAGGAATTGATCTTACCCCGAATAAATCCGCTGTGGTATTCTTTACTCGACATCGTTTACCGATCCTATCCAGTGTAATGATAAGTAACCTAAGTATACCTTTGCACAATCATTTTACCTATCTTGGTATTACACTGGATACTAAACTTACATGGAAAGAAAAACATCAATAAATGTTTAATTAAATGTGAAAAAAGCTTAAATGTTCTCAAAGCAATTAATCAATATCAAAGGGGTGCTGACCCTAAAGTTAATTTAATGTTCTATTGTGCATATACTAGATCCATTCTTGATTACGGTTGCTTTCTATATGGGTCTGCCACGAACACTCGACTTGAAAAACTAGATCGAATTCAGCATAAAGCCCTGAGGTTGGTTTTGGGTGCAGTTAAATACACACCCACAGAAAATCTCTTAGCTGAATGTGCGGAACCTCCCCTGCATTTAAGACGAATATTTTTAGCTGAGAAGTTTATCGTTAAATGTCGAGCTAACAATCAGATTAAACTACTGCGAAAAATATCTGACATATCTAAGTCTAATTTAGTTGATAAGTGGTGGCACAATAAAAATTCTCCAACATTAGCCGTAGCATATCCCAATGTCTCCTCCTATTTAATTTAGAGACTTCATCGGAAAATATATTCTATCAAGCCTCTTTTGATATCTCATATTACCGGGCCAACGTTTGCTTTCCTTCTTTTGATGGTAATGACCCCATTGCTCTTCATGAACTGATTGGAAAATTTAAAAAATCAGGCAAGATTTTCACAGAGGGTTTGAAGTCAAAATTAGGAATCGGTAGTGCTGTATACATCCAAAACTATGAAGAATCTCTAATGTTTAAGTTGAACAAGCATTGTTCAATATATTCCGCAGAACTATTTGCAATACACACAGACAAAGACAAATCTCTGATCAGCAAGTTCTAGTCATGTCTGATTCAAAGTCTGCATTATTTGCTATAGAAAACTCACATAATCAGCTTCACAAGAATGGGTTCGTTGTAAGAATTTTAGAAAATCAACTAAAATTACACGGAATGAATAGTTCTGTTTGTTTCATTTGGGTAAAGGGACACATTGGTATTTTCGGTAACATTAAAGCAGATTACTTTGCTAAAGAAGCGATCTTAAAAGGTACAGAATTCATTTGGCTAGATAGAAGTGATCTAATAGCAATACATAGACAATGTTTGAAGCAAAATTGGGATAGTGAATGGCACACCTTCTGTAATCGAAGCAATAATATTTATACAAAAATCCACCCTGCTTTACCTATTGAGCCTTTTGCTGCAAGAAGTTATCCCAATAGAAACATCTACTCCATGTTCGTCAGATGTATTTTTAATCATGCCACTGTAAAAGCGTACCTTCACAGATTCAAACTAAGTGAATCGGAATTTTATGATTGCGACGGCAATGTTGATGACATCAATCACATCAATCACTGGATGTTTGGCTGCTTACATAATGACGATGAAGTTAAGTATTTGATGAAATCCCTTGTAAAAGAACGGATTCCGCTCCCTCAGAATCAAGCTACAGCTTTTTATATCTCGGTGAAATCCTAGGCTAAACCAAATCATATGGGAGTTTTTAAAAAGGACTAAAAGAAGAATTTGGTATTGAATGTATTCTTCTGTTTCAGTGTAGATCTGTTCAGTCTTGTTCCTCATGTCTATCCCTATGTTACACATTTCACCTTCTATCCGTTGCCCGTTTTGTCTGTTATAAGGTCGCTATGAAAGGCACCTTAGTGTGAAAAATGTCCCTGTGTAATCCTGTTGTAACGTATCCACTACTAAGACCCATCGTTAAGTTGATTAGGGCCGTGAATGGAGACTACTTGCTTTGTCAATGCAGTGTTTACAGTATACTTTAACAATATACCTATATACTATGGCTATCCAAAGCCATTAAAAAAAAGATTAAAATACACATTCTACTTTTCATTATTATTATTATTATTATTTTACCAACTTCCTCTTCTTCTGGAATTTGCATGACATATTTTTGGTTTTTCAAATGCCTTATTGAATTTTTCCAATGGTTCGTAGTTTAGACTATTGATGAAATCATTTTTAAATGATGAAATAAAACAATATAGTTTGTTTAAATCTTCATATATTTGAACTAATGTTCAATTTAAACTTGTTGATGCGTTTCACTAACACAGTAGCTTTGTCAAAACGAATGAAGGTAAAATATAAAAATGTCTTAATATATACAGTGCTAAATCTCATTTTTTGAAATGGAATCTTGTTGAAGTGTTTTGTGAAAAATATAAATAAAATTTCAATTACAATTACCTTTCTTATTTCTTCTACGCTAAGTTTGTACCTTTCTTCAATAGAATGGGTTACTTATTTTTGATAATTAAATTTAGTTATGGATGTCTCACTTATATAAAATTCATTTTCTGATGTAGTGCTGGCAGTATCTGAAACAAACTCACTCTCCAGCAATATCCTGTCAGTTGTAACATCTGATATTAATTTACTATACTATTTTCAGTCGTTCCCTCAATCTTTTGGCGAATATTTAATTTTTGTGTTCCAGATGTGTTTTCGTGATTTGTATCAATTTATTTCTTTTAAATTATAATAAGAAGTAAGTCTAAATATAATCTTCAAATTATAGTTATCTGATAAGTAGATACCATCACTTTCAATGTAAAGTTCAATTCTTCATGGACACATTTCACGAATATGGATGCTTCCTCTTATTTTTATATTGCATACGAAGAAAAAAATCATAAAATTATACATTCATAAAAACTAAAAAATAATAATAAAAGGGATGTACCGTTTGAAACAGTCCTATTCCATTCATACAAAATTGATTCTTTCCCATTTGCAAGTTTTTTTCGGTCCCTGCAACAATAATCAACTCTGTTCTGTAATTTTCTCCAAGATGTATACTCTTCCCTATTCCTAAAATACAAAACCGATTGATAACTTGAGAATTAATGTCTTCTTGTAAACCTGTGTTATTAATTACTTTCAGAGCCACTAAGAAATTTGATAACACTACTAGATTTGTCAGTGTATTTACATTAAACTTGAGAATGTACAGCATCATCAAAAATGTACCATTTTTTATAGTCCAAGATCCCAGAGCGATAAGACATAACTTATTTTCTAAAAGATGAAACTTTAAGTTCTCAGTAGTGTCTCATGTACTTTGTATACCTGCGTGTTTGTGAAGTTTGCCCAGTGACACCTGGGCAGGTACCAGGTGAGAAAGGTGACTAAAAATAAGAGTTACTTAACTTAAATTTATATGGCTGATTTTGATATATATTTAATAGAATATTATTTTCAAATAGTATTGCAAGTATCAGACACTTTTCATGGACCAAAACTTTTGTCAGACGCTTTAAAGCTCCACCAAAAATAAATGAACTTTACTTATTTTTTAATGTCTGATTTTTTAATATGTTATCAAGATAACTATTACAAAATTATATTTAGTCAGTCAGACAAATTGGAATGACCAAAAATCCCTTAAACACAAAAATTATTCGGCCGTGAGTACGAACGCGAGAGCACTATGCGCATGCGTGTCAGAGCGAAGAATTTAAATATTCCAAAAAGTACTTACTGCTTTCGATAAAATATTTTTGCATCTCTTTTCAAATAAAATGAATTTCAACATTAAGGTAATAATTATTAAAATTAAAATAATTTATTGCATATATTCGGTAAATTAATTTTTTTTCGGAGTAAATAAAAAATTATTTTTTTTACCAAAGATAACAGTTTTTACATTATTAAAAAAATTATTTTAGTAATAAAGAAAATAAATATAGTTAGTAAGTGAAAGTATTTGATTGTCCTTAATCATCATTATCATCATCAAAATAATCATTAGAATTTGCATCATTGAGCCAGTCATATTGTCCATTCGAGTCATCATTCTCAGCGTCATCATTTATATTGTTGTCGTTGCTGTCAGCTTCTTCTGTAAAAAAACAAATAAAAGAATTACAAAACATAAAACTACAAATATAAAACAAAAAATGAATTGTAAACCTAAAGTTAAAGTACAGTACCTTGAAGTGCTTCACTGACGTCTCCTGGTAATTGTTCACCATCAAACCAATGAAAGTGATACTGGTTTTCTTCTAACGTCCAGCCATTATTTTCAGGGGTAAAGATGGTTGGTTGTTTTTCATTTGCATTATTCCATATGCTAGCAATGTAATTAGCTCAGAGATATTGTTGAAATAATTCAGTTTTGCATGGTGGTAAATTCCTAGCATCAAATTTTTTTAAACTTTTTGGATTAAATTCTTCGTTAACATCAGAAACGGTATAATTATTTAAAAACAGCTGAAGCCGGGCAGCATCAACGTCAAGTGTACCAGAAACATTATAAATTTCGCAGATGAATTTTTGTACTTTGTTAAAAATATCCTGTTGTATGTGTGCATCGGTAGACGACTCTGGGCTTCCAAATTGCATAAAAGCAAGCTAATATTCCTGCTTCTTCATCAATATATTAAAAGGTCTTTGTTTACATTTTTTGAAAAAGGAAGGATTAAAGTCACACTCAGTCAATGCATGAAATCCTGGTAAACTTTTACACAAAGATGGGCTCAAAAGCTCGTAATTTTTTTTAAAATAATGTATCTCTGGTTATTTCCACTGCCTGCGTATAATCATACATTGGAGTCATCATTTTTCAAATTACCCATATGTCCTAACATAATTATTGCAATATCCGTGTCAGAACATCTAATAACAAAATTTGCTTGAGCATCAATGTAACAAACATGAAAAACAATTTTTGTGTCAGCTTCTTCATGCTCTGGACAGGATAAACTGTCATCTACACCTGATACAACTTTGTTGTTATCAACGATGTAAGAATGACATTGTTTATAATTTATAAATATCCGTTTATTCTCAACAAAAGGAACCATTTCATCAGATGCCCAGTGTTGAATAAAGAAATCAACGAGGGCCTGTTTAAAATTGATGTTTTTCAGTTCTTTTAAAAAAATCTGACAGTCTAACTTGATCAGGGGCAGCAATATTGAAATCCAGTTGAGTTGATTCTTGGCGAAGAGATCTTTCATAATCTTTAATCGAATGAGAAAAATATTGATCAAAAATAACATCGTATCTTATCGCTTTCAGTTGCGTTACCATTTGAAGCATTTTTTTTGAGATAGCTCCAAAAGTTTTCGGGACATTTTTCATCGTATGCAGCAAAAAGAAACCATCAATTAATAAAACATCTATTTGAGCAGGTGGATTGTGCTGTAAACCTTTCTCCAAAGATTTCATCAAGGTGGATTTCTGGGTTTTACAAATGGCCCCATCAAAGTGGCACATTGATAATGGCATCGGAGTAATAGGATAGGATAGAATTTTGGCCATATCTACTTTGTGATCTATAGATATTCCAAGGATACGCCCGAAAAGGTCTCTTTGCATACGTACCTCTTGTACTTTACCACCTACTTTTGCTTTTTTCTTTTTGGAATAATCCAGTGTAAAGTTTTCCAGTGGTGTTTTCTTAATACCTTTTTCGAATCTGCTAATATCCAATTCACACTCAGAGATAAATGTTTGACGTTTATCGTCACCATTTTTTTCAATATTTAGCAAAAAATTTGCTACGGACTCTGATGCAGCTTTACCCGATGAAATATTGATTAAAAGATCTTTTGGCACTTGTGAGTCGAATGGATTTATAAATAAATCAAAAGTATCAATAAATTTTTGCAATTGTTTAGTATTATTTTTAATAGAATGATTCGTGAGCTCGGCCGAAACGTCTTGATCCTTATGCAAGCCCAAATCTTTATACATTGAACTAATTATAGTGGATCTGACATCATGACTCCGGGCCCATCGTTGACGAACAGAAATTGAATTTGTGAAATGTATTATACCAGTGAGCTTCCTTGCTGCATCTGCATTTATTGTTTGTTCAAGAACTAAATCAATTGGTTGTTTAGAAAAAGACTTATTGGTTCTTCGAATACCAAAAAAACCTTCCTGGAAATCTTCGTACAAATTAGGATGAGCTTCGGCAACGTTCAATAAATTAGAACAATATCTAACAGTCCAACGAGCATAGTTTGGTTGATTACAGATGAAAAATAAATTTGCGATTTTCGATAATACGTACTTCAATAGATCCAAATCTCCAATACGAATGCTTCTAGACAGAGTTAAATAATAGTTGATAAGGTTTATATATATTAAATAAAACTGCGCTGTTTTTCCATTCTCACCATTCAGAGTCTGTTGTTTGTAAATGCAATAATGGTTTAATAGTTTCTTCAACTCTTCATTTTCAATTTTAAACGATGACATTTGAGTATTTTGCAGACGTTTAATTTCTTCAATAATTTCATCCGTAACTTCTACATTATTGATATCTAAAAAAGATTTAAAATGTAAAATCTCCAGACCTACTGACATCAACGGATGAAGCCTTTTACACCGATTGAAATGTTTTCCTTCCTGAAATCCTGCAACTGACCCTGAAGCTAACAAATTACTTTGCACCATGACATTAGACAAGCCGCAATCCACTATGAATTTCCCTATAGCCTTAAAGTATGACATCATAATATGAAATGGTCCTAAATGAATAAATAAATTATCAAACTTGGGTGCTTCAGTAGCTTGAATTTGTAAGGCCACTTTTGCTATTGCCAGATCATAAGTTACTTGAATGCAAGGTTGTTTCAGTTCTTCGCAAATTTTTAAGCTTTGCTCCATTGTTTCCAAAACAACTGATGTGTTTGTGGGCGATAAATTTATTGGAGTGAGATAAGAAATAATTTGCTTTGGATTATTATCATTGTTACTGATTAAACTATTATAACCAACCCACATAGGAAGATTTGGTAAATGGTAAGCATGGCTTAGCGTCCAAATTACATCAATGACTTTATATAATTGTAAAGAAACAGGCAGTGTTCCTTCAGCTTCATGAATAGAAATTTGTAACTCATCAGTCATCTTGGGTTTTTTCATGTATGGTCTATCTTCTACCTCAATAATCTCCATTGTTCTGCGTCGTCTTTTTCCCGTCGTTTCACATTCTTCGCTGGTAGCAGAAGGTAAATTTGGAGTTTCTGTTTCATGTAAAGTGTTTGGGTCCTCGTTTTGGTAGATTATACCGACTGTGTCGTGTAACGTGTCTTTACCACTTTTGGTTTCTACAAACCGATCAAAATTATCCAACGCAACTCCAGTGCATAGATTCCGATTTTTTCTTATTACTTCAGGACATATAGGTGATTTTTGCACGGAATAAAAAGTACTTTCAGTTTCCAGCTCCTCTACCCCTGGATAGCTAATGCAATGGCCATATCTGTGGATGATGTCGATTATTTTACGACTGCTTGTTAAGCTTTTTAAAGCCATTCCAAGCTTAATATGCTTAGAAGTTTTCCATTTACCATTAAAGATGGCATACACAATATCTGCACCCAAAGATTGAACTTGTCGTTTACATTTTGGATTTTGTTTCCTTTTGTTATTACTTCCTGCAATAAGAGTATAATAAAATTGCGATAAATTTTCCAGCACGGCCGTAAGGTCCTGTACAGACAAATTATTTGGCAAATTTTTCTTCTCGACTTGCAACACCGATTTCCTCAATATTAAAGCAGCTTTATTCAGTATGTCCTCATCCTTTAAAATTTCTAACATCTCCTCATCGATCACAGTAACATGTATCGGAGCAAGTAATTTTTTATTTTGGCACATTAAAAATTTAACCTCTTTTGTAAATGCATTGTTTATTTTGCTCTCTAAGTTATGTGGAGTAAAATTCCCTGTCACTTCTTCAAAGTTTTCTACTTCTTCTTTGAATAACTCCATATAATGTCTGTGGAGATAAGCCAGAAAGTAACACCGACCTTTCTTTATAACATTTTCTTTTATAAATTCACACACTTCGTCAAAAACAACTCGATGGTGTTGACGAAGATCATGCCAATACGTTTTAGCTGTATTATTCTTTGATGACAACTTATAATAATACTCCAATTGACATTTACTATGATAATATATTTTTGGATCAGTAATATCTTGTACTTTTTCAATCAACTCCGCTAAGTCTTCCTGTTCTTCATTCAATGTCTTTAAAAAACTGTTTTTATCACACGCATGCAGTGGTAATCTTTTTAATTTCTGTCTTTTAGTTTTTTGGCCACAATATATACATGCTTGGTTGTCGTCAGTCTTCACATCACTTTCAAATGAAATGTTATGAGGAGTAGAATCAACGGTACATTCAAACACTACAGGAGATTCTTCAGAAAAAGATAATACTGGTTCAATTGATACTAATTCATCTGCTGGCTCCGGTATTACAACAGGTTCAGGTACAGTACTACCTGGACTTGAGTTTGATGCTATATCTGAATCCGTAACAGTAGTTTGTTGACTTGAAGCACTTGGTGTATATGCGTCATTATTGACAATGGGATTAATTGGTAGGGTTGATGTCGATGGTACTGATGTATTTTCACCGATACTAGATGCATTTTTTTCTTTTGCATTTTTTGGTTTTTCTGAAGTTTCAGAATAATACTTTTTTGGCAACGCAATAAAACATTTATAACATTCTCGGTGATAACTACTGTCGTACAAATCATCCGGTAAAATTATGTCTTTGAATTTTAGGTTATGAATTTTTCGTTGTCTCAAAATGATCTTGCACTTTTTAAATGTCTCTTCGGAAAATAAGTTTATTTTATCCGTAGATTTTTTACAAAATACACATTTCAATGATTCTTCTTCCATGATATTCACTATTGCAAATAAATAATTATCACTCACAACTGACACGATGTAAACAACAAAAACATGTGCTCTCAGAGATCCGAACTATACTAATGTATACTATACATTGCGTGCACATACACAGTAGACTGAAACAGAATGTGAGTTAAAGAAGGAGAACCGGGTTACTATGGACGTCTCACTCGCTCTGAAACGCATGCATAATGCTCTCGCGTTCGTACTCACGGCCGAATAATTTTTGTGTTTAAGGGATTTTTGGTCATTCCAATTTGTCTGACTGACTAAATATAATTTTGTAATAGTTATCTTGATAACATATTAAAAAATCAGACATTAAAAAATAAGTGAAGTTCATTTATTTTTGGTGGAGCTTTCAAGCGTCTGACAAAAGTTTTGGTCCATGAAAAGTGTCTGATACTTGCAATACTATTTGAGAATGATATTCTATTAAATATATATCAAAATCAGCCATATAAATTGAGGTTAAGTAACTCTTATTTTTAGTCACCTTTCTCACCTGGTACCTGCCCAGGTGTCACTGGGCAAACTTCACAAACACGCAGGTATACAAATTACATGAGACACTACTGAGAACTTGAAGTTTCATCTTTTAGAAAATAAGTTATGTCTTATCGCACTGGGATCTTACTCTATTAATCCATTCAGATTCACATTCCTATACATGTTGCAAATAGAACACCATTCTTGAACAGATACTTCAGAAAATTTCTTCCTGACTAATTTCAAACCTTTTCCTGATACATCCTATCATCCCTTGGATTGCGCGTGCGAGCTGTGGATTTTTATCAAGAATAACTTTTTCATAAAAACAATAATAAAATAGTTTTCCACATGGTTCCAACTTAAGTAGACACATTGTATATTTTAAAAGATTACTAACTATTTTTATCTTCTCCATAAAATATGTTTAATTTAATGGATCATCACAATCTCTCATTTATTTTAATTCTTATAAATATTTACAAAATGTTTGTGAGTATATAATAAACTATTTTTATTATGGGATATATATTTTTTAAATTTAGTAGATAGAGTTAATTTGTTGACCAGTATATTAATTAATTACAGGAAGTTTGTTCAAAGAGTATGTTTTTTGTAAACGTACTTAAAATGGTGTTATCTATATTAATGTAATTAGTTATTAACACAGGATACAAAAAACAGGACAAGGATAAGGTGTACACAACAAAAAACGATATAAACAAATCAAATTACACTGAAAATCAAACAGCGCTAAATTGGGTAGTAACATAACTAACAAGCATATAAACATATAAGCAAAGCAATGGTTAAAAAAAATCTTGATATAGAAAAGAAAAAGAGATCAGAGAAGAAATTGTATACAAAAGTTGTGTGGTTAAAGCTAAAATTTTGTCCACTCTATATTTTGATTCGTATTTATTAAAAATTCTTGCAGATGTAAAGATCCGTGCGAGCAACTAGCATATGTAGCAGCTTTTACAATATCATCATACGCTACGACTAGCATTAGAACTGGTAAACCTTTCAATCCTTTATTAGGCGAAACCTACGAATGTGACCGTACCGATGATCTCGGTTGGAGAATTATCAACGAACAAGTTTCACATCATCCACCAATGGTAGCGCAATATTGTGAAGGGAAAAATTGGGTGTGTTTCCAAGAGTTCACCATGACTTCGAAATTTAGGGGAAAATATTTACAAGTAAGTTGATTGAAAATTGATTGGATCAATTAGTTATTATTTTGATTGTATTTTTACCATTCCGCTTAGTAGGTATTACATTTCAGAGGCTTGTTATTTTCCTGTTATTTATTTATACTACCATATATTTTTATAGTCGATTTAACATTCCGTTTACCTGCTGTATCTTACTGTCTATCCGCTTGTAATGTGCTTCCTAGATATCTGAAGTCTTCTACTGTTCTAGTTCACTTACGGAGGTTATCACATAAAAAAATAATGTGTTTAATCTTGATAGATTGAAAAATATTTTTTTATATGTAGAATTTAGTCTTATATATAAAATAATTCAAATCTTGTCACTAACAAAACTACAACACTGCAATTACATAAAAATCTTATTGTTCATATTAAGTTATAGAATATTGATGTAGTCATAAGGCATTTTTTTAAATACCATCCACTTGACTCTCGATTTTTATTTCAAATTATGACAGATATTAAAAAGAAATTTTGATAACTTGATTTCGTCATAAAATCGACGTGCTCAGTGACAATTCGAACTAATTGGCGCAGTTAGTAGGATTCATTTGAGAAGTAAAGGAAGTTGATATATCACCCTATAGATTCCTCGTTATTCATTCCTTCCTTTAATTAACTTTTAATAATATTAATTGATAATTAAACTAATAATAATCATGATATGAGTGTATTTTAACCAATAAATTTATATTTTTATTCGATTTTTAACAAAAATTAGAATAAACGTTGAGTTGACTAGAAAGTACCACCGAAAATTCTTCCTTAATAGGCTAAAAAAAAATGATTCGTTTAGAGCTAGAAGTCGGTACATTAAAAAAATAGTTATTCATTGTTTAATGGGAAAAGTGTGAATAAGTTTAACTACGACAGGTGGGGAAAATGTTCGAAAGAAAGTATATGCTGTGAACCATCCATCTACTCATGTGTTAGGATTCGATTCAAATGATCTTTCCCAGGATATTTATGGTTTTTTTTTATTTTCTTCAGATTATTCCATTAGGAACATCGCTGTTAGAATTCAAAGACAACAACAAATATTCGTGGAGGAAAGTTACTACGACAATACACAATATCATTGTAGGAAAATTGTGGGTGGATCAACACGGTAAGATTTAATATTTTTATTTAAAAAAGCTTTAATTTATTAATTGTAGTTCGGATTGGATCGATTGATAATTTTCTGGTGGATTTTGTTGTTGTTTAATTACCAATCAATGTGGATTCTTTTTGTTGTAACAGTATAAATTGCAAGGTAGCTAAAAGTTCACCATTTCGGATTCTTTTCTCATATAGAATAATTCAAATCTTGCTACAAACCAAGCTATAACACTGCAAGAACAGAAAACCTTGATCTACGTCCAATTTGTTTAAATTAAGTTGTATAAAGAATGTTCTAGCTCAACGTTGATGGTTTACAAAGTGTTACCCACTAGACTCTCGATTTTTAGTTCAAATTACGGCTAGAGATTGAAAGAAATTTATTTTGTTACAAAAACAATGTGCTAAGTGAAAATTTGAACTATTTTATGTTACCCTATAAGACAATGTAATTCATCATATCGTTCAACATATTAATTTATTTCAATGTTAGTTCATTGATATCAAATATTCAAACAGAATATTGTCACTTTACAAAGAAAAAAATGGTGTGAACGTGAATTTTGTGTTTCTCGCAATATTAACAAGGTTTGCTGGTCTAATTCCAGAAAATTCGAAATACTTAATTGGCACAGTCAGTAGGATTCATTTGAGAACTAAAAATTGAAATATTACCCTATAAGATAATGTAATTAATCAATATCGTTGAATATATTAATTTATTTCAATGTTGGTTCGTTAATATCGATTATTCAAACAGATTGTCATTTTACAAATAAAAAAAATGGCGTCAACGTGACTTTTTATGTTTCTCATAATATTCGCTCTTTTTGTTGGTCTAATTCCAGAAAATTCGAACTATTTAATTGGCGCAGTCAGTAGGATTCAATCTATTAATTTATTTCAATGTTAGTTTATTGTTGTTTTTGCTGATCTAATTCCAGAATTTTTTATAAATTAGAAATCAAAACATTCTTGAATTATATTTTCATAAAATCCAACAAAGATAGCACCAAAAAATACCCAATGAAATCGAACCAACCATTTATTATCAGCAAATTAATAATGTTTACCTTTCAAATGATTCAGGCGACATGGAAATAATCGGAAAGGATGGAGCGGAGGGTATAAAATGTGTATTGAAATATATACCTTACTCTTATTTCACCAGAGATTCTCAGAGGCGAGTTAAAGGCGTTGTAATGGATGCGGAAGGTAGCGTCAAATGGATAGTAAACGGTACATGGGACGATCAAGTTGAAATAGCACCTGTAATCGGTAATACTGGTACGAACGGTAATCCCATATACGAAACCGGTCTTTCGATAGTAGCTTGGAAACGTAGACCGTTACCACCTGAAGCGGAAAAGTGAGTATACACGATGTGATTATAGATTACTTTATTAATTTTTTCTATTAATTCAGGTTCTACAATTTCACCGTTCTCGCGGCTCAGTTGAATGAACCGGAAGAAGGTGTAGCTCCGACCGATTCGAGATTGAGACCAGATCAGAGGCTTATGGAGGAGGGACGATGGGACGAATCCAATGAGGAAAAGATCCGCCTGGAGGAGAAACAGAGAGCCGCAAGAAAAGAACGCGAATCTGAAGCAGAATTAGCTACTGCAGAAGGTATATTTAATTTGACATGTTTCATTGATAAAAATAAAACAGAAGGGTTGTTTATACTTTTTGGGAAACTGGTTTATATTTTCTCTTAATATTAGTTCTAGGTTTTCAAATTTTTTTCGCATATTTAAACGTTTTTTAATATTCCAGGGCAAATTCGAAAAACCTGGAATTCCCGTATTTTTTAGAACATTTCAAGCTTCTCTCGATACTTTTCATTTTTTTGCATATCTCAATTTTTTTAATATTCTAGAAAAAGTCTTGGAAAATTCGAAAAATCTGGAAATCTCGAAAAATTCGTATTTTAATAGAAAATTTCATTTTTTTTTCGATGTATGAGTTTTTTTCGATATTTTGGTGTTTTATCGCATAGTCGTATTTGTTTTGAATTTTCCAGTTTTTTTTTAATATTCCAATTTTTTCAGAATTTTCCAGTTTTTTCAATATTCTAGAGTTTCGGAAAATTCGAAGAATGAAAATATCGAAAAATTCGTAATTTTTTCGAATTTTCCAATTTGTTTTAATTCCAGAAAGTCTCGGAGAAATTCGAAAAATTCGTATTTTTTTAAGAACACTTTTAGAGGTGTCTCGCATATTTCTTTTTTTAATATATCGGGAAAATTCGAAAAATCTCCAAAAATTCGTTTTTTTTTATAGAAAATTTCGAGTTTTTTTCGATGTTTTCGAGTTTTTTCGCATATTCCAATTTTTCAGTTTTTTCAATATTCCAATTTTTGTTGTTTCGCATAATTCATTTTTTTTTAATATACCGGAAAAAGTCGAGTTTTTTTCGATGTGCGAGTTCTTTTCGATATTTTCGAGTTTTTTCGAATTATTCACTTTTTTCAATATTCCAATTTTTTTTCGATGTTTCCAGTTTTCTCAATATTCCAGAAAGTCGGAAAATTTGAAGAATGGAAATATCAAAAAATTCGAACCTTCGAATTTTTCAATTTTTTTAATTCCAGAAAGTCTCGGATACATCCAAGAAACCTAGAAATCTCGAATAATTCGTATTTTTTTAAGAACACTTTGAAGGTTTTCTCGATATTTTAGTTGTTTTGCATATTTCATTTTTTTAATATACGGGAAAATTCGTATTTTTGTATAGAAAGTTTCGAGTTTTTTTCGATGTGTTCGAGTTCTTTTCGATATTTTCGAGTTTTTTCGCTTATCCCAATTTTTTTCGAAGTTTCCAGTTTTTTTCAATAT
Source organism: Galeruca laticollis (assembly GCA_963921935.1). Taxonomy (NCBI): domain Eukaryota; kingdom Metazoa; phylum Arthropoda; class Insecta; order Coleoptera; family Chrysomelidae; genus Galeruca; species Galeruca laticollis. The sequence goes on from OY998176.1 coordinate 39,169,440, forward strand.
TCCAATTTATTCAAATATTCCAGAAAGTCTCGAAAAATTCGAAGAATGAAAAATTCGTATTTTTTTAAGAACATTTCGAGATTTTCTCGATATTTTAGAGTTGTTTTGCATAATTCATTTTTTTCAAATATACCGGAAAAAGTCTGGGAAAATTCGAAAAATTTCCAAAAATTCGTATTTTTTATAGAAAATTTCGATTTCTTTTTGATATTTTCGAGTTTTTTCGCATATTCCAATTTTTTCCGAAGTTTCAAGTTTTCTCAATATTCCAGAAAATCTCAGAAAATTCGAAAAATGAAAATATCGAAAAATTCGTATTTTTTTTGAATTTTCCAATTTGTTTTAATTCCAGAATGTCTCGGAGAAATCCGAAAAACCTAGAAATCTCAAAAAATTCGTATTTTCTTTTCGAGGTTTTCTCGATATTTTAGAGTTGTTTAGCATAATTCATTTTTTTAATATACCGAAAAAAGTCGAGTTTTTTCGATGTGCGAGTTCTTTTCGATATTTTCGATTTATCCACTTTTTGAATATACCAATTCTTTTTGAATTTTCCAGTTTTCTCAATATTCCAGAAAGTCTCGGTATCGAAAAATTCGAACTTTTTTTCGAATTTTTCAATTTCTTAAAATTCCTGAAAGTCTTGGATACATCCAAGAAATCTAGAAATTTCGAAAAATTCGTGTTTTTTAAGAACACTTCGAGGTTTTCTCGATATTTTTGAGTTGTTTCGCATATTTCATTTTATTAATACTCTGGAGTAACTCTCTGAAAAATCGAAAAATTGGTATTTTTCTTTAGGAAATTTAAGTTTTCTATATATCCTAGACCTTTTTTGCATATTACAATTTTTGTGGGATTCTTTTCAATATTTCGTTAAAACTGGAAAATTCGCATTTTCTTTATAACACAAGTTTTTCCAAATTTTTTCGCGTATAACAATTTTTTTCTGAATTTTCCAGTTTTCTTTTTCAATATTTCGGGAAAGTCTCGAAAAACTCGAATTTTCCTCTAGAAAAATGAAGTTTTTCCAAATATTTTCGTGTATTTCAAATGATTTTCGAATTTTGTATAGTATTCTAAACAATATGAGTTATTTCCGATATTTTCGACATTTTCGCATAACTAGATTTTTAGAGGTTACGTGCTAAAAAAATTGAAAATACACCCTCAGTAGAATGAAGTTGTTTTGTCTTGCAAACTGTGGCGCCACGCGGCTAGAACGGCGTTCATTGTCATGTGATTTGTTTAACAGGGAATGGGGTAGCCAACAATTTTTAAGAGGGCTATTTTACAACATAACCTTTTTGATCCGCCAAACACCAGAGCTTATAACCTCTCTATATCGGTTTCTTGGGGTTGTATTGCTTGAGGCTTGATCTACCCTTAAAAATTATTGAGCTCTCAACCACTGTCAGTTCTCTGGTTCTGTTGTCCAACATATCAAATCGTTCGTTCAACATATTCATAAAAGGTCCACAGGTATACTTGAATTATCATTGATTTGCAGATATGTAAATTTTTTTACAATGTCTGTAGCTTGGTAGTTTGTAATATCCCATCGAAAAGTTGATTCCAAAAAAAACATTAATTCGTTTTCTTTGAAATTCATAATTCTATCTTGTTGAGTGGTGTACAGATTTGACTGGTACACAATCTCTTTCGGTATATTTTATTCAATCACCGTAAGAAAAAAATTAGCATAAGTAGAGAAGTTTGCAAAAAGTTCTTCTATAGGTTTCTCGTCATCAATATATTCAGGAATTTTAGTAGTTGCTTCCTTTTCCCATTTCCTAGTTTTTTTTTGTTTTCCGCTTTTTTGCCTTTTTTATTTTTGCCATAGCTCGCCATTTTTTTTCTACCTATAGTATCAGATAGTATTGTTTCTTCTGAGCTTGACTTCTTTCGTTCTGTTCAGCATGATTTAGTTCTAATTCATAGTCAATGTCTTCTTCGACCAATTCTTCCATCATGTCATTTTCAAACTCTGCTGCCTCATTATTGGTTTCTTCTTCATCTGTCACGATATTATTATCCAAGGGTAAATTTTATATTTATATAACTGAATTACTGCTTCCTCAGAAGCTCTTCAGTGTTCAAATATTTTCCTTACGCCAATTGGACATATTTGAAAGATAAAATAATCACTGCAAAAAATATAAAAAAATGGTTGATTATTTGAAAATTTTTCAATTTCGCTATCATATAAATACAGGACATTTTTGTTCTTCTTTTATCGAATCAACTTTTATAAACCAATCGAATATTGTAAAAACATCATAAAATTAACGGTTTTAAGAATTAAAACTAACTTTTTATAATTCGCGTATAAAAGAGACTTCAGTATAACATTGTTTACAGTGTCACAATGAAGCTCTTTGAACACTGTTATAGTAATTTTTAGTGTACAGTTGGTTATTGAATTTAGTTATATTTTTATTTGACATTTGACTTTAACCTTGACACAAATTATAAATAAAATGGTCTAGCGTTGTTCTAGCTAACAAATTATTATATTAAAGGTAAATTAGAATGATTTATATATTGAAAATATTAATGAATAAAGTACGCTAACGTTTATTTATCAATTATTTGTCAATTGTTTATTTTTATATTATATAGGATCAATATATACGTATACAAAACGTTCAATTTTTGGGATAAATTACCAGATATCTATGTGAAGATGTATTACAGAAATAATTCTGTTCATGATATAATATAAATAGATCGCAAGAGTATAACGAAGAAGCTCTTTTTTAAACAAATAATCATCCTCTTTTTGCTTAAATGAAAGTTTGATTACAATTTACACAATTATTCGCTTATAATATGTCAAAAGTCAGAAGTGCTGAATAAAACCATCTGTGGTCTGATCAATTAGGAATCTACAGAATTGCCAACTTAAATTCAAACCACTCCTCCTAGTTTAAAAACAGGGATTATATGAAATTCTATTTTATTTAAATAATTAAATAAATGCGAATTATAAAAAATATTGTTTAAAACTTGTGCCACAATGACTTTCTGTAGTACTTGTGATTTGCACAACTCACCGTTTCGCGGTTCGTTGTGCAAACTTCACTCGTACTACAAAACGAGTCATTGTGACACTTGTTTTACAAATAACTATTTCCGCATATGTAACACGCCCTGAACAATATTACACCATGAAATTAGTCACTTGTATACACTCCGGAGGCTGCATCGTGCTAACAACCCGAAATTTCTCCAAAAATGTGGTACTTCAAATACCATAGCACCTGTTGTATTGGCTCTAGTGATCTAAAAATTAATAGTGTTCATCTATTAGACGCCCTGAACAATTATCCAATCTAATTGATCCCTTAGAACACTATGGAGGCTGTATTTCGTTGTACTGGCTCTGGTGAGCTGATAATCAATAGGGTTCATCTGTAAGATGTCCTGAACAATAGTAAATCATAAAATTTGTGACTTGTTGCAGTCTGGAGGCTGTATCGTGCTAACAAGACATGTTACACAAAGTGGCCAACGACAACGACGACATACACATAGGATTTTTTTCTAAAAACCGTTTTCTCGTGTTCTTGCTGAAAAACGAAAAAATAACTATATATACACATATAGGTAATTTTTTTAACTTTTTTTTGGGGTAAACCGATCCTTACGTATTATGGCTAATGCAATGCATTATGATCCACTTATTGAGGTGGATCATTTCTCTTCTCCTCTATTTTTTTACAATGTATTGTGGGTCCTGGCCATTCTCGTTATCTTTTGCCACTCTTCTCTGTTTTTACATTTTAGTTTCCAGTTATTTATTCCTATGCTCTTTGAATCTCCATCAATTGCATCTTTTTTGGGTCCTTTTAGTCTAGGCCAGATTGGGATCCACTCTGTAATTTTCCTGATCATATCCGATGGTTTTCTTCTCATTATATCTCCTGCCCGTTGTAATCTTTGTTTCTTGTTTCTTGTAGTGTCTGGACCCAGAATTATTCTCATTATCTTTCGCTCTAATACTTTAAGTTCATTTTCCTCTTTTTACTTTTCCGCCCAACATATCTAATATGCGAGAAAAGTATTGGTTTACTCCAAAAAAAGTAGGAATTTTGAAAACATTTTTTGAGTTATTTTTACGTTTTCCATCAACAACACGAAAAAACGGGTTTTAGAAAAAAAATCCTGTGTGTATGTCGTCGTCGTCGGCCACTTCTCCTTACATGTCTTGTTAGCACGATACAGCCTCCGGATTGAAATAAGTCACCAATTTGATGATGGAATATTGTTAAGGACATGTCACAGATGAACCCTATTGATTTTCAGCTCACCAGAGCTAGTACAACGGGTGCTATGGTACTTGAAGTACGACATTTTGTCATTTTTTGAGAAATTTCAGTTTGTTAGCACGATACAGCCTCCGGAGTTCAACAAGTCACCAATTTTATGATTGAATATTATTCAGGACATCTCACTGATTAACCCTATTGATTTTCAGCTCATCAGAGCCAATACAACAGGTGCTACAGTACTTTAAGTACAATATTTTTGTCGTTTTTGGAGAAGTTTCAGTTTGTTAGTACGATATAGCCTCCGGAGTATATACAAGTGACCAATTTTATGATTGCGTCTCAGAGATGAACCCTATTAATATTCAGCTCACTAAAGCCAGTACAACGAGTGCTATGGTACTTGAAGTGCCAATTTTTTGTCATTTTTGGAGAAAATCATTTTGTTAGCACGATACAGCCTCCAGAGAGTATACGATTGATCAATTTTATGATTGAATATTGTTCTAGTTGTCTCACATATGTACCCTATTGATTTTCAGTTGACGAGAGCGAGTACAGCGGGTCATATAAATCCAGATATACTAAATTTTTGGTTATTTTTGGAGAAATTTCAGTTTGTTAGCACGATACATCCCCTGAAGTGTATACAAGTAACAATTTTATGATAGAATATTGTACAGGGTCACAGATGCGGAAAAGTTAGTTTTAATCTTTAAAACCGTTTATTTTGTTATTGTTTTTTTTGTTAGTGTTTTACTTTTTAACATTGCTCGATTCTGCCCATATACTTGATTTCCTTTTAATATACTATCTCCCATTCGTTCTTTTCCACCTTTTCCAATTATCACTCCTAAATAATTCAAGTGGGTGACCATCTCAAATCTGTGCTTCTCTGTTTCAAAGTAGTTTTCTGCATTATTGTTTTCTCTTCCTGTATACATATATTTTTGTTTTGCCTTAATTTATATACAAACCAAATTTTTTTGCTTCTCTGTCTAGCCTATCTATATCTTTTATTAATTGTTCTTTTGCTATTATCGTAACATCGTCTGCATATGCTATAACTTGTGATTGATTCACCATTACATTTTTCGTGTCTAAATTTGCCCTTCTCAGTATGCCTTCCATTACTAAAGTAAATATGGTGGGCGATAGTGGTTCTCCCTGTTTAACCCCTCTATTTATTTCAAATACATGCGTTGCTATGGCCTGTAATTTGACTTTTGCTCTTGTATTTATTAAACCTATGTTAAACAGTGTTTTTAGTTTTTTTGGTATTTTCAATCTTTCTAGTTCTTTTACTATATGCATCTAATTACTGTATCGAAGGCACATTTGAAATCAATGAAGACTGCATGTGTATTTCTGTTATGTTCCTAGTTTTTTTGCAGTATTTGCTCTAGAGTGTGTGTTGCATTAATTGGCGACCTTCCTGGCCTGAAGCCGTTTTGGTAGTCCCCGAGAATTTTGTCTGCGTGTACTTTTAGACGTTTCTTAATTAAATTGGCAAGTATCTTATATGTTACATTTAGTAATGTTATCAGTCTATAATTTTGGCAGTTTTCCTTGTCACCTTTTTTATATATGGGTATGATTATTCCAGTGTGCTGTAACGGTCACGGCTTCAGTATCTCCTAGATTTCCTCGGGCGCCAGATTTTTGGGATAGTTTACTCCACCGAACTCTCGAAAATGCAGCGTCAAAAGTTACCAAGGTAGCAACAGATGGAGGTTAAGTAATTCCAGGGGTCTGTTTATCTTGACTTCGACGTAGTACGTAGTGGGAAACAGGCTTTAATTGTTCACCACCATCGGAGAATGAAACTACCAGTGCTTGGGAAATTATAAATTTTTATTTTAACTTCGAAATAATTTAGTTAAAAGAACGCACCAAGGAGCTATATGTTCAAATAACTCAATGTTTATTAAAATCAAACAGTATCTACAATAACTAACTACGTTATTACTCAAACCAAAAAGTACCACACCAAGCAATAAATATTTTAATTCGTTTTACAAGATACGCAAAAACTAATGTGCCAAGTTTTACTAGTCTGTCTAGATGCAGGTGAAAATAGTGAAACTTAACTAGCGGTACTGGATTAAACTTCAAAAAAACATCAGGATAGGATCCCTAAACAAAGTTGGTTCTACAAAGAGGTGAACAGAAATTTTATAGTTACAATAAATCGAGTGCGTGTAAATCATGTATATAAACATCGGCTAAAAATGATTGATAACCCATATGTACACTGAGACACATTCTACTTGAGTGTCCTTTACATACTCAGAATATTAGGAAATTATATAATCAACTAATAACTGCCAATATAACCCTTCCTTCTACTTCGAGTGCCTTCTCCTATCGAAGATCGGCAACAATTTTGGCGAATTCTTCACTGTCTTGGGCCCTTTTTAGCAAAGTGTTTGAACCCAGGCCTGTCCAATCTCGTATGTTCTTAAGCCAGGAGCATTGCCTTCGTCCTGGTCCACGTCTACCTTCGGTCTTACCCTCTATCATGAGCTGTAGAAATTCATATCTATTGTGTCTCATTACATGAACGAGATATGAGTTTTCCGCTTTTTTATGATTTCGATGAGCTCACGTTCTCTGCCCATTCGATTCAAAATTTCCAAATTGGTGGTGTAAGCAGTCCAAGGTACTCGTAACATTCGCCGATACACCCACATTTCAAATGCCTCGAGCCTGCTTAGACTGCTAACTTTTAGTGTCCACGCTTCAACCCCATACAGAAGTGTGGAATATATGTAGCACAAAATTGTATCTAATTTTTATATCGAGTGACCTATTGCTTAACAGGCTTCGCATTTTTAAGAAGTTTGCCCTAGCCATTTCAATCCGAGCTCTAATTTCCAAATCAGGATTCAAATTTTTGCCGATCCAGCTGCCCAGGTATTTAAATTTAGAGATCCTGGTTATCTATGTGTACGTTTACATGTACTGGTTGATTTGGATTCCGATTTAACGCCAATATCTTTGTTTTTGCGGTGTTGATTTTTAAGCCCAATAAATCTCATTCGGCTGATATCTTGTAAAGTAGCCGCTGCAAGCCATTAGGACTGTTCGCAATTATAACTGTGTCGTCAGCATATCTTAGATTATGTATCAGGATCCCGTTCACTCTTATGCCATCATCTGCGCCTTCAAGTGCGTTTTGAAATACAATTTCAGAGTACATGTGCAAAAGCATAGGGCTCCGCACACATCCCTGTCTGACTCCACGTTTAATTGGTACAGTTTTTGTTTGGGTGTTTTCAAGCTGCACTGTCGCTACCTGGTGTTCATAGAGGTACTGAATGCTTTTTAGATCTTAGGAATCTAAACCTTTACTTTCTTGTATGTTCAGCAGTGTGCCATGTTTGACACAATCAAATGCCTTAGCATAGTCTATGAAACATAGATATACTTCTTTTCGCTGATCTCGACACCTCTGTAGCAGGACCAATAGCCCAAAAAAGCCTCTTTAGGTCCCAATCCCTCTCTAAAACCCATCTGCAGTTCACTCAGATCCTGCTCGCATTTCCTATGTATTCTATTATGTAGAACCTTTAGAAACAACTTTAATATTTGACTCATTAAGCTAATTAGTCGAAACTCATCGCATCTTTTTGCATCTGGTTCTTTCAGGAATAAGGACAAATGTAGATTTTAGCCAGTCTTGAGGAATATATCCATTGTTAAAGATGGCTTTGAATAGTATGGTGAGGGGTTTTTAAGTTTTCTTCATTTATAAGTTTCAGAAGTTCTGGACAAATGTTGTCTGGTCCAGGTGCTTTACCGTTTTTTAATCCCTTCAAAGCCTTCTCTATTTCTGCAGTCATTATATTTGGGCCGACGTCATCTGCTAGAAACCTGCTACTCTATAGGCGGGGTAAAGCGGGTTCGCATATTGGCTTCCGCACAGAGTGTCGCTACTAGGCTTTTATATGTACGGTGGTATGGGTATATTTAGGTCAACATTTCTAATAAACCATGGATATCTGAGGTATATACTCTAGCCACGCTGAGGGGGTCGTCAGAACCATGTTCGAAGCTCAGTATAGGGCTGGAGGTCTTGTCTTCAAATAATGTTTTGGCTGGTAGTAATAACTCTTCTACTGATGATTGATCTGCAGTTATATTGGTTTTACTTTTCTTTGAAGGTTTTTCTGCCTGTTTGATGAATATATTCTCCGAAGTTTGTTGAGAAGGGGGAGTTTTGATTTCGGTGATGTTTCTTTTTGAGGTTTTGTTTGAGATTTGGCTTTCACTTGGAGCATTGACCAGTAGTGGTAATGTGGTATTTGGAGGTTCTGCAACAGTATTCTCTGAGGTAGAGGTTTCCAATATTACATCAGGTTCTTCCATTTCATTAGTTTCGTTGTTGGATTGAGATGTGACAGTCGTACAGTTGGCTGCAACATGGCCTTGCTGTTTACACTTGAAATATGATTGATTTTCTTGGGACAAGAATATATGGTATGATGTGTTATCGTGTGATAGGAGTATGGAATCAGGTAGGGGGATTTCAGAAGGGGATATATAAACTTGTCGGCGGAAACTTAGGATATGCCTGTAGGAGGGATTGGAAGCATTAATCCTCAAAAAAGATATTGGCGATAATGTTTTGATGCCTAGTTTTTGTAGTTCTTCATCTATCACATCATGGGGGCTTACATTTGATAACTGAAGTCGTTCGCTGGGTGTTATCAATCGGCGGGCATGGAGCCGTTCATTATTGATAGATATGGTCCCATTATGTGTATTCAGGAATTCATCAACAATATTTTTGCTGGATAGGTAAATGCAAATCCGATTACTAGATATTCTTGATGAAAATAGAATGTTTGATGGGCCAATAATGGAACCAATAGCTAATAGATATTCTTCGAGTTTGGTATCATTCCAGGAGTTGAAAATGATTGCTGGATTTTAGGTGGGAAAAGTTAGTGCTTGTTGTTTACTGACAACAGATGAGTAGGTGGTTGTAGGTTGGTTTTGTGGTTGGGTGTTACTATTTTGAGTAATATGTTGGAAGCCCCTGAAGTCAGAAGCATTCTGTAGAAGATCGGTCATTTTGAATTAATTTTCATCAGGTAAGTCGCCGAAGACGGCCCTGACCTGCGATTTTATTTCACTGGTAGGGGTCCCTCGAATGACCTTGGTCGTTTAATGTGGAATCTGTACACTTCGATCGTAATAAAGAAAACTTTTTCTTACTGATATTCTGCTCCACACTTTTTGTTCAAGTATAACAAAAACTCGACGATAAAACTTTTGAAAACAATACACATTAACTAACGCGTATTTAATGATTTTGACAAAAAAAACAGAGCTTAACGAGAGATACGTGTTTACTCGTTGGCTCCTAGAACTGCAATCCCTTACAATTTTCTGGTGAATTATATTTGATCATATGATAGCACAATTTACTATTTACTAGTCTCGCTAACGTAATTTAATTAAAGTTAGTTTTGTTTCAATGTATGTGTTAACTTTTGAAGAGCTAATTTTCTGTGTGTTTATCACTTACTCACAGGACCGTTTCTGTGTGATACTATAGTTAACATAAATAACAACTGTCACATAAGGTACAAGGCCTACTTGTCATACAGTAAGTTATCAATAAAAAAGATTATTGAGAAACATATGAGTGGTGCGTTAATTTCGTCTAGGAGTTTATTATAAAAACTTTTTTTTTCAAGTTCTATTTATATTTTAATTAGGATTTTAAGTCCGCACGTAGAAATATTCACGTACGAGACCAATGAAAGTTTCGTCTTGTCCGAGGTTCTTGTACGCACCAGTATTTAGATCGCACTGTATATTTTGAGAATTATATATATTTTTTTAAATTTTAGCTCGCCCTTTTACGCCATACAGGCCTGTATGGTTCGAACAAACTCAAGAAGACGATTCCGGTATAATGCATCACGTTTATAAAGGAACTTATTGGGATTGCAAAGCTAAGCAAGACTGGTCTGCATGTCCTGATATATTCTAGTAAAAAAACCGTCAGCCATTCCTATTTAATAGTGAATTTCTTCGACTGTAATATTACGTCTCAAAAAATCCTTTTATTTTAAATTCTTCCTTTTAGTGTAATACGGCTAATGAATAAAACGGAAGGAGGTAAATGGTTATAAATCATGTATTACAAAGTGGTTTGTTAACTCGGTGTACTAATTCAAGAATTATGTATTTTTTAATGTAAATACGACAATTTTATTTCTTTTTTTGTATATATTTTTGAGAGTTTAGACAAAACATCTTCAGAATTTACAGCTTTTCCTAATATGTGATAATGTAAATATATTTGCTTATACAGTTGAAATATTTCGTTTTATTTCATTAAATCCCATCTAATAGAGTGAATACAAAAACTTACACCTAACACAACATTGACAGAAGTAAAAATCAAAAGGAAACTTAAGAAAAATTCAAAATATGAACAAGATAAGACGATGAGATTGTGTTTATTGTAGTACTAGATTATATAAGACAATCAAATACACACAACCACAAAATCTAGGGATATTGTAGCTAAAGTCGGAGAAAATGTAAAAATCAATTATTGTACCTCGAAATAAAAATACGCCACTGTGTACTGTTTGTTATTTTTCACTTGTGTGTGTGTGTGTGTGTGTTTTAGTTATTGGCCTTAGTCGTGGACTAATTGGCCAGCACTATATTTTTTGTTAGTACTATATCTAATACAGTATAATATATTTTTTTTATATATATACATATTTTTTTTATACATACATGTTTTTTTTAACAAACAATCAATTCTTATAATATAACTAAGTTAATAAGGTATAGGGTGGGATAACATTTTTTTTCTCCTTTTTTTCCTTTTTTTCTTGTTTTTTATTTCTTCTCTTTTTTATTTTTGTTTTATTTTTTTTTAATTATTTTTTATTTTCTCTTTTTTCTCTTTTAAATTTTTTCATATATCTATTTTCATTTTTTTCAAATGTTGGTAAACTACATAATATACATTATCATTCCTTGTACTGAAAATACTGTCTAAATTGGTGGGTAGGTCTATCCCATTTGGTCGCAGTTGGTGTAGGAATTCTTCAATCTCTCGATGGAAGTTTTGGCAACCCAAAATTATGTGTTGCAATGTTCCAAGTTCTCCACATGACCAATCTGGTGAATCTGCCAATCCAATTTTATATAAACGTTCTGGATATCGTCCATGTCCGCATCTAATTCTGTTTAATGTTTTTATAAACTGTCGATTGGGAGTATTGTGAAACCAGGTGTTTCTAAATATTTTTGGTTGTATATTTCTAAAACGCAAACTTTTATGTTCATTTATAAAAAATTCTCTCCATTCTTCCATTTGTTTCGCTTTCATTAAAGGACGTAAATCCGTAAATGGTATTTTATTTTCACTTGATGTTTCTCAATCTGTTGTTGCTAGTTTGGCTAATTGATCTACTTCTTCATTGTTTTTTATTCCATGGTGGCCTTTAATCCATACCAAACTGAAATTTTTCCCCTGTTCTTTTAATGTTCTGGAGGTTTCTAATATGCGAATAATGATTGGTGAAAGATTAGATGTTCATTTTAAATTTTTTATAGAATCTATACAACTTTTGCTGTCAGTTATAATTACGAAATTAGTTTTCTCATGATTATTTATGTATTTTAATGCTTCTAATATTGCTATTAGTTCTGCTGAATAGATAGACATCTGGTTTGGGAGTTTTACTAATTTGGAAACATTATCGTTTGGATGGAAAAAAGCACATCCAGTGGCTTCTGTATTTTTTGACACATCTGTGTATATGTAATCTCCATTTGGCCATTTGTTATGTAAGGTATTGTTGATATAAGTATTTATAGCAGTAATATTTGGCATACCTTTATGAAGGTAACATGTTGGCACATTAATTTCTAATAATGTGTAGTCCACATTGTAACAAGGAAGAACATCACTTTTATACATATTTTCTTCAAATTGCCTTAGGAACCGATAACTTGTTGTGAGGAGGAGTTGCTTTTTCTTTCTCCAATAGGGAACATTTAATAGTGAGGATAGTTCGTGCAACTGTTCATGTCTATTTTGGGCTATAAGTTTGGATACCATCACATCACTCAAGTATTTTCTTCGTAAGTGCAAAGGAGGCTCCGCAGCTTCGACTTCTAGGACATTTAGTGGTCTACTCTTTAAGACTCCCAGGCATAAACGTAGACATTTGTTTTTAATTAATTCCACTTTTCCCACTTTATTCATTGTTGAGTTTCCGTATAGAACCGAACCATAGTCCAAGATAGAACGTATTAGAGCTCTATAAAAGATTAAAGCAATATTTGGATCTGCTCTCCATTTTGTATTGCAGAAGACTAATAATATTTATGCTATTTTCACATCTTCCTGTCAAACTATTAATATGGTTTTTCCATGATAGTTTTTGGTCTTAAAGTTATGCCCAGATACTTAACCGATGTCTTATAAGGAATGTTCAAAGGCCCTAGTGCAATGTTATTTTCTGGCTGATAACGTTTTCGGGTGAATGTGCAGAATTTGGTTTTGTCTTGTGACATCCTGAATCCTTGTGTATCTAACCATTTTTTTATTGCATATCCAGCTTGTTCAAACATTTGTATTGTTCGTTCTATTGTTTTCTCTTTGGCCAAGACACAAAAATCATCGGCATATTGTAGAACTCTAATGTTTGGTCCGAAGATATCTACAAAATCTAGAGTGTAAATGTTGAACAGTAATGGGCTTAATATGCTCCCTTGTGGAAGTCCCGTTGAGGATATTCTTATATGGCTTTTCACTTCTTTCTGATATTTTCGTTATCACTATATTTTTTGATGTTTTTTTATGTGATGCTTTGTTAGTATTGAGTACGGATTTCTAGTTATTGTTGTTTTCAGTGTAATTTACAGTTTGTAAAAGTGTGCTTGAAGCTGGGATGTGCCAAGTAGACGTTGCTAGACAAATTGGTACAACCCAACGCGTTATTTCATCGCCGAAAAAAGCGAATGTGGCTTCTTCAAAATTGTTGAACATCCAAATTTAAGATACAGTACATCCCGAGAGTAAAAAGTGAGGTGATTGCTGCTCGGAATTAGTGAATAAATGGTATAATTGTATAAACAATTTAGGTTACACGATAATTCACATTTTAAATCGGTACACTGTTAAAATGTAGAAAACAACACAGCAAGAAATGGAAGACATAATAATTAAAACTTGTAATATCATAGAACAATGGTGCAAAGACCATTCACTGTCAATAAATCCAAAAAAGACGAAGCTGATTCTTTTCACAAAAAAAGGAATCCCCATAGCTCCTAAATACCAAACTTAACTTTTCTTCGGAGGTGAAATATTTAGGGGTCACCTTCGACAGTAAGTTAACGTGGAACTCTCATTTAGGAAGCATAGTAAAAAAACCATATATTTCTTATGAACAGTGTCGCAGAACTATCGGCCGAATCTGGGGAATGTCACCTAGGGTCACTTCCTGGATCTACACTGCCACCATCAGACCTATGCAGACGTACGGCGCGATTGCCCGGGGAGTTAAAGCAAACCAGCTGACAGTTGTCCGAAAATTGGATCAAATCCAAAGAACAGCATGCCTCAACACAACAGGATGCATGAAAACCACACCAACAAGAGCTATGGAGATAATCCTTGGTCTCATTCCCCTTGACATACACATCAAGGAGTTTGTTTTGATGATGTAGGATCCGATAAACTGAGACGTAACTTGTGGAACGAGGCCCTCAGAGAGGTCCCACTGCAACAGGGCTCGGACTCGATTCTACCACGATATGCCTTTCACAGACCCTACAAGGCAATCTTTAAAAATAACGCACAATACCCATTGGAAGAAGGCGCAATCCGCATCTTCACAGATGGGTCCAAAACCAATGTAGGCTCAGGATGTGGATTTTTTTCCAGACTCCTGAATCTAATCATAAAAAGGGCAATGGGCTGCCATACAAGTGTTGCTCAAACAGAGCTCACTGCTATCTGCATGGTTGCAAAAGAGATTACCGAAAGGAAACAACAGGTAATAATATTTACTTCCTTGTGGATAGTAGAGAAACACTACTAGCCCTGAACAGACCGCGCATTACAGGCCTAGTACTAGAATATCAGATGGCCTTAATCGAAGTTTGTAACAACAATACAGTCACTTTAGGCTGATAGGCTGGATCAAGAGCCACGAGAAATAGAAAGGAAACCGTATTCCAGACTCGCTAGCCCGGAAAGCAGCCTCCCATAAACTCTTGGGACCCGGCACTTTCATTGGTCGGCGTCAGCGACGACTGACCTATTAAAGGAACACTTCCTTAATATGTTTAAGGGTAGATGGAACAACGCAGAAGGCTGCAGGTTTGCTAAGGAACTGTTACAGAATCCGGGCAGCAAAGTAGCCAAAAAAATACGTGACTATGAACAGGCAGAGCCTACGAACCACCACGGGTATTCTGACTGGTCACTGCCACCTACGAAAACACATCCACAGATTGGGCCTGTTTGACACCTCACTTTGTAGAGGACGTGAACAAGAAGAGAGTCTGTCGAACACATTCTTTGCGAATGTCCGACACTCTCAATTTAAGTTTTCTGTGTTGCCCATCTTACTTATCTTTTCAATCGTTTAACTAGAACTATACCTGAAGTTACACAACTTAAGTATATAAAATAAAATTTGTTACCTGTATATCATCGTCCGATTGCTCTTATAGATTTTAATTCAATTTCTCATTTGCTAGATACGATTAAAAAATTAGAAGATGTTAAAAATATCATAGTTTAAGGAATTCTAATTAAATTTCAGAATCTCAGGAAGTAGTTTCATCCAATAATGTCCCTAAGTTTAATCGTTTTAATCATAGTAGGAAATTTAACAAGAAAAGTTCTTCGAATCAAGTTAATAAACCATCGACTAGCACTGATCAAGCTGGCTCAGTTGATCGAACTATCTTGTGTTGGAATTGTAAATATATAACCTTACCTTGTTGTTGTTACTCCAAGAAGTGAGGTTACATTGCCAAAGGTTCGCTTTTCGCCGGAGAGCATAAGGTCATGAGTTAGTGAGGAATATTTGAAAGCTTGTCCTTTATTATTTTTTAAGGCGCCACTTGATTAGTAGGTCATTCAAGAAACTCTTACTGATTAATCAAGAAACCAATAGTGAATAAATTAGCTATTATGACTTTTCAAATATGTTAAGTAGTAGATATACTAAGTTGGTCCGAGCTCATTCCTGGACCATCTTAGCTCACTACTTCCAATTTTCGCCACTAGATGGCGCTGGCGGTCGTTGCCGGGAGATTCGGGGCACTGGTGACGTCACTACGACGATAGGGTGTCGTCGATGGCGTCGTTGGCGGGTGATTCAAATCGCTGGTTGGCTCGGGAGGGTCACGATACAGGGTCGATGACGGTGTGTCGACAAAAAGGCGGATGAGGGCGCTGGGGAGGGTGACGATACAGGGTATCGCCATAAAGATCACGTGGTATCGACATAAAGATCACGGGGTGTCGACATGTCAAAAAGGCGGATGAGGGCGCTGGGGAGGGTAACGATACGGGGCCATAAAGATCACGGGGTGTGTCAACATAAAGATGCTAAAAAGGCGCACTCTGCTACTATTGGACGGATGTTTCATCGAACAAACGGTGTTAGTTACGCCACTACGACGTTCGATATACAGGATGTCGACATAAAGATGCCATAAGGGCACTCGGTTATTATTGGTCGGATTGAAGTCGAACAAACTGCATTCGGTATGTCATAGGTAAGAAAAAAACATTACTTTACTTTCGGCGACCCCCACCCTTCTCGCACGCGTTTCTGCGATAACATAACTACGGGAAGCAACATTTTTAACGCTCAGTATTCGATTTTCGATGAAACTGTTAACATGGCAAGCTCCAAAATGTTTAGTGTTTCCCAACTTTACGGTAAGAAAGTTAAACCGTCCGATGAGAGATTTGGATTGTGGCTCCTGTTGGAAAATTTGGAAGGTAACAATCTGGTTACAGATATTGGAAATATTAAATACACGGAAGGCGAACAGCCGCTGGAAGATGGGCTTATACCAATTACATAACATAATGCTTGTAAAGGTATGCGGCTTAGAGGTCTGCGATGTAAATTCTAAACTTGTTAAAAAAGAAATATGTGGTTCTTTTAATAGTTATATACGTGGAAAATTTGGCGAATTGGTATTAAGTAACAACCCCTTGCCATTGGAACAAGCGAAGCAATCGTAGAAAATTTGGAGATTATTAAAAGGAAACATAAAGAACCTGTTTGCATTCCTTACAAAGTAGAATTGGCGGACGTTAAACTCGACAGGCTAGTGGAAGATATACCGGATTTATTGGAGCAACTCCGGAAGGAAGATTACTATCTAATGGACTTTGACATAACGCAGGATTTTGCAGGAGTCTTTAACAAAGAGGAAATGATTAATTATTTAACCAGCAACTTTAGCTTTTGCATCCAAGGAGAGTACAAGAAAACGTGCAACATTATTGTAAATAATGATTAAACAGTTGGCATAGATTGCCTTACGTGGCTTACATCTAACGCAAGGGTTAAAATATACAACAAATTTACTTGTCAAATAACCAGTCCTGGAGTTAACAAGAGCATTGGAAACCATTTTATAGATTTCGTCAACTGCCCAGATGCGAGATTAAAAGAAACGTTCTCTTCTACATTTGCCAAGAAGCATGGTATTACCAGATTGGAAGCTACGATGTATAACTACTCTATAGGAAATTTCCATGCAACAGGCTACAGTCCTCTAGAAGATTGCATAACTCTGCTAGAAGATAGTAAGTTCTACCTCCAAAATGCTCCGATATACTCATCACAATGAACATATATAAACATCGTCGTTTGCTATATTATAGATTCCGAAGCAATATGTCTATAGTTATCGTTTATAATAACAAATACCTGTTGACAGTAAAGGAGTAGGTAATGTTTTCATCAGATCAAACGTAATCACTGTTACTTCATGATTGTTTCTAGCAAATTCTCATCTTATATACATCTGGAGCCTTTCCTCTGCACTCACAAGGAGGAATATACTCCTGTCCTTTATGTTTGAGAATTCTATCGATCCTTCCAGCTGATACTTTCAAAGTATTTTGAAAAATCTTGCACACCCCAACTCCCCTATCATCTAACAAACAATAAACACGCGTTGCTTACAACATACTTTTATGATAGCAGATAAATATGATGTTTGCATATTGTAAATTTCGAAGTTGTAGAATTTATTAAATATTTGTAGTCTTTCCCGGGATATTTTTGTGTGACATTTGTTGTTACAGGAACAGTGACCTGTTTTTGGTTGTTTTCGAGGAATACTTGCTTTTTCCTTTTGGTTTAATAGTTTCAACTGGTTCTTTCGGTGGGGGCTCTGTGTCTGAATCTGAGCACTAATTAGAGAAGAAATAAATACACTTTAATAGTAAATACGAGTTTTCCTAATTTGAAGAAATTTGACAAATAAATAAAATAACCCCAACAAATCACATGATTGATAGGTCACAAGTGCAAAAACGGACTAACCCACCTTAGTTCATTCTTGTTCCTCAAAATATTTAAAATTCTAAAATGCAATAATAGTTTAGATACCGCGATCTAGTAAATATAAAGTAAATATGGCTTATACCATTTTTGCATCAAACTTTATGTTGTATACTTGGTATTAATGTCATGGGCGTAGCCAGCGAACGGCAGGGAGGGGCAGCTGCCCCCTCCCTGGAAGCAAAAATAATTTTTAAATTTTAATAAACAAAAAATTAAATCTAAAATATACATATTTTTATCTTCTGCATATTTTTTATGTTATCTGTTTTATATATTTTGTTTGTTGTTGTGGTCGTTTGGTTGCTTTTATGAACATTTTAAAATTAATTAATACGCTCTAATAAATAAAATTATTCGCGTGTTTGAAAAACTGACATAGTGCTAAATATATATTAATAGCGTTTTCGATCTATACATTGGTGTACACCAGAATTATCCCACGCCAGAATTGGATAAAAATGAGTGTTCGATTTACTCTCAGGATACGTCAATTTTTAGTGTTCGATTCAACCACTTAACAGTCGGACATTTTTGAGGAAAATGGTAAAAAAATTGTCACTTTCTTTTTGTTTTCATTCAACTACATTTTTTAATCCTATTAATTAATTAAAATAAATTTACTCAATTAGTAGTTTTAGTGTAAAATATTTTGGCACATTCAATACACAATCCTAAATAAATACTCTTATAACAACTATTAAGTTAACTTACACACCAAGTGCTCTTGTCTAGCGACACTGTCCTATTTAATAGTGTAACGAAACGCCACTGGTTTTCTTCGAGTTCGAGAAAATCGAGATACTGTGAGGAATATACGGGAACCGGCGATGCGAATATTCTGGCAATTTCTAGGCTCAAAAGGGTATATAAAGTTAGTTGTCTATCCGGCGCGAAGATAGACAGTACAGTACATAGTGCAGGATACGAAGTTGCATACGACGAATAGAAAGCGAGGCACGAGAAACAAGAGGGAAAATCCGTAACAATAGTTTTACCACAAACTAAAAAGACATAAAAAACAATAAGAAATTGGTTACAAAAAGGTAAGTTAAATAATTTGAGTAGAAAATTAAATTTTTAAATTAAAACTTTAGAGCCATTCCATTAGAAATGTGTATCTTTGTGAAACAATTTTTATTAGCTTTGGCAAAAGATTTTGTGCATTATTATAATAATTTTATATATTTTTCATTTTTATGATGCCAACTTTTTTGCCTTCTAATCTAATTATAACAAAAATTACAATAATGCACCGATTTTGACAGCTAATATCTCAAATGGGACTAAATATAATAACTTGAAAATTTCACATATTAAAGATCAATCAGCACTTTATACGTGCAATTAATTTCATTTTGTGTTTTTAACACTTTAACAACTATGTGTACCAAAAATGGTAGACAACTAACTTTTATGACTAAATTTTGTACCCGTATATGGTCACACGTATTGGACGCGTTTAATCAGTTATGTACACAATACGGTCACGCTCGCTAATAAAATAAATGCATATTTCATTTGCTCTAGTTCATAACAAAAGACTGGCCAAATAGTTTAAGTATAAATTCATAGATGGAAGCAGTGGAAGCACAGCTGAACTCTTCTGATCACCATTGCTAGATCGTAATAATAGTATATTGTGCAATAAGTGGGAAAAGTTCAACTTTTCTCACGAGTGTGGAAGTTTGTGGCACGAGCCAAGGGCGAGTGCCGCAAACACGAGTGAGAAAAGTACTTTTCCCACATGTTGTACACTATACTTTTTCTACAACTGCACAAATTTAAAGAAAACAAGTAAATAGCTTTGTAGAAAAAGTCTAAGCATCGAAGACCACCCACCGAAAACGGCTGGGCATCGAGTATAAGTTTCTGAAATTGGCTGGGCATCGAGTATCCTCTACTGGATTCTCCATATAAATGTATGTAGTGTGGTCAAAGTGCCGTGAGAATAGTATATTACATTACGAGTGCGGAAAGTGACACTTTTCATACGAGTGGGAAATATTGTAGCACGAGGCGTAAGCCGAGTGCGACAATCCCACGAGAGTGAATAGTCACTTTCGCACAAGTAATGTACAATATTTTGCCTACGACCACCCATTTTATTGAACAATATGTAAATATCAGATCGTGTATATTGAGTGACCTGACTAATCTTACGTTTTATTTGTGACAGTATATTGTAGATTGTAGATTACAAAGGGGTCGATTGGCGTATAGCTGGCCTTTCCACACTGTGACCTGAAAAGATCTTTTGTGTATACCCTCCATCTATTTTTGTCCCAGAGATCAAGGCTTCTAAGGAAGCCTATTATCCGATTGGGAGCTATTTTTGTTACCTGGTCAGGTCTCAAGAACAACCGTTCCAGGTACCTATGGTGTTGGCGAACAAGTACACCACAATGGCATAATATATGTTCAGACGTTTCATCTGCACTGTCGCAGAATCTACATGTTCCTCTGTCCACTTTTCCCATCTTGCAGAGTTGATATCTGAGTGGGCAGTGTCCCGTAAGGAGTCCTGTGATTGCTCTGAGATCAGACTTCTCAAGCTCTAAGAGCGATTTGGCATAGCGAGCAGAAGGCTGTAGCAACATTTTTGCTTGTCTTTGGCCTGGAACATTTTTCCAGTAGGATGCACTAAGTTCCTTTTCCCATTTCCGGACTTCTTCCACAATGTGGCTTTTAGTAATGCCACAAAACGGTTCGGGTCCGATGGAAGGAGTGCTTGCAAGACCATCGGCAGTCTCATTCCCAGCAATTCCCTTGTGTCCGGGCACCCATAACAAAGATAGTTTGTTATGTCTAGCCAGTAGATTAAGAGATTGTTTGCAGCTCCAGACTGTTTTGGACTCATAAGTTATAGACCTTAGAGCTTTCAAAACAGCCTGGCTGTAGGAGGCAATAAATATTCTGGCTGCGTTGAGGCGCTTTTTGAGGCACTCTTGTGCACAGAAGTCTATCGCTAGTATTTCCGCTTGGAATATTGTGGGGGTGTTACCTAGGGCTACTAATAACCTAAGATTAGGTCCTGTAGCCCCTATTCCTACTCCTTCGTTTGTTTTTGACCCATCAGTATAAAATGTGAGGGCACCCCTAGTTATTTCTGAAATTTCGTTCTGTGTTAACTCACGATCGTTAATAATAACATCTAGAGTAACTTCGAAATCTTGTTTAGCAGGCATTATATCCCTAGGCATCATCATAGATTGGGTTGATCCAACCCTTAGTATCTCGAGATGTCATGTCAAATCACCGGGTTTTAGAGATTTAGTCTGTGTTAACCTATAGGCATTTTGCAGAGCAATCCTCCTTACATGTACATGTAATGGAGAGAGATCTAGCATTACCTCCAAGGGCGCGCCAGGGCATGATCACATTTCACCCGTTATTCCTAAACATGCGAGTCTTTGCAATTTTTGCAACTCTATTGCAGCCCTTTGTTGCGTTGTTTTCTTCCACCATACAAGCGCAGCATAGGTGATGGCAGGTCTGACAACCGTTATATATGACCAGTAGATCATTTTTGACTTTAGACCCCAAGTTTTCCCAAAGAGCCTACGACACGTCCAAAGAGCCCTTGTTGCTTTTGAGGTGATGTGTGCGAGATGTGAGTTCCACGTAAGGTTCCTATCAAGGATGACTCTTCCGAAAAAAACAGGGTTGTACCATTCAAGCTTGGAGTCCGTATACTTAACTTCCTCCTGTTAGTGAATGGAACAAGTGTCGTTTTATTAGGATTGACTGAAAGTCCTTCCTTCGAACACCAGGTAGTTATGAGGTTCAAGGCACATTGCATGCGATCGGCAATGATGCCGTCGTGCTTACCTCTGACCACTATAACTAAATCGTCGGCATAGCCAAGAGCACGAAATCCTTCTCTTTTTAGCTTTGTTAGGAGGTCGTCAACCACTAGTGACCACAGTAGAGGTGATAGCACTCTTCCTTGAGGACAACCTTTTACCGCTTTTATAGTAGTCGACTGGTCTCCGAGGTAGGTGATTATTTTCCTAGTATTTAGCATGGACTGAATCCATTTGATTATGGAAGGTGGGATACCCTTTGCAGTTGCAGCAGCGCTAATTGATTCATATGAGGTGTTATCAAAAGCTCCCTCTATATCTACGAATACACATAGCGATACTTCTTTCGCAGCTATTGCCTTTTCTAGGTCTCTTACGAGACAATGTAAGGCATCTAAGGTAGATTTGCCAGGTTGGAAGGCAAATTGTTCCTCGTGAAGCGGTGCATTTGATAAATATTCACTTCTCATGTATGTGTCGAGTCTTTTTTCCATACTTTTGATTAAGAAGGAGGTAAGGCTTATAGGTCTATATGACTTTGGTTCTTCTGGAGGACGTTTGCCACTCTTAGGAATAAAGTAAACCCTGACCTCTCTCCACCCTTTTGGAATGTGTCTCAAGATGAAGTTTATCTTGAATATCTTGCATAAGTGGGGAATTAAGATATCGGATCCCTGTTGTAGAAGTGCTGGAAAGATGCCATCCTCTCCAGGTGATTTGTAGGGCTTGAAGCTGTTAATTGCCCATTCAATTCTATTATTGATGAAGCTTTTTCCCGCTAGGCTTTTTGCTGATCTAGAAGCTTTGATGGAAGTTTCATCAAGATTTGCCTCTGCGTTATCTTCAATAATTGTAGCACCAGGAAAGTGAGCGTCTAATAAACATATCATGCTTTCCTCTATGGTTTCGGCGAACTCTCCGCTTGGCTTTTTAAGGAGTCCAATACCGTTAGAGTGGTCCTTAGCGATGACTTTTTAAAGGCGCACTGCTGGGGCTACGTTAGAAATCCCTTCGCAGAATTGCCTCCAAGTTTTCCTCTTGGACCTTCTGAGTTCTTTGTTATGTTCAGTTAGAGCCTTTTTGTAGTCTTCCCAGTTTCCTGTTCTCTTGGCTCTATTAAACGCTTTGCGTGCTAAAACCTTTAGTTTGCTGAGTTCATTGTTCCACCAAGGCACATCCCTATTGACAGCCTTTGTTTAGATGGGACAAGATTCCTCGTAGCAATTGATTATCGTGCGATTCAACCATTGTTCCTCCACAGTATCAATCGTATATAATGTGCCTTCAACATCCGACTTTAATTTGTCCTTATATGAACCCCAGTTCGTTTGTTGAGGTATTCGACAACACTGGGTCTGTCCCCGCGTAGCCCCGACTTCGAATCGTATCATCCTGTGATCCGACATCGAAACCTCATCGGAAACATGCCAGTTTTGTATTAAATTTGTTGTAAAGCAACTAGCTAGGGTGATATCAAGCACCTCTTTTCTAGTTGCAGTGATAAAAGTGGGTGTGTTACCTCTGTTAATAACGTCTATATTAGATTTAGCCAAATACTATAAGAGATGCTCACCTCGTTTGTTCGTGTCCGTGCTGCCCCATACTATGTTGTGGGAGTTTGCATCACATCCAAGAATAAGATGTCTGTTCTTTTTATTGCACCATCTGATGAGGCTTTTGACTTCCTCTGGTGGAGGTTTGTCTTCCTCTCCCGGACAGTAAGCAGAGGCAATTATAATGTGCCTTTTACCCATTTCGGCGAGGAACTCCACTGTTGCAAGGTCTCTGGTGATAAACTCTGGAACAGAAATAAAGTTTTTTTGAGATGACGCTCTTGGTTTGTCATGTATTTGTGAATATATCAACTTACATGAATTGATGGATAGGCCTTTGATAAGTCCTTCGTGAGCCCAGTGTTCTTGAATGAGCCCAATGTCAGATAGGTTTCTGCTAAAACTCCTTCTAAGCACGCTAGTTGCAGCTTTTGCATGATGGAGGTTTAGTTGCAGAAACCTAACGGATTTGGAGAGAGCCATTTTACTGTTTCTTGGGATCTTTATTAGATCCCTTATTGCCCTTTGGCAGACCCGTTTTTGTGGGTCCCTTTTTGTGTTCTTTTATGCAACCTCGACTGGTTGAGGCTGCAACTGGACCACTATGTTGCCCAACATGGCTTTTTTGTGGTAATATTCTTACCTGACCATTCTTTTTGACCGTTTCTGCGGATATGGGGTCCACTGATAGGGTGAGTTCTACTGTGGGGCCTTTTTCGGCCCCTCTTACAGTCCTCCAATTTTGTGTGTTGAGGTCATCGTATTGGACCTCTAAAAATCGAAGTATCTGTTCGTTTTGATATTTCAGACTGTCAGGAAGGTACGTCACAAAGATCTCTGAGTGAGGAATGTTACCTTCCTCTGCGAGTCTCAATGACACACCCTCCTGTGGCTGCAGCTCCTGAACTATACTCCTAAGCCACTCAACTGTGGCTCCGTCAGCTCAGGACAGCTGCATCCAGCCAGGTCTGAATTGCAAGTTGCTGAATATAGGCCTGGTATTTGCCTTTGGATCCAGCAGTAAGATTTTGTCCAAAATTTTCTCTTTTATGTATGCTAACTGTTCCACTGAAAGAGATAACTCTGGATAATTGGAGGGCATTATTCCTACCCTTATTGCTGATAGCATTTGTCCGTAGGATGGTTTGTTTCCCTCATCGGTAGTTTTACCTACTATGAGAGCTCCCTTCTTCCTCGGATGTTCAGGGGTGATTTCCTCAGATTGAACTCTTTTGGAGCCCTTTTACTCTTGGGTGCATTCTCCTTCTCCTTTTTAATAGGTTTCAGTGCCCGTTGTCGGCATGACTGCAGCCGTGCTTCAACAGATACTTAAATCTTTTTCGAGCAGCGCCGCTAAGGCTTGCTCGAGCCTTTTTGGTTTTTTGTTGAGGCTCCATTTGGTCCTCTTCGCCGCTTTTTAGGAGCTCATCCTCGGTTTTTTGGTCTGGAACATGATCCAGTTCCATTCCCTCTGGATGAGTGAGGCTATCTTTATCCTCTGGGTTTTTTTCTTTTTTTGTTGGTCCATTTTTTATCCCAGGAGTAGCTAGGGAATGGTTGGTCGCTTCCGGCAGAGCTGCATTCTCAAGCGGTTTTAATTATTTCATCATTAGATATGAATTAAAATTGGATTAGATGCTTGTTTTATACGTTTCGTGTGTTTTGGACATTGTTTTTTGTATTTTTATGTGTTAGGTTTGATTTAAACGATTTTTATATTTGTTAATAAAAATGGGCGACATTGTCGTCAATATTGCTCAGTACCTCAGTCTAAATCGATAAGAAATAAAGACGTTTTTGACACCGGCTAAGAACAGTATCTTAATTAATTATAAAAGAAAATATAACGCAAAAAGGGTGTAAAACACTAAACCATATCACACAATGAACATTACATATCACGTCTATAGTAGTTTCGACTTGGCGGCTAGGGGACGCTGCTATCTTAATCTCAGTTCCCAATAAAGTGGATTTTGAGCTGAGCAAAAATTCTACATGTTCTACAGCCATTTGGAGGTTATAAAATCCCCGTATCGTATATAAAGGTTATATCCACCCCGTCGATGTTACAGCTTTTCTGCGGTTTTCTTGGAATTTATTCACAAGCCAAATGGACCGCAGCTGTACTCGCTTCCATTTGCTTGATTAAAATCCCCGCAAGCTCGTCTCCTCAAACATAATATAAAGTCCACCGCCACCATCTAAGACTATTCTATACACTTTTAAAAAAAATAACTCCTGGTCACTTTTTCAAGAAAAATTCAAAAAAATATAACAAATAAACTGTTTCCAAATTCTCTCTCAAGACGCCGGACACACCCCAAATCCCCGAAAAAAACGTCGAACTCAAAACTCCTTAAAATTTCCGACACCTAAAGTGGGTGCTGCAATCGTTATGGGCTTTAAGTGGTACGCCCCACTCTTTAAAAAGAGTCTTTAATCTATGGTACTGCCTACAATTTAAAAGAATTTTTACAAGGAAAAAAACCTGAGAATAAATGGGTATAAATAATGTAAGAGCAATAAAAGATGTTATAATACTGAACTCTGTTCTATTAAGAAAATTGAAACAAAAATAATTGCTGAATTAAATTGAAATACCTATCTTACAGTGGGAAGACCTGAATCAATAGAAACCGCTCATTTCTCTCTTCTGAACTTTTAGATGTCTTAAGATTCAAATATTATAGGTTAGACATTTCTAGGACAATCCGTATAAAATGACATCAAGAATTCTTTGTAGTTACAATATCACTCCATCATAACCAATTATCACAATAAGATCTTAACAAATTCTGTTTTCTATAAATATTAATGTATTTATTTTCTGTATGTCATTCAACTACCTATATAGTTTTTATAAGCCCTCATACTATGAGATCTATAAATAGGTATTCATTATTACTTATTATACTTGTTAAAGGGTGCCATGGAAAACAATTCTGTTTATAAAATAATGAAATTATTTGTCATTATTAATCAATCTAAAGTTTTAAAACTCGTCTGAAAAATATTTAAAATTATTTAGCATTTATTAAAAAATAAAGAAACCATTATCACATTTAAATATACGCGCCATTTGTGACGTCAACAACGGTATATCCCGAGAGTTTTTCGATCATCATCGGCAATTCCAGTGTGTGGCGGGCGCAGCCATATTGATAGTACGGAAGGTGTAAAGTATAAGAATTTGTGTTGTAGTTCTGTGAAAATAAATCTTAAATCATCCCAAAATGTCTGAGAGAGAAGATAATGTATACAAGGCAAAATTAGCTGAACAGGCAGAAAGATACGATGGTACGTATATTTTTTTACTATTATGATATTTCTGGTAGTATACCGCTAAATTATCCTTCAAAAGACGCTCCCCCAATCTCCATTCTGACATATTTGACAGGTACCGAAAAAACTAATTATTTTATTTTGTTAAACTACATGTACGCCCTATTATAATCCTTTAAATGCATAAAACATTTAAGCTGTTTCTCCTACTAAAATGTTTAGAAAGCGGTATCGATTTTTGTAACGTCAGTTACTAAAAGTAATTAGATATGCCGTAGTACAAATTCTCTCGGAATGAATCATAATGCATATAGTGAAAATCTGAAATTTGACACATGAATAAGTTCATTTCATAATTTTACCCTGAAATAATCCCCAATTTCTGTGATCGATTCCAAGTTGAGACAGACGATTATTTTCTATTAAACTTGAAATGTCATCTATCTAGATCTTGTAATAATTTTTTATTCTCAACATTAATAAAATTTTCATTTCTATATCTGCCAACGTATCTATGATAAAATACGTAGGTATTAGTTGCATATAGTTTCCATAAAAGATTTATGATTTATTGTATGCCCAAATCGAGACTTCCGATCATTTTTATTCTGAAACCATTCAGGCTGTGCCATACATTAGTGTTAATTCCAGCAGGAAAGTTTAAATTGATGTACAAATAAATAGAAAACTATTGTAGAAAAATACTATTGTAGGGATTTAATCAGTCATTGCATTTCTATAGATGAGTCATCAGTAATAATGTCTGAAAGTGCTAATATGCAATGATAATGTTCGATTTAATTTATTTACCTATCTACAGCAGGAAATTGATTAGCCTTATCCAACAATTAATAGTCCAATAAATAAATTTTAAATAGATTGTATATTATAGAAATAAATTAGGCCCTTATCATAATATAATCATTTTTAGATAAATTACAGGTTCCTATTTTTTTGTGACTAAGTAGCTAATTTTAATGGATTTGATAATTGGCATACAAAAAAGTTTTTTTTGTAGTTGATTTTTTTATTTATTATTTTAATATAAACCTACATGGACTACAGAAGAGGAACAATACTCTAAACCTAACTTAGTGTACATTTTACTCAGTTTCCTAATGAACAATAAATCATTTCAATGTGGTCTTGTCTATATTCCATAAGCTTGAGAAGTTAAATCTAAAGTTGATGTCATTCGATAGCTTATGAAAAACTGTGATAGTAATGACCAAATAAGCAAACTCCATCCTCTTGCAAGAAAGAATATAGACAGTAGATGGTCAAAAATGGATTGAGTCCAGATAAGAAAAGAGAATTAATGTATTTCTGCAGTTTACGTAAGATTAGGCCCTTTCATGCATATTAATTTAGTAAATTTTCCAAAGTATAAAAGGAAGTTAACCATCAATGCAGTTTGATTACTTGTTACATTACACATTACTAATGATTTCATAATTTAATAAATTTTATTAACCCTACTTTTCTCCTGCGAAATTATGGTTGTAAAAGAATACCAAATGAAAATATATTTACAAAATGCCCATGTTATAAATTTGTTTATTAAAACAGGGGTCGGACTCTGCTGGAGAACCTGGAAAAGTCAGGGAAAAATAAAATTATACTCAAAAAGACTGGAAATGTCAGGGAATTTATAGTTCGCACAAAAAAGGTAGGGAAATTTGCAATAATCAGTAAAGGGTCAGGGAATTTCTAACATAAAGGCTGGAAAATTAAATTCAAATGTATCAAAAACTTCTCAAATAACATAATATGAAAAGTAACAGTTATGAGACAAATATGGTTACGTTACATTTTCTCAATCTTTACGTTTTTGCTTTTGCACCATCTATGCGCTACGTCACGGTGAAGCAGGGTTGGGCTGATTAAAATCATGATTTAAAATCAATTTTTCTATTTTTTATTCAGAACTAGATAACAAGTTTTCTCAAAAATCAAAAGAAGTATCTGCTTTTAGCAAAAACAAAAAATAAGTACATAATTCCAAATTCTTAAACTAAACTTAACACCGAAATTTTAATACTGTATATTTTCCGTCTATTCATTTTCGTTATACAATTTAAACAACACGAGTTTTCCTCCTTTTTCTATGTCTAATCTGTTTCTAATATCTGAGTGTACAAGACCAAAAGAGCTAAATACGCATTATACTGAAGCTGAAGAAGCAGTTGCACACAGGAACTCTTTTATTATTGGCAACTGTTTCAAGATTTCCGGCTCATAATTTTGTGATAACCACCATTGTAGTCCGTTTACATTTTTTATTACTTCGTCCGAAAACATAACTTGCTTAAATGGAGCACTGCGGGCATTTAACTTTATTACTAAAGGTAACAGTCCAGTGTTTTCATATAACTCGTTAATTGTTTCTAAAGCTATATTCTTTTCTTCTGGTGTTAACTGGTATTTTGTTTTTTGTGGATTCAACATATATGCTATAAAATGATATGGTGTTAGTGCTTGCTTATATCGATTATTAAATAGTTGTGTTTTTTGTAATGGTGATTCCACAGATTCTTCAAAGATATATTGTAAATGTTTCCACTGCTCTACAGCATCTGCAATAGTAGCATTTTTCTTCTGCACAGTATCAAGAGCAACTGATATAGGTTTTAAAATGTTTAAATAATCTTGCACTGCATGTTTAATCGCAATATTTGAAACTTTTTGGTAAATAGTGGAATCAATCTCCTTTTTATTTTCTTCGCAGATTTTTAATATGATGTCCCACTGAGTGACATACATCTCTAAGCAGTTGCCAAGGCTATTCCATCGCACATCACTTGGAAGAACTAAAGCACTACCTCCTGCTTGACTGAATTTAGCTGTAGCCAAATGGTTATTTCGAAAATACTTAACAATTTGGACCACATGTTCTTTAACATCTTTAACTTGAAAGTCCTTGCACAGTAAATTGAAAATATGTGCAGAGCAGCCATAAGTTATAACTTTTGCGTTCGTTTTTTTTGTAATGTTTTTCTCATAAGTGTATATTTGCGGCATTGTCTGTCACAAAAGATTTTATGGTACACTTTTATTTTAATTCACATGAAGAAATCAGGTCACAAACAATTAGAGTTAAATATTCTGAACTATGTGGATTTCCTGATGTGTCTGTAGTTTCGAATAGGAGGGCTTGTCCATCTTCATTGGTTATCGTTGCACATATCACTGGTTCGTTGTGCACATTTGACCACCCATCAATTGACATTTACGGATTGTCCTGGCAGGGAGGAGAAACATTTTTCTTTTTCCTCTTCATAGATTTCGTCCAAAAGACTTCTTGCTACCGCTTTTCTCGAGGGCGGTGTATAACCAGGCCTTAATAACTGAATGGCTTTTTTCACCTCTAAATTCTCAATACATCTGAAGTTCGAATTAGTAGCCTTTGCTGTTTGTTTGTCAATTTTATGTTTTTCAGCAGTTGAAGTCCGCATTACAAAACCACTCATGGTAGGCTGCGTTTTGATTGCTTTCTTTTTTTGGACTGGCTCAAAGTTGTTGGACTTGTTGGTACTTTCGGTGGAGTTTTTCTAACATGAACTATCCGTCATGAGTGAACTACAACTTGAGGCAGATGATGTGCTAGCAAAACTTTCAAGCGACATTCGACTCTCTGGAAAGAAAAAAAACATAATTGAGAATTGAAATTGATTAATTGATGATATATTGATATAGCATTGAATTATTGATTTTAAAATAAAGTGAAAATGTTCAATAGAGATGTAAAAGCAAATTTATTTTTTTAAGTGCAAAAAAATTAAGTAAGTATAGAAGAGTAAAGATAATCTTTAATTAACCTGGGAAAGATCGCATTAAAAAAGTTACATTAAAGGCCATGTGTTAGATTTCACCTAACATTTAAAAACAATCCTATATGCCTAAAATCTATATCCTAAAATATCTATAAATGAATACTTAAAAATTATATTATTTTTGTTAAAAATATCTATCAAATTTTTTTTAAAATTATCTCAAAATTGTATATTCTTCTTCTCATTGACTTTCAGACCTTAAGGTCCATAGTCTCCCTATTGGGATTCCTAGCCTCATTTTTCCGGCAGCGGTGGCCAGCCGCTTGGCCAACCCTACTGCTTTAAATCAGTAGGGAGTTTGTGAATTCGGTGATTTAGTTTCTGCTCGGAAGTCTGGCTTTTGCTTCTTCTACTATTGTTTTCCATTCTTTCGGGTCTTTTGCTTTGTTCTTCCAGTCATTTATTCCAATTTCTTTAAGATCTTCTTCTACACCATCTAACCATCTAGTTTTCGGTCATCCCCTTGCTCTTCGTCCTTGTCTTTCAGTTTCCTGTATTTTCTTGACACACTATTCATTACCTACTCGTTGTACATGTCCTGCCCACCTTAATCGTTTACTTATTTCATTTGTTATTATTGGGCTATTGAATTTTTGATTAACTTCGTAGTCTCTTAATAATCTCCATACTCCATTTTCTTTAATTGGGCCGTATATTCTCCGTAGTACTTTCCTTTCCCAGATTTCTAATGTGTTTTCCTCTTTTTTTTTTGTTAAATTACAGGTTTCTGGGGCGTAAAGTACGACTGGTCTTATTACTGTCTTGTATATTTTAATTTTTGTGTGTTGTAGACAATATCTTTGATTTAAATGTGTATTTTAATGCATAGAAACATTTGTTACCCTGTTGTATTCTGTTATTTATCAAAAATGTAACTACTTATAATATAATACGTATATATTTGAAAAATATTTCAAAATATCTCAGAATATATAATTAAAAATTACACTATGTTACTTAACTTATAATTAATATTTATGTCTGAAAACTTTCACTAAATTATCTCAAAAATAAAATATCAAGTGCTTGGAGAATCAACAAAAAACAAAAAGTGTTAGGCAAAATCTAACCACGCGATAATTCCCTGGTTAATAATAAAAATCTTTATTAAATATAAATAAAATTAAATTGATAATTTAATTACCTGTATTCCTCTCTTGATAATTACTAACATCGTGGTGTGCTTTAAGTCTTTGGACTAACCCTTGAATATATTTCTTGCACTTTCTACAAATAGCCCTACACCCCAATTTATTTGGATTTGTTGTCTCAATATAGAACTGCCATATTGGGCCCTCTTTTCTTCCACTCATTTTACTTTATTTATATGTTTTCACTTAACTAACCTAACTAGCAAAATGCGTGAAATTGTTGGGCAACGTCAATTTATAGGTTGAGAAAGAAAACAAGCCTCGACAGGAATATTCTTGCAAAAAGCACGACAAACGCGTTCGTGCCTCACTCGGCAGTACTCGGTACTGTATAGTGAGTGTATAGGACAGAAGGAAAACAAATCGCGACAAGAATTTTCTTGCAAGAAGCGCGACAAATGCATTGTCACAAGTTTTTGAGCCGCTAATTGTATTATAATTTCTAGACTTATACATTAAAATAATTAACAATAATTTCAATGAATCAAAATGTTCAAATTTTATATTCAAATTTAAAAAATCAAATAAATCGTGATTAAAAAAAATCAATGGTTTTTGAATAAAAATCATATTTTGCCTAACCCTGCGGGTGAAGTGAGAAATCAGAGAATCTTCTTTCTTTTAGATGGAGTGTCTTTCTTACTCTTTTGTCCGAGTCTGAAGCAGTGATGTTTTTTTTGGGCAGGGTGGAAATGGGGTAAGCATGGTGAACAAGCCTACGAAGGGAGGTAAACTATGTAACGAACAATTGAAGATAGATAGATATTTATTTCGTACTAGTGACAAGATACATTTTTAGAAAAAAAAATATATACATTGTATGGTACATGTCAAAAGTTCTCTGTTAAAACGAAATATAAGGTATACTTAAAAAATTTAAAAAAAAAACAAAAAAAATCTACAATGTTAAACGTTATCACTTGTTGTACAATGTTAATATGTGCCAAACCATATTTAAAAAACGGATCAAAAGCAAAAAACAAATGTGTAACACGCTAACAATTATAAAAAGATATGCATTGAACACTGAATCAAAATCCAAAAATGTATTGCTATTTATAGCATCTATACTACCTTATAATCCTCCTAAATCTATGTATGTAAGTAATATCCCATTGTTCTTTAGGTAGTAGGTTAAACGTTAACAAACATCTATATAAGCAACCTTTTTCAAGCAATGATGTTTTATGAATAGGGTATCGGAAAATGTGTTTCTGTCTCGTATGATACTCATGTGCAATTGTATAATCTGAAAAATATTTCCTATTTCTATACACATAACAAAGACACTCATATGTATATACCAGGTACTGTTAATAAATTTCCCCTACAGCTTTCGCATAGTTTTAAACCAGCCAAAATTCTAACTGCTCTTTTTTGTAATACAAAGACAGTTTGACTGTGTCAAGCACCCCATAAAACAATTCCATAGGTCAGCGATGAAAAGAAATTACCATAATATGCTGTTATCAATGTATGTCTGCTAACCACTTTTTTTAATTCCTTTAAATAATAACAATTTCTACTTAATCAACCACAGAGCAGCTGCACTCCACCACAGAGCAGCTGCACATGCTCCACCCAGCTCATGTGCTCATCTATTGTGACTCCGAGAAACTTCATTTCTGGCAAAAATGTAGTTACGTTATTGTTAATCTCAATATTATTAGGATATACAATTTCATTGCGACTGTGTTTAAATAGAATGCATTGCGTCTATTTGTTATTCATGATTAAAGAGTTCCCTTCAAAACATTCAGCCATTTTTAAAATTACAGATGTCTTAGTTTTCATTTCATTATAACAAAGCAAGGTTATGCAGTAAAAAAAACGAATTTTGTAAAGTTTTAAGTTTTGTAGTTTAGAATATTAAATATGAGAAACAAGAAGACATTATTTAATTCTGCCTAGTGTGATCCGAGAATTAACAAAGGGAGGTCAGAAACCCTTTTGAAGCAAAAAATAAACTCTGCAACAAAAGTTTTTCTTTGAGTAACACGGGAAAGAAGGCTTTGATTAGCGAACGAAGATGGGTCAAATCACCAGAAAATAATAAAATCAAAAAAGTTGGTAAACCCAATTCATAATTCATACTACTTTAATAGCCAAAGACAAAATGATTCCCAACTGTGTAGAACTATTTGAAATAATAAACAAGAGTTCTATATCAGACTTTGTAAATACTGATAGAACTGTGTCAGAAGCTAAAAGAATGTGGTTTGAATCTCATTCTTGATTCTACTCTGAATAAATCAATTCCATAATATTTGTGAACAATTCTGTTGTGGAAAATATTAGGTTGAGCTCAAAAAAGGCAACCTATTTCTTATCATTTCGATTAGCTCCATATTTTGAAGACCAACTGCTTACTGTTTTGCAAAAATGTTCTTTTTTGTCACTTTATTTGATGAGGCATTGAACAAAGTATCCCAAAACTGCCAAATGGACCTAGTTGTTTGATATTCAGATGTTGAAAACAGTGTGGTAAACACAAGGTAAATATTTTTTAATAATTAAGGTTAATAAATTATTATTTTCTATAGATTTATTTTATCATATGTAAAAACAAGTATTAATTTGTAGGTATTTGAAGTCAATATTCATGAATGGGGCCAAAGCTGAGGATATTCTAGATTCATTTCTGGAAGGGTTAAAGTCTTTAAATATTTATAAAATGATTCAAGTGTTGATGGATGGACCAAATGTAAATTGGAAATTTTATTGTCTATTAACAGAGTTGGAAAATGTAAACATCATACAGGCTGGTTCATGTGGTTTACTTGTTGTTCATGGTGCCTTCAGAACAGGAAAAAAGCAACTAACTGGTGTATCAATGAATTTTTGAAAGGCATTTACCAACTTTCACCTGCATGAAGATCTGCGTATATAACTGGTTAGGGATCAATTATCCACTGCTTCAACATCTTCTTGATACCAGATACGCCCTAAAAGCTTTAGCAGTTTGTGAAATTGTATATAATATATTGAGTAAGCCCAGCAAAATTAGTTTTAGATGAAGATATATTCTGGGTACGAGGTATTGTTTAATTTAATTAACGTAATTCTTCAATATATAACCAGAGTGGAGTCAGATAAGTGTAAACTAAGTGAAGTAGTAGAATGTTTATATAGCACTAGACAAACATTTTGAAACATCTTTACTTTCCAGCCCCCGAACAAAGCAGGAGGAACAACATTTCCAGGAATTTTTAGCGAGAAGAAAGCATACTGCTGTGCACCCTATACATTTGGCAGCTAATATCTTAGACCCAAGTTTTGGTAGCGCTCATCCGGGCAATGAGGAGCAAATTTGGGGTACTGGATTTATTGATGATATGGCTATGACGTTCCATAGATATAAAAAAGGGTTTTTTGGTTTGTCAACGCCAAAGACATTGTGTTTTTGGTCAACATAGTAGAATCTGAGATTTGGTGGAAGGGAACCTGTTTTGGGACATTATCGGTTCGAATTCTGAGAAAGTATGTAACCAGCCCTCCTACCGATAGAAGCATTAGCACATATGGTTTCATACACTCTGCAAAAAGAAACTGACTAACAGCTGAGTGAGCCAGTAAAGTGAAATTTATAGCCCATAATTTAAAATTATTGAATCAGGAGTATCAGTTATTAGCGATATCCATGCATGAAGAAGAAAATCTGTCTACTTCCCACTACCAGTCGACCAATAATCCTAGGGAAATCGAAACAGTGGAACTGGTATCGGATTCTGAGGGGTCTGAGGAGGAAAATTGTGATGTGTGTGGACGTTTTTCCACTTTTTCCTGACTCAAATTAAAATTATTTATGTTAAGCCTGTTCGTTACGTTTGTTTAAGATTTTATTTCGTATTTTTTTATGTTTTTGAAAAATAAGTTTTTATGTTTATTTTGTCATTATTCAATAAAAAAATCTTAGTTTTTTGTTTAACATTTATTTAAGTTTTAATTAATCTACCATATTCCATTATTTGATTTTGGTAGGACGTTCTCAGAAAACTCATAATTGAGAATATTCTCCAATTTTTTATTCTCGAGAATTTCGCATAAGTACTTTAAATACACAAGCAATACAAATTCAAAATAAAAATAAAGATGAACCTACTAAAAAATAAGATCGAAAGAGAGTATCAACTCAGATTTATAGTTTGGAGCAAAAGAACATGCAATTAATTAACAAAACAAATTGAGAGGCTAACGAGATTGATCGAGAACTAAAACATTTTAAAAAATATATATAGGAATATAAAGTACCTATAATAATGCAAGCCCCCCTGAAGCTTGTAGTATATTTTAATATACATTTAACCAGTTTTTTTTTTAATTAGAATTTTAGAGTTTTTGTTGACTGTGGCGTTTTTTGTGCAATTATTACTAGTCCGATTTTGTTTTTCTTTGTAATTATAAAATGACATTCCTATTTTGATAGCCGATGAGTAAGCATCGTATCCTTAACTTCAAATCAAAATAAGAGTTTTTCTGTGTATTGTGAAAAAGTAGAACAATCACTATGTGAATTTTTACAAAACTGGTGATTGACCTTAGGAACAATTCAACATAACTAATTCCAAAAATATCAACTATTGGGGACATTTAATTCTACCAATGGCATAGCATCAAGAGAGTAACCTGCTAGCTACCAAAGAGAGCAGACATGATTTAGTGAACTTTAACAATAGTCCAGGAGACAAAACATCACCATGAGCAGTTCAAGTGATGGAGAATACTCAGAGATGGAAATAGAGGACAATGGAACATGGAGAAAAGTGCGTTACAAATGGAAAAAGGAGAAAAACTCCCCTACATCGAATAAACCAAAACAATTTATTCCTGTTGCTGAAGATATCCACAGAGTGATATTTGGCCTCCCTACTAACAGCAATCACGCAAAACAAGCTGAACACCAAATACACACAAAAAATTATCAGCCAAGCAGAAGCAATATCAATAAAAACCTGCATGAAGAAAGCTCAATGGAAAATACACTGCAAGACAAAAACAAGGCAACAAATGAAATACCATTTAAATACTTATTCTACATAAAGGCCCCTGAAGACAACACACAAAAAATTCTCAGACGTATGGGACACAGTTCATCCAAACACAGAGGATGTAATACTTTCAACAAAGCAGGGCTTTCTGCTCAAGTCCAATCTAAACACCCTATACAAATATGCTGTGATTGTAGGAGATCTAAATGTGAATCTGAATAAAAGCAGACAAATAAAGGATTTGCTCAATATTGCACCCTT
The DNA here is from genome assembly GCA_963921935.1 of Galeruca laticollis. Lineage (NCBI taxonomy): Eukaryota > Metazoa > Arthropoda > Insecta > Coleoptera > Chrysomelidae > Galeruca > Galeruca laticollis. Next base: position 39,206,183 of record OY998176.1, read on the forward strand.
CGAAATGGCGTTTACTCCTCCAACCTTTAGAATGGCCAATAACCCAGATTCTACACCAGATCGAGTAATATACATGAAAAACATAAAAAATAATATAGTAACTGTAGAAACCCATCCAGATATAGGAACAGAACATGATGCAATATAAATAACCATCGACCTACAAAGACGAATCATAGAGCAAGAAATAATAAAAAAGAACATCAAGAAGTGTGATATAGACAAATTTAACAAAAAGTTGGAGGAGTACATTGATCGTATGGGGATGATCTGATTGATACAGAAGGAATTGAACAATTCAACACCACAATAACATCACTCACAATAGAAAACAGCCCAGACCTGAAAATAAAACACTATATCCACGAACTACCACCATACATTATCAAAATGATAAAAAAACAAAAGAAGAATGCATAGGGATTATCTGAGAGATCCCAATGTTGAGGCAAAAATGCAATTGAATAATTACAACAAAAATGTACAAGCCCTAATTAGACAATACAAAGAACACAAATGGGTTACAGTGTGTACTGAAATAAACGCTAGCAAAGGTAAAGATTACTGGCAACAAATTAGAAAACTAACGAACTACAAAGGAATATCAAAATCACAGCCAATTGAAGAAAACAACATTGTGCATGCCACCGATGAAGAAAAAGCAGATGTATTTGCAAATTACTATAAGGAAACGTTCTGAGAAAACCATGAACCCCAATATGACCAACAAATATATGATGAAATTGGACAGTGGTATGATGAATGATTTGAAGGGGAACACGGAGCACAACAGTAATATAGAAGATGTGTATTTTGAAATATTAAGCAAAGGAAGGAGTACTGCTCCAGGACATGACCACATTACTAGAGATCTATTACGAAAACTGAGTGAAAAGATACACAGATATATCATCAAAATATACGAGTACTGTTTGAAGCATCACTACTTTCCTAGTGAGTGGAAGCATTATCACCATTCCTAAACCTAATACGAATCATCATAGAGCAAAAAACTACCGTCCTATCACTCTTCTTTCAGTTTTGGGAAAGCAACTCGAAAACATCATGAAATATCTGTTACAAAATGAAATCGGGCACAAAATTTCTGATTACCAATTCGGCTTTAAACATCAAACTTCTAACCATTCACCCAGTATCCATTTTAACATCCAACATTCAAGCTAACCAACTAATGGGAAACCACTCTGCAGCCCTTAATATAAGCAAGGCATTTGATAGTATTTGGCACAACAGACTACTCTACAAACTAATGACACTAGAATGCCCTCGATATTTGATCCTGCTTCTGAAAGACTATCTTGAGAACAGAACTCTGCAAGTCAAAATCAACAATCAATACTCGGCAACATTCCACAACGAACAAGGAGTTCCAGAAGGATCGCCATTGTCTCCTCTTCTATATAATGTTTACAGTTACGACATATACAACTACAGTCATCAACAAGACTACTTCAATAACAATCGTTACATTTTGCAGTATGCTGATGACACGGCCTTGACTAGTCACAACAGAACCCTCTCGAAAACTGTTGAAAATCTACAAGTATTGTTAGACAGGACCCTGATCTGGTTCAACAAATGGAGACTGAAAGTTAATCCAGACAACTCACAATATATAATATTTGACCACAATAATTCACCAAACTCACCTAAAATAAATATAGATGGCAAAGACATTAACTGCGTAAACTATGCAAGGTATCTGGGGGTAGACATAGACCACAAATTTTAAACTACATGCTACCAACATAAAGAGGAAATGTAACAGTAGGAGCAAAGACTTTCGGAGTTAAAATTCAAGAATTCAGGAATAAGTAAGAAAACAGCTGCACATATATATAATTCAATATGCTGACCAATCCTAGAATACTGTCACCCAATATACCTTACTGCGAAGACTCCTACCATCAAGATACTTCAAACTGCAGAAATCACTTCCTTGAGAACCATAACGAAGATAAGACATCCCAGAAATCCTCTGCACAACCCACCCAATAACCTACTGTACGAAATTACAGGAATTGTCCCCATAAATCAACGCATACACAACCTCTGAAAAGTTTGCACATAAAGAACACAACCTTGAAATACTAAGCTGGTTCTGTATGAACAGGAATCTAGAAAGAAGGCCACACAGAAAATACCCTTTCAATACCATATGGGACCACATTTAAAATTTCAATATTTATGGAATAAGAAGACCACATACCAGTTTTTTTTGTTTTTTTCCCTTTACATATATTTTTAATTCAATACTATTATCTAATAATTATACAAACCGTAATATATTGTAACAGGCTGAAGGACCTCAGTCGCTGGACTATTGGGTCACTCAATAAAGTACACTAATTATTACTATTATTACTTATTATAAAATAAGTTTTTTCACAAAATGTTCAAGATATGTTGTCTTATTTTATTTTGTTGGAAAACCTGTTTCGGACAGGATGTCGTATAACCACCAACTTTTGCATGGTCCTATGGAAGTTGTTAATGCTTTTGTGGATTTATTTGGAAGGTTCTATACCAATGGCACATCCCAGGTGGACTGGGTGGATGTAGTTAACACTTGAACCCTTAATATTACAGCTTTTGAAGTACCTGAAATTGTGGCAGCATTAAAAGTCTAGTCTGAGATAATGGGACCGGGTAGTATCCCAGCTTTTATACTTAGAGACTTTGCAAATGTATTAGGTCATACTCTCACAGTATCGGTTAATAAATGTGTTGAAACTTGTTCAGCACCTGACCTCTGGAAACTACCTAAAGTGCACCCAGCTTACTAGAAAGGTGATAAAAATGATGTTTGTAATTTCAGGCCCATATCAATAACATGTAACTTTGCCAATGTTTTTGAAATTTTATGTAACAGACTATGCATATATATCACCTGTCATTACGTCTCTGCAACATGGTTTCTTTAAATGTTGTTCTACTGTCACAAATGTGGTTGAATTTATGCAATCGATTGTAGAAAGCATCGTTTGAATGACTCAGATTGATACTGTTTATACTGATTTTTCAGAAGCGTTCGATATCATTAACCATAGCATATTGTTGAAGAAGCTCTCTTCCATAGGTCTTTCAGAATCTCTTAAAACTATTTAATTCATACCCATTTGCTTGTCGTCAGTATGTAATGCTAAATGGTTACAAGTTGGTACAAAGCGACGTTGGGTGTTCCTCAGTGGAGTAATTTGGGTCCCCTTTCTGTTCAATGCTTTTATCAATGACATTATTGATATTATTGATGTAAACTGCCTGTTTTATGCAGATGATCTAAAAATTTATAGCACGAATAATGAAATTAAGGACTGTCACAAACGTTTTCTTATCCTCAATCGTCTAGAAAACTGGAGCTTGGGAAATAAACTGATTCTAAATGCGAATAAATGCAGTGTAATGACATACACTCTAAAGGCAAATTATTGTAGTTATGACTACTCCATAATTGATATGACTGTCCTTCAGTTATCGTAGACTTACGGGTGGCATTTGATCAAAAACTCTTATTTGTATCTTACGTTGACAGTACAGTCTTCAGCTAATAAAATGTACGGCTTTGTAGCGAGAGTTTCGAAAGATTTTGTTCAGGACAATAACCTTTTATTACGCTTATATAAGGTCAAAACTGGAGTAGGTATCTCCTGTTTGGTGTCCTTTTTGCCATGTTCACGAATATAAGCTTCAATCAGTACAAAAACGATTTTTAAAACAACTTTCATTCCGAGCAGACAATCTCTATTGGTGTATCTAATACTGAATTATTGCAGAGACATGGGTTAAAGTTTGTGTTGTGATTGTCACTGCATAAAATTTTTGTTCAAGCTTGTTCATAGTAAATTACAATGTTCAGGCCTCTGAGTAAATTATACCTTAATGTAGCTAGAACTGCTTATAGATCAGACCAAAATTTTTCCTTGGTACACCTTGTACAAATGTTAAAAATATTCATCACTTTACAATATTGTGTGCTAAGTTAGATCAAGTATATTGCCAACTTCATATTTTCAATTGCAGTATAGCTGTAATTAAATCTTGCCTTAGCTGATTAAATATTCAAATTGCTTATATTTATATAAACTTAGTTGTTGTATCTTTTGTAATTGTATTCCTATTCTGTAATTGGGTTGGAAAACCTGCAGAACAGTGTAAAATAAAATAAATTAAATTAAATGACTATATAGCAGTATTTATAAATATTTCAAACATTTCTCCCCGACCCCTGTCTCAATGGATAATATGTGCTTCTATCAGCTTAAACAGTATATATAAATGTTTTAAATATCCATGTCGAACCTATAACAAAAATATGAACCTGGAACTCAACCAGAGGCATACTACAGCTATGTCATTTCCTATGATTTTTTATTCATGTCAAACAATTTTTAGAAATGGTGGAAGCAATGAAGAAAGTAGCAAAGCTCGATTTGGAATTGACAGTAGAAGAAAGGAACCTCCTTTCGGTAGCTTATAAAAATGTAATTGGAGCCAGAAGAGCATCATGGCGTATAATATCTTCAATAGAACAAAAAGAAGAGGGTAAAGGTACTGATGATAAGCTCGAAATGATACGTCAATATCGCTCCCAAGTAGAAAAAGAACTTAGAGATATTTGCTCAGATATACTCAGTGTATTAGACAAGCACTTGATACCTGCTGCGTCCTCGGGTGAATCCAAAGTCTTTTACTATAAAATGAAGGTTAGTATTTAAAACATTGAAATTTAATATTGTAAGTTTTTTTAAAATCTAATTTAAATTTATTTTGATGAATGAGATTTTCTTTGAATATTTCTTCAATATTATTAAATTATATTACCTACAGTAGTTTTGTTTGTTATTTTTAATAATGTAATTATTATATTTTTTATTCCTTTTCCAAGAAGTATATCAAAAATTCTATATATGCCTCAACATCTTCCATTCATTGTCATTCATATTTGATACAATTTTATTTTATATTTTAATGAACAAGTAATAACCCTACGAATATATTTATGACACATATCTTATCAGTCGATAATACATTTTTTCCATCATAACCATGTACTTGGTCTTAATGGGAAAATGTCTTTTGTATAAAAATTATTAATGTTAAAGCAGCAATATCTGTATAATATATGGGTTTATTATAGAAATTATTTTATATTTGATTTAGTAATTATATGTTTCCAATGTTTGGTTACAGGGTGATTATCACCGATATCTAGCAGAATTCGCAACGGGTACAGATCGTAAGGACGCAGCCGAACATTCATTGGTAGCTTACAAATCTGCCAGCGATATTGCCATGACGGAACTACCACCTACGCACCCCATTCGGCTCGGGCTCGCACTCAATTTCTCAGTATTCTACTACGAGATCCTCAACAGTCCGGATAGAGCGTGCCGATTAGCTAAGGCCGCTTTCGATGACGCCATCGCCGAGTTGGATACACTTTCCGAAGAGAGTTATAAGGATAGTACGTTGATTATGCAACTTTTGAGGGACAACCTTACCCTATGGACCAGTGATATGCAGGGAGACGGTAAGTCGTATAATCTCAATAATTATATTCAAAAATTGTATTTGTTTTGATTTTTCATTAATTATTTTAATTTGCGTGTCTTAATTTAGGAGATTTAATTTTGGATTCCTTAATTTTAAATATATTCTTCTGTGAACTTGAAAAAGCGAGAAATAACCTTTATAATGGAGATGTTATTTTAGTTTATGCCCTTTAATCCCGAGGGGGAGGGGGCGTAGAGGAGTGCTTGAAATCAACAATTTTTTGATTGAATATTATTCAGGACATCTCACAGATGAATCCTATTGATTTTCAGCTCAACAAAGCCAGTACAACGGGTGCTAGGGTAGTTGAAGTACGACATTATTGTCATTTTTGGAGAAATTTCAGTTTGTTAGTACGATGCAGCGTCTGGAGTGTATACAAGTGACTAATTTTATGATTGGATATTGTTCAGAGCATCTTATAGATGAACCTTATTGATTTTCAGCCAGTACAACGGGTGCTATGGTACTTGAAGTACCACATTTTTGGTAATTTTCGGAGAAATTTTGGTCCCTTAGCACGATACAGCCTCCGAAGTATACACAATTGACAATTTTATGATAGGACATTGTTCAGGGCGTTCCACGTATGCGGAAAAATTAGTTTTAATCTTTAAAACCGTTTTTATAGCTTAGCGTATTTTCGTACTTGTTATGATCTCTAAATAGGTTTTTGTTGTGCAAATACTGCTTTGGCTTTCTTTATTCTTGGAGCTACATCTTCATCAGTACTGCTATTTACTGAGACAATGCTGCCTAGGTATTGGATCTGTTGGACTCGTTCTAAAGTCTGGTTGTTAATAGCAATATACTTGTTATTTGCATTGTTTATCCTCATCTCCTTTGTTTTTCCTTCATTGATCCTCAGCCCCACTTTCCTTCCTTCGATCAGGCCACTGATTTTCTCTTTCAGGTCATGGATGTTGTGTGACATCAGACAGATGTTGTCAGTGTAGTCAATAGGTGAGATCTCAGATAATCTCAGCTCACATCAGGAATGTGAGCAATCTTTTTTTTTACTCACTTCTAAGTGAGCTGAGATTTTTCCTCCCCCTTCACCGATGCTGAATGTGTTGTAAGGGGTATCAGTTGGACTTGAGTCGGAAATAAAGTGCAGGGGATGAAGAAATATTTGATTTGCTTGGGTTATTTGTAGTTTTAACCAAGGTTATCTATAGTTTTAACCATTGACATATAAACACACATCTATTTTTCTTTTGTTACAAACATTTTATAAATCCTTATACAATGACAATAACATTACTAGATTCTGATACGAATCTGCCGTATAGTTTAAATCTATCCCCTTAAGATGCACAGAGGGCAAAGGAAGGTAACAACTAATAATGTTGGAATATTAATCATAATACAAATCTTAACTTAAAGAACTATTTGAAACTAAAAATAACAAAATTAAGCGTGGTTATCAGAGATATCGAGATAGGTTATGTTTTGTTTCTTATTCATGTATGTGTCGACAGATCTCGCGTTTCAATTGAGATCTTCTTTTTCGTACTTACTCACATCACTTTATCTCAGATCACCTTAACTGAAGTGATCTGAGATCTCAGTCAAAAACAATGCACCTAATATCTTCCAGTCAGCCATGTTCCATCTTATGCCCGTGCGTTTTTGTTCATTGACTCCACATTACTCTTGTCAAATACCATCAGGGATAGGATAGGTGATGCAAGCAACCTTGTTTAACACCAGTTTTGACAGGAAAAGGGTGAGTTAGTTTGTTCTAGTGAATAACCTGGCACTCATACTCATCGTAGGTCTCCTTTATTATAATGATTAGTTTTGTGGGCTCTCCATATTCTGTCAGAACTTTTCAAATTGTATTTCTCTCGGATGGGATGCCCAAGAGGAAAATCTTTTTTATTTCAGTTTTAACGAAAAATGTTATTTTTGATAAAAAGTCATGCTTTTTCAAAAAACCCATTGCATGTAATACACTTCAAGTTTTTCGAAACTTTCATCATTTGATATTAAAATTTATGTAAAACCATATGAATTTTTGGAACTATGATAATAATCTAGTGAGTGACTTTTGGAGTGTACCTAGGTAACTGTCAACTTCCGTGCATAATTTTGAAATTGTCACTCCTGTTCATCTCTCCAAAGAAATCGAAAAAGACATATAATGAGGACAATGATGCAGCTACTGCCCTAGCTAAGCATTCAGTATGAGAAAATCCCAAGTTGGGTTTAAGAAAAAGAGCCACAGAAGTTGGTTTTTAGCAAGAGCCACTTACAGAAAATATTCAAGCCAAACAAAATTCATCCATTCAAACTTATTCACATTTCACAAAATTGTGATTATGACAAGAGGTTTGACTTTTGTGCAGTAGTGGTTGGTGAAAACCTTATGAATGTCCTCTTCTTTCACTACAATATTTCATTTTCGGATGAATCAATGTTTACGAGTAATGGAACTGTTTCATCCCAAAACTGTCGGTATTGGGCTACTGAAAATCCTCATTACAGAATTCATCGTAATAGTCAATTTGCTAAAAAGGTAAATATTTGGTGTACTGTTTTACCAGATCGAATAATCGGACTTTGCTCACTAGATTATTATTATATTACAAACTTAGTGCAAAAATTTATAGGGTATTATATAAAATTGAATATAAAATGAATCAGGTTTTGAAAAACTTGAATTTTATTACATTTTATGCGGTTTTTTAACAAACAGGACTTTTTTTCAATAATAACATTTTTCACTAAAACTTATTTTTATTGTATACTTAACAGCAACCAGAAGTACAGAGTTTCTATGAGCTATTCTGTTGGCTATTTGACCAATAGGTTGGTCTTAAGAATGTCCTGATAAGACTTCTCCAGTGAGAGGTCAATTGGCCAGCTTTGTTTTAGTTTTAATCTTCTGTTGCTTGGTTCTTGGTTAGAGGCTGTAGTAGTAGATTAGGATGACTGTCTAGCTTTAGATAGTGGTTAATTTTTTTTGAATTTGAGACGCTCATGTTCTTTTTCTCTTTTCTAAATTATTTCAGCCAGTTCCACAACTGTATTTTTCTTGGTCCTCTCAACTGCGTCGTGATTTTTAAATGGCAACGTTTTGAAACGAGGGTCCAGAAATGTAGTCATAGCAAAAGAATTACTATACTCTACGCCACCCAATGTTTCGAAGGCCACTTTGTAATTTTTTTACAACTGTTTCTCCCAAATATGTCATTCCTGAATTCCAAAGTTCTTGGCAGACGTCTAAAAGTCATCCTGTAATGACGATTACTAAGGAAGAAAATAACTATTTGTATAACAAGGGAGGAAAGTGCTACTTTTCCTCCCGAGGATGAAGTTTACTGCCCGACGCGTATCGGAGGGCAGTAATCATTCTGGGGAGGAAAAGGCACTACACCCATGTTATATAAATTATTTTTCCGCCTCCCTCAAATAACAAGACATTTTCAATAAATTATTTATGAAACCATCAAACAAAATTGATAAATACTACTTTAGTACAGTAAATGGGGAGAAAATAAGGTATAACCTCCGAATTCTTTACACCCGCTCCGATTTTAATGAAAATTTCGAAATAAGATATTTTCACCCTCTAGATCATAGTTGATATGCTCTTGAGATGCGCTTTTTATTTTTAGGGGGTGAAAACCACCCTGTATGCTAAAAAATAGAAAAACCATAAAAACATATATTACAATGATCTAAATCAATTTGAATACATATAATGAAATATATTTGTATGTTGTGAGTGAAAATTAAACAATAGTTTAACTCTTTCAACCCTTAAAAACAACCCTTATTGTCGAAAAAAAAAATGATTTTTTCAGCTTAAAATTTTTGAATGCGCATAAATTTTAAATAAAAATGTTTTTAATGTTTTACAGTATAATAAATATTTGATTACAATCATTCAACCCTTAAAAACTACCCCTATTTAAATGCATAGAAAAAAATTGTTTTTGAGAAATTGAAATAATTTTATACACATAAGACAACTAAATATTATTTATTCTTAACTTTTTGATAGCTTAAGTTATTGCATTGTTGTATTTCTTGAGATTCACCCTTGCTTTAAAAAAAGTCATAGTCCATAGGGAAAAAAATTAAAAACAAAAATAAAAGCAATTTGTGTTTGTTATGTGATGTTTTTGATCTAAAACATGACAGAGTAATTTACATTTGCCATACAATTAAATATTAGTAACGCATTTTTTATCTCAGTAATGTAAAAAAATCAAAGAGTTGTTACTCGTTTTGAGGTTATCGCAATAATAACTGTTAATATTCAATAATTTACTGTATTATTATGAAATTTTAAAGCTATTATAATGATTCAAGTTTCATTTTAAAGAAAACTTTAAAAGCTATAAGCTCTGTAAATTTAAATTTTTTTTAATGGGTAGTTTTCAAGATTTTTGAGGTTAAGAGGTTTCAGACAAGTGGCTATTTCTCTCAAGAGAAAACTTCTACTAGCCATAACTCTGTCAATTTTTATCGTACAGAAATGAAAAAAAAACCAAAATATTCTGTAAAAAATAAGATACATTTTCATTTTTTGAATATTTTTCGTATCTTCAATATTTTATTTTCAAAAATATCAAATTTTTCCTAAAATTTGAAATTTATTTTTCATTTTAACATTTCTATTGTCAAAAATATGTACTCTAAATTGCTTAAACTTGCTGAATACATAGTTAACACATAAATAAAGTAAATTGCAGAAGGATTTTTTTAAATTTTATTTTTGTCAAAAAATTCAGAAGCTTAAGTGCTGATTTTTTTCAGAAAAAGTGAAAATTCGATTTTATTTTCATCAGAACTTCGTTAATTTTTGTGCGAACGACTTCAAACTGGATTCATTTTAACGATTTTTTGAAGTACTTTGAAAAATAAATGGTATATTTTCTTTGAAAACTTCAACTTTTTTTTATTTTACGTTAAATGCATGTAATTTAGTGACTAAAAAAATTTTTTTTCTAGCCTCCGTATCTCGGTAATAATTGCACCTGTCATTGATAAACCTCTCAATCATTTCCTTTTTTTGTAAGCTTTATTTTAGTTCCGACATGTTTTTTTCGTAGCATGTCAAATTGTTGACTTATACAAGAAAAACTGTTGAAAAACGTGATTTTTTTCATTTTCAACCAAGACTAACTCAGTAAATATTGAGTTTAGGAAAAATGTTTATATGGAACTTTTCGCTTAAAATTAACCCCTCTATCTATTTCCGAAGTTATTTTGAACATTTTATTTTCCACCCTCGAGAAGGGGTGGTTTCCACCCCCTGGGCAAAAGCGCACTACGGCACTATATCAACTTTGCTTTTTATGGTATTTATTTATTAATACACTGTTCAAACTGGACGAACCCAACTACAGAACAGAAACTTAATTATTTTCAATATTGATTACAAAGAATAATATCATCAATCAAAGAAGAATGCTTTAATCGCAGATATGCGGCAATGAAATATATCAAGCTGGTAACTTACATGATTACATATCGAACACATCCTGTGAAGTGGCGAAAATTTTAAAATATTTGTTCGAGGGGTATTAAGGTAAAACGTATTAACAGCTCTTGAAGCTACTCTCGGAGTATTGAACTGGAGTTTAAGAAGAAGATTGGGATCACTGATGTTATTCATGATTTTAAACAGAAATATCAATAAGTGACAGTCACGTCGAGCACTTAAGTTATTCACACAATGCCTCGTTTGAAGTGTACCGGTACAAACTCCTACCGGTGGGTAAATGCCATCCATTTTAAAGGAAAGAAATTTCAAAAATCCCCGTTGAATTGATTCAAGTTTCTGAATGTGTATGTCATAAAATGGACTCCAAATAACATCTGCGTATTCAATTTTAGATCTAACATAGGCGTAGTATAAAGCTTTTAAAGTGTCTTGATCATTGAAGTCACGCGAGTTTCGAACTAAGAAGCCATAGATTTTGTTAGCAGACGAGCATATAGTCTCAATATGAGGTATAAAAGAAAGTTTAGAATCAAAAGTGACACCCAAGGCAATAAATGTCGCCGGGCGTTCAAGAACAATATTGTTGTATATAATTTTCTTGGGTTTTAAGGAAAACATCATTACCTTACATTTACAGGCATTCAACGACAATTTATTACTCATACACCATCTCTCAATACGCCGAAGGTTAGATGAAAGTGAGACACAATCGCTTCTATCACCAATCCGGCAGAATAATTTCAAGTCATCAGCATATAGTAAGCAGTTGACATCGAGATCGTCAACTATATCATTGATGAAGACATTGAATAATAAGGGGCCCAGGTTACTTCCCTGTGGAACACCAGATGTTGCTAAGTATTCAACTGACTTATAACCATTAAACACGACATACGGTATTTTATAGTTACCCTCCAAATTTCAGGTCAATAGGACCGGGTGTTTATTTTTCTTAGCAAAAAACCCCCATTTACTGTACTACTTATTTTACAAAACTTGGCTGGGCATCGAGGATGGACTTCTAAAATGCTTGGCTGGGCATCGAGGATGGACTTTTATGAATCTTGGCTGGGCATCGAGGACGGACTTCTAAAATGCTTGGCTAGGCATCGGGGGTGTATGTTTTTATTTGTACTTCAAATCCCTTAGAATTTTAACTGTCCCTTTATACCCCTTCGGTCTAACATAGTTTCTAACATGTGAGACTAAAGTGACCACTCTCTCTCGGAATTGCAAAAATTATTTCATTGATAACGTATTATGACGTCACTTTTACTTTTCCTCCCTAGGGAGGAAAAGTACGACTTTGCTCCCTACAATGAAGCCAGGAAATGTATACTTTGGATAGAGGTAGGCGGAAAAAGATATTGCTACCCATTTACAGCTCGTGTGGCGTCTTTGAATGGTTCCAAAATTGTTTTTAAATCTCTCAGTGTTCGCCGTTCTTCGAGAGAAAGTTGCGGTAATGCAGTATCCAGAAGAGCATCAGTACTACGTACAGCTTCTTCTAATTCTAAAAATCTCCAACATATAAAATGTGGAGTTCCATTGAGTCGCCACATCTTGGAGAAGTTTCTTACCGGTTTTAGCACCTGCATTTTCTTGGAGAAGTACAAGTTTTTTTGTAGCTATAGCACTTCTTTTAAAATGAGCAACTATAATTGTTCTCACTTTCACTATAATCTTAATTACTACTGGATTTACTTTGAGGGCATCTTGAACTATCATTTTTAAAGTATGGGCATAGCATCCAAAAAACTTCCAACTCATGCCATTTTTAATAGCACTAATATTTGCTGCATTATCTGAAACAGGTAAGATAACAATTTTGTGGACATTCCATTCTTCAGTTACAGTTTTTAGTTTATTAGCAAAATTTACATTTGTGTGATTGTTATCAAAAACCGCACATTTCAGAAGCATTGTTTGTAGTTTAAAGTCATTGTCAATAAAATCGCCATAAAACTTTCATTGTTGGAAGAAGTCCAGCAATCTGTAATTGAAGAAATCTCATGAAAATCTTTTGCTATTTTTTTGCAGGCAACTAGACACTGTTCATATATGCTAGGCACTAGGGTCTTAATATAGTTTGCCTGCTGGGAATTTGGTAAGAAGGATTTAGTGCTTTTGTATATTGACTAAACCCTTCATCATCGACAATTCTAAAGGGTTGAAAATCTTTGTAAAACATCATTAACATTGCATCATTGATATTTTTCCTAAGAGACGGAATTCTTTTTTTGGAACAAATGAAGAAATTCTAGTTTGAGATTTTTTTTCAATTTTGAATCACATTTCGATCTGTAGTTAATTATTGGATCGGGACTAACCTGAGTAACCTGTAATAAATTGTTTTAATTGAAAAATTGTGGATTGCTGAGTTTATTTTAAGAACGTTCAGTCTGTCAGATTAAAATAATTTTTAATTTACCTGTATATTAAAACTTTCTTTTTCCTCTGGTGCTGGTAAACCATTATTTATCTTATTACCTTCTTGTGTAGAAGTACTACAAACATTATCTTTATCATTAATTTTTATTTGTACAGTGGGATGTTTCCGTTGTACATGTTTTTTTTGAACTCGATACTGTGCTCTTGTAAGACATTATTGTCTTACAGATGTTACTTTTAGCAACAAATTTATTTTTGTCTATGACAGACAAAAAATTCCATACTACACCTGTTCATATTAAAAATATAAATTTAGGGAACTGACTAACTGAATATGTAAACAAAATATTAGGTTATGTTGAGTTACTCAGTTACTGTGCCGAGCTTTAATGTTCTGATGTTAATGCTTTATTGAAGTTTATTGTTTGTTGTCTTTTGTCTTTTTAAATTTTTAACCTCTTTTTACTTATTCTTTATTGTATGACATGTAAATATTCCATATCTTTTCATTTTATTTTAATTATAATTTTAGAATTGTAATTTATACCTAAAATGGGCTTGCCCGTAAATAAATAAATAAATAGTGAACGGGATTCCCAGAACTCGGACTGAGGAATGCGAAACTACGAAATCGTACCGAGACTAGACGTAAACAGACGAATAGAATAGAATATATTTTTCATCTATGAGAATCATACATTATACAAAATTTCATATAATACACAACTCTTATCAGACTAGTCAACTAAACAAACGAAATATAGGTAATTAGAATAAAAACATTCACATTAATAAAATCAATTATAAACCAAATACTAAGTAATTTTTAAAATATAGTATTAATATGTAAGAAACTCCTCAACACTATAGAATGCATGCTGTAATAAAAAAGAATGAAGTATATTTCTCAATTTCCTTGATATTCCCATGTTTTTTTATGTATTCAATATATTACTGAACTTATTATAGCATATTATTCCAATATGCCTTGGTTGCCCTATCTCTAAACGTGAAAATGGTTGGTGGATATCACTCTTCTGTCTAGTGTCATGCGTGTGTATGTCTTCTTTCAAATGAACTTTGATTATCTTCAACAAATTTAATTAATTCGAATATAAATAGACTTTGTAGAGTTAAAATTTCAGCCTTCTTAAAAAATGATTTGCACACCCCTCTTGGAGAAACACTGCACATAATAGCTCTTATAGCCTTCTTTTGAACTTTAAAAGCCCTCTCAAGAAAGGATGATGCATCCCAAAACATTAAGCCGTACTGAAGAGTTGATTGTATTAGTCCATAATAAATGAGCTTTATTACATTCAGAGAGACAGTTTCTCTTAGATTTCTAATGATATAACAACATGAACTTATTTTTGCAATCACTGCATTTACATGAGACTCCCAGCTGAGCTTGGGATCTAGTATTATTCCTAAGAATTTGAATTGATCGACACTCTGAATGGATTTTCCATTAACATGTAAAAAAGGCTCAATATCAGGCACAACATTTCTTGGCAAAAAATGCATAAAATGTGTTTTTGACACATTCAACGTTAAACCATTTCCTATGAAATATTTATTCAGTTCAAAAGATGTTACATTAGTTTCATCAATGAGTTCTACAAATTGTTGATTCACCATGATAATGTTAGTGTCATCAGCATATTGAATAATTTTTTGAGAGGTTAAGCAAATTTTGTTAATATCACTGACGAAGATAATAAAAAAATAATGGGCCAAGAATCGATCCTTGTGGTACTCCAGTTTTAGAGGGAATAGGATCAGATGTTGTGTTGTTAACTGTAACTACTTGTGTTCTATTGGACAAGTAAGATTTTGCCCACTCGTATGGTTTCCCACGTATTACAATTCCTTGAAGTTTCATTAGCAAAAGGGTCAAATGCACGGCTAAGATCATAAAAAAGCCCCAAAACATGTAGCTTTTCATTAAGCGCATTATAAATGAATTCTATACAGGCAGCAATGGCACTGGATGTTGATCTTTTCTTTCTAAAGCCATTTTGAGATTGAGGTAGCATGTTGAAATGTTCAAGATAATTAACGAGACGTTCAGAGAATGCCATTTCAAATATTTTAGTTACTTGACTTTGTATACAAATAAGACGGTAGTTATTTATTTCATCTCTTACCCCCTTGTTTATGTAAACTGGAATTCCTTTAGATACTTTCACATTAGGAAATACCTGAGGTAAACGATTCATTAATTAAATGAGATATGGGCTCAGCAATAAACCCAGCTGCCGCTTTTATTACCTTCCCATTAATTTCATCAACCCCTTCTGCAGGCTTGGATGTGGTTTTATTGATGATAGATATAATCTCATCAGCAGTTGTTGGAAATAGAAACAAGTTTGTAGGAGATGCATCGAGTTTCATATTATAATTAGGAATAATGTTTTGATTTACAGTTACAAAATATTTATTGATATAATTTGCTTTTTCTTTAGGTGTTAAGTTATTTTCTCCCTCAACTTTTATGTTCACTACGTTGCTTTTGTTATTTTCCCTAGCTTCATTAATTATTTTCCAAGATTCCCTCATTACATTACCACTGTTACAAATTCTATTATTATTTTTTTCACGCAAGTATTTTTTACTTAGTATCTGGTATTCTTTCTTGAACTCTCTGTAACATTCTGTATACTTTTGATTGTTTACTACTTTTCTCAATCTGTTCATTTCACACAGCTGATCATGTAGTTCATTAATGTTTGATGGAAAAGGATTTTTATGTTTATATTTTTTAAGAAATTTCTTTGTTTTAGTAAATATTAAATCATAGTAATATACAAATGATTCATAAAATGCTGCAAATTTCTCATGAAAATTTGTGGCTTTATATACCTTATCCCAAGTTTCTTTTGATAAAATATTTTGAACTGTAACTATGTTAGGATCACTTTAGCTTCTTTTATATATATAACTGATTTCATTAGTTTTTGAAACAACACATTTGATATGTATGATCAGACAAGAATGTATCACACACTTTTACCTTATCTATATCATAATTGGTGAAGATATTGTCTATACATGTGGAGCTGTTACTGGTTATTCTCGTGGGTACGTTAATATGGTGTCCAATGTTAAACTCCTTAAACAAATGTATTAAAGTATCTTTCTGGTAGCTTTGAACTAATAAGTCTATATTAATGTCACCACAGATCAAGAACATGTTATTGTTATCGTAAGTATTATAAAGTAAAATTTCTAACTGATTAATAAATGTTTTAAAATTAGTAGCATATGGAGGTCTGTAAATACAAAAGACAAACAAAAAATTTTTTCCGTCATATTCCATTTTTCCACCACATACTTCAATTCACCTTCAATACAAAATTTGTTTAAATTTATGTGTTGGAAATTTGCATCATTTAATATCTCGCAATTGACAAAAATGCAGGCACTACCTTTTTTTCCATTCACACGTGAGAAACTCGACATTAATTGGAAGCCTCTTATGGGCGTAATTTTTAAATTATTTGCATTAAGCCAATGTTCAGTAATACATAGAATACTTACATTTTCTTTTTCTAAGATTAAATTTAAATCTGATCTTTTTTTCATTAGTCCACCCTGTATGTTAATGTGCATACACTTCAAATATAATGTATCTGTGCTTTCCTTCTCCTTAAAACTTTTAATTTTTCTTATATCTTTGTGAAGGCTTCTTCAATTTTGAGACTAAGTTTGTATTCTCTTCTGTCCTCACATTGGTATGATGCTGCATGTTGCTGACTATTTATTTCAGATTTCTGAGAGTTTAGAAATCAAATCTTTCGAAAGCGATATTTTTTGGCCAAAAACTGGATTTGTATACCTCCTCTTGAAGAATGGGATTTACACCAATCATGAATGACTGGTTATCAGCTTTTGTTGTGGTTGTACTTAACTTTGTAACTTCTATATCATTCATCTGAACATTGGCTGCGTGTGTTATATTGGCTTTAGAGTGGATAAAAGATTGTACATCACTTGCTTTTACTCTTGTTATGAACATCCAGATTTTTTTAGTGGAGTTATTTCTTCCTTGAAAAGTATTATCTCCATCACCACTTCCTAAGTTACGCTTTCTCTGTCTTCTTTTGATTTGCTGAAATTCACCTTCATCCTTGTTTATGTTAATTATGTTATTTATCATTTCAGCTTGGTCATTTACTATACTACTCTGTTGACTATCTTTACTATTATTAAAGAAGATGCTCGGAGATGCTGTAGATGGTTTTCTCTTGTTCAAGTTAATATTTGGCAGATGATTTAACTTTGCTAAAGGAACATTTAAATTATGCTTTTTCATATCCTGATAATTTTGAGTATTTGAGACTGATGCATATGTTGTGTATTGTTCAGAGTTGACTGCAACATTGGTAGATCCATTTCCTTTAGGTATATTAGTCATTTGGTTTTTTATTGGTAAAACATTCTGATTATTTATAATTAGCTTCATTTTTATTATTTCTTCCATGAGTTCTGTTAATTTTTGATTTTGCTGTTCTTCAATCCTCTTATATTCCTTACTTACACTATTTTGCACTTCTTTTAATATCTCTTTTTTAAATGATGTTAGTAGATCTTGTATGTTTCTTTCTGTTGCTTCCTTCATATTGTTTTCACAGTGGTGGCATAGGAATATAAGTTTTCTATTCTTTTTAAGTTCCATACATTTTATTTCCGAGGCTGTTAATTTGGCGCAGTTTTGGCATATCCTTTCATTGCATTGGTCGCAATTCTAAATCTGAATGTCATTTTTCAATGTTTTACAGTTCCGACACTGGGACATATTAAATGTTCATTTGTATGTTCAAGACCTTGTTTAAATTTTATGTTTAAGTAGGTATAAATATAACCGTAATTACAAGTCCAGTTTTTGTTATTTGTTGAGTAGGTATTTCTTATCAGTAAATTTTTTTGTCCGTAATTGAATACCATATGTGATATTTCATATTAGTTTATATTGCCATTTGCATAATAAACAACGAGCTTTTTGTCTTTACTATTATTTCTACTTGTGTACCGATTTTCTATTCATTACACAGTCCAAGAACCAAATTTTTTGATCACTTTTTCTCATTTTTTACTCACAATTTAAACTTAATGATACACACACAGTAAGTAAGTAAGTAAGTAAGCAGTTTTATTATTGATGATAATAATCAACACTAAATCGTTCTCCGTTCCGTGTTGCCTGTTCTGTTCTAGTACCAATTTTTAGTAATTTAAATTTAAAAGCCCACGACCGGTTTGGAACTGGAACAGGTATTTGGAGTAGGTATCAATTTGGAACTGGAACAGGTCATACTAGGTACACCAAAAAGCTGTTCCGTAACAACTCTATTGGGCTATGTTTTTGTCTCCTTTGGGTGGCTTAACTACTATTATTCTGTTCTTGTTGTAGTCCTTGTTATTTTTAGCTGGTTCAAGATTTATGAAAATCATGTTTAGCGGTTCTTTGGTTTGTCTATATTTAATATTTACAATTTTTCTGACTTTGTGGTTCATGTGGTTCTAGATTCTAGGTTCTAGATTCTAGGTTCTAGATCTTTTTTTATGTCATTCGGGTCTGTGGTGTGATGAAGATGTTTGATAACTACCTGTACGCCCTGTTTTCTTTGGGTTTGTATGTATGGTGTACTACGTTTTTATTCCATCAGGTATTTAGCTAATCCTCTATAAGCCTCTTCGGTTGTGGGGTTTATTTTAATTACATTATCCGCCATATTTTTTTGTGGCATTGGTCTTGATTTAGAATTTCTTTAATGCTAGTTTCCATGCCCAAATAATCTTTTACTCCATACATGACTATTAGAGGTGGTTTTTGGATCTTTTCTTCTGGTGTATTGTTATTAGTTTCAGGTTCCTCTTCATTATTTGCAAGGGTGCTATAGCTGTTGTTTATGGCAACGTCATTCTTCGTTTTGTCTTTATTGGAGGCGTTTTTTTTCTTTTAACACTTAGTCTGTGACGGGTTGTCGTTAGAGCATTCTGTTTCATCTTCAGGAGATATCGTGCAGGCTATTCGATTTCTGTTTTGGGTAATTGGTGGCTGTAATGTCCTTGATTTCTAAGAGCATAATAACTATTTGTTGGAAACACCGATATTTGTGGGGATTGTGTGGTATAAACTTGTAGTTGGACTGCTTGGCTATGTGTTGGTGCAAACTTTAGTAATTTATTCAAGTATTCTTGACTCGTTTGCATTTGTGGATCACCTTGTATAAATATTGACTGTCCATTGTTATCAAATCTGGAGAGTTTTCCCTGTATGTACATATTTAGTTTTATACTTTATTTGTATTGTTTTTATCACTTCACAATTATCGCAAAAAATTCACATTTCGATTAAATATAAAAACTTGTCTCTGTACAGAAAAGTGTGTCCGAACTCATGACCTTTTTACCGCACTTGTTTATCTTTTAAATTTTAAAGCGAAAACACGTCTTTATCCTTCGACAATTAATTGACTGACCTAAAATTGAAAATAAAAAAGTTTTTCCTATTCCGTGGACACACTGTATAATGTAAAACACTTTTATGGACAAATTTTGAGCATTGTCAATAGTGAATGTGTGTCAATATTACTTAGTATGTCATTCTATAAATATTACTTGTAATATAGTTGATGGATCATTATTCTTATAGGTTTCATTTATTAACTATATTGATCAATTGATATAATCGATTATTCATGGGGATAAATATTTTTGCTTGTTTTCTTCCTTTTAATTAAGTTATAATCTTCCATTTCAATTTTTTTATCTCGTTATCATACAGTATATAACTCACATGTTTGAAATATGTTTTTGGGGAAAGTCGAGTCATTAATTGATTATTATCATTCGAAAGGTTCGTAAGTATCATCATCACCTTAATGGATTTATTTTTACGAATTCTGGAAAGTATAAGTATCCAATCCCTGAACAACTCCTTCTCTTTTTCGCTGCTTTCCTTGAGAGTTATTTCGTCGTTATTTTGTTGCTGCCCTTTTATTGTGTTTCTTTGAGA
This sequence comes from Galeruca laticollis, assembly GCA_963921935.1. Classification (NCBI taxonomy): domain Eukaryota; kingdom Metazoa; phylum Arthropoda; class Insecta; order Coleoptera; family Chrysomelidae; genus Galeruca; species Galeruca laticollis. Next base: position 39,226,633 of record OY998176.1, read on the forward strand.
AGTGATCAGTAACTTGGTATTTTTGGTATGTGTGATTAATGCTTCATGAGGAACCATCTGATTTTTGGGATTCATTCTTTTGGGCACAAGTCTAGTGGACGGCGACCACCGTTTTTTTTTGATGCGACGAAATTAATGGCACTTACTAAATAATAGGCGATAAGACAACCATTCTGTGTAAACAAGTTTGGGTCATGAAGGACACCAGGTGTACTCCCAGGTTCGCGCGTACCAAAGCGGTCACCGTTGTCCGTTTCGTTTTTTCAAAACTGATAAAAAAATTGTTAAAATCATTGAAAATAGATGTAAGTCATACTAAATAATAAGAATCAGACAAAAAATATATTAGTCCAGGGAAATATTTTAGTCAAATATCCTTGGCACTTAACCTGTTCTGGTTGCGTTGCAATGTAACCCAATATTTTTTTCCATTTACTGTCTTTCAGTTTGTAAAATGAAATTTTGTTAATTATGTTACAGGTGAGGCGGAACCGAAAGAGCAGCTCCAAGATGTGGAAGATCAAGATGTATCATAACTTGGGAATGTTGCTTGAGGCAATACATTGAACTGTTGAGTGCTGTGTAGTGCGGGGCATTGCCCGGACATTGTGAAAGGAGGGCGGGGCAAGCGTACAAAAAAACGGCTTGTCCCCCAACCTTCCTGGTACATACTGTATTATTATTATTACTAGCTGTAACAATATATTCTGTAATTGTTTTGTCTCTCCCAAGTGAATGCGACTGAATATGTATGAATGTACCAATATCGTTTCCCTGTCGGTTTGCGGGCGACTCGCGTTTCACAATTTATGTATATCAGAACCAAACAGTAAAAAATGCATGTTTTTTCTAATATTTTGATAATTGGGCTAAAAATTTCAATAAACGGCGTTTTATTTTTTCGTCTTGCTCGATATGTCGCACGGAATCTCGTAAGGGAAATAACGTGTATGTGCTAGAACTTACGCTTTAGGTATTTAATGTTGGATATTTTTTTGTACTTTTATCTTACAATAAATTTGCTGAGTATTTAACTGATGGTATGATGATGATGATGATAAAAAGAAAGCAGGATTTTTGTACTCTCGTTCTACACTATTAAGCAATACGATGAATTTTATCGGCAGCGGATTTCTTTGTGATATATAAACATTGCACTCTTTTTGTTACAATCTGTTTTTATTTTTCAGATTAAACGCGAATTACATTTAATATTTTGTATCATTTTTAGCGATTTAACGGGAACAAATTTTTTTAATTTGCCTAATTTTACTGCCGGTTGTTGAAAAAGGTTCAGAGGAGCGTTAAGTCATGGGACTCTTGAACTACTGGTATTACTGTATCCATTTACTTCTGGTCTCTTGTGGTTTTTTGAAAACCTGCAGTTTGAATTGCCAATGTATTAATGTGCCTAATTTTATTGCTGTTTTTTGAAGAATAGTTAGAGGAGCGTTAAGAGGTGGGACTTTTGAACTATGTATATTACTGTTTTCCTTTGCTTTATATTTCTTGGATTTATAGACTGTGGATCACAAAATTTGTTTCTATTTTAATTACTAACGTCTAATTTTTATTCTGGTTGAAAAATATTCAGAAGAGCTTTAAAGGACGGGACTTTCGAACTACTGGTAATACAGTTCCTCTTTGCTTCTCGTTTCTAGTGATTTTTTGGAACCTATGGTTTATGGACCACAACAAAATTAGTTTCCTTTTGAATTACCAATTCAGACATGAGCATAATTTTGATTGTAATTGGAAAACAATACTTCAGAGAAGCGTTGATCAAAAATGGGACTTTTGAACTACCGTTTTTTTTGTTTCTTGTTTCTCAGGTTGCATTGTTACATTTTTAACATTAGCGTGGAGCGTCAAGCCGGCCACTCACGATTCAACGCCGCAGTATGATTCTGTTTAATTAATTTGTAGTATGATTTTGTCGAAAGTTTGTCGAGCCCATACATGTCTGTATGGTTCAGTATGAAACTTGTAGCTACAACTCTTTCTGTTAATAAAACACGTGAATTGATTGACTAATCGGTCGAATACACCCACTCACGTTCAACTGCGTTTCTAATCTGATCTAATTCAGCACGATTGTATTGCGGCAGACAGACCGATTTGTCTGCAATCCAAATCGAATCGACTTGTCGGATCACGTTCACACGTGTTCAAAAACACTCCTAATTTCGTAGTATCCAACATAATTTACTGTGCCGTAGGATCGTGAGGGGATGGGACTTTTGAACTACTGGTATTACCATTTCTCTTTGTTTCTTGTGATTTTTAGAATCCTACAGTTTATGGACCACAAAATTGGTATCCATTTGAATTGCCAACACAGGAGCAAGCATAATTTTGATTTTAATAAGCAAAACAAACTTCGGAGGAGCTTTGATGACAAATGGCACTTTTGAACTACCGATATTACTTTTATTGTTCCTTACATTTTTAACTTTGGAGAGGAGGTTTAAGGATGGGACTATTGAACTACTGGTATTACCGTTTCTCCGCTTCTTGTGATTTTTTGGAATCCTGTACTTTATGGACCACAAAAGTAGTTCCCATTTGAATGGCCCATGAAGGAGCGAGCGTAATTTTGATTGGCAAAGAAACTTGATGACAATAGGGACTTTTGATGTTACTTTTGCTTCTTGTTACTCAGGATACAATGTTACAATTTCAACCTTGGCGATAAACTTTAGGAATGAGACTTTTGAACTACTGTTATTACAGTTTACCTTTGCTTCTTGTTTCCTGTGATTTTTTGGAAACCTACGGTTTATGAACCACAATTAGTTTCCTTTTGAATTACTAATGCAGGAGCAAGCATAATTTTTATTTTTATCGGCTAAACATGATTCAGAGGAGCTTTGATGACAAATGGGACTTTTGAACTACAAATATTACTTTGCTTCTTGTTTCTCAGGTTACAATGTTACATTTTTAACTTTGGAGAGAAGTTTTAGGGATGGAACTTTTGAACTACTGGTATTACCGTTTCCCTTCGCTTGTGATTTTTTGGAATCCTGCAGTTTATGGACCACAAAATTAGTTCCCATTTGAATGACCAATGCAGGAGCGAGCATAATTTTGTTTTGTTTGGCAAGGAGCGTTTAGGGATAGGACTTTTGAGCTATTACTGTTTCCTCTTGTTTCTTGTGATTTTTTGAAAAAGCCTTTATGACGAATGCGACTTTTGTACTATCAAAATTACTTTGCTTTTTGTTTATCTGGTTACATTACATTTTTAACGTTGCTTTCATTATCCTGGCAAATATAAATAGTTTGGTAGTACCATACTGTACAAAAAAAGCAATTGGAGTTGGTACTTTCCTTTCTTAAAAAATATTGTTTCAAACAAAAAATAGTTGTGAAATTGCCAAAGGATAGTGGCTCTAAATGTAAGACGTAATACAAAAAATTTTGGTTTGCTATTAGTCCCAAATTCGTAGCATGTCCCACAAAACTAGTCCATCTGTATTTACATTGAAATTTATAGGATTGATGTCATTTCGTAGTAAATGAAAACTTCCTAAATTTGACAAGGATAAAAAGATCCTTTGTAAAAATTTTTTATTTTGGGAATAATACCAAACCAATTGTGAGTTATAAAGTCAAAATTACTCGCGAATACCAGTAAGTAGGTTCCAAAAATGATTCATATGAAACAGTGATCTTTCAGTATTCTCAATACTGTAGTTTCAACTTTTTTAAAAAATTGAGGCTGATATCAACGCAGGAATATGTACAGTAGAAACGCTGATTCTTTTCCATCACGTGACTGATACGACATCAACCATATGCATCTGAATCAAAACAATACAACAAACGCTTGAATTGAGATTCGCTCTTTTTCTGTTATTAGAAAAGACAGTACCAACATAGTATGTATTGAATAATATCGTCAACTAAGTCACGTGATGGAAAAGCTTCACCATATCTACTGTATAGGGCCAAAAGAAACAACCTAAGAAAAATAGACACACTGATCTAAAGTCTTCAACATTGGAGTTAATTTTTCGTAACAATTCAATTTTTTTAAATCATCATTTTGATCAGTTTTACGCGTGATTGAACAACGAAGTTTCCATATAAATCTGATCTGATTTAATAATTAAACTTTGAAGCACATAGAATTAAATCAAATCCAAATACTTTGAAATGTGCTTAAATCTTAAATTTTTTGGCTGAAATCAATAAAAGTTTTTAGAATTGTCAATATTTTTTACCTTTTGTATAAATTTTCGATCAAACAATTTTTTTTCCATATGAAACACCCTTCTATTTAAAAACAAGGTTTATATTGGTTTAACCCTTCCACGTTACCATTTTACCCTTCATTCATGGTAGTACGTTTCGAATAAAAATTGATTTCAATATTGCCCAATATGTATATACTTTGTGATCAAATAAAAATCTCGATATTTAGTTCCATCACCTTTTCTGCTTGGTAATATTCCAAAAAATTTTCTCATTCCACGTACTCAATTAAACCAAAACATGTATACTAGACACCTCTTACTAAATACTGTTTTGTGTGGGGAGAAAACACATTAAACGGAAACAATCCCCACGGAGATGCGCAATTATTGACAAAGACTCAGTATTTTGTATTTACTTACTAATAATGTCGAAACGGGTGCAAGGAAAGTATGAAATATATATTTAAAATCGAAGAATATACATGTTTAATTTAAAAGAAAAATTTTGTCAAAAAGTAATATAGTAAAAAAAAGCTTTCGATCAACGGGGCTATAAATATCACCTGCTGTCTTACTTTTAGTAAATTTACGCTTAGAAATCATCTTTCGCCTTGTGCTACTCTCGTAGAGTTAGAAACATTTGTACATTTCGTTTATTTAAGTATGGATACGACTTTAAAAAAAACACGCATATATAAAAATAATCCGTACAAATTGCATTCCACTGCATTTTTTTATAGGTGTTAATTTTGCATGTCTATGAGCAATAATACTGATTGTGTACGCATGTGCAGGATATAACAGATTTTTTAAATTATAGTCTGTTAGTAAAGTCTCATAATAATTAAAGTTAAGGTTTCAACCGTTACTGTATGCTATTCATGTTATTTTTTTAAATGAAACTTTATAAATAATTCCACAATATAATGAACATTTTTTTTGTAAATCATTTTTTCATCATATTGTGGAATTATTTACAAACATTATTTTCATTTAGTAAAGTTAAGGTAGTTCCTCAGCGACAGCCGGGTCGAAAAATGTTAGCACAGTACCAATGTTCTACGTATCTGTGGCGCTAAGACTGTCAGGTTTTTAAACGTTACTGTACATCTTACATTACTATATTTCTTATACAAAACGAAATATCCCCGCCACTGGAAATAATCATCTAAATATGCTATTTATATGAATTTTGTATTGAAAATATAATCCAGGCAATAAAGACTATATAAGGACCTTAGCTTGCAAAATTCATGGCTTATACAGAGTGCGGCATAAGTTCCGCCCCACTATCAGGTTCTTACAGCGCGACGTAATCTGGTGCAGTACAACTTCTGCCTCGTTAGTTTGCGTTCTCAAACGATTGTGGCAAGTTATTGAGTGACGAAGCCACTTTTAAATTGAACGGTACCATCAATCGATACAATTCAGTCTATTGGGCCACCGAAAACCCCCACGTAACCATTCATCAAAAACTAAATGCACCCGGCGTCAGTGTATGGGCTGGCATTCATGCTGGAGGATTAGTTGGTCTCTACTTTTTTGATGCCACTGTAACTGCAGAAACCTATCTGGAACTTCTAGAGGATCTACGAGGTCAAATGGATGCTGATCCAGATTTGGCTCATATCATCCACTTTATGCAAGACGGTGCCCCCCCCCCCACATTACGCTTTAATTGTGCGGGAATTCCTCAATGATCAATTCGGAGCGTGGATAGGAAGACGTGGGGAAATTGAATGGCCAGCGAGGTCTTGCGATTTTTTTCTCTGGGGCCTGATAAAGGATCGAGTGTTCGCAAGACGAGCAAAAACAGTCCAGCAGTTGAGAAGAATCATCGAGGAAGAGTTCGACATCAGGGGACATTACGAAATGTTCCGTCGTACGTGCCAAACTGTCGTCACACGGTGCCGCAGATGCGTTGACCAAGATAGTCACCAATTTGAACACTTGTTATAAACTTATTCTAAGCTGTAAATATCTTATTTTCTGTAGCATACTCATTAAACTACATTTTATTCGCGTTTTCGTGCAAAATGGGGTCGGAACTTATGCCGCACCCTGTATTATGTTTTTAGACCGCTGAATACAAATTTTCAACTACCCTCGCAACCCCATCAAATGTTGAAAAAAATATCGTTTTTTTGGATTCTTTTTTATTTTGTATGTTTTAGAAAAAAACTAAGTGGAAATTCGGAAATCAGACAAAATTTGCGACAAAAAATTCTTTGATGCGTTCACCTTTCCCCTTAAAAAATATCTAATATTTTAACGCACATTAAGTTATTCAAGAAGGGGAAGGAAGTATAATCATTGGATTCACGCTTCCTCTTCTTGAATAACCTGATGTATGCGTAACAATGTATTGGATATACTTTGACGTAAGATAGATGTAGAGGGCGCTAACGTGATTTGAAGCCTGCTCATTGGTGACTCAAGATATACGCAGAGTTACGCACTTCGCTTAACATCTGACCTTCGTTCTCCTTTTATCCCTTTTACCTTTTTTTAACTCTTTGCTACCCTCCTTTTTTATATCTTATTTTTAACATCTGAAAGTCCCCCCAATTTTTCCTTAACTAGTTTTAGGCGAGTTAAAAATTAAGAACACAAATATGTTTATTACCAATGAAAATTATTGACAAAACAAAATTAATACTAAAATACATCTGAGCCAGTGGCGTAATTATGGGGGGGATAAGGGGGATAGAATCCCCCAAAACCCTAAAAATTAATGAAATGAAAAAAATCTATAATCACAGCAAACCTATACTTTGAAATGTACTAAAAGCTATGAATTGTAGACTACACTTTTATAAGATAAACAAAACTAAAACGCAGTTTAAGGGCTCAAAATTTGAAAAAAATTTCCTATACCCAGATCTCCCGGTAGTTCACCCCCCCCATAGCTCCATCCTAGTTACGCCACTGATATGAGCGATTCCTCAATTATCTGCAGCAGAGGGCTCAGGTTTATCTACGTCACTTTTACCACTACTGTCGGATCCCTCATCTGTTACTCCGCGAGTTTCATACAAGAAAAAACATTTGTCAGTTTCAAATTCCTGTTCGGAAAGACAAAAAAGGTGTTTAAAAACGACTTACCCGACAATTCCTCCGTGTTTTCGCACTTTCGAAAAGTAGGACCATCAGCCTGATCGAGCTTATCAAACAACAGTTCCGCTTGTGGGTCCTTTTCATCCAAATCCTCAACTATATGTTCAGGGCTATTATCGCATGAATGCACTTGAGGACCTTATTGAACATTTCAATCCACTTTTCTTGCATTCACACGCTCCACAGCAGCCTTTTTTACACCTACAGGAGATACGCTTTGGAAGTTTTGGTGGAGCGGGTGGTTTAAAGGTAGAGACCGGAGATAATCCGTAGCTAGCTTTTTCCCGGCCCAATTTTTGTGGTCCCATGACGTTTCCTTGCCAAATTTTGACTTGGTGGTACATCCTGAATGAGTGTTGCTCAGCAGCAGCTTACGTTGTAGGCAAAGAAGCTAGGTTGTGTTTACTGTTGTACGCAGTTCTAATAACACACTGATGTCTTAAACCGTTTAAAATAATGGTTTCATCCTGCAACCGCACAAACTAAGTAAAAATTGATTTCCTGCTTTTGCCATAGTTTGTGCGTCAGCATTTGAAGTCTGAAAAAGCTGAGCCAGGGAGATCAAATCTGGGTTTTGGACGAGGACTATAATAAATTTGGTTTACCGCGGCGCGCGCTCGGCACTTAAGCGCATGTTCTAAGATGCGCTAACGTCCTACGCGTTGGTTTTACTTCAAAATATCATTTAATCTTTTTTGTCGCAACTTTTGTCTACTTTCTGATTTTCCAGATAGTTTTTTCTAAAATACACAAATTAACGATTTTTTCCCCCAAAAAATTATGTTTTCTTCATTTTTTTTACAATTTGGGGTGTTGCGGGAGAATTTTTGGTGGGAAGTTGAAAATTCAGGATCAGAGACCCGGAAAACATAAAACGAGCTGGTATCGTGAACTACCATGAATTTTGCAAGCTAAAATTATGGACTAATAAGAACTAAATAGTTTCAATTTTTGTTGTAATTATTCATAATATATTCTTCTGAATCTTAGTTTTTTATAAAGACGGTGAAAGTCCGTCAATAAAAAAAAAGGAAAAAATTGTTATTTTCCCACGGTAGTGTCTTGCTGCTTGTACACAAATAGTTATTTATTATACAAGGGAAAAAAGTATTAGATTTTAGCTCGAGGTTATGTTGTCTCCCGGCGCGAAGCGGAGGGAGACAACAAATCGAGAGCTAAAATCTAATATTTTTCCCGTGTATAATACACTATTTTTTTCTGTGACAGGAAAAACGACGATTCAATAGTGAAAGAACATATTACAATATATTAAAGTCAGAATGTTATCGATATGAAATTTTACTTTTTAAACTAGTAAGCTGTTGTAGTTATAGCGACAATTAGACCTGCGTTGCTAAGGAAAACTTCAAAGTAATCAAATATATGTCAATTTAATTCAAAAATGGCGAACTCAGTGATTGTTTAGTAGTTATTTTGGTAAATATAAAGTTAAAAAATGTCTGATTCCGAGTTTTCTCTGACTCTTGATATAAAGGAAATGTAACTTATGTTAATAAAATATTCTAAAATCAAATATCTTCCTTTACCTATATGTATATATATCCGGGAAAAAAGTGAAAAGTACTCACTTTTTTCCCGAGGGAAAAAAAAGTAATTTCGTGAAAACTTCTATTTTGTTACCTGTCAACAGAGATGAAATGTCATTTTAATTGAAATTTGGGGAGGTAAGTCGTCTTCAAATTTAAACAGCTTGTTCATTATGCATTTACTGACTAATCTCATTTTTTGCGGATTTCTTGAAATATTGCGTTCCTGGAGGTACACAGCTTTTCTCTGGGGGATATTTTTGTACAGATGTGACGTAATATTTTTCAATTTTATGTTTAGAAATAATAAAAATGAAACTTGTATTTCCAATAAATAATCTTTAATAAAATCAACACAAAGTTAAAAATTTGAGATGGGCAAAACAAACGACTAATTAAGAAAGATTAATTACGTAGTAAAAAAATACAAAACTTATTAATTTTCAAGTTTTTTGTTGTTGAAATTGATTATTAACGCAAAGCAGTGATGTGCGTATTACTAATTTATTTGGTTCGATCCAGCACGACCCAAGAAATTTGCGTCGCGACCAAAAGGTTAAGAACCAGTGATTGTAACCATAGACAATAGCGATGTTGACTATTTGTGATAAAGTGTTTTAAACCGTGCATTAGTGCCTAATATAGCCGCAAATTTTCATTATTATTTTTAAATATTACTAAAGCCTTGAAAATCATGTATTTTAAATAACGCGAAAATGCCAATACTTGTCACATAACCGTTGTAACATTATTTCCAAAAGACCAGTGAAATGTCTAGAGTTTTTTGTAATACATAGTTGTTATACAAGATGAATTCAAAGTTTTATAAATATCGTGTGGCGCCTCAGTATGAGTACTACAATAAAAACACCACAATCGGAAAATAAAAGGAAAATGTGGTTGCAACTTGCTGGCAGGCATCCGACACATGTTACTATACAATTTTTAAATGTATTTTTGTGAAGATCATTTTGATGTTAATATAGCGTCTGGGGCTGTAGAGTACATTGTACAACGCTTGTTTAAAGCACTTCAAGACGTATTTTAATCATTTTTATAATATAATACAGGAGCAGTTTCTACACTTCCATCGGTGTTCACAAGCAGTCACACTTTTAAATCAGGTTAATTCATCCTTTGTAAATGTATTACCTGAAAAAAGATGCAAATAATAATTTAGCTCATAAATGTAAAATAGCAAGACAGGTACATAATTGCATCTTACGTGATTGGTTTACTCACCCTTCCAATAGCAATATAAATATCGTCTTCTCTTAGTGTTTTAAATGAAACTCACGGTTTCTAGTTAATTCCACAATATAATAAAAGTTATTGAAAATTCTAAATAATTGACAATTTTTTAGATTTTTCAATAACTTATTATATTGTGGAATTAACTAGAAACCGTGAGTTTCATTTAAAACACTAATATGAGCAGATTCCACGAAGTAAGGGTCGAGACAGTTAATTTCATCGTCTTCTCTCTTCACTCTCCATATCAAGTCACAAATCCTGGCTCAAAGAACTTGTATGCATATAACTTTTAAATGCCTTCATTTGCTCCTTGATGTAAAAACTCGTTAATACCAGATAACTCGCAATATCCATATTACTAACGCTGGGAAAGTCTGTGGTTAAAACATAACTCGCTAATGGATAAACAGTATGGGTGTAACCCGACATGTTTGTGTATTTTTATACATATCTAGCAGCGACGTCTCAATGCTGGCTTTTAAGATTGTTATAATAGTCACTCATTGTTGTTATTGTCTCAGAATTGCTAAAATCATTAAAACCACAAAACTTATGATGAACGTGTACATACTAACGGCAACAAACCGTTTGTATGCCGCACAGACGCCATATTGGCATTCAAGTGAAAGATCGTCGGTGATCTCTATTAGAATTTCCTACTTGCCGAATTATATTTTTTATTGATGATTACTGACTAGAGAAATAACAATTAACATTTCTGAATTGAACAGAATTGATTGTTGTGAAGAAATTTGCCACTGTAATACAGTCGATTCTCGGCAAATTCGAACTGTATGTCTTAATAAATCCACTCTCCATTACGTTTTCGAAGTTTGAAACAAGCTAATTTCAATTAAATTACTTAGAAGCCAATAAATGTATCAACCAAACAACGAGAAGACTTTTTTGACAGCGTCAGATGATGTTTTGGAACAGCTGACGTCATAAACTCTTATTGGTCTTCAATGCCTCGTGACTTGAGACTGATTTTTTTAAATTACTGTTATAAATGATAATTTCACAATATATTGATAAAATGTTGAAAATTCTAAGAAATCTGACAAATATGAGTAGATTCCACAAAGTAAGGGTCGAGACAGTAAATTTTATTTATTAAATAATAACTGGCTGAAAAATAATGGGAACTATTGTGTTTTTTAGTATTTCTATGATAAAAACTACCACCTCACGTTAAAATATTGTTTTTATTTGGATAGTCAATATCTCTATTAACTTAAAATTACTCACAAAGTATTATTTTTTCTAAAATAACTATTTGTATAACAAGTTGCAAAATGAACGTGTTTTTTGTACTAGATGTGAAGTTTGCATCAGGAGTCATCCAACACATTGTGTACAAAAAATATGATGTTTTCTGACCACAAGAAGCAAGCTGCGACGATTTGTAGCGATTGGCGGCAACCGTGTGCGACGAGTTCATATGAAATATATAAAAAATTACAGGTAAAAGGTCTGGTGGTGTTTTGTGGCTGTCGCGTGTGACCACACTTAAACAAAGATAAAAAAAATATTTAAAAAATAAAACTAAAATGGCGTCAGAATTGACATTTAACAGAATCCAAATTTGAATATGTTGCATCAGAGTCTTAATGAATCGTGAATGTTTCTGATACAAAAATAAATTTTTAAAAAGCTAACCTACTTTTCCATAGGCATTTTGTGATAGCTGTTAATGTTTCCAGCAATGCGTGTTGGTCTTGTATTAGATTTTATTTCTTGTTCACATATTCAATATAATATTAAATTGATGTTAGTTATATGTCCAAACAGACTTTCAAGAGAACAATTAGAACCAATTTAGTTATAGTTTATATTTAATTAAATGCCGTTGACAGTGATTGTAAGGTATAAAGATTTATTTTTTCACAAATTTTTGTTGTATCCTGCATATAAATATTAATAATAGACAATCTATTTCAGGTTTTGATGTGCAACTTTTGATCCCTTCACAATTCGCCGTTTAACATCACTTGATAGGTCTTGAGAAAACTGGCAAATATTACTTAATAATAATAATACTTTCATATATTGATTTTAATGAAATTTATTTATTTTTTCAAGAATTAAAATTATGGAAAATATACTGCCATAATTCTATAAAAAAAAGGTTCACTATAGAATGCGCTTGGTACAGGTACTTAATAAATTAGATGCTGGTTTTTTGAAGACAAATCTCCATTTATGTATGTCCTCTGAAATTGTACTTGCATTTTTTATTAAGCGTATGAATGTAAACAAAGCTGTGTAGATTGATATAAAAACCATTTGATGTATTTTTCTGTTTTACTTAATATCCTTTCCTAGTTATACATTTTTAAGTTATACAAAGTACTCTTCTTTCAAAGTCAGTTTTAAAAAGCTGATTTTACAAGAGTACTGCGATATTTTCCTAATAAGCGCTTTAATTGTGTAGATACCGACCAATTTACCAATACACATTATCGCCTATTATTATAAGCTTCGGGAATAACAGTTTACTTTTGAATATCAACGTCGCTAATACGCTACTATAGCGGATGCGGAGAATATGCAAAAACTATTTTCAACCTAGGGATGGATAGGAAATATCGATATTTTTTTAGAAAATAATCGATAAATATCGTCGATACTATCGATATTTTATTTTAAGGTATCAAATTCGATATTTTTATTTGTGAAAGGATTGCTTCGGCTGTGAATTTAGCGGTTCCGGATAGTAAGCAGATTGATAGGCGAACATTTTAAACTATATAATCGTGCTCCTAATGTCAATATCTGACCAGCGCCGGGACTTCGGCGGCCCATAGGCAGAGCATGTGGTGGAGCCCCCCAAATCGTTTGTGGTTAACTGTTGAAAGTTTCTAAGTCAAGGTAAAGAAGAAAGTAACTAAATAAGTTGGCTAACACAAAATTTATTCAAAATTAAACTAGAAAATGACTAAAATAATTTTAGTTTACCTACAAGCTAAATTATTATTCGTCTGATTTTCACATCAATAAACGTATCGATAATATCGTCGAAGTCTGTTTCCCTCAAAACATCACTCTAAACTAAGGAGAGTTAAAAAATTTAATCTGTCCTCGGTCATGGAACTTCGGAGTTTATTTTTTATAAGCTTCATTTTTGAGAAGGATCTTTCAGCTGTACAATTTGTCACCATTAGTGAGATAAATTTTCAGAATTACCTCAACGTTGGGAACGCACATTGTTTTTACAAAATTCATACATCCATCTTTTATTGCTAATATTTTTTCTGTTCATATTCTTCATACTAACTATTAATAGTTTGAAATATATTGAATTCGTTGTCAAGAGAATCATCTACGTCGTCGCAGTAGGTTTTCACCAAGTTTTGGCTGGCACATAAATTTTCTTGATCAGAAATAGCAGTTACATTTTTCAAAAATCCAAATCGTTCATTTAGGAGTACGCGTTCATTCTCTTCTGAAGAGCAGTCATGAGCTGGTCGACAACTAGGATGTAGCTTTGAGTCCTAAATTTGTCCGAACTTCCGAAGCTTGCGGGCAATTTAAAATGGACAACTGGACGTTTCTTTTTGTTTTTCTCCTTTTTTCTTCTTCGTAGTTTCGGCAATCAACTAGCTTGAAAGCTTTTACTGAATATTCATTAAAACTGTCTCTTTTATTTTCAATGCTTGCCTTTAATGAAGTAAGCAGTGCCGCAGCAGAATTCAAGTCCAACCTAGGATTTTGTAGGCTTTCGCTGACTTTGTTTATATGTCCCAAAATATCATCCTAAAAAACTGTATATATGGCTGTTTCTAACTTTGCCATCCTATCATACAAACCGAAAGCTGTTGCTCTTAATTTAGCTGTGTCTTCTTCGTCGTCAATAATTTCTTCGAGGGCATTTATGAAACCTGTATAGCCCCGCCAGCGTGCTTTAGTGGCTTCAACTCGACATGACCAGCGAGTTGTCGTTCTTTTCGGCACAAGAATAGGTTGGTCAGTTTTAGCTTGTTTTAAACAGCGACTAACTGTATTGTACCTGTTCGTTGAAGCCGTAAAATATACGTACAGTTCTTTTAAAAAATCAAAGAAACTTATTGCTCTGAGACAACAACTGGTCGCCGATTGAATGACAAGATTAAGCGAATGGTCAACGCACGACACCCAAGCTGCTAGTCTATTTTTATCTTGTATTAATTAAGGTCATTATACGGTATTTAAGTTGTGCCTCAATTGTTTATTAAAAATGTTTTCTTTTGCAAATACTAGATTGCCAAAGATTGTCTTTCTCAGGTTCTTAGAGTTAGAGGACTTTGACAACCCCTGCTATAACTGGGCCCTACAAATGAAACTGATTTTTATAGGTCTCGGGTTGAACGACATGTGGAATAACCTCTCTTTTGGTTCACTAAAAAGCCATTACGATGCAATTCTTGAGAATTTTAAACAAAAATTGTATAGTTCCGACTTACAACGCCTTGCTAATAGTAATTACAGTGTAATATATAAACATTTAACAGTCACTGCAGGTCCTGCAGATTATCTAACTAGTAAACTGCCGATTAAATTAGTTCGAATATTTTGTCAGATCCGTTTATGTTCGAAAACTTTGGTTAGAATAACGTATAAGGGAAGTATTTATACCATTAATCAAGAAGAAATTTGTACTCTGTGCAACTCGGGTCAAAATGAAACGCTTGAACATATTGTGCTCCAATGCAGGATGTATGATTGTATTAGAGTGCAAATTATTAAAAATCTGCATAATTTTGATGATTTCATTGCCTTATTAAATACTGCTTCTTTGGCGGATATCAAGCAAATTTCGAATTATTTCATTAGCGTACTCAAAATTCGCTCATTTATTATAAACGAATAGCTTGGGTTTTACACAAATTTTTTATTTTTTTTTCTCGCTCTTTTATTGTTAATTTTCATTGTGATTTTGCTGCATGAACTATGTATTTATTTATAGACACTGTACCGGATTTCTTGCTATATTGATTTGTATCAATTTGAAGCAATAAAGATATTATTATATTATATTATTATTATATCTGTCACTCATTGCAGAAGCATTGTCGTACGACTGTCCACGAATGTTCTTCATGTCCAGCTCGTTTTGGTTTAGAAAATTAATCAAGCCCTCATACATATCATTCGCCTTATGACCCTGGTTAGGCATAAGAAAAATACTCAACAGGAGCGTGCCCTTCAATAAACCGAACCACTAACGTCAATTGGTCAACAAGGCCTTCGTCAGGAGTCGAGTCCAGAGAAACTGAAAAATATTTTGCAGTTTTCACTCGATAAATATTTTTTTAAAACTGCTTTTCTTAAAATATCTAGCAGTTCCTCACAAATCGTGGATGAAAAGTAGTTTGTTTGACCACTTCCGCGGTTGCCATGTTCTTCTAAATTTTTTTAAAAAAAACATCGTAGTCAGCTGAAAGTTCTAATATTCCAAGGTGGTTGCAGTTGTTAGGAGATCCGAGAGTTTCGTTTTCCCCTCTAAATGCCAATCCCCTTTCGTTGAGAAAAGCTACTCGCAACACTCTTTTAAGAACTTCTCGCCAATACTATTTTCCATTTGCTTCGCCAGTTCTCGATCTATGCGATCAATTAAGGTATATGCAGCCAATATGGCCATGCCAAGATGTTTTATTTTTTTACATCACGATGTTTGAACTTTTCAAAATTTTGGATAAGCTACAGCATGAAGTACATTATTAGACAGATATTGTGTGTAAGTAATTAAAAGTCAACAATATTGACCATTACAAAATATGAGTAATATAAAAAATAGGTGCAACTGGCCATATTGCCAACCAGGTGTATGGCAATATGGCCATACAAAATATTATTAATGTAATGAATGTTATTCGGGAATAATTGAATTAAAAGATCAAAATAATAATGCAAGTCCAAAAAATAAATTTATTATGACGGGTCAATACAGGGTGATTGCCAAACAGATTTTTCATTCATAAGAATCAAATTTTCACTCACAATCTGGACATATGAAAATCTCTATGACATTGTTTTTTGGTGAGTCCAATGCACTCCTCATGGACATAATCCTTACATTTAACACATAAGCGCATATCGATTTGTCTATCCTCCCGGCAGAGTTTACAATACCAAGACTCCTTTAAAATTTGACCTTGTGGTTTTGGTGCTCTCGATATTATGGATTTTTTTTTGATATTTGTACGTGTACATTAGTTTTGTTTTCTTTATTGAACATGTTTCTTGTAACAACTTGGGCTCTACTGTTCAGAGCAGGTTTTCTGGGTTTCTTAGCTTTGGCTGGTGCTTGATCCGGAGTTGGCAGCATCTCAGTAAAAGAGTTGTTCTTATTCAAGGCAAGATATTCTACAATTTCTTCTTCAGAATAAGATTTATCAGATTCATCGTGTACACTGAAAAGACTCTCTGTATCAGTGCTGCTGTCATCATGGGTAGAAGTTCTGTCTCTAGTCCGGGTTTTCTTTTGTAATCAGGCCACAACACAACAGAACATGCACCCGTCGTGTCCCTTTTGCAGCTAATACCTTTTGTTGATGGTGCAAACAGAGCCTTTCTCGTCGATATTATAGATTATATTCAAAGATCTCATTATTTCTTCTAGCTTGGTGAAATGGTTTTTTTTAAATATGTTAATGGCTTTGGCTGAGGCCAATTATTAGCCATACTATGTAGGTGTCTGATTATTTTATTAAAAATTTGTTTAATTTTTCTGCAGGATTGAGCACAGTGCACATGTTTATTTGTTAGTATTTTTTATTCTAATTCAACAATTTTTTTCATTTTCTTGTTTATATATATTTTTTTAATAATAATTTTTTTTTCCATAATTTATTTATTTTTATTTTTTGAACCTTTTTTTTCATAATTTGTTTTTTTATTACTTTTTTAAAGCGTATTTTTTTCATAATTTGTTTTTTTTTAAATCATATTTCTTTTCTCATAATTTGTTTTTTATTTTTCTTAATATTTTTTATTTTGGATTTTTTTCTAATTTAATAATTGTTAGTAACAAATACAATGTTGTGTTTGCATAATTGCTTACAAATTTTACAATTTAAGTTTGCAGTTTATCATGTGTTGGTACAGTATGTAAAGAGTGTTTATACTATCTGAGAAAATAATACAATTAAGGTCTATTGGAAGGGTTATATTGGCAGTTATTAGTTGATTATATAATTTCCTAATATTTTGGATATGTAAAACGGACACTCAAGTAGGATGTGTGTCAGTGTACCTATATCACCACAGGAACAATGTGGGTTATCAATCATATTTAGACGATGTTTATATACAGGAGTAAGTGCATGATTTGCACGCACTCGATTTATTGTAACTATAAAATTTCTGTTCACCTCTTTGTAGAACCAACTTTGTTTAGGGATCCTATCCTGATGTTTTTTAAAGTTTAATCCAGTTGTAGATTCATTATAGAGTTTTTGCCACTTTTCTTTAATTTTCCGTTTTTGTGATTTGAATATGTCGGAGGGTGGGAATTTAAGTTGGAGTTTTTCTCCTGTTTTTATGGCTTCCTTTGCAAATTTATCAGCTGTTTCGTTACCAGTTATACCAACATGAACTTTTATCCATACATATATGACTATTTTGTTATTTGTGTGAATTTCGTGGTATAAGTTCAAAATGTTTGCTTCAATATGATTTAATGTTCTCTTTATGTTCATATTTTTTAATATGTCCACTGCGCATTTACTGTCTGTAAATATTACATATCTATTTTTATCTAAATTCGATATGTATTTCATTGCTTGTAAAATTGCTGTTATTTCTGCTATATATATATATATATATATATATATATATATATATATATAGAAGTCTCTTTTGGTAAAGTATATTTGAAATGATGTTTTTTGTTTATGTGGTAGAACGCGCAGCCTGTTTGTTCATTTGCTTTTGAACCATCTGTAAATATATATTCGTAATTTGGCCAGTATTTGTTTTTGAATTTATTGAATTTGGTTCGAGTCAGGTTTGGTATTTCGTCTTGAATTTCGAAATAATATGTTGGTATTTTGTGAGCGTAGAGATTTTCAGGTAGGTATGTAAAGTTAGGTAGTTTCCCGTTTGTATGTAATTTGTGTTGGTAGCTAGATATTTCCATAAGACTTTCCACTATAGCTGGTTTTTTTTTGAGTACCAGTATTTATAGGTGAGGACCTTAACTGTTAATGATTGTAACCTGTTGAGGTATGAGGCTTCCTTTGCTATTATTTTAGAAATAAACATATTACTGAGTAATTGTCTTCTTAGTTTAAGAGGTGGTATTATTGCTTCCGCTTGCATAATATTTATAGGGGTGGATTTGTTATATCCTAGACATATTCTCAAAGATTTATTCTGTTGGGCTTCAATTTTGTTTAAGTGTGTTTCAGCTGTTGTCCCATATAGATCACTTTCATAGTCTATAATTGACCTTACCATTGTTTTATAAAAGAGTAATGCCGTTTTTGGATCCGCTCCCCACTTTGTATTGCAGAAAGCTCTTAATATATTCATTGATTTTCAGCTTTTTGATTACTTGATGTATACAGTCTTTCCATAAAAGTTTCTTGTCTAACAGTAATCCAAGGTATTTGATGGTATTTTTTATGGGAAAGGTGTATTTACCTAGGGTTATCAGATTTTGCGGACAACTTCTAGTTCTGGAAAAGATACATACTTCGGTCTTGGTTTCTGATATAGACAGCCCAATATTAACAAGCCGTTTTTGGATTGGACCAAATTCCGCGTTAATAATTTTTGTACATCTTTCAACTGATTTTTCTGTGGTGTATAACACAATATCATCGGTGTATTGTACTATTTTAGATTTTGGTGATATGATTTTTTCAATATCCATTGTATAGAGGGTGAATAGGATTGGACTGAGAATGTTGCCTTGTGGTAAACCGTCTCTGAAAATTCTTGGATCTGAAATGTGTTGGTTAATTTTTAAGGAGACTGATCTATTTGAATATGCGTTCTTAATGAAATTTGCCATATAACTTGGTAATCCTATGTTTTTCCTCCAGTAAATTCAATTGGACATTATCGAAAGCTGATGCTACATCGATAAATGTAGCTAAAGTGTGGTGTTTTGTGAATAACCCAGATAAATATCGTTTACTAATATTGTTAGAGGTTCTTGGGTGGACCTACCTTTTCTAAATGCATATTGTGAGTCAGGCAAATTTTTTCACTCTCTAACCAATGTTCGAGTCTGTTCTTAATCATTCTTTCCAAAGTTTTAAAGACGCATGATGAAAGTGATATAGGTCTATATGATTCTGGAGTATCGTCTCTTTTACCTGTTTTTTTGATGGGTAAAACGATGTAGTCTTCCCATTTTTCGGAGAAAGGTATTTTGTTTGTCCAGATAGAGTTGAACAGTTCTAGCAGAGCTTTTTTATGTTCTATCGGTATTTTATAAATCATTATATATGAAATATTTTCCTTACCGGATGCGGTATTTTTGGTATGTTTCAAACATTGTTCTAGTTTCCACATATTGAATATTGAGAGTAGAAATATATTGTTTCGTTGTACTGTAGTTATTTGGTGTATAGATTTGTTGTCAACCCCAAGGGGAGAGATTTTGGTATGAAATTCATTTACCCAGTACGCTTCAGGGTCTATTGGTGTTTTATTTGATTGTTTTCTATTTTTAAATCGATTTACTTTATATATTGTAGGTTGACTGGAATTTAGGGGGGGGAAGATTTGGGGCAGTGTATATTCATAGTTTGTGAATTTGTCACATTTGAGTTACTGTTTGTAACACTTGCATAAGAATTTCTACCTATCTGTTTGCTTGCATCATGGTAACCTATATTATTTGTTGACACAGACTCTTTAATTAAATTCCGGGCACGCTTCTAAGTTACTTGTAAAATGGTCACCCGAACAATTGAAACATTTTGGTGTAAGTTCAGTATCTTTGCAATCTTTAGTGTTATGAGATTCTCTGCATTTGCCACACCTTGGCTTGCCCTTGCACTGGTTTCCAGTATGTCCGTATCTTAAGCAGTTAAAACAAAGCAGAACTTTTTGCTTATATGGTTCAACTTCCTTCAGTACCTTATTGATTGTAATATATTTCGGTAAAATTTGTGATTTAAAGTGAATGATACATGTTTTAGTTGGAACATATTGTGCGTTTCCTATTTAGTCTTTTAACTTGCACTACTTCAAACTTGCAATGCAAGTCAAACATTTTTATTTTATTTTTAATATAATCTTCCGAGAATTCCGTTGAAATATCACTGACTACGCCCTGTCTAATAACCATAAATTTAGGTATGTATATTTCCAAATTGTTTTTAATAAAAATTTGATAATTTTTCCTGGATAATAGGTAGTTAGCTGATTTGTAATCTTCAAACTTAATTCTTATTCTATTTCTGCCAATTGAGTCAATGCTAGAAATTTTATCATCAATTTCCGCGAAATTCGATAATACAATGTCTCCTATTCTTAGCGCATTTAACCTACCTTTGAATACATTTGAATTGTTTTCTAAATAAACATGAAAAGGCCCTAAATCATTTTGTTGATATAAATAATCTACCTTATGTTTTGCGACCTCTTTTTCAGAAGTATTAATTGAGGTAATTACTGTTTTACTTTTTTGAGTATTTGTTTCGATTATTTCAGAATGTTTATTTATGATACTTATCTGGTCTTTTTTCTCGAATCCTAAAAATTCGTCTACCGGGAAGTTTGTAGTTTCAGCATTACTTAATTCCATATCAATATCTTTATATTTATTTTCAGGGGGCCTTCCCCCGCTAGTCCCACTCATAGATTATATTTTATTTTTCACTTAATCAGAGAAATACATTTCACAAATCACTTAATATATTTTGATTCTAAATAGTTTTTGTTTAGACTATAGAGATAACACCGATTTTGCTAATTAGCTCTTAATTATGGTACGTCCGCTCTCTAGGAAGGTCCGAAACACTGTGTGAAATGGTCATCAACAATAAATTTGTTTAGTTTTTGGTCGCTTGACGGGTTTAAATTTTGTGCTTTTCTAACTCGTATTTGAGGGTTTCTTTCCATAAATCCCTTTAGCCGATATCGTCCAGCCTTTTCTTTTTCCTCTTTAAAAGGATACGGAATATTTTTCAACTTGGTATACCGGTAAACACATCGACGAAGTACACTTGCAGTGAGCGGGTAACCTACTTGGGATAAGCGAATAATTCTTCGACTTAATTCAGTTTCTCGTTCTTGAGTTAAGATTGGCTTGCGACCCATATCTGCTTTTCCAATCTCACCTTTTTCTACATAGCGCCTAAGGGTTCTTCTTGATAGACTGAAAGTGATACTCGCCTTATTTACTGACATTCCCCCTTTCACAGCTTGAAGCGCGTGGTTTAAGTCTCCTTGTTTCCATTGGCCTCTTAAGCCCTGGAGCGAATACCACCCATCTTTATTCCTGGAACAAGGGAGAAAAAATTATAAAAGAATAGTTATGATATCCTTAACATACGTATTTCTACAAAAATGCACATGTATATGGCCATGGCCATGTTGCTATCTATCAATAGGTTTGTTCCAACCTGCGTCAGTAACAGTTTATTACAGTCAGGATTCTGCGCACTAACTCTGGTTGGAACACATTTGAGTTAGTGCGCAGAATCCTGACTGTAAGAAACTTTCTGACGCAGGTTGGAACAAACCTTATAATGGCTCTATTGCTCACATGTACCAAATTAACTGTTTTTTTCAAATATCAGGCACTATCATAAACTTATCAAAAAAATAACTGCACTATGTTATCATCGTACATTTGCACAATCTAAACATAATATCAACTTAAACAATACTTACGTGATTGTTAGTAAAACAGTAGATTTAAAAGATTTCACTTTTATATGCGGTAATTTAGAATTAAAATTTTCATTTGGAAAGCTGCACACACTCGGCGGTTTGCTCAAGACTGATGACTTTAGCGGCCGGTGTATTTGGCGAATATGCTGTGTATACATTTTGCGCCGTCTATTTCAAATTTTAGGTACTTACCGAGTTATGAGGAATTGGCCATATTGCCAACTTGGCCTCATTGGCTGCATATACCTTAGTTGGGATCGCTCAGTATAATCAATTGAAGCCTTTAAATGATTCTTCGAGGTTTCATGTTCAATCAATCGTGCGACGGCATTTCTCAAATCACAAAAGCCCTCACAAGTAAAATGTGAACGTACGATAAAAGCTTGCATACAAAACAGAAGAGATGCCCTTTGCTTGGAGAAAAACATAACCACCAGCGTTTTTTAGCCTCACCGTTTTATATTCTTTGAATGAAAAAGCTTTTCTTGCATTTCTTTATATATATATACTAGTTTTTCCAGACTCGGTATACAATTGCGGGGCTGATTTTTTGTCGAATAGTTCCTCGTTGCAATACTGAAGGGAGGTGATGTCCATTTTAATACAACAATCAATGGTACCGGGGGTTCAAATTTCAGGCCACAGGCCAATGTCTTTTTCCAAGTTAAAACATTCACAGATGTTGTCAGACAGATGCTCCAGAGCTTCAGTTAATGCTTCTGTTGATGTCGCAGGCGCGTCTTCAAGCACCTGAAATAAATAATTAGAGTAATCGTAACGTATGATTCGAGAAGTTAATAAATTTGCCTACCTATTATAATTACACATTGTGTACATATTGCATACTCGTTTTTATACTGGCGTACGGTACGTACCTATATACAGGTATTAAGATTGTAAACTATTCAGGTGATTATTCCGTAATTATTTAAGATATTAAAAAACTTTAAACTGATATCAAAACTACGTTACCTAATGACTAAAATGACATCAGTAACTAATTCAAAAAACAACGAATAGTGTTCAAAGTTTTAACATTAAACTCTCCCATACTTTTTATTTCCATACAAAACTTTGAACTCACCATCTAAACAAACTAAATTAAGTTTAATTTAAAATATCAAAAGATTGGTTTATTACTTTGTTAGGTTTATAAAAATTTTGTTTATTATACTCAATCTAAATCTAAATAAGTAGACTGAAGCTTAGAGTACTAATTTCATACATAATGTAAAACGGAAGTGTTACAGGTTTCAGGTATCCAAAATTTGAATAATTCTCTATTTCGTTTTATACTCAAAAAATCCCAATGGCACAGGACCAATTGGACAGGCTTATTAGATACAAAAGTAATAGAATGTTTTGAGATGTACGAAAAACCAAAGTAACATTTTGGCATCAAATCAAAAACAAAAAAATAAAAAATACTTCTGGTAAATTCGTGAATTTTCTTAAATAAATATTTTAATGTACGATTTAGAGAAAAATGTTGAATACAAAAGTTGTAGAACGTGTTAAGGTCTATGAAAAAGCTTAGTAACTTTTTTGCGTCCAATGAAAAACAAAGGAAATACGATTTTTTTTCAACTTTGACAGGCCGCCATTTTGTTTTACTGGGCCGATTTGGCTCATTAACGAACTCGTCCAAGATTTTGGCCTAACCGATTTTTGTAGCGAGTTTGGTTTCGATCCGTCAAAAAATACGCCCTCTATCGTGCTTACAAATTCCGTTATAACGTACATATATACAGGGTGTCCTGGGACTAATGGGAAAAAAGTCAGGAGCGTATAATCTGAGCCAAAATAATGTTAGTACTTCATATAAACTTTTTCTATGCAGGCCCTCGTTTTCGAGTTATAGGACTCCAAAGTTTTAATTTTGAATTTGGTTGTTATTTTTATTTTTTGTACTAGTTATTTGATCTGAATTCAAACAAAATAAACAATATAAGTATTGATTTTTGAGTGACTTGTTCCATTTGGCACTAGAATCAAATATATAATATTGACTTATGTGATCTGCCACACAATAAGAAACAGAAACTCCTAAAGCTTTTAATACAATTAACAACAATACAGAAGTTATTATAGTGATAAGAACTAAAACAATAAAATTCTTAAACAAAAATCGCACATTTCTAATTGGGAATGTCAAAAGAGAGTTTTCGGAATTTTTCAATTTTGATTATTATCAGTATCGAATTCATCCCAATCGGGATCTGTCGATACATTTGAGTCGGATGAAGGTAAGCTCCTATAAAAATTGTGAAAATCAAGTGGAATAAACTCTAGTAGAGGTCAGCCTTCTTTTCTTTTGATATTGATAATAACGTATTTCTAATTTTTTGGACGTTGCTACCATCAACTAATCATTTTTCGGATATTTTTTGTCACCTGGTATGGTTAATAATCATCCAAGTCAGTTTTACATTGGATGATACCAAACCGTTTACTGTACTTTAAGGTACGCACATATTGCCATTTAAAATCGTTCTGTGCAACGTTTTTTTTTCTTTTTACTAATGGACCTTTCAACATATTTGAAAACTCTAAAAAGTCGTCCTGAGTCATCTCAATAGACGAAAATCTAGGACCGCACAATCGGACCAACTGATACCAATCATGGGGATGGGCTATTAAAGCACTGCTTTTTTGTTTTTTCCTTTCAGTTATAGCATGATCAGCATCCACTTCCATATGTGATTGTCCAGGCAACATAAATTTATGTTCAACTGTGCAAATTCTTGGAGACTTTTTAAAAGCTAACGTAAGCATCGCTGCTATTACGAGTTTTTTTCTGTCCTTCGCACGTATGCGAATATTGTATTACTTTTGTAATTCCATCAGAAAGATTTTGGATATATTTGAAAATACATGAAGCTATTTCGTTGGCCCCACGAGCTGCAGTCGACTCATGCCACATGTAGCAATATGATTGGTTAGTTTTATTGTCGCGAATGGTTAAATTATAGTCCAAAGCTGGCGTTGGTAAAACACAATGGCATTTGACAGGAATGGTGTAGCCTTAGAGTAATAATAAACGTAGAGAGTGCTATTGATTCATAAACACGTTTATTTTTGCGGCCAACAATTCTAAACGGCAGTAGTGAAATAATGAATGACTTACAAAAAGTGGGGATTTTATTGTAGCTACATGGCCTTGGTAATTTCGGCTGTTTTTCTGACACACTTGGCACCGACGAACCATGATAATCCAAAAACATTAAATTAATGAACCTAAAAAGTTTATTTTGTCACTAAAAGTTTTGAAAAACACATCAAAACGAAAGAACTAAATGTTTCCTCTCTAGTCGTAATGGCGTTCGTATAAACAAACCACGTTTGACATTATTTACTACAATACTACGACCCTTTCAAAATGATCGTCGATCACAATCTGACGATATTTGCATCTCTCTTTATATGGTAATTAAACAAGGACAAAACTACTAAATAGATTACTATTGACACATTAAACATGTACTGAAATTTTGAGCAATGTTGTCACTTTTAGTTATAACCATAAAGGTATCTAAGGATACAACAAATACTTGTTTAAAATTTATATAAGAATATGCTTTTACTAAATAAAATTCAAGTATTATTAATTAATTTTAAAAATAGCGACTCAAATGCATAAATTAGTATGACTTTCTTTTATTTTCATAACTTTTTAACACATTTTAAAATAGACTTCTAATTTCATTTTTCCTGCAACTAAAGAGACTTTGTAAATATGGCAAAGCAGTGGAAGTGTTCGCAAGTGAGCTTAGAATGTGACTCAATGTTTGGGGCAAGAAAAAGATCAAAACAAACATCTATTTCATTTGTTAATCTGAGGGTGTAGCCAAGCACTGCTGTAAATCCAACGTTAAACATAGGATATTTTCATTTTCCTTAAATAGTTGTTTATCTTTTGCTTTTTGTTTATAAGTTTCATCAGCTAAAAATAAATGTTAGTCTCGCTTATTAGAAAGTTCACACTTTGTCACATCATCTGTAACAAGATCTATTTTCAACTTAAACTTGACGCATTCATCACAAGTATCCAATTTTCTTGGTTTAATCGTCAATCTTAAAGCATGACATTCTTGACTGAAATAGCGATAGGACACTCCACTTGGATATACTTCTCGGTGAAGGTCGTACATAATTTTCATAGTGAAGTGCGACGGTACAAATTTTCTATTATTTTCTCGTCTTGTGTGTAGATATACAAAGCCGGTTCTGGGGCACTACTTCGTAAAATGTCCGCTAGATGGTGTGACGGTGGCGCTGGTGTCGTTGGCGGGTGATTCGAATGTGTCGTTGGCGTGACGTGATCTATCTCGTGTTCTCTCTCATATGTTCTACGCCATTCATCTTCTGTGACGTCCATCGGTCCATCGCCTATTTTGCGTGGTCGTGTGTATCATCCGTTCACCTACCATGTGTGTGCACAACACATTTATCCAATTCGTAAAATTGAAAAAATATTTTGTTCCGATGGGAGAATCGAACCTACGTCTCTCTCATTCCTAGCAGACGCCCTAATCTTTAAACCATCAAGATTATTAACCTTTGTGTATTAAATGAGATTTCTTTTCGTCCGTTATGTGCGTGTGTGTTTTCATCGACATTTTTCAATACACCTTTGCTCAAAGAGGAAAAATTAGATTTTGATACAAACAATGTATATACGTGAATAGGTTCTACGTTAAAAAAGATATTTGCGTTGTTATTACAAATTATAGAATTGAAAAAATATTTTGTTCCGACTAGAGATCGAGCCCGCGACTCTCTCATTCCTAGCAGTCGCCCCAAGCATTAGACCAACAAGTTTCTCAAATAAAAACGTATCAGAAATGTACACATTGTTTAATATGGTTATGAAAAAGATCGATTTTTTGGTTCAAAACTCTTATCTAACAAAGCTTTCGTTACAACGGTGTTATTCCCATCAAAGAGAAATCAACACTAAATTCTTTTTTAATGTTCCGAAAATAAAAGTAAACCAAACGTCAGTTTGCTATAAAAATTTTACAGTCACCTTTAGAAAATTTCTATTTATTAATTCTGTATTTGTGGTGCCATCTCTGGATTAGATTGTGAGATAGCTGATGTAATAGTTGAATCACCCTTTATAATCGAATTTTAATTTAGAAACAGATCCTGACGCACGTGCGACGTTTAGTGACATGATTTATTATAATAATTATTTGTTCAATTAGTTTTTCTAAACAAATCAAAGTAATGCTCATAGTTCAATTAACTTGTATAATAAACAACCTTGCGTGGCCTAATAAAACCACTTTACGAGACAAACAAAAAAATAAAAGTGAAATAGATAATTTTCTGTTTTGATTTATTTCAAGAACATGAGTCAAGGGATATGGGTCAATTTTAAATATTTATTTGTTTTTTTTTTCATTTTGGCTATAACTTTTTTGGTGAATATGTGAAAAATACTTTATTAATTTTTTTAATAATGTAACCTTATCAGGTAATTGTTGGAGTAAAGGTCGACACAAGTAGTTCTAACACGAACGATAATTTTTCTTTGAAGGTTAGGTTATTATAATTGATGAGAATTCTGTTGGGGGTCACAGACTACTAACAAAAGATTAATAAAATTACAATACACTGAGTACCGGCAAAATAACGTATTGAAGAGGTCACTCGACGACAAAAATACAAACTTAGCCGCGCGTTGGTTTTATTATTTGAATTATTTCGCCAAGTAAGGTCTATTCTGAATATTTGATGAGTTTTCATATTGAACAATCCCCTCAGTATATACACGGTGTCCTAACAAAAAGTACCCTGCGGAGGTTTATAGAAAGTGATGAAATACGTCGACCTTGATTTCAAGTGGGGCACATTTTACCATAATATCTACTTGTATACGTAACGTCACCCTTATATCCTACACAGTCACCGCTTTAAACAATTTAGGTATGCGTCAGTCAAAAACTAACAGCGACCAGAGCCCGTCGATAAGCACCACCAAAACTTGCATCTCCGATTGAGTTTAGGCTCTGGAAAGACACTCCGGGGCTCAAACACTCCAAAATGTTTATCGCAAACCCCTCGAAGAAAGCCTCCTAATAGTTCCTAGAATGGCGTAGGTCTGATTACGTATTCTGACAATTATTATTGACAGGACACTATCGTCTAGGAACATACTTGAGAAGGATGGGTTTGCAACAAAAATCGGATTGTCGCTTCTGTTACGTGGAAGATGAATCTGCAGAGCACATATTCCGATTCCAGACCTTTGACTTTACCCGACTGGAACCCTTGGACTTCAAAGAAGTCTTGCATAGTACGACCATCTCTTTTATCAAAAGGTGTGGACTGTACAGCGAAATCTAGCAAGGTGTGAGCCACGATAGACACATCAGGGTCGCAGTGGAAGGCGGTAATTATTACCTCACTCACCTATAACCTTAAAGCAAATGCTATATGTAGTAACAGCATTTGCTTGGAGTAAAAGGTTAAACCAAATGCTTTAAATTGTATAAGTAATCAAATGCTGTTACTTTAAAGCATATTCTTTGTTTTTAGGTAGTATGTGCTTAATTGGTATAGCAAATAAAGACTGCTACTACTGGCCGCTGTATAAACGTACCATTTTTTAATGCAATTTACTGTTTCGACCCTTACTGTGTGAAAACTACTCATGTTACTTTCACAAAAGAAACTAACTGCTTCTAAATAATTCCACAATATAATGAAAAAATTAAAAAGAATCTAAAAAATTGACAACTGTTTCGATATTACGAAATACCATTTTTGTGATGGCAGGATATATAGCGAATAAAAACACGAAGAAAATTAGAGGTCGAACAACTCGATCGGACCATTAGTTTAGGAATAAATCGGGAAAAACCGGCCAAAGTGCAGTTTTTTCAAAAATTCATAACTCGGTTATTTTTTTCGTTGTAGCGTAGATCCTTCAGCCAGTATTAGTTTTTAATATAAACTTTATATGTGCAAAAATTAGGCACTGATGCATAGTTTTAGATATTTTTTACTATGCAATTTTCCAGCAGGCCTGAATGCGACACGTATGGTCCGATTTCAAGTACCAAAAACGATTTCGAAAGTAGACTTTTCATACTTTAAAACGTTCATCTTGATTTTGCGATATTCTTAGTTGTTACGGAGATATTTAAATGAAAAATCATAAAATACGCGCGAGCAACAGTATTACTGTATACATGCAGATATGGCACGAATTAATTGAAATAATAGAATAATCGATTATTTTATAACAATTCAACGATTAATCATATGAAAACAAATTATACTTTTAGGCGGTGATATGATATTAATATAAAATTTCGTCTAAATTATAAAAAATACCTCACAGAAACCACAAAAATACTTATTTTTAGAAAACTGCAGATGTATTTTCTTTACATTTTATAATTTTGAGCTTATATTTATGTACGTCACTTTCAAGTAGACAAATATACTACCAAAACTGCCATCTACGGATGTCAGTCAAACTTTGCGCCATGTACACGTCTTAAGTTGCTCTTGAAAGAATAAAATTTCCATTTAATAAACAATTAAAGTACCTAATCAAATTTAAATCACACAAATTTTTGAAATCACGTAAAATACCTTGTCGTATATTAAATTTATCCACCTTTTTCTATTTTCAATTGATACTTGCAAAGAAACATTCTTCCAAATAATTCTCAATTTATTGACTGAAATTTATTAAGATAAATTTTTTATATTACATAGTTATTTTCCAACTAATTTTAAGCTGATCTAAAAATAATTTGGCAAGAAAAAAATTTATAAGAATTGGCCTAATTTTTGGTATAAGGCTGCAAAAATTGGGCCGTCATATATTGAGAATTATTTGGAAAAATGTTTCTTTGTAAGTGTTTTTGATTATATTTCTAGTTGAACTTCGTCAACTGGCGTGGACATTCAACTAAATAAATAATTTTAATTTGACAAAATTAATGTCGAAATTAATAATTTATTATATACAAATTTACAAAATGGTACAAAGTTGTGAATACTGAACTTCGTTGGTTTCAGATCGGAAGACACTTTATGTTTCGATATGATGAATATTAAACTAACTTTGTTATTGAGCGTTGAGCTCGATTCGATGAGTGTGTAAAACTCGCGTAGATGAATGTAAAACTTTGCTATCGAGAGTATTGAACTCGCTTCGATGAGTGTAAAACTCGCGTCGATAAGTGTAGAACTGACGAGTGAAAAACTAACTTTGATGAGTGAGAGAACTTTGATGTTGAGCGTTGAGCTCGATTCGATGAGTTAGAAACTAACTTTGATGTTGAGCTCGATTCGATGAGTGTGTAAAACTCGCGTCGATGAATGTAAAACTTTGCTATCGAGAGTATTGAACTCGCTTCGATGAGTGTAAAACTTTGATGTTGAGCATTGAGCTCGATTCGATGAGTTAAATACTAACTTCGATGTTGAGCGTTGCGCTCGATTCGATGAGTGTGAAACTGATTTCTTCACGTTGTGAGACGTGTTAAATAGAAATCTGCGAGGGGCGTGTTTACACGTGAATTGGGTTGACCAAACGAAAATAAATATTTCCTATTGGCCAGTATCATTTGACTTGTCGGGTTCCTAGACAAGAATCAACTATGGGTGCCGCCATTAGTTAGTTAAATTTCTATGGACTACTACAATAGCAATTGTAACCTCTTTACTCAGAAAGGTAATTCAAAAATGTCTTTCGTATCTTCCGAACATCGCCCATAAAATTCATGCAGAAGTGACACTAAATTTAGGGTTTTTACAATACAATATATAATAGGGTGAAACGTGACCTTTTCCTAACTTCTTACTATACGACAATGCGACTAGATGCCGACTTTCAAAAATATGTTATTCTATATGCCCATACAAAACAATTTACAATTATTGTTGCAAAACGTGATATTTTAAAAGTATTTTGAAAATAAAATGAAACTATCCTTTGAATTTACAATAATATAAAGATCTTATCAATTCTGCAACATATTTTTACAACGCTATTAACTAAAATGAATTTACGCCTTAAATATATACAATATAAAAAGAACGCATACAAATATCTCACATATTTTAAAGGTATCGTAAACAAATAAATTTCAAGATTTTACAAACTTGAACATACTCCTCCCGTTGAGAAAATACGATCAATTATAAAGTCTATGAATGTTCATCTTCAGCATTAGTCGGTATAATCGGAAGTAACGCTACCTTCTTCACATTTCGGACAACTGAAGATTTCGCGGTTTTCACTAAAACAGTACGTACCACACCGTCACTACCGGGATAGCACTTCATGATTCTTCCTAGGGCCCATTGTGAGGGTGGAATGTTGTCTTCTCGTAGTAAGGCCACAGCCCCTTCGTGGATTTCAGGACCGGCCTTTTCCCATTTGGTGCGAACCGTCAACTCGTTCGGGTATTCCTTTCCCCACCGCATCCAGAAATGCGGTTTAACATTAAGTATGTGCTGCTCGTGAGACATATGTTTACTGGTAGTCGGGGGGTAATCACGACTTTGCAAGTTGGTCAATAAATTACCTAATAATATATTGCCAGGAATAAGGGGGATAGGATCGGTAGGGTCAGAAGAAATATTACTTTCGTTTTCTTTGTCCCGAAAAGGATTTATCAATCGCCTAGGAAAAGCTTGAGGCCAACGTAACGCAATTTCATAATCGGACCAATAAAGAGTTTGAATTTCTTTTCGGAGGCCCGTATTTACAATTTCCATGAATTTAGACAAGAGGTGTGCCCCTAAGACTCTAATTTCGGTATGGTTATCTTCTCGATAGGTACATCACGAGATTTAACACATGATAATTGCACTTTAATTTTTCTTGAGAGATATAGTGTGCGTAAGTAAACGCATGCGCCGAATGCCATTTCAGTTGCATCAGAAAATCCATGTCATTGAACGCCTTCAACATCCGCGGTAATTACGGTGCGTCGAAATAATAACAGATCATTTGACGGTGATGGTTGGCAATATGTTTGCCATTCAATATACAATATAATAAGTAACGATTCGTTCCAATCGAGCTTATAGATCCACAAGTATTGTAGGATTATTTTCCCGAGTACAATCACGGAAACCAATAATCCTGACGGTTCGAATAGTTTGAAAACTCCGAATAGTGTTATTCGTTTGGAAACCCTAATCTGAATAGGTTTCAATATATACATATTCGTGTCGTTTTGCGAATCCCAGTGAATGCCTAATGTTTTCAAGGTAGTGTCACCCAGTTGCAATCTCGGGTTTACATCTTCGACATGTATATTTTCTAACACCGAAGGATCGTTGGACGCTCATTGTCTCATTGTTAGACCGGCGGCGGAAAGAATTCCATTCAATTCTTTTATCATGATTTTTGCTTGCTCTTGACTCTTAGCGCCACTGAGGAAATCATCCACATAAAATTCGGTTAATAACAATGGGGCGGCTACGGGATACCTTTCACTCTCATCTTCACTTAATTGATGCAGACATTGAATTGCTAGATACAAAGCACATGTAATATCGAATATGACGATATTTAATTTAAAAATTCGTAAGGTTTTCATTTGATCTCTCCAAATGAGACATTGAAACTTACAGTATTCGTTTCTAACTAAAAATGGTTGACACATTCGCTTTAAATCACTTGCAATCACGAAGGGGTTTTCGCGAACTCGACTAGAAGTAGTTAATAAACTAGATTGACTATTATGACCGGTATACAGGGTGTCACTCGACGGTACACCTGCAGAAGTTTCTAAAGAACCGTGGTATACCACACTTACTTTCTTAGTTGGACTCGTTTCCTTACTGATTGCATGATGAGATAAATAATAACCTTCTGATATCAGCGGATTGTCCACGATAGGGAACATGTGAAGTTTTTTCGATTCTTGACTATCAGGAGCTGCTAATTTGCTTTTTTCCGCAGACATGGTAGCCTCTGCTTCTAATAATTTGTCGACCGGTGTAGGTCGGTGGACATCTGGGTCCGTTAATTTGCTTTGCTCGACAGGCAGTGTATTGCCTGTTTATATTAATCTGTTGACCGGTGCAGGTCGATGAAACTCTGGTTCTACTACTTTGGTTCGTTTTACAGGCAGTGTGGTGTCTGTTCCTACTAATATGTTTTGTTCTACAGGCAGTGTAGCGCCTATTCCTACTGATATGTCGACCGGTTCAGGTCGATGAAACTCTGTTTCTGCTACTTTGATTTGTTCCACAGGCAGTTTTGTGCCTGTTCCTACTAAGATGTCAACCGGTTCCGGTTGATGAAACTCTGATTCTGCTAATTTGATGTTAGTAGGTAACTTTATCTGCTCACGTTGGATCGATTCATGTGACATAACGTGAGAGATTACTGATACGTTTACAGCGGTGGATGTCTTTTTATCCGCGTTTAAACGTGTTTTGTTGGCCGTTTGCACGGTATCTACTTGTTGCACTGCACGGTATCTACTGCATGGTAGAACTGCGAATTTATCGAGAAACCTTTTAGCTCGCGACGTTTCCCACATAAAGCTTTCTTCGTAGCAGCTACGCTGATCAATTTCCTCTCGATCTAATTCCTCTATGCTATCTTGAATTGAACCAAATTTTTTATACGTTTTAATTGCTTCATCTAACGTCGCTTGAGTCAAATGTTTATGGAAACCCGTAGGCTCATCGTTTGCTTGGTCGATGAGTTTTCCTAATTTCGTAATAGTAGTTTGTATGTAACCGCGTTGCCGTTTTAGTTTAGTAAGCTCAGCCAAACGTGATTTGTTGGTGGCCGTTTGCACGGAATCTACTGATTGTGCCCTAAATGTACTGCATAGTGAAGCTGTGAATTTATCGAGAAACCTTTTAGCGCGCGACGTTTCCCACATAAATCTCTCTTCGTAGCGGCTACGTTGATCAATTTCCTCTTGATCTAACTCCTCTATACTATCTTGAATTGAATTAAATTTCTTATACGTTTTAATTGCTTCATCTAACGTCGCTTGAATCAAATGTTTAAGGAATCCCGTAGGCTCATCGTTTGCTTGGTCGATGAGTTTTCCTAATTTCGTAATGGTTGTTAGTATATAATCGCGTTGTCGTCTTAATTTCTTAAGTTCAGCCATCTCAAATTTAGTTTATGCGTGAGTATGGTAAGGAATTTCAACAATGTTTATACGATACTAATATGGAAACAGGGCGGATAATTGGCACATTTAAATAGATAACTGACCAACTTACCTTGATTATCCTGGCTGCTGCTGTGATGAATCCTTGGAACTGCGATTTGAACTGCTAATTGGACTGCTAATTGAACTGCTAATTGGACTGCTAATTGAACTGCTAACTGGACTGCTAATTGGACTGCTACACTGGACTGCTAATTGAACTGCTACACTTTCACTACGATTTGAACTGCTATACTAGCACTATCATTTGAACACTGCTCTCTTGGTACTGGCCCTTTACAATGTTATATAACAATACTTGTTATATCCGGCTATCGAAGGACCAATGTTTTATAACAGTACTTGTTATATCCGGCTATCGAAGTACCAATGTTTTTGATTATATTTCTAGTTGAACTTCGTCAACTGGCGTGGACATTCAACTAAATAAATAATCTTAATTTGACAAAATTAATGACGATATTAATAATTTATTATATACAAATTTACAAAATGGTACAAAGTTGTGAATACTGAACTTCAGTGCTTTCAGATCGGAAGACACTTTATGTTTCGATTTGATGAATATTAAACTAACTTTGTTATTGAGCGTTGAGCTCGATTCGATGAGTGTGTAAAACTCGCGTAGATGAATGTAAAACTTTGCTATCGAGAGTATTGAACTCGCTTCGATGAGTATAAAACTCGCGTCGATAAGTGTAGAACTGACGAGTGAAAAACTAACTTTGATGAGTGAGAGAACTTTGATGTTGAGCGTTGAGCTCGATTCGATGAGTTAGAAACTAACTTTGATGTTGAGCGTTGAGCTCGATTCGATGAGTGTGTAAAACTCGCGTCGATGAATGTAAAACTTTGCTATCGAGAGTATTGAACTCGTTTCGATGAGTGTAAAACTTTGATGTTGAGCATTGAGCTCGATTCGATGAGTTAAATACTAACTTTGATGTTGAGCGTTGCGCTCGATTCGATGAGTGTGAAACTGATTTTTTCACGTTGTGAGACGTGTTAAATAGAAATCTGCGAGGGGCGTGCTTGCACGTGGATTGGGTTGACCAAACGAAAATAAATATTTCCTATTGGCCAGTATCATTTGACTTGTCAGGTTCCTGACAAGAATCAACTATGGGTGCCGCCATTAGTTAGTTAAATTTCTATGGACTACTACAATAGCAATTGTAACCTCTTTACTCAGAAAGGTAATTCAAAAATGTCTTTCACATCTTCCGAACATCGCCCATAAAATTCATGCAGAAGTGACACTAAATTTAGGGTTTTTACAATACAATATATAATAGGGTGAAACGTGACCTTTTCCTAACTTCTTACTATAGGACAATGCGACTAGATGCCGACTTTCAAAAATATGTTATTCTCTATGCCCATACAAAACAATTTACAATTATTGTTGCAAAACGTGATATTTTAAAAGTATTTTGAAAATAAAATGAAACTATCCTTTGAATTTACAATAATATAAAGATCTTATCAATTCTGCAACATATTTTTACAACGCTATTAACTAAAATTAATTTACGCCTTAAATATATACAATAAAAAAAGAACGCATACAAATATCTCACATATTTTAAAGGTATCGTAAACAAATAAATTTCAAGATTTTACAAACTTGCACAGTAAGTATCAATTGAAAATAGAAAAAGGTGGATATATTTAATACACGACATGGTATTTTACGTCATTTTAAAAAATGTTGTGATTTTAATTTGATTAGGTACTTTAATTGTTTATTAAATGGAAATTTTATTCTTTCTAGAGTAACTTGAGACGTGTACACAGCGCAAAGTTTTACTGACATCCGTAGAGGGCACTTTTGATAGTATTTCAATTATTTCTGTAGTTGTAGTCTACATGTGACAAGAATAGACTCCTTAATCGAACATATTTTTTTCTAAGACTAGACTATCTACAATTGTACAATAAGCATGAAATGACATACATTTCATGCAAATTGTACACTATAAATCATAAACAAAACCGTAATATTTTTCATAACAATTTTTATTATAAACTTTCCTGCCGTCATTGTTGCATAATTTAAATAATTTTTTCTCTGAAATTATTAAGTCGGGTTCTGAATGAACCATATTTCTTTTTTCTTTTTGTACGTGTAACTACCTACTTTGTGAAACAAATAACGTTTAAAATTTTCAAATTATGACAACTCTGAAATAAAAATGTTTTATCCAGAAAAACTCGTTATAATTCTCCTGCGGAAAAAGTTATCAATTATCGTGTCTCTTTAAAGAAGTTATATCACCTCCTGCATCTACCAGGATAGTGACCGATGTCCTTCTAAAGCAACAGACCGAAAAAGCTATGACGTCATAAACATAGCCGCTGACAGTTACTGAGGGAAAACAAATATTTATTTACGTTCATTTTACCTTGGTAATATGCTTAAACATGGCTACTATTAATTTGTCGAGCATTGCGGAGCAGTTTTGTAAATAAACTAAATTGTTAGAGAAATGTGGAGACAGTTTAAACAGTGGATATGTCGTAGATATAGAGTATATGATGGAAGTTTTGGAGCGAAGCAATAAGGCATAATTACTTGATAGTCACTGCAGTGTCACTTTACAAATGAAAAAACGAATAAACTTTTAAAATATTACAACGGTCAAGACAAGACATAAATTAAATAATTGATTTGTTTTCCCTCAGTAACTGTCAGCGGCCATGTTCTGACGTCACACTTTTTCGGTCTATATTGCTATTCAACGCGACAATCGATTACAATCATTTCCTGTCATTTATAAAACAACATGTTCAACAATACATTATCGATATCAATCGATCACTCTGATTATAATCCGTCTAAAATTATGATGCTATTGAAAACAATCGTAAATCGGAAGCATCTGATTGGTCGAAAAATTTAAATGAACTGCCGTTTGTCTATGGGTTATGTGATGTAAGTGATAGCTTGCAATTGTATATTAAATTTTTAGTTAACAGAACAGCTTCTATAAAATTAAACGTGATTAAACTAAGTGAAAAGTGTGAAATACACGTAAAATTATCCAAAATAATGATGAGGTTATGTCAATATTGATTTATCTGATTTGTAAAATGACATGACAAATGACAATTTTTTTGGTCGTTCAACAAACATCAATCCGTTTTCGATTTAGATTATAAACAAAATCGGAATCAAGATCGAAGCGTTGAATAGCACTAATGACTAGTTTACATATCGGGATCAGCATGTCAATGTCAAATCGTCCTCACTAACGATATCCATTTTCGAATATTCATTTCTTTTTATCCTACACTACTCGAAAACCCAATTTTCGTAGCTCTATCGGAACGGGAAAGTACGTATTTGCACGGCTAGACGAGAAAAATGGCAAGTAATGGATAGGCAGGGAAAACAACTTCACAAAAATAACACTAGATGGCACCCTATTATAAATGACGACGCGGCTGTCACTTTTAAATTTCAAATTGTGGCTTAAAGCTTCAATCACAATGCAATTACAATTAGTGCTTAGAAAAATTAAACTCAGAATTCGAATTATCATCAATGAAATCTTGCATTCACAAAGAGAAACATAATGTAATAATTAGCTGATTTTTGGTTGCGTCCTCTTTGTATTATGGGCTAGAACAATTGACAGTGTTGACGCTTGACAATAACTTGTCAATGTAGAAGTATCAAAGCCATCAAATCAGACAAAGTGGTGGAGAAAATTAATAATAAATATGACTTCTAACCTCACAGAATGAGGTAACTTTTAGTATAATTACTAATATGTTCAATTATGAATGCTGAACTGCAATGACAGCTCACAAGGTTCTACGAATAATTGTAATTACTAATTGTTAATTTGTTCATTGTCACTGTACATTTAGGATTTTGTTGACATTAAAACTAGGATTGAAAATAGTATGTTACATAATATGGACGAATCCGACTGCAGTTATTCTACACCGAAAGGGATTATGCAAAAAGCAAGATAAGCTACACTAAATTTGCTACTTGAAAAGTCTAAAGAAAAATATAACCAAAAATATAAACATTTTATGGATTGGTATTTATTGCATTGCAAGGTACAGCGAAAATATTATTTTCAACTAATCATTTGCCATTTTTTGTGACTCGTTCATCTCATAACATTAAATGGTACAGTCAAAATATTTCCCACCTTTCATTTTGTCGGTAATAGTTCAATATTTCCAAAACACTCTGTAGTTCAGATGTAAATACTACGCCCATATGAAACATGACTCTTGGCATTTGAAACACTGCAATTAAAAATATAGATTCGTATTTGAAAATAACAACTTGAGAGTGGCACAATTATGACGATACTTTGTATATAATTTTTTTTTCACATAGAGCATGCAAGCTTTTCAATCTGACCCCTACGGAATAATCCACGGTATACATCCAGAGTAATTATTTTTTACTTCCTAGCGCATTTGAATAAAAACTTGTCTTTAAAAAGCATTTTTTATTATTTTATTTTATGCTTTTTAGTCTACTCTTCAATCTATGCATTTCTGATACAGAATCATTATTATAAGGTAATTTTTCTGTGAGTTTTGAGCTTTTATTATGATTAATTGGTTTGCCATAGTGGAGCCGCGATATTTAATTTCGACAATCTCCGGCTAAATTCGTAACCTCAACCCACAATTGAACCAAAATCACAAATCTCGTCCGCCATTTTGGAGAGGCTATGTTGAATTTATGAATTTTGACATAAAGATTAAGATTTCAGGTATTCAAACATCTGACTATAATTTACGGTTCAAATGGAAATTCAACGGAGTTCGTTTTTTTTTAAAATATTGTTCAATATTTGGATTCTTGAAAACTGGAAACATGTATTATACTCTATCTTTAGCTATGACGGTTCCAAAAAATGTCAAATGAGTCGCACATTTTATCAGTTTGAAATAAAACAAACTAATATACCAGAAATCCTAACTATATTGCATTGTTATTTCGGTGACCTTGTATATTTCAGTACTAACAACATTGCTTCAGATTCTAACGGAAATGCCGTAAAATTTGATATTCAGAAGCTGATTATGAAAATAACTCAAGTCCCATATTCAGAAACTCTCAACGTTATACATGATTCTCATGCAGACATTAATTCCCATTATTATATTAATAAAAAACCCTAGATTGAAAATGTAATTATAATACCTCTAAAAATAGCAACTTTAGATCCAGAACACTTTGGAAAATTTTGAATATGGGGTTTAATATGTGGCTTCCATTTGAAATAAATATTTGACGTAATCAACATCTGTAGATGTAACAGCACCTCTTGTAGAACCGGGAGGAATGTTATTAGTACTTATCATACCTCCGAAATGACGTAGAATAATAATATAGGATTTCTCGCACATACTTTCACATCTTGTAAAAAAGGATAAAATGTGCAACTCAAGAATCGTCAAAGATAACTCAAGGGTATGATAAATGTTTAACATAGTTTTTCTTAGAATTCAAATTAAAAAAAACATTTATGGAGTTCCTTTTGTAATGACGAAGTTCGTGAAGCTTCCGATTGAACCGGAAATCACAGTCAGATGTTTAAATATCTGTAATGTTCATCCCATGCACCCATACAAATCACCCAAATTTCAAATCGACCGATCATTTAATAACAAAATAGCGGGCTGGCTAGTAATTTCGTTGGCAAACTATATATATATATATATATATATATATATATATATATAGAGAGAGAGAGAGAAAATATGTTTATTTCGAATATGTACTGCTAATTTTTTATACCAAAATTTGTTTAAGTTCCATTAATAATATTTTTTTATGTCTATTCTATCTAAATCGCACAATGGAGAAGAGCTCTAATGATGATACTGATCTGAAAACTTGTACACAGTAATGATGGATTTCTCACTATATATTTCATTATCTCTTTAGATTCCTTATTCTTTTGATATAATCTTCACTGGCGTTACACCTAAGTCCAGCAATTCTAGTGAATTTAAGACTTTTTTAAAAATTTCGTGTTCACACTTTTCTTTTTGAAATTCAGTTTCAAAGTTTTTCATCAAAATTCAGAGCCTAAATTTTCACGGGTTTCGAATTATTCAAGAGTATGAAAAAAACCTTCATCAACCTCACACGGCTCAATGGTGCATATAAAGATTATTTGATTTCCATTGTCCTATTGTGAGTTCTAGTTCACTCTGTAGGATATATTGGAACATAGCTTTCATTTTTGCACTGCACTGTTTGGAACCGGTGGTGTAGTAATGAAAAGATTAGAGTTTTTTCCCAAAACCAAACCGCTATGGTGTTAAGAAAAAAACTCTAGTGTGTACATAGCTTTTATTGCTCTCTACAACTTTTATTTAAGACACTTTTGTCCTTAGATCAACTAAGGATG
The DNA here is from genome assembly GCA_963921935.1 of Galeruca laticollis. Classification (NCBI taxonomy): domain Eukaryota; kingdom Metazoa; phylum Arthropoda; class Insecta; order Coleoptera; family Chrysomelidae; genus Galeruca; species Galeruca laticollis. The sequence goes on from OY998176.1 coordinate 39,267,168, forward strand.
CAGCTATCGTCCATTCAAATATCATTGATACACCCTGTATATGCCAGAGAGAGTTTCAACGTCTCCGAAATTTGTATAATTTTTTGTGAAATTCAATATTCTAGGTCAATTACTAAGAACCCACCTAGTAATCTGATTGCATTTAGGTTTTCGGAATTTTCACAAAAAAAGTTGACTTCTGCTATTCTTCATCTCGTGGTTTACGTTGGAAAATCCAATTAATTTTCTACTTATTTACAGAAATTCAGAATTCTTTAGTTTGTTTTATCGCCAGCATTATTCATTTTTATCACCAGTAGTATTTTAATTTGCTTCAAAATCAGATTTGAGTGAATTGTAGAACGAAAATATCATTTTTCAATGAATAACAGTAGATCTAACATATAAGTGTGCTACTAAAACGCTGCCTACGGAGACCATGTGAACCTTGGTGTTTAGGTTTATACAAAAAACGACCAAAGTCACGTTCTGCTGGTTTCATCAGCAATAGATTCCCAAGCATTCACTGAACCGTTTGCGATATTTTGGAGCTCGATGCCTTGTGACGTCCGTATATCGGATATCATATACCGCGGACGCTACAGCTACCGCGATTTTAACATAAGCGGATGTTGGAACTTAGAGAAAATCTATTTATAATTAAACTTTTGAACCAAATTATACATTAACAGTAAATATAATTGATTGTACAGAAAAGGAAAAATGTATTAAACTAACTAAAGATAATGTAGACATACACTGAACTTAGAAACTCAGTCTATACGATTGCCCATAAAATAAACTGAACATAGATAACCTTTATATACGGATAGATAGTCGTTTCAATATTAAAATTTTAGTACATCTGCGTGGTTGTAGTCAAAACTAACAAAACCGCCAAAATTTAAAATCCCACGTGAAAATTTTATTGTTAATATAATTTCGGCGTTCACAGAATTATCGGATACAAAACAAAATACTTGTTCATTGAATGTAGAATAATCAAATGCAAATTTTTATATAAAGAGGAAGGGTTAATATTTTGTTTTCTTATTCATTTAAACATAACAATACAACTTAATTAAACCTTCCAGAGAAATTATACATTCAACACTTGTTTGTTTAGCAACGCCAAATTCTTAATATAGAGCCTCTACAGTGTTCAGGCTTGTTGTTTGAAGGTTTTGGCTCTGTTATTCTAAAATACTAGATGCTGCCTACTGTCAACACTGCTGGTTATTTTCGTGATAGGGGACATTTATCAGAAAGAATTGAATAACAAAGTTTATGAATGGTCATGTGAATGCATGTGTTGTGTATGAACTTTAGTAAAAAAATGATACTATTGACTAGGAACCTGAAGATGAAATTCATAACGAACAGTTATTTTGGAAAATGGTTCTTCGAAGATTACTCAATGTCATACTTACCATAGCAAAGAATTATTTGGCTTTTAGAACACATCGAGAGAACTTAAGTGAGGAAGGGCTCCTTGGAAAGTTCATGACTGTTGTACAACTTCTTGCCCAATATGATCAAATATTGCAACAAGTTTTGGATATGTATAAAAGTATTTTTGTTTATTTGTTAAATTTTGTTTCCATTTCATTTATTCTTTTATTTTATTCAATTAACTGTTTAAAATTATATATTTAACAATAATTTTCATTCAAAATCGTGCTTTTTTGTTTCCAGGATCCACAAGATATCTGAGACGAACAATTCAAAATTAAATTATTGAATGCTTGGGAAATATAGTTGAAAATCATATGCTAAAACACATGAGAGCATAACCGTTTTTCGCCATCATATTAGAAACAACACAGGACATATCGAAGGTAGAAGAGCTAAGCATTATTGTGAGGTATGCTGTAATAACTAGATCGAAAAATGGACAGCCAGTTGATATAGAAGTGAGAAAAGAGTTTCTGGGCTTTTATGCAGCATTCAAACATAAAGCGGCAGATTTAGTAAAACAGGTGACTTCATTTCTTATTGACCAAAAATTTATTTAAAAAAATGTGTGGGTCACGGTTATGATGGAGCCAGTGTGATGAGCGGTAGGTATAATGGTGTACAGAAACATATTTAGGATATTCAGTCTAATGCGGAGTACGTACATTGCACTACTCATAATTTAAATTTGGAAGATAATGATGCTGTTAGCAGTTGAGAGAGAGAGGGGCGAGAGAGAGACATAGCTTTATTGTCAAAATTTTGAAAAAAAATTAAATGAACTGATGTTTAGGGATAATTCCGTGTCAATTACAAGTGAAGAAAATTATGGACAGCTAATAAACGAAGGGATGGAAGCAAAAAATAAAGAGAAGAAAACGTCTCTGGACTATAGAGGATTAAGACGATATGATGTTTTGGCGGTAGGAAAAACAACTGTAACATGTCGCTGAGACATGTTACTATTTTCATCAATTATTTTGGAGCGTTACTTATTCGTCGGCTACTCCCACCTCTAATTCCAATTCCTATTATTTCAAATATTAGGAACACATCGGTAATCGTTTTTACCATCGTTAAAATATCTACTTAAACTACGATTGAAGTGGAACTCGCTCTTTTGGTTCATTTCTTCGCTGAGAAGTATTCAGTATTCTCCTTTTTAATCATATCATTTTGTGTGTGATTTTTAATTTTCTTCGCTGCTCTGCAGCCTGTATCGTTTACCTTAAGGACCACTTCCATGGCAGAAATCTTCTCGTCCATGTTAGCCGAAATAATAGGAGAAATTGACGAGATTAAGGTGGAAGCCTCGTCATTAAATAAAACTGTTTCTGGATCGAAGCCGTCATTTTCCAGTGCCCCTTTAAGTCTTTCTACTAATTCACTTTTCTTACCGGTCGTTTCCAACTCTCGATCTTCCAATGCTGCTCTTAACGCAGTCACTTTCAAGTCACATAGTCTCTTGGCCATTTTTACGTAGCAATTTATTTATATTATCCCACTTCTGACACCAATGTAATGTTTTTCTAATTTATTTAAACAATAAACGTTTTTATTACGGGTGGGATAAACTTTAAACACAAGGTATGGCTACTTACTAATTTATTTAAACTACTCACTAACACTTAATTTATATGCACACTAACTTAATTATTAATTTATATCAACACTCCACTGTTCGCTATTTCGGTGTATTCTTGTTTATTTGTCGCGATCACTTTATCAACTATATCGAACTCCCTCGGTTAGGTTCCTTATATATTAGTGCCCTTTTTACTAGATAATTCTATATTGGGGCTTATACAAAAACAATTGGCTTTCTGGCATTTTCTAGATAAGACTGGTCACAAAAACAATGTCTAGATAAGATAGTCACAATCGTAAACAATTCTAAGAAATCCCTGTGCATCCGCCATAATTTTAACTTTCATACATGGCTTAGACAGAGTCGGATTCAGGGACTATACCAGTGTAATGTTTCGTAACAATAATTAGCAATTTGTCGCCCATATCATTTAAATGAACCGCTTTCATTTGCAAATGCTCATTATATCTGTAAGCCCCAGCGACTGCAATAAGTTCAACCTAAAATACAAATAGTTCTTTAATCCATTCTAAATAATTTTCAGTATATTCCTATCTACAAATCAATTAATTGAAAAAATGAACACTGCCGAAAAACTGATGAATCCAGTGTCGAACCAGGCTTTTGAATATATACAAAATAATTCGGTAAACAGTGTCTAAGTGTTTAACCAGGTTTTTACAAATATTCAAAATAATTCGGGAAACAGCGTCTCAGTGTTTAACCAGGTTTTAGAAAACATTCAAAAGTCATCTAATAATTTTGATTTTAAATCTTACACCTTACATATAAATAAGTTATGGTGTTTAATAATGATGTTCAATAAAAAAATATGTAAATCTAAATATTAGTATTAATTATGTTCTTTAAAAACTGTTCGTTTTACACTCGCATTATTTGCCTTAACTATCGTTTAATAAAGAAATCGAGGGTCGTCGATCAAGTATAGTATTCAACTAACAATTTATGGCCATTATTCACTCGAGTGACTTGCGCCCTTGCCTATGGCTGGGGACGCAAACGTCACCCTGCGTGAATAATGGCTATCATAAATTGCTCGTTTAATAATAAACTATTGTCTGTTTCAAATAATGTCAAAATCATTTATATCTCACATTAATTTTCATGTACAAAAACAAACAACCAAATAATGAAACTGTACTCAAATTTTAATATTATTATTATCTCAGTATCTTTTTCTTTCGGGAATCACCTTGTTTAGGAGCGGTTTCTCAACTTCAACTCGTTTTCTAAGGTGGGAGAAAAACAAAAAGGAACATCCAATCTTTGCTAAGGTACCATTCAAATTCGCCGTTGGCAGAAGTTGGTTACGTTACACGCAAGTCCAGATTGGTACCACTTTCGCGCTTTCATTGTGGAATACTAATATCGTTTTGTTTTGATTTTGTGTTTGAATATGAAGTTCGTAATCGGTACTGTGTTGTTTGTTTTTATTTTCCATAAAGGTGAGATTTGAAATTGTTTTAATAAGAGTTTCGTTCAATAGATATATTTACTTTCACTTTTATGGATTTATAGACTTTTTTTATTAGAAAATTATTTCGTTAGTGGTAACAGATTTCATGTATAGATTATTAACACGATATAATGTATTTACCACTTTTTTATTCTCTTAATACGATAAAATTGTATTCTTACTTTACACGACACCTTTAAAATAACTTCATCGACAGTCATTGCCCGATTTTTTTCGTTCTCTTTGTTGAACACATTCGAAATAACTTCATTTATATCTACAACTTTTGACCTGACGGTGCTTGAATTTTTGCAACTTTATATGCTGTATGTATGTACCTATATTCTAAAATACGAGCGGTAATACAATTACACCACAACAATACTTTTAGTCGATAAAGATAAATATAATAATACAATTCAGTCATGCACAACGCAAAACGAGCTTCTTTTACCAGCCAAAAGGGCCTTTTGTTGTCCAGCTGCTAATTATGATCAAGTACAGTTTGTTTTAGTCTATATAAACACAGTTTAGAATTATGCCAGATGCCATATAGGATAAACGCACTCCTTTGCGCCCAGTTTGTCGAATTGCCGACTTTGGCATTTAATTTTACCATAATACTGTATACTAATATTTTTTAGTAATTTATTATATAGTCCTCATTTAATTCACTTTTTTAAATGTAACGCTAATGGACGCCCCTAAAACACAAAATTTATAAAAAAAATTATAAATCGAAAAGTAGCAAAAACATCTGTTTGGTTCAATTGTCGACCATTGAGAATAAAATTGGATTATGACCTTTGTTAACTTAGGTAATAGTATGAGAAAAAACAACAAATTAAGGCACAATAAACGATTTATCTGACGAATAATATTGAAAAAATAACAGACTACTGTTAGAATACTGTTAGTTATGACAGCAAAAATAACGAAATTTTCTAAAAATATTCAAGCAAAAATAAAATTCTGACTAGTAAGTAAGGTACGTATAAGAAACTTACAAAATAATTGAAAAGAAATGAATCAATAACGTATCTATCAACTTATAATTGATATTGAAGCTTTTCGAAGCTTCACTTTTCGTATTTCGAGCAGATTCGCATAACTCACATTCATAGTTCACCGTGAGTCAAAAGATTTAATTTTGTGCATTTCAGATGGTACCACCCAATACATTAATCACAACCAATATTTTTGTCTCTCTATTCTTCTGTGTCGCTTATAAGGTTAATATCACAAGAGCTACACTTGAGATGGGATTGAGAACCTTCTACTTTTTTATTATTTTTTAAAGTCGTCTTTCCATCTTCTTTTGTGGCAATTCCCTTTTCTTTAAATCTCTTTCAACTTAGTGTTTTAAATGAAACTCACGGTTTCTAGTTAATTCCACAATATAATAAAAGTTATTGAAAATTCTAAAAAAATGACAATTGTTTCGATAAATCAATATCATCGTCAGAATGACAGAAGTTACATTTCATTTGATGCCTACCTGATGTTTAGAAGTAAGGGTCGAGACAGTTAATTTCTCTTTCAAGTTTTCTTGTCCTTTTTTGCTCTTCTTTATCTTGTTTCTATTTTTTTTATTTTCGTGATGTTCTCACCAAGTTTTAGATTAGATGATATAGCACTTGGAAATTTGCTGGACGTAAGACTCTCTTTAGTTTTAGTTATGGTAACAGGACATTTCAGATGTTTTTTGAAAGGATCAACTGTATCATCATTTATTTCTGGTTCATCCGGAGTTGGTATTTTTAAAATGTTTTCTTTGTCATTTACTTTTATTTTATTTACTGATTATTTCTGATATATCAAACATTCCCTAGATGATATTGATTATTTTACTGCCAAAGCAGTATAGCCATCGTGGTTTTGTTGAATTACTTCAAAATTATCAATTTACAATACAGAAGAAGCAATATATGTTTTTGGTAACCTAATTTTTCATAGACACCTAAAGTGGGTTTCAGTTGAGGTTCAGTAGAAATTTCAGTAAATTAACTAGGAACTGTGTTTTGGTTCGCATCAAGATTATCTGTAGTGCTAGTTTCAGAAGTTTTACGTAGACACAAAAAATCTTTTTAGTTGTTCGTCTTCATTTGATCTTATTATGTCAGGTTCTTTACAAGATCCGCGTTTAAATAGTTGGCATAAAAATTAATACACTTGGTTCGTGTTAGTTAGTTGGTGGTAGACGAAGGAAATCCTTCTTGTTAAATCGCCAATTTTCTCCAACTCTGTTAAGTCTGCTCTACCTTTCATAGAGAGTTCTTCGTTAACATTGTTGATTACAAAATTGCAGAAAAATCAGATATTTCATCAATTGGGATTATTGAAATGTCGTTAAGTGACAAAAAAGAATCAAGTTCAGGTACTTGCAAGGTATCGTTTTCTAAGGACCGGTTATCCATATTTCCTGGTTCTTTTAGTTTGGAGCCATGTGAGATTTCGTTCAAGGATTTCGAATTTCGAGGCGTTTTTACAGATTGAGTGATTTCGAGGTGTTCTTGACTTCGATGAACGTCTTTTTATTCAGACAGCTTTGATTTCCTTTATCACATTGAGTATATTCCTCGCTCTGCCAAATCGGTACTTATCGCAGATATAATGTGTTTGGTAGTCTCAAACTGTCTCTCAGTTAGTCAATTTTCAGGAGTATCAGTGACTGTATTTGCAATGCTTAACTGAATGTTCTTTACAGATTTTGAATAATCCACTTGATCTGCATCGAAGGGGTACAACCCGCATTTTTGAAACCCATTTTCTATGGTGGTCCTCATGTCTGCATCCAAGATTTCATTAAAAAGTTTGTCTTCGTAATCACTTTATTGAAATTTTCTTCTCTGTTCTGCCACTTCTTAACTGTTTTCTTCCATTCTTGTTTAAAGGGTTGAAAGAAATTGACAGATGGGTGGTTTTGGGTGGCATGGCATACAGAATAATGTAATTTTCTTCACAAAATTTGCTCAACGGCATAGACATGTGGGATCTGTGTCCGACCCCAAATGATATAATCGGGTTTTTAATGTTTGTTTCAGTTACCCAGTTGTTGAAATCATTTGCTATGTTTTCAAAGAATACGTCAGCTCTCATCCCTACCGTCTCGGACTTTCCAACGACCCAATTTGGTGGTATTTTATCTGTTTCTGCGTTCGGAGGTCTCAAGTACGGTAAGACTACTAAAGGTGGACACATTTCCCCAGATGCAGTAAAAGCCACTAAAACAGTGGTTGTCTTTTTTTCACTTCCTCGTTTTAGAATATAGACGTTTTTATACCCCTTAGGTGCCAGCACTTTTCCTGTTTTTGGGCATAATGACACCCCAGTTTCATCTGCATTGAAAATGCGGGTCGGATCTTCCATGACATCCTTTTGTAGTTATAAATGATTCAAGATCAGAGAATCACTTTCTAATTTTGTTCTCCTTCATTGCTTCTCGGACTTTACTTATACTCTCCGGTTCACGGACGCTAATTCCTGGATGGCGGTGAAGAAAGCTTTGGTACCACCTTCTGCCAGGTTTGCCATTGGAAAAGTGTGTTTCTTTACCTAGATCTTTTACCAGATCAGTTACAGTGTCGGGCAAATCATCTTTATTTACTGGAAGCCCACATTTTGCTAGTTCACATATCCAGTTCACAATTTTTTTCTCCCCTTCTTTGCCGAATATTGGATCCAACTTTTCTCGGTTTTTCTGCTGTTCGACCCGAAAGTCTGTCTTGCACGGTTGTTCGCGGGAACCCATGAACGCGGCAAGCTTCTCGAATTCCAAGAGTCTTTTCGCGGATATCTTTAAAGGCATTGGTTATTGCCTCTTCTGAATAGTTCTTGTCATCCGATCCTTCTTATTTTTTGGTTTTTTCTTATCTTATCACCCATCTAAAAATAAAATAATAAATTTTCAACAACCAAGCTAAACCCATTTAAAAAATATTTACGTGTTAAGTATATGCATGTACCTAGGCCTTTTTTATCTTCTAGATAACATATTCAAGCTTTACCTGTGCCCTACTTTACTTTTCGAGTAATATTTTATTCATGGCCGGAAATCAAATCAGGTTATGCTATTTCACGGCCGTCAAAATACACCTTTGATCGCAATTCAGATCAATTCAAGCGTATTTTCGGCCACATGGTCGGAAAACGGTCAAATTTTAGCTTTTTTACGGCCACTAAGATTACTAAGTCTTTGAGTCGCTTTACATTTTTTATTATTTAATATATTTACAACCGTTATCCGGCTATACATTTAAAAAAACTGAAGTTTACTGAAGTAAATTGATACCTATAATCGGCCATTTACTGTATTTGATTATAATGCGACTTTTATTCTTAATAACGCTTGTTTGCGACCACCTGGTCGCTAACTAAATTCTGGTAAAATTTTGAACCCCATTTCCAGACCACCTATACAAATATATATTATATATACAAATACAGGTATAGCTGAAAATTGTATCGATCATGATATAAATGCTCTGGTACAATTTGCTAAATTACATTTTTTGCAAATTAATTCCAATAAGTCATCGGTTATATTCTTTGGGAAGAACTATGCGACAGTTGAACGTCAAATATCTGTCAAGATAGACAATAATGAAATCAAATGTACTCATGAAGTAAAAAATCTTGGACTAACTATTGATAGTGATTTGAGGTTTAAAAAACATATTGATTTATGCTTGAGTAAAGCTTACGCATCTCTTAAACTATTATATCCACATCATTTACTATCACACAAACAAAAAATTCAACTAACAAATTCGCTGGTTTTAAGTCACTTTAGTTACTGCGATGTCGTATATAGACCTTGTTTAGATGCGACAGACACAACACGTATCGAAAAAGTTCAAAAATCATGTTTAAGATATATTTATGGCATTCGTAAATATGATCCTGATTCATATAAACTTGTAGATGCTGAATGGCTAAATATGCAAAAACGTAGGAAATTGCATGCAATTATCTTCTTTCACAATATTATTTTGAACAAGAGACCCACTTATTTGGTAAATAAAATAAAATATCGTACTGATGTTCATACGCTCGATTTGCGTTTTAAAGGGCTTATTTTTTCTTACTCATACTCGCATTACCACTATTGATTTCTTTCGATCTTTCATGTTCTACTATATGTACACATTAATTATTGTAAGGCTTCACTATATTTAAAACTAAGTTTTTTAATTAATACAGGGGTCAGACTAGAGCTTTTTAAAATTGTTTTCTGGCTCATTTTTTCATTAGGTCAATTATCATATTATTGTTATGTAAAACCAGTTTAAATATGCAAATAAATAGTATTATTATTATTATTATTATTGTATTGAAAATTTAATTCTTTCTATATATCGGCCCTAAAATATTGAATTAAAACATTTATTTACAAATACCTACATCATGTTGCCCTATCAACAACAATAAAAACACTCTGAAACCTATCTTTGAACTCAGTGAACCTCACTATTGCTTTTCCGCCAACCTATCTAATATGCGAGAAAAGTATTGGTTTACCCACAAAAAAGTTGGAAATTTGAAATTTTTTTTTGAGTTATTTTTACGTTATCCATCAACAACAACACGAAAAAACGGTTTTTAGAAAAATAAACGGTTTTAAGGATTAAATCTAACTTTTCCGCATCTGTGGCCCTGAATAATATTCTATCATGAAATTGTTACTTGTATACACTTCGGGGGATGTATCGTGCTAACAAACCGAAATTTCTCCAAAAATAACCAAAAATTCAGTATATCTGGATTTATAGGACCCGCTGTACTCGCTCCAGTCAATTGAAAATCAATAGGGACATCTGTGAGACACCTTGAACAGTATTCAATCATAAAATTGATCAATCGTATACTCTCTGGATGCTGTATCGCTAACAAACTGAAAATTCTCCAAAAATTACAAAAATTTGGTAATTCAAGTACCACAGCACCCGTTGTACTGGCTTTAGTGAGCTCAATATCAATAGGGTTCATCTTCAAGACGCTCTGAATAATATCCAATCATAACATTCATCACTTGTATATACTCCGGAGGCTGTATCGTGCTAACAAACTGATATTACTCATAAAATTACAAAATATCGTACTTGAAGTACCATAGCACCCGTTGTACTGGCTCTGGTGAGCTGAAAATCAATAGGGATCATCTGTGACATGTCCTTAACAATATTCAATCATAAAATTGCTGACTTATTGCACTCCGGAGACTGTATCGTGCTAACAAGACATGTAAGGGAAAGTGGCCGACGACAACGACGACGACACACACACAGGATTTTTTTTCTAAAAACCGTTTTTTCGTGTTGTTGTTGATGGAAAACGTAAAAAGAACTCAAAAAAAATTTCAAAATTCCAACTTTTTTTGGGGTAAACCAATACTTTTCTCGCATATAGAAAGGTTGGGCGGAAAAGTAAAAATCCTGTGTGTATGTCATCGTCGTCGTCGTCGTTGTCGTCGGCCACTTTTCCTTACATGTCTTGTTAGCACGATACTGCCTACGGAGTGCAATAAGTCAGCAATTTTATGATTGAATATTGTCAAGGACATCTCACAGATGAACCCTATTGATTTTCAGCTCACCAGAGCCAATACAACGGGTGCTATGGTACTTGAAGTACGACATTTTGTCGTTTTTCGAGAAATTTCAGTTTGTTAGCACGATACAGCCTCCGGAGTTCAACAAGTCACCAATTTTATGATTGAATATTATTCAGGGCATCTCACTGATGGACCCTATTGATTTTCAGCTCACCAGAGCCAATACAACCGGTGCTACAGTACTTTAAGTACGATATTTTCGTCATTTTTGGAGAAGTTTCAGTTTGTTAGCACGATACAGCCTCCGGAGTATATACAAGTGATGAATGTTATGATTGGATATTATTCAGACCGTCTTGAAGATGAACCCTATTGATATTGAGCTCACTAAAGCCAGTACAACGGGTGCTGTGGTACTTGAATTACCAAATTTTTGTAATTTTTGGAGAATTTTCAGTTTGTTAGCGATACAGCTCCAGAGAGTATACGATTGATCAACTTTATGAATAAGTATTGTTCAAGGTGTCTCACAGATGTATCCTATTGATTTTCAGTTGACTAGAGCGAGTACAGCGTGTCCTATAAAACTAGATATACTAAATTTTTGGTTATTTTTGGAGAAATTTCGGTTTGTTAGCACGATACATCCCCCGAAGTGTATACAAGTAACAATTTTATGATAGAATATTGTTCAGGGCCACAGATGCGGAAAAGTTAGTTTTAATCTTTAAACTTTTTTTGAGTTATTTTTACGCTTTCCATCAACAACAACACGAAAAAACGGTTTTTAGAAAATAAAATCCTGTGTGTATGTCGTCGTCGTCGTCGTTGTCGGCGGCCACTTTTCCTTACATGTCTTGTTAACACGATACAACCTCCGGAGTGCAATAAGTCACCAATTTTATGATGGAATATTGTTAAGGACATGTCACAGATGAACCCTATTGATTTTCAGCTCACCAGAGCCAGTACAACGGGTACTATGGTACTTGAAGTACGACATTTTCTCATTTTTTGAGAACTTTCAATTTGTTAGCACCATACAGCCTCTAGAGTTCAACAAGTCACCAATTTTATGATTGAATATTATTCAGGCTATTTCACTGATAAACCCTATTGATTTTCAGCTCACCAGAGCCAATACAACAGGTGCTACAGTACTTTAAGTACGATATTTTTGTCATTTTTGGAGAAGTTTCTGTTTGTTAGCACGATACAGCCTTCGGAGTATATACAAGTGACCAATTTTATGATTGGATATTATTTAGAGCATCTCAAAGATGAACCCTATTGATGTTCAGCTCACTAAAGCCAGTACAACGGGTGCTATGGTACTTGAAGTACCAAATTTTTATAATTTTTGGAGAATTTTTAGTTTGTTAGCACGATACAGCCTCCAGAGAGTATACGATTGATCAATTTCATGATTGAATATTGTTCAAGGTGTCTCACAGATGTACCCTATTGATTTTCAGTTGACTAGAGCGAGAACAGCGGATTCTATAAATCCAGACATACTAAATTTTTGGTTATTTTTGGAGAAAGTAACAATTTTATTATATTATATTTTAATAGAATATTGTTCAGTGCCACAGATGCGGAAAATTTAGTTTTAATCCTTAAAACCGCTTATTTATTTTATCTTCAATCTCCTTAATCATAAATGGCCAAAATAGAATACGCCTGGCTTTATTTCTACATTTTTCTAGACCTAAGTGACTTAAATGAATCAAATTTAACATATCTTTCCTTAAACTTTTAGGAACCAGAACAGAAAAAGTTTTAAAAATCAAACTATTTGTGAAGGAGAGATCATCTTTGATTGAAAATTAGAATTTAAGTTCCTTGGGTATTTCATCAATAATACCAGGCCAATAGTTCTGAATATAGTTTTTTAAAGCATTCATTTCTGAATCTTTTGCAGTTTCTTTTTAAAAAAATTTCAACTTCTCATTAGAGAATGGCAAATTTGACATAATCATGTTAATATGCAATTCAACATCCTGATCAATATCAGTTAAATCATTTGAGTCTCTATCAAATGATCTTGACAGTGCGTCTGCCAGAAAAAGTTCTTTGCCAGGTTTATATTAATGACGATATCATACTGTTGCAAACGCAACCTTAATCTTTGAAGTCTTAATCGGGTTTCGTTTAATGATTTTAAAAAAAATTGTTCCAGAGGCTTATGATCACTTTCATCAATCACAGTTTTTCCAAAAATATATTGAAGAGAGCGCTCGCATCCGTGGCAGATAGCAAGTAGCTCCTTCTCTATTTGAGCCCACATTTTTTTATTGGCAGTAAGACTTTTTGAAGCATACGCACTGGCAAGTTGTCTTGCAGTAGAACTGCACCTAAACCCACACTACTACTATTTACGGATAATACTACTGGTTTTTTATTATCATAATACCTTAAGACGAGGGCTTTTTGTAACATTTCTTTTTTTTTAATCACGTGTGTAGTTTTCATTCCACATAAACTCAATATTTTTCTTTAAGTGCTGTCTTAAGGAATCAGTTACTTGAGAAATGTTTGGTAAAAATTTTGAAATGTAAGTAATCATACCCAAAACCATCTGCAACTCTTTTTTATTTTTTGGTACTTCTAAATCCAATATTCCTTGAATTTTCTCATCATCAGCTTTTAGACCTTCTTCACTCAACACATGTCCTAAATATTTTACCTCATTCACACCAAACTGACATTTTTGTAGATTGAACATCACATTTGCGTGTCTTGCTCTATTGAACACTTCTTTCAATGCCTTTAGATCTTCTTCTTCACTTTCACTATAAACTAAGATGTCATCTATGTACACTTGAATACCAGGCACATCTCCAAAAATTTCAACAAAGGTGCGTTGAAATGCCTTCGGAACAGAACACAATCCAAAAGGTACTCTTTTATAGCAATATCTTCCATATTTTCCAGCATTGAATGTTGTTAGTAACTGCCTTTTTTCATCAAGTTTAATCTGATAGAATCCTTTGTTAGCATCAAGTGTAGAACATATTTTTGGTTTTCCCATCTTTCACACTGTTTCCTCAAATGTTGGCAACTGGTAACGTTTTTGTTCAAGTTCTGTGGATCTAAACAAACTCGCAATGAATCATCAGATTTTTCCACAACAACCATCGAATTGACCCATTCTGTCGGATTAGTTACTTTCTTAATTATATTCATTTTTTCCATCTTATCTAATTCTGCTTTGAGTTTTTCTTCAATCTGTATTGGGATTTTTCTAGGAGCTTCTGCAATAGGCTCAGCGCCAAGCTTAAGTTCAATTTTGTGAGTAATATCTTTGATTTCGCCAATAGATTCCAATAAGTCTTTATTTTCTTGTATAAGGTTTTCTATTTTTTTGTTTTGAATAACATTAGCGCGTTTAATCAGCTTGTATTTCTGTATGAATTCCAAACATATAATACATGGTGAGTCAAGTTCCACAACTTGAAACGTCTCAATATCTTCTATATTGTTTACATTGCATGGTACTCGAATTTCTCCATCTATATTGTCAATACAGCTTCCGTCATAGTTTATTAGCTTTATTTTTGACTTATCTATCTGAGTGCCAATCTTTGAGGCAACTTTTATGATCAAAATATTGGTCTCTGCACCAGTGTCAATTTTGCAGTTAACTTCATGATTATTTATTAAACATTTTTGTATCCAACTATTTCTGTTAGCTATTGATCCAACTTGTTTGATATTATTTTCTATTTGTAATTGTATTTGTCCAATGAATAACTCTTCTTCATTATCCTTATCTTCTGAGTCACTTTCTTTTTTATTACATGCATTTTCCATGTCTTTTTGCCCTGTTGTTTGTTGTTAAGACACATTTTCTCAAAATGCTCAAACATTTTACAATTTCCACATGTTTACTATATGCAGGACATTTTCGGAAATCGTGCCTTGTACCACATCTTTGCATTTTCTTAAATCTGTTAGGTTCTCGTAATAATCTATCTCTGACTCTGTGATCTCGAATTCCACATACAATTCTATCCCTAATTAGACTGTCACATAAAGCTTCAAAATTACAGTTATCACTTAATTTTTTAAGTTCTGTAAACAACGTGTCAAATGTTTCACCTTCTAGTTGATTACGAGAATTATATATGTGTCTGCTCACCGTGTCATTTGATATAGGAGCAAAGTGGAGTTCTAGTATATTTATTATTTCTTTCCAGTCCTTTTTCTGAGTATCTGTAACCTCCAAAGTCCAAATATCATGAGCTTCTGGCCCAATAGTGTGAAGCAAAATTGCTATTTTTCTTTCTGCATTAATATCTTTATTTGAACTAATACCTGATGCTTCCATATATATTAGGAATCTTTGTTTTCATTTTCTGAAATTTATTGCTACATCACCTTCTAAGCTTAACTCACATGGAGTCTTTAAGTTTTCCATTCTTCGTTATACCTATTTCTGTATTAAAGCACACAAGTCCTTAAACACGATTATCGCAGCGCCATGTCATGTTTTAGGTAGTGAATAACATTAAGTTAATTATTAAATAAAATGTAATTTACATTTATGATTACAAACGTCAAAACTTTACATTCTCCTTTCCCCCGCGCCTGGCTTTCAAGTCTTCTACCACAGTCCTCACATCGGCTTCCAACCCAGGCCCTACCAGCCACTTAAATATTACTTCTTGACACTATGTTTTCGCGGTACTCAATAGATCACCCTTGTTAAGCGGTTATCCGCATTTAGCCATTGATCCAATCTAAATTTCTAAACAGTCTTCTTCTTTTGTGAATGTTGTTTTGGTCCATGTATTCGATCCTGGAGTCTGCCCTGAGGTACCCCATATTCGCTGCTAGCAGCCCTAATCCCTGTCCGTCTCGAATAACCTTCAAAGCTGCAGCTAAAGATTCTGCAGGATATTTATGCATTTCGTGGGATTTGCAGCAGCTCATGTTTAAACCTGAAAGTCGTTTTTAATTAATCTATATGATTTCCGCGTCGTGACTGAGCATGGGACTTCAAGGCCTCAAGTCAACCGGGTAAAATGGCTAGGAGGATGGATGAAAATAGGATAAAATACCATATTAGTTTGCTTCAACTTAGCTTATTATTCGCAAATATATTCCCAATTTATATTGTACATCGGGTCTGAAATAATAATTTTTGTACTATCATCACAATAATATTTTAAATGCCGTCAAACGCCCTAAAATTCAATTTCATGATTCTATTAGTCATGCATACTATTTGTGTTCTATAAAAATAAGACACGTCAAACTTAGATTGTACCTACTTAGTTATGTTATTATAAAAATTAAAGACATTAATTGCTTATGAAATTACTCGAATTAAAGCAATTACGTTAACCTTGGCCATGTATGTAACGTATGCGTATTGTGCAATCTTATTTTCTGCCTTTTACACATTCGCTTCAAGCAAGGATGTTTTTTTAAAGTTCGCATTTAGAACAAGAATGTAAAATTGAGGTAGATTTACATTCAATTACGCGCCTGCTTAAGTTTGAAATTTGCCTGCTTGACAGGTGACGTCTCCGTGTATCCATTGACATTGAAAACTTTACTTTTGCTTAAGCTTTAGCGGGCTTGTTCTTCCGCTTGACAATTCAAAGAGTCAATTTCATTTGAAATTTTAAGGTTATGTTACGAATGTTTTGAAATTTACGACATTATGTGTATTGAGATAACAATAATCTTCTACAACTTTCAGCGACTATTCTTTTGGTAATGGTTTTAAATAAATAGTGTACCTACACAATATTCCTAATTATGTAATTATATTACATATATCTACGATTGGGATATAAATCACCAGTTGCTAAAAATCTAAGTGTAATTGCTGGCTTTATGGCTTCCCTTGGGGAGGTTTTCTGCATTTGTGATGCACATAGAGATAATAATAATAATAAACAGGAAGTAAAGTTAAATAATAAGGAAGGGTGACTTATTTTAATCTCTGCAAGTAAATTATTAAATAATCCTTGAGATTCCTTCTTAAATAAATGTCTCGTATCCAAAACCTTCTTTTTTAGCGAATTTTCTTCTTCAAATAATTTTGGACTGTTTTTTACAAAATATTGCGATAGATATTGCTAGAGAACATAATATCAAACTTTTAATCATAATCTCATCCATAATTTTTTTATTTCTGTAGGTATATAATTCACGGCAAATCAAATAACATAACCAAAAATTTAGAACCAATGTAAATGGTCATTATGTCAAATGTTAAGTAAGAAAAAGATTAAGCAAGTGCCTAATTGAATGTAAATGTACCCTAATAGTTAAGCGATTTGTTAGGTTATGTTTTTCTGCTTCATCGGATAGTAATGAAATTATTAAATAAACAAACCAGTTCATAATAAATCTCATTCAAATCACCAGATTTGGCAATTTGTTTCACCATCAAACTAGCAATTGTTCAAGCCTCGTACGCATGTGTAACTGTTTTTGAAATGACTTCGGATTCTCCATTCACAAAGCCACTGAAGTGCTAAAATTTACGCAGTACAAGCCAAGGTTGCGAACTACCTATATGAAAACAAAATACGCCAATTTCTAAACAAAAATCGCCCAATTCACCCAAAATATTTTTATCCTTCGGCATAAGTTGATTTAACATGTAATCATTAAAATGTTGATTTTTTGGTTGTTGTCCAGATGGCACGAAGAAAGTTTTAAAATTTTGTAGTTGCAGCTAGTCAACTTCTGTGTTGTCAATGATTGTCATTGCTACCAATCTAAATATATTCTGAAGAAACCAACATAAATTATGTAGGGACCCTAAATGTTACCAGTACCCTAATTATTTGAAACTGGTTGGTATTAAAAATAGACATAAATAATAGGAAATCGAAGATACTTTTTTTAATGAGTGCCTACGCAACAAAAACGAAACAACTCAGAAACTCTGAATTTATTGTAACTTCAAAATTAAACATAAGTATTTTCTTTGCATGTAAATAAATTTTTAAAAAATTGTACCTCTTATACTAAGGATAAACATAACAAATAAACGGGTTTAAAGATTAAAACTAAATTTTCCGCATCTGTGAGATACCCTAAATAATATTCAATAATAAAATTGTCACTTGTATACACTTCGGGGGATGTATCGTGTTAATAAACCGAAATTTCTCCATAAGTAACCAAAAATGCAGTATATCTGTATTTATAGGACCCGCTGCACTCGCTAGAGTCAGCTGAAATTCAATAGGGTACATCTGTGAGACATCTTGAATGAGACACCTTGAAAAATATCCAATTATTAAAATTGGCCACTTGTATACACTCCGGAGGCTGTATCGTTCTAACCCGAAATTTCTCCAAAAAGGACAAAAAATGTGGCACTTCAGGTACCATAGCACCAGTTGTACTAGCTCTGGTGAGCTAAAAATCAATAAGGTTCATCTATAAGACGCTCTGAACAATATTCAATCATAAAATGGGTCACTTGTATACTCGCTGGAGGCTGTATCGTGCTAACAAACTGAAAATTCTCCAAAAATGACAAAAATTTGGTACCTCAAGTACCATAGCACTCGTTGTACTGGCTTTAGTGAGCTCAATCTCAATAGGGTTGATATTTGAGACGCCCTGAATAATATCCAATCATAAAATTGGCCATTGTATATACTCCGCAGGCTGTATCGTGCTAACAAACTGAAATTTCCCCAAAAATGACAAGAATGTCGTACTTAAAGTACTATAGCAACGATGAAATAAAACAATATATTTTGTTTAAATCTTCATATATTTGAACTAATGTTCAATTTAAACTTGTTGACGCGTTTCACTAACACAGTAGCTTTGTCAAAACGAATGAAGGTAAAATATAAAAATGTCTTAATATATACAGTGCTAAATCTATTAAGACATTTTTATATTTTACCTTCATTCGTTTTGACAAAACTACTGTGTTAGTGAAACGCGTCAACAAGTTTAAATTGAACATTAGTTCAAATATATGAAGATTTAAACAAAATATATTGTTTTATTTCATCGTTCAGTATGGATCTTCATCAAGTAAAAGCCTCATCTATTCAATTTTTACTATAGCAACTGTTGTACTGGCTGTGGTGACCTGAAAATTAATAGGATTCATCTGTGAGATGTTCTGAATAATATTCAATCATAAAATTGGTGACTTTTTGCACTCCGAAGGCTGTATCGTGCTAACAAACTGAAATTTATCAAAAAATGAGTAAAATGTCGTACTTCAAGTACCATAGCACCCGTTGTACTGGCTATTGTGAGCTGAAAATCAATAGGGTTTATCTATGAGATGTCCTGAACAATATTCAAGTTTGATAATAGCCCAAGGCCGCAGGCCGAGGGCTATTATCCTTGAGCAACACGATAACAAAATTTTGAGTATTTATCAAGGCCCGAGGAGTATTCGATACGATAGTTTTTTACTTTGTAGATATCAAAAAATTGATTGTCAATCTGACTTTTAATAATTTTATATACAAAATTTATTAGTATTAATCAAACAAATATTATTAATTTTTATATAAAACTACAGTTGTGAAAAGTGCAATTGGTAAATGTTAAATTGGAAGAAGAGTTTGCTGAAGTTGACGGATTGTTAATTTCCACTGTTGAAGAAATTCCTCGCATGGTGTTGATTATTTCACCATAGCGTTCGTGGTTAATATTCAAGTACGGTTTAATTGAATTAGAGCTGCTATGTCCGGTTATTTTTATTAATTACTGTTCAGGAATTCCTTTATTTGCCAAATGGCTAACTGCTGTTGATCTGTTCGAATGATTGGATATCTTTTTGCACTTAGTGTCCAAACCAATAGCTTACGCGTATGATTTGGTCCACATATTAATTGTGTTCTTGCCTACCGGTATATTGTCAAACCATGTGTCACTTTCGAATTTCCAGAAACGATTTGGTCTCAAGAATAGGCGACTGGAAGTAATATTACTTTTCCGCCCAACCTATCTATATGCGAGAAAAGTATTGGTTTACCCCAAAAAAAGTTGGAAATTTGAAAATTTTGTTTCAGTTATTTTAACGTTTTCCATCAACAACAACCCAAAAAAACGGTTTTTAGAAAAAATAAACGGTTTTAAAGATTAAAACTAACTTTTCCGCATTTGTGGCCCCGAACAATATTCTATGATAAAATTGTTACTTGTATACACTTCGGGGGATGTATCGTGCTAACAAACCGAATTTCTTCAAAAATAACCAAAAATTTAGTATATATGGATTTATAGGACCCGCTGTACTCGCTCTAGTCAACTGAAAATCAGTAGGGTACATCTGTGAGACACCTTGAACAATATTCAATCATAAAATTGATCAATCGTATACTCTCTGGAGGCTGTATCGTGCTAACAAACTGAAAATTCTCCAAAAATGACAAAAGTTTGGTACTTCAAGTACCATAGCAGCCGTTGTACTCGCTTTAATGAGCTGAATATCAATAGGGTTCATCTTGGAGGTACTCTGAATAATATCCAATTATAAAATTGGTCACTTGTATATACTCCGGAGGCTGTATCGTGCTAACAAATTGAAGCTTCTCCAAAAATGACAAAAATATCGTACTTAAAGTACTGTAGCACCTGTTGTAGTGGATCTGGTGAGCTGAAAATCAATAGGGTTCATCAGCAAGATGTCCGGAATAATATTCAATAATAAAATTGGTGACTTGTTGAACTACGGAGGCTGTATCGTGATAACAAACTGAAATTTCTCAAAAAATTACAAAATGTCGTACTTCAAGTACCATAGCACCCGTTGTACTGGCTCTGGTGAGCTGAAAATCAATAGGGTTCATCTGTGACATGTCCTTGACAATATTCAATCATAAAATTGCTGACTTATTGCACTCCGTAGGCAGTATCGTGCTAACAAGACATGTAAGGAAAAGTGGCCGACGACGACGACGACGATGACATACACACAGGATTTTTTTTCTAAAAACCGTTTTTTCGTGTTGTTGTTGATGGATAACGTAAAAATAACTCAAAAAAAAATTTCAAATTTCCAACTTTTTTGTGGGTAAACCAATACTTTTCTCGCATATAAATAGGTTGACGGAAAAGTAAAATCCTGTGTGTATGTCGTCCTCGTTGTCGTCGGCCACTTTTCGTTACATGTCTTGTTAGCACGATACAGCCTCCGGAGTGCAACAAGTCACCAATTTTATGATTGAATATTATTCAAAACATCTCACAGTAGAACCTTATTGATTTTCAGCTCACCAGAGCCAGCACAACGGGTGCTATGGTACAGAAGTACGACATTTTAGTCATTTTTTGAGAAATTTCAGTTTGTTAGCACGATACAGCCTCCTCTGGAGTTCAACAAGTCACCAATTTTATGATTGAATATTATTCAAAACATCTCACAGATGAACCCTATTGACTTTCAGCTCACCACAGCCAGTACAACTGGTGCTATAGTACTTTAAGTACGATATTTTTGTCATTTTTGTGAGAAATTTCAGTTTGTTAGCACGAAACAGCCTCCGGAGAAAATACAAGTGGCCAATTTTATGATTGGATATTATTCAGAGCGTCTCAAAGATGAATACTATTGATATCCAGTTCACTAAAGCCAGTACAACGGGTTCGATGGTACTTGAAGTACCAAATTATGGTCAATTTTGGAGAATTTTCTGTTTGTTAGCAAGATACAGCTTCGAGAGTCTATACAAGTGACAAATTTTATGATTGATTATTGTTCAAGGTGTGTCACAGATGTATCCTATTGATTTTCAGCTGACTAGAGCGAGTACAGCGGGTTCTATAAATCCAGATATACCACATTTTTGGTTATTTTTGGACAAATTTCGATTTGTTAGCACAATACATCCCACGAAGTGTATGCAAGTTAAAACAAATGCGGAAAAGTTTATTTTTCCCCCTTTTGAACAATAATTTATGGAATAACCGAACAGGGCATGCAATTTCCCTTTGCAATATTTGGAACAAGCCACTTACTATTTGTACAACCTTTCGATCCTCCTTGGTATGTTTTACTGAATATTGGATTGTATTCAATTCTGTTGGTTGACGTTCCATCATTATTTTTCTCAATCGTTAAATAATCTATAAGGCAATCAGCTGGTTCACCACCTCGCCAAGCTAACTCAACAGCTACAATATGGTAAATTTTTTTTTGTGAACCTTCTGGTGGACATTCATCCCATAATTCAATGATTCTAGCCAAATCACTTGAACTCAAATTTGATGAACTGCATTTTCGTTTGTTTGGATCCTGCTGTAATCTTTTACGTTTTGCATTTTGCATTTTTTGCATCTCGCGTATTATTGAATATCACACTGGTAAACGGGTTTTTACAGTTGATTTTTTATATTCAGTTCCGTCAGATTTTCTCATATTTACCGCATAATCTTTCAATATATTAGCCAAATTATGCAAACTCGTTTCAGCATTCAGTTCGTTTTCTCGCACAAAACTCGAGAAATATTTTCCATACATATTTTTTTTGATTTGATTGTATTTTTTGGTATATTATTAGATATAATATCATTAATTGAATCGTTAGATGCAATACCAAATCTTCGCGACATTTTTAAACCAGTTTTCAGTTTGACGTTTAATTAATTTTTAATAAAAAAAAACACCAAACTGAAAACACCACATGTAGGGTATTATCGCTGTAATCCAGAGGGGATTGGATGAAATTTGACACATGACTTAAAATTAAGTAATTTGATTGGTTACTATATTTAGTAAAACATTATATTTGAAATATTATTAGAAATATTACCTGCATATGTGATGGTTTTAAAAATTTTTACTTCTTTAGCTTGTTCAGGAAATATTAGCTGTGATGCCACTTTTCCTCTTTTTTATTAATTAATTTATTTATCATATATAATGGATAACCGTTGGATTTTGCTATTTGTTTAATTATATTAATTTATCTATTAAAATTACATTTGCTCATAGGAACTGAAAATGCTTTATGTATCATTGAATTATATGCTGCTAATTTATGTGACATGGGATGATTGGAACTATATGGAATAGTTACATCAGTGTGTGTTGGTTTTCTGTAAATTGAATAATCAAGTACATTATTAACTCTTTGAATTCTTAAATCAAGAAAATTGATTGAGTTATTTTCTTCAACTTCTATTGTGTCGTATAGTTTAAATCTATCGACAGATCGCGCGCTTCAATTGAGATGTCGTTCTTTTTGGTGCTTACTCACATCACTTTATCTCAGATCACCTTAACTGAAGTGATCTGAGATCTCAGTCAAAAAGAACGCACCAAATGTGTACAGAAGACTATACAATTATTGATGAATCAGAAATGCATTTCCACTATTTTGTTGAAATGCAGCGTTTACTACATTTATTTGGATAATTATATTGTATATGACTGTAAAGAATACAAAATTTATATCTGTTGTATCTTTAATAATGTGATCAAAATATATTCTTTTTCGCTAACAGGATATCATAAAGTGGAAAACGGTAGAAATATACTCCCACCACGTGTAAAGGTATATCTGGTAGGCACCGCTTTCGAAAGACGTGCAAATACAGACGTGTAATGTGGACAGTTTAGTTTATTAATTGAGAAATAATAAGATTGTACTAAACTAATAGCTTAATGCAACGAACAATAAAAAAAATCAACATTACTTTCGTTTATCCCTTCATGATTAATTTACAAAGAAATAATTCAGTAGTAATAATCTAATTCACTATATTAGTTCGGTTAGTATTGGAATAAATAACATAACATGCGAATTAAAATTTGTATTAATACCTAATAATATGTGTTTCCAAATATCTCAATTCTCATTTTTCGCTAACAGGATCTCATAAGTGGTAAACCCACAACGCCAGCCTCTTACTCTTTGTAGCTTCTAACAGTATTGCCAATTTTCATTGTATATTTATAATAATTGTAAAATGCATTGTTCTAACACGAGAACAAGTTATAAGAAGATTTTAATTATGATAATTCAAGAGGTTGTAACAGATCAAGATATAATTAATTCCATCTATTCGTTGAATATTTTATTGTAATGCTGGAAATTGTTCTAGTTTTCAATTTGAAAGCGGTTAAAACCTTTACTTTTTTCCAGATTTGGCAACGTGAAATTGGCCTCGAAACATCTGCTGTGTTTCGAATGTGTTTGTATGCAAATGAGAACGAATTCTCTGTGTAAACACACACAGTACAAATTAAAAAAAAACGAAAATAAAAATAAAATCGAATTCTAATGAAAGTGCCTAGAATTTTTAAATAATAGTAATATTATGATATGTAATAAATTAAGAAATAAAACTTCTTAATTCTTCAATGAGCTTAAATCAAATGTTCGAATAAACCCAGTTTTGAGCTACCCAGATTGTACATTTAAACATCTTCAAGAGGCGCACGCGCGATTCGTATTCGTCTGGTATAATAATCTACGATGGCTTTTAATTCTCTGTCTCATGATTGTTCTTCTCTAACACACTGGTAACGCTATGTGTCCATTATAAGTTCCCTTTGGCCGTGAGAGGTTATCTTTTTACGTTGAAATTAAATGTGACTGATATCTCTCACAAATAAGAAGGAAATTTTTAAGGGCACGCGTGGATTGAAAATGAAGAGAGGGGATAGATAAAAGTAGAAGAATTAGAGCTCTAAAATCGTTTTATAAGGAGCGTAGGAAACAGAGGCGGTTTACATTGAGATATTTTTAAAACCAGAAGCAGTTGAACAAATATTAGCATACGACTTATTTCTCATTTTATGATATCCTGTTAAAGAAAATGGCGATACACTGAATACGCTTGTTTTATTACAACATATTGTCGCTTTTGGACTCTGTATTGTTGCCATAGATTATTCCTTATGATGTTAATGAAAATTATTATGCTTATATTCATTAATTGTACCCTCAATTTCGACGAATGTAATTTTTGTAGCTATATTCCAGTGATTTTTTAGTGGTACTTATTTCAAATACCTATTAGGTAGGTTTTAATTTATTGTTAGAATCATATTAGCGTGTACTACCCGAACTGATATAGTGAATCAGTTTATTACTACTGAATCATTTCTTTGTAAATTAATCATGAAGGGATAAACGAAAGTAATCTTGGTTTTTTTATTGTTCATTGCATTAAGCTATCAGTATAGTACAATCTTATTATTTCTCAATTAATAAACTAAACTGTTCACATTACACATCTGTATTTCTAACATTAACTTCTTTCATTGCGATCTTTAACATAATGAGTTGTTTATACAACATTTTGCTGTGGTAAAGTGACTAGTAATAGCCTGAAGGGAATATTTGACGTTCACTAAGTAAAAAAATGGGAGAATGTGTTCAAAACACTTTATTTCAGGAATTCATTAGTTTGACGAAGGTGCCTGATTTAGGATATACATTTTTTTAGGAAAACCAGCTAAATTTTATGACAATAACAAACTGGATTGGGTGCCTTCAGGTAATATGCGATATAAATCCACAAATCTTAATAAAGAAAGTACAGGTGTGAGATTTGATAGACTCCTGTAAAGAAAGCGAGAACTTTTCAATGATTCATGTTCTATATTAAATAAATCTCAATCATACTGTTAAAACTTTTTCAAGCTGATTATATAAATTATCTCAATTTTCATTTCACTGTAATTTTTTCTAGTGGTCTAATATAATTGTCTTAGAAAGCAAAAAATTTGATGCAGTAACTTCAAAATTAACTCTAAAAAAGTGTTCTATAACATATTGTAATATTTTTCTAATTTGTTTAAACAGCAAACGGGTGGGATAAACTTTAAACACTCGGTGGGTTCACTTACTAAATTTATTTAAACACTTAACTACTCACTAACACTTAATTAATATGCACACAAACTTAATTATTAATTTATATCAACCCTTCACTGTTCGCTATTTCGGTGTATTCTTGTTTATTTGTCGCGATCACTTTTTAAACTAAACTAACTCTGCCTGGTCGGTCCTTTATATATAGTGCCTTTTTCTACTAGATAATTCTACATTGCG
Source organism: Galeruca laticollis (assembly GCA_963921935.1). NCBI lineage: Eukaryota > Metazoa > Arthropoda > Insecta > Coleoptera > Chrysomelidae > Galeruca > Galeruca laticollis. Next base: position 39,293,237 of record OY998176.1, read on the forward strand.
TCTTAAACAAAAACAATTGTCTCTGGTATTTGCTAGATAAGACTGGTCACAAAAACAAGGTCTAGATAAGGTAGGCACAATCGTAAACAATTCTAAGAAATCCCCGCGCATTCGCCATAATTTTAACTTTCATACATGGTTCAGACAGAGTCGGATTCAGGGACTATACCAGTGTGCTGTTTCGTAACAATATAGATACCCAATGTAATTGAATAAAACGTATTCTATTTCATATTGAAATAAACACTGAATGCATACTATGTTTTTCTTCTAATTTTTTTATCTATTCGACGAAATCCTTTGATCTGTTCCTTTTCACATTTAATACCTCTTTCTTCAGCATACAAGTATTTTTAAACGCTAAAACAGCAAGAATTAAAACCTCCTATATACTTAAATAAAACACACATCTGTTGAAATTGTTTTTATTTCAATTAATACGAATACATGATTAACATTTTCACAATCAATTCAAAAAGAAATGATTTATAGTGTGTATAGTCCTAAACCAGCAAGACGGTCACAGTGAACACTGGCTACAGTGCCACTATTCTGACATATAATCCAGTGATTGAGAGGTTTTCCGTTGTGAATGAACCTACAAAATAATAATTATGAGTACCTACTTGTAAACAAATAATAGCAACAACTTTCCCGAAGCTACTTGAGGTAGCTTTGTAAGACTCTAAGCCCTTATATGCTTTAAATTGTTGCATACTGAATGCACTTCTTGTGAATACTAAATAATTTAAGATATCCGTATATAATACTGGAGGCAGATCAGCAATTTCATTGGAAAATCACTCTTGCAATATGGATTTATAACCTTTCCATTCTATTTTGTCCAAGCTCTTATATTATTCACTCATCATGGTTCTTTAGAAACTTACAAAAAGACTTCAAGACACAATGACAGACTTCAAACTATCAACAAGTTCAGCCTATCACAATAGAATTAAATGGCAATTTCTTTTGTTTACCCTCTAAGCATGACACACCCACTTGGTCACGTGCCGTAGATGCCTAATATTAGATTGTCAAAAAAAATTGGTATTCACATTTCCGTGGGGAAAGTGCCATAGCTTGTACATCCAACGGATATCAAAGAAATTAAGAAAAGGCCTGCTTTGCGTATAAAAATTTGTGTAGAAAATCCTGTTTTACACCATTGTTGTAGAAAATATAACCTTTTCAGCATCATTTTTGGTTACTTTTTATACAGTTGGATGCACTGTTTAACTTATGGCTGACATTTATAGCTGACTTGATCATTTTATATGTAATTTTTCACATTGTTTTCTACAGACCACTTTAAAAACCGCTCATATTCCTTACCATATTTTTGTTTAGATTTTCCAGGTAGTAAATTAATTACATTATCAGCAACATTGCGAAGCTCTGGTGGAGTGCATGATAATTATTTGTTTAGTTGCATATTCATAAATTCCGAACTATGTATTAGTGACTTAATTCATTCAAATTTAAAATGTAATAATTCTGTCAACTGTCACTTGTATATGTACGGGTAACCAACATAAATAAATAAGCACAAAAATCCCTAATTACAATTTTATTTTTATTAAAAACATTTTTGCATGCTCATTATAAAACATAGTACGTAAAACTCGTATCACAATGACTTTTTCGTAGTACTCGTGCTTTGCTTACTGCCAAAATGAGTCATTGTGATACGTGTTTTACCATATACTATTGTGTTTTCAACAAAACACTACTAAATCTTCTAGGATAACAAAAACTTACACAAAAAAGTTTATTAAAATTTTACGATGTGAAAATATTTTTTCATATTTTCAAGCGGAAATTATGTAAAAACTATAATTTCGGTGAGAGCAAGACATTGCAAGGTGATTTTTTTTTCGTTAAGCATTGTATGCAAAATCTTAATTTTGTCAGCGTGTGCAGCTTTGATCAAGAGGCCGTTGAAACCGGTTATAGTGGAAATATTTCCGTTCACTGATGAATTATTCATTAATTCTCATCCCACAATTAAAAATGTTCAGAATATTTAAAGCACCATGCTGACGTCCCTTTAATTATTTAATAACCAAATTCTTAGAAAGTGATTTGTAACTTTTTGGAATATGTGAATGTCTATTAAGAGATTCTAAGTTAAAAAATAAACAATTAAAATTAAAGTAGTGTAATATTGCGGTCAAATTAGTATGAGTAATACAAATTTACGTACATATTTATATTTGAAACAACAATAATAACTGAACAGAGGTGAGATAGTTACGTAATGTTCGTCAACATCGTCAAGGTCAGGCATAGAGTATTTATTATTCGCTTTAGCCGCAGGAAATTAAAAAATCACCCTGAAAAAGTTGATGTTTCCAACCTTTTTTAATTCTACTTATTGTTATTCTTTTATTTATTATCAGACCGGCGGATTTTGAAGAATTAATATTTCTACTGGATCAAATTAGGGTTAATGAGTTTCTTTTGTCTTTGATTAATAAGCCATTTAGTATATTTCAAGAATAACGTACAGTAAATTCTCAGAAAACATATTAATTTGGTGTGCATATTTTAGTGCGTGTTCTTATATAATATTTCAGCTTAATTTACATTGTATTCGTCTAGGTATCTATTTAGATATACAATTTTGCACCCAGGTAATCATAAAATATATTTATCTGCTATTGTTAGAATAATAGACGACCGAGTAGTTATTCAGCCGGTCATAGGCGTACTTACAGGAATTCCATTATTTGTTTGAGTTCCTTCATTATTAGCAGAATAGTTTTGTCCAGACGATTATAGGCGAGTGAAGAGATCTGACGCAATTGTGATTTTTGCGATAGTCGATAGTGATTTTATCAAATATGGGTTATAGACCATTGAAAAAATTAAAGGTGGATCATTTATCACGTCGAGCTCACAACGACTCATCTGAAAAGGTGGGTCGAAGTGGACGTTTAGAAATTGCATAAGTTCTTTCATATATTAAATCACAGAATGTCACAGGCAACATTAGTTGCCGAGTGACGCAAGTACACTCCACAAAAACCACCACACTGAACAATCTCAATACAAACTGTCTACGGTCTACGGTATGTAAATAAAACCATGAAATGTCACAGTATATTATACAGTAATATTTTTTATCTACTCCTGTTAAATTATATATCAATTATTCAACTGCTAAGGAGCAATTCATAGTTAGTCCAGTAAAAGAAGGAGGAAAAAGGCAAAGTTAACATAAATGATGCCCTATTTTCATCTTCCGGTTGGAAGTAGCATTTGGTACCTCATTAAACATGAGACAAAGTTTTGCATGAAAACGCGTGCGAGGGCGGAGAAAATGGCCCCAAAAGACCAGAAAAATAGATTTTCAGCCAATATCTCCTAAAATATGGCAGTTAGAGATTTTCGGTTCAGATAAAAATTGAAGTTCAGTTAATTTTGTACAAAAATGGTCCTTCTGATATTTTTCGCAACATTGATATTTTCTGCAAAAAAATCGGGTGGAAAAACCGGAAATTTTGAGACTTGTGAAATATGCAAGTTTTGTACAAAATTTGAGCTGTGGGATGTTGGAAATCCATTATTTTCAATGTTTTGGATTGTGGAAACCAATTGTAGATGGCGCCACCACATTTTACAGATTGGGAAAATTCTCGGTGCCATAAATGAGAAACCCTGTAACCAGACACTTTTGATGGATATTCAAAGTTCATGTGGAAGAGGAATTCTGCTGCTATCATACCCTGTGAATTTAGTCACGTTTGACTCTTTTGGCCATATCGGAACACGGGTCAAACTTTCTGCTCCCGGGCAATTTTGACCTCGCCAGGAATTTGTTCCTATTTTTTTTGTATTGCACTAATTTACTCAAAATTTTCTTGATTATGGGTCCTTATAAGGTCCTTTGTTATCCCTGAAATTTGTATACCCTAATTTTTCTTTCATTTTCATTTAATCGTTGTTTATTGAATCCCAAATTTTTGCTCTTTCTGGAGCGCGGGGAAATTTTGTGAACAACCATCAATTAAAAATTTATACATGATCCGATTGGTCTCTATGATACATCATTTGAAAGCTAAGAAGGTCTACTTTTCTATTGTGCAATTACTTTTTTGACGAAGTCGTCCATTTTTAAATAAAATTAGAAAACGCGGGCTCAAGTAAAAAGCGCACTTTTTTTTGGTGGTTTTTTTCTCCCTGCTCTTTATTTCTAACATTTTAACACCTTAACTAGTGTAACGGGGGAGTTCCCACCTTTCCATCGATGTATATAAGTCATACCTTTGATACCCCGGGAAAAAACCAGTATATCTAAATGTACACGCTATAATTTATTACTTTCGTTCCTCCGTCGTTCGTCGCGTGTGTGCTCTACGTGGCGCTCGTGTCGTCTGTTACAAACCATGTGGCCACGCTTGGAGGCATAAGCGTGTTTGTTTTCTGTCATTATTTTGATAAATATCATTGTCAATTATAGAAAGAAAAGTCATAAAAGTGAAGAATATTGAACAAATATTGACGTTTTTCGTTAAAATTAACTTTTATCACCAACCCAAAACATAGAAAATTCAAATCTTGTAAAATTGGAGCAAAAGGTGAGAATTTGTTCATGTTGTTTTTATTCAAGAACATTTGTTTACAAGCAACTATTCTAAGTGAAATCTTGGTCTGTTCTTTCTTGTTATAGAAAAATGGAGGTCAACTCTGCTACAGCAGTGTGTTTCCTTTGTAAGGAACCCGTTTCTGCGGATGCTGTCACCGTAACTCGGGGCTTAGAAAATTTGATTGATGTTAGCAAGGAAAGGAAGGATAAACATCATATTTTTTTGGAAAAACAAACTTCTTTGCGAATGCACAAACACACACAAACAACTAACCCGTGAATCTCTTGTACTTTTGTTAAAAATTTTCTATGTAATATTTTAGTCTATAATGTATTATTCTTGTATCATTATATTGGGTTCTCCCGTTGATAAATAAATAAATAAATAAAAATAATATATTTTTCTATAATAAATGAAACATGAAGAACGTTTATAACTCTTTATTCCAAAAACCTCAATCAGTCTGGTTGCAAAAATTTGCGGAGAATCTGCAAGAAATTGTTGCTGAGTATTATGGATAAATATTCTTTACTCTTGAGGCATTTTTAGTTTTCCGTACCAAAAACCTAATGAACTTCAGTATTTTGCCACATGTGCAAAGCTGATTGTTGCTAGATTCAGGTCAACTGGTGAGGTACATCTTGCTGTAATTAATCTTATAGCCTGTTTTCCTAATAAGTATATCTTGAGGCCTCATCTGAGAGGAAAACAAGACCCTCGGAAACATAAACATCCATCAAAAGTGTCTGGTTACAGGGTTTCTCATTTATGGCACCGAGGATTTTCCCAATGTGTAAAATGTGGTGGTGCCATCTACAATTGGTTTCCACAATCCAAAACATTGAAAATAATGGATTTCCAACACCCCCCAGCTCAAATTTTGTACAAAACTTGATTATTTCACAAGTCTCAAAATTTCCGGTTTTTCAACCCGATTTTTTTGCAGAAAATATTAATGTTGCGAAAAAAACCATGGGAACCGTTTTTGTAGAAAATTAACTGAACTTCAATTTTGATTTGAACCGAAAATCTCTAGCTGCCATATTTTAGGAGATATTGGCTGAAAACCTATTTTTCTGGTCTTTTGGGGCCATTTTCTCCGCCGCACGCGTTTTCATGCAAAACTTTGTCTCATGTTTAATGAGGTACCAAATGCTACTTCCAACCGGAAGATGAAAATAGGGCGTCATTAATGTTAACTTTGCCTTTTTTTCCTCCTTCATTTACTGGACTAATTTGGACGAAACTTGGTATGATACACACGACACGGTTAAGAAAGGATGGACTGATGGGTCAAAAATATGTATGCCAACAATGCCTGCAAACAAAGGATCCTGACTAATTACTGTGCATTGCTGTGGAAATGAAGGATGGGTTCCAAATGCCATAAAAATATGTGGGAAAAAATGGAAGATTGCGACGTTGACTATCATAAGAACGTGGTTTGAATTCACATTTATTCTAAACTTAGAGCCAAATAGTGTTGTAGTTTTGGACAACGCTTCTTATCATTCACGACAGCTCAATAAAATACCAAATAAAAGCTACAAGAAGACCGAACTTCAAAATTTTTTAATGGATAATAATTTATACTTTGAAGATTCTTATACAAAACAACAACTGATTGAAGTTTTACGGACAAAGAAATTAAGGAAATTATACGCCCTAGAGAGTGTTGCTGAACAACATGGACATTATATAGTGAAACTTCCTCCTTATTTTTATATTTTCAAACCCATCGAGTTAATTTGGGAACAGTTAAAACAGAGATTACAAAAGTAATCAAAATTGAAGATGATAAGAATATTGGACAAGTCCATATTAATGGAGGAAATAAATTTATTATTGATTTACAAGACGATAGATGATATAGGAGAATGATTAATATAATTTTACTACTTATATAGTAGTGGCAAACAGGAGTTATACATAATATTTATTTTGGAAGAATTGTTTTAAACATTGTTATAACATTTCTTTTTTTGATATTTTTTCGTATAATTTTGTTTTATCCATTAAAATCGATACCGAAAAGAAAATGATTCTCAACATATCCCGACTCGTAGTACCGATTTGCTACGAATGTTTGGACGCTAATGACGGAATTGACAGCTTGAAGTCGTATCAATTTTTCGCATCAAGTATTCCAATGTTGTTGCACATAACCCTTGTATCGGAATTTGTTACTTTTCCGCCCAACCTATCTAATATGCGAGAAAAGTATTGGTTTACCCCAAAAAAAGTTGGAATTTTGAAAAAAATGTATGAGTTATTGTTACGTTTTTCATCAACAACAACACGAAAAAACGGTTTTTAGAAAAAAAATCCTGTGTGTATGTCGTAGTCGTCGTTGTCGTCGGCCACTTTTCCTTACATGTCTTGTTAGCACGATGCAGCCTACGGAGTGCAAAAAGTCACCAATTTTATGATTGAATCTTGTTCAGGACATCTCACAGATGAACCCTATTGATTTTCAGCTCACCAGAGCCAGTATAACGGGTGCTATGGTATTTGAAGTACGACATTTTTGTCATTTTTAGAGAAATTTCAGTTTGTTAGCACGATACAGCCTCCGGAGTGCAAGAAGTTACCAATTTTATTATTTAATGTTATTCGGGATATCTCACAGATGAACCCTATTGATATTCAGCTCACCAGAGCCAGCATAACAAGTGCTATAGTACCTTAAGTACGACATTTTTGTCATTTTAGGAGAAATTTCAGTTTGTTAGCACGATACAGCCTCCGGAGTATATACAAGTGAGCAATTTTATGATTGGATATTATTCAGGGCGTCTCAAAGATAAACCATATAGATATTCAGCTCACTAAAGCCAGTAAAACGGGTGCTATGGTACTTGAAGTAACAAATTTTTGTCTTTTTTGGAGAATTTTCAGTTTGTTAGCACGATACAGCCTCCAGAGTGTATACAAGTGACCAATTTTATAATTGAATATTGTTATTGTTCACGGTATCTCACAAATGTACTCTATTGATTTTCAGTTGACTAGAGCGAGTACAGCGTGTTCTATAAATCCATATATACTACAGTTTTGGTTATTTTTGGAGAAATTTTGATTTGTTAGCAGGATATATCCCCCGAAGTGTAGACAAGTGACGCTTTCATTATAGAATATTGTTCAGGGCACCTCACAGATGCGGAAAAGTTAGTTTTAATCTTTAAAACCGTTTATTATATTTTAATACTAATCATGCTACCACTTTTCTATGAAATATTAGACAAGAAGACCGGCGACGTGAAAATAAAGATCTTTCGAAGGAGACGCCGTTCACTAAGGAACCAGTTTAATATAGAAGATACGAGTATACCTGACGCGCGTTTCATAGAACTTTTCAGAGTAAGTAAAACGATCTATGGAGACTTATGTGAGATGTTGACACCACATCTCAGAAGCCCCACGAGTAGAGAAGACCAAAATGCTATTAAGCAACACTTTATGGAGAAATTTAATTTTCCCTCTTGTATAGGGGCCATTGACTGCACCCATGTGGCGATTTTAAAACCGAAAGTGGACGAACACAATTTCATTAATAGAAAAGGTTTTCATTCATTGAATGTTCAAATTATTTGTGATACGGATCTAAGAATAATGGGTATAAATTCTAATTATCGTGGGTATACACATGATGCATTTATCTGGAGTAATTCAAGAATCAATAAGTATCTGTATGCTCAATATTTGAGAGGTAACTAGAATACTGGCTTGATAGGCGATTCTGGTTATCCCTTGGAGCCATATCTGTTGACTCCTTTCAGAAATCATGTGGAAGGCTCACCAGAAAGTAGATACAATTATTCTCATATTCGGGCAAGAAATTGTGTTGAAAGGTGCATAGGCTTCTTAAAAATGAGATTCCGGTGTTTACTAAAGGAATGTGTTTGCAGATATCCTCCAGATTTTGTAGGAAAAATTGCAAGTGCTTGTGCAGTTATGTGTATTATCCACAATATAGACATTGACGAAAACCTCCAAGTACCAGACAATGAAATTAATCCTAATAATCTGCCCCCTAATATTCATTTACTTCGTCTTGGGAAAAAATGAGGAATAATATTGTAAATAGATATTTCATCAATTGAAATCACATACATGTACATAATTATTATTCAATAAAGTAATATTTGACTGTCTCGACCCTTACTTCGTGGAATATGCTCATATTATTGTTTTTAAATGAAACTCAAGGTCTCTAGTTAATTCCACAATATAATACAAGTTATTGAAAATTCTAAAAAATTGACAATTGTTTCGATAAATCAATATCATCGTCAGAATGACAGAAGTTACATTTCATTTTATGCCTACCTGATATTTAGTAGTTATTTTTGGCTAGACCAAGAAGTAACCTAACTTGTGATTGGCTTAATATATGTTTATAGAAAAAAGAAGAAGATGTGATATTACAAATATTGAAGCTTAGATATTATTAGCCCTATGGTGATATCCTGGATATCATTTTTCCAATTAAGATCAGTATAACTGTGCAATGATATAGAAAACCAGGAAAACTATATCTGCTGATCTTTACAATTATCACTTAAGAAGACAGTTTATTAGTGGAGAATTCCCTAGATTTAACTGTTCATTGACAACTTCATATTGTGGGTATCTTAAATGTCTTCTAATTTCCAGTTCTTCAAGGAAATCCAGTTCTTGTTTCTTTTCACAAATATGCAGTACTTCTAGTTCTGTGTTAGGTGTCAATGAATGATTGGTGTCAAGTAGATGTTTTGCGTAGTGGGATTTATCTGGTTGTTTTAATCTGTATGCTCGTAAGTGCTCACTGTATCGTACTTCAAAATTCCTAAGGGTCTGACCCAAATAGACAGCATTACATTCTGGACATTTGAGTTTATATATACCTGACTTCTTTAATAGTGGTATTTTTGTTTTTACATTTAACAATTTTGTACTAACGTTACTTTCTGTTTTAAAAGAAATTGTTGTATTCGTTGCTGAAGATATTATCTTTGAAATATTATTAGAAATATTTCCTGCATATGTGATGGTTTTATAAGTTTTAATTTCATCAGCTTGTTTAGGATATATTAGTTGTAATGCCACTTTTTTCTCTTTTTTACTAATTAGCTTATTTATCATATCTAATGGATAACCGTTAGATGTTGCTGTTTGTCTAATTGTATTAATCTCTCTATCAAAATTACATTTGTTCATAGGAACTGAAAAAGCTCTATGTATCATTGAATTATATGCCGCTAGTCTGTGTGAGACAGGGTGATTAGAATTGAATGGAATTGTCACATCAGTCTGTGTTGGTTTTTGGTAAATTGAATAATCAAGTACATTATTAACTCTTTGAATTTTTAAATCAAGAAAATTGATTGAGCTATTTTCTTCAATTTCTAATTTAAATTTAATTTTCGGGTGTAAATTATTTATGTGATTGAAAAATACATCTAATTGTCGTTCACTACCCATAAAACAAGCTAATATGTCATCTACATATCTATACCAAAATAAAATATTTTTCGAAATATTACTTTCAAAGATCTTTCTTTCTAAATTGTCCATAAAAATGTTTGCTAAAATAGGTGATATAGGGCTTCCCATTGGTAAACCTTCATTTTGAATATATATCTTATTGTCAAAAGTGAAATAATTCTGATTAATGCATACATCAAATAAATTGAGTATATCTGATATTATTCCTGGATTAATGTTTTTATCTTCTAGTAATTTTCTTACAAGTATTAGACATTCTTAAGGAGGAATTTTAGTAAACATATTAGTTACATCGAACGATATGAGTTTATAGTTATCTTGCAAGTGGATTGATTTCAACTTTTTGATTAGTTCTATTACGGATATGAATCTCAGTACTCAATTAGAAATTCAATAGAACTAATCAAAAAGTTGAAATCAATCCACTTGCAAGATAACTATAAACTCATATCGTTCGATGTAACTAATATGTTTACTAAAATTCCTCCTTAAGAATGTCTAATACTTGTAAGAAAATTACTAGAAGATAAAAACATTAATCCAGGAATAATATCAGATATACTCAATTTATTTGATGTATGCATTAATCAGAATTATTTCACTTTTGACAATAACATATATATTCAAAATGAAGGTTTACCAATGGGAAGCCCTATATCACCTATTTTAGCAAACATTTTTATGGACAATTTAGAAAGAAAGATCTTTGAAAGTAATATTTCGAAAAATATTTTATTTTGGTATAGATATGTAGATGACATATTAGCTTGTTTTATGGGTAGTGAACGACAATTAGATGTATTTTTCAATCACATAAATAATTTACACCCGAAAATTAAATTTACATTAGAAATTGAAGAAAATAGCTCAATCAATTTTCTTGATTTAAAAATTCAAAGAGTTAATAATGTACTTGATTATTCAATTTACCGAAAACCAACACAGACTGATGTGACAATTCCATTCAATTCTAATCACCCTGTCTCACACAGACTAGCGGCATATAATTCAATGATACATAGAGCTTTTTCAGTTCCTATGAACAAATGTAATTTTGATAGAGAGATTAATACAATTAGCAAAATAGCAACATCTAACGGTTATCCATTGGATATGATAAATAGGCTAATTAGTAAAAAAGAGAAAAAAGTGGCATTACAACTAATATATCCTAAACAAGCTGATGAAATTAAAACTTATAAAACCATCACATATGCAGGAAATATTTCTAATAATATTTCAAAGATAATATCTTCAGCAACGAATACAACAATTTCTTTTAAAACAGAAAGTAACGTTAGTACAAAATTGTTAAATGTAAAAACAAAAATATCACTATTAAAGAAGTCAGGTATATATAAACTCAAATGTCCAGAATGTAATGCTGTCTATTTGGGTCAGACCCTTAGGAATTTTGAAGTACGATACAGTGAGCACTTACGAGCATACAGATTAAAACAACCAGATAAATCCCACTACGCAAAACATCTACTTGACACCAATCATTAATTGACACCTAACACAGAACTAGAAGTACTGCATATTTGTGAAAAGAAACAAGAACTGGATTTCCTTGAAGAACTGGAAATTAGAGGACATTTAAGAAACCCACAATATGAAGTTGTCAATGAACAGTTAAATCTAGGGAATTCTCCACTAATAAACTGTCTTCTTAAGTGATAATTGTAAAGATCAGCAGATACAGTTTTCCTGGTTTTCTATATCATTGCACAGTTATACTGATCTTAATTGGAAAAATGATATCCAGGATATCACCATAGGGCTAATAATATCTAAGCTTCAATATTTGTAATATCACATCTTCTTCTTTTTTCTATAAACATATATTAAGCCAATCACAAGTTAGGTTACTTCTTGGTCTAGCCAAAATTAACTACTAAACATCAGGTAGGCATAAAATGAAATGTAACTATTGTCCTTCTGACGATGATATTGATTTATCGAAACAATTGTCAATTTTTTAGAATTTTCAATAACTTGTATTATATTGTGGAATTAACTAGAGACCTTGAGTTTCATTTAAAAACACTAAAGTAATATTTATTCAAGGCTTATATTTTTCACCATTATTGTGTTATAATGAATAACTCCAAAACCAGTAAGATCAGAACAAAATATAAGTATGAATTTAAGTTCTTCTAATAAGTTGTTCCAGTATACTCTCCTTACACCCACTCCTCTATTTGGAAATATTTTAAGTTAACATGAAAAATCAGAATGTTGCCAACGGTTCTTACAAAATGAATGCAGTAGTGATTAAATTTAAATGCTTAGTAGTTCACGAACGATCACACTCATGCGATGTAGACTTAAATGTACTGTTTGCTCTACTATGCACAATCATGATGCTCACATGGTATGAAGCAAACCATAAAATTAAATTTAGTGGCAAATTAATTACATACAAAAACTCTGGAAAAATTTGAATGTATTCAACATTTGTTATAGCAACCCCAGCACATCATTTTACTTCGGGTAAATACATTCATAATAAGTGATAACTAAGTTCTCATTTATGTTTAAAATTGATCCACCTCTACATGTCGAAGCACAGTCCTAGACCTTTTACAAATGAAGTAGGATCAAATGCTTGAGATAATCGATTATTGAGGGATGCTAATGAAAAGAAATCAAGTGTTGAGAAATAAAAAATTATTTATTTGTCTTCAAGGCCTCTACTAAATCCAGCAACCTTTTGTCCAGTGTCTCATTGATAACTGCCAAACCATCCGAAATTGTTCTTTGTATGTTGTCGAGTTTTTGTAAAGTTTTTTTCATAAACGCTTACATTTAAGTGTCCTTCTGAACTCTTCCTTTTGAGCCTCTTCTCTTCACACTCTTCACATAATTATGATCCTCTTCCACCAATTTTGTATCCAAATTGTAGGAAGATGAAGGTGTGGCAGCTTCATATTGGATCAAGCGACTGGAGATAGAAGGAGTTGGAGGTGATTCTGTATATTTTAACTGGAAGAAAAATGACAAATAATATTTCTCTCTTTATGTTGAAAACTGAGACAAATAGAATACGTATCAATATCGAACATTATTAATTGTTCTAAGTAAAATGGTCGTTTCAGTGATAAAATTTGATCACATAGTATCAGTTTTCATATAAATTAACATCAACCTTCATTCTTTAGCTTATATTAATACTCACACCCTCCTCATCGATCTTAATTCCCTCATAAAATGTTTTCCCAGTAGATCCATAATTTTCTCTTCTAATTTTATTGCATTTCCGCCCTCCACCAGTTGCAGCACGGTATTTTTTAATTTCCGCAGCTTTTTCAGATTTCCCTTGTAATCTGACCAACACTAAAAGAATATAAATATATTTTCTGAAGAGTACAGAACTGTATAATCATGATACTTAGTTGATAGAGGCAGTATAATTGTCTGTATTCACGAGAGCCTTACAACCTTATTTTTTTAGATACAAAATCACAAAGCTAATAGGTATTGTCGTAAACATTGTATAAAATATAAGTCAGACTCACTTTCTGCCACTTTTCAATGGCTCTAGTTCCATAGCCTAAACTATTCAGTTATACTACCAGTTCGTTCCATAATTCTCTGAACTTTTCTCGACCATTTGCAACTGAAAGCTGTCCCGAAGCTAAATCTTGGTGTTCCTGCATAAAATTGACGATAATTGCTACATGTTCTTCATTAATTTTAAAAGCCATTGCTAGATATCGACAAAGCCCCTTTCACGCCGTTTAATTTCTAAAAAGTGATAATTCTATCTGCGCTAACCCCACTTTTACACAACTCGGTACCACAGATCATATAACTCGGTACATCATTTGGTCCCAAGTAGGTTTGACAGTTCTACTCGGGAGCTATCGAAAGCAAAGAACGGTTAGAATCGCTTAAAACGTTGAGTCGGGACGTTACGTCCCGAGTTGATTAATTATAATCCCGGCCCAGTTCACGTCTGGTATCCCGATTAAACCGAACGCCCTTTCAAGAATTACGTAAAAAATACTTGACATGTTCATATAATAATCACAAACAATTCCCAACATCAGCTTCTGTAAACAGATTTTTTTCTATTTACAATAACAAAATACCTACACAGATAATGACCAAGATGGACACTGTCTACAGTAAAAGTTACTTTATAATTGAATTGAAATCCCAATGTAGTTCAGTTCAAAGAAAGGACTCTCTATGTAAGAGACTATTAGGAGAGCTGTGAATTTACTATTGTCAGTAATAACCAAATCGTAATGCCAAAAAAGCAAACGAAAATTAGAATGTTGAATTTGTTAAACTCAGCAGAACACAAGATATTTAATTGGGAAAATAAAATTATTATTGAAAACAAGTAATGAAATACACCTGAAATGACTCCCTTTTGCAGTTTTGTATTTTCAATTAATGTCAAATATCTAGACACTAAACCCAACGAAGCCGGGGCCCCTACGCCATCGAGGGCCCGGGGCTGTGGCCCCGTTAGCCCCACCCCCCCTTAATTCTGGACTGGTTAGAATGCAGTTGTGTCATTAACCACAAAAACTGCTCCCTTAAGCGAGCTTTTTAAATTTCTTGACTGTACTGTGATGGTTTTTGTGCTAACTAGGATGACATTGATAAACTGATTCATAGTTTAGTTTTTTGGGAATGGTAATTAGGTGTGTCACATCGGAGTTAGGTCATCACACATTATTACGGAGCAAATAATTTGACTACTGTTTGTTTTTATTTCAAGTTTCTTGGTTGAAATCACATAATAAGTAGTTCATTTTTTTGTAATTACTTAATTTTTTTTAAATAATTGTTAGGTTCAAGTAACCTTGGGAATATTCTTATTACAATATTAATGGTATATTGAAAATAAACTTTATTTTAGATATAATTGATTTGGTTGATTTTTCGGTTTATAGAATTTTGAACGTAAATTAAATTTCAGCAAGAATACTATTACTATTTATTTTATATTCAATACACGTTAATAATACGAATTCTATTAATTAATATATTGATGGACAATTTTTTTATCGTTTATTTATGTTAGTGCGTAGTACTCGTTAATAAACGACAATACGATCCATAATTATTGGATATTTATGATGATTTACATGCTTCCATATTTTGTTTTGCGCAGTGCCTACCTTCCAAAAACGGATGATTCGACCGTGAAATTATCACCCAACTTCCGAATAAACATTTTTATTAACCTATAAAATTATTTTCAATCAATAAATCAATTAAACTTTAATCTAATAAGAGGAACTTTATAAAACATTATAAAATTGATAAACGTCATAGAGTGAGTGTGGGGTCACATGAACAACATTTCCAGACTTTGAAAATAGTATGGATGAGATTGAAAAAATTTAAAACAATGTTGATTTTGATAATCAATATAATAAAAATATTAGCCTAATGTGACGATAATTTCCCCGCGGGATGAGGTGTAAAAAGGTGGAAATTGGTATAAACATTTGTTTTGACATTCTAAATAATGTGTCAAAAGTCTCAAATAATCCCGTGTTAGGAAGCTGAAATATTAAAGGTAGAAGTAATAAAATCAGTTACCTTATTCCACCCATTATCACATTCGAGCATCTTGTCAATGATGTTGTCTGCACTAATTTCTCCTGAGACTGAGCAGAGTTCTTGATGCTTCCCTGCCCATTATGGGCACTCGAACGCAGTGTGATTTGCGTTATCTACAGCTGCCCCGTAGCATATGCATCTTTCATCTCTCTTTTTTTCTAATTTCAAAAGTGTTTTTGCCGAAGGTACCGTGGCCTGATAGAAAATGGGTAAGATGGTGGGATACTGTGCCCCGCGTGACTATCTGGTTTCCCGTAGTAGTCCCTTGTATAATCCACGTAATTTTATGTCCATTCTCATGCTTGAAACTAGTGCTGCATGTTGAGTTCCTTGGTTGAATTACATAATCTCCTTCCCTTATCGTCAGTTATTTCATGTATAGTAGTAGTAAAGTGTACTTCCTTGCAACATTATTTAAGTCAACGAAAAAATCGAAGTCTTATATTCCAGCTTCTGGTGTCTGTTCGCCCGTCCGTTTTAAGCATCTGCGGACGAACGGTAAGTGCTCGAGCTTATGTATACACGGATTTGGAATCAGCATATTCTGAAATCTCTTCAAATCGGCTCCGTAGAAATAAAATGGCGGCCCGTCAAAAGTTGAAAAAAATCGTATTTCCTTTGTTTTTCATTTAACGCAAAAAAGTTACTGAGCTTTATCGTAGACCTTAACACGTTCTACAACTTTTGTAGTTAACATTTTTCTCTAAAACGTACATTAAAACATTTATTTAAGAAAATCAACAAATTTACCAATTTTTTATTTTATTTTTGATTTGATTCTAAAATGTTACTGAAATAAGCCTGAAATTGGTCCTGTGCATTGGGAATTTTTTTAAGTATAATAAGTATATGCATTTCTGTCTATTTTTTTTCCATACTCCTAAGACTTTCTTTAATTTGCAAAAACATTCCTTCAATTTCTTCCATATCGTCTTTTTCAATGTTCATATCTTAACGCACCTTAACGTCTTAACGCACCTTAACGAGTTCCGCGTCCCGTTCAGTTTCGTTAGACACGTACTCAGTTCAACCCCCAACCCAACACTTACCCTTACCCGGCCTGGCTGAACTCGTCTACCTTAATTTCATATTTGAAGTCAGTCCGGGACTGTATTTTTAACAAGCTCTCGTGTATTGGTGAACGATATTCGCTTTTGTTTCTTGTTGATAAAATGACCACAATTTAGATTTGAATTTTAACAATGTTGATTTGTTTTATGTTGAATTTTCTTCTTATCTTAATATTCAGAGAGTTTTCACCGATTATATATAATAATTTACACTTAAATAAGTTATTTTTATACTTTCTGTTAATTATAGTTTTTTACTTTACTCACAATTTGATTTTATTACTCCCTCGGTTTAACTCCCAACTAACAATTTGCAATTTTATAATAGTCGTAGAAATGTTTTGGCGATAAATATTATAAAACAATGTTAGCCTCAGAAATGTTTTCAAAATGTTTATAAAATGTTTATAAACACAAAACGGGCACAATTTATAAAATATTTTGTTTATATGTATAATATATTTTATAAATGCTATAGTGACAACTATAAAACAGATATACAATGAAATTGACTGTCTCGACCCTTACTTCGTGGAATATGCTCATATTAGTGTTTTTAAATGAAACTCAAGGTCTCTAGTTAATTCCACAATATAATACAAGTTATTGAAAATTCTAAAAAATTGACAATTGTTTCGATAAATCAATATGGATGATATTGATTTATCGAAACAATTGTCAATTTTTTAGAATTTTCAATAACTTGTATTATATTGTGGAATTAACTAGAGACCTTGAGTTTCATTTAAAAACACTAAGATATACAATGTTTATAAAAATACAATAAAATTGTTTTATAATAGATTTATAAGTGTTTAATAACTGTGCTAAACAATTCTTAAATTTTATTATGTGATACTAGTTAAAAAATTATAATATAAAGATTATATATAAATGTTTTATAATTGAATTACATGCCACTGCATTGCTATTGTAGTAGTATTAATAAACCAACTTAGTTTTATTAATATGTCTGTGAAGAGCTAAATTGTTTTAAAATAATTATATTCCAGATCTGCTAGTGATAGTATAAATTCATACACGAACAGCACCAACTTTAGAATGAAACGACTTATATTTGATTTGTATGCAAGTATCTACTAGTTTCTGACCCCCTCCTTAAAAGAAAGATCCTCCTGGGACTTCTGTGTAGCCGGGGATGGATGTTTAAATCAGCAATTGGACCCATTTCTACATTATCCGGTCGTATGGAAATAACATTACAACCAGAATGTACACTGCGCCGCAAAATTAACGCATATTTTGTAAAATGGAAAGATCCACTTGAGAACAATATTTGAATGCAAGCTAAGGGCTTAAAATAATAGTTTTTAACTGTAACCAACAACTTTTTGAATTTTTAGTGAGAACGCATTTGTTTTTGAATAAAATAATGAAAGAATGGTATGTACACAAATTCGCTGAGAGAATGAATGATTGTTTATTGATTACAGTTTGCGTTGTTCTGCTGCTATTTTTGATATTGAGATGAGAAATATTTTACGCGAAGAATGTGCTGGTGCAATGGCGTGACCCAATCTACGATCTCCAGTGCACTGGTACGGCATCAAGAGACTGGCACGAACCAAAGAAGCACTGGATAGGGATGCTACAGAGTGGCCAATAATAATCAAGATCGATTTTTGAATATGCAAGTACTACGAAATC
The DNA here is from genome assembly GCA_963921935.1 of Galeruca laticollis. Taxonomy (NCBI): domain Eukaryota; kingdom Metazoa; phylum Arthropoda; class Insecta; order Coleoptera; family Chrysomelidae; genus Galeruca; species Galeruca laticollis. The sequence continues at coordinate 39,311,643 of OY998176.1, forward strand.
GATTCACTACAATTACTACACTACAGTAAGAATTTCTTCATAGATATAATTGCCGCAAAGTCTGGCAGAATACTGTATTACTTCATATAGAGCGGCAACTAGTCCTTTGCTAACCGTAAACCATCGCAGGCAACGTCTTCAGTTTTCCCGAGAGTATCAAATTTAGGGCAACCGTGAATGGAGCATTGTACTCTATACGGACGAGTCACGATTCTGTCTATTTAGTGGTGAACGTCGTAAGAGAGTGTATAGGAGTCCTGGCGAGCGATATTCTCAATTTAGTATTGCAGAAAATGTCAGCTATGACGGTGGGTCTGTTATGGTATGAGATGGCATTAATTTGGAGACTCATACGAACCTAGTTGTCATTCGGAGCGGTCATTTGATAACCGACTGCTATATAACACACATTTCAGAACCTCATGTAATGCCATATGCCCCTTTAATAGGGAACGAAATGATATTCATGAATGATAATCCACACCAACACGTAGCTAGGACGGTGCAAAATTACCTCCAAGACGTAGGTATCCATACTTTGGATTGGCCAGCACAATATCCAGATCTTAACCCGATTAAAAACTTATGAGACAATTTGAGTCTACAAATTTGAGCTTACAGCATCCACCTAGAGTTCTAGCTGAACTGTCAATCAGACTAACCGAAATATGGGGTCAAATGGATAAAGTTGTGATCAAAACCCCAATTTCAAATATGCCAAGAAGATGTGCAGCAATAATATAAGCAAGTGGAGGTAATACGCGTTATTGGTTTTAAGTTTGTTAACAAATTATGCAGTAAACATCTTGCTTTCTTTTTCGTCCAACCAGTATTTTTATTTCTACGGTTTATTTTGAGTAATACAAAAAAAACGTTGTTTGACACAGTTAAAGGCTATTATAATAGCCACCATGTCAGACCATTGACGAGCCTTCTAATTGGTTTTTCATGTATATTTATTCATTTTACAAAATATGCGTTAATTTTGCGGCAATATCTAAAGCAATTCTTTCGAAAGGGCTTCCAACATTATATTGTTTCATGGGTGCCTTTCTCTTGTGATGTGGTCCATTACTCGTAGCACAAGTCGTATATTTCTTACAGCAGTCTTTCACATCGTCGGAGCTCTTCACCCAATGAAACTTTTCACGGACTCACTGTCACTCTCTCAGATGACCGCCGGATGGATTATGGTGTAAGTTCCTCAGTACTTCAGCTATTCTTGTTCTCGGGATAACTAGCTGTCTTCTCTTCTCAGAACCATAATCGGGTTCAAAAATTCTTTCGAACAGGCCTTCTTCCTGAACAAGGGAGTTCCGATGAGCCCAATATGCCTTGAGTGTCGGTGAAAATCTTGACACTTCTTGCCAGGTAGGTCGCCGATTTTCTACCTTCCATTGCCAAATCATCTTTAGGTGAGGATCGTTCTACTGATCTTCTCTGATCCTGGTGGGTGACCATTCTTCATTGACTACAGTAATTCTTGAAACTGCAACTTGCATAGATTCCGCCTTTTTGCAGTGATAATTGTCAGCTGCGCATGTCCGTCTAGACAGAGAGTCGGCATTTTGGTGACTTACACCAGCTCGATGTTCGTCCTTGTCTAGTTTTCCCTGTGACTGGAGTTCTTGGGTTGCAGGAGTCTTGGGGTGCTCCGAAGAACTGCGTACATGCACTAGCTTACCACAATTCCGGCATCTGATCATCTTCAGCTTCTTGTCTACCATACTCTTTATCAAGTTGGCGATCTGGTTCAGTCTGTCTTCGTCACCGTTTTCTTGTGTGGTCCTAACTTTGTAGTACTCCGAAACCTTCGTGACTGTTTCATATTCAAGAGTTTTTTGGTTTGCAGGAGCCATAGGGAGATTACGCGAACTATGTACATACAGTTACAGCATCATCGGATCTTCTTCGGCTTCTTGTCCATCATACCTTTTAGTTGATGTAGTCTATCATCGCGACCTTCTTCTTGCCTGGTCCTACCTTTGTTGTATCCCGAAGCGTTCGTGGCTGCTTTATATTCAAGAGCAGCGGTCAATACATCAACCATGATTTTGGGATGGGCTAATCCAAGTGTCGTCTCCATATCGTGGTCACATAAGCCGACAATAAAGGCATGGATGCCCAAATATTTCATCATGTTTTTTGGTGTTGACGGATAAGCAAATCAAACTAGTTGGTCAAAATCCCGTTCATATTCTTGAAGGGCTTCGTCATGTTTCCGCCTTCTGTTCTTCCGCTGGAATCGGTACAAGATGTTTGTGACCATATCGCATGTCCAACCTCTTCTTCAGCTGCTCGAAGTCATCCGTTTCTTCCAGGGGTATCGAAGTACATCTAAGGCATCTCCCCGAAGCGCGATGGTTAAGTTCACTGTCTTTTTCTTATCGGACCAATTATTCACTCTAGCGGCTGCTTCAAACTGTTTCACTTAATTGTTCCACGGCGTCTTTCCGTCGAACGTTAGGGCCTCCACTCGGGTAAAACTGCCAATATGTTCTATCTTGGGGTGAGTTTCTGGCTTGCGGGGTTGTAATTGTTCGTTCCATCTTGTTTTATTCAGCTGGCGTGTCTTGTGTTCTTAAATTTGTCATCTCCTTGATTTTCTCATCTGATTTTCCATTGTTGTCATCTTATTCTCACTATCTGGTTTTTGAGACGATATTTTATTTTCGACGTCAGCGGCGCAATGTCGTTCTTCATTGATAAGATATCGTCAGAAATATCGTTCTTCATAACAGAAATATCGTTCTTCACGTTAGCAGAAATATCGTTCTTCACGTTAGTAGAAATATCGTTCATCATAATTGACGTTTTCTCGTCCATATTAGCAGAAATTTACGAGATTAAGGTGGAAGCCTTGCCCTTGAATAGAAATGTCTCTGTATCCAAGCCGTCACTTTCCAGTGATATTTTGAGTTTTTCTACTAATTCACTCTTCGTTCCGGATGTTTCCAACTCACAATTTACCAATTCTGCTTTTAGTTCCGTCACTTTCAGGTCACTTAGAGCCTGTCCAGATGAGGCATTTTACGCGCGAGTGCTTACGCTGGAGTGAAATTGTCATTTCGTCCAGATGACGCATTTTACGCGCGAGCTCCCTCGAGTTAAGTCGAGTGGGGTTATTGTTATGATACGTCCTCTCGCAACAGCAGTCGCGCGTGTTCCGGTCGGACCATAAAAGCTTCTAGTCACAGATCATATAACTACTATTTAAAAAAGAAGATAGCTCACTTGAAGTAGGCTCTAGTTACGACTAACAACACAAAAGGCGCTGCCATAGCAGTGACATAACAGGACTTATTGTTCTGTGAGTGACATAGATGCTGTCATTGATCTCTGGCGGGAATATTTAAAATTTAAAAATGGCGGGAGTTTTTAAAATTGTCGGGTATATCTTACAATTTTGTTGTACTAGTATAGTATTTTTCACGATGTAAGAGAGCGATTAGCCTCCAGATATTATATGAGAGGCAATAGAATATATTTTCTTAGATCGTGAAAAATACTATACAAATCCACTGGCTGTATTGCATATTGAGAACATTACTACTAGTAATTATAAGCACCGTTTCCAGTATTTTTTTTTCATTTACAGCAAGCATGGTAAACTAGCATAATTTGTAAATACTTTCATGCTGCATATTTTACATTATACTATTTCAGTCAATATTCTTTTCTACACAATTTACAAGGACTTATTTTTCTACTGGGAATTTACTTCAATATAAACTAGGAACAAAATGATACATACTATTTTCAGAAAAATTTAATTGCACATTTTACATAATTTATAATGTATAATTTAAAATTAAAACTCAGAACATAACCATTACATTTAATATACGAATACACACAAAACAATTCTAATATTACTTCCAGATATTTATATTTAAAAAGAATTCATCTTTTTCTATGGCCTATCCAGGAGACGTAAGTTTAAGACTTCAGGCCTCATTAAGGTTCCCCATCAAAGACAGTCCTACATTTTGTGGTATCACGAACACTTATTCCAAAATTTATTGAAATGGTTCTTTAATTCACTAAGTGACGGCACAAACACTTATTTCAAAGTTAGTTGAAACAGTTCTTTAATTTGTCATGTAGCTTCACGAACAAATTCCTTTGAAATAAATCGAAGAGGTTGTTTAATTTGCCAGTGATCTGACTTAGATTAGTTTCCAGATCACTACATCAAAAACGAGATTCTTCTCTAAAGTAACAATAATGACAACTTTTTTATGTATCCCCCTGACTAGCCACACAACAATGGGTAGAATATACTCTTACATTTACTTACCTATGATACGATAAATACGGATTCAAAAGAGCTTACTTATTTCTAAATCAATCAACAAAAATGATTAAAATGTACAATAAATTACCGAGGTTAAAGCAACAAAATATTTTAATGAATGCATGTCTACTAATCTGTAACTACTGTTAAAGCTTCCAGTTGTATTCCATTTTGTTAATATCACGCTGTATTAGGATTCAGGTTAAATTAAAGATTATTATTTTATTATATATCATCCGGTAAATGGAGTTTTTGTCACCTAAGTTAGTGAAAATAGATATTGACGTACCTATAAATATGTTTCAGAGTTAGTAAACTCCATAATATTTGTTAAATACTCTTGATTAGTCAAATTTTGTGTGTGTATATATTCAGAAAATGTTTTGATGTGTTGAGCAGCTTGCATGAGATTTTTCCGTGCAATAGTACATCTAGAGATTGTCTTGTACAGTGTTACTTTTTTGTAACGTTTACATCTTCTCACAATGTCCTCACTTGTTTTAACTATAAATAAATAAAAACAATATAAACTAAGGTACAAAGCCCTAAGAAGTATACCTTCATAACACCGCAATATTAAATTATCATTCAAATAACGTAATTTAGTTTGTAAATAATTTTTAATGTTTTTATCACTTTGATTTTTGTACTTTTAAACCTGTAGGTGTGTTTCTTGTGTATACTATAAAATATTGCAATTTAATGAGTATTGTCCCTGCATACATAAATTTTTAAAACATATGCTAGTTTTATTAGGCCAGAAAAAGAACAATTTATTATTCTTTAACACAATCCTGCACTATTATTTTTTGAACTTAATGTTTAAGTCATTTTATTTTGTAATGAAGTGTAAGAATACATGAAAGTACAAATTATACTAATATATTACCGGAACTTTCCATCGATTTTCCATTAGAACTTTGACTGAAATCTGATTGTGGGCCGCCACTTTCTAAAACAACAAAAATAAAATGAAGTTGCCATCAAAAATAGTATGTTTATTTTTATTCTTTATCAAAAACCATGCATCTTCAAAAAACACACTAAATTATTAAAATATCCTCAATTATTTCAGGAATTCTAGTATATATCCACTGGTAATTAGGAATTTTACATTATTTAATATTCAAATACAATTACAATATTTACCAGTTTGTCCCAAGTATAAAGTAGGTACTGCATCTCGTTTTAAATTTGTTCTGTTATTTTTGGCTTGGAATTTCCAATCCTCAGAAAAGTGGACATCACAAACTCTATAGTTCCGAATAACTTTATCTTTACCCTGGGTGAGTTAATATTCATGGTTAATGTTATTCATCCACCTACGGCAAATCTAACAAAAAAGAAATTGTTAATTATAAGGAAATTCCTATCGGCACATATGAAGTAAAATAAAGAAAACACCTAATTCAAAACTATTTCTATTGTGAACAATGTGACAAACAAATTTATAATGTGGAAGCTATGCGAATATATTTTTATATGCATAAGAATAATATATTTTTTAATGCGAAACTTTGCGTTGACAAAAAAGTTATAAACATGCTATGCTTCATTAGTCCTACATTTTTAGGTCTTTATAAATAAAAGATTATAAGTTTGCAATTTAACTTACCTCAAGATCTTTAGGAAAAGCATGCATTGGCTTTTCAGTGTTCTTTAAAGAACAATTAGGTACATAACACGTAAACACCATTATTAAAATGAAAAAAGAATCAAATATAATATCAATATTATTAAAAAAAGATAAGAATGATGAAATCGTAAACACGAAATAACGAATATTCAATGCTTTGAAATTCAAACAATCAAACATGAACGATGATTTATCTATTAAGTTGGTGTGCTGTGATTAAGTTGACACGTTAAGATCGACACGGAACCACCGTGATTTCGAAAACGGCAGTTTCACCAACAATAAAATATAATTTATAACCAACTACGGAACAGCAGCGCTTAGTTGTTGTTAGTCAGAACTAAAAAGTGAACAACCCCTTCTAGTATCAAACGCGCGAGTCGAGAGTACTGCGTTTTGATTGCGACTTACGCGCGAGTGTATCTGGACGCAATATATGAAGTTTTAGTATTTTACAACAAAACAACTTTTATGCAATGAACAGCTTTTTCAAAAAGGCCCCCAGACGGAGTTACAATAAACCAAATCGATCTGATAATAATAATAATAATAATAATCTTTATTTGCATCAGTTACAGTTACAATAATTAAATATACATTCAAAAGATACAAGCACATTAAAATAAGTTGAGTAAATAAGTAGTCATTCATTTTCATCGCAAAAGAGCGTACATTCACAAAAGCAAGGCTTGTGCGTGAATGTGATAGTTCATTTATCATAAGAAGTTGTATAGAATTTAAAAAGACATCATTTACAAAGACAAACATCCTAAACATATATGGGAATATTTCAAAGAATGTAAATATGAGCTCTAACATATTGAACACAGAACACCAAACGACAACAAAAACGTAAGTAAAATCATTCAGAATATCGATAAGACAAAAAATTTTCAGGTTTTACAAATCACGATAAAATTGACAGACTATAATAAGTTTCATTTCGAGGAGAAATAAAGTTTTGCATTATATCGGCCGGAAAAGATAGGATCCAGTTCTTTATTTTTTTTTTTTGAATAGACTTGAAGAGTTAATTTTTTTCAAATCAGATGGTAATTGATTATATAACTTTGGAGCCAGGTATGTAAAACTTTTTTTACCTATAGCCTTTTTCATTAATGGTATTTCGGCAGCACTTTCCTTATATCTGGTTGGATAACTATGTTGAATTGCCTTTAGAGTGGCTTTGTCTTTATATTGCTTTAGTAAAATGACTTTAACATATAGTTGGCAGATGTTAAGTACTCCAGTTTCTTGGTAGAGCTGAGTTGTAGGGTAGGTTCTGGGTTTGTGAAATAACACTTTTAATATACTTTTTTGGACTTTTTGTAGGTACTCGATGAGAGTCTCCCCAGCCGATCCCCAAGCAAGAAGACCATATGTTGGGTGGCTTTCGACCAGTGCATAATAAAGAATTTTCAAAAACGCCCCCAGACGGAGTTACAAAAAACCAAATCGATCTGATAATTTGAAACTTGAAAAACATAGTGCAAGACGTAACTGTTCTTAACAAATTATCTATCGGAAGTGACCACAGAGCCGTCAGAGCAAAAATAGTCATAAATACAAGAAATGAGAGGTTAAAACTAATAAGAAAAACAGCTTCTAGAAAATCATTAATAACACAAAGTGCAGACCAATACGCACAACTCCTTAATTCTCGTCTATCACCAAAGCTGACAAACAAATAATAACAGCAATGAAAGAAGCGGAAAACAGGTGCAAGCAATCGCTAGGAGTTGGAAAGGAGGAGTAATTGAGTAATAGTACTAAAAAGCTGATGGAAAAAAGAAGAAATCGAACAGACAAACATCAAAACAATGCCATTCAGCTAAGAGAAATCAACAAAAAAATAAATGGTTTTAAAGATTAAATCTAACTTTTCCGCATCTGTGGCCCTGAACAATATTCTATCATAAAATTTTTACTTGTATACACTTCGGGGGATGTATCGTGCTAACAAACCGGAATTTCTCTAAAAATAGCCAAAAATGTAGTATATCTGGATTTATAGGACCCGCTGTACTCGCTCTAGTCAACTGAAAATCAATAGGGTACATCTGTAAGACTCCTTGAACAATATTCAATCATAAAATTGATCAATCGTATACTCTCTGGAGGCTGTATCGTGCTAACAAACTGAAAATTATCCTAAAATGACAAAAATTTGGTACTCCAAGTACCATAGCACCCGTTGTACTAGCTTTAGTGAGCTGAATATAAATAGGGCTCATTTTTGAGACGCTCTGAATAATATCCAATCATAAGATTGGTCACTTGTATTTACTCCGGAGGCTGTATCGTGCTAACAAACCGAAACTTCTCCAAAAATTACAAAAATATCGCACTTAAAGTACTGTAGCACATGTTTCATTGGCTGTAGTGAGCTGAAAATCACTAGGGCTCATCAATGATATGTCCTGAATAATATTCAATCAAAAAATTGGTGACTTGTTGAACTCCGGACGCTGTATCGTGCTAGCAAACTGAAATTTCTCAAAAAATGACAAAATGTGGTACTTCAAGTACCATAGCACCCGTTGTACTGGATCTGGTGAGCTGAAAATCAATAGGGTTCATCTGTGACATGTCCTTAACAAGATTCCATCATAAAATTGGTGGCTTATTGCACTCCGGAGGCTGTATCGTGCTAACAAGACATGTAAGGAAAAGTGGCCGACGACGACGACATACACACAGGATTTTTTTTCTAAAAACTGTTTTTTCGTGTTGTTGTTGATGGAAAACGTAAAAATAACTAAAAAAAAATTCTAGATTCCAACTTTTTTTGGGGTAAACCAATACTTTTCTCGCATATTAGATATGTAGGGCAGAAAAGTAATATCAAAGGCTATCCGAAGAGATGTAAGGCTACACAAAACAGAGGAAATATCTAGGGTGATAGAGGAAAACAGGGGAATGGAAGTGCTTAGGAAAAAATTGTTTGAGGGTAAGAAAAAATTAAGTAAGATAATTGAGAACAAGAATGGACAAACCACCACAAATAAGCGAGACATCCTGTTAATCGTGAGAAGATTCTATGCGGAACTCTATAAGAAAACCACAACAACAGAAATTGGTGTAGGCATTCCCGTAATACAAAACCAGGGATCAGAAGACATCCCGGAAACAACTGCTTAAAAGACATGAAAAACAATAAATCACCAGGAGATGACGAAATTAGCACCGAAAATATAAAACTAGGAGGATCAGCATTCCTAAAAATATTGTGTAAGCTATACAACGCTTGCTTAAGAAACTCCATAACACCTGATCAATGGAATAAGTCCATCATAATACTTTTACACAAGAAAGGAGATATAGCCCAAATAGAAAACTACAGACCAATTAGCCTGCTACCGCAGATATATAAGCTGTTTATGAGAATAATCACTAAAAGGCTGACAGCTAAACTCGATCTTTACCAACCTATTGAGTAGGCAGGATTTCGTAAGGGCTATGGCACAAATGATCAGCTTCATACAATTAAAATCCTCATTAAAAAATGCATAGAGTATAATAAACCGCTAGTTCTCATTTTTGTAGACTATGTAAAAGCTTTTGACACAATAGAACACCATAATATGCTTAGTGCCCTCGCTGATTGCAGAGTCGACCATCGCTACATCGACATCATTAAGCAATTATACAAGAACGCAAATGCTGTCATTAGACTTCATGAAGATACTCCTAGCTTCCAAATAGAGAGAGGTGTGCGTCAGGGGATGTCATCTCCCCCAAATTATTTACCAACCTTTTAGAGTACATGTTCAAACGCACAAACATCGAGAACCTCGGCGTCAACATTAATGGTGAAAAACTTAGTCACCTTCGCTTTGCCGATGATATGATATTAATTACAAATGATCTCAAAGAAGCGCAAGAAATGATGAGCGAGCTGAACCTAGCATCCAGAGAGTTGTGCTGAAAATTAATATAGACAAAACAAAGTTCATGACAAATCTAGTTGCCAATGAACAACTTAAACATTGAGCAAGTATACTCCTACAACTACTTAGGCCACGAGATTCGATTGGGAAGGGATAATCAAACCTGCGAAATTGGCAGAAGCATAGGTCCCTCATGGGCAGCCTTTGGAAGATTGAGCTACATCTTAAGATCTGATATTCCCATGTGTCTTAAGAATGTATTTAATCAGTACTAACCAACGGAGCCGAAACACTGACTCTAACAAAGAACACCGCGAACAAAAAAAAAGTAGCGCAAAGAAGCATGGAAAGAATAATGTTAGGCTTATCCCTGAGAGATAGAGTTCCAAACACAGATGTGAGAAGGAGGAGTGGAATAATAGATGCCATCACAAGAATATTGACTCTAAAATGGAACTGGGCGGGTCACTTAGCCAGAATAAACGACGGCAGATTGACTAGAAAAATAACTGAATGGAGACCGCGAGACCATGCTTTCCGCAGCAGAGGCAGACCGCCCACTCATTGGTCAGATGATCTGAAGCGCATCCAAACCAACTGGTTAAATGCAGCACAGGATAAGGGTAGACGGAAATCTTTACGGGAGGCTTATGTCCAGCAGTGGACGAACATATAGCTGTGTGATGATGACGATGATAGTGTCTCACACTCGTGCGTAAAACGCCTCATCTGGACAAGAACTTAGTTTCTTAGCCATTTTCACGTAACTATTTATATTATTCCACTTTTGACAGCATTGTAATGTTTTGCTTATTTATTTAAATAGTTTTTATCACAACGGTTGGGATAAATTTATACACGCGGTATATCTACTTACTTAATTTATTTATACACTTAACTATTGACTCATACTTAATTTATGTACACACTTAATTTCTAATTTATATTAAATACGCTGTGCACAGTTCACTTTAATTGTTCACTTTATTATTATACTTACGGCTTCATTAAAATGTAGACTGAACTCATCGCTCGTAGGTAGTCGCTTATATATTAAAACTTTTTTCTGGAACCTTCGAATTACTGAAATTTCTAGTATGCGGCTTCCAACAAACGTTCGACATTCTTAGAAATACATCTATAAAACAATCATAGAAAAATAGTCCCAGAAATCCGCGCGCTGCCGTCAAAATTTTAATTTTTAGATATCTTATTAGACAGGGTAGGTACCAGTGTGCGATTTCGTAACAATATATTTCATGTCTAGATATATTAAAATTGTTACTAAATTATGTATTCTATTAAAATATTTATTTTATGAACACATTTTGTCTGATTTGAGTGTACTGCTTTCAGTTGCGATTTTTTATTATGTTATAAACAAATAACATGTTTATGAAGTTTGATTTTATTTGGCATACCTACATAAATAGCTATGACATGGATAATTATATCTATATTGCAGGATATTGCAATAAAACTTTATGATCTTAAAGTAAACAAACGATGTTTTTATGTAAACAATTACGTTCGTGACTCGAAAGACTAAGCCGAGAGAGAAACAGATAGACAAAGAAAGCAGTACTAACCACGCTAGGGACACTGCAGACCGTGCCATCTATAGAGCCTGTCGAGTAACTAAAATCGGTAGATAATATAAAAAAATTAACGAAAACTGTAACGTCGTTAGTAATCAAATTATATTGATTTTTATTACTGCGTATGCGCGATATCATATTGCTCGTCCCTACATGGTATATGTTACTGTTATCATTTCTTAGTTCAAGTGTAGAGGTTATTTTAAGGTTTCGGTATTTTGGTGTATTTTTTAATTGCTATTGTGTAATATTTATCTGTTGTTTCGTTGCTTTATTGTTATTAATTGAAAAGACAATGTAAAAGTGTATTCTGAAAGAGTCTAATAAGTGGTGTACTCGGTAAGTTTTATTAAATATTTTGAGCATTTTTTTCTTTCACAATTAACAACCATTATCTTTATTTTTATAAAACACAGAATTTTTACTAATTTAATCGACAACTTTAGAGATCATGGTTGTTTTTTACATTAGCTAAACTGAAAATTGCTGTATTAATAAAGTAAATATTTCTACAGTTTTATTCCTCCAACCCAGAAAGATAAAATTAATATGGCTGAAAATCAGTGGTAATAAATCATTAAATTTGTCGACGAGGAAACGATGGAGGATATGATCCCTTCATTTTCAAAAACAGTGCTGCTTTAGATTTGAGAAAGACGAAGAGAGGTTATTGATTTTCCTTCCCAGATGAGAGGAAATTAACAAAAATTGATGGTAAGTTTTATTGTATTCTATATAGCATGCTATAATTTTGGACATTTTAAAATGTAAATTGAGTGAATGAAAAGACGAGTACTGAGTATGTAATTTTATTAAAATTCCAGCTAAGCGCTTTCAGCCATTAGGCCATTCTGAAAGCTCCCGTCAAGAAAAAAACAAACAGAAGGTGTCAAAAAACATCAAACCCTGTAACTGTTACATACAATGAAATAAAATATTTGATGTTACATCATTATTTAAGTAAAATTCACATAACGAAACGTCTAATTTGAAATTATCAACTAAATGATATGTGTGTACACCCTCTTTATAGAGTAATTTTAACAAATTTTACTTAAATAATGATGTAACATCAAACAATTTATTTCATTGTATGTACATTGTACCTGTTGTATGTTTTTCTCTTGTCGACAGCTTTGAGAGTGACCTAATTGCTGAAAGCGCTTAGCTGGAATTTTAATAAAATTACACACTCAGTACTCGTCTTTTCATACACTCAGTTTATATCTAGTGTGTACACCATACTCAGACAATTCCATTTTAAAATGTACCCATTGAAGAAATAATAATCTGGATTTTATTTTATGTTATAGCTATTCCCTCCACCAGCTATGGGATGGAATGTATTGACCCCTTGCCGATTTTCATATATAGCCCATGGTGATGATATGCCAATTTATGGGAAATGAAAGTGAGTATTAACTTTTGTTGAGGCATTACGTCTAAGTATTTGGTCTAGCGGTAACCAAAATATCCAATGAAGACAAAAAATCAATTAATCAAAAAATAGTTAAAAACCAAAAAAAACAAGAATTCCCAAAAATATCGAAAGGAATTCAAAACCAAAAAAATTCAAACGTTCAAACATTTTTTGATATTTTTTTTTGGCTTAGTACAAAAACATGTGTAAACTTATTATTTCAATAGTAAGCGCATTTTGTTTTCTTTTGTTGAAATAAATTTTCAAATATTTGTGTGTTTACTTATTAATTGTTGTTATTTTGTGTGTTCACTTGTAGAACTTCAACTAGAAACGAGAAAGGACTTCCACGAGACGGTGTGATTTTTAAGAGCCCTTAAATTGTAACAAACATAGACTGCCAGGAGCTGCAGAGTAACTTAAACTGCCTTATGTGATGGTTTCATAAGAACGGAATGTTTTTAAATGTAGAAATATACTAATATGCAATATACTAGGTTTAAGCTTGTGTTTTAAGTGGAAATGGAATGTTAGATATATCATTTTAAATGTTGTACAGTCACAAGTGCTGTCTAGCACTCTTATATGTAATTACTTGGCACCTTGTATTTACAGAGCTGGGCAGTATTTAACAACTTTTCCTTTAAACATATTTCAATTACTTTTGTTCTAACATTCACAGTAACTATACTCAAATGTTTTCTTTCACAGAAAGTTGCCAAAAATAGTAGTTAACTACTCATTGCAAACACTTTTTTTGATTAAGTAAGTAGCAGTTATACTCCAGCAGTTTGTCCAGCTCTGTATGTTTATACGAGTGTAATAATAAATAAATAAATGATTATAAACTTATCATAAATAATTTTCTACTTTTATCTTGATTTAACATCATTTAAATATCTAATGATACTCCAATCTAGAATGTATGTTACTCAAATTATTTTTTAATTATTGCATTGTTTTACATTATAGTTTATTTATTGTCATTCTGTTTGTTAAGAAAAGTACTTTGTGAAAGAAATTATTTGTTGTGTATTTTTATACCAAAATATATAAACTGTTTATGTGATTACTGTTTTATTTTTTCCAGTTTAATTAACCATTTATAGTCCATCATTTCATATTTCATTTAATTTGACTCAACATCTAATCATTATTGAGTTAAATTGAATGAAATGTCAAATAATGGACTATAAATGGTTATTTTGAAATAAAATACAGTAAATTTGAATATACCGCCAAAACCTAAAATTACAGAAATCTTTTCAACATCACTCAATTGTTTAGTCGACAGGCTCTTTAGATGGCGCCACAATCAGTGTCTCATCTATCTGTGGGTTATCTGTGGTACTAACGTAAATGTACGTTTCACCGACCTCTTAAAGTTATCATATTAAAATATTTATAATATAAGGACCGAAGTGACTTGAACATGATTATTTTATGATGTAGTTATTTCAGATACATGTATTTGTATGTTAAAGGTATGATTTTATTTTTATTTACTTATATTTCCAAAGAAATATAATAAATAGAAAGATATTGCAAATCTTTAAAATTGTCCATAATACCGACCTCTTTATAGCAATGTTCGCATTACCGACCAGTTCTGCATGTATTACCGACCTAGGCACCAATCAAAATACACCCTTCCAAATATTTTTATTTGACAATTTTTAATAAATTTATGCAAAAAAGATATTAAATTCTTCAAATATAAATTTAAACAAATGAAATTATAATACATTATTTTTCTAAATTATTGCGAAAGGGTTCAATTTCATGAACTGAATAAACTCCTCGGTTGTTTATTGAAGCTTGGGGATGAATGACAGCTATTATATCAGTCTCATTATAGGGCAAAATGTCGTCCCTTGTCGGCCATTTTCAGTTACCACCACTTTTAGCCATAGTTTTTACCAAGATCTCATCATTATCCTTTCGAACCACAAGGCCCGGAAAAAGTTCATTTTCATATACTACTATTACGTACTCTCCATCCTTACACTTGCGAATTATTTTACTTAAACCATCAGTTTTGGACTTTTTCACCCTACTTGGCGTTTTTGGCATTTTTATTTTCTCACCTCTTTCTACTTGTTCGAATTTGGTTTTAATTACCAAATTCTCCCGTGATTCTATTTCAATTTCCCCTGTATACTACAAGTCGAAAATTATGCCCAAAACAGATAACTAAATATATCCTTAATTTCAACAGTTAATATTTCTTTACTTCACAAAAAAAGTCATTTAAATTTACTAACACCTAAGAAAAACAGATAAATATCGTTTTCTGAAATTCTACTGAACATATCAAAGTCCCCGACATCTTATCTCTTCATAAAAACTCTCTTCCAAACTCTGTTATCTGTATCTACGAAACCGTTGAAAACCCCACAAAAAACATCTTCATATCTGCAACATTCACTTGTTGTTCGAACGTTACATTTTAAAATACTTTTATCCCATTGGCCAGTTTCTAATAGTTTACTCATTCCTCGATCCTACGTCATCAAACATATAAATACGAAAATAGTCTCATTTTTACTCACTTCCCAGATAGCTTTCACACTTCTCAGACACCCTCTTTCATCATATAACGTGCTACAACTTCGTAAAACCAGCCGGCGTTTTCAACCCGGGAACCACCATGTGTCCGTAATCTTTATTCTTTTCATAAACCAACATAGTATGTGCACAATAATTTCAGTTATCGCGAAAAGTCAAGTGAATTCTTAATTGTCGAAGCAACAGTAAATAACTTATATTTCATGACAATATAAATCATAACGTGATATCAGTGTTTTAATTTCATTCTACGGTTCATCGTTACTTCAGTGACAAACGGCCGTAGTGGTCCTTCGATTGCCTCGTAAAACAACCAAAAATACATTCCCTCTAATTAACCCGAAGTAAAAGGGTTAAATTAGAACACTACTTTTTCTTGCTCCTTTTTCTTTTTCTCCATATCTATCTTTTTTTGATATGCAATAAATTGTTCAGAAGTAGCCACTGTTGGGGTAAGTCTTTTTGATAATTTTTTAGCCTTTTCATTTTTAGTATCATCAGGCCAGTAAAATGATTTTTTGAATGGGGTAGGTACATTTTTTAAAGGGGAAGGTAAGCATGGATCACGATTTTCTTTGTCTATAACGGATGATACGCTCTCGTTATATTGTGTATCAATTTTTGGAGGAGTTATTAGATCAGTTTGGTGGATAGACTCTAGACTAAAGTTTTCTATGGTAGTTTCTGTTACCCTTTCTTTATGTTGTGTATCAGTTTTCGTTGGAGTTCTTACATCAGAATGATTGGCAGGTTCAAAACTAATATTTTTTGTGGTATATGTGGCTTCTGTTTCAGCAGATTATGTTGTAAGAATTTCAGATTGCATTTGTACTCAATTGGAATTATTTATATCACTTTCCTTAGGTATTATTGTATTAAGTTGTTTTTTAGATATTAACACTACTCCATCCACTTCAACATCTAAATCTAAAATTCCTTGATTTTCTAACCACACTGTATCATCAATGTTAATTTCTTCCATTACCTGTATATAATCAGAATCAGTATTTGTTGGCATGTTGGCGTCTAATGTGAGGTTATGCTCTACTTGGGTGATATCCAGTTTTTCACCAAATTCTTGATTAAGTTTTTTCCAAAAATTATATAAAATTTCGTCTTTGATGTGGCCTTTCCATTGATCACCAGATAACTTAAATTCCTGCAAAGTTTCTTGATCTATTATTTCTTCTATATCTTTAAGAAACTTTTCATAATAATTCATTCCTTCAGATAATTTACACACAGTATTTGGAATTGCCTCTGCATTGGTAACTGTAACTTGATCGATCATTTATGAATAGTCAATGTTATCTGCACTAAAGGGGTACAATCCACAAGTTCTAAAGCCATTTTTAATTATTTTTCCTGTAACGACCTCTTTAAGACAGATGTCTACTTAAGAACAAAAATCTACGTCTAATGGCTGAAGATAATGTGTCGAATTGGGCAGTAGGGCGATGAAAAATATACCTTTCTCCCTGCAAAATTCCGTTAGCGGTAAAGTAAGATGGGAGGAATGTCCGTCCAAGAATAAAATAACTGGGAGCGGTATTTTATTCTCGATCAGCCAGGGGTAAAACACATTTGACACTATCTCAAAAAAATTTTCTCCGGTCATCCAATTTGGATCCCCAATTTGGAGGCATTTTTAAAATGATGTTGGACGGTGTTGTTTTATATGGCAACAAAATTAATGGAGGTTGTTTTTTTCCATCTGCGGATATTGTGACCAAAACAGTTAGACATTCCTTTTCGCCATTCTTTATCCTATTGTAAACTTTTTTTGAACCTCTTCTAACTAAAACCTGTTTTTATTTTGGCGCCAAAAAGAAAACAGTTCCGTTACAGTTAAATATCCTGGAAGAATCAAGCAGAATCTCATCTAATTGGTGTTCGGTGATGTAGTTTTGAACTCGCATAAACCAGCTGCGTATATCTTGTTCGGTTATGTTAGCTCGCGGCATTTGGTTAGATTTTGCGAAACTCGATTAGCTAATTCAGGATGCCTTGCCAAGAAACCTTCGTACCAATGACGTCCTGGTATCCCATTTTTGAAAGGATTTGGCCTCTGAAGTTGCTCAACCAATTTAGTTACACTTTCTACTAGTTGGCTTCGAGTTACAGGAAAACCCACACTTCCTAAGTATAAGATCCATTTAACTACTGTTTTCTCTTCGGCATTAGTGAGTACAGTATGAGCGCCACTCGTAGAATTTGGGTCATATTTATTAGGGATTTTGTATATTAATGTTGTTTTAGGTATTTTAAATTCTTTGGCTGCTTTTCTGATACTCATTCCTGCACTTATTTGTTTAGGGGCATTTTTAAATGCTTCATCCGTATAATTTTTTCCTTTTTTTTCCATTTTAGATCTGAAAATAATAGCCATTTTCAAGCTGTGTATTATCAAACTGACTAGGTCGGTAAAAGAACCGAGTTTTAGGTCGATAATAGGAATACGCCCAATTTAAGCAACCTTTGGCCGACCACAAATTAATTGGTATCTTTTCATAAAAATATTACTTAATTTTTTGTAATTTACGTAAATATAGCGTACAAAACTAATGTAATTTTCCGTTATTAACATGAGCTGTTATTGCTTACAAAAATAACGTAAGTTATCGGATGTAATTTTCACTCAAATAATATAATTGTTCGATCAAAAATTTGAAATATCTGAAAATATTTATATTATTTAATGCTTTAATTGCAACTTTTTTAACGGTCGGTAATACATTTTGATGATATAGTGACATTAACAAAAGGTAAAATATTATTTGCTTCTTCATTTTGTGAAGGGTTTTTTTAATATCGACTAAATTAAAAGGTTTACTAATTCCCTGATACCGACCGCCCGGTCGGTATTAGAGACGGTTCATTTTACTATGAACGTTTTACCGACCACAATATTTTGTAGAAATTTGCTGCATCATAACAAATAAATAACATATTTTAACTTATTGTCGTATTTGTTAGAGTTTGTAGAGTATATATATATCAAAATTTTAATAAATTGCATACCTGCCTTGTTTAATAGAAGGCTAAATTTACACTCAAATAGGACTCTAGGTTAAGCTGGATGGCATAAACGTGCTGTCTGCGTTAAGAACTTCTCTGTACTCAAAAATTAGACTAGATACGCGCCAAATCGTATAAAGGTGTGATTAGTTAAGAGTGGGAGTATCGGACACTAACGGTCATTATTTGATATTAAGTACCGAATTCTACTTATTGCGGAAAAATCAAAGTGGTCGGTATAACCTGCTAGGTCGGTGAAGCATACATTTACCTTAGTTACTTGATTTTAGTTGTAATCACATCTATTTTACTAATTTATATACGTTCCTTTCAGCTTTTACCTTACAATGCTGGAAATGTTCGAGTGACATAGATCACACTTGTTCAGATCCGTTCAACGATGTGGCTTCGTATAGATCTAGATCGAGTTCGTCATACGACAATTCACAATCGTACAATCAACGACAGGTCGATAATAATTACAACAGACAATATGATCCAAACTATAACAGACAGTACGATCAAAACTACAATAGACAATATGATCAAAATGACAATAGACAGTACGATCATAATTACAATCCCGCCTTCAGTACCGGTTTAAGAAACGATTATAGCAGCAGGCCTTCGCTGGAAGTATGCGATGAAAACGAAGCGAGAAATAGAAGAATGAAGAATGTATGTTTGAAGGAAATTGTTAGAGGTGTGTATCAATCACTTTTTGATATAATACAAATATTATATAAATTTACGTTTAAGTATATTCGCTACTATTTCTTTTTTTTTCAACCACCCTGTATTTTGAATAATATATTTCAAAGTTTCTTAATGAACTAATTTTATAACGATCTATGCTATATTTTAAATCTTATAGGGTGAAACTTGGAAATTATTTCTTCTTCTTCGAGTGCCTTCTCGTATCGAGGAACGGCAACAATTTTGGCGAATTCTTCTCTGCCTTGGGCCCTTTTTAGCGAAGTGTTTGAACCCAGGCCTGTCCAATCTCGTATGTTCTTAAGCCAGGAGCATTGCCTTCGTCCTGGTCCACGTCTACCTTCGGTCTTACCCTCTATCATGAGCTGTAGAAATTCATATCCATTGTGTCTTATTACATGTCCGAGAGATGCAGTTTTCCGCTTATTTATGATTTCGATGAGCTCACGTTCTCTGCCCATTCGATTCAAAACTTCCAAATTGGTGGTGTGAGCAGTCCAAGGTACTCGTAACATTCGCCAATACACCCATATTTCGAATGCTTCGAGCCTGTTTAGGCTGCTAGCTTTTAGCGTCCACGCTTCAACCACATACAGAAGTGTGGAATATATGTAGCACTTCACAAAATTGTATCTAATTTTTATATCATGTGACCTATCGCTTAACATACTTCACATTCTTAAGAAGTTTGCCCTAGCCAGTTCAATCCGTGCTCTAATTTCCAAATCAGGATTCAGATCTTCGCCGATCCAGTTGCCGAGGTATTTAAATTTACAGACTCTGGTTATCTGTGTCCCGTATACGTTACATGTACTGGTTGATTTGGATTCCGGTTTACCGTCAATATCTTTGTTTTTCCGGTGTTGATTTTTAAGCCTAATAGATCTCCTTCTTCGGCTGATATCTTGTTAAGTAGTCGCTGCAAGCAATCAGGACTGTCCGCAATTATAACTGTGTCGTCGGCATATCTTAGATTATTTATCAGGATCCCGTTCACTTTTATGCCATCCTCTGCGCCTTCAAGTGCGTTTTGAAATACAATTTCCGGAATACATGCTAAAAAGCATAGGGCTCAGCACACATCCCTGTCTGACTCCACGATTAATTGGTACAGTTTTTGTTTGGGTGTTTTCAAGCAGCACTGTCGCTACCTGGTGTTCATAGAGGTACTGAATATTTTTAGATCTTGGGAATCTCAACCTTTACTTTCTAGTATGTCCAGCAGCGTGCTATGTTCCATACAATCAAATACTTTAGTATAGTCTATGAAACATATACTTCTATTCGCTGATCTCGACACTTCTGTAGCAGGACCGATAGCCCAAACAAAGCCTCCTTAGGTCCTAATCCCTCTCTGAAGCCCACCTGCAGCTCACTCAGATCCTGCTCGCATTTCCTATGTATTATATTATGTAGAACCTTTAGAAACAACTTCAATATTTGACTCATTAAGCTAATTAGTCGAAACCCATCGCATCTTTTTGCACCTGTTTTTTTAGGAATAGGGACAAATGTAGATTTTAGCCAGTCTTGAGGAATGTATCAATTGTTATAGATGGTATTGAATAGATTGATAAGGATTTTTAAGTTTTCTTCATTTATAAGTTTCAGGAGCTCAGGACAAATGTTGTCTAGTCCAGGTGCTTTACCGTTTTTTATTCCCTTCAAAGCCTTCTCTATTTCTGCAGTCATTATAATTTGTCCCATTTTTGTTTCACGTTTGTTACGAAAGGGGGGACCTTTGTCGTCGAAAACATCAGAAATATAATTTGTCCACACTTCTTGCAGTTCTTGTGTGTCTAAGACTGTCTTGTTGTCTTGATTTACTATTTTTGTATATGCTGGGGATTTACGGTTTCCTGTAATTTCCTTAACTCTCTTGTAGATGTTAAATAGATCATGCTTCTGGTATATCTCCTCTATTTCCTTACTTCTCTCCATCATCCATGCTTCTTTGGCATCCCTAATTTTAGTCCTGACAAGTGCTTGAGTTTCTTTATATTTCCCTTTTTGCGTGTTTTTGAGTTTCCGCCGTTGGTCCATTAAATCTAATATCTCTTGTGTCATCCATTCTTTATGCCGTTTCCTGTTGTTTACAGTTGTTATATATTCTTGCGTGTCTAAAATGGTATTTTTAAGCTGACTCCAGGTGTGCTCTATTTTTTCCTCAATTGTATATTCAGGCTCTATGATTTTTTGGGCTTTGCTCAGTTGTTTGTTGAGTTTATCAGAGATGATTTGCTTCTTTCCCTCGTCTTTTAGGGCTGTCGTGTTGGGTTTGCTTATGACTTTCTTTTTAGGTTTTTTCAATCGAATTTGCATTTGAGCTACTACCGGATTGTGATCTGACTCCACTTCTGTACCAGGGTAAGTTTTCACACTACGGATGCCATTTCTGTATCTTTTTGGTACTAGGATATAGTTAATTTGGTTTCTAATCGGATGGTCTGGTGTGTCTTGGGGAGATCTCCATGTATAGAGGCGTCTTGGGGGTAGTTTGAACCACGTGTTGGAGATGTTCATTTTTTCCTCTTGGTAGCATTGAACTAATGTATCGCCTCTTTCGTTTCTTATTCCTATTTCATGCTCTCCGATAGTTTCATCGCATCTTTCCCTGCCTACTTTTGCGTTAAAGTCTTCTAGGATGAGGGTGGTTTCATCCTTTCTGGTTTGGGACAGCAGTTGTTTTATTTCCGCGTAGAAAGATGTATTCTCTGATTCTGATTTATCAGCTGTTGGATACAGTGTTGCCTTGAGTTGTATCATCATTGCCCTGTCAGAAAGTGGTACGAAATTAAGGACCGAGCAAGCCGTTCCAGGATCCAGCATAATCCCGACGCCATAATATTGTTTGGGATCATCGTTCCCAGCATGAACATGCTTTTCACATTCCATGTGCCTATTTTAATTGGCTTTCTACAATTAATTTGAGTTATTTTTGTGTTTGTCCTCGTGGGGATTCTTAGCACCCCTTGACCATTTAAGGTCTGCCACGGACTAGGGGCCATTGCTTTGTTCCTTACTGCCATAATTGTTTTCCTTGAGAAAAATATAATGCGGTAGTTTCTCCTTGCTTTCCGCACCGTTGTGCAAACGCCATTCTGTGGATCCCATTCCGCCGTACGCTGTCTGGTTCATGGCCGTAAAAGTTTCTCAAACTATCGTCCATGGTCAGTTTTGTGCAGCCAGCTGGCGCTACACAATTTTTCACCATATCTGGTTAACCTTACCTAGTTTGGCCTTCAGGTCGGTGCAGTTACCGGGGTGTGACACGTGGAGCCATAAGTAAGAGCTGGCCGCCCTGTGAGAACCAGTTGTCCGAACCCTCCTCGAGTCTATGACTCTTGCAGCGACCGATTCAAACAAAAGATACTCCCTCTACAACGCAGCCCATACAACCCGGAAATTATTTACTATTTCCATTAATCTCATAAAATAAACGTTCAAAATAATCTTCAGTTAGCATTTAAAAAATGTATACCTTCTCTTGACTTGAAAGCCGCCATAATATAGAATTAGTATACCCCTCGGCGCTAATTTCGATTTGTTTACAATATGGCGGCTAGAACTGAGAGTATCCGATTGTTTCTACTTGCGAATTGTTTTGTGGTGAAAAGAAGTATCAAAATATGTTCCCGGTATTATTTTCAAATACAAATAATGTAGTTACCTACCAGCTCATAGCTGTATTAGCTTTTGCAATAATGCTGTTAATTTCATATACATGGTGTCCCAACGGAAAGTACCCGCCCTAAAAACTGCGGAGGTAATAACTTTCTAAAAAAGTGGTGAAATTCGTCGACCTTGATTTCAAGGGGGGCACCTTTTACAATAATTCTTGTAAACGTAACGTCACCCCTTCATCCTACACAGCCACCCTCTTAAACATTTTAAATTATAAGGGAATCGAGTGATACATTTTTAAAAAGATCTGTGAATTATTTTTACAATCCTCTATAATTATTTCCAATGTATCAGTGGGTTTGTGGAAATAAGTGATTTAATAATTTTGTTCACAGAATCAAACTCTTCTTTGGGTTTGAATTGTGTAAAGAGTTTAATTAAATTGTTTTTGTTGAAGGACCAGTCACTGTATTTGATGTGACGAGATTTGTTTTATTTCATTAGAGTTTGTTGGGTACGATTAATTAAATATGTTTGCACTTTTCACTTGTTTACTTTATTCATTTCTTCAATATATTTTTTGTTGTTGCGTAGTAATTAAGAATTTACTAATTTATACTTTTATATTTTTAATTTATGGAGTTTAAATGATATTCGCATTTTTATTGCTTTTATAAAAGCCGGTAGTTACCGATACTTTGGAGATTACTTCGACGTGTTCATTCGGCGATTGGTGATGAAAATAGGAAGATTCGTAGGATTTCGGCTATTTATTGGGTGGTAGAGAAGGAAATTAGGAAGGGGGTGTCGAGTGACGGATTGCTTAATGGGCCTACGTGACTTCTGACACGCTTCGTTGCATACAACGGTTGTTTTAAGACAGAAGAAGAGGAGATAAGTTTTTATGTATTCTCGACTAGAAAGTTATATGATAATTTTTTTAAAAAGAGAGGTTAAAATTGATATTTGTGTAGAGAATGAAATAATGAATAGATATGATGAATGATTTATGCTCAGGAATTATTTGTAATATATATATATATATATATATATATATATATATATATATGTATATATATATATATATATATATATATATATATGCAACTAATAGATTACTGAAAAGAGCGGTAACCGCAGACATGCATGTTTCTGGCTCATTAGCCGTCATCGGTACGGTACAACCAAGAAAAGATGTGAAACATGGGAGCAAAGGTGTTGAATGAAACATGAGATAATATAACAGAATTCAGCAGGATAGTCAAACACAACACTTGTGTCAGTAATATTAGAAGATCTCGAATATTCGAGACAACAACCAACATAGACACGGAGGTGCATATAACACTCCCGTCTGAAACTTCCGACCCAGATTAATGAAATAATAACAAGATGTACGAATAGTGCGTGACATATGAACAATAAGCAACGAATAGATTAGTGGGTATTGCAAGCAAATAGAAGAAGAGGCTACTGAAAAGAGTGGTAACCGTAGACATGCATGTTTCTGGCTCATTAGCCGTCATCGGTACGGTACAACCAAGAAAAGATGTGAAACATGGGTGCAAAGGTGTTGAATGAAACATGAGAAAATATTACAGAATTCAGCAGGATAGTCAAACACAACATTTGTGTCAGTAATATTAGAAGATCTCGAATATTCGAGACAACAACCAACATAGACACGGAGGTGCATATAACACTTCCGTCTGAAACTTCCGACCCAGATTAATAATTATTAGATTGGAATTTAAATCACAGGAAGAATTTAAGATTAATTCTTAAATTCGTACAAATTTTGAATTTAAAATATAAAAACACGAAATTAAAATGGTCGCTTATTTCTTCAACAAATGATTGTTGGAATTACCCAAATACACGACACTGGATAGAACAACAACTAACTGTTGTCATGTTAAAGTACTCTTGGCAAAAAACTTATCTTTTTCGTTTGGTTTTCGATCAATAAATCATGAATACACATCTATACCGTGCACGTGCGACAAAATATGAAGGTAGGTAGGTAGAGTAAGATGCCCTGCTTAAGATTCCAGTACATATATTTTCGCCATTATTGAAAGTAATGTATTACATTTTATACTAGTTCATAGCAAATTTATTCTAGTTTCATTGGTGCTAATAACAAAAAAATACATTTGTTAAATTTGGGAACATATGTAATTTTCATCAATGGTGACAAAAGAACATTTTATCCGTCCTAGTTGGGTGAAGAGGTCATTTATAGAAGGTTAACCATCTCGCTTTGTTACATCTTATCATCTTGATTCGAATGAGACCAGAACTCCATACAATATAGACATACAGCATTCCGTTCCTCTTTATCAGCATACTCTAAAGTTTCTTATTGTGATCAATCACTAAAGTATAAATTGACATAATTACTCAGGTGATCGCCAAATTCCAATTAACACTGTTTAACTTTTTAATTCCACAGTACTTCTGAAAAAAACTCTAAGTGCCAAGATTCACCAAGCTGAACAAAAATTCTTAACCATAAAAAGCCGCAATAATTGATTATAATTTCTAAAAAATTCTTCAAAACCACCGTACTCAAATTCCAACAGTTGAACAAAAAACAACGTCAAAAACTGTACCAATTTTGAGGGGGTGACTGTGAAGGGTAGATATGTGATGTTACTTACACAAGTATTATGGTAAAATGTGTCCCCCCTGAAATCATGGTCGACGTATTTCACCACTTTTTTAGAAAGTTATTACCTCTGCAATTATTTAGGGTGGGTATTTTTTGTTGGGACACAGTGTACTTATATGTGAATTGTATAAGGAGACGAAGGAACATACACATATTGGCCGCTTAATACTTTGTCTATGCCAGACTTGGGAATAAATATCGCTACATACATGTTTTTATTTTCTGTAATAACTCTTGCGTGTCGAATAAACAATAATCATGAAATGTTAATTAGTTATTTTAACACGGATTTCTCCTATAATTATGTATTCCATCGAATGAAGATGCATTTTTTTATGTAAACATATCAAGGATTTAGGAAATGCAGTTGATTAAGAAAACATTATTTAATATATTCTGAAAACTACCATTATTATAAAAAGAACTGTGATATAATTTACATGTTTTGTGCTATATAAAAACCGTTAGTTTAATTTGATTATTTATCAACGCCTATAAAAATGACTACTAAGGAATTCTGATCAATAGGTCGCAATACAGGGTGTCTCAAATTAATATATCACTCACAAAATTGTCCTAAATAATGTATGAATGAAAAGATTAGCCGGATTCAAAGACAATAAATAAATGTGTAAGAAATAATAAAATCCTATTATATTCAATAACTATATTTATCATAAAACGTAGAACAATCTCTTATTCTATGTCTTGCCTAGATTACCCAGACAGCACACACATGTTCTATGAACATTTATAGAAGCTTTCACCGAATGTTCGTAAATCCTATGGAACTCTTCACAAGAGACATGTCATACCAAGGACTATGACATGAGAGAGGAACTCTGATTCTATAAAGGAGCTATGAACGTCCTTCAGAATATTCTTAAACTGTTTTTGATTATATTTCTAGCTGAACTTTGTCGACTGGCGTAGACATTCAACTAGATTAATAATCTTAATTTGACAAAATTAATGTCGAAATAAATAATTTATTATGTACAAATTTACAAAATGGTACAAAGTTATGAATGCTGAACTTCGGTGGTTTCAGATCGGAAGACACTTTTATGTTTCGATTTGATGAATATTCACTTGGCTCGTATAGAAACTAAGTAACGATGTGTTAGGCTTAGTATCTCTGATTGTTTGACTTGGTGTGAAGTTACTTCGATATGTAACGACGACTCGATGAACTCGATTGAGTGTTGAACTAATTTCGTTTTCGAGTTGTAAGCTCGCTTCGATGAGTATTAAAACTGACTTTGTTATTGAGCGTTGAGCTCGATTCGATGAGTTTAAAAACTCGCGTCGATGAGTAGTATAACTTTGTTATTGAGCGTTGAGCTCGATTCGATGAGTATAAAAACTCGCGTCGATGAATAGTAGACCTTTGTTATTGAGCGTTGAGCTCGATTCGATGAGTGTAAAAACTCGCGTCGATGAATAGTAGAACTTTGTTATTGAGCGTTGAGCTCGATTCGATGAGTGTAAAACTCGTGTCGATGAGTAGTAGAACGTTGCTATTGAGCGTTGAGCTCGATTCGATGAGTGTGTAAAACTGACTTCTTCACGTTGTGAGACGTGTTAAATAGAAATCTGCAAGGGGCGTGTTTACACGTGGATTGGGTTGACCAAACGAAAATAAATATTTCCTATTGGCCAGTATCATTTGACTCGTCGGGTTCATCGACAAGAATCAACAATGAATGCCTGCAATAGATATTTCAATTTCTATTGAGCAATTGTAATCTTTTTACTCAGAAAGGTTATTCAAACATTTCTTACAAATCTTCCGATCGTCGACCATGAAAATTCACGCACTAGTGACAATAAATTTAGGTGTTTTAAATGAAACTCACGGTTTCTAGTTAATTCCATAATATAATAAAAGTTATTGAAAATTCTAAAAAATTGACAATTGTTTCAATAAATCAATATCATCGTCAGAATGATAGAAGTTACATTTCATTTGATGCCTACCTGATGTTTAGTAGTTAGTTTTGGCTAGACCAAGAAGTGACCTAACTTGTGATTGACTTAATATATGTTTATAGAAAGAAGTAGAAGATGTGATATTACAAATATTGAATCTTAGATATTATTAGCCCTATGGTGATATCCTGGATATCATTTTTCCAATTAAGATCAGTATAACTGTACAATGATATAGGAAATCAGGAAAACTATATCTGCTGATCTTTACAATTATCACTTAAGAAGACAGTTTATTGTAAAGATCAGCAGATATAGTTTTCCTGGTTTTCTATATCATTGCACAGTTATACCGATCTTAATTGAAAAATGATATCCAGGATATCACCATAGGGCTAATAATATCTAAGCTTCAATATTTGTAATATCACATCTTCTTCTTTTTTCTATTAACATATATTAAGTCAATCACAAGTTAGGTCACTTCTTGGTCTAGCCAAAAATAACTACTAAACATCAGGTAGGCATCAAATGAAATGTAACTTGTCATTCTGACGATGATATTGATTTATCGAAACAATTGTCAATTTTTTAGAATTTTCAATAACTTTTATTATATTGTGGAATTAACTAGAAACCGTGAGTTTCATTTAAAACACTAATATGAGCAGATTCCACGAAGTAAGGGTCGAGACAGTTAATTTAATAAATTTAGGGTTTTTACAATACAATAGATAATGGTGTGAAACGTGACATTTTCCTAACTTCTTAACTATAGGATTTCAAACACAATGCGACAATATGTCGACTTTCAAAAATGTGCTATTTCAATGCTCAAACAAAACTATTTACAATTATTATTGCAAAAAGTGATATTTTAAAGATATTTAACAAAAGTTGCGAACAAAGTGTAAATACCCTTTGAATTTACAACAATACAAAAGATCTTATCCATTCTGTAACACATTTTTACAACGCTTGCAACTAAAATGAATTTACGCTTTAAATATATACAATGACAAAAAGAAGTAACATACAAATATCTTACATATTTTTAAAGCATCGTAAACAATATAATTCAAGATTTTATAATCTTGAACATAAACCTTCTTAGAATATTCTACAGTATTATTTCAGGAACATTCTCAAAATATCTCCTACAAATATTCTTCCAAATATTCTATGGAGATTTTCCTCTAGTTCTAGAAATGTTCTCAGAATATTCATTACACATTCATCCTCTCATCATCAGGCAGGATTTATGCAGCACAAATTCACACCAATCTAAACTCCAACTCTAAGGAATTGAGGAAGCTGATTGGTGTTCATCTTCAAACTTATTAATGGTATTGATTTCCTAGTTGGAGTTTAGTTTTATGTAAATTTATGCTGCATAAATCTAGCCTAACATGATTTGTCAGACATGGCACCTATATTAAACTGGGATACAATTTTTGATGTTTTGCCAAATTTAACAACTATTGGTCTAAGATTTTGAATAAAAACAAAATGTTAGTTATGAGCATTAAGCTCATTTAGTTAATGAAGAAAAATGGATAATTTTCCACATCAGACTCTGTGATAGTCTTTCTGTGTATTTTCATCAGATTCTGAAAGACGAGAGAAAATTCAAATAAGTTATCTAGAAAACTGAATAATTTCCAGTATAAGAAGTTCTCAAATATAAATAAAATGAATTACCAGGAAATATACTAAAGTTAGTTAAACCACAATATATTCAGTATTCTCACCTTTCACTACATTGATTATATTTAGGGCAGAAATATTCTCTTTTTTTTAATCCAAGCCAACTGTACTTCATTGCTAGTACATTTGCAATTAACTTCTCCAACAATCATTTTTGTCATGAGTTTGTGGTTTGACCCCCCATTTTTCGATAACTCGTACACCTAAAACATCCCAAACATAATATACCTAAATAATACATAATATATCAACAACAACATATGTTGTTATTCAAATAATTGTCTACATAAAATAAAACAGTGGATCTCATCACTTTTGTGTATGTATCCAAATCTTTCAATTCACCAATAGTTTTAAGGGGAAAATTGAACTTATCAAAAATCGATTCTTCAATTTTCTGGGTTTCATCACCATTTATATTATTTCTGAACAATTTTGCAAAATCTTCTGTGAGTTGGTCTAGTTTAAAATGTATTATAGACATTTGTCTAAGAATTTGTCTTTTGAAGTTCTCATCTGAAAAATGGTTAGGTAGTAGGTGATTTGGTAGAAGGAATATAGTGCAAAAATACAGACCAGCAAACACTTTATAGATATCTCTTTTATTGGTAACAGAATCAGCTAAAAATTAACACTCAACACAATGCCGCTGCAAAACTAATTATTAAATGAAATCAAAATATTAAACTAATAAACTGCACCAAAACTGGGCTAACAAATATCAAACGTCATTCATTAATGGAGGTTGATGTCAAATGTCAAATATACGATAATGATCCACAGAACATTTTGACAAACGTTCGAATCATATTCTAGTCTCCTACTCAAGAATATACTATTAGATACTGAGTAAACTAGTGCTATGGATATTTTCTAAGAATATTCTAAAGATATTCGCACCAATAATATTATAAGAATCTAACATTTGGAATATGATGAGAACATTAACAGAAATACATTCTGTGAATATTCTAGATGTTCTACGACAATTCGTGGAATATTCTGTTTGCGGCGGGCGTAATTTCGGCCGGTAATCCCTTGGCCTACCTGCATAAATCAAAGGGTACCATTTATGACAGGGGTAATTTCGGCCGAGGGGTTGATGTTTACGATGAGATTAAAATATTGGTAATTACGCTTAATAGTTTCCTTTAAATGTATAAAATTCACAAATAACAGGTATAAAATTATTATAGCTAATCAGTATTATAACTTATCTTTAAGCTACTAGTCGATAGAAAGCATAAAATATATTATTTGTATACGATGGCATCAGTTTCAGTAATTAAGAGTTCACGCGGTTGTGACTTACTAGTTGTAGAAAAGTTTCAGTTTTGTAAACAGGACGTATTAAAAAGTGGTGAAGTACGTTGGAGGTGTATAAAGAAAAATTTAAGATGTTTAGCCAAACTGTACACTGTTGGTGCGGAATACACAGTTACTAGAAGTGAATTAATCCACAACCACGAGTCCGATGAAACTACGTTGGAGAGAAAAACAGTGACGACTTCATGCAAGCGCAAAGCTGAGGAAGACATATCGGAGAAACCTTCAAAAATTATTAAAAGCGTTCTTTCAAATCATTTGCCAGAGAATTTGTCATCGATAGATGTCAGTCTAATAAGAAGAAATTTCTACAACAGCCGCCGTAAGCTCTTACCAGCCCTGCCTAAGGATATTCACGATGTACATTCTGTACTCGATAGTTATGGACCGAAAACCACAACAGGTGAAAATTTTTTGTTTATTAACAGCACAGCTGATAATATCATTGTTTTTTCTTGCCATACAAATATAATAAGTTTATGTAAAATGAAAGATTTTTACATGGATGGCACATTTTCTTATTGTCCAAAATATTTTTATCAGTTATTTACCATCCATGGACTGGAAAATGGGCATTATGTTCCTCTTTTGTATTGTCTGTTGCCCAATAAGACCAGTGACACATATATGAGACTTTTTCTGTTGGTAAAATCTAAAATTTTTGAACTTTATAATATTGTTTTTGAACCGAAGGAGGTATTTGTGGATTTTGAAATCGCAATTCATAACGCATTAAAAGTTGTCTTTCCCAAAACCAAACTAAATGGTTGTAGATTCCACTTGCACCAGGCGTGGTATAGGAAAATACAATCATTAGGGTTAACCCAAATGTATAAAGATAAAAACTGCGAGGAAAGCAAATGGCTTACTCATACTTTTGGGCTAACTTATTTAGACCCCTCTGAAGTTGAAGATTGTTTCATATTTGATCTCATATCATACAAACCGGACCATAAACTTATAGATAAATACGCAGACTATTTATTAGAAAACTACATAGTGCCAGAATCTCATTTTCCACCAAATATATGGGCATATGAAAACCCATCAATTAAAAGAACCACAAATGCCTGCGAATCATTCCATTCGCACTTTAATTCTAGTTTTTATTCAAGTCACCCTTCTATATTTATTTTTATAGAAAAATTAAAAGATTGTCAGATCGATGCATATTTAAAAATAAAAAATTTAAATATTCCAGCAAAAATTAAAGACAAACAAGTAAAAAACAAACTAAAATTTATCGAAAACATGGTAAATATGCTTCGATCTGACAATATTTCTAGAATTAATTTCGTTAAATCTGTATCACATCAAAACGTTTTTTAAAAATTTATAGTTTACCTAAGTTATAGAAATAAGTTGATGTAATAATTTTATTGAAATAAAGAAATATTTTAATATAAAGCATTCTGTTATTTTATTTGATTTGCGGCCGAAAATACCTATGAGATAAGGAAGCAACTTAA
Organism: Galeruca laticollis; assembly: GCA_963921935.1. NCBI lineage: Eukaryota > Metazoa > Arthropoda > Insecta > Coleoptera > Chrysomelidae > Galeruca > Galeruca laticollis. The sequence goes on from OY998176.1 coordinate 39,343,516, forward strand.
AACCTCCGGCCGAATTTACCTACCGGCTTTTAGTACCTGCCCTTTTTCCGGCCGAAATTACATCCGCCCTCTGTTTGAATATTCCGAAAGATGAACGTTCAGAAAGTAGTTAACACATTCTAAGAACGATATGTGCTGTCTGGGTACCTGGACCAGGTACCCTCATTGTCCTTCCCTGTTACGTGACACACAGAGTATATTGTTTACATTTAAACTTTCCTATCAGCTTTTTGTTATAGTTATCATACAAGTAACGCTCGTTTAAGATGCCTCCGAGGACCTTAGACACAAGGTGGATCCAGATATATCTTACACTCCGCCATCCTGCGTTTGAGGTCTGTCCTCAGACCTATCGCTGCTGGAAATAGCATTATCTGCCCGTGTGCAATTCTCTTTTTTCAAATAATGGTTTGTGTGAGTGACAACATCTGCCCTTTGAGATCAAATAATTTATGAACGTCCTTAATGAATAATATTATTATCTGCCCTTGGAGGATTATTTTATAACAACGAATAATTTACACATGACAATATCTGTCCCTATGAAATCGAATGTTGCTACATTCTTAAGTAATAATTGCTATATGTGACAGTGTCTGCCCGTAGTCATAGCAAAATATGCTCTAATGATAAATAAGGTTCCTTATAATTTGACATTATCTGTCAGTTTCATTTTTACCTCCATCTAGTTATTGACAATATGTGTCCCAATATTACACAAAGACGACTATAAACAGGAAATATAATAACGTTATAATACAATGCTTTGACAATATCTGTCTCAATATACGTAAAGACAACTACAAAAACGGAAATATAATAACGTAATAATACAATGCTTTGACAATACATGTCTTAATATACTGTTACGAAACAGCACACTGGTATAGTCCCTGAATCCAACTCTGTCTATGCCATGTATGAAAGTTAAAATTATGGCGGATGCGCAGGGATTTCTTAGAACTGTTTACGATTATGACTATCTTATCCAGACATTGTTTTTGTGTAAGCCGCAATCTAGAATTATCTAGTAAAAAAGGCACTAATATATAAAGGACCGACCGGGGAGAGTTTAGTTTAGTTTTTAAAGTGATCTCGACAAATACACAAGAATACGCCGAAATAGCGAACAGTAAACTGTTAATATAAATTAATACGTAATTAAGGTTGTGTGTATATAAATTAAGTGTTAGTGAGTAGTTTAGTGTTTAAATGAATTCGTGAGTAGCCATACCGTGTGTTTAAAATTTATCCCACCCGTTTACTGTTTAAATAAATAAGAAAAACTTTACATTGGTGTCAGAAGTAGGATAATATAAATAAATTGCTACGTAAAAATCGCCAAGAGACTATGTGACTTGAAAGTGGATGGGTTAAGAGCAGAATTGGAAGATCGTGAGTTGGAAACGTCCGGTAAGAAAAGTGAATTAGTAGAAAGACTTAAAGCGGCACTGGAAAATGACGGTTTTGATCCAGAAACAGTTTTATTTAATGACGAGGCTTCCACCCTAATCTCGTCAATTTCTGCTAACAAGGACTAGAAGATTTCTGCGATGAAGAACGATATTTCTGTCATGGAAGAGAAAATTTCTACGAATGTGAAAAACGATATTTCTGCTATGAAGAACGACATTTCTGCTAATATTGACGACAAGATTTCTGCTTTGAAGAACGATATATCTGCCGATATCTTATTAATAAAAAACGACATTACCGCTGACGTTGAAAATGAAATTTCGTCTCTAAAATCTGAAATCGAGAATAAAATGTCAACGATGGACGAGAAAATCGAGAGAGAGATTACAACGTTGGACGAGAAGATTGAGAATAAGAAGACAACGATGGACGAGAAAATCAAGGAGTTAGAAAAAAAGATGACAAATATAAGAACTCAAGACACAGCATCGTGGACATGCGATATGGCCACGAGCATCTAGAGCAGTTGTACCAATCCCAGCTGAAGAACCGAAGGCAGAAACGTGATGAAGCCCTTCAAGAGTATGAAGTGGACATTGCCCGATTAGTTCAATTCGCTTATCAGGGTATGTCAGTTACATGGTAATGCCACATTGTAGGTTAATAATAAAGAATTCTTTCATGAAGTGAAAAGCAGGAAACCATGATCGTTTTTCATTAGTAATTAGTGTAATTAAATAAAAAACGAATAAGCAAACTTATTAATACATAAGCAAATTAAATTATACTTTTAAACATCATTTAATACACACAACACATTTAATACAGAAAATATTATAACATAAAATAATCATTATTATAGGTGTTTTTAAATGGAACTCAAGGTCTCTAGTTAATTCCACAATATAATACAAGTTATTGAAAATTCTAAAAAATTGACAATTGTTTCGATTAATCAATATCATCGAGACAGTCAATTTCATTATTATAGGTACTTATATAAAAAATAATGGCATTTTCTTTGGCTAAGAATAAAACGAAAATAAAATAAATCTCTAGAAAAATCTACTTGTGTGGAAAGAAGACGTAAAAACTCCAGCAGTCTTTCGGAATAACTTGTTTAATCGCTTGAAGGTGTGAGTATTTCACGCTAGAAATAGGCAGTTTCTCCTTAAACAGTTGGGGAAATATGACATTCCCGAATGCTATGTTTTTAGGTCTGATTGGTAGATCCTTAAAATCACCTTCAAAGTTTAGTTTGTACCTAATTTTACCTTCATGGTACTGCAACGCGCGTATGTCAACAACATTATTGCCACTACCCGTTCTGCTAGGCCGTATTGAACTGTATTTAAGGTAGTCTTTGTGGGCATAATTTTTGTAGAAGCTGAAGTCCATGCTTTTGACCAAGTAAGGATTTTTATTGCGAGATTCCTTAGTTATACGATGATAATCACTGGGCAAGTAGATCTCATTATTTTTGAGGGAAGACTCTATGGCACTGTGAACAGAGGGGCGAATGTAATTTCGGCCGGAAAAAGGGCAGGTACTAAAAGCCGGTAGGTAAATTCGGCCGGAGGTTTTAAGTTGCTTCCTTATCTCATAGGTATTTTCGGCCGCAAATCAAATAAAATAACAGAATGCTTCATATTAACATATTTCTTTATTTCAATAAAATTATTACATCAACTTATTTCTATAACTTAGGTAAACTATAAATTTTTAAAAAACGTTTTGATGTGATACAGATTTAACGAAATTAATTCTAGAAATATTGTCAGATCGAAGCATATTTACCATGTTTTCGATAAATTTTAGTTTGTTTTTTACTTGTTTGTCTTTTAATTTTTGTTGGAATATTTAAATTTTTTATTTTTAAATATGCATCGATCTGACAATCTTTTAATTTTTCTATAAAAATAAATATAGAAGGGTGACTTGAATAAAAACTAGAATTAAAGTGCGAATGGAATGATTCGCAGGCATTTGTGGTTCTTTTAATTGATGGGTTTTCATATGCCCATATATTTGGTGGAAAATGAGATTCTGGCGCTATGTAGTTTTCTAATAAATAGTCTGCGTATTTATCTATAAGTTTATGGTCCGGTTTGTATGACATGAGATCAAATATGAAACAATCTTCAACTTCAGAGGGGTCTAAATAAGTTAGCCCAAAAGTATGAGTAAGCCATTTGCTTTCCTCGCAGTTTTTATCTTTATACATTTGGGTTAACCCTAATGATTGTATTTTCCTATACCACGCCTGGTGCAAGTGGAATCTACAACCATTTAGTTTGGTTTTGGGAAAGACAACTTTTAATGCGTTATGAATTGCGATTTCAAAATCCACAAATACCTCCTTCGGTTCAAAAACAATATTATAAAGTTCAAAAATTTTAGATTTTACCAACAGAAAAAGTCTCATATATGTGTCACTGGTCTTATTGGGCAACAGACAATACAAAAGAGGAACATAATGCCCATTTTCCAGTCCATGGATGGTAAATAACTGATAAAAATATTTTGTACAATAAGAAAATGTGCCATCCATGTAAAAATCTTTCATTTTACATAAACTTATTATATTTGTATGGCAAGAAAAAACAATGATATTATCAGCTGTGCTGTTAATAAACAAAAATTTTTCACCTGTTGTGGTTTTCGGTCCATAACTATCGAGTACAGAATGTACATCGTGAATATCCTTAGGCAGGGCTGGTAAGAGCTTACGGCGGCTGTTGTACAAATTTCTTCTTATTAGACTGACATCTATCGATGACAAATTCTCTGGCAAATGATTTGAAAGAACGCTTTTAATAATTTTTGAAGGTTTCTCCGATATGTCTTCCTCAGCTTTGCGCTTGCATGAAGTCGTCACTATTTTTCTCTCCAACGTAGTTTCATCGGACTCGTGGTTGTGGATTAATTCACTTCTAGTAACTGTGTATTCCGCACCAACAGTGTACAGTTTGGCTAAACATCTTAAATTTTTCTTTATACACCTCCAACGTACTTCACCACTTTTTAATACGTCCTGTTTACAAAACTGAAACTTTTCTACAACTAGTAAGTCACAACCGCGTGAACTCTTAATTACTGAAACTGATGCCATCGTATACAAATAATATATTTTATGCTTTCTATCGACTAGTAGCTTAAAGATAAGTTATAATACTGACTAGCTATAATAATTTTATACCTGTTATTTGTGAATTTTATACATTTAAAGGAAACTATTAAGCGTAATTACCAATATTTTAATCTCATCGTAAACATCAACCCCTCGGCCGAAATTACCCCTGTCATAAATGGTACCCTTTGATTTATGCAGGTAGGCTAAGGGATTACCGGCCGAAATTACGCCCGCCGGAACAGAGTCACACTCCATTAGAGTGTGACCTTTTCTAAATATTTTTGTGTAATACAAACTTTTGTATTTTTCTGAAACGTGAAGCAAAGCGTTGGCCATTACACAATTACGATTCTGGGCAGTGCACCCATCTGAGTAGATATTAATAGGAATAATTAGGTTAGACAAATCCAAAAATTTTCTTCTATGTAGTCTACAAGAAGCGAAGCATAGGTAGAAGCTTCACCGTCCGCGTTTGTCTCGTCGAACCAGTAACAAGTACCTTGTTTATTTCTTAAATTATAGATGGTAAAGTTATGACAACACAACTTTGTCCTGTAATATAAAGCGCTAGCTTGTAGTTGCGGTACTAACTTCACAGATTGTACATCCATCACAATAACGTGGCACTGAACGCCTATGGCCTTTTCCTTATCTTCTTCTTTTTCCTTTCGTGCCCGATTTTTTCTGTTTTTGTGTTCGCTGTATTCCGGTTCAGTTCAATTGTTGTTTTTATATCTGAAACACGTATCACACTGATCTTTTCTAGGACGAAATAAGGATAATTTCATTTCTTTAGCCATTTTTGTCAACGTTACAATAGACAAAGAAGGTGTCTTGTTGTTTTCTTGGTATTCTGTTTTGTATACCCTGTGAAGTTGAGCGAATGATTGAAGCTGTTGCTCGAAATATAGCTTATCAGTGTCTCTCCTGCAGTGATGCGAGGGGAGTGTGTTTAGATTATTTAAAAACTGTCTTCGAAAGCTTCGATCTTCCTTAAATAAATCAATTCTTTGATTTCGTTGACTTAATTCTTTTTCGGTACTTTTATTCATCCTATGTTGGCTTCCAGTTGACCATGATCTTATGGACCATTCTCCCAAAGAAAAAGTATGCGAATACATGGTTTTGCACACAGGTATTTCATCATTTCCACAAATCAAAAAATATTTCAGGACTTTAGCAGTGTTACTAACGTACACTTTCCGTTGATCCCATGTCATGTTAGTCCGGAATTGTTCAAATATGTTTTTACGCATTTCTTCTGTTACTTTGTAATAATCTATTTTTGATTCTTTGATTTCTTGTTTACAGCTGCATCTTGCACCTATTTTTCTATTCATTCTCGGTACATCATGAAATTTATTGCGTTGATTCCGTGGCTTTCTAAACCCTAAAAATTGTTCTCCCCTCATTCGTAAACTCTTATTGATTAACCTCTTATTTTGCTTTTTCTTAAGTGTCTTTTTTTGGTATCTTGATTCTCATTTTACTTTTCTATAACAATTTCATCTACCTGTTCAAGTTCCTGTAGCTGTGTTGCATCTGCACCCACCTCTTCCACGCTTTCTGATTCACTTTCGGCTTCGGGAATGTAGTCTTTGTCGTGAATGTTATTATTCTCTTCTGGCATAAAATGCACCATACTTGCTAAATCATCAAAAACGTTCTCGTTTTCAAACATAGCTTCCTCACTGGATTTTTCAGATAACACAGCGCCGTCTTCATGTGGCCGTGTCTTATCTTCATTGACCTGTTCCATTAGTTCTTTTATTGCTTTATTATCATTACCTCTTGGAATGTAGCTCTCATTATGGGCGTCGTTTTTATTTTGGAAACAAATTAGGTTTGTCATTTCCGACAATACACCAGTTGTATTGCGAGTTTCGTTAGGAACAAAGACAACCTCGGCTTCTCTGAAAATATCAGGAATATCTTGGGGTGATAAGGCTTCATTTAGAAGAATATTGTTTGATAAATCCATTTCAGTGATTTTTTGAAGAGAAAAACGTTGATTGTCCTGGTGTTACTACATTGCGCTTTTCTGACCATTTCCATGATTTTTCTCGTTCGACTAGACATTTTTCTATGAAGCAGTAGCTCGTATCTACTCTAAATCATGTGAAACAGGACCTCGTATCTAACACCTGCAATAAAATGTTAGTTTTTTTACATAAAATTATTAACAACTCAAAGCAATCGTTATGAAAGTTTTGAAACGAATTCTTAATTAGGAATCTAATCACAAACTTTAACCCTCCACTTTACTTCTTTCATATTTACAAGCGATTTTCAAGATCACTTACCTTAACAGTTTGCTTCAGTGGCGGGAAGCTGAACACTGTGACGTTTACGAGGTAATGCTTCAGAAAACCAACCGAAATAAGTTACTGTTTTGTTTGATTTTGACAAGTTGATAATTTTCATAAAATTAGTTCCTTTCACATATATATGGCGCTTATAAAATTGAAGTCTAAGGCATCAAAATCCTATTTTCTGAAAAAGTGTTAGTTACGAGGTCCTGCGTTTTAGCCCTCCATTTGTTTTTCATATATCGTAGGTGGCTGTTCCATGTGTACCAACTTTGAATTATCAGTCGCCAAATCAGTTCCACAAAAATCAAAGTCAAATAGACTTATTTTCACAAAAGCAGATAAAGGAAATACGGTGATAACATTACCTAAAGAAGATTATATATTAAAAACTAACAATTTTATTCAGGCAAGCAATTTTAAGACACAACTAATAAATTTCAGAAAGAAATAAAATTAGCAGTAGATAACGCTAAATCAATAATTAACGATAAAGAAAAATATAAATTATTTTTATCCAATCCGCAACACCCTGAACTTTATTCATTAATTAAACTCCATAAAGAGGGGTACCCAATCAGACCAGTTGTTTCTTATTTCACAGCGCCTTCATTCAAAATTTCAAAGGTTCTCATTGATGTCATTTCTAAATATTGTTAATTCAAACGTCGATTTTCAGTTAAAAACTCAACGGAATCAATTAATAATATTCAAGATATAATACTACCCATAATTCTAAATTCATATCGTTCGATGTAACAAATATATTCCCTAGTATACCTTTCAAAGAAACTATAACTCTTGTTGATAACTGCTCACATACAATAATGTTAATCCTATAATTCACTCTGATATCATTACTTTATTAAAAGTGTGTTTGAATCAAAATTATTTTCATTTCAATGGAGAGGTTTATAGCAGTAAAGACGGTTTGATTATGGGCAACCCCCTCGGCCCTCTACTAGCAGAAATTTTCATGGATAATGTAGAAAAAATAATTCATGAACACCCCCTTAGTAAAAAATTTATGTACTGGCACCGATATGTGGATGACATTTTAGCTAGCTTCACCGGTAAAAATAAACAATTAGACAGCTTCATTACTTACATAAACTCAATTCACAATAATATCAAATTTACCGTAGAGCTTGAACAAAATAAGTATATAAACTTTTTAAACCTTACAATTTCAAATATAAATAATAAACATGATTTTTCTATATTTCATAAACCATCACATACAGATATTACAATTCATAATAGTTCGGTACACGCATTGAGTCATAAACTAGAAGCTTTCAATAGTATGATACACAGACTCTTAACAGTACCATTAAATACTAATACTTATAACACAGAATTAAATATCATAAAACAAATAGCAGTTAATAAAAATTACGATCCAAATTTAATTGACAATATCATAAAAAAAACAGACTTAAGAACAAGTATTCCCTTCTGATAAAAATAAAAATAAACAATTTAAAAGCCTAGCATACTTTGGATCACCATTCTTAAAAATTAAATAATTTTTAGAAACTTTAGACATTAATATTTGCTTTAAAACTGACTACAATTTATCCAAACTCATTAAGAATAACAAATCTAAATCTTCAAAATTAAACAAATCAGAGTTTATAAATTAAAATGTGGTAATGACAACTCTGATAAAATTTATATGGGTAGAAATTTTAAAACTAGAATTTCGGAACATAGACGTAGCTATGTCAACAAAAAATTAGATTCTAACTATTCAAATCATTTATTAGAAAACCAACACATTTTCGACCCAAATTTTGAAATTGTACATGTAGTGGGTAAATCCTTTAGTTTAAATTTATTAGAGGCTCTTGAGATGAACAAAAATAAATATTCAGGTAACCTTCTTAACGACCAAATAGATATCAATCACTCTTCTTTATTAAACCTTTTTAACTAGAAGATGCTTAGGAATGTTTGTAGTGAATGAATTTCCAGGTAACTTCTTTCGATACTTTTGTTAACATTAGTAAATATAATTCTGTATTTATGCACTGTATATATTAAAGCATTTTTATATCATACCCTCATTCGTTTTGACAAAGCTACTGTGTTAGTGAAACGCGTCAATCAGTTTAAATTGAACTTTAGTTCAAATAAATAAAGTTTTAAACAAACTATATTGTTTTATTTCATATTTCAAAACATAATTATATCTATCTACCAGTCTTTCTACTGTTTCAATTAAGAATTATGATAGACTTATTGGTCTGTAAGCTTTGGGTGTTTTGTCTTGTCTTTTCACGACTTTGGGGAGATAAATGACTTTTACCCTTTGCCATAGACGTCGCCAAGCCTTAAATATGCGACATAAGTATGGAATTGGTAATTCCAGGTCTTCTTGGAGCAGTACGATGCATAGTCCGTCTGGTCCAGGGGACTTGTATGGTTTGAATTAATTTGTTTATCGCCCATATAATCTTAAAGGATCTGGTTATGTCTGTTGCCTGTTTCCAGTCACTCGAAGATGGAGTTAATACCGTCACCTCCCATTGCTTATCAACCGCTACCGACTGGTTAAGGAAAGTGTACTTCGGTAAGCAGTATTAAGCTTTCCTGCAGTGCTTCCGCGAAAGAGTTATCCGGTTTTATCAGAAAAACTACTTGCAGTACCTTCCTTTGCTAAGACTGTGAATTCTAGAGCACTTTGGAGTCTCAGTTATCTCCTAGCAGATCTTCCTCCACGCATTCCTTTTAGATTGTCGGATTTCTTTATTGTATAAGTTTTGATCTGTATTGATCCCATTCTTGTGTGGTTTTGGCTTTATTGAACAGCCTTCCACCATATTGTTTTAGTTTTTTTGGTTTCTAGATTTGGACAGCGTTTCTCATATGCGTTTATTATCGCTTTGGTAACATGGTCTACTGCCCTATCTAGATTATTCGGGCATCTTATACCAATCTCATCATTTTCTTGATATTCACTGAGTGATTTTTTATACCCTTCTCAGTTCGTATTCTTCGTATTTTTTTTGTTGTATTATGAGTCGAGTGATATTGAACCTGATCTGTCTATGATCTGGATACGATGGTTCTTCAGAGACATGCCAGTTTATAATAATATCTCTTGTTCTTATGGAACATAGTACTATGTCGAGTACCTCCTTTCTTGTGGCAGTTATAAAGTTTGGCTTATTGCTTTCGTTCGCATTAACTAGCCTTTCCGTTATAATGAATTATAATAGAGACTCATCTCTTGAGTTGATGTCGCTGCTTCCCCATATGTTATGGTGGGTATTGGCATCGCATCCTATAATCAGGCTTAGATTTTGCCTTGCCACATACTCGGTGATGCTTCCGAGTAATTTCGGGACATTCCTCGTCACCTGGAAAGAAGAAACTAGAAGTCTCCTTGTTCCCTCCTCCGTCCGTAGTGTGAGTACACCTTTAACAACATCAGCATTACAAAGTGTCGGTATAAGTTGCATATCTCCCTCATTGTTGTATAGTATACACGCACTGGTTTTTTACCCTTATGCAGTATACTGACTTACCATTGCGTGGATTTGAGCCAGCGACTCTGCTTGAGTATAGCCAGGGTTCTTGACAGACTGCAAGTCCAGACCCCAACATTCTACATATTGTAGCGCTGACCGCCTTAGTATGATGAAGATTCGCCTGCAGAACCCTGAAGATATTGCTCAGTTCTACGGACAGGGTTCTCCAGCCGCTTCTCCTTCCTCCATAGGCACTGCCTCTTCGGAACTTCTAGTCTCTCGATTTGACTGACTGTTCTCTGTCTAGGGGTTGGGACCGTTTTATCCCTATATACCTATATAGTTCCGTTTCTTCCGGCTCTATGTCAGCCGCTTCCTCTGGTGGCATCTGCTTACCCTTGGCCCTGAGTTTGAGCCTTCCAATGTCAAATAATGAAGCCATATCCAGTTTTTGAGCTCATCTAGGAATTCCTGGGCCCTTTCCGCTGGCGTCGTACCTAATACGGTCCAGAGCTCCGTTTTCAGACTACGGTTAGCCTTTTTTTATCCTGGGTAGGATGTCCGCTTCCTCTAGTCTACGTTCTCTGTCATCTAGGATGAAAACGGTGTATGTGTGTGGTTTGGGGATATCATCTCCTTCCAGCACCGATAGAGTAGCCCTAGCCCCTTCTCAGGGCTTGATAGTAGGGACGGTGTCTATCACCCATTCTGCGCTGATGCGATGCACTCACGTAAATACAAAGTACCTCGTTTCTGCGTACACTTGTGGAATCGTATCTGTGGTCCCTCCAGTTGGATCTTATCGTAAGCTTCCGCTATGGAGTCCTGAACTTTGTTCATCCTCTGGGTGTCCCATAGAACCCCTGGAAATACCAAGTCCATCACCAATACCTTTACAGCTGATAATGCCTATTTGAATTAGATGTTTTTCTTCCTGGCCTTCTTCCTCTCCTGTAGGGTCTATGGTGGGGTTGTACCTGAGGTACAAGGATGCTTTTGGTCCTTGACAGCCTCTGGCGTCACTTTTGTCGGCTTTACTTGAAGATGCCTTCTGAAAGTTCTCCCTTATGACTCTTCTCTTAGTAGAGAAATTGTCTATACCCTATTTCATCAGATTTTTAAGTTTGCTTCTTGGGGCACCTCCAAAGTGGTAGGATTTTATTTCCTCGTCGGTTAGTGGTTCTATGAATAGAATCGTCTTATTTGACTTGGTGTGCTGTTGGACTTTCTCCTCTTTGGAGACTGGCTCTTTTGCCTTTCCAGTCGCATTCTTGGGCGTTGTCGTCTCCGGACCTTTTCTTGTTGTGGGTTGTAGCGTGGCCGCCTCCTTCCTTTTAATGTTTTTTGTATGTTGAACCTTCGATACAGTTCCCAGGAGTAGTTAGGGAAATAACCGTTCACCCTCGACAGAGCCCCGCTTGCCGAAGGAACGCTTGTATACAAGGAGGTTTCACTTGGCGCCTCCAGGGCACCGTTTGCGACCACTTAACTCTGTGACCATTCAGCTGTCGGCATGGTACCTTGACACCTTCGCTTGAGAGGTTGGTCCACGGTGACAGGCTTCGCAAAGGCTTTAGGGAAGTTTTCTTTCCCCGCACCTCTGTCGCTAACCAGGGTACCTACCCAACTTGAGTTCCTTCCCCTGGTCGTTCCCTATCAGCCACCTGAGGACGCGCCCGATAGGTATCCCAACCCACGGGATGAAACATAATTGGTTTTATGTAGTTTTACCTCGAGTGAGACATGTTGTTCAAGATTGTGAAATCTTGAAATTTATTTGTTAAGATACATTTAAAATATGTGAGACATTTGTATGCCTTCCTTTCTTTATTGTATATATTTAAGGCGTAAATTCATTTTAGTTTATAGCTTTGTAGAAATATGTTGCAGAATTGATAAGATCTTTTTATTGTAGTAAATTCAAAGGATATTTTATTTTTATTTTCAGAATGTTTTGTAAATATCACGTTTTCCAACAATGATTGTAAATTCTTTTGTATGGGCAGATGAATGACACCTTTTTGAAAGTCGACATTGTCCTATAGTTAAGAAGTGAGAAAAAAGCACGTTTCACCCTATTTGTATACTGGATTGTAAAAACCTTAATTTTAGTGTCAATTCTGCAAGTATTTTATGGTCGAGGTTCGGAAGACATGAAAAACGTTTTTGAATTACCTTTCTGAGTAAATAGGTTACAATTGCTATTGTTGTATTCAATAGAAACTCAACTTACTATTGGCGGCACCCATAGTTGAATCTTGTCTGGAAAAAACCGACAAGTCAGGTGATGCTGGCCAATAGGAAATATTTATTTTCGTTTGGTCAACCCAATCCACGTGTAAACACGCCCCTCACAGATTTCTACTTAACACGTCTCACAACGTGAAGAAATCAGTACTACAAACTCATCGAAACGAGCGCAACGCTCAACATCAAGTTACACACTCATCGAAAGAGCGCAATGCTCAACAGCAAAGTTAGTTTTTAACTCATCGAATCGAGCGCAACGCTCAACAACAGTTCTACACTCATCGAGTCGAGCGCAAGGCTCAACAATCAAGTTAGTTTTTCACTCGTCAGTTCTACACTTCTAGACGCGAGTTTTACATTCATCGAAGCGAGTTTTACACACTCATCGAATCGAGCTCAGCGCTCAATAACAAAGTTAGTTTAAAATTCATCTAATCGTAACATAAAGTGTCTTCCGGTCTGAAACCATAGAAATTCAGCGTTCACAACTCAACTTTGTAACATTTTGTAAATTTGTACATAATAAATTATTAGTTTCGACATTAATTTTGTCAGATTAAGATTATTCATTTAGTTGAATGTCCACGCCAGTTGACGAAGTTCAATTAAAATATAATCAAAAACACATGGAATAAATAAATAAAATGTATCATTGAAATTCAGTATACTTATTTCATTAATTTTTTACGGATCTTGAATTGACTTTAGTTATACTATAATTTAGTTATTAGAATATGAATTTGAGGTTAGGTTTATTATAGTTCTTCAACTGATTATGTGGATTTGAGGTTATGTTATAAAAATGAATGTTTTGGAAGAGCCAGTTCTTTTTACTGTTAAATTGTTAAGTTAAATTCCATGACACGATGAACACGTCCTTGATTTTCAGTTCAGAATTATGCAATATTTTGAATTTCATATGAAACAAAAACAAATGAATTTAAAATAGTAGATCAAAAGATAACAACCAATAGAAAATTGAAAAAAAGGACTTTTCTTGTAATGTGTATACATTTAAGACATAGACATACAATTATCATTGAAAAACATATAGTAAATTAATTTCAAATGTATCCTCTTGTGAAATAAACACCGTAAAAACTTCATTTAAAATGGCGTTCATTAAAATCAAAAGATTCGTACACAGATAGCAACTCATTCTAAATTTTTAAATTTACTATACGCGTAAAGTGAAAGTAAATACATAGAATGACCTTTACACAGCATAGCGTGTTTATATTTATAAATAACGGTAAATACCAAAACAGTACGTGCAACATTCATTCGATGTTTAGGCATTGACCTGTATCTTGTATAAAAAGTTCATTATAATACGCAACAGAAAAGAAAGAAGCTGTTGTGGATATTTGATTTATTTATTTTTAAAATAAACAACAGCTTTTATTATAAATAATGATCTAAAACTACGACTTTATATAGAGTCGAATTTATTTTGAATTTGTAGATTCAATATGGCGGTAGTGACGGATATTAAAAATTGTCGATTTATTTCTGTAAAAAGAGAGGCTATTACCTGAAATTCAGTTGCTGTTAAAGAATTAGAAAAAACGAACAATTAGTATATTAATGCAAATTTTCGGGCAAATTTTTATTGCCTTTTAATGAGAACAGTAGTAATAGGACTTGTCACATTTCTACTGAAAATATTTCGCCTTTTTGTGAAGCTTTTATACATGTAGACTCCTATTCACGAGAGAAAAAGCCATCTGAAGTTGCAGTCGTATGTGTGAACTTGTCAAAACCTATCGGCATAAATCTTTGTTCTACGCCATTAGTCACTACTGAGCGAGGTAGATAAACAAGACAGACTTTGGTTTCTGCGATTGTCATATTCTCAATGTTACAACTTCAGGTAACTTTTTCATTCGTGAAACGGTCTATCTATTCGTTTTTATGTTAAAAAAACTCGAAATACAACACTCACTAGAAAAACAGGGAATATCCAATAATTTTTATTTGTGATTTTAGGAAGTAATTACGTAAGCGTTGTACGAAGATGCGAACTAATTCCATTCGAGCAAAAAATAGGAACATGTTCACAGAGTGTCAGCCGAGGACTAACCTTAGATTTTTGCGAATATTGCGACTATGATGGCTGCAACTCCGCCAATGGAATTAAAACAAATATCCTCATAGCTACAGCCATAGCTTCCGTTGTTCTGTTTTTATATTTTTAAATGATTAGTTACCATTATTCTTGTTTTTAGAATTAATAAAGGTATATCACGTGTTTGTACAATGCTGGTTGCATAACCATTGGTATACAATAGCGTATTCAATGACACGAGGCAGTTGTTAATCAACCGCTTAAGGTATCGTTGTACGTCTTACCACAGATTACTCACAGACTCTAATTAAATATTTTGGTCAATGTTGTTACTTCCAATTTTTATGTCAATAAATGGATTATTTTTTTGTCAGTTATTGGAATTATATGACTATATATTTTGTTTTTATTTATTAATAGTTCTTTAACTTTTCACAAGATTAATTTGTGAGCTAAAGTTGCATTTGCAACACGTGAATAAACGAAAAACGATACAACATAACCTTACATTTTGGGTTGACCTTTCTTCAGATTCTAGTAGTGTATATGAGATTATCAGAGCGGAAGTGACATTTGAGGTGTGACATGTGACGTATTATACGAAAAAAAATGTAATAAACTATCACGTGTCACTTTATCATTACTAATATCAAGAAGAGAATATTATAGACAAACTAAAAGTGCGAAGAATCAAATATACAGATAAGGATCACAAGTAGTTATAGGTACTATAATGGCAACCAGGTCAAAAAAAACGTTGAAGACCAATAATCAAAGGGAATCCTAACAGGGTAGACTTTAGAAAAACAATAAGTGGAGGGACACATACTCACTTCCGCTCCGGTGGCCTCTTACACATTACCGATTTTACTCACTTTAGAAAAAATTAATCATCTTTAGTTTATTATGATTAGGTAATTTTAACCCTCAACTACTACTGATACCTTTTTGTGTTTTATAGGCACTACCTAAGGGTGCTCTGGACCCACACTAATAAAAATTATTTGACTGTATTCAGTGGGTATATAAATGGAAGAATAAATTTAAATTATTTTTCAAAACACTTAGGACACAATTTTTCACAACATTGATTACAAATGGGCAATTTACACATGTCACACTCAATGGCAGTCTTCTTACTCATGTTGGTTGGGCATATGGCAAATATTTTCTTTTGATTTTTTCAGCCGGTACTTGAGGTAGGTTAGATATAGGAAATTACCCCCAGTAGTTCAGCAATCGGGATTTTTTTAACTGGGTTTATGGCTTTGGCGATTGCCAATTAGCCAATCAATCAGGATTCGTAGTTTTGAAGGCACCTTTGAGTTGGACATTCCGAATCGCAGATGTTTATTAACTAATAGTTTTGATAAATGAATACATTTTTAGTTCCTGACCGTTTAACCCATCAAGGACGGATTTAATTAAGTTTAGAATTTTGCAATAGTATATTTTCAAACTGTATTTTCAGAACGAAACAAATAGATTTGCTTAAAGAAATATAGTGAAATTTTTCTTACTTTCTTCAAAAATTAGTGTTGCATTATATTTGGAAATCAAGTTCGGTCTTTTTACTTGAACAATTTTTTTCTCCTTCGCTGAATATCGTTGGACACTAGCAAGTGGGGCTACCCCATATTTGGTCGAAGCTGCTAAAACTACATTATTGTCAGTCTAACGCGTTAGTAAAATTCCGTTGGTTCTATCCAAACAAGAATCGAAGTCACCACGTTGTTTCTTACTCATATCCTTTTTGGATAGTAACGGGCAATTTTTAGGGATTCGGTTATCGCGAATGGTTCCTGTGGATGAGAAACCTCTTGATTTCAGATGACTAAGAAGGTGAAAGCTTGTAAATAAATTGTCTATGAATAGGTTGTATCGATGTTTTTTCTTTTCTTCTGGTAACTCATCCAAAAGCATCAGCAATGGAGCAGTAGATTTTCCAAACACAGTTTGGTATTCCGTGTTCACGCGCCTATCTTTGCCTTGATAGAAGGAAAAATTCACAAGATATCCGTATTTGTTGTTCAGCGACCATATCTTGTATCCAAATCTGATTGGTTTGCCACGGATAAATTGCTTGCATGAGTGCTTTCCAAAGTATTTGACCATACACTCATCGTAATTCAAATCTTCTTCTGGAACAAAATAATTCAGAAATTTTTGCCGTAGTAGATCACTTAGAGGTCGCAGTTTATAGAATTTGTCATTTGGATCTAGTGCATTATTATCTGCGCAGTGTAGATACCGCCAAATTGTTAAAAATCGGTCTCTCCTCATTGAATCCTTCACTAGTTGGTTACCAAGATCTGCATCAGTACTCCAGTAATGTTTTTTTCCAGGTAATTGACAATATCCCGATAAAATCAGAATAGCAATAAAACATTTCATTTCATTCAAAGTAATTTGAGGACATGGCAAGTTTTTAAATTGTGCGTACTTGTTTGATTCTTCTACCAGTAAAGAAAGTACGTCTTGGTCTATGAATAACTCGAACATTTCTGTTGGGGTTAAAGTTTTAAAACTTTCATAATCCGAACGAAAATAATTTTCTGAACTTTCTACCAGATCGCCTTTGATCCATTCAATGTCCTCATAAGTAACTTTTTCTACATGTTCCGTATCTGGTTCAACTAATGCAT
The DNA here is from genome assembly GCA_963921935.1 of Galeruca laticollis. NCBI lineage: Eukaryota > Metazoa > Arthropoda > Insecta > Coleoptera > Chrysomelidae > Galeruca > Galeruca laticollis. The sequence continues at coordinate 39,360,813 of OY998176.1, forward strand.
CATCTTCACCATGTAAAACAAGTTGAGCTGGAGCATTTAATTGATTCCGAGATAAATTATCAACGAGTCCGCCTTCATCTTCCTCACCGGAATCCTCATCTGTCATCGCACCCTCATTCGGAGGATCAATATAAATTTGGTCGACATCTAAATCATCATTATACGCAATCTGAAGAGCTTCTTCGAAAGTCAGCCCACCGCTAGAAAAAAAAAAGCAAAATGTTAAAAGGTAGTCCACAGAAAGGACTCGTGTTGCCACATGGCAACATCGAGTTCCAAAGCTTCACGATCTCAAAGGTTTTTGCAAACTCCCGTTATTCTGCCGCCTCTACGTTGATAATATATTCCCAAAGCTATTGTAACGAATTTATTTTCGAAAGCTGTAACAATTATTTTTTATTTATACTTACGTAAACTTGATATCCATTTTTGAGAAGTCTTCTTGATATTCCCTAACAAAATCGTGTTTTTATATCACTGGAGTGAACAGGCAAACACTACACACGGTTCTGTCAACTGACACTGCAACAAACTATTGCCGTGTATACCGCCATCTATGTTTTAAATGAAAAATCTGATGAATTTTAAGCAACAGAAAACTGTTAATTTCTGTTGCCGTGTGGCAACACCAGTCCTTGATGGGTTAATGCAAATTGGTACAGTACTCGAGAATTTACACCTGCAATATTCAATATAGCAAAAAAGTATCATTGGTCAACGGCTGGTTTCTCTTGATACTAAACATCGTGCAAATTTTGCATCTAAAGCGTCAACTCCAGATTTAGTTTCATTTTAAAAATGAATTAGCTCCGAATTTTTGGTTGTTTCGTTGACGGAATTGTCATGATGCATGGTAGAAAGTAAGTCCATAGCTAACTATGTTGGTTGATGAAGTAAATCCAAACGCAGATGATGGGATTGCACGTCTTCGGTTTGGTAAGAATTCGGGTAGTATACACATTTTCTTTTTCTTTAAAGTCCCTACGTAAGTCAAGTTCTTTTTATTCAGTTCATCGACGAGTTCCATGCAAGTTGTCTCCTGCGATACTTCTGTTGGAGCCTATAACACACCGCAAGTTTAAGAACCACCCTTGTCGGATTCGATGTAGGCTTAGGCGCACCTGGAACCTTTATTTTGGATCCGGAGTAAATCTCTGAATTTACGAAATAATGCGTTTTAGCGTCAGCCAAAATCTGTACTTTGATTTCATATTTGGCGGGTTTGTTCGGAATATACATCGGAAATGCGTACCTTCCATGAAACGATACAAAGCATTTCATCTACAATAACATGACTTTTGACCCAGCAACAAATTCATGAAAGGAGTCCGATACGGCGGCTAATTTATCAGTTTTTACTCTTTCTTTTCGCGTTATGACATTGTCAGGTTTGATGTACTCGTAGTTTAGTAGAAACGAAAATCTTGCCAGACACATGGTGGCACGAAATATACTTCTTACCGTACCATCTGTTATCCACATAGAACGCATGTCCTCGTGACCAGATTTGAATATGGATTGCAGATATTACAGCCCGAGAAAGCTTTTGTTTCAGACATTTTGGTGTTTCCAGTAGAAGAAGGCGCATACTTTTTTTGTGACTGGAACCTTTTGGACTTCTTATACCTTTGTCTGGTGGAGTTTATCTTCAAATTGGTAAAATTTACTATATTTCTGATTTGTAATCAATAAACCTCAAGCCTTTATGGGACTACAGGCAGGATTATTAAGAGCGGGACTAGCAAGGCCGGGCAAGATAGTAACCAAATTATGAGCAGGTGTCCTGCCTCTAATAGCTGCTATTTTCAACCATTTGGTAACATTTTTTCTATACCAACTGTTTCTGATGAGGGGTAATGCTTCTTCCTGTTCTGTTTCGGAATTATGGTCACTTATTGTTTCCATGATGGTTATACTTCTTATCAAAGAAGAATTCGAAACGAGATAAGATTGGCAAAAGAGAAATGGCTAACGGAGCGTTGCCAGGAGGCTGAAAACTTTGTTCGTATGGGAGACAGTTTTCAACTACACAAAAAAGTAAAAGAAGTTGCTGGCATCTACAACAAAAGACCTACAACCACTCTTAGAAATGATCAAAACGAACCGATCATAGACCCAGACGAGTTAAAGGAAACCTGGAAATCATACGTGGCCAGCCTTTTCAATGACGACAGAGCGCAGAATACACCCGAAGTTATTAACAGTGCACCGGAGGGGCCGAGCATACTGGAAAGTGAGGTAAGATATGCCATAAAACTAATGAAGAACAACAAAGCTCCCGGACCAGACGATATGTATGCAGAGACTATACACATGCTAAACGCAAATAACATGAAAAAATTAGTCAAGTTTTTCAACATCATATATGACACCGGACAACTCCCTAAAGACTGGCTGAGATCCACGTTCATCACTCTTCCAAAGACGGCCAATGCAAAATTGTGTAAGGACTACTGACTGATAAGCCTCATGAGCCATTTTTTAAAACTCTTTTTACGCATCCTACATACTAGGCTATATAAAAAATGTGAAGCAGCCAGTGGGTCCAGTCAGTTTGGATTTAAGAGTGGGTTTGGCACGAGAGAAGCTATATTTAGTTTACAAACACTGGTTCAGAACTGCCTCGACCAGAGAAAGGATGTATTCATGGTGTTCATTGACTACGAGAAAGCGTTCGACAATGTGAAACACGACCTGTTGATAAGATACTTACAGGAATTAGGACTAGACAATAAGGATATCAGAATAATAGCTAGCTTGTACTGGAACCAATCTGCCGAAGTAAGGTTTCAAAATTTTAGAACCACCGAAGACATTGTAATAAAGAAAGGGGTAAGGCAAGGATGTATTCTCTCACCTATGCTATTTAACCTGTACGTAGAAAGAGCGTTTTCTGAGGTAATGTCAATGTGTACAATTGGTATAAAAGTAAATGGCATCCCAATTAATAATATTAGATACGCGGACGACACAGTAATCTTAGCGGACAACGCAAACGACCTTCAAGCACTTCTGCATATGGTTCAAGAGAAAAGTGAACACTTGGGCCTAAAAATTAACATAAAGAAAACCAAGTTTATGGTGGTTAGCAAAAATAACATCCCCGCCACCCCTTTATACATAAACGGCATTCTAATAGAGGAAGTCACTAAATTTAAATACCTGGGCTACCTCGTTACCAACAAATGGGATCCAGAAGTCGAGATCAGAAGCAGAATTGAACAAGCCCGATCAACTTTGCTTAAACTTAAAAAATTCCTAACAAATAATGATATCGGCTTTCAAGTCAGATACAGAATGGTTAAGTGCTATGTCTGGTCCGTCCTGTTGTATGGTGTCGAAGCCTGGACTCTTAAAGCAACTTCGATAAACAGATTGGAGGCATTTGAAATGTGGACTCTTAGAAGAATGTTTAGGATCCCTTGGACAGATCTGGTGAGAAATGAAGAAGTCCTTAGAAGAGCCGGTCTGACCAGCCGTGAACTATTCGACGCCATTAAGAAGAGAAAGACTTCCTATCTGGGTCACATCCTGCGTGGTCCTCGTTACGAATTCCAACGTCTTATCCTCCAAGGAAAATCGAAGGAAGAAGGGGAATAGGAAGAAAAAAACTTTCATGGCTCAGGAACATTCGACAATGGACAGGAATACACGACTTTATGTCTCTCCAAAATGCTGCTCTAAATAGAGAAATCTGACAGGATGTAAATAGACGGTCGCCTACGCAGGAATCTGCATGGCACTTTAAGAAGAAGATTGTTTCATTGTCCTCTTTATCATTCCCGTCCCTCTTCAGCCAATCTTTCTAGCTATTTCAGCACAGCTTCTCTATCTGGATCGTTCACGGATTACCTCCTCTCGCTGTAGTCTTCGTCGTTTCTTCAGACTCCAAAATATTTTTTCTCATTGTATGTAAATTCCTTGGAACTGGACGCCATTTCTTTTCATTTACTGAAACAAAATGCAGAAAAACCATGTATTATATGTATTAGCTGATACCATATGCACGCTGGTTCCCACTTCACTACAATTTAAAACAAACTTCGCACGCCTCCCACAGCATTTACACTCAGGTGCGAAACACCGAATACTACCGTATTCAGTGGTGCGACTTGTGCACGATACGCTCACAACGGTATGCTCACGCGCATCGAACGTTTGGCGTGTGACGTCACTGCGATGCAATATTCATTTCTATATTATGGCCACGAATGTCACTCTCGGTAGCATCAATAGGTATTTATGGCGATATTTGTTTGACAGGATGATTATACAAATCTTTATTGTTCATACTAAGAGATAATTTATACTATAATAATTAAAATAAACTTAAACTTTACTGAAACAGAAAAATAATTGAACCTTTTTGAGTTGTATCAAATGTATATGGAATAAATGTTTCTTCTTCTTCAAGTATACGGGTATTTGTTATTTGAATATTTTTGGAGACATTAGCTAGTAGTGTTTCAATTGAGCAGATGGGACGCGATTCTTTTACCTAATACATACATAAAATCTAGAGGTTCTGGATGGTCATTTGTAGCTCCCATGCCTCTCATATAAGAGAAGAAGTTTTCAACAACGTCTTGACTTAGACGCGATGTCAATATGTAATCGATTCCTTTATAGTTTTCCTGTAAATAAGAAAACAATTCTTCCAGTGACCTATTTGACAACAGAATTCCTTTTTGAAACGGAATGAGAGACTTATGTTTGCCTACGGTCATATTCCCAATAGTTTCGGTCACCTCTTTTAACACTTTTTTCTGCTTATCTAAATCTACTCCATGCGCATTTTTAGTTGTACAATTTGCCACAATTTTTGTATGGGAATTAAAAAGATCAAACCAATCATTTATTAACTGTACAAAATCCGAAACTTCCTAGATAAATGTATTTCGTCAAATGATAAAATACACAATTTTTCAATATTCTGCATATCAGAAGATTTTTTAGCCATTAAAATAACATCATTCAGAATGCCCGGTTCTACTGAGAGTGTCGATGCCCATCTGCGTAGTATCGAAAGCGCCGGTAAAGGATAACCATTTGTTCTTAAGTAGCGGTATGCTTTGGGGCTAACACTCCGTAAGGATATCGAACATGCTATTTCATCTGGCGACCATCGTTTGGCTGTACATTTTGAGTGTACTATTCTTTTGATTTGACCTTCTGACAAAAATTGTTGCAGTCCAGTTTTCATCTGCTCCAACTCAGCTTTCAGTGCACAATTCTCATTGACAAGGAAATTGTTTTCTTTCTGTAGTGTTGCAACTTTTGTTTGAAGTGCAAGTATTTGTTTTTCATCCTCACTGAAATAGAAAAATAAGAATCCACATTAACTGTCTCAACTCTTATTTTAAATGAAACTTACTGTTTCTAGATAACTCCACAATATATTAAAAAAAATGTTAAAAATTCTAAGAAATTTGACAATTGTTTCGATATTAAATATCATCGTCAGAATGTAACTTCTGTCATTCTGACGATGATATTTAATATCGAAACAATTGTCAAATTCCATATAATGTTTTTCAATGTGTTGTGGAATTATCTAGAAACAGTAGGTTTCATTTAAAACAGTAAAATAAGAATCCACGTGACGATTTTTGATTTCTTAAGTTTACCTTACAGATGCTCGACTTAATGTCATGTCACCTTCCGTTATTCCTATTTTATCTTCACAACTTTGAGAAGTGATCGAGGCAGAAGACATTGTAGCTCCCGCTAGGCATCCAGCTACCGATCACCTTCGTTTTATTCGAACTACTCTATCAGAATTCCTAGTATTTTCCCTTTTACCAGGCAGTTTCATAGTAGGAATTGCATCATATTTTAAATTTCTTATACTTTTCCCTGTATAATTTGAAAGTTTCTGTCTTACATAAATATCTTCGAAACAATCTTTCTCAAAATGTATTGAGCAAATACATGCTATAAGGAAAACAAATGTGTAAACATAGTGATTAGTAATCATTTTTGTAATATTTACCGTTTTTCAAATTAATGTCGTCTTGCCGGCGACACGTAGTTAACAACAGTTTACAAAGTTCATCATTTTTTGGGAACCTAAAATATCTAATGTCTGTTCCCTTAGTTTTCCTATTGTAATTTGCACATCCATAAATAGCGCAACTGGGCATTTCAACCACTGACCGTTCTAACTAAATTGAACAGCAAATTAGAGTATTTAAAAGTTCGTAATTATAATAAAACCGCAAACATTCAAAACACACATTCCATCTTTCACGACGACTAATTGTAAGAAAACCCTGTGGGCCTTGTGGGGTTAAATCGACGAAAACTAAAACACTTTGTATATCGGTCCGTGTTCTACGATCGGTGCATGCATCGCAATATCGCAAATACGTCATCTGCGCGCAGAGAACGAATTTTCGTTTCCAGTCGATCATACCGTTGTAAGTGTATCGTGGACTTGTGCGAAACTCTACCGGAAAAATCAAGCGCGTGGTATTGCGAAAGAGTACCGAGTAGAGATGAGCGATATCGTGATTTTTCAATCACACTGATATTTGCTATTGTGATTTTTTAATATCAGTGATTTTTAAACGTTATGTGATCACAGTTTTAAGTAGGTGTAACATAAGTCGCGTTTGAGCCGTCGTGATACTGCTCGTATTTTTTGTGTTTAAATTGGTTAGTCTACAGTTTACTTATATTAATGGCATTTATTTTCTTTTCTGCTTAATAAGATTCTGAGAACTATATCCTTTTTTTTCGTTTGTTATTTAATTTAATACAAAAAATTATAATACTTATTATTAAATCAGACAACATATTCATTTATTTTGACTTTGATATTAAAAAATAGCAATTATAACAAGGGCCAAACTTGACCTTACCTAACAAACAACAGCAAAACTTAAACATATAGGATTTGATTACTGTTTAACACTTTATGTAGGAACGGGATTGCCGGTTTTGGTAAGGTTTATCAATAGGTTGATGATTTAAACATAAAAAAGTGTTTACTACCTATTACATATCATATATTGTAAAAAACTTTATACAAAAGAAAGTAATATGTAATTTAAAAACATGATAAACGTTAATCCATTAATTTTTCGATTGTTCCAACAAATAGAATCATTTTTGCTATGTTACTGCTTTAACGACTTCTTCGTTCAGAAATTACTTGGCCTGCTTTAGAAAATTGGCGCTCACACGCTAAATTACAAAATTTTTGTCGAACTAGAATTGGCAAATATTTGAACATAAATTTATTTTCTTTCTACCATTCCAATGGATTTGATTGTCGTGGTGCAAAGTCGGCCTCTAAATATCGCTGCATTTCTATTATAGCTGTAGACAATGCTGTACTTTTAGACCTAATTTGTGTTATATCCTTGTCAAAGTCTTCCCAAATTGATAAACTATTATCATTATCCATGACCATGAACGTGGTTTACAAAATGTATTTCGGTAGAACTACACTACGATACGCTACATTAAATATGATAATGCTACCCGGCTTTCGTAGTGATTCGTGATAACGAACGCTAAGTTGCGATATCTATGAACATGTATAACTGCGATAAAAAAGAACAGATATCAATTCACGCGTTGTGAAAGAAAGAAGTAACGATCGCTATATGTGATTTTACAATATCAGTTAAAAAATAACAGTTCGTGAAATATCGCTCACCTAGTACCGAGGCGGGGAGAGTCCAATGCGGCCAAACTTAAAAAATACAACAAATTTAACAATACGATGGGTGCTCAGGACCCTTCAGTAGTAGTAAGGGTTAAAAGTTCAATATTTACTTTTGAATTTCTTCGACAGTTTCGACGGAAAAAATGACAAATGTACAAATATAAATCGATATAAAATTTTTATTAGTGTATTGCACATAGGATATCTGTATATTACTGTATGAATAAAGTTAAAATAAAAAAGAAGAAATAAACGTATTATGGAAAGAAGTAAAACCTTGGGTTGCAATACAAGAAATTCAAGGTATCATTTGTTGGAATATAATGTTTCTTTATTGTCTGTTTTTCTTCTTTTATAATTTTTTTATAAGATTCGATTTTTGTGTTTGGGAAATCTCTATAAAATCGAATTCACATAAACTATTAAATGCCTTGAATTATATTTGGGTTTTGGAATAAAGAAAGAACAAACACCACAATCAAAAATTGGTTTTAATTGAAAATTTATTGAAATTGTTAAATAAAATATAAAGGATATCTATACTTCCATTCAAATTGTATCATGCATGTGCTAAAAGGCTACTTTTAGTTAAAAAAATATGTTTTTAAATGATTTCCATATATTTAGAGATCGCAAAAGTAAATCATACCTTTAATGTTTGTAGGTTTATGTTAATTAAGGGCACTACTTGGGTTGTGCTAAAATATCTTTATTTATTTACAATAGTTTTTATGTCCCAAATGTTCACAATGTTAACCCTTAACTACTGTAGTGCGGTCACCGTGACCGATGCCTATTTCAAATTAGTGTATTTTAAGAAGGCAGCTGGGGTAGTCGCGTGTTACTCGCTTTTGTTTTTAAATTACGTCGAGATGAAATTTTGTTGCGGTCATAGTGACCTCAGCACAGCATTAGTGTAATTTATTCTTGCTGTGTTTGTCACCCATATTTTGGGTCACAATAAACCTTTGGTTTCTAGTGCACTGTAACCCCGTTAAAATCTACCTATATTTTTGTTATAATGGAAAATTGTGATGTCGGACCTTCAAAAAAACTTTGTTTTACGGATCCCGATTTTGAGGAAACTGCTTTAAAGTGGTTGGATGACATAGAAACGGAAAATCCGATTGATATCGACGAAGATAGTGCCACTGAAAGTGTCTACGTACCCAGTGAACATGACACTGATTCGGAGCAAGAAGGGGAAGATGAAGAGTTAGCAGATTTAAATGAACTGGAGGATGCTGATGAGGAACTGGTAAATCAAGCTACAAATCGTTCAAAAAATTTTTTTTTGGCAAAAACCGATTCTAGTGGTCATCTGAAACTTTTGTCTCTCGCAGTCGAACACAGAAGCATAATATTGTTGTACGTTTACCAACTTTACCAGGATCCGCTGGTCTATTGGGACAAGAAGCACAACCATCTGCTGTGTGGAGCTTACTTATCCAAGATGTTATGTTAAACATAATTTTAGATTGGACTAATCAGAAAATAAAAATACAAAGGGATAAGCTAAAAAATTCTTCTAGGGCAGAGCATCAAGATTTGGACATCGTTGAGTTACGAACATTTATTGGACTGTTATTTTATACAGCAATATTTGTGTCAAATCACGAAAATTTATCACGAATTTTTGCAACTGACGGCACTGGGCGAGAAATATTTCGAAGCGTGATGAGTAAGCAGAGATTTGCATTTTTATTAGCGTGCTTACGCTTTGATAATTCTTTACACCCAAATCTTAGAAAAAAAGAAGATCCTATAGCTCAAATATCTGAAATTTTTGAACAATTTATTCAAAATTGTCAGAATGCATATTATTTGGGAGTTAACTGCTGCATTGATGAGATGTTGGTGTCTACCATAGAAGATGCAGATTCAAGATGTACATGCCCAACAAGCCATGCAAATATGGCATTAATATCGTATGCATGACAGATGCCCGTACCCAGTACTTTTTTAATGGCTATATATATATATATATATATATATATATATATATATATATATATATATATTTATATATATATATATATATATATATATACTGGCAAAACCAACACAGTCCGTATTGAGCTAGTAAAGCCAATAGGAAGATCAAATCGAAACATAATTGCCGATAATTGGTTCACTTCCTTAGAGGTTGTCGAGCAGCTAGGGAATCGAGGGCTCACATATGTCTGAACAGTAAAGAAAAATAAAAAAAATACCCCCGGAATTCCTGCCAAAAAGGAGCAGAAAATTTGGTGAGGAGAGAACATTATTTGGTTCTACTAAAGAAATTACTTTTTTTTCACATGTCCCAAAACGAAATAAAGCAGTTATTCTCGTATCGTCTATGCACCATTCCAAACCATTTGACGATAATGCGAAACTGCCGGAGATTATCACTTACTATAATTCCACAACAGGTGGAGTAGATGCGGTTGACGAAAAATGCGCCAAACATTCAACAAGCCGCCGCACAAGACGGTGGCCTATGGTGGTATTTTTCAGAATCATGGACATCAATAAATGCTCACATTACCCATCACAGTATTAAGAATAGTAAAGCAGTTCAAAAAACCGATTTCATGAAAGAACTTGCCGATGAGCTAGTTAGGCCACATTTAGAAAGAAGATCATCTCATCCAAGGATTCCTCGAGAGCTACGATCTATAATACGGAGGATTTTAAACATTCCTGAAGAACATCTAGAACAAGAGAAACTTGCTACACTTGTCCCTCAAGAATAAAAAGAAAAATATTCCACTTGTGTTACACATGTACTAAGCGAATTTGTGGTGAATGTTCAACATATATCTGTATAAACTGCAGGTCTAATTTATAATTTTTTACATCGTGTGGTTTTTGTGAAAATTCTATTTTTTTTCAATGTATCTTATTTTTTTGTAAGTTTATACCCCTGTCTTAAGAAAAAGAAGGCTAGTTTGATTTTAGAACTATTAGTTTTTGGTTAATGGTTAATAATAAATAAAATGTCTAATTTTGTTAAAAAGATGCCTGGTTTTTAATTAGATATATTTTATTTTCATCAAAAAAGATTCTATTTATATTATTCAAATAAAATAATATGAAAAAATTCAATTATATATTTTTTATGGCTAATATATATTCCGGTCACCATGACCGCACCACACACGCACCGTTATTAAACTTGTACTACAGTAGTTAAGGGTTCTAAAGAAATGTTGAACGGCGATCTTCCTTCTTAAATTTTTTATGCTGATGGCCTCTTGCTTATAAAAGCGTCCATTATGTTGTACCTTGTGTACCTACAAATATGATTCCTAACAAACACTGTTTTTAAAACAAGGTAAATATATATATAGGAGGCGGCAACATGAAAGGCATTGGTATATTTATGCAAATGACAGTTATTTGACACCATCTTACTCCTGTTCGAGTTGGGTGGAGTCAGCAGTCTTTCAATATGTGCATATATATTATATGAACAATAGCCAACAATTAGTTACAATATACAGAGTACTTGAAAGTGGCTCGTTTGGGAAGAAATTCCTAATTTTATTTGATATTTGAAATAATTATTCTTAATTTTTTCTTTCAGTATATCATTGTACAAAATAGTTGAGATTTATAAGTTATAATTTGGAAATAAATGTATAAATTAGTTTTTTTCTTGTTTTTATACTATCCATTCCTTCTCTCCAGCCCTCGTAAAGTTTCATTATTTCCTATTTCTACAATTACTACATTCAACGAGATAGAAGAGATTTGCCTGAGTAACGTTTTCTATGTTATGAGTAGTCTTGGGCTTTGTTACTGAACACGCCAAAGTTAGGACAGTTGTCAACCTTGATGGTTGGTAGATGTCAGAAAGGCGCGGGATCATCGGGGGGCAGATGTTAACAAAACAGATGTACTTGTCAGTGGTCAATGAACAATAAAAGCCCTAAAACTTTAGTGTTAATACTTTATTTAGTTAACAAAGAACCCACAAAACATGGTGTCAGGTGTGTACTTGTTTATTGCATATTAGTATTGTGACCTTGTTATGCGCATTGTTGGAATTGTACGGCCTGATTAGTACTCCAACAAAATAAAAATGGATTTATTCAAGCCACTAGAGGCTTTGTCAGAGTATGACTCGAGAAATTGGAAGCTGTAGACGCAGAAATTTGAGATTTTCTTGAAGGCCAGTGATGGAAAGTTCAGTGCACCGGAGGATGTCAAAATAGCCATATTGTTGAACCGTATGGGTGACCAAAGTGTGGACACCTATAATACATTCGAAGAGGATAAGAAATCCACCCTTCAAAAGCTGTTGGAACCATTTGACCCCTTTTTCCTTCCTAAAACTGTTATCCCGATGGAGACCTTCAAGTTTAACAACCTTCAACAGGCAGATGGTCAAACTATAGAAATTTTTTTGACTGAATTGACAAAACAAGCGAAAATTTGTGATCTTCATTGTAAAAAAGAGAGTTGTAATGAAAGTTTTGAAGGAAGAATGATCAAAGACAGGCTAGTTGTAGGATTGTCAGACAAACAATTACAAGCCAGACTCATCCGAGAGCAAGAACTAACTGTAAACAAAATAATTGACTGTTGCAAAGCTATGAACATTTAAAAACTTTGAACCCTGAAAAGCAAGTTCTAGCTATAACTAAAAGTAACAGACAAGCTGAAAAAATACAATGTTCAAAGTGTTTGTATGAACACTATAAAGGCAAGTGCCCAGTATTCAACAAAAGTTGTGCAGCTTGCCATGAACGAGGCCATTTTGCAAAGGCCTGTGAAAACAATAATCCAGTGTACAAAAACAATGAGGTTGGAAGTTCACGAGAATAGAACACAGAGAAGAAAGTAAGAGAAGTAAAACAAGAGTGATGACTATTCAATTTATTTATATGTAAATGAATGTGGTACTAGTAGTAAGATGTCATGGACTGAAAATTTGCCAATTGAAGGCAGCCAAGTAAGTTTTAAACTCGATACTGGCTCTGATTGTACTATTTTGCCATTGAAAATTTTAAATAAAATAAAAAAAATTGATATTAAGCCCTGTAAAATAACTTTAATTAGATTCAGGGATTTTAAATTAAAACCAGTTGGGCAACTTACTTTAGACACTACATATAAAAATGAAACATTGAAAATTAACTTTATAATTGTAGATAATAGTAATAGTAAACCTCTTCTAGGTCTCTCAGAATGTCTAAAGTTTGGAATGGTAAAGCGGGTTAATCATCTGGATGTGTTACCAGATAAAGAACAGATTAATGAATTGTATAAAAACGTTTTTGAGGGAATAGGCCAAATTCCTGGCTTGTGCTCTTTTAAACTCACTGGTGATGCAAAACCTACCATACAATGTCAAAGAAAAGTGTTATTGTCTCTACATGAGAGGCTTAAACAAGATTTAAACAGTCTAGAAAAAAAAGTATCATTCAAAAAGTTAATTACCCTACTAATTGGGTTAATAGCCGTATGATAGTTGAAAAACCAAACAAGTCACTTAGACTATGTATAGACCCTAAAGCTCTTAACAAATACATCCGTAGAGAACATTTTCCTATACCTAGAGCCAATGATATTATTTCTAGACTTACAGAGAAAACCATATTTAGTGTGATTGATATGAAAGATGGATTCCATCAGCTGCAACTTGATAATGAAAGTGCGGATCTTTGAGTATTGAATACACCTTTTGGAAGGTACCGCTTTAATAGAGTCCCTTTTGGAATTTGCAGTGCTCCAGAAATCTTCCAACGAAAACATAATGAAATATTTGGTGATATTCCAGGAGTAGAAATATATTTTGATGACCTCATTATATCTGGGATAAATGAGGTAAGTCATGATAAAGCTTTAATTGAAGTGTTTCAGCGAGCACTTGTGTCTCCGTAGTCTAGTGGAATGGTGCTCTGTCTGCTAAGCGAGAGGCCCCGGGATCAAACCCGGGCCTAGTTAACATCATAATTAAAATTCGGAGAGCCACCTGTCGGAAGGCAATGGCAAACCACCGACAGTATTCTGCCTAGTACAGCCTCTCAACATAGACGTTCGGATCCGTCGTTAAACTGTAGGTCCCTTCCATCTGTGGTAACTGGAGAGCACAACACAGGTAGAAGTGAGAGGTCGCCAGCATCCGATCACGGATATGGAACCGTAAGAAGAAGCGAGCACTTGAAAATAATGTTAAATTTAATATAACTAGGTTCCAATATAAATTAGGTGAAGTAGTATTTTTAGGCCAAGTCGTATCAGGAAGGTGTAAAACCAGTCAGTCACAATGTTAAGGAAATAGAAGCCATAAAATCGCCAAAAAATAAGTCTGAAGTGTTAAGAATTTTGGGATTACTTAAATTTTTTTCAAAATGTTTGCCAAATTTATCTCAGTTAACGTCAAATATGCGCAATCTTACTAAAAATAATCTTTCTTTTGGTTGGACAAGTGATCATGAAAGTGAACTGAAGCACTTGAAAGAATTGATTTCTAAAGAGCCCATTTTGCAAATTTTTCATCCATAAAAACCAATATTTATTCAAACTGATGCATCCAGTGAAGCTTTCGGAAGTTGTCTCTTGCAAAATAAACATCCAATCATTTTTGCATCAAGGAGCATGTCAAAATCAGAAAGACGCTGGGTTCAAATAGAGAAAGAGCTAGGTGCTATTGTTTTTGCTTGCGAGAAGCTCCACTATTTCATTTATGGTTATGGGATAACAATACAAACTGATCATAAGCCTCTTATATCTATTTTCTGTAATCTTCTTGATAATGTGTCTGCGAGACTTCAGCGAATTCTACTGAAGCCCTTGAAATATAACCTCAAAATTGTATACTTACCTGGTAACGATATGGTAATTGCCGACACACTTTCAAGATCCTATAGTGATGAATTTATTGAAGATGACCCTGAGATGACCTACGTGGTGCACATATTAAGTAATAATGTACCTATGTCAGAGGAAAAGAAAGAACTATTTAAAAAGGCAATTGATGATGATCCAATGTTATCTAAAGTGAAATCGTTTTGTTCAAATTCATGGCCTAAAATGTGTTACCAGATTTAAAACAATTTTTCAAATTTAAGGATAATATTTATTTGTCTAATGATCTCTTGTTTTTTGGTTCGAAAATTATAGTACCCCAGTCATTACAACTTGATATGCTTAAGTTGATTCACGAGCCACATTTTGGACTAGAGAAATCTAAATTACGGGCCCATCAAATATTTTACTGGCCTAACATGTATAAACACATTGAAGAGTTTATAAACAAATGTGAAGTGTGCCAGTTAAATCAAAAATCTCTTCAGAAAGAGACCCTAATACCTCATGAGTCACCTAAACGTGTGTGGCAATATATCCATTCAGACTTCTCAGAGTATAAAGGACAGAATTACCTTCCAATTGTCGATGCATACTCTAATTGGATTGAGGTTGATGAAACAAAAACTAAAACTGCAGATGAATTTATTTCAATTTGTAAGAGTAAGTTTCAGCAATTTGGCGTACCAGATAATTTTTTTGCAGATAATAACCCATATAATTCCAAGCAAACGAATAGAATTTTCAGTTAGTTTTTAGTAGTCCATATCATCATCAATCTCATAGTCTCGCTGAAAGATATGTAGGTATCGTTAAAGATACGCTCAAAAATGCTAAACATACCACGGATTTGCCTCATTTACTAATGGAATATCACACTACACCGTTACCTATACTTAAATATTCACCAAGTCAAATATTTTTAAACCAATGTTTGAAAACAAAAATACCAATCTCTGAAAAAGCTCTTGAACCTACCTTTATAAACAAACAAGAAATGGAGAGTAAATTAAATCATAAGCAGAAAGTTGAATCCAAATTTTATGACAATCATGCTAAAGATTTGCCAAAGTTAATAATAGGTGATATGGTACTAATACAGTTTAATGCAACCTGGAAAAAGGGAAAAATAATTGGTATTGTCCTTGATAGGTCAAATGTTGTGGTAGATGAGTACGGTAGTCAGTATCGAAGGAACAGAAAGTTTTTGAGAAAAATCAACTATCATTCAAAATTAGACAGAATGAAAGTATATTGTATGATTTTGATTACAATTTATCTGAAATTTTGCAAGAAAATACTGAGCAAGTATCTTCTAGTAGCTTCAATCCATCAATAAATACTAAAGTTAACAATATGTCTCAAATTTATTCTGACTCTTCCAATAGTTTTTTTTTCTTGAGTGGTAACAAAAATCTTCAACAAGACACCAAGCCACACACGCAGATCGAAAGGACCTGAGCCCCCTCGAGCTGCATGTGTAGCCCCATAGTGCCGGATTTTTACCGGTTAAAAAATCTTCCACTCTGGTAACCATGCCTGGGACTGACGTAAAACATTACTTCAGGCAGGGTGGTTGTATTGATGTTAGTACTCATTGTTTCTTCTTTCTTTCCTATATTCCCAGTCGCCTCCATTTATCAGTTTCTTCCTTCTCGATTATTTTCTTTACCATGCCTGAGATTGCCGTCCAGTATGCTTGTTAGCTCCTCATGAGGTAAGTCATGCTATCTACAGTCAGTTCAGCTTTTATTACTGTTTCTACTTCCAGTCTTAACTCTATCCACTCATCGCATTCGATCAGGGTGTGCTCTACAGTATCTTGCGACTGGCAATACATATATACCGCACTGTCTTCGAGTCCAAGTCTATGTAGGTATACCATAAAACATCTATGTCCGGTAAGTATTTGTGTCAGATGGTAGCTTGTATCACCGTGTGTACGTTCCCGCCATCTTTTCACATCTGGAATGAACGTATGAGTCCACCTTCCCTTATCACAATTCGACCACTCGTTTTGCCATCTCGCAAGTGTTTTATCTCTAGCTTCATTTTATTCCGCTCGGCTTTTGCCCTGCGTCTTTTCTCATTCTTCTATTAGTAGTCGGATAGGAATAATACCGGAGATAACTAGGCTCCCTTCTGTAGGTATTGTTTTATATCCTCTACATATTCTTATGGCTAGGGTTCGGTGCAACTTTACTAAAGGACTCAGATTTCTCTTGATTTTTATGCCTTCACTCCATATAGTTGATGCATACAGGGTTATAGAGTGCACTACTCCAGCTAACAATATTCTCTTCACATCTGTAGCTCCACCTTTTCTTGGCATCAGTCGTATCAATGCCGCCATAGTATTTTGTGCCTTCATCGTAATTTTTTTAATGTGCTCTCGATATGTCAGGCTCGTATCCAGGGTCACTCCCAAGTAGTTAACGCTGCTACTCGGAGTTATTATTTTCTCCTCAATTCTAAACGTTACGTTTGTCCTAAGTTGTTTCTTTCCAATTAATAGGATTGCCTCTGTTTTTTCCGGCGCTAATTTCAATTCATGGCTTATTATCCAGTTACTTACCATTTCTAGGCTCGAATTCACCGTAAACATTAGCCCTTCTTCTGTTCTTTCGGTAACAACTACTGCTAGGTCATCAGCATAGGCTATAATTTTAACATTATCTGATGTTTATAGGCGTAATATTCAGTCGTACAGTATGTTCCATAATAAGGGGCCAAGTACGGACCCCTGCGGGACACCTGCGGAAACCCTATATTCCTCTCCATTTTCATCTACTATCCTACGATCCGTAAAGTAGCTGGTTATCAGTGTTCGGAGGTATTTTGGAAGTTTCCGTCTTCTCAGTTCTCTAACTATATGTTTCCATGATGCTGTATTGAAAGCATTTTTAATATCAATTGTTATCAGGGCACAATAGCCTCTGGATCTTTGATTCTTTTTCATCTCCGTTTCCGCTACTTTTACCACTTGTTCAATTGCGTCTATCGTAGACTTACCCTTACTCTTGGCGCCGGTTTCATAAATGTTAGACATAGGCTAGTTTTGTATCCATATTCTCTACATTCAAAATAGAAAAATTACGATCTTCCGTTTAAGAAAATGTTTACAGTAATTTGAACCTAATTAAAAAAGTATGGTTATAGTTAACAACCCCAGTAAAGGTAAATCCGTTCGAGATATCATTCTATGGAGCATCGCACAATGATCACCCTTTACCCCCACCAATCAAGTGCAAAATTTCAACCAGTGTGACGTTCTAGAACTTAGCCCTGTTGGTCACTTAGGGTGTCCTGGTCAGAAATTGTCCTGTTTTGTAAGTGAATGTCCTTTGTTAGTGTCAAGTCTATCCAACTTTTTCCTCTTGTGTGTTTGGAAAGTTGGATTGCTGTCGTGTTTATTGTTTATGTATATGTTTGTTGTCTAGTCGTCCAGTCGAGTATGTCTTTACCTATGTCTTCAGTAATAGTGCCTCCCCAACTAGTGTGTTTAGCGTTAAAGTCTCCTGTGATTATGATTTTGTTTTTCTCTCTTTCAATATGTCTTTTGTGTTTGTCAAGTATGTTATTTATTGTCTCCCCTGGTTCGTCGTAAATATTGACAATAGTTATAGTCTCGTTTGATGTTTGTAATTGTATTGTTGGTATGTTTTCGCCAGTTCCATTTGTCAAAGTTTTAATGTAGTTTGTCAATCTTTATTTATTAGTATTACAGATTTGGAAGTCTGTTTTTTCCCGATTGTCGAGTAGTTACTGTTATTCCAAAAGTTACGTCCTGGTTCTTGTATAAGTCCAATGTCTATGTTGTCATTGTACGTATAAGTTGGTCAGTAGCTTGTATGCCTCGTCTAGCATTAAATTGTAAAAGTTTAATAGTCATTTTTAGTGTAGTGTTTTTAAATGAAACTCAAGGTCTCTAGTTAATTCCACAATATAATACAAGTTATTGAAAATTCTAAAAAATTGACAATTGTTTCGATAAATCAATATCATCGTCAGAATGACAGAAGTTACATTTCATTTTATGCCTACCTGATGTTTAGTAGTTATATTTTTGGCTAGACCAAGAAGTAACCTAACTTGTGATTGGCTTAATATATGTTTATAGGAAAAGAAGAAGATGTGATATTACAAATATTGAAGCTTAGATATTATTAGCCCTATGGTGATATCCTGGATATCATTTTTCCAATTAAGATCAGTATAACTGTGCAATGATATAGAAAACCAGGAAAACTATATCTGCTGATCTTTACAATTATCACTTAAGAAGACAGTTTATTAGTGGAGAATTCCCTAGATTTAACTGTTCATTGACAACTTCATATTGTGGGTTTCTTAAATGTCTTCTAATTTCCAGTTCTTCAAGGAAATCCAGTTCTTGTTTCTTTTCACAAATATGCAGCACTTCTAGTTCTGTGTTAGGTGTCAATGAATGATTGTTGTCAAGTAGATGTTTTGCGTAGTGGGATTTATCTGGTTGTTTTAATCTGTAAGCTCGTAAGTGCTCACTGTATCGTATTTCAAAATTCCTAAGGGTCTGACCCAAATAGACAGCATTACATTCTGGACATTTGAGTTTATATATACCTGACTTCTTTAATAGTGGTATTTTTGTTTTTACATTTAACAATTTTGTACTAACGTTACTTTCTGTTTTAAAAGAAATTGTTGCATTCGTTGCTGAAGATATTATCTTTGAAATATTATTAGAAATATTTCCTGCATATGTGATGGTTTTATAAGTTTTAATTTCATCAGCTTGCTTAGGATATATTAGTTGTAATGCCACTTTTTTCTCTTTTTTACTAATTAGTTTATTTATCATATCTAATGGATAACCGTTAGATGTTGCTATTTGTCTAATTGTATTAATCTCTCTATCAAAATTACATTTGTTCATAGGAACTGAAAAAGCTCTATGTATCATTGAATTATATGCTGCTAGTCTGTGTGAGACAGGGTGGTTAGAATTGAATGGAATTGTCACATCAGTCTGTGTTGGTTTTCGGTAAATTGAATAATCAAGTACATTATTAACTCTTTGAATTTTTAAATCAAGAAAATTGATTGAGCTATTTTCTTCAATTTCTAATGTAAATTTAATTTTCGGGTGTAAATTATTGATGTGGTTGAAAAACACATCTAATTGTCGCTCACTACCCATAAAACAAGCTAATATGTCATCCACATATCTATACCAAAATAAAATATTTTTCGAAATATTACTTTCAAAGATCTTTCTTTCTAAATTGTCCATAAAAATGTTTGCTAAAATAGGTGATATAGGGCTTCCCATTGGTAAACCTTCATTTTGAATATATATCTTATTGTCAAAAGTAAAATAATTCTGATTAATGCATACATCAAATAAATTAAGTATATCTGATATTATTCCTGGATTAATATTTTTATCTTCTAGTAATTTTCTTACAAGTATTAGACATTCTTTAGGAGGAATTTTAGTAAACATATTAGTTACATGGAACGATATAAGTTTATAGTTATCTTGCAAGTGGATTGATTTCAACTTTTTGATTAGTTCTATTGAATTTCTAATTGAGTACTGAGATTCATATCCGTAAGTATTGAGTATATTGTTGAGCTTTTTTGCCAATATATTATTAGGAGCATTAACATAAGAGACTACAGGTCTAATTGGTTTCTTTATTTTATGTAATTTAACTGTTCCATATAATTGTGGACAATGAGGATTCTTATGTATGATAGACCTCTTTTCGTAATCATTTAAAAGATAATTTGAATTATTAACAATATCCCTTACATTATTAGAAAACTTCTTTGTTGGGTCTGCTTTAAGAACTTTTACATCGCTGGATTCTATAAAGTTATATACTTTGGAATTGTAATTTTCAGTCGTCAAAATGACAGTAGCATTCCCCTTATCGGATTTTGTAACTGTTAGGTTATTGTTCTCTATCTTCTCTTTTATTGCGTTTAAAACTGAAATGTCATTTTTTGTTTGACGTTTAACTTTTGAAGGTTCAATATTTTTGATTAAATTGGCAATTTTTAATTTCTCATAAAGAAAATTATTTGAATTAGATTTTAAAGCTATTTCTGACTCTGTAGCTAAAATTTGTTTAATATTATTCGTAAATTTAGGTGGTATGCTGTACTTTAAACCTTTATTTAAAAATTCTATTTCACTATTTGTAAAATTAGTGTCTGAAAGGTTTTCAAATCGTGGTGCAAAGTGTGTTGGTATGTAGGTACTTACAGTTTCATGATGTTTTGAGTATTGAATTTTATGTTGTGTGTGTTCAAGATTCTGTAGCTTCTTTTCTTGTTTCTTAAATTTCATATGCTTCATAGTGCTGATATTTTCTCTAATTTTGTCATCCAAACAGTCAAATTCTACTGGATGTAATTGGAATGTGAGTTCTGAATGTACAACTTTTATGTAGTTGTCTAAGGAGTCTCTAACTTTGAACCATTTCTTACATTCAGATTTTATCCAAACTCGTTGAGCACATTTTATAGCTTTTTGTGCTTGTGGTGTTTTAGTGTGACATTTTATATTCACATAATTTGGTATTACCTTTTTTCTAAGGCATTCTTGGTTAAACCAAATGTTTTGTGATGCTTTGTAACGTTTTTGTAGTAACTTCTGGTAAAGTGTAAAGCGTTAGTCTTGTCTACTGTTGCGTTGATCTGTTTTGGAGTTTAGTGAGGTGTGGTTTGTTTTACGGATTGTGTTGTGTTAGGTGTTAAGTCTATTGGTAATTTGTCTGAATCCATAAGTTTGCAGTTTACGTTGATATATAGGGCACCTTGTGTCCCTGGATTGATGACCTCGTGGTTGCAACTTTTCACAGTTTGTGCAATTGTAGTCCATCTTATTGCATTGACTACCATCATGTTTTTGGCTACATTTATAACACGTGGCTCTTTCTTCTTTGCAGAGCTTGACCAAATGACCGTATCTACAGCATCGGTAACATAGTGCTACCGACATGTGTGCTTCTACAAAAAAATTTCGTCAAATCATAATATATGAAGCCCTTCTTGAGAATAGTTTTAGTGAGAGCTACTGATGCTTGTATAATGTTATGTATGTTATACAATGCTAGTTTTTCAAGGATTCCTGTTGTTAGCACTTTCATTTCATCGATTTGCTTCTTGAATTCTTCAGCCAAGTCATCGTTCTCACACTTGATCCCATCAATGATATCTTGCAAGTATGCATCCTTGGGCATTTCTGTTAGGATTATTGCAGGTTCGTTGGTCGTCCTTGATGTTAAGTTTGGCAGTTTTTTGAGTTTGATTTAAAATGTCCTGATGTTTGTCTTTGGACTCGGTAGCCACTATAATGCCCGTCTTTGTTCTTCTGATTTAGGCTCCTTCTATTTCCGCCGGCTTACTAATTTTATTCATCTCTGACATGGTTTTTGTTTGAGTGTCATTGTCATTTCCCTCTTCAAATGTTATAAGGATTTCGTACCGTCTTGCTTACCGGTGTTGTCCATTTGTCCATCGTGTCTTTGTTCTTGTCTGCGGTCTCAGTGGCGGGTAGTTGGACTCGTACTGTATGTTGTCTGTCTTATGTTTGAACTAGTCTTGGTGGTTTTGGTGTGTGTATAGGTGCGTTCTCTCTTCCTTTTTGGGAACTGCCTTTTATTGTGTTCATCAGCTCCTCGATTCTTGTGTTTAGTGTCTGTACGTCTCCTGTTTCCATTTTGTCTTGTCTCATTACCTGCCTACTACACACCGCGTTCCATAAGACATGGGGGCTTGCTTTAAACAGCCGGCCAAGTAGAAGAGAACTACGATAAAAATCTCCCCAAGTCAAAGGTGGAACCGCATAATCCTATGACTGCATAGCTAGTGGGTGAGCTAGTCATTATTATGCGAACTCCAGGGCAAGTGGCGCACCCTGGTTTCAATGCCTTCCTGCGGAATGCGGGCATGACGCTGAACCGTGAAGGGAGACACCCACGTTTACAAAGAACTGAAAAGAGTTCAGTCTGAGGAAAAGACTCTCGACGATCAACGTAGAAAAAACTGAAAGCGGCAGTCAGATGCAACAGTGCATCAACGCCCACCAAACCCACCTTCAGTTAGGTTACTGAAGCAGTAAAAGTGGGTATTCTGCAGACTAATTATCCAGACGTTCTCCTGAGTGTGGAATAAATAGAAGCCGTGAAGGAAACTATACTGGACAAAATTGTTGAGTTGGGGAAAAAGGCTACAACAAAGCCTTACTTCCACAGCTCACATAGCAGAGCTGGGTGGTTAGCCCTAATGTGCGCCGATAACGCCACCGTGCAGTGGTTGAAAGGTGTCATTGAGGACATTAAGCCATGGGAGGGCGTCGAGCTGAAGGTCGTTGAAGTGGCAGTAATGTCACACAACGAGATTTTGGTGGCGTACTTGCCAGGCAGCCGTGTGTACACCACATTGAGACACAGAACAAAACGGCCTCAATGCAGCCAACTGTAGGGTACTAAGGAGAATATCCAAAGGCCCTCTAGAACTACTTACTCTTTCGGTTGACATTCAATCGGCCTAAAGGCTGAGAAAAACGGGGTTTGTCATAAACTTCAAGTTTGGACACACAACCCTCAGGGCAACGAGTGGCAAACCTAGATCTGCCACACTTGACCACGCAAAATCTGGTACCAAAACAGATGCAGTAAGCGCCAAAGAGCAAACTACAAGTAAGGCCAAAGGCGCAGAGGAATCTGCAAAAAAGGCAAAAATGTGCATAGGGCAAAGGATAGCCACATTGTCGGCGGAGCTAGGAAGGAAGATAAGCCAAAAGTTCCTTCAAAGGTCCCGACAAAATATGCAACCAAAAGCTCAACGGTCTTCAAATAAACATCCAACATTCAAAAGCAGCTACCAGTGTGTTTAGAAGGAGTTTTATTGAAGACAATATTCATGTAGGGCTACTCCAAGAACACTGGATCAATGGAGGACGAATACAAGGACTCAATGTCAAATCGTGTAAGTTACTATATAGCACTTCTCACGAAAAACCACGAGCACCCATATTGCTAGCACCTAATATCAAATTATTTTCTGTTCCTGAGATTAAGACTGGAGATTTGGCAACCACTATTGTGAAAGTTCCAACTGAGGCAGGTAAGAGACAGGTAGTCATTGCCTCGATTTTCTTCCCAGGGGATTCAACAACACACCCTCCATCAGAGAAAGTGTAAGAAAGGGAACAGTCATTTTATTATGTAATTGACTGCCTACGAACGCCCACCACTTGCCATGGGGAAGCACAGACCTAAATACACGGGGTGAGTAGGTACCTTTTAGAATATTTGTCGGCTAATAATATCGACATTATAAATAGAGAAAATAAACCGGCCTTCATAAATGCGATCAGGAAAGAGGTTAATGGCATCGTGGATCCATTTATAACTAATTACATTTACAACTGACATACCTCTGATAACTGCTCAATGTCGGACGTCATGTTCGGCTTGGAGACATCTGAAACGCCTCCTCGAAACAAGTTTAAAAGGCCATAATAAAAGCATATGAAGGTAGCTGTCCTCAAGAACAAAAGGCAATCACTAGAGAAGTGCCTTGGTGGAATAAGGAAGTGGCAAAACTGAGGGAAAAAGTCAGAAGACATTTTAATAGAGCTAAGAGTTTAGGACACTGAGGAGACTACAAAATAGCTCTTTCGGAGTACAATAAAGAAGTATGGAAATCAAAAAGGAGAACATGAAGGCAAATGTTCGAGGGGATTAACAATTTGGCCCCAGCACAACGCCTCCAAAAGTTCTCTCATAGAAACATTCCAACGGTATCGGACTGATGAAAAGACCGGAAGGAGGATACACTGATAACCCCAAGGAAAGTTCAAGTGCTCTGTTGCAGACGCACTTTCCCAGTTCTAAAACGGCTGTGGAGAATGAATAGAAAACAGCAAAACCTAGCTGGCAAAATCTTCACAGCTCAAAGAACCGAATGGGCTATCAAAAGCGTTAAGCCACTTAAGTCGCTTGGAAAGGACGGAATATTTCCCGCCTTACTGCACCATGGACTTGAAATAATGGAGCCCATCTTGAGAAGGCTATTCAAGGCTAGTTTCATCTTCGGTTACATACCGGAGGTTTGGAGGGAAGCCACAGTGGTGTTCATACCTAAAACTGGTAGACGAACCAAAGTCCTACCGCCCACTTAGTCTAATCTCCTTTCTCCTGATAGCAATGGAGAAAATAATAGACTGTTATGTCAGAAGCGAACTCCTTATTAAGAAACAGCTTGCTTACCAAGCAGGTAAATCAACGATTAATGCTCCACCGTACTTAGTTGAAAGCATTGAAAAAATATACGCGGCAAGATAAATGCCTATCTGTGCTTTCATTAACATAGAAGGTGATTTCGATAACACCTCACATGCCTCCATCACCAGATCACTAGAGGACACAAACATTAACGACTCACTGATCAGATGGATACAGTCTATGCTGAAAAGAAAAATTATTGTAGCGACACTTGGAGGGGAGACGGTCAGGATGACAGCTGGAAGAGGTTGTCCCCCAAGGAGGAGTTTTATTGCCTCTCCTGTGGTCACTGGTTGTCAACAGCCTAATACTGAAACTGCACGAATCGGATTTTACGACTCAAGGTTATGCTGATGACCTGGTTGTAACCGTCAGGGGTGTAGACATGACGGAGTAATATCCGATTGCATGCAAGTATGATGTACAAAGGATGGACTTAATATCAACCCTAGTAAAATAGTACTGGTTCCATTCACCAGGAGGTGAAAGTACACACTTAAAGCCCCAACTTTGAGATGAACTCGTTTTCCAAAGAATTTAAATACTTGAGCGTCATAATCCACCAAAAACTGATATAGAACAGCCAAATTAACCACAACATCTCCAGAGCTATAGCGAAAAATATGTTTCGTTACACGAACTTTGTTTTTAAAAACTTTTATTCACTTAAAAATACAAAATATCGACTTTCAAAAATAACAGTAAAATTTGTAAATTGTACAAACAGGATGTGTAGATAAAAATAATATGCAGACTGTATTAAATATATTTACAATCGTATTTATATGTTGAATGCGCTGAGGTTGCACCAACGGTCGTTGCAGTATCGGAAACCAGTGGATACGTCGGCAATATACAGGATGTAATTAGCGGCACGCTGGACATGCCTTGCATAGGTATCACAGGAGCAATATCTACGTGCCCTACTGCGGCTCCAGAGTCAATGCTGAACTTTCCACCCCTGCACCTATGTGTGATGAAAGAAGTAGTAATCAGTGTCTTTAGTCTGAGCCAATCAGTAAAACTAAAAGCAGGAAATCTAATCGGTCACCTAAAGATTTTGGAATACATTTACCTACAAGCCATGTCTAAACCGACAGACACTAGTTAGGTACGACCTTGGAAGGCAGTTTAAAGTGGTCATGAACAGCCTTGGAAGGCAGTTTAAAGTGGTCATAAACAGCCACCAAATATGGACAGAGAGTGGACTTTAATTGGGATGGAACGCATTAGTTTGGTACACCAATATGGATGGAAGGGCTGGAGTGGGAGTGACGGGGCCTAGATTCGCGCTCTTAAAACCCCTTGGTAGATACACAACCATATATTAAGCAGAAATACATGCTATAGAAATATGTACACACGGAGGGTAGAAATCTATATACTGTCAGATAGCCACGCAGCATTGAAAGCTCTGAAGTCATCCACCTGCGAGTCTAAGCTGACTTGGGACTGGCAGCAACCAAAATGGGCAAATGAGGGAGTAAATGTTGCCGATACTGCGAGAACATCGCTGAGACTGCAGATCATTTGCTTTGTGATTGCCCAGCACTTTTCTGCAAAATACTGAAGTTCCTAGGAGGGGCCTTCCTAACGCCATCTGATATCAGGAACTTTTATGCACCGTTATGTCATCATGACGAACAAATCGACGCCATTTTTAGTCCATTTAGAGCAACCTTAATGAGAAATTTTTTGGTTTTTGCATGCCTG
Source organism: Galeruca laticollis (assembly GCA_963921935.1). Lineage (NCBI taxonomy): Eukaryota > Metazoa > Arthropoda > Insecta > Coleoptera > Chrysomelidae > Galeruca > Galeruca laticollis. The sequence continues at coordinate 39,387,285 of OY998176.1, forward strand.
CGGCTCATGTGTAAATTTTTCCATTCGCGAAAAAATCACCATTTTATGCACTTGTTGCATAAATAACTATTCTGTTTCTGTCTACAGGAGTATATAAGAGGGCACATTTACCTAGAAGCCATGTCTAAACCGACAGAAACTATGCCAATTAGGTACGACCTTGGAAGGCAGTTTAAAGTGGTAATAAACAGCCACCAAATATGAACACAGAATGGACCTTAACTGGGATGGAACGCATTAGTTTAGTACACTAATGGATCCAAGATAGATGAAAGGGCTGGAGTGGGAGTGACGGGGCCTAGATTCGCGCTCTTAAAACCCCTTGCTAGATACCCAACCATATATTAAGCAGAAATACATGCTATAGAAATATGTGCCCAGTAGTGCCTCAAAAGGTACACACGGAGGGCAGAAATCTATATACTGTCAGATAGCCACTCAGCACTGAAAGCTCTGAAGTCATAAACTTGCAAGTCTAAGCTGACTTGGGACTGGCAGCAACCAGCTAGGTCACGCTGATGTGGGTGCCAGGTCACCGGGTCGTTAGAGGAAATGAGGAAGCAGACAGCCTTGCCAAAGAAGGAGAAAACTCCGATTTACTTGGCCCGGAACCCTTCTGTAGACTTTCTAAAGCCCACTTGAAATAAGAGTTTCGCTGCTGGGAAAACGATCTAATGAGATATCACTGGAATAAAGTGCTAGGACAAAGACAGGCGAAAATACTGCAAAAAAGCACCATTTTATGCACTTGTTGCATAAATAACTATTCTGTTTCTGTATATAGAAGTATGTAAAAGGGTACATGTTTATTTTGTGTAAGATACCTATTTAGGGGAAAGGCGGGTAAGATGACGACCTTAAGGTTTACTGCTTGATTACTTTTAACTTCGTTGTATACAAACTATATTTTATGTATTGGTATTTTAAACATTATTAAACAAATATTATTGCAAATAATGTGAATAAATATTATATTTTCTATATTTTGATACTTTTTTGAAAAAATGTCAAATTCGTCATCTTAGACTCACCTGTTGCCAAGATGACGTTTAGTCGATGGTAAGTTGGCGAAGTAGTTAGTAACAAAACAATATTAAAAAAAATGAGTTTGGCCTTCATAATAATAAAAAATAAAATACACATTGGAAAAACAAGAAATAAAACCGAATTTATCAAAAAATAAAAACTATCAAACAACTGAATAGAATGTCTATCTGCAAAAGTCACAAAACCAGAGTTTTCGTTTCGCCTCTTTTTGGTCAAGGCCAGTACAATCTGTATGAGCCCATTTAAGACACTTAATACACTGAAACCAGAGATCATTATCTTTGCCTGAATCGTCACAGATGATACAGTTTTTCTCATTTTCTAAAATTAATGGATCGTTGTCGTCATCACTGTCAATAAATTCAACTGTAACTGATGAGTCTGAAGAATCTGAGGTAAAATTTATTTTGCGCTTTACCACTGCTACTGCTGACTCCTTTTCTTGAATTTTTTGCTTTTTCCTTTTTTTCTCTTTATTCTGTTACTTTTTAATTTTCTGTTGCTGCATTTTGTCTTGTTTAAGTTCATTTACTTTCTTCTTTTTCTCATTTCTTTCTATCTGTTTTCTCTCTTTTTCTAGTTTTTCCTCTACTACTCTCTCCAAAACGGTCTTTACTGGTGTGCATGAAATGATTAGCGATGGCACTTTTGACTTTCTTTGTTTTGTAATTTTGACTTCTGCAACTGGTGGAAGGCCTGTGAATTTAGAATAAAACTGTTTGGTGGTGAACGTAAGAGATGAAGACGGTAAATTTTTTTTCAATTGTTGAGAATTTTCGACTGGTGAAATCCTAGATGTTAATGGAATAAGTTGAAGAGATGAGGACGGTAAATTTTTTGTCAATTGTTGAGAATTTTTGACTCGTGAAATCCTAGATGTTGATGGAATTAGTTGAACTACTGTAGAAGGTGCAGCATCCAAATCATCATCAATTGTTGGGACATCGGTTGATAGGTCTAATTTAGACAAAACTCCTGGTATGACAGATTGAGGTGTTGTTGAGGGTGTAGTCACAGGGGGCTTATCAGTAGTATTAGCGGGTGCAAAGTCAATTTCTGAGAAAACATCTGAATGAAGTGGTTCTATTCCCGTTGCTTTGAACCCGTTTACAACAGTTGCAACTGTTGCTGCTTCCAAATAAGCCTTTCCGAAAAGAGATTCAATTTCTTGTAATTTGATTGTTGTTCCCGGATTACTGGTTAAAAAATCGTCACAGACAATGCTGTAAGCTGTTTTAAGAGGCCCATAAAATGAGACATCTAACGGCTGCATTCGGTGACTCGTATGGGGTGGAAAGCTCAGTAAAGTAATGTGATGTTCTCGGCATAAATTGATACTATCTAGACTAATGTGTGTCGCATGGTTATTCATCAGTAAAAGTACTGGCTTACCTTTTCCTGGGGTTACATGGGGAATAAAATATTGTAAAAATTTCGTGAAATTCTCCGTGGTCATCCATCCGCTTTCATGGGCTAATCCAATGGTACCTGGAGGAGCTCCATTTAATTAACTTGGTTGCATTCTAACCATAGGGAATATTAATAATGGAGGAATATACGTTCCTGTCGCACTAATACAGCATAGATCTGTTACGTTGCTTCCCCTCTCACCGGAGGACAATTTTACAACCCTACGGGTTCCTGTAGGTGTTAGTTTTGGTTGGAACGGTAGAAATACTAGTTTCGTCACAATTATAAATGCAGTTGGCAGAAAACCCATGCTTTTGCTTTACTTTCTTAAGTGCGGTAAAAAACTTATTAACATTCTCTTTATTGAATGCCATTAATCGAGCAATCGAGGTTGATTCTAGAGTTCGCAACGAAATTTTGAATTTTTTCATGAATTCTTCGCAAAAAGCTCTTCCAGCTTTTTTCTTATTTGTATTAAATCTGTGGGCAACCCCATAATTGCATAATCAAAAACAATTGAACTGAACTGTTTCTTTGTTAAACCAAATGCTCTCTGATCTATTTGTGTATGTAATCTTTTAATTCTAATAATTGGTTGTCTGTGAATGTCTGTTTGAATCGACCAGCATTTCGTGGGAAATTCTGTAAAAGAAGCACACCCTCTTTTATCCTAAAAATTGTGGGTCTATGTCAACTTACCTCATCGCTTTGTTCTTTAAGATATCGCCTTAGAGTTGGTTCTGGAATTGAGTGTTGTTTTTCAGCTGAATTTGTGCTTAAATTATTATCTGTAACGGCTTTCATTGCTGCCCTTATCGAGTCTTTGCTCCATGTTTGTCTAGTTGATTTTCTTATATATCTACCCATGGTTTACGTCATAACATAAGCACTAAAATTATTTAGGTTTTAAAAATTTAGCTTGCATCTAAGATGACGAAGTCGTCAACTTAGCAACAACCAGTATTCGTCATCTTAGAAACAACACGTGGGTAAGTTTTAAAAATTCCTAATTCAATGTACGCTAATTGTATTCATATTTCAACTAATTTGTGCTATAACTAACAATTTTAAATCATCATAAAAAATTCAGATAAATACATAACGTACTTCGTGGACACACGGCCTTATTTTGTTCAGTATCGAAATTATAACAACACACACACAAAGGATTGTAACTAACTGCCGCTGGAACTAACATCGTCTGAAATTTGCCCATAGCTGTTTTGTCGCTTTCCCTACCTACAAAGATTGCGCGGATCGCGGCATCTATATTCTTGTAGAAGAAATTACCAATTCGCCATCTTAGCGCCTCTCCCCTAAATGTAATAGGTTTTTTAGCTTATAATTATAATTATAATACTCATTCCATACCTATCTCTATTACGTTTCGGTTTTATTATTTGTTTTGAACCATCTTCCGATTTCAGTTACAATTGCGGTTTGGTCATATTAAAATATGTTTGAACTAAAATCTAAAGATGGTTTGAAACAACTAATCAACTGAAACGTAATATAGTATTTTTGAATTTAATACTTCTTTTAAATGGCCGAAAACCACGACAAAAATTTTGATTGCAAAAAACGGTCACTGAAAACAAATTTAACTACTTCCTCATTTTATTTGTTTAAAAATACACATGAGTAAAACTTTTAATACAACGACTTATTATATTGTCAGTAACGAGCTTCTGTGTCGGCTCGGCTGTGCCTCGTCTGTCCATATCTCCTCTTCCTGAAAAATGGCACTTTGCCGTCTAGGTATACAATATAAGCTGTTCCTTGACGGTGCCGATAAGACAACGTGACGGTGACGTTAGATATAGGTGACGGCACCAGTTGTCGGCCTTTTAGTGCCATTTTGAAATTGAAATAAATATTTTCGATAGATACAGCTATAATAACGGAAAAGAGACATTGTCATATGTTGGATTCGACCATCTAGTGTCTCACAAATACACTGAAAGTAGATATCATTCCATTACGTTAAAAAAATACAAAAAGATATTTTCAACTAGTTGTCGGTCAGGGTTCTATTATTTTCGGCCTTCATTCCACCTGTTCTCGGCCTCCTGGCCGACAAATAACTGTTTGACAGCCGTATATGGTAAGATATCTAAATAGGTTTCCTAGTTGATATCTATATGATCTAATGTTACATCATTTGCTGATGATATAATTGGGTGGTAGGAATAATAAAATAAATAAAAAGTAGAAGTACGGAAACTCTTTATAGACGGTAAAAAAGTATTTATGGCAACTTTAAAGTTTACGTAGTGTAAACAACATAAAATAAATCTTCAAAAACAAACAAATATATAAACATTCTGGGTACAGGTAGGTACAACATAAAACATAAAAAACTAAAACAAATAAATAAATATTCTAGGTACGGCTATTTGCAGATATCACAAATAAAGAGTCTTTAGAAGCAACATCTTTTAAAGTATGTTCTTCGAATGATGTGCATCGAAGATGGTACCATCTGGACACATCTGTCTCAGCCAATATTTATCTCGGAGTCTTCTTCTGCCTCGCTAATTAATTCGTCTTCACAAAGCGAACATTTTATTCTCTCTTTTTCTGTATCATAGTTCAATTTTGATTTTTTTTTGTTTCCTACGTTCTTTGGCTTGGGCTTTTTTGTGTATTTTGATTGTTCTTTCCTCTTTCGTACCGCCTCCACTGTTTTTCTCTTTGCTGAATCTTTTTATTCGTCGAAATTTCTTCACTCTTTACTTCAAATTGCACTGAGCAGCTTCTCTTTTTTATAAGAATTTCTTTGTTGCAGCAGGATAAAGCAAATGTTTACTGAACGGTGTTTTAGGCGATTCACTGAAAATTTCCACTATTTGGTTGGAAGTTTCATGATCAGGAACGTTATTTTCAGGAGTTTGATGCATTGCATCTCTGACAGCTAGTTTCTCTGGGAAAGGCGGCCTTATCACCACCTTATGTAGAATTTTTATTTTATTGCCCAACAGTTCTGTTTCGGGGGATTTGTGACTTGTGCTACGAATTGCATCGGCGTCAGATAGAACCGCAGGAGGCAACTCATTTAAAACGGCAGTCATATCTCCTTCATTCTCTGTATCAGCATCCGGTAGTATCACAGATGGCGATTTATTTAAAATGGGAGTCATGCATCTGTCATTCTTCAGATCGTTGTTATCGAGTATTTCTCTTTCAGGAATTGCATCATCATCAGACAGTATCACAGAAGGCGTTTTGTGTAAAACGGCAGTGTTGTCTCCTTCATTCTCTGGACCATCGTTATCTAGTATTTCTCTGTCAGTAGTCTTAGGAACAATATTACTAGCCAAATCAATAAATTCAAGCTCTGATGGAAAGTCGTTGCTCGAATTTATAACAGCTACATCCAGAACATGGATATTATCTATATATGTATATGTATATATATATATATATATATATATATATATATATATATATATATTGTAACGGAATAGCTACATAGTAACAGGCCTCGGACATATGACAGCGACATAACCTAGAATAGGGAAGTGGACAAATGCTGACAGAAGGAGGAGGACGGAAGAAAGAGAAAAAGGTGACGTTTAGATTGATCTGACGAACGGGCACCCTTGAAGCGGATTGGATCAGTGACTTACCAACAAGAATGCCCCGTCCCAGTTCCTGGTCGTGATTTCTGGGCTCTACTATGGCTGCAGTTGCGTCTTCCATGGCCCTATTCAGACGAGCTACGACTATGGACTCACACCTTGCTGGTAGTTCGACATCTTCAGATAGCATCACCTCCGCGATGGCTGTTTCTCGCTGATGTAGAATTAATTCCTCGGTACCGACGTGGATGACTCGATGTTTGAGGTCTAGTTGGAAGCCAAAGGAATCCATGAGGTCCATCCCCAAGATGACGTCCTCTTCAATTTCGGCTACTAAAGCTGAATGCGAAACCTGGGTAGAGCCAAACATAATTCTTACGTCTACCTCGCCGTGGACCTGGGCGGCTTCCCCTGTAGCTGTTCGTAGTCGCCATCTGGAGGGCGACAGTTTCTTTTTCTTGACGACCCTTCGGCGAATGATGGTCTTCGATGCTCCTGTATCCACCAACATTGAATATTTGTTGCCGTCTACTGTACCATCTACGTAGATGCTGTTGGGTCGATGTCCTACTGAAGTCAGGACGAGTAGAGGGTCTTGCAGGCTGCTTGCGGTCGATTTCGCCCTCTTGGAGTCGACCCGTTCTAGTTTTCCTGCTGCTCGGTGTCATCTTGGGTTGTCTTCCCGCGGCCGAGAAAGGGTCGTTGGGTACTTCAGCAAGACCTTATCTAAACCTGAGCGTAACTACTGCGTCACCAGGCGAGAGCTCCTGGCAGTGGTGAAATCTGTTGAGCATTTCTACAAGTACTTGTATGGAAGGAAGTTCTTGATCCGAACCGACCATGCCAGCTTGAAGTGGTTACTTAATTTCAAGAATCCTGCGGGCCAATTCGCAAGATAGTTGGAAGAACTTCCAGATCGAACATCGACCCGGCACAAGGCACCGTAATGCCGACGCACTCTCCAGAAGACCATGCCAACCGACTTGCTCCCATTGCAGCCGCAAGGAAGAGAAGGATGCCAGCTTGCACCAGATCAAAGTCGTAAGTGAAGAATGGCCTCAAGACAGAATTCAACAGCATCAAATGAACGACGCGGACCTTGGAAAAATAATTGATTGGAAGTCAGTAAATCGTCGACCGACTTGGCAAGAAGTATCGTCATCTTCGCCGATTTTGAAGTCATACTGGGCACAGTGGAATTCCCTGATTATTGAGGACGGTTTGCTGAAAAGAATCATCGAGAATGACGAGGGCACCGAATCCAAGAAACAACTATTGGTTCCTAGGACTTGTGTCTCTGAGGTATTACGACATCTTCATGATGGACCGTCCGGAGGACACCTGGGTGTGAAGAAGACCTTGCAGAAGGTACGGGAACGATTCTACTGGGTAAACTGTTCCGAGGATGTAAGAGATTGGTGCCGAAAATGTACCACCTGTGCTGCAAGCAGCGGACCACACCGTAAGCAGAGGGCTGTTATGCAGCAGTACATCGTGGGGAGCCCATTCGAGAGAGTCGCCATAGATGTGATGGGACCACTACCAGAAAGCGAAGCGGGTATGAAGTACATCGTCATCATCATGGACTACTTCACCAAGTGGGTAGAAGCATATGCAGTTGCCAATCAAGAAGCCGCTACCATAGCCGACGTCCTAGTGAAGGAATTCATCAGTCGGTTCGGAGTGCCCTTGGAACTACATTCGGATCAGGGAAGAAACTTTGAAAGCAAGCTATTCCAAGAGGTTTGCCAGAAGTTGGGGATCCGAAAGACTAGAACAACGGTGCTACGTCCACAGTCCGATGGAATGGTGGAACGCATGAACCGGACTCTAGTCAAGCATTTGTCGAAGGTCGTCTCTGATCATCAGCGGGACTGGGACGAACATATTCCATTCTTATTGATGGCATACCGATCAGCTGTGAATGAGTCTTCAGGGCAGACACCGACGAAAGTCCTTTTCGGTCAAGAAATAAAACTTCCATGTGACCTGGTGTTTGGTTGCAAGCCTGGTGAATATATCGCCGGAGATGATTATGTATCCAATCTCCGGAGGAAGATGGAAGACACCCATAAACTGGTTCGTACTAACCTGCAATTAGCCAGCAACCGAATGAAGAAGTACTACGACAGCCGAGCCGAAGAATCGTGTTACAAAGAAGGTGACCTCGTCTGGCTTTATAATCCCCGAAGAAGACGAGGGTTATGTCCAAAATTACAAAAGAACTGGAAGGGTCCATATGTCATCAAAAAGAAGATCAACGATGTTATTTATCGAATCTTTAAAACTCCTAGAGGAAAGCCGATTGTAGTCCATTCTGATCGGCTAGCATCATATGCCGGGGACCACGATGAAGGTGTGCAAGTACAACTACTGGGTGAAGAGCATTCCAAGTTCGAAGACTTCATGAAGGTCTACGGAACGGAACCGACTGCGGTTACAGCCACAAATCCGAAGATGGTAAAGGCATTCCAGGAGTATTGCATCTAAGGAAGGGGGCAGTGTAACGGAATAGCTACATAGTAACAGGCCTCGGACATATGACAGCGACATAACCTAGAATAGGGAAGTGGACAAATGCTGACAGAAGGAGGAGGACGGAAGAAAGAGAAAAAGATGACGTTTTAAAAAAAAGATTTCAAAGAAAAGAGTTTGTCCATGTAAATATCCTTTTTAGTTGCTGTTTAGTTCGTTGAATTGTTTGTAAATAAATTGTTTTAACCCTCACTCGCATTTATATCCACATTTGCGCCAACAAAGTTGTTCTCCGGACTTTGAAACGCAATAAAACTGCGTTTCTTTTAAAATAACTTAGCGACGGTAAGGTAGATACATCCTATATTCACCTAGATAGATTTTGTATAACGGAGTTGATTTTGATTTCTGAACTGAGAATTCACGGTCAGTTGTGTGTATAACTTCTCTCGCCAGAGAGAGTGTAGTTCCAAATATTGAGAAATTAGGAAATGTATTTCGAATTTCAATACATCTGTTTTGGATTTTAAACGTATTTAATCCCGCACGAAATCTAAAAAGGCTTTCCCATTATTGAACTATCTAAGTAAGTATATATTAATGTGGAAAAATGATGCTACACACTGTATATATATCTAACACGAGTCAATTACAATTTAAGATATCAACGAGTATAAGATTATTGAAAGGAAACCTATTCGAGAGTCAAATTTAAACTAAATTAAACTAAAGAAATTCATTTAAACTTTATAATGTACCTTGTACATATATACATGTCACCGATATAATAAGAATTCAAAGTATTTAAGAGAAAAATTTAAAATTTATTGAATACAAATATTTTAGATCATAAATTTTTTTTTATCAAAATTCAATATTGAGATCTGGCGCTTACTGTTAAAGGAATCATATGAATATTTAATCTTATGAACTCAACATCCTGAGAAGCTGAGTGCTCATTTAGAAAAATTTAATAATTAAAAGAGATATAAAGGTAAGTGCACTGTGTGACATTATTGAACCCAAATAATTTTTTCAAATATACTGGGGCAAATTAAAAGAACATTATTGAAATCAAAGATATAACATATAATTAAATTCATATAAAATAAACTACAATAAAATTTAATACAGTACTCCTATTTCAAATATTAAAGAATACACTAAATATATTATTATGCAATACTTTTGGAAAACCCTGTTTTGCCTATGTACTCAATATAATTGAAAAACCCTGTATACAAAAAATTGACACTATTTAATTTCTGATGACATTCCAATGACAATTCAAAAGATATTCAAGGTTAGAGAAATTAATAGTCATTTTAAGGTATTTAGTTAATACAAGAAATTCAAATCTATTTATAGTAAGGAGATAAAAATTTAGTTTTTTTTTGAAAAAAGAGAAAGTTTGGTAACCACAATATAATTTGGGTTGTTTATTGAAAAAAATATTCAGTAACGTTGAATCCTCCGAAGAGGGAACTTCTAAGTAGGAGCGCTCCAAAGAGTAACATATAATTTTAGATCTATCCAAAAATTTTGTATTATAATAATTTCAACAGTGATTAATAATAGAAAGCATTATTCGGTAACCCATTTAAATTATGTGCGTGAGTGATAAAAAAACAAACTTTATCAAGATTGAAGCAGAGGTGTAAGATCCGGAATTCTGGAGTCCACTCCAGAATTATTATTTAATTGAAAGATCCAGGCCTTAAAAACAAATTGAATTATAGATGCATCTAAACTTTTCAATTCGCATAGAATATTAAATATTTTGAAGATACAATAAAATAAAGACATTTTGGATATTTGACAAGTCAAGTGAAATTTTTGAAGTTGATTGAACTCATTCAAAAATTGTTTTATAAAACTTTTGGTACTAGAGATAAGGCGTTATAGTTTGTAGGTTGTTCATTTAGTTTATATCTGGGAAGATACGAGTTGGTTCTTTATTGTTGTAAAAAAGGAAAACTAAATTTTAAAATTTATTTGATTTATAATTGTAAATACTTGTAAATTTGTTACTCACATTTATAACATTCAAACCATTCAAGAACATTGATAAAAATTTCTAGAATGATAGAAATACAAAGAAAAACCAGTTCCGTAAATTTAAAGACTGACACAAAAAATCTTAGTAAAATTTATAATAACATTATAAAAACTTAGAAATATAGAGAAACACGTGGCACATTCCAAATATAATAAATTTATTACCACTCCCTATATAAATATAAAATCCATTTAATACCACTCCCTATATAAATATAAAATCCATTTTAATACCAGTCAACACAAAAACGACACATTAAAACCTCGTTACGGCTGCTTTCATTGTTTAGAACAAATACTCGTATATTCCAATACAATTTTCATCAATGAATGTCATATTTTTAAAATGTTCGTTTTGCTTGGGTGTGAGTTATATTCTGTTATGTGATGCGTCCTAAAACATCTATAAAATATATTGAATAATCAAATGAACGTTCTGTCGAAGGTAAGATTTATTTGTTTTGCTTTTAAAAATTCTTTCTGTAACTTGTACCATTTCTTTTAGTTTTAACAAAAAATTTATTTCTGATGAAGGTCATGGAAAGACCGAAACGTAAAATAAAAATGTATTAACTACTAGTTAAATGTCCTCAATCCCAAGAATATAAAATAAACTATATATATATATATATATATATATATATATATATATATATATATATATATATATATTTCTCAATCAATTTGATTTTCAATTTAAAAAAGTGCATTCAAGTGAATGGCAAGTTTATACATAGTTAAATTTGTTTTAATAATTCGTTCCCTCCAGTATCTCCCTTGTTTATCTTGGTACCTATGGTTTTTCTTTACTAATATTGGAAGGTTCCGATTAAAAGCACGATTTTTTGGCTTTATTTTTATATTTTTTCACGTTATAGTGCCACAAGAAATCACTTTTTTCCAATTAAAGAACTTTTATGAATCTAATTTTATAATTAGAGGTTTAAAATAATTATTTCATTATATACTCGTTTTTATATGACAGTTGATATTTCCCTTTTAATACCTTATCTGCATAAAAGTGCTGGAATGGAATTCTATATAATTTATTCTACATTTATCCTTCATATAGCAAAATCCAGGATGATTATAAATGTATGAGCTACGTTATTAAAATAATACTTTCCTTCACTTGTATTTCAGAATTACATTTTAGAAATCCTGAATTTCACTAAATTATAATTTATTCAGTTTCTCACACAATTGTAATTTTCAGCACTTTGGGAATCGGCAAATTTGCCGTTTTCTCCATATATGAAGTACCTACCTATATAGTAGATGATTAATGTTAACTACTAGACGAGCTATACTGGTTGACTTCCCAAGCAGTTGTGAGCATCGGGATAAATCAAGGGAAGTATCTATGTTCCAGGATCGATTCCCAATGCAGGATCTTCTGTTAGGTATAGGTATATACATTATGTTGAACAGGTGTTTATAAGGATTTTTCAGCACGGAAAAAATAATGAAAGTTAGTGAATGCTGTAAAATTATAATTAAATAGCTACATATTTATTTTTTTATTCAATTATTATTTTATGCAACATGTGGTTATTATACATTGAAGGTTTATTGACGTATACATAACGATTAGAATACGCACTACATTTGTTTGCATACATTTTTAATACATGTTGCATATATAAATATCTACTATTTAATACTACTTGGGATATATATCTTGTACAGGGAATTTATAGTCTGTCTCTGCTGCGATATCAATTCGGTAACGTGAACTTTATTCAATCTAAGTCCAAACTCTATCGTGGCTATAGCAAATCGATAAATATAAACTATTATATCTGAGGCCAGAATTTATTTAAACCCGTATCGTCGCTAAACCAAAAGAATATAGATTATCTTTATCGAATAAAGATATTAATACAGATCCGATAGAGGTTATATACACTTTGGTTATACGGGTATGGCGTCAATTCATGACGTCATAATCACTCGCCAGCTTACTGGTATGAATTTCGGAATACATGTTACAGGCTTATATTATTAAAGTTGAGCAGACAAAAAATCCATTCTTGCATGGGTTGTCAATTAATAATCCTTCAGCTCTTTAATTGAAACGAGAATTAAACGAATTAAAAAGAGACACATATATGATTTTATTATTTATTTAAAGTAAAATTACCAAATTTATAAATGACCAACAACATAAACTTCTCAGAAAAGTAAAACAAGAAATATTATTCATTTAAACATACAAAATTAAAACAAATGTTACACAAGCTACGTTCAAAGTACTAATAGTTGAGAATTATGTCATTTTTATCTGAAAAATTCGAGATTCAAAAGTACGATATACATTCACAAAATTTTAATTTCTAAGACGTAATTTTAAATTTATTCCATTAACATACACTAATAAAGATAGTAACAATGAAATATTTACAATAAGTATTTTTGGCCTAAAAAGGCTAAGATGATTCCAGCTACAGCTGTTAAACTAAAATTGACAGTCGATGCGGAGTTACATAAATCCGTCTTACAAACAGTACATTTAATATCTGTGGCTCCAGGTAGAGTAGGACAATTGTTATCATTTCCAGTTTTAGGTACAGTCGCACATTTTCTTTGTACACCTTCTTTGCCATCCTTGTCTGAAATATAAGAAATTATTGATTTCAAATAAATTAGTATGCATAGAAAGTGGAATTAGATAACAATTTGGCGAATCAGTGTATTTATTTAATTGGGAATTCAAAATAACGGATACTCCCTCTGATGTCGGTTTTTGATACTAGACATATGTACATTATTGATTTTGGAAAACATAGGGTATGGTGTTTTGAAAATTGTTTCCATAAAAATCATACTTATAGTAATTCTAAGTGCTTGGTGAACAATCTGTTGACTAATACATATTATACACTGAAAAATGAGTTGATCTATTAGTTTAAATAGTTATTTGTGTGTCCCGCAATGTGATTCTTGCGAAAAACGATCTGGTTGTAGACACTAGCTTTCATTACTTTCCACGAGAACATGAACGAAAAGTTATGATTCAGTATAATCTAGGATTTAGGGAGTCTATAGACAGAAGACGGGCTTGAATAATGCTAAAAATGGAAAAAATTTGCCTAAATAGTTGAAAGTTTCTTCCTCCATTTCACCTAGGAAAACTATTCCCATCCTATTTCTAATAATATTTCAAAGATAATATTTTCAGCAACGAATACAACAATTTCTTTTAAAACAGAAAGTAACGTTAGTACAAAATTGTTAAATGTAAAAACAAAAATACCACTATTAAAGAAGTCAGGTATATATAAACTCAAATGTCCAGAATGTAATGCTGTCTATTTGGGTCAGACCCTTAGGAATTTTGAAATACGATACAGTGAGCACTTACGAGCATACAGATTAAAACAACCAGATAAATCCCACTACGCAAAACATGTACTTGACACCAATCATTCATTGACACCTTACACAGAACTAGAAGTGCTGCATATTTGTGAAAAGAAACAAGAACTGGATTTCCTTGAAGAACTGGAAATTAGAAGACATTTAAGAAACCCACAATATGAAGTTGTCAATGAACAGTTAAATCTAGGGAGTTCTCCACTAATAAACTGTCTTCTTAAGTGATAATTGTAAAGATCAGCAGATATAGTTTTCCTGGTTTTCTATATAATTGCACAGTTATACTGATCTTAATTGGAAAAATGATATCCAGGATATCACCATAGGGCTAATAATATCTAAGCTTCAATATTTGTAATATCACATCTTCTTCTTTTTTCTATAAACATATATTAAGCCAATCACAAGTTAGGTTACTTCTTGGTCTAGCCAAAAACAACTACTAAACATCAGGTAGGCATAAAATGAAATGTAACTTCTGTCATTCTGACGATGATATTGATTTATCGAAACAATTGTCAATTTTTTAGAATTTTCAATAACTTTTATTATATTGTGGAATTAACTAGAGACCGTGAGTTTCATTTAAAAACACTAATATGAGCATATTCCACGAAGTAAGGGTCAAGACAGTTAATTGCGTTAATAGCGATGTATCGCATGTTGCCTCGTTGGAATCAAACGGATCCTCTACTGTTGGTGATTCAATATTAGTGCACAACCGGCCTTGACAATGTGTACATGCCGGAGAGCAGAACAGTCCGACTTTTTTGCAACCACATTTAGCACTGCATCCCTTTTTGCAGTTGCAAAAAATCGATTTCAGCAGTTTTTCCGGCGCAGGTGGAAGTAAAGTGTGCACTGGTTCTAATGAATTGTTGACCAACTTCCAACACCAGTCTGTGAGGTCTAGCTGATAACCAAGCCACACTTGAACTTTGTAATATACCATAAAAAGATGTTGATGAGCAGCATCTGAGGTTGGAGGAAGACAAGCTAATTGTACTTGTTTTTCTACTTTTGTGTTTTTAACGAAACATGCATATCTATACTTATCTAAGCAGGTAGTTTTTTTAGGAGCTCCGTACATAGAAAGAAGAAAGCGAATGCCGTTAGTAATAATTTCTTATCGAGTAGAATTACTATTTTTAAAAACTTCAGCACATTCAATTAAATTTTGTTTCTCAAATAGTATGAAAACTGTTATTTTACCCCTCCTGTAAAATGCAGATATATATTTCATATTAGTAGTGTAAGTTACAATGACCGATAGAAAAATATTTTAACATATATTACAACTATAGAGATGTATATATACGTGGCGTACTCATGCATATTATGACGATTACAACTTTTTGAATCATTATATCTCAAAAACGGTGGCTCGTAGAGAAAAAAGTAATGACACTTTTTTGTAGATAATTTTATGATCTTCAATTTTTGTTAAGGGGATTTTTATGATAAAACTTACCGTTTTGCTGAAAATCGCGAAAAACTCATTTTTTTGACCTTTGACCTTGAATAAAATTTTTTCCTTACAGGGAAAAGATGGGGAACTTTCAAATTTTGTTTTTAATGATGTTTTAAACAATCTTACCGATTTTCAGCTTGGTGGGAATTTAGGTAACTTTACTCTTATTTTTTGGTCTAATTTGACCGGACTAATATAGGTTTTTGTATTGTTTTCATTTGAAGAAAAAAAAATTATTGTTCACTTTTTTGTAAACAATTCCTATTATGGGGTATCCAAAGTATTCTCATTATGGGGTATCCCATATTAGGAGTAGAAATTAGGAGTTAGGTATTAATATGCGTTTCCATTTTTTTAAGATGCCAAACCAACGTAAAAGGGAAAACTGGGATGCCGAAAATATGATATCAGCTATTAAGGCCTGTAGAAGTAAAACAATGGGTTAAAAAAGAGTGCTAAAACACACGGGGCACCACAAACGACGTTGGAAAAGTTTGTTAAGATGAACGGGCCTCCTGAAGTTGTAGTCCAAACCAAACTGGGTAAGAAACCAGCGTTTTCTGCAGAAATGGAAGATCATTTTTCCACACACTGCTTGCAAATGGAACAAAAATATTTTGGAATAACCAAAAAAGATATTTGCAGAATGGCATTTTCTTTGTTCAGAGAAAATAAAATAAAAAATCCTTTTAACAATATAAAAGAGTGCGCAGGCTCTAAATGGAATAAATGTTTTCTTCGGCGTCATCCAGAGCTCTCCTTAAGGACCCCAGAAGGAATTTCATACGCAAGAATAAAATCATTTTCTCCTGATAACGTTTCCAAATTTTTAATTTATATGAACCTCAAATGAATAAAATTGGGCATAATCCATCAGGATATATTTGTCCAACATAAGGACATTAAAGTGATAGCTCGGAAGGGAAAAAACAAATAGGAGCCATTCAATCCGCAGAACGAGGATCTACTATAACTGTGGTTTTTTGTTTTAATGCCATAGGACAATATGTGCCACTATTGATTATATTCCCCAGAAAAAATATGAAGATTGAATTGATGAGTGGTGCTCCGGCAGGTTCAATATACGCATGTCATCAGTCGGGCTGGATTCAACAGGAAATATTTGTTCAGTGGCTGCACCATTTTATAAAATTCACCAAGCCAACCGAAGAAGATCCCGTTGTCCTATTTTGGACGGCCATTACTCACATACGAAGAATTTCGAGGTAGTTAATGTTGCAAGAGCTCATCATGTTGTAATAATTTGCCTGCCACCCCATTCTACCCATAAGATTCAGCCGTTAGATGTTGCATTTATGTAACCGTTTAAAACATACTATGTACAGGAACTCTCTCAATGGCTTGAGCAGCATCCTGGTCGTGTGGTGACAGTTTACCAAGTTGCGGAGCTTTTTGGCATGGCATACAATAGGCCATGGTAGAAACGGCAATTAACGGCTTTAGAAAGACAGGAATGTTCCAAGTGAACCGAAATATTTTTCGAGATTACGATTTTGCTGAAAACAGTTTAGATGAAAATACAATAGAAAATATTGGGATCTGGTGAATGATGGTGATGTGGTGAATGCTGGCGATATGGCAAATGATGATGATATGGAAGGAATACCAAAAGACATTTCCATACCGAGCATCTCGACAACAAATAGTTTGGATGGTGCTCTCTCTGCTAGGTCAAAATTAGTTGAAGATCATGCCATTCCAAGCACTTCAAAGTGTAATTCTGAGGAGATACTCCACATCACTCCTCCGAAAACTCCTCCTAAAAAACTGATTTTACCCAGAAACATATTGCCTATTCCAAATTTGAGCATCATAATTGATGAACAGAAAAAAATCAGAGGGGGCAAGTGCGTGGTGGTTACAAGTACACCCTATAAAGAAGAACTGGAAGAGAGGGAAAAAAAGAAAAAAAATGTTCCCAAAAGCTAAGTATTTAGCGAATCAAAACCGATATTAAACAAAGGGAAAACTACCAACAAAATGAAAAATAAAAAACGCAAAAAACAGACTAAGAAAGACTCATAATCTGAGTCAGATATCGAGATACATTTTCAAGAATCAGACGATTATAATCTTTCTCGGACGACCTGAACCTGGACTTCTATTAATTCTTCCATCATTTCGCCGTCTTCTTAAAATAATTGAAACTGAGTTCTTGCTTACATTGTAAAATGCCGCAGTTTGCCTCACTGACCACCCAATGTCTATTTTTGCAATTATTTCACCTTTCTTCACTGTATCTATATGCGACATAATTAGTTTCGAATTTGAAATTGTCTGACAGATGTCAAATATTCAATGTTGCAATAGGGATCGAGACCGAACTATAGAGGCAGCACTTCTGTCGAAAGTAGAGCGACATGGTGTTAAATAAGAAAAACATTGTGATGTAAACAGTATTTTAAACAACCTACAAAATGCAAAAAATGAATAAATCTTTTTATTTTCTTTGCCAGGAAAAATTGTTGGTATGTAAGATGGGTGTAGGGGATTATCTGATTTTTGATTATTGGCAAAATGAGCACTGCAAATTCTAGCATTTTTATTTGGTTCCCAATCCTCCCGATGTTTTCTGAAATGTAATTAAAAAACTTGAAGTGATTCGTTTTGTACAAATGTTAACTTTCTTCCCCTTAATAGTATTTAAAAATTTGAACTTATTATATAATAGTCAGCAAGCACATAACTAGTTTTTTATTTTATATAATCAATGAAAACGTACAGAAAACAACATTTTATTCTCTCGATAATAATCTTTTATTTATGTAAAACACATTTAGAACTTTTCTAATAACTGCCAATTGTAGTATCACACTGATTATACACAAAATAATAGTTATTAAAATGTTTTAATTAGAACATTTTAATTACATATGGGTTTTTACTGCATTTATCTATTTTTGACGTTTTAAGGTTATCCACGCAGTGTTCAGTGAACTTTCGGGGAAACTATAAAATTTCAACTGCGTAGTATTTTTATACAGCATATTTAAACAGCTATGAATACAGAAAGATACTTTTGATGACGACATCACAAACATTTAATATCAGTTTTAAAAAATGAACATTTAAAAACGCTGATTATACCAAACTACTAATAGTGTTTACATCACATTGTTTGTGTTTTTCACGGCAGATGGCATAAACGTCATCTTTCTCGGTCCCTATATGACATATTCATAAGACAAATTGAAGCAGCTAGAATTAGACAAAAGTCTGCTATAAGAGTTGTCCAATTTTTTATTGGCCGCAACTGCATCTATATAAAATTTGAACTTTCGCCACCCTGGCGCTGGCATCTAATTTTGAACTCCCAATAGATCAACTAAAACAAGTATTTTTCTGAAAAAATGTCCAGTACAGACATGGCAGATATATTGCAAATTTAAGCACTGTTAAGAGGAACTACTTTCGAGTATGGAGATGAAATTAGAAATTTTGAATGTATACAAGCATATAAGATGAATACAGACTCAAATAGCATTTTTTAAATTCAGTAGTGAGAGTCCTAACTGAATTTGACTATAGTATTTATGCCGATTTAATGATAAAAACTCTAAATGTTCACAACTTCAGGTATAACATACAAATAACAATGTACATATACCAAGTTTGAACTTTCGCCACTCTGGCGCTGGCATCTAATTTTGGATTCCCAATCGATCAACTAAAACATGCATTTTTTTGAAAAAATGTCCAGTACAGACATGGCAGATAAATTGAAAACTTAAGCACTGTTAAGAGGAACTACAATCAAGTATGGAGATGAAAGAAGGGATTTTGAATGTATCCAAAAAGAAATTGAACAAAATCAAGCAATAAGGTGTTTAAAACAAATGAGTAAGTATCGATATTTTACGACCGATACACTGTATGACACCTCATAGTTGTTTTTGATTGTCATGTGTCTAATGCGTGATTTATTTCGTACCATAAGCTAGGGTGGGACAATTTTTTGACCCATGGTTGAATCTTACTCACCTTTGAATACGACTTTTTGGCAGACTGCTTCTAGATTTTGATCGGCAATTTTACCACATGTGAATTTCTCCCATAATTTAATTTCCTTTTTGCAGGTTTCGGTATCGCAAGTATAACAATCTAAAGCGTTTACTGAAACAATAAAAATTAATTAATTAAAATAATAATTTGACATCACCTCTATTGTTCCGTTCAATGGCGGGAAGTGCCTCATGCTTACACTAAAACCAAGAAGTTTGGATAGTGCAATGACCTCGTAACATACATTCTTTATCTTTATGAATCATTGGGAAATACTTTTAAAAATCTCTAGAACTAATAATTTTAACATGTATTCTTGAATTTTTTAAAACTCAGTTATGTTTGTAATACTAATTCATACGTTTAAGAACTTTCTTCAAATAGTGGCAACGTCTGCCTGAACTGCGACTCGAAAGACGCCTGTCTCTCTTCGACTCATTCAAATACTATTATATATTATATAAGGGTGTTTCCTACGTAATCTAAAATATTGTAGTGGTCGCTTCGTCACTCCATTTTAAGACGTAAAGTTCTTATAAACATGTGTGATAAGTCTTGTAGTTAATGAGATACAGGGTGTTGAATTGTTTTATTAGTTCAACTTTGTGGAAAAGTGCCGTATTTTTTTATGATTGTACTTACTCCCTTCTTTCGATTTTTACTAATTTCATTCTTTCCAATTTATGAACGTAGCCGCTACGAATTTTTTGAAGGTGATTTTTAATAAAAATGTTTAGCCAATTTGGACGGCTACGTTTATGAATTGGAAAGAATGAAATTAGTAAAAATCGATAGAGGGGAGTAAGTATAAATTTACCAATATGAACAATAACTTAACGAACTTGTGAACTATTAGTTCGATTGCACCAATTAAACTAAACCACGTATTCAATGCAACTGTTGTAACTGCAACATCAAAAATCGAACATCAAACAAGGGAAAAGGGGAAATCCTCGACTCTCTGCCGTCTTCCCATGCACAAATATCTAAGTATCGGGTTGAAAATAATGAAATAGATTAATACGCAAAAATGAATCCTTCGGATTGATTTGCATTATAAACAAAACTGTTCCCTCAACGATGAATGATTTCTTTTAAGGTGCTGACTAAGCCGGTGTTTTTCATGACTGGGATGTGAAATAAATAGGTATATGTTAGTTCTTTCCTTCTTGGATTATTTGTTCTAGAAGTAGACCATACATTTGTTAGATTTTACGATATATTAGCTATTTTTTTGACGAGCAAGAATCTATGAGAGAGCATATTTCGCTTTCCTCATACATAGATCGGTTTCCTTTGGTTTGGACGAGTTTCAGTGGTTTTGCCAACATCGTCGCACCGTACTCCGTCCAAAGAAACAAACACAGAAACCTAATAGGTAATGAATGGTGGAAATAGGATTAATATGCATTTTTTAATTGAATTCACGTCTTTCTAATATTCAATAAATTTACGGAATATATATTTTGTTACAAGACTTTTATAGTATTATTAATTGACTCTTACATTAGGAGTAATCAATTCAATTTTCAATTACTTCTAGACCAATAAACATCTATTTAACTTTTCTAATTTCATACGTACGAAGAAGGTGTTACAGGACTTACGGGACGGGACTTACGAGTGTAAACTATAACAACATTCCCTTTTTTTGTAATGGAACGGTTAGAGAGACTGAACTAGAGAAAACGAAAAACTAAATAAGAATTATTGTATTGTAATAGTAATTCGGTGTCAGGCGTTGATAGTTCAATCGAACTAGTTCAGCGAACTAGTTCATTTTGGTGAACTATTTCACATGAACTAGTTCATTGGAATGAACTGTTAAGCACACCTCTACTACTGAGCCACTTTTTCTTAATCATTGGTGTACGGCTACAAATGTTGCGCGAGCAGGATGTCTTCCTTCTGTTTGGAAATTTTTCCGCATATATTCGCTCTGCTGCACGAGCGGTACATTGTTCTTCCCCATAAACTAAATGCATATCAGCATATTCTTGATTCGAAAAATAAACCATTTTGATCAAATTAACTATTATTTTTTACCTTTCACACACAATAATAATAATAACTGTTTAGAATCAAAATACTTTGACACATTGTCAGATTTTTCAAAGCAAACTTGATATTACAGATTATAATCCAACATGATTTCATGTAAGGAACACAAAAAGTTTAAATTTATTTTTCTCGAAAACGGTTCATGATATCAACTTGAAAGAAGAAAACATTTTTCGTGAAAATTATCTTGAAATTTCTAAATTCGGTGTCGGATACATAAAAAACTTGAAAATAATTTTTTTATTAAAAATACCTGTTGACCCCCCTCCCAACTGACACGCTTGTGATGGATCTGGAAAAACATTATTTACAGAAAACGACTGGTTTGTAGCTGTTCATTGATTATACCAAGTTTGAATATTTTAAGTAACGGTATGTTTGAGTAATTTGAAGAAAACTCATGAGGACGTCTTCTTCAAAGGGCTGTAGCTCCCTTAAGAAGCATTTTCGGATTAAGGTAATTTGAGCTAAATCCACTTAAAATCACCTCTAGTAACTGTAGTTTCCGTTTGGCAGGAGAGTTTCTGGACACCCTATATACCCTTTCTACCGCTTCTCTCTTAGATCTATTGTTGGATAGAACGGAAAAAGTCATGAAAATTATGGTATATACTAATTATTTTGTAACGATGTTCCGGTGAACACCGCTGATGATACGCCTATGGTTCGAATCAATCCAGTTTTTATCGACAGCTGATGGATATATAAACCGGCCAACAATTTCAATAAGACAGTGCGGTCGAGGCATTGACTCAAAAGGACTTCTCCTCCAGTCTCGCGAGGTATTGACTCGTTAGACTCTACCCTTCCGTCAGCAAGGTATTGACTTGCCGAGCATCCTTCCTTCCATTTGGTAGGGTATTGACCTACCAAACTACGGTCACCCGTGTGAGAGGTATTGACTCTCACATATTCCTGTACTTCCCGCCTCTAAGGTACTGACTTAGAGGTACTTCGTCTCGCCCGAGGTATTGACTCTGACGAGCATCCAGAACCCGCATCACCGCTTATACCCGTGTATCGAAGTCTCAGCGTTCGCATCGTCCAAACCACTATTCCGTAGGTATATCTCCGCGGTCGACGAGAAATAATTAGATGCGCAACCTTATACGGACCGATATAATAAATATTTAATTTTAGGCTCTTGTTGTACATATGTAAATAGCGTCTGTAAATATTTTTATAAGAATAAACTTATTTTATTTTGGTATCCTGTCTCTGACCGTACAACCCTACCCGGCAACCCGTAACCACCCCCTTACAGAGGGTTAAAATTTTGTTATAAGTACAGTAATGCTTTCAAAGGAATATGTTTATTTATACTTGTGTAAGGTCAACTATGTCAGTGGTCAATTTGGATTCTAAAAATCCTGTTTGTTGCGTCCCTAAATTTTCTAGCGCCATTCTACAGAAATGTGGATTATCGACTTTTGAGTGCCAACCACAAATTTAATATTTACCACCAAAATTTTAATTCCACTAACTACCCTGTATATGTGAAGAACGTTTTGCTCGATAATAGAAAATATTTGTCTCTCATTTAAATTAATTTCAACCATATAGGGGAGTCGAAATATGAGGGTCGTTAACTTTATCCCTTGCTTTATAGTAGTATTATTCCAGTTTGCCCCAATTCGCTTGGGAAAAATGAATACTCCCGACCCATGTTTCGGACTTCGTGGCGCCAGGATGCTCATTTAAGGATATTTTATTGATTTCTAGTAAGTGGCGAATTTTCTTTGTTGTTTTATATTTTTATAGAAACTTGAAGTGATGGTTGTATTACATATTGATTGTTATGAAAACATTGCTAAGAGAATGAGCTATATTGGAGAAGATACGAAAAATGTAAATTGTAGTCGTGAAGGTTGAAAAGAGTGAAAAATTCATGACATTGGATTTTAATTGAAACTATCTGTTTCCACAATATAATGAAAGAAATTAGCCCTTGGCTTTTAGAGCACAGAAACCTTATCTCTGTCTTTGAGGTTGTATCCATACAAAACTTGCTGACATAAGAGTTTCCATTTGAGTGTAGATTTTTGATTATTTAAGCGTTTCATAAGTGTTTTTGAAAGGAATAAATTAATTGTTAAAAAGTAAGTAATCGTATCTACCCAATATCAAAAATGGTAATTATGATAATGCAAATTATCCTTCAATCCGTAATTTTTATTTTAAAAGCTATGTTTGAGGTTATGTTTACTGAATTATTTGATTAATGTGAAAATATAAGATAAATAATACTGATTGTTTGTTTTAGTATAATCAAAACATCTTTCAACATTCTCTTGAAACACTGTTTTAATGATAATATGGGTTTTGTTAGCGAAAAATGCGTAATTGAAGTGTCCTTTCAAGTATCCAAATGAAGAAAAATTAAAACCGCTCTCAAAAGACAAGAATTACATAATTCATTTTGATGAAAATATCATAGTGATAATTGAAATACAAGGTGCATTACATATTGCATGAAATGACATATGCTATTTAATAATATGGATACCAAGTGAAAGCATTGTGGGAATTCCTAGAAATCAAGAATGGAAGAAAAAATACTCTATCTTTCAAAATGTGTGCTATTTATATTAGAATAATAAAATGTTTTCAAAATTATAAATTTTTGTTTGTTTCATGATTAGAAAATTAAATTGCGGAAAAGTTGCAAATTTACATGATTGAAAATAGGCCGTTTAGTCTGAAAACACAGTATGTCATGTCACAACTTTGCCTCAATCTAACCATATTTGTATCAGTTTTCAACTTAAAATAGCAAACGTTTAAAAAAACTTACAACGCAACCATAACAATTAATAAAAAATGTAAAGTGAAAGATCTGTAATTACAAATAATAAAGTATAAATTGTAGGGAGATCGATATTTACAGTACAAAAGCAAACATACAATCAACATGTACAAGTTTGCTTTTACCTTATTTGCAAAGAATGATCATGTGTGTTGTGGAGATTGGAACTGAAACATTTCTCCTTCATTGTACAAAAAAATAGTTGGCTCATTCTCTTTTTTCCATATATAAAATGACAGATACACATGTTTGATCACCTGAATGGTAAATAATTTTTTTGTTTTTATATAATACATTATTGGTATTATTACTTTTCCGTCCAACCCATCTAATATGCGGGAAAAGTACTGGTTTACCCCAAAACAGTTGGAATTTTGGATTTTTTTGAGTTGCTTTTACGTTTATCAGCAAGAACAACACGAAAAAATGGTTTTTAGAAAAAAAAATCCTGTCTGTATGTCATCGTCGTCGGCCACTTTTCGTAAAATATCTTGTTAACACGATACAGCCTCCGAAGTGCAACAAGTCACCAATTTTATGATTGAATATTATTCAGGACCTCTCACAGAAGAACCATATTGATTTTCAACTCACCAGAGCCAGTACAACGGGTGCTATGGTACTTGAAGTGCGACATTTTTGAAGAAATTTCAGTTTGTTAGCACGATACAGCCTCCGAAGTGTATACAAATGACCAATTCCATGATTTGATATTATTCAGAGCATCTTATAGATGAACTTTATTGATTTTCAGCTCACTAGCGCTAGTACAATAGGTGCTATCGTACATGAAGGCCACATTTTTGGATAAATTTCGGGTTGTTAAAGTTGGTTTCAAAGTAATTGATAGCACAGAGCGCCTATAATAAACGGAATACGGAGGTCGGGAGTCTCATATTTTTGTTTTACAATGTATCTAGACTAAGAAGAAAGAAATTGTGACTAGGCCACCCGGTAATCGGTCAAATAGCAATAGGTAATAAAATGCAAATGAATGCATACGCAGGTAACCAAACGCTCCATAGTCGTAGAACAGGGTTTTTTATTTATGATTTTTGCTGAACGTTTATTATAATTAATATTATAATGAAAATACAAAGTAATTGTGCACTAAGATTTATATACACACATATTCTTGTAAAAAATAAAAAATATATAACAAATAATTGCAGGTGAACATTACTTTAACTATAATATACACAGCATTATAAACTAGATTCTTCATCAAGAAAATCTGAAGAATCGTTTAGTCCTAAGTTAATAATTAACTGTTCGATCTCTGTAGTTTCGTCGATTACGTGGTCAAGATCCCACATTCTCCCCTCCTCAGCTATAACATGTTTTATGGCGCTTTGCCAGTTTTCGGCAGTTACATTCGCCAATGAATCCATCAAAAGTTGCCGTACGTCCTGAAGTTTAAAAGTTTTGTTGTTCCTGGCAACATAACCTTTGCCATAGAAGCTCTATTGGGTGCAGCTCACAATGGTAAGGGGGTAAGCGATGTACAATAATACCTCTACTTTTTGCCATCTCATCGATTACACATTTTCTAAACTCTGTCTTACGCTGTCTAGCAATTTGCAATATTTCTTTTTTCTCCATTGTATCATCGAAATTTAACGCATTACACTGCAGCCACTCAATTATCGCCGCTTTTTTCCATGAACTTGTGTGAAGCTTCTCTATTAATCGAAAATGATAGCTGGCGTTATCCATTACAATAACTGAATTCTGGGGAATGTATTCGATCATTTGTTGGAAATATTCCTCAAAAACGTCAGCCGCCATTTCTTCGTGGTAGTCTTTGGTTGAATTAGATTGAAATTCCAATAATCCTTGATCAAAAAATCCGTTTTCACTGCCTATATGGGTTATAATAAGCCTGCGTCCATTTCCAGACGGAAGTCTTAATCCTGTTGACCAACCCTCCATGATAGCTTGTCGATAATTCAGTATATTTTTATCTTGCCAGACTTTTGATAAGGTGTGTCCTTCATTTATACAGGTTTCATCCAAATAGAAAATATTCTTATCTTCGTTACGATATTTTCGGATTGACCTTAAGTATTCTCGTCTCAGCAGACAATATCTGATACTGACGGGCCGAACGAAAATTGCATTGCGGGTGCATAAAGTGCATCTTGAGGTGTATCGATTTTCCATAATTTTATAGAACGTCTAAAAATTGACCAGAAGTTTATCATTTGTGTACACGGGTTTTGGGGGTCGAATATTTCGAATCTTGCACTAGAAAATATGCCCGATGGTCCTGCCCCTTCCCCCTTCCCACGGAATAGGGCCTGTACCAATTATTTTGGGACCAACTGTTCCAAACAGGAAGTGCTCGATGTAGAGGATGATAGTGATATAGATAGTACTATTAATGAGGATAACAATACAAAAAGAGTGATTTACATATGCTAGTAGTTTGTCCCATAGATTAAGATAAAAAGAAAGTTCTTTTCCTGGCGAATTCCCGAACACGATGCAGAAAACCGCATCTCTATTGGTGCAAATGGAAAAAATCACTGATATATTGTGTAATTTGTCTGGTTCATTATGTGATGTTAGTCGTCCAACATTTTAATGCTATTCGATTGGCTTTATTAAAATATATTCAAGGTTACGTTCACTAATATTGTTGTTATAAGTTTCTTAAATCGGCCTTGAATAATCTTAAAGAATAGACAATGTGGGATGAATAATGTACATTCCCATGTATAAATTCGTTGAATTGATATAAATTATTTTGTTATTATAAAATGAACTGTTAGAGTAACAAATAAACGCAATGCAAAAAATATTAATATTCACTTATTTGAAATACATTTTTATAGTTCATTCCTTAGAGTAATACTAAACAATCCGAAATACAATCTGAGGTATATTCAACTTTTATACAACAAATTTATGCTTCAGTCGAAAACTAACAGCTTTAGAAGTGAAACTTTTTATGTTACATCAAAACCGCTGATTTTTTATCAATAGAGTGATCCTTCAAAAATGTTTCTTTAGAATTTGAGTTCGATATTTCCATTATTTTTATCTGAACAAATTTATAAACGAAAACACGTTTTAGGACTCAAACTTGAACTAATTAATTAAACATTATTTCTAAAATATCGTTTAAATCCCATAAATATTTCATTTTATAACACATGACACTTCAAATTAAAGCCCCATACGAGTTTTAATCAACCCAGATGAATATTCCATTTAATATTTATCGATCAATTATATTTACTTATTATACCAATATTTAGTAAACTGCCTATTTTTTTATTAATTGAAAGATCTTTCAAGAACTCAAGAACATTCTTTTAGAATTTGAATTATATATTTCCATTATTTTGGACTGTACGGACTTTTAAACAAAAACACGTTTCGGGAATTACTAAACTTAACCTAACTACAGTAGAACCTATGCAGATCTCTATTTCACGAAAGTTGAAGCCATCTGAAGTTGAAACATTGACAATCGCAGAAACCAAATTCTCTCATATACATATAAATAAAAATGAATTCTCTCTTGTTTATCTACGTCGCTTAGTAACGTAGAGCAATGATTTATGCCGATGGCCATTTAATAATTTGACATTTGAGGGTTGTTTCTGGTTTATGTAAGCAATCGTTTATTTGTTGAATATTTTTGATTTTGAATAGTTAGTTAGTGTTGTGTTTTTTATTTAATATAAACATGTTGTTTAAAAACTTATTCGGGATATCATTTACAATTTCTACATCCCGGGGAAAAGGGCTCCTACTTTAAAATGTGAGTTTGATAAAATTAAATAATAAAGATACTAAAATTAATTACAAGAAACTTCTGTGAGTTTACTTATAGCACGACTTTTTAAGCAAGAATTACTTTTAATAGTGTTAAAAGAAAAATTGTTTTATATTGAACTATATTAATTTTTATTTCTAGGTATTCTCCACAAAGTGCACATTATTTTACCTGAGTTTACTATGAGTAAAACTTCTTTATGGCGGCTGCTAAAAATTATGAGTTTTAGGTAAGTAGTTTTTATTAGTTATCGAAGATGCAAGTGTTAAAAGGGAACATTATTTTATGAATGGAGAAAATTGTGAAGAGTGGAACAAAAACATGATCAGAACAAAAATTAGAATAAAAGTATAATAAACATTGAAAAATTAGAAATATTAATATGTAACACGCACAAGTAAATAATTGTAGATGACAGCAACACAACAGAAAGGTGATTATAGAATCGCATGATATTCGCCTTGAAAGAATAAATTTCTTAGAAAACATTATTAGAGGAAAGGAGGCAAATATGGGCTACCCATTTTATTTTTGTTTGTAAAAAAACAAAAAAAAATTCTATTTCAATTCCAAAGCTACCTAACGATAACTACATTAGTTAGTATCAACCTGTTTAAAGTCCACATTGATTAAAAAAATATGTAAATTCATTAATGAGTAAATAATGAAAATGTGCATTTTTGCGCATTTTGAATATAGACTCTAAATATGGGCTACCCCCAAAAATGTGTGATAAATGTATGAGAAATGAGATAGATGCGTGAGAAATATATTTTAATATTTTAAATTAAACAATACATGAAATAAATCAAAACTAATGTCTACTACTTGCAAAAATCACAAACATATTGTTCATTTTCGGCCCCAGCGCACTCGTTATGGGCCCATAAATTGCACATGAAGCACTTTATCCAGATTTCACCGTGGTTATCCTCTGCAAAAGGTGCTTCGAAAAATATACAAGTCACGTCAGCTGCGTCCTTTGGAGACTGGGCATTTGGAAATTCATTGTAGTCGCTATCCTCATCTGCGGGCACATATTCCTCCTCATCCTCGGTGCTCGAATCAGATTCCTTTTTCTGGTTCTTTGTAACCTGCTTGCGTTTCCCCTTTTTTTTATTCCTTTCTTTAATTTATTTTTCTTTGCCTTCTCCTGTCCCTTTTTTCTTTTCTTTAACCTTGTCAAGAGACTGGAGCAAGTCATTTTTATAAGGTGAAGAGGTTATCACCGAACACTTACTTGGCTTACGCCCACGATTTGAGATTTTTTTCTTCAAAGAAGGCACAGGAGAAAGATCATATGGTGTTACCAGAGATGTTCGAGAAGACCCGGACCCAGATGTGGAAGGAGTTGATGGAGTTAACTTCTGAAATAACTTTCTTTTTACGCCATGTTCTGGACAAGGTCCTCTAAAAGGCGTGGCAGACTTTTTATAAAAGCTTGTTGTAGGAATAGCGACTAGCTGTGTATTACCTGCAGAAATAGGAACAAGCTGTGTATTAGTTGTAGGAATATCAACAAGCTGTTTGTTAGGCCCAGAGGGAGAAATGGGAGAATTAGACGATGAATTGCTCTGGTTTGAGCGACGATCAGGTGTTATCTCAGAGTTGGTAGATTTATCGTATGTTGGAATGTCAGAATTTGTAGGTTCATTCGAATTGACACCAGAGGTTGAAGCCACCATCATCTCATCCTCTTCATCACTAGCGTCATCAGGTGCGACTGACGTAGTCTTTTCTGCTTCAATTTCAGCTGCAATGAAATCAGCATCTGAAAATATGTTTTTATTCAATGGATAAATGCCTGTAGCTCGGAAACCATTAACAGCAATCTCTCCAGTTTGGCATTTCAAATAGGCTCTCCCAAAGAGCTCTGACACATCAAATGGACTTAGTGGGCGATTATTGTGGCGTAACCAGACCCTGATCTCTTCGCTGTAGTAAGACTTAAGAACTCCCATGAATGTTTTGTCCAACGGCTGGAGTTTGTGGGTACAATGGGGAGGTAAGACAATTATAGTCACATGATTATCTCTAGCTAAATCTATGATTTGAATATTGCGTGTATGGCTGTAATGGCCATCCAAAATAAGCAGGACTGGTGATTTCTCTGTGGGTTTCACTGTGTTAATAAAATGTTGAAACCATCTTGTAAAAATATTACTTTGTATCCATCCACTGGGGTGCACCTCCATAATGGCACCTGGAGGAGCTCCTCTCATCAGTTGCTGGTTAATATTTTTTCATGGGAATATCATCATTGGTGGGATGAATTGTCCAGCAGCGCTCATCGCTGCCACGAGGGTTATTAATGAACCCCTTTCAGCAGAAGTTAATGATGCAATTTGTCGTTTCCCCTTTCGGCCTACAACCTGTGCAATCTTGTTTTGTACAACCGTAAGACCTGTCTCATCAACATTGAAGATACGTTCAGGGGGGTATAAATGTTTGTCATATTCTTTTTCCAGAACATTAAAGAAGGATGCAACATTTTCTTTGCTAAAGCCTCTTGCTCGAGAATACGATGTTCCCGTTGGTCGTCGTACTGATAGCTCTTTATGGCGTTGCAGGAAAAGTCCTAGCCAGGCTCTGCCCGCCATGTTACCTCCAAACGGATGTTTGATGTTGTTCCTGGTAGCTAAAGTGTACGCCATCCTCCTAACGTCTTTTCTGGTTAATCCATGAAATTTAGCTTCCATCTCTAAAATATAACGAACTAACTCGTCTTCTAGATCGTTCCCTAATATAGCTTTACGCCCTAGCTTTATTTGGGCTGCTTCAATTGGCTGTAGTTCTAGCTTTTTTGCAGAACGTTGCAACGTAGAACGTGGGACCTTAAACATTTTTGAAGCTTTTAGCGTACCCATTGCATGCTGCCTGACAGCTATTATTGCACGTTCCATATCTCCCACATTCCATTTTTTTCTTTTTTTACCATCTTTCTGCTGTTTGGTTGACATCCTGAAACAATTTTGTAATATATTTTACATAGTTCTAAATATGGGCCACTAGCCCATAATAACAACAAAGGCATAGCCCATATTGCAAACATGCTGGCTTCACACAACAAAAGAGGTTATGTCCAAAAGTAATCAATTTGAAGAAAACTAATTAGCATACATTAAAGGCTAATTATAGGGCTTCAACGTGAAACAGGCGAATTTTTAAAAATATTGTTCATTTTTAAGTAATTGAATTTATAAACTTACCCGAAAAAGTTTTGACACTCACAGTAACTGACAAACACGTATTATAAATTTAAACTATTTTCTACTGTGGCGCCATCTCCACGGTACACATTTAACTTCCCCAATTACCGTTTGCGATAGTCAGATGTAGAGATCTGCATCGAATAGCTGAGAAACCTACCTAGCCCATATTAAGAGACCAGCCCATATTTGCATCTTTTCCTCTAAATATAGAATCGAATTCAGCGCAAACACACCAACACTGAACCATGGAGAAATGAAAACCCTGAACTGTTGACAGTGTAGACACACTTACTCTGTCAACCACTTGTAATTGTTAAAACTGTCAAACAAAAATAATACAGTTGTCCTTTACGATATGGTACGCTACGAAAGTAAAAACATTATTGTCTCTTTCTCGCTTTTTCCAAAGCTAAACGAAAAGAAAAACACAAAACACCCTCCACCTGCCAAAATAAATAGATTCTTTGATGAGATCAATATGATTCAATATTCGAATATTAAAAGATGTGTTGCTACACTACTTGTAAGTGTTAAAACTGTCAAACAAAAATAATACAGTTGTCCTTTACGATATGGTACGCTACGAATGTGAAAACATTGTTGTCTCTTTCTGTCTTTTTCCAAAGCCGAACGAAAAGAAAAACATGAAACACCCTCCACCCGCCAAAATAAATAGATTCTTTGATGAGATCAATATAATTCAATATTCGAATATTAAAAGATGTGTTGCTACACTACATGTAAGTGTTAAAACTGTCAAACAAAAATAATACAGTTGTCCTTTACGATACGGTACGCTACGAATGTAAAAACATTGTTGTCTCTTTCTGCCTTTTTCCAAAGCCGAACGAAAAGAAAAACATGAAACACCCTCCACCCGCCAAAATAAATAGATTCTTTGATGAGATCAATATAATTCAATATTCGAATATTAAAAGATGTGTTGCTACACTACTTGTAAGTGTTAAAACTGTCAAACAAAAATAATACAGTTGTCCTTTACGATATGGTATGCTACGGATGTAAAACATTATTGTCTCTTTCTCGCTTTTTCCAAAGCTAAACGAAAAGAAAAACACAAAACACCCTCCACCTGCCAAAATAAATAGATTCTTTGATGAGATCAATATAATTCAATATTCGAATATTAAAAGATGTGTTGCTACACTACTTGTAAGTGTTAAAACTGTCAATCAAAAATAATACAGTTGTCCTTTACGATATGGTACGCTACGAATGTAAAAACATTGTTGTCTCTTTCTGTCTTTTTCCAAAGCCGAACGAAAAGAAAAACATGAAACACCCTCCACCCGCCAAAATAAATAGATTCTTTGATGAGATCAATATAATTCAATATTCGAATATTAAAAGATGTGTTGCTACACTACTTGTAAGTGTTAAAACTGTCAAACAAAAATAATACAGTTGTCCTTTACGATATGGTACGCTACGAATGTAAAAACATTGTTGTCTCTTTCTGTCTTTTTCCAAAGCCGAACGAAAAGAAAAACATGAAACACCCTCCACCCGCCAAAATAAATAGATTATTTGATGAGATCAATATAATTCAATATTCGAATATTAAAAGATGTGTTGCTACACTACTTGTAAGTGTTAAAACTGTCAAACAAAAATAATACAGTTGTCCTTTACGATATGGTATGCTACGGATGTAAAACATTATTGTCTCTTTCTCGCTTTTTCCAAAGCTAAACGAAAAGAAAAACACAAAACACCCTCCACCTGCCAAAATAAATAGATTCTTTGATGAGATCAATATAATTCAATATTCGAATATTAAAAGATGTGTTGTTACATACCTATTAATAAAATGGGAAAACCTAGTAATTACAAAAGATCTTTTCGAAACGATTGGTTAAACATCCCTATATTTAAAGGTAAGTGAAAATAAAAATAATATATACAATATACTTAATAGTTCCGGATAAACATCTAACTATTCAATTAGAAATTCAATGGAGCTGATCAAAAAATTAAAAGTATTCAACTTGCAAGATTATTTAATTTGATGTTACCAATATGTTCACTAAAATTGCTCCTAAAGATTGTCTAATACTTGTAAGAAAGTTACTAGAAGATAAAAATATTATTCCAGGAATAATATCAGATATACTTAATTTATTTGATGTATGTATTAATCAGATTTATTTCGATTTTGACAATAAGATATATATTCAAAATGAAGGTTTACCAATGGGAAGCCCTATATCACCTATATTAGCAAACATTTTTATGGACAATTTAGAAAGAAAGATCTTTGAAAGTAATATTTCAAAAAATGTTTTATTTTGGTATAGATATGTAGATGACATATTAGCTTGTTTTAAGGGTAGTGAACGACAATTAGATATATTTTTCAACCACATTAATAATTTACATCCAAAACTTAAA
This sequence comes from Galeruca laticollis, assembly GCA_963921935.1. Lineage (NCBI taxonomy): Eukaryota > Metazoa > Arthropoda > Insecta > Coleoptera > Chrysomelidae > Galeruca > Galeruca laticollis. The sequence continues at coordinate 39,421,006 of OY998176.1, forward strand.
TTTACATTAGAAGTTGAAGAAAATAGTTGAATCAATTTTCTTGATTTAAAAATTCAAAGAGTTAATAATGTACTTGATTATTCGATTCACCGAAAACCAACACACACTGATGTGACTATTTCATATAGTTCCAATCATCCCATGTCACATAAACTAGCAGCATATAATTCAATGATACATATATCATTTCCAGTTCCTATGAACAAATGTAATTTTGATAGAGAGATTAATACAATTAAACAAATAGCAACATTCAACGGTTATCAATTACATATGATAAATAAACTAATTAATAAAAAAGAGAAAAAAGTGGCATTACAACTAATATTTCCTAATCAAACTAAAGAAATAAAAACTTATAAAACCATTACATATGCAGGAAATATTTCTAATATTATTTCAAAGATAATATCTTTAGCAACAAATACAACGATTTCTTTTAAAACAGAAAGTAACATAAGTACTAAATTGTTAAATGTAAAAACAAAAATATGACCATTAAAGAAATCTGGTATATATAAGCTTAAATGTCCAGAATGTAATGCTGTCTATTTGGGCCAAACCCTTAGAAATTTTGAAATAAGATACAGTGAACACTTACGAGCATACATATTAAAACCACCAGATAAATCCCACTACACAAAACATCTACTTGACAACAAACATTCATTGACAACTAAGACAAAACTAGAAGTACTACATATTTATGATAAGAAACGAGAACTGGATTTCCTTGAAGAATTAGAAATTAGAAGACACTAAAGAAGCCCACAATATCAAGTTGTCAATGAACAGATAAATCTAGGGAGTTCTCCACTTTTAAACTGTCTTCTTAAGTGATAATTGTAAAGATCGGCAGATATAGTTTTCCTGGTTTTCTATATCATTGCACAGTTATACTGATCTTAATTGGGAATATCCAGAATATCCCCATAGGGCTAATAATATCTAAGCTTCAATATTTGTAATATTACATCTTCTTCTTTTTTCTATTAACATATATTAAGTCAATCACAAGGTAGATCACTTTTTGGTCTAGCCAAAAATCATTATTAAACATCAGGTAGGCATCAAATGAAATAGAACTTCTGTTATTCTGACGATGACATTTAATATCGAAACAATTGTCAAATATCCAGGATATCCCCATAGGGATAATAATATCTAAGCTTTAATATTTGTAATATCATATCTTCTTTTTTCTATTAACATATATTAAGTCAATCACAAGCACTTCTTGGACTAGTTAAAATAATTAAACATCAGTTAGGCATCATCAAATGAAATGTAACTTCTGTCATTCTGATGATGATATTTGGGTAATATCTAAACAATTGTCAATTTTTTAGAATTTTCAACATTTTTTAAATATATTGTGGAGTAAGTTCCATTTAAAACACTGTATAATTAATAATTACATAATTGATTTTTAAAGATGGGTTGGTACATGGTCCATTTGAAAATGCCTGGTGTAAAATTTGTAAAATCTCCTTCTCTTCGAGCTCAAAAGGCGGATTTAAAAAAGCACACATAATCTAGCTTATTTGTAATGACGTCATTACAAATGTGCATGTGCGAAAGATACGTTTGGCGGTTTTGGTGTGGTGTTCTGATGAACGTTCTTTTGCACATCGGCTTTGTACATCGGCATTGCACAGCATTTGTAAGACGGCTTAATAATTTTTACAGCTTTTGTTTCATTTATTCGTAAAAAACCCGTCAAGATCAGTTAACTTTGACAGAGCGCGCGATTCGTTTATAATTTCATGACGTCACGAGACGGTATGGAGCATTTAAGCGGGAACTTTGAAACATATTTTATTTACGTATTTTTTTATTGAAATTTGTCATATTTCTTTATAAAATTATCATTTTCGTATTACGCATTAGGGTAACGAAATGTAATGTTCTATGATCCTAGTAAAATGTCAAAAATGAAACAACCAAAAATGTTTGGGCTTTGGTTGTATCCGTTTGGTGTGTGAATGTTATAAATGAAACTAACACATAAACGTTGATAAACGTGAAAATGTAAACAATCAACTATGTTAGGTTACAGGACATTATAATATATCCCAACTGCGCATGCCCTTGGCCTAGAAATTGTGTAGAAATAGAACATGTTCTATTTTCCGACACAATTTTCGGTTCAATCTACGTTTTTGAAACAATTTGCTGTATGATACTACCGTTCAAGAAATTCAACCAAATCTTGTACAAGAAATTGTGTAGTCTAAAACAGTTTTAAACATAATAATTAGAAAAGGACAATTAGATTAACAGATTTGTTAGCTCTACGAGTTTACTCTCATGCCAAAGATCCTATAATATCCTATAAAAAGTTTCACTTCAAAAACTATAAAAAATTTATATTAGACAAACTACAGTGAAAATTAACTTTAATGCATTTTTAATAGTGGCCACAACTCATGAATATAAAAATAAAAAATACCCACAATCAACAATATGAGAACATTAACTAATTGATTTCACCGGATTCTATTACGTCAGCGTTCGCCTTTCAACCATCACAATTGTATGCGAGTTGACTATTAATCAAATTAAAGTAGAAACGAAGTATAGCATGCATAATAAATAGTATTTCAAATATTTTCAACTAAGTACAGGGTGATTTCTTCCGTTACTAAGTCACGTCCAGTACCTCTGTTCGCTCCGAATACTCGATTGCACCACTCATTAGTTTTGTGGTTAAAGCCGAATTTTGATGAAATGCTATTAAAAGTACAGAGTCGTGCGGATATTCCTTCTTATAAAAAACTGTTGTGATGGCTACTTGTAAATACGAACCACTTATGATTTGGTGTATCTTTAAATAACACACTATGATGCTTAAAATACAACTTGTATATTTATGTTTAAACTAATAATTGTCTAATTCAACGGCGGGACCTATCTCGTCATTAAAAATAGAATGGTTGATTACATCTTTATTTCTTATTTTTTATAAAATCGTATAAGTATATACGAAATAACATTTTTAACGAAATACAGTGGACCCCCGGTAATCCGGCAAACATTATGCAGGGCAGTGTCGGACTATCGAATTTGTCGGATTATAGAGCACTGCCTAAGACCCCTATAGTCCGGATTTTTTTACGAAAGAGTACCTTGTAATCCGACAAATTACATATCTAATGACAAGAATCTATATACATATTATACGTACATATGTATGTACTTTGAAGTACAAATCAGACTTAATTTATGTAAGTCGAATTTAGTAAATTAAATAACAATTGAGAGCTTACGTTTTATTATAAAATTAAGCATAAATGCACATACATATCTACCAAAATAATCAAGAATTATTAATCAAAATCATATAGTGAATATCATAGTGAATACTATATCAAATTATGAAGCTTTTAAATATTCATCAATTTTTTTTTGTTTAAGGTTGTTATAACGCGAGATCAGAGCTTTGTCCCTCAGTCTTCTCAAAAGTAAAAGTTCGTTGTAGGATGTACCATTCTCTTCAGCCCATTGTAAACCTAGCTCAAAAGCGTTAACTGCGTCTTGATCTGTAACTTGTGGAGCAGTTGCAATCACGTCGTCGTTATCTTCCTGATCGTTTGTTGTATTATTAGAAACCTCTTTTATAATATCTCCGTCAGACATTTCAAGAAAAACATTTTCTTCTTTATCCATTCCACGGCACCAGACTTCCAAATCTTCCGGACTTATCTGTGTTTCAGTAGCGACTTGTTCTCTAACTTCCGAAGTTACACTGATTTATGGATCGTTGCTAGGAGTGGTGATTATATCTGGCCATAACTTTTTCCAAGACGATTTAATAGTTGATGACGGTAACGCACTCCACGACTGACTAAGAGCAAAAACCAAGTCTTTCATATTAAATTCTTTTAAAGTTTTTTCTATTGGTTGGTCTTTTGATACGGCTCTCAAAAGTAGGTTTTTTTATAGTCTTGCTTAACAAACTGAATGATGTTCTGGTCCATTGGTTGAATCAGTGCAGTGCAATTTGGCGGAAGAAACATCGCAGTGATGCATTTATCCTCAGTTGTCAGTTCTTCTTCAGACGGATGACCGGGAGCGTTATCAAGAAGCAACAACGCTTTTTGATGAAAATTATGATCTTTTAACCATTTTCTAACTTCAGGTACGAAGCATTCATCAAACCACTTTTTGAAAAGGTCTTTTGTCATCCATGCACTTTTTTGTCCGTAATAGTGTATAGGTAAATCAATGTTTTTGAATGCCCTTGGTTTATTAGATTTCCCAATGACCACCATCTTAAGCGCGTGTGTACCTGCAGCATTAACACATGGTAGTATGGTTACACGCTCTTTACTCACTTTTCGTCCAGGTACGTCTTTTTCGTTACAAGAAACGAAAGTTTTGTTACGCATCACACGCCAAAAAAGCCCTGATTCGTCTGCATTGTACACCTGTGACGGGTCAAGATTTAAATCGTTAACCTTTTGCAAAAATCTTAATTTAAAGGGCTCTATGCAGGTGGCATCGTTAGAAAGTTTCTCTCCTGTAATAGTCATTAAACGTATGCCATGACGAGTTTTAAAACGTTCTAGCCATCCTTTGCTGGCCACAAAATCATCTTTTTTTGTTATTTCCTTATAAAAAAACTTAGCTTTCATCGCCAACATGTGTCCCGAAATTGGTGCATGCCTGTTTCTTTCCTGAAGAAACCACATGTACAAAGCTTCTTCCACTTCTGGATGTTCAGCTTTCTTGAGTGTCTGTCTCTTGCCTGGCCCGCAGTCAGTAGTTGACACGAACTTCTTAATCTTCTCGTGGTTTTTTTTTATTGTCATAAATTGTAGATCGGCCTACGCCGTATTCACTTGCTAAACTACTAAAAGTTTCATTGCGATTTAAGCGATCTAAAATATCACATTTTTCTTTAATTGTCAACGTTTTGTGCTTTCGCTTCTGAGTTTGTGACGACATTACTAGGTACTATACCTAATACACAATGAATAAATAGTAAACAATGAACGCACGCTAGGCCGTACCGCTATCACTAGTAGTCAAATTCAAACTAAGTAAAACAATGCATACGCGTCGAGCACAATAGCGGTGGCGCGTACGAGTTAAGACCTGTTCAAACCTGCGTGATCTATATTAGCAAAGATTGTCAAACATACATGTATGTAATTCTAAGTCATGTCGGATTACAGGGGGCGCCGGATTAGACAGGGGCCGGATTATCGGGGGTCCACTGTAAATGAATAATTTTGTAATGTTAATATTTGAAAGACCTCAGAATTTGAACTTCCGCGCCGGGTACTTTCACTTCTTCATGTGCTGACTACCTACACTTCCTCTATTAGGTCCCATTGCTTTGAGTTTAACTGTAAGGTCATTTCTGTTTGGGTAGACCTTCCCTACCTGCCTTTGGGTTTACCAACTCCATCGTTGGTAAAGGTGGTTAAAGTTGAACTTGAAGATTTACAAATATAAGATAGTGAAAAATGGAGAATAATATGGAAACATTCAAATTACAAATCAGTGGAGTGGATGTTGAAGTACGAAATACACGGCCAATGTACAAAGATTACGAAATGCTAAAGATTAGGAAAGTATTTTTTTAGGTAATTTCATTTTTCCAGATGACAAGCTCGTTAAACAATATGTTTTGGATATATATGAATCAAACTAGGTATCTAATAGTATATTCTGTATCAAGGGTGGAATGAACAAAATTCTACACGAGTAGAAATATTTGTTTCCCGAGCAGTAGGCGAGGGAAACTCCTTAATTTCTGGAGAAGTTGCGGTGAAAACATAACTGCTGTCAGTATCAAATACTAAAAAGGAATGAAGCCATGTAATAGCTATGATTTAAATAAAATTATATAAATTCACTTACTTTTTATGAAGTATTAGTCAATTCGCAATTTAAAAAAAATAGATAACTAAACAACTTTGACAATCGACATTTTTGACAGTTGACAATTGTTGCTAAATAGCGTTTTCTATTTTCTTCTTGAAAAGTGTCACAAAATACACTTCTGCTGCACTTCCGTCTCTAATCATTGATAATCAACGACCATATTAGTCATTTTACGTTCACTTTAGAGGATTTTTATGTATTTTGATATTTCTGCACTAATTCTACTCTGCGTAGTGCAACTGGTGTAGAAAACGGAACACGCCTATTTTCTCTTTCTATCAAATGAACCGTCACATTTAGAAGGTGCCACAAGTATTCATTCCATACCATTGATATAATAACAGAAATGGACCGGCCATGTTGAATATCTATTGACGGAGACACAGTGCGAGAGAGATGTATAGAGAAGGATGCCGCTATGTGGGGCAAAAAGAAAGTTCAGTTGTATTGTTTTGTGTGTATCAGCTGGTGTTTTTATTCATTTAACTTTTCCGCCCAACCTATCTATATGCAAGAAAAGTATTGGTTTACCCACAAAAAAAGTGAAATTTTGAAATACATTTTTGAGTTATTTTTATGTTTTCCATCAACAACAACACGAAAAAACAATTTTTAGAAAAAAAATCCTGTGTGTATGTCGTCGTCGTCGTTGGTCACTTTTTCTTACATGTCTTGTTAGCACGATACAGCCTCCGGAGTGCAATAAGTCACCAATTTTATGATTGAATATTGTTAAGGACATGTCACAGATGAACCCTATTGATTTTCAGCTCACCAGAGCAAGTACAACGGGTGCTATGGTACTTGAAGTACGACATTTTGTCATTTTTTGAGAAATTTCAGTTTGTTAGCACGATACAGCCTCCGGAGTTCAATAAGTCACAAATTTCATGACTGAATATTATTCAGGACATCTCACAGATGAACCCTATTGATTTTCAGCACACTAGAGCCAATACAACAAGTGATACAGTACTTTAAGTACGATATTTTTGTTATTTTTGGAGAAGTTTCAGTTTGTTAGCAGGATACAGCCTCCAGAGTATGTACAAGTGACCAATTTTATGATTGGATATTATTCAGAGCGTCTCAAACATGAACCCTATTGATATTCAGCTCACTAAAGTCAGTACAACGGGTGCTATGGTACTTGAAGTACGAAATTTTTGTCATTTTAGGAGAATTTTCAGTTTGTTAGCACGATACAGCCTCCAGAGAGTATACGATTATCAATTTTATGATTGAATATTGTTCAAGGCGTCTCACCGATGTACCCTATTGATTTTCAGCTGACTATAGCGAGTACAGCGGGTCCTATAAATCCAGATATACTGCATTTTTGGTTACTTTTGGAGAAATTTCGGTTCGTTAACACGATACATCCCCCGAAGTGTATACAAGTGACAATTTTATGATATAATGTTAATCAAGGCATCTCATAGATGCGGAAAAGTTAGTTTTAATCTTTAAAACCGTTTATTTGTGTTGTTTTTATAATTTTTTAAAGAATCTGACGATCAGGATTGTTAAGAAAAAACTTATTATAATGTATAATGGATGACAAAATAGAAAATGGTTGAATGCTGTTGTGCAATAAACTGTACATTAAGGAGAAAGAAAGGTGTTTTGCTTAAATTTTACAAGTAAATAATAAGCATAAATCGGGTTTTTGAGGTATTAAAATTATCCAATTTGTATAACTAACTGTTTTTATTTTTTATAAATCTTTTGTAGGATTCCAAAAGATCCCATACTTAGAAAACCATGGTTAAGGGAAAATTATAATCCACAAACTAGAGCTGCCGTTTGTGAAAAACACTTTAAAGATACCGATTATGAAATAAATGTCCATGGAAATGAAGTGCTCCAAGGGGGAGCAATACCATCAGTATTTAATTTTCCATCTCATTTAAGAAAATGAGTCGAAGAGCGGAGACCTTTAATTGAAAAGCTTGATAATGATGGTAAAGAGAGTAAGTAATTCTTATATTTGTGTACAATTATTAGAATTATAACAAGTCCTGCCTATGATTATACGGACTTGAAATTTTATAATAGGCTTAAAAGTGGAATACAGCCATGATACTCCTATGGCTGTTGAAGTACTGCCAAATCCAAATGTTTCTGACGTTGAATTAACCAAGGTAGTAACCAATTCAGAACGCCACTTAACTGTTTCATCCAGTGATACATCTACAAGTAGGAAAAGGAATCTTTGCCCAAGGTATGTTGAACTAATAAGTTGACTGAATTCATTTAGAGAGTGTAATTTGTTGACTATCTATCTGCATGTTAAAAGTTTTAAGTATTATTTATTATCTCAATATTTTTATTTTACTTTTTATTATTATTTTTTTAGAGCGAGAAGAGACCCATTTTATTTTGGAGATTTTAGGAAAACTGATTTAAACTGTGAAGAAAAACGAAAACGCTTCTCGGATGTTGCTCAAAATACAAAAAGCTCAATAAATTTTATGAATGTAAATTAGTTAAGAAGACCAAAGCATAAAATGAAAAGTTTAAATACTTTGTTAGAAGAGCTTGTTAAAAGGCAAAAGCAACAGGAAGTGGTAGTTTACTTGAAGCGTAAAGCAGTTTTTCTTCATTTTAAGCATCCAAATAATATTTTTTTGAATAAAACTTGAAGATAATTAAATCTTGAACAACATTCCATGAAACATTTTTTTGAAAAAATTCATAGTTTTTTACCTTAAATATGTAGTGTAGTAAGATTTATTCAACTATTTGAAAACAAATCAATAGTTTTTATTTAGTGTATGACATGACTGTCAAAAACTTGACATGTATGGTGTGTGAGGAAGTATTATGCTAGCCACAACGCATTTTTTCTATATAGTGCTTTAATTTTTTGCATGAACGTATTATGCAATTAATAAGATTAAGTTCAAAAATTATTTTAATATTCGGTTACACCACATTAAAACAACAAAGAATTCAATACAAAATATGATAAGACAGCACCTCACATAAACTATAACATTACATTAGTGATTACATAGTTTATTTACGATAAAAAGACGATGATGTCATTTTTAGTTACTTTCCTGCTTATCAGAATAAATATTAATTTACCAACCATGAATACAATTTATCCTCAACAGCCAGGGCAATTTACAGCTAACGGGTTGGCAAAACTTCAAGATGTTGTCAAATCAACTGGTAAAATTCCCCAGTTTGTTTTGACGTTTATTGACATTCGATCATCGTCTAATATTCACAAGTTTTTTTGGTACTTTTAAATTAATTGCTTCTTTAAGATTAAAGAAACAGTTATTTTCATAACTAATTATTCAGGCAAATCTGCAGTGTGTGGTTAATAAAATGCCGAAGCAGCTGAATAGAAAATGTTAAGAGATGGTAACATCTTTGTTGAGCTATTTTGAACGAGAATGCTGAAATGGGGGCCCGCTTCTCCCGCTTCCTGCTGTAAGAGACGTAAGTAATAGTATTCGCTATTTGTATTCATCATTATTATTATTATTGTTACATATTTAAATGTAAATGTATTTAATGTTAGGTTAGGTTAATTAAACTTGATAATATATTATTCTTTCATAAATTGAAGTAGTTATATTGTAGAGAGTTGCAGAAGCTTTACAACTTAGCGTTACCACTGTTAACCGTATTGCCGCCAAGCATAATAGAGGTGAACAGCCTAAAAGCCCACCTAAAAAGAGACAACGCATAAAACCTACTGTTGAAATTGATAACTTTGATCAAAATGCTTACCGAAATGTTATATACGAAATGTATGCAAACAGTAAGTATATTGAATTTACTGTTTTATTTTATTCACAATTAACTAACACAATATTTTTTCAGAGGAACACATAACCTTGAAAACTTTAAGAGACAAACTCCAGGAGCGTGAACTCTTTAATGGTTGTTTAACATCACTCTGGAAGATATTGAAAAATATTGGATTCAAATACCAAAAAGATGATCCTCGTCGTGGTTTAATGGAGTTGCCACATATTGCAATAAAACGTGTACATTTTCTACATGAATATGTCAAGATAAAATGGAAAGGTTTATATCAATTTGTATTTTTGGATGAGACCTGGATATTTAAAGACGATAGTACTGTTGGACGTTCTTGGCAAGATTCTAATCATAGAAGCGTGAAAAAAACCAAAATTGGTGGTCTAAGGTAATTGAATAATAAAATTTAGCAATTAATTTATGATGTACTAACATTCCTGCCATTTTAAGACCTTTTCAAATATTTACTAGTCACACTATTTTATTTAAATCTATATAATTATTAATAGCTGTTTTGAGCTATTAAGTCTATCTAGGAAACCTAGTAGTAATTTGTTATTTCCTTATTGTAGGTATATAGTATTGCATGCTGGTTCCTCTTCTGGATTTATTCCTGGAGCAGGGCTGGTTTTTTCTTCCAAAAAACAAGATGGTGATTACCACGGTGAAATAAACCGAGAAATTTCTTTGCATTGGTTTGAATACCAGCTTTTAGTGAACTTGGAAGAACCTGCCACAATTGTAATGGATACAGTGATCAATAAAGTACCAACAACAGCTATCAAAAAGGCTGATATACAGAACTGGTTGATACAAAATTATATTCCTTTTGAAAATACTTTCCTCAAAACCCAATTATTGAATTTAGTACAATGGTAAGTTGATATAAACATTTTTCAATATATTATGGTAATACTTAGATAACTTATTTTGTTTAAATATATGCATTTTTGTAGGAATCAACTACCAACAGTATATGAAGTTGACATATTACTTGTAAAATATGGTCACAAAGTGCTTCGACTTCCCCCTTACCACTGTATGTTCAACCCAATTGAACATATTTGGGACATAGTTAAAAAAATTCATAGAGATCATGTGGGAACTGATGGATATCTTCTTCAACAAAATAAGCAATAGGTGTATGGATAAACTCTTTAGAAAAAGTGACTCCTGGTATTTGGTCAAAGACAGTAGAGCAGACTGAAAAAATTATACAAGATGGATGGGATAGAGAAGTTGTATTTGATAGACAGGATGTGCCTCCACTTATTATTAATTTTGACAGTGACAATGAAGATAGTGATGATTTTGTAGTGGAGTAGTGGAAATCTTGTGTTTTATTTTTTGTATTTTTTTATCCAATTTGCTTTATTTCCACCTTTTCAAAATCACTAATAACTATTATTAAATTAATAAGATACAGTTATTTTATAATACACAAATTAAAACAACGACCACAGTATCTCTACATAAATAATACTGATAAAATGGGAGATTTTTTATTTTTATATCTTGTAACAAAATATTATTTTGTGTATCTATAATTTTCATTTTCATTCTATTTTTATTATAATAAATATAATAGATATTGTATAAAGAAATAATATTTAAATTTGCATGAAGATGATTACAGCTTGTATTGATACCTTTTAGCGTAAACCCTTGCAGTGCTCTTGAAGATGGTTCTAGAGAGCCTAAAATAAGATATAAGAACCTACAGTTCGTCATTCAACCCTCTTCTATGTAAAATAATTAAATGGTAATTCGAATATAGAATGATTGGTTACTGTTTCTTGTATCTTATCCATATTTTTTCATGAATAAATATTTATAATCAATTAATCAAGCCTATCATTCAAGCCTTTTATTTTTAAATAAATATTTTTGATTTACGCCCTACGAGGCACGGAACAATGAAAAAGAAGAACTGTCAATCTAACATCAGATTGACTTTTCTAGTTTTCGTTAAGCAAAGGAAAAATCTACAGCTTGGCAACATCACAATATTTTGTTTTGCAACGTCATCGTTTTTTTATCGTAAATAAACTATAGAATAGCATTATATACTTACTATCAAAAGTACTGTACCTATTATTATATATTTTTTGTATATAGTGCTTTGCGTTTTTAAGTAGGTAAATTGATAGGGCGACTGCTGGTGTTGGCCACAATCCTCATTTTAAATTTTGGAAATAAATTTGGTTTTAGTCTTCGCTAGTTTGTTATAAAAATAATACCTTTATTTAACGTTATATCGGAGACGAATAAATCCGACTATTAAATTTGTGTGGTACTAATGGAAGTTCACTTTTTCAAATAAAAAACCATCACAATTTTCTGTAATTCTCAGCAAAAACTAACATTTATAAACAAACAACTCCAAGTCTATGATAAACAATAACTATTAAAATCATTAACAAGTGTATTAAGGTAAGTATGAATTTTTAAATTTGATCAGTTTATAACGTTCTTCGCCGTTTTCTGATTTCCAGCTTCCATCTATCTCGATCGGTACATAGATTCTCCTCTATCTCTCTTGCTTGTATGTCCTTTTCTACTCCTTCTCTCCAACTCAACCTAGGTCTCCCTCTCTTCCTTCTGCCGTATGGCGTCCAATCCAGCACTTTTCTTGGTATTCTAGTTTGTTCCATCCTCTGTACGTGTCCATACCACCTAAGTTGATTAACTCGGATGTCTTCTGTTAAATTGTGTTTAGTCCCCATTATTTCTCGGATTTTCTCATTTCTGACTTTATCCAGCTTCGATTTTCCAGCAGCACGCCTCCAGTAATCCATTTCGGTGGCTTCTATCATTTTAAGTGCATTTTCCTTTAACGGCCATACCTCACTTCCATAGGAGACGATACTTTTAACTATACTGTTATAAATTTAATGTTTGTTATCCTTTGATATCGTTTTATCCCACAGTATATTGTTAAGTTTCCAAATCGCCTATCTTCCCAGGTTATTTCGGTATCTAATTTCTTCGTCCATGCTACCTTCGCAGGTGATGTGAACTCCTAGGTATTTGTATTTTCTTGTGTGTTTAATCTGTTCTTGTTGTTCTAGAAGTAAATTCCTTTGTTCTCCCCCAACGCACATATACTCGGTTTTTTTGACGTTGACCTGCAGTCCCCACTTGTCATATTCCTCCGTTAATTTTCGTGTCATATATTCTAGGTCTTCATAATCTTGTGCTAGGACAACTTGATCATCTGCAAAGCACAACGTGTATAGTATGTAGCCATCATTTAATGGTATTCCCATATTTCTACACTTCCCTTTCCACAACTTTAAAGCTTGTTCTAAATAGATTTTGAATAGAGTCGGCGATAAGCAGCATCCCTGCTTAAGTACTTTGTTGATGTTGAAACCTTTTGACATTGCATGCCCCTGCTTTATTTTACTGGTATTGTTTTTATATAGTTCTTGGACAGCCTTTATAAGCGTTACGTTGACGTAGTTATTTCTTTTGTTATTAAATAAAGTAATGTGATTATGTGAATCTTGTGTTTTTCTATAGTATTTGCAACACTTCCCAAAAATCCCTAAACTCAGTACTAGATATAATTTAACCTCTTTAATGTAAAGTTAAAAAAATACGCTAATGAGTGCATTTTTTGTGAAATATTTTATAGCAAACTTTATTATCTTCCACACAATAATTTACTATCATTCATAACATAAGTAGGTATTTAAGTAATACGCCATCTAAAATTGTTCATTTAATTTTTGAAATTAGTTTAATTAATTCGAAACAGCAACGACCCATTTAAACGTTTAATAAATTGCGGGCTGCTTGCCCGCCATAACTCCATCTCACTTTCAGACCTCTCATTCTAATGTTGACGGCACGAAGCGATCAAAGCATTTACGGGAGGGGGCGGGTCCATTTCTGTTATGTCAATGTTCCATACCAAGGGCGAAAATGAACATTCTAGCCCTAGAGTTAGAATGAAGCTACTCCATAATCAAGAACTACATCGGAATATAGAAATTCTATATTAGTCGTAGAAAAAAGACTTTCCTATACATGGTGGAATAAAATCCATTCATATTTATGACAATGAACAGATTCCTGAACAAATGCAGGATGCACAGGATCAGTGTATAATTGATACATAGTTGAACTTAATTTTTTTAATTTTAATAGACAAGATCAATTAGGTTTACACAATCACAATAAAACATGAATTACAAATATTCTTCTTTTGGATTCAAAATGAAAGTTAGTGAGGTTATAGATATATTTTCCCTCAAACTGTCATTAAACTATGGTAGTCGGTAAATGTAAAGTGAAAGCAATATAAATCAAAAATGGTTAATGATGACGTCCTTACGACGTGGTTGCCCCCCACCACCTTCACCGATATTACTCTAACCGGGTTTAACGGAGAATGTGATGCAAATGAATTGTTGCCAGGGATGCTATAGTCAGTCGGCACAATCGTGCCAGATTCGGCACAATTGCTTATTTTCTGGCACGTCGGCACCCCATTCAACATTCTGGCACAATTATTGATATAACGTAAATCACCTCGTAAATATTAGGAAATATTTTTTTAAATTTACGTGCGCGTGATAGTCACTGCTACTAACTCATATATCGACAGGACTAATCGAAATCGACAATAATGACAGTTGACTTATGTTTGACAATTTGACCTGCCTAAGGCCACACCCACCCCTTTACAAATTACAGTTATTTTTATTCTTATTTACATGTTACATGATATGCGGAAAAGAGACACAAACATAAGCCGAATTGAAATAAATTGAAATACAAAATATATATTTTCGAAACCTTAGATTCGGGAGTCGGTTTTATGTGATTTGAATTTCAAATTTAAAAATTAAAATCGTTTATTCTATTCGTTATTGGTTTCTATCTGTTATTTTGTTGTTCAGTTGGAAGTTGGAGAGTCTGAAGAGAGCTCAGCTGCTGTTTGTTATTCCCATTGTTTGATTTGTTGAAATTTTTGCCGTATTGCTGCTACACAGTTCTACATACAAGTACTTTGATTGAATATGGATAGGTAATTATAATAATAAATTATTAGTATTATTAATATTATTATTATGGTGTGTAAAACTCTCCTAAATTCGATTATTTTGTCTTTTGTAGATTCTTAATTAAGTTAAAAAATCCAAATCCCATATCAACCCAAGCGAGCACAAACACATCTACTACTATCAGTACAACTAATAGTACCATTTCAAGCAGCACAAACATCACAAACATAAACGGCACTAGAACTACTTCTACAGTTAGTAACACTAATAGTCTTAGTAGTGCCAGTGCTCTCAACAGTTGTAGTAGCGGATCTAATGTTATGTGTTCTTCTGACATTAATGAAGAGGCTCCCATCAGGTTTCACAGCATTGACATTCAGGCATCAGACTCAGGCAATGAAGGGGGTCTATCCAAACACCATTCATATGCTGAAAATGTAGAACCTCCCAAAAAGAAACGAAAGAATTATAAGCAAAAGTTTAAGGCCAGTTGGCAGGTAGAGTATAATTTTATTACCTACAACAAAGAAACTAACTTAACATTTTGCAATGTTTGCCAACTCGCAATTCAAGGCAGTAAATATCACATTAAGAGACATGCTAAATCTAAACAACATGTTTTAAAATATAATGCAAAAGAAAGAACACCTCAGATTAAAAATTTGTTGAAATCTGAAGAGAAATTATGTCTAGACAAAAAGATTCGTCAAATGGAAATTAAAATAGTATCATTTCTGTGCCAAAATAATCTTCCTTTTACATAGACAGACAATCTTGTCAATTTAATTAAAGACTGCATAGTTGACTATGATGCTGTAAAACATTTAAAAATTAAAAGACGAAAGGCTTCTCAATTGGTTGTTGGTGTTTTAGGCCCTTTCGCTAAGGAATATATTTGTGAGAAATTAAGAAAGGAAAAATTCTCAATAATTATAGATGAAACAACAGATATCGGAACAAAAAAGAGTTTGGTTGTTAACGCAAGGTTGTATGATAATGAGAGTAAAAAAGTCCAAGACCATTTTGTTGACTTAATTGAAGTAATTGATTCAAAAGCAGAATCACTGTTTTTGTCCCTAAAAAAATTTTTTACTGACAAAAAAATACCTTTTAATAATGTTATTGGCTTTGGAGCTGACAATGCGAATGTAATGATGGGTCAGTTTAACAGTGTCCAGCAAAAACTCTCTGAATTGATACCGGGTATAGTGGTCAAAGGTTGTGGATGTCATTCTCTCCATTTAGTGGCATCCTATGCAGCAAAAAAACTTCCTAGTACAGTTGAGCAGTTTGTTCGTGATATTTACAATTATTTTAGCAACAGTTCCAAACGTACTGAAGAACTAAAGGAATGTCAAATATTTGCAGAAGAAAAACCACATAAACTGTTACATCCTAGTCAAACCAGATGGCTATCATTAAAGGTGAACATTTTATTTTTACTATTTTTGAAATTGTTTTGAAATTATTTTATTTTTTTCAGTCAGTTTGTGAGAGAGTCCTGGACCACTGGAACTCATTGATTTTATATTTTCAAAGAGCTGCTTTAGAAGACAACTTGCCATCAGCTACTTCCATTTTAAATTGTCTATTAAATCCTATATACAAGCTTTATTTACAATTTTTAAATTTCAACCTTGAGAAGATAACAAGCTTAAATATTGAATTTCAATCAGAAAATTCAAAAACTCCATATTTTTTGCAAAAAATTAGGGCACTTTATAATGGAACTTTAAAATGTTTTATGAAAAAAGCATTATTAGATGTTGCAAATCAAGATATGGACAAAATAGTATTATCAAACCCAAGTAACTATATGGATATAAAGAATGTTTATTTTGGAGGGAAAGTAGATGCTTTTCTTAAAAATGTAGAAAATGTTAACAAGGTTGATCCAAATGAATTGCATTCTTTTAAACTTAACTGTTTAAGTTTTTATATTGAATTAGCTGGTCAAATAAAAAAGCGTTTTGACTTTAAGGATAAACATCTAAAATTTGCTGAAAATTTCATTCCACAAATTGCATTATCTGGAAATGTCATTGCAATATCGGAATATATCGATTTATTCCCCTGTTTAAGCCCCTTGGATATTGATAAGGTAAATTTTGAGTGGCAGCTCATACCTGAAATTGAGTATCTCAAAAACTTTACTGATCTATCTTCATTTTGGTATAAAATTAAAAATATCAAAAACGAAAACGGCAATTATATGTTTTCAAATTTATTTGAAGTTGTCAAATGCGTTCTTATTTTACCTCATTCATCTGCTTCTGCAGAACGTGTTTTTTCAGAATTGAGCATAATCAAAAATAGGATGAGAAACAGGCTTTTAGTAAATACCTGTAGTCATATTATTGCAGTAAAAAAATTGTTATCACAAAATAAGTGTTTTCCTATCGATAATTCGCTTATTGTTGATATACGAAATGTACAAACTGAGATAGATTCTGTTACTGTTAATGAACCAACTACTTGATTTTTTAGTCCATAGCACGCTTATACAGGGTTTTATTTTTATTTTGACATTTACTTTACAGAGTTTGTTTACAAAATTTTTTTATATTTTAAGAATATTAAATTATTGTTAAATCTCATTACTAAACTGGAAACTAAATCTAGTTTTTTGTATATAACGTTTATTAAATCTTTTTAAATAACTCGTTAAATAATTGCTATAGGTGGATGTAAACTGTTGAAATATTTTTTTAATTTTCTTATTAAGGTATAATACCTTTTTATGTTCCTATTCTTATTTTTCTGTTACCTGAAAAGTACCTAATAAATAAAATACTTTTAAGTTTCACAATGTGCTTTTTTTCAAAAGTTTATGTGGAAATTAAAAATGTAAGTGTCTAAATAAGAATTTTAACCAAATGCAGTGACGTCACAAGTTAAATTTTTACGCTTTGTATAGTTATTAACGGTCAGTCGTCAGTCAGAGTTGTAGCACACATGCGTCAAAATCTGGCACCATTTTTCAGTAGAAACTAGCACAATAATTTTTGAGGTTATAGCATCCCTGATTGTTGCATAGTAAGCTTCATTCATAGTGGTTAAACTAAATAAAAAAATGTATCCTTTGAAATCTGCACGCCACTGTAAGCAATCTAACAATTTAGTCCTAACCAAGCACCTTTTATTCTATCATAATGTTTTCTATAGGCAAAAAGAATGATAATTGAACTTATAATGAAATCATTGCAAAATTTTAGTGTTACAAAAACATTAACTGTTCAAAATAATTCTTCCCAGGTGGTATATAAAACTGAAAAACATTCATTATAAACATGAGTTTCAGTTTTAAAACTTTGGGAAAAGACCGTACGTTTTATAAAAAAAATTATGCGAAATGGGAACAGTAAAGTTTAGAGATGAGTACGTTATTCAGAATGATATTGTAACATCTCAAGGACAAGGAACCGCCTTAATTTAATTCGGAGAAGGAATCAGTTCGTTACATTAATAAATTTCAAAGCAATTACTAACATGTACGTTTCACTATACTTTTTTAAAAAAATAACCTCTGATATTCTAATCAAAGTAGATTCGTATTAAGAATTACTGATAAAAATATGTCCGACCTTAAAAATATCCGTTGCCGTAAGTAGTAAGCGCAACAATGAGTAATAATTATAAATTTAGGTAACTAGGACGAATTTCAAAGTTTGTTGCAAAAAGTATGAAATTCTATTATAATTCTTAAACAATTAGAAACCATGCGCTACATTTTTCTGGCATTAAGTTTCACGAATCTATAGGTATTTATGTTCTAAATTTATCGAGGCTATTATTGAATCATTCGAAATTAATTAATTATTGGAATTAGATAAAAACAAACAACTTACCAGCATTAAATACTGCAATACACGCAAACAAAATCACTAATTTTGCCATTTTATTTAATTTTTTGTGCGAGGAAGCAATGTTTTATTCTAAAAATGGAATGGACTGTGCGGTTATTTAGAATTTAGACGTCGAACGTAGGCGATACAAAAATATAAAACCGGTTAAACCAATCGAAAAACAACGACGAGAATTGAGAACTAACTGTTTTTGGTGGGAGATAGAAACTTGGAAACTTCGTGCGCAGTAAATGTTAAACGACAAGGACGAAGTTGGTGAAGAATAATGAGAATTAAAAATTCCACAACATACAGAGAACTATATTTTGTCTACACATTTCATTTACAAAATTGAAGAGTAGGTTAAATTTGTTGGTATTTCTGTAGCGTGATTATTATTTTATCTATTTTTAAATTAGAAAAACCATATTAAGAAACCTGAATCTTACCACTAAATCTGAATACCTACTTAGTTAATTATTGTTGTTCTTCATAATTAACACAAACTTAATATAATGATATGTAATTTTTTTAAATAAATAATAGGCCATTGAGAGTTGGTTTCATATCGACTACATCATTTGAACCGTGAGTCATTGTAGGGTTTTATTAATTATTACCATCTGCTTAGGGCCCGATCTAGCTATTTAGCCGCCCTTTATGTATGTTGCAGGCCAAACTGTGTTTTAGGACAAACTAGTTTGTCCTAGGGCAAACTAGTTTGTCCTGAGTGCGTTCGGATAAACTAGTTTAACCTAGGACAAACTAGTATATCCTAGGACAAACTAGTTTATCCTAGGAAAAACTGATTTCGTAGTGCTTGATGCAATTGATGCACACTTGCCGGTACCTCATATCTCTTGTCTGGCAGTTATTTTTTTAGGTTTGAACGGTTTTACCGGATATTAATATTTAATATTTCAGGCCAAACTGGTTTTTCCTAGGACAAACCAAATAGTTTGTTCTTATGATTTTGAGAGAAGGAAATAAAAAAAAATAATTACCGAAAATTTCATTTATGACTGAAGTAATCAATTAGTTGTTTTAAATGGCGTAATTGTCAAATAAAGTAAAATCAAATAAAAAGTTATCACTATAGTAATACATAGTACAAGAAGAAGCCTACTTGTTGTTACAAGATGTGCTCTTGTGACATTTTGAGTTGCACAAGATCTTCTTTTTCTTGTATGGGCATCTATTAGATGAACAACTTTTCACACAGCTACACCTGATGAATCCTTGCCCTGACCCCACAGAATGTTTAATTGCTGCCGTTCGTAATGAAATCTCTATTTCATTGTTGACATCTTCTTGCAAGATGATTTTTTGCGGGCAAATGTCAAATTGAGATCTGTAAAAAGATAAAAGACAAACTTACTAGTCATTATTTTATGGTCAAATATTTAATATCTTAAAAAACATCAAAGGATGCTAGCGGCTGTGTATTGAATATCGAAGAAATTGAAGAATTTTGTATTATTTCAAAAATTTAATTTCATTTAGGCATAACGCGTTTTCGATTCTATATTACGCATAATCATTATGAGTGCATTACTTGTCAGAAAGTAGGAAACGTCAAAAGCAACATTGCTCACAAAAATTAGTAGACCAAACACATTTAAAAATACAAGATGCCAGCTGGTTTAGCTTTTGTTAAAATAGCATCTTGTATTTTTAAACGTGTGTCGTCTACTTACTTTTTTGAGCAATGTTGCTTTGGACGTTTTATAGTTTATGACAAGTAATGCACTCATGATAATTCTGCATAAAGAATCGAAAACGCGTTATGCCTAAATAAATTGAAATTTCACCCGTCATTCAAAATTCTTTCATTTCTTCGAGATTAACTATTTAATATTTTAAGTAGAAAAAATATTCAATATTATTACCTAGTATACAATCTCTGCAGAACGCCATGTTTTGTGCCTATTTTGTAAAGTCCATCATCATTTACTTGAAGTACAATACCAATGATATTTCTATGTTCCCCTCTCCCTTTGTCTACGTCGGGTATTGGTACAGTAACATTATCTCCTAGTTTGGCTGGTTGGTGTAATTTATCAGAGGATGACCTCATCCTTTTAGCTTGTTTCTCTAAATTCTCTTGAGCTATTTTGCGGGCGTTTTCAATACGTTCTGCTGCAAGGTTCTGAGTATCATGGTTCTCCGTCTCTTCAGTGTCATAATGATCGACAATTATTACTTGATCGTCAATCATTACTTGATCGCCAACAATATCATCTTCTTGATCCACAAGTTTTAGTAGATCCTCCTCATCATGAATATTTTCAATCGTTTCAGCGGGCAATGAGCTGGTTTGGATTCCAACTCTAGGCTCGATTCCAAACATTGCTTTGTAGGGTGATTGTTTGATTCCTGAGTGAAGCGCTCTATTTTTCACGAATTGGACATATTTCAAGCCTTCAGACCATTTGGAGGAGTTATTGTCTTTCAACCAGACAGCAATCATGTTTTCAACGTCTTGATTGGCTCTGATTATGTCTCGGCTTTCCGTGAACAAATTTCAGTTCTGGCCATAGACTGGCTAGCTCAGTTATAACATGGTTAACAAATTCTCTTCTGTTATCAGATTGTAGAATGCAAGGAGCTCCAAAAGTTAGAAAAATATCATTCAGGTGGTAGGCTACCTCTTCTGCTCTCTTGCTTTCTAATGGGCGAAGTAATACGAATTTAGTGAGATGATCCTGGTAGACCATGATGAATTTGAATTTTCCATCTGATTGGCTCTGATAATCAATTAAGTCCACCTGGCATCTACTGCTCATTTCAGAGTGAAGAATTGGTTTGGATACTAATCCTCTCTTCCTATTTGTTCTCTTTTGTTGGCATGTCTCACACATTGAAAGATAAAGAAGAATCATTTGTTTGGTGATGTTTGCATATTTCTTAGATGTTTCTGCCAAAAGTCTGTCTCTTTCACCATGCCCTATTGCTACAAGTGCAGTATCAATCACATCATACAACTCATTCACAGTGAGATAGTGTTTGATAGTTCCTTCGGACCGTGAAACTATTTTTTTGACGTTTCCAATGCTAAGCATACCAAACCTCTGTAATTTCCTTTGTTGTATTGGGGTCCTTTTCTCTTAGCTCTCAGCCTCCCCCCCCCCTTCAGAAATAAGCTTTAAGTACTTTTCATTTGTAAGTACGTTATAATGAGTCTCTTTCTTAGAGTCGTCTTGTCTCAAAACTTCTAAAAATTTCTGCCTGCACTGCTTTTGATCCATATTAGTTTCAAGTGGAAGGTACACTGGTAAAAAATAATAAAAAAAAATATGAAAAAGGGTTTTTTTAAAAACCACTCTTTATTTAAGAGAACTAAAGAGTAAAATATAATTTTTCGATCAAAAAAAGCATGGGCGCCTATGTACAAAATCTTGATGTTATTTTATACCGAAAAATTATTTTTAAATTCTTAGAACGCTTAAATAAAATAAAAATAAATGCCAAAGTGATATTGGACAGCTATATCGGATGTATTTCAACTCTTTGCAACTAAATATGGAAAAATATACAGGGTGTCATATATTTAAAAATAAAAAATTCTAGTCATTTCCGGATAAACCGGAGGTCGGCCATTTTTAATTTGTATGTAACATAATTGCAAATTTTGTTAAGTATTACCACCACGATTTTGAAAGCAATCCAATTACTCATTCAAAAGTTATAGGAGTGTCCCTAGTGGCTGAGCCACCCGGTATATTAAAAATGTTATTGGAATCTGTTTATTCGTTTATTTTTTACGATTTTTTAACTCTCTTTAAAACCCCCTTAAAGTACACCAATGAGTTTGATGTTTTTAAAAATAGAAAACATTGATCTAAATAAATATTTTTGGAATTTTTTTGCATCGGCCTCTTCTTTCTATTTTTATGAATTTTACAAATTTTAATCCCCCTTAAAAATCCCCTTGCTATGGTTAATATTAGATACACCATCAAACTAGACATAAATAATGAAAACGAGAAGAAACATTTGTAGATGCGTACACAAGACAACGAAAAACAAACTGCTACAAATTCACACGTGCAAACCTATAAAAAGTAAGTGTAAGACAATAGCGAGGTACAGATATGAGAGCATTATTTGCATCAAGCATTTCTAAATCAGTTTTTTCTAGGACCAACTAGTTTGTCCTAGGATAAACTAGTTTGTCCTAAGATAAACTAGTTTAGCCTGAAATATTAAATATTAATATCCGCCAAAACTAGTTCATCCTAAGTGCGTTAGGATAAACTAGTTTGGCCTAGGATAAACTAGTTTGTCCTAGGATAAACTAGTTTAGCCTGAAATATTAAATATTAATATCCGCCAAAACTAGTTCATCCCAAGTGCGTTAGGGTAAACTAGTTTGGCCTAGTAGAAACTAGTTTATCCGAACGCACTTAGGACAAACTAGTTTGTCCTAGGACAAACTAGTTAGTCCTAAAAAACAGTTTGGACTGCAACATATATACTAACACAAAATATCATCAGCTCCATTTACTACATTACCAATTGGAAATAATTTAACAGTAGAATCCTGACTTAAAATTATGAAGATTTAACCCAAAACACCTAAATAAAATGTAGCTGCTTACTGAGTTACATGGTGTTTTGTTTAAATTTAAATTTAAAGGATTTGTGCTCAGTACTTTAAACATATTTTACGTATCCATTTCATATTTGGTAGGAAGGGTAGACACACTATACACCTTACTAAATGATGTTAAACAAACGTTTCTGGCTACTACCAGAGGCGTACGGCAGAGGCAAGTGACTGGTTAATCGTTCCCAAATTCTACGCCCATGGAGGTATAGAAATTTTAGCACAATTTTTCGATTCTCCAATACTTTTCACATAAATAATGTACTAATAATGTGATACTGAACTCATAACTATAATGTCAATATTTCTCGAGATATTTTAAGTTACATGAAGCTGCACATTTTTTTTTTAAATTTTGATGTATAATAACTATGTCGATGATTTGGGCCAGTGGATTATTGCATTTAATACGCAAATGAAACTTTAATATGCATTAACAAAATAAAAATATTGAAATTTATTGATAAAAATAAAATAGATCTTCCAACTTTAAAATAATATCAAAATTATTTAGAAGTGTTTTAAAACAACTAAACTGATCTCTATTTTTAATTACAATCAGATAAGTGGCATTTGATGAATACTTTTTCAGTATCATTTATTTTGAGTAGGTAGTTTTGGCTCTGGTCTGAACTAATTTGTTTTATCTAATGGGGTGCTGTCATTGCTGTTATAGCCATAGAGTAGGGATGGCAACGATATATCGATATATTCAATATATCGATATTCTTTCAAATATATCGATATATAAATATCGATGTAATAGTTTCGATATATCGCAAAATATATCGATATTTTAGTGTAAATACCTATATCAAAAAACTAATTAATTGCAAATTGCACACACCACAATTTGGCGAAATTTCAATCTAGTTTGTTTTATCACCAACATTCGTTAAATTTCTTAGCACCATCTAGCGTCGAGAAGCGCAAATAACTTAGTAGGTACCTGTATTTGATACGATAGGTACCCGAATTATCGGCTATAATCGGGATTCCTTTGAATTACTTCAACGGAATTAAGTTCTTTCCCGAAAATTATTGTCGGGGAATACCCGACCAAAGTTTATAAATACACCTCAACAAATATTTTTTCTGTAATCTGCAAAGAGCTTTGAAAGTGTTTGCTGTGAATAAATGATAGTGTGTTCAAAAGTTTAGTGAAGTTTAAATTAAAATAAACTTGATTTATCACATAAATTTAAAGTGACTGTTGGTCCTGAAAATATGGCTCCTCCAAAAAGTAACATTTGGATACATTTTCAAAAAGTTACTCCAAATACTGCTAAATGCAATTTGTGTGCTAAGGTGCTGAAGGCTTCGGGCAATACAACAAATTTGAAAACACATTTAAAACAAAAACACTCCTCCATCTCACAACATTTAACTGAGGAGAAAAAGGAGACTGATGAACCAAAAAAGAAAAAACGTCGATCCCAACCCGAAAGTCGAATGGATGTAGAAACGCCTGGGACTAGTAGTTCACTACATCAAGATGAGGTATGAGTAATAGAACCACAATTGTTAATGAATTTATTAGTTAATATTTCTAGAAAAAGCTGATCGCTTCACAAGAAATTGATGATGACGATCATTCATCAACTTCAACAATGCCGGTTTCTGAATATGATGTTGAACCAAGCACAAGTACAGAAAAATCAAGCTCATTATACAAGCAAGCTACAATTGTGTCTATACCTTCAAAACAATTTCATCTTTCAAAGGTAAAGCTAAAGTTTATAGTACTTTCATGAATGTATAATTTGTTTTTAATTTTAGATGGTGGCTGCTCTAAAAATGTGGAACTAACAGAAGCATTAATAAAATTTATTGTTTAGGATAATTTGCCATCCAATATTGTAGAAGGTAAGGGTTTTCTGTCTTTGATGAAACAAGTGGCACCTTTATACAAAGTACCAACCAGAAACACCATCAAAAATAATGTTGATAGAAAGTTCGAAGTGATTTCAACAGCATTTAAAAATATATTGAAAAAATCGAAATATTTCACAATTACGACGGATATATGGACTGCCGATATGCAGACCAAAAGTTTTATGGGCATCACTGTCCACTTTGTAGTTGAACATGGCATGAGGTTAACATCAGCGACAATAGGTATTGTTGAATTATCAGAGTCTCAAACGGCAGACTATATTGCTTTAGAATTGGGCAAAGCTCTTCAAATTTGGGGAATTGATACTAATGATGTTGTTGCTGTAGTGACGGACAATGCAGCCAATATGGTCAAAGCTATGCATGACAAATTTGGGAAAAACCGACACATCCCATGCTTCGCACATACCCTCAATTTGGTGTGTGAAAATTCACTTACAAACACAGAAGGTTTGAGTATTATTATTGACAAGATACGATCAATAGTAGTATGGTTCAAAAGAAGCGTTAAGGCTAGTGATCAATTAAGAAAAATACAAATCGATGCAGGAACGCTAGAAGGAAACATTAAAAAAACGATTTTGGATGTCAAAACTCGCTGGAACTCCACATATTACATGATAGAGAGATTTCTACTAATGTCATCTATGGTTAGCAATATTTTGTTTTCCGATGTTAATGCTCCAAATATGATTACTGCAGCCGAAGTTGTGCATTTACGAGAAATATGCAAACTTTTAAAACCACTAGAAAGGATGACAGTTGAGATAAGTGGCGAAAATTACCCCACAATAAGTAAAGTAATACCAATGATTGGTTGTCCGATAAACCAGTACAACAATTATTCGCCGCAGTATGAAGTAGGTAAACAGTTGAAAACAACATTATTAAAAGAAATCAAAAAGAGGTTTGGTGCTATTGAGAAATCTAATATACCAGCTGTTTCCACAATATTGGATTCTCGATTTAAACAAATAAACTTCAGGGATCCTCAAGCCCTGGGCACTGTGATGCGACACATCAAAAAAGAGATCGCGACTTTCCAAAGCACTTCTTCTTCATCAGAATCTTCTGATTCGGATACTGAAGAACCGGAATTTGATATATGGGCGCACCATAAAAAATTAGCGCACACTAAAAAAGTGGGCAAGGGAAATCACATAAAGATAGTGAACTCAATCAATATTTAAGTTTGCCAGTTAGAAACTTGAAAGACCATCCCTTGGACACCTGGAGCGAAATGAAATCGGTATATCCCAACTTATTTAAAGTGGCGGCAAAATATTTTTGTGTTGTAGCAACGTCGGTCCCCAGCGAGAGGCTATTTTCAAAAGCCGGAGCAACAGCTACTAAAAGTCGAAACCGTCTCACGGGTCACGGGAAGTTGACTTTCCAAATTATTATTTTTGAGCTCTTTGCCTGATAACTTGCATTTGTGGAATTGATGTATTCACCTAATCCACAAAATCACAAATGCAGGCAGACAGTCTACTTTCTGTTAGACATTTAATTGTAAACTTTCCTAAATTGTAATAAAAAATAGATTCTCATTCTTTTGTAAAAACATGCAATTTTGTAGAACACTTTTAACAGTTTTAACTTGTACTTACTTAATAAAAAAATACACTTTTTTTTAATGTATTACCTTTCAATATTCTCTCAGTACCTACTTTACGTTTTAAAAACTTTAGATTTGAATGATTTGAATATAATAAAAAAATATTTTTGATAATATCGATATTTTTGTTTATAATAAACAATTTTGAGAAAATTAATTTAGGCAATAAATAATAATTATTATAATACTAATAATAATATTTTTTTATAGGTAGGTGAAATCCTTCATGGACTGACAGCGAGTCGGCGACTGCCCTTCGTGTCGGACTCTTACCGACTAAAATACCCTTCCTTTCTTCTTGTTTTGGTTCTGTTCCGGAACTTCCTTTTGGTATTACTTCGGAACAGACGTTTTCTAGACGTTTAAGGCCTTCTTCCTCATTGTGCACCTGTTTATCGCCTAATTTGGTTCATTCATTTTCCCATTCTCGGTTTATCTCCTTTTGTTTGAGAACTTGAGTGATGTACGTGGTGACGGTACTCCAGTTCTCCCCCGGTTGAAGCATCTTGGCAACGGCTGTCTCCTGGCTCAGTTCTCCGGTCTTCTTCGTAACTTCTCGTCTGAGGTGCTCCCATTTTGGGCATGCAAAGAAGGTGTGCCTTGCGTCCTCATCCTCCTTGTGGCAATAAATACATGTGGCCTCATTCACCTTCCCTATCTTCTTCCAGTATGAACGGTAGTAGCCGTGTACTGTCACAAATTGTGTCAGGTAATAGCCAACCTCGTCGCGTTTCCTCTCCATCCATTGCCTCACGTTTCCAATCAGGGTGGCAGTCCATCTTCCTGTTTTCTTGAGTCCATCTTCTTTGCCAGTCCTGTTGAGTTCGATACCGTTCTTCTCTTTTGATGGTGTGCGGTGAATTCTCCCTCCTGCGAAGGTATATTCGTTGACGCTCGTCTGCCAGTATATCGATGGGGATGACTCCTGCAATCACCTGATCAGGCGCACCCGACACCGTCCTATACGCACTGCAAATCCTTAGGCATCCTCTCCTTTGTACCGCGTCCATCCTTGGCCTTTATTTTTGGAAGCGTAGTGCTTTTGCCCAAACGTCTGCTCCATACAGCATAATGGCATATGCTGTTCGTATGCTTGGTTATGATATCCTGTTAGAGAAAAATAGTAACAAACTGAATTTATTCGTTTCTTTCTAACACGCGCGATTCGTATTCGCTTATTATATTTTTATAGTATCTTTATTTTAACTGTAATAATCTAAGCTGACTTTAGATTGTCTATCTCACCATGCCTCTCTCTAACTCACTTGTAATGCCATGTGCCTCTTACAGTTTTCCGTTGACTATGCGGCGATTATTGTTTTACGATATAATTAAATGAGGAATGCTTTCTGTTATTAATAAAAAGGAAAATTGTAGGGGCACTTATACTTTGAACGTGTAGATTGAAAATGAAGAGAGGGGATAGAAAAAAATATATAATTTCAGGAGCGTAGTAATTACGGTTTACTCTCATAACTACAGAGTATGTACAGTGTTGAATTATTGAGGTGCAATAATGAATTATTTCAAAAAGTAGTATATTAAATGTCAATATCTTCGAATTATTGTTTTTCATATTATAACCATTGATATTATCAAATTTTCAACCTATTTTTAGAATCTTTATAATGATTGAGGTGATATTTGTTATGATACCCTGTTAAAGATAATAGGGGATACACTGAATAGGGTAGAAGCACCATTTGTGGCTAGTTTAAGGCATGTTTAAAAATTAGAAAATCGTACAAAAACGCTGAATAGATAATTTGCGGTGAATATTGAATAGAGCTAAGGGTTGTAGTATTTTTTTTAAATACTTTATATTTTCTAGCCTTAACTATAAGAATATATTTGTGATTTGCCGATAAAAGTGAACCTGTGAAAATAATCCTCTTGTACCATTCGTGGTCACATTGGTCCTAATGTGGTCTTTTAAGGACCTGTTTTTGGCCACTAATGATTTAGAAAACAAAAGGCAGATCAAAAGTACATAACGAGGAAATATTTATTATTTTATTCATAATAGAATGAACAATTTTTATTTAAAAGCCCGATATTTATGGAGCTCGATGACGGAAAAGTAACTTCTCGAATTTTTTTTACGGGAGGTTGAATTTTCTCCATAATTTCAACTTCATCATACCAAATTTCATCCTTTCTTTCGGGCCATCTCCAGTCGTTTCCACAACTTTCCATTACATTAACTAATACTTGATTTTCCTTTAGATTCGTTATTATTCCCGGGAAAAATTGATCTTCGTATTTGACAATAACAAAATTATTGTTTTCTTCATTAGACTCAGTAATAAGCTCTTCTTTGCACTTGTTTTCTGGCAGTTTTTTGTCTTTTTCAATTTCGCCGGTGTCAATATCTTCAATATTTGATTGTACTTTTCGAAGCTCCACTTCGTCACATTGACTTTTTACAGTAGTTTCATCCTTATTAATATCTTCTTTTGCGTTTTTGGATGTGTC
The DNA here is from genome assembly GCA_963921935.1 of Galeruca laticollis. Taxonomy (NCBI): domain Eukaryota; kingdom Metazoa; phylum Arthropoda; class Insecta; order Coleoptera; family Chrysomelidae; genus Galeruca; species Galeruca laticollis. The sequence goes on from OY998176.1 coordinate 39,450,142, forward strand.
TCATTGCTTTTTCACTTCTATTTTTTTTCTTTCTACCTTTACATTTATTTTCATTTTCACGGATCGATATCTTCCGGTCTTGTCTTTTACGATTCTTTTCTTCTTTCTCTAATTCTTTTTGTTTCTCTTTAACCTCCGCAAGTTCCAACCACTTTTCAGATTTTAGAACGGAAGGCAAAATTTTCCTCTTCCTTTTATTTCTTGAAATATTTTCTTCACTTGCATATATGAGAATGTTACTCAAAATTTCTAATGGTTTTCTCTTGGGTGTTAAAAGGATACAGTTATCAGTAGGTGTAGAATTTGAAACAGAAGGAGAGTCAAGTAATCTGTTGACTAAGATACTGTTGTTTAGTATAGTTTGTGTGGTAACCTGAGTTATAGTTTCTTCTGATTGTTAAGCTATCTCTTGATCAATTAAACTTTCTGTCGTCTGATCTAAGAGACAGCTATTTTCATTAAAGGCCAATTGATCGAATTCCGGAAAATCAAACTCTACAAACTCGTTACCAAGTTTAATTTCTTCTAGAATAATATTCTCGGCGGCACAATCAATGGATTTTTCTTCGATTTGTGGGTTCTTCTTACAATTAAGGTCCAATTGGTTTTCACTGCCGTTGTCGAAATAATCGTGTAATAAAATATCACCATCCTTAAATTGCATCCATAAATCATACAAACATTTTCTGATGTGTATGTATGCTCTTTAAATTGTTTCAAGGTGTCAACTTCAATTTTAGATTCTAAGTATTGCAAATGTGTAAGCTTGGATTTCGTCTTATTGGATATAACATTTGGCAATTAATTCTTTCAACGTAATTTTAGAATAATCTACACTATTTGCAGAAAATGGATATAGACCACATGTCTTGAATCCGTTTTGGAGAGATTTCTTAAAATCAGTATTGTTTTTTGAAGCAGTAAAGGTATGTCAAATTTCTTAATACCCCTACCGTTATGAAATCTGAACATCTTGACTTCCGTTTTCCACTTGCTCTTCAATGGAAAAAAGAAACTTACATCTAATGGCTGAAGTATATGCGTTGTATTAGGATGTAGGCATACAACAATTATCTTATTTTCTATGCACATGCGACTTAAAGGAATGCTTAAATGAGAAAAGTGGCTGTCCAGAAACACTATAATAGGCAACTCAATTTTACTGTTTTTGATAAACGGTATGAAAACGTTAGAAAAATATTCAAAGAAGCATTTGGACGTCATCCATCCTTTTGGGGATTTCCCGATTCCCCATTCAGCTGGCACATTTTTAAAAGCCCTTTCAGGCAGACGATCGTATTTAAAAAGAGTTAAAGGAGGAGCCAAATGTCCTAATGCATTCGCTGTAATCAATGTTGTTATGTTTTCTTTGTCGGAGCTTGAAGAAGTATTGTACATGGGGCGACCTTTCTCTGCCAGAACTAGACCGCCTTTGGGACACAAATAGAATGAAGTCTCATCCATGTTCCATATTCTTTCCGGGTGTTCTAGAACATCTCGGTCATTTCAAGTGTTTCTTGAAACCAATGTCTAATTTTTTCTTCGGTGATTAATGATCGAGCTCTGTTAATGTATTCGGATTGTTTTAAAGATATTTGTGGACACCTACGTTGGAATAATTTAAACCATTTTTTAACCGGGGAATTTGCTTTGAATTGTGTTTTTAATTGGCATTCTTCTACTAACTTTTTGATTGAAAAGTAAAGACCTTCTTGACATATTGGAAATCCCATTTTGGCTGTCGTTTTAATCTAGGTTACTAACTGGTCTTCTACTGCCTTGCCTAATATCGGACTCCGTTCAATTTTGCCTGTAGCTTCGGGAGCTCCTCCACTTAATTTATTTCGAATTGTACGGGGGACTCCATATAAATTTCACGCTGTGCTAATTTTCATCCCTCCACGAATAGCGTTTAAAGTATTTTTAACTTGGTTGATACTGGAAAAACATTTTTATACTTCTCTTTTACGTGTTTTTTAGTTTTGCTTATTATTTTATAATTTTCAGCAGGTTCCTTCCTACTAGGGGCCATAGTCTGTAAAGGTATAAGTCCAGATTATTCCGACACGAAGGCATTATATATATATATATATATATATATATATATTATAATATATTTAATATTCTTAATTTATAATTGCCCCGCGTTGGGAGCCAATATTGTAATATATTTAATTACTCTGTGATGAATTTTAATTGTTTAATTTCAATGTAAACCTTCCTGTAAAGATAAATTTCAATTCACCTCACGTTATTGTATATTGTCGCAGCGACAATTCTTGTACATGCAACTTAAAAATTTATGTAAGAAATTTCAACTTTGACAGTAGTTGTCAAAAATATGCCCGGCTCTAATAAATATCAATTTAGTATTTCTAAAAATGAATTTATATGTATAATCGACCTATTACTCTTCTCTCAGGGTGGGATCGAACTGTTAAAAAAATTTATTATTCAAAATTTATTTAAATTTTTACGTATCTCCAAATTATCTGCTTCACTATTGTTCAGAACCTATAGTAACTGTATGTTTAATATTATAAAAGGCACTTCAAATATCTGATGACGTTTCCAATATTTCTGTCACTGAAAATTATCAACTGTCACTGATTTGATCGACAGTTTTATTTAATGAAAGTGTTTAATTTCCTGATATTATGTTATAAAAAGACTATATTGATTAGGAATGCGAAATTCTATATTATACTCCCATAATTATTACAAACGAAACAACAGTCGTAATTTCTACGAAACTTAAAATTACTACAAGCTATATGCTATAAATTAATCTAATGAAACACGTTTAATAATAATTCAAATCGTTGATTCAAATCTTGACGTGTATAAATGTCAAATACCAGCTTCACTCAAATTTGTCTAATTCAAAATTTTTCTTCTCTTATGTGAATTTCCTTATATGACTTATTAATTTTGTTTGCAATCAAAAATCTAATAGATGCATCTATGTCAAATTTTATTTAAGATAGGCCTTATTATTTCTCGAGAAATTATTGTAAAAAACTGGATCGGACTCACCAACTAATGACAATGACAACTCGTACAATTCTAAATGACCTTAGAATTCAGGATACCTTCTAAATTTTATTTAGAAATCTCGAACCACATTCACTACACACGATGCAATTCTTATTCGAATTATGCACGCACTGCCTTTATAATGAAATGGCTTTTGAATCTGGTTGTATAGATAGAGAACTTCTACTATCTACCACAAAATTGAGACAACTCTAATTATGATGTTGCCTCTTCGGGGATTCAAACACAACTGACTAAACTTTTGCAAAATAAATAAATCTCTTTTCCGTTGGTTACTGAATTTTCTTGTTTTAAAAAAAATTACTAATCTATGATTTTCAATAACAAAGTGAGATCTGAATTCTTTTATTACACTTGGAATGTTGCTAGCAGAGACCTCTATATTTTGAAATTCCAAATATTTTCAACAAATCATAATATGTTCTATCTATCATTAGATATATTCTACATAAATGTCATCAAAATTTGAAATGTCAAATTTGATTTTTCTACTGAATCTTTCAAAATTAGTGAATTTACATATAACACAGTGTGTATTAAAAGTATGGCAGCCAAATATAAATGAATTTCCTTATGCTCTATTTTTTTTTAAATTTAAAATAGAGGATCTGTATTAATATATATTGCAACAGTCTTATTTAGTTATTTTCAGTGTAATAATGATTAATAGTATTCGTGAAATAAGTCAAATTGATTTTTCCATCTTGTGCTTTATTAGATATCATTATAACGAATATTTGTAGAATTGTATAAAAGAAAGACATGTTTGAATCAATTATAGATACAGATAGTAAAAACAGTGAACAAAATCCTCGTTATATTACTGAAGAATTGTGTGTAAATAAGCAGTGGCAGTTGCGGAACAATTAATATTTCTAATTGTAATGAGAAATGGGATAGTTTAGTTTCTACATGTATCTGTGAAACTCACGTAAGCTACTGATGAAAGTCGTAAGCAGAGAACACAATGTTAATCAAATTTCAATTGAATAAAATCCCGTGTTGAGATTTATTTCACACATTTTCATCGTTAGATTGATTCATATTTTTGTAGATGTTGCATTTGCTATGTTAGTGCTTGCCTTATTGAGAAATTGTTATCCTTACGATAAATATGTGTCTTACGTACTGAAGATTTATGAGTCTATAGAAAGTTGTATTTGTGAAACACAATATTTCTGATTGTAGCGAGAAATTTGTTGGTGTAGGTCCTACACGAAGCTGTGAAACTCGCGCTAGCGTCTGACAAAAGTCTTCGGGAATCAGAAATAAGAATTGTGCTAAAAATTATTATAATTTGAAAAGAAAATGGTATATTCAATGCAGTTGTGTTATTAGTATTTTATCAGTTAATTTCCATGAAAAAAATCCTAGATCGAGATGTTTTGTCCAACATTTACTACATATTCATCACCAAGTTCATTCATACTTCTTGTATATATCGCATTTGCTCTGTCATTTCTTGTCTACCAATTTATTATTACGTGCCCAAACTACTTCTGAAATATTTTTCACAATATCCTTTCCATATTTTTTATATTCATTATATAGTCAAGTTTCGTGGTATGTTTTATTATGATTGTCAGTAATGAATATAGTATGCAACGTATTATTTGTCGATAGATAGATCTAACGTATAAAAATGGAAATCCAACTGTGCTGGATGCTTGTCGAATGTTAATGACAGCAACTTGTATATTTATCCAGTTATATTTTCCATGTGATATGTACAAACCTATGCAGAGGTTGAGTAAACCTTCAGGATTTTACCGTCACATAGTTCTATTTGGCTGTTAGTTTTACAGAAAGCTAAAAGTATAATTTATAGAATTATGTGCGAATATTTATGATGTTTTAAAATTTGACAGTATGCAAACAATCCTTTAAAAATTAAGTAGTTAAGTTAGGATGGGAGTTTGTTGAAAATGAAAGCTAGGTACTTGACATAATAATGAATGAAAAGAAATTTTTTGAAAAAAGATAATAGTTTAAGAAATAGTGGAGAATATTGAAATATTGACCAATTAATGACATGGGATTATATATTTTATAGTGTAGTAGTGTATGTATGTGTTCTATTCAAAAATTAAAAATAGAGATATTAAGAAATGAGAGCAAAAGAATAACTCATTTCGAGTCAGATTGTCATACTCTGGTGGATATAATTTTAAAGTATAAAGACATTGTAGAGTGTAAGAATGATGCAGTCACTTGGAAGCAAAAGATAAAAGCGTGGGAAGAAATTGCAGAGACATAATTTATTGACAACTGAGCCCAGAGCTTTTGAACAATTACGTTGTAAATTTGGTAATTTAAAAAAAGATAGTGTAGGTTGCAGGATATTATATAAATATAAAACACGTGTAGGAGATTTGGAAGAAAGAAGAGAACAATTTAAAAAAGGTTTGGTTGATTTTTTATCAGATTTAGAATCAGTGTACGTTGCAGAAGTTTTTTTTATCGTTTGACATTGGAGGTTTTTTTTGTAGATTGTAATTTAATATATGTTTTATAAGGTAATCTTAACATAGGGAAGGATAATCCAAAAGAAAGCAAAGATCTTTGTTTGGGGAATATAAGAGAAACAGTTCCTGAATAAGTAGAAGTTAAGAAATTTTGTTAGAAAATTTGAATATAAAATAGGTCAAAATATTGATTTAAAATTATTACTCACAAGTAATCGAGGTTAATCCTTAAAAAAATGTTTCAAAGGAGACCATTGCATGGAAACCACTCACTTTTTAAACTTTTGAAAACAACAAAATGTGAACTGTGTTGTCGTTCATATCACCAAAAACGAATAAAATGAATTTTGTATATAAGCATTATTCTTTTTTGAAAAGCAAAGAGAAGACGGCCTTGTGAACTAAAAAGTTGGTAAATGAATCTCAACTCAAAATTAGTTCACAACGAAAGAGAAAGTGATTAAAAAACAACAGTGTTGCATGGTAAAAAACATCAGTACAGAACATACTCGGTTAATCCTCTCACTATTAATTGCTATAACCGTTTGATGAGGGAATCATACAACCCAGGACATGAATAGGTAGATTAATTTCATGTCATTCCTCCCCATATCCTGAAAACCACTGTCACGAGCTGTGAAGATGATAATAGTCAAAAAGGTGTCGGCTAGACTAGCTGTTTTCCAATTTTTGTTCAAATCAAAATTGAGAATGTTTGAATAAATAATACTGAGCTTTTTTATGTCTGAACGTTTGTTCATGGCCAAAGGTTCATTGTTGATATATGCCATGTCTTAGAAATTTTTTTTAAAAGAATTACTTTCACAAGTCAAACTTTAGCGGCGTCAAATTTGAAATTGTGTCCTCTATCAAGGTGATGAGTAGCCAAAGCACAAGATTCCTTTTTTAATTTTATGTCGCTTTTGTGGGATATTATGCGATCTTTGAGTGGTCTTGAACTTTGACCAATATAAACCTGATCACAATTTCCACAATCAATTTGATATACTATGTTGGACTTCCAATCTCTATGTACTCTGTCTTTAGTTTTACTAAAATTTTGTAGACTGTTTTAATGGTTATATTAGCTATTACTAGATCTTTTTAATTTTACAGTATTTCAGTAATTTCAGTTTTGACTTGTGAAAGTAATTCTTTTAAAAGAAATTTCTTACAGATGGTATACATCAACAATGAACCTTGGGTCATGAACAAACGTTCAGACCTAAAAAAGCTCAGTATTATTTATTCAAACATCCTCAATTTTGATTTGAACAAAAATTGAAAAACAACTAATCTAGCCGACACCTTTTTGACTATCATCATCTTCACAGCTCGTGACAGTGGTTTTCAGGATATGGGGAGGAATGATATGAAATTAATCTACCTATTCATGTCCTGGGTTGTATGATTCCCTCATCAAACGGTCATAGCAATTAATAGTAAGAGGATTAACTGAGTATATTCTGTACTGAAGTTTTTTACCATGCAACACAGTTGTTTTTAACCACTTTCTCTTTCGTTGTAAGCTAATTTTGAGTTGAGATTCATTTACCAACTTTTTCGTTCACAAGGCCGTCTTCTTTTTGTTTTTCAAAAAAGAATAATGCTTTATTAGTGTTTTTAAATGAAACTCACGGTCTCTATTTAATTCCACAATATAATACAAGTTATTGACAATTCTAAAAAATTGACAATTGTTTCGATAAATCAATATCGATGATATTGATTTATCGGTATTCTTTTTTATTTCTTCGAAATTTTCAAGATCCAAAAAAGAGAGGTTCGTTCATAAATTTGTGTTTTTTGAAAAACGTCGATTCATGGACTCAATCACTTCATCTAACACAAAGTTATACGTTTCAATCCTGAAGCTGTCAAAAGGGTCAGTTTCGGTTTATCATCTCTTGTATTTTCGTCATGCATTCTTTTCACGCCTCTTTTTCTGGGTGAGGATTCTTCAATTTCTAGTGTATTTCATTCCTCCATCTGAACAAGCTGTCCATTTGCCCATTCAACAGATGTGTCCGAAGTCTTTTTGGTGCTTTCTGCATCTCTCTGAATTTCAATTAACTGAGTTAATAATGATTCTATCAAACCGTTGCATTTAAGTAAGTCAAGACCTTTTGTCTGCAGATATCTGGATAATGGTCCAGTAATTTGAAATAGTCTTGAATAAATATGTGCGATCAGGAGATTTTCAAATTTTAAGGAACAATTCTTAAAGCTACTGGCTTTTGATCTGACATCGGTGATTTCTTTCAAACATTTGTAGGCAAGTAAAACGGTGCACAAAAAGGGGTCGAACTGGAAAGTTTTGGAGTAATTGTTTTTATTGGTTTATTCTAAGTTTTTTGGGGTGCTGAACACGAATCTGAAGTTATCCAACAAAAATTTGCTCGGCAAATAAGAGAAATCATCAAAAAAACACTCAAAATATTGTTTTTTAGTGGTTTTCAGCTTATAACTTGCAAAGTAAGCTATTTATGAAAAAGTGTTCATGAAATAAAATACAGAGGAAAAAATTTCCTACAATTTATGTCTCCTATCATTTTTTCGTACATCGTATGGTTTCCACGCACAAGAGTGCTGTAATATGGTGCTAACTTTTTGGAAAAAGCAAATCATAATGAATAAATCAATGCAACTTTCCCTTTAAGTGACACAATTCATTTGCAGCACCTCACCTTTCGATTTGAAAGCAAAGACAGTTCGGTTCGACTATCCTGACTGGAGGGGTATCCGTCAAAATCACGTGACTGAAAAGGGTGACTGTCAAGGGCACGTCTTCATGCATTCAGTACTTCTATTGCCGTGGTCGTGTCATTTGTCTCTTTCTGTGGCGGCGCGAAGTCCAGTTATTTTCGTTTCCGAGTGTTTTCGTTGAGATACAATACAACAACTCTTTACAATGTCCAGTGATAAGTGTTTTATTTGTGAAAAACATTTAAGTGAGGGCCCAGTAAAAGTGATAAAGGAAAATGGAGTAGAAACTTTACGAGGTGCTAGTAAAAAAAGTAATGATAGGAAGGGAGTTGTTTTGGCGGGTAAAACATCTGTAAACATACATGTTTCATGTCAGAAAAGTTACTCAAATGAAAAAATGATAGCTGCTTACCTGAAGAATGCTGCTCAACCAAGCACATCTTCGGGAAAACTAAGATCATCCTCTGACTTATGTTTCAAAACAGATTGTTTTGTGTGCGGAACACGAATTCCCGAAGATTACACGAGGTCACAACAACGACTGCCCCACCATAAACGTAATTTTGTACATCAGGTGATGAAAATAGAGATGAAAGATACAGTGTTTTTAATGAAACTCACGGTCTCTAGTTAATTCCGCAATACAATAAAAGTTATTGAAAATTCTAAAAAATTGACAATTGTTTCGATAAATCAATATCATCGTCAGAATGACAGAAGTTACATTTCATTTTATGCCTACCTGATGTTTAGTAGTTATTTTTGGCTAGACCAAGAAGTAACCTAACTTGTGATTGGCTTAATATATGTTTATAGAAAAAAGAAGAAGATGTGATATTACAAATATAGAAGCTTAGATATTATTAGCCCTATGGTGATATCCTGGATATCATTTTTCCAATTAAGATCAGTATAACTGTGCAATGATATAGAAAACAAGGAAAACTATATCTGCTGATATTTACAATTATCACTTAAGAAGACAGTTTATTAGTGGAGAGCTTCCTAGATTTAACTGTTCATTGACAACTTCATATTGTGGGTTTCTTAAATGTCTTCTAATTTCCAGTTCTTCAAGGAAATCCAGTTCTTGTATCTTTTCACAAATATGCAGCACTTCTAGTTCTGTGTTAGGTGTCAATGAATGATTGGTGTCAAAAGTAGATGTTTTGCGTAGTGGGATTTATCTGGTTGTTTTAATCTGTATGCTCGTAAGTGCTCACTGTATCGTTTTTCAAAATTCCTAAGGGTCTGACCCAAATAGACAGCATTACATTCTGGACATTTGAGTTTATATATACCTGACTTCTTTAATAGTAGTATTTTTGTTTTTACATTTAACAATTTTGTACTAACGTTACTTTCTGTTTTAAAAGAAATTGTTGTATTCGTTGCTGGAGATATTATCTTTGAAATATTTTTAGAAATATTTCCTGCATATGTGATGGTTTTATAAGCTTTAATTTCATCAGCTTCTTTAGGATATATTAGTTGTAATGCCACTTTTCCTTCTTTTTTACTAATTAGCTTATTTATCATATCTAATGGATAACCGTTAGATGTTGCTATTTGTCTAATTGTATTAATCTCTCTATCAAAATTACATTTGTTCATAGGAACTGAAAAAGCTCTATGTATCATTGAATTATATGCTGCTAGTCTGTGTGACATAGGGTGGTAGGGACCATTTAGAAAGAAAGATCTTTGAAAGTAATATTTCGAAAAATATTTTATTTTGGTATAGATATGTAGACGACATATTAGCTTGTTTTATGGGTAGTGAACGACAATTAGATGTATTTTTCAACCAAATCAATAATTTACACCCGAAAATTAAATTTACATTAGAAATTGAAGAAAATAGCTCAATCAATTTTCTTGATTTAAGAATTCAAAGAGTTAATAATGTACTTGATTATTCAATTTACCGAAAACCAACACAGACTGATGTGACAATTCCATTCAATTCTAACCACCCTATGTCACACAGACTAGCAGCATATAATTCAATGATACATAGAGCTTTTTCAGTTCCTATGAACAAATGTAATTTTGATAGAGAGAAGAATACAATTAGACAAATAGCAGCATCTAACGGTTATCCATTAGATATGATAAATAAGCTAATTAGTAAAAAAGAAGAAAAAGTGGCATTACAACTAATATATCCTAAACAAGCTGATGAAATTAAAACTTTTAAAACGAATACAACAATTTCTTTTAAAACAGAAAGTAACGTTAGTACAGAAGTGTTAAATCTAAAAACAAAAATATCACTATTAAAGAAATCAGGTATATATAAACTCAAATGTCCAGAATGTAATGCTGTCTATTTGGGTCAGACCCTTAGGAATTTTGAAATACGATACAGTGAGCACTTACGAGCATACAGATTAAAACAACCAGATAAATCCCACTACGCAAAACATCTACTCGGCACCAATCATTCATTGACACCTAACACAGAACTAGAAGTGCTGCATATTTGTGAAAAGAAACAAGAACTGGATTTCCTTGAAGAACTGGAAATTAGAAGACATTTAAGGAACCCACAATATGAAGTTGTCAATGAACAGTTAAATCTAGGGAGTTCTCCACTAATAAACTGTGTTCTTAAGTGATAATTGTAAATATCAGCAGATATAGTTTTCCTGGTTTTCTATATCATTGCACAGTTATACTGATCTTTATTGGAAAAATGATATCCAGGATATCACCATAGGGCTAATAATATCTAAGCTTCAGTATTTGTAATATCACATCTTCTTCTTTTTTGTATAAACATATATTAAGCCAATCACAAGTTAGGTTACTTCTTGGTCTAGCCAAAAATAACTACTAAACATCAGGTAGGCATAAAATGAAATGTAACTTCTGTCATTCTGACGATGATATTGATTTATCGAAACAATTGTCAATTTTTTAGAATTTTCAATAACTTTTATTATATTGTGGAATTAACTGGAGACCGTGAGTTTCATTTAAAAACACTAATATGAGCATATTCCACGAAGTAAGGGTCGAGACAGCTAATTTCATGAAAGATACAGTTATGGAATACGCTCAGCTTCGTGGAGATGATTTCGGTGCAGCAGTTATCAAGAGGATCCAACCGATAACAGATATGGTGGCTGCTGTTTGTCAGTACCATGATAAATGTAAAAAATCTGTACAGTAAGCCCAAGGTTGATGAAAAAAAGAAAGTTGGCCCTCATTCTGAAGAGATTGACAAGGCTATGAATGACATTTTCTCTTTTATGGAAAGTAATGACGAAGAATGTCAATTTTCATTACACCAGCTAATGACTCAGATAGAGGGCGACTATATTCCCTAAAGAAAAACTGTAATACAAAATTTACTAGAAAGATATGGGGAAGATGTTATCATATCAAAAATCAAACAGAATACAATTGTATGTTTTAAACATACTGGCCATAAGATTTTGACAGATGCTTGGTACATTGAAAAACGTTTATCAGAACGGGAATAGTTTAAACAGCGGCTGATATAATTCTTGAAGAGATACAATCAGTACCGTATGCGATTGATGACCATCCTCCTCCAGATTCTTTCTTGGACGAAAATGAAAGCCTTGTTCCGAAGGTTCTCAAAGTGTTCTTGGAAAGACTAATACTAAAAAAAACGAGGAAATACTGACAAGTGGAAAACAAAAGATCTAGCCATTTCACATAGTGTTATTAGTGCTGTCAGGCCAAGCTCTTTTCTTTCTCCCCTACAAATAGGGCTATCTGCTTTTTTATAAGAAGTTTGGATCGCGAAAACTAATTGATGTTGTATCATCTTTGGGATTTTGCGCCTCTTACTCCGAAGCTGTTCGACTTGAAGGGTCAGCAATCATGAGACCATCACTACAAATAGATCTGACAGGTTTCCATCAATTTTCACATGACAACGCAGACTTCAACACTCGTACATTGGATTGATATAATATCTTCCATGCAATGGAGGGAATACATTTGATCACCCCTAGAGAAGCCGTTGCTCCAGATCAAAGAATCGCCCGAGTAAAGAAAATAATACCGGCTCAACTAGTTGGTGAGATGGGAGCTGTTTTCTTGGAATATTTTGGGAAAGCAGGTGTTGTTGGCTTGAAGAATATCAACATCAAGTTCAATACCTCCAAACTCAATAAATATTTCATATTCAAGAATGTAATTAGATAATTTATAAATAAAATATCTAGCAAAGAGAAGTATCAAATGCTGATATGCTGGTTTTTATTATATCATAAAACATAATTGTACTATTTAATATTTTGTCTAAGTGGGCGATAATATCCCCACCTAGCATGTCATTTTATAAATATTACTTGTTAATATGGTTGATGGATTCTTGCGGCATGTTCATAATTCTTATTGGTTTGTTTATTAAATAAGGGAATAGTATATCGTTAGAAATTCTCATTATTCCAAATCCGTTAATAGCTCTTCTATCAAAACAATGAAATTACATCAAACTGTCAATTACTGATCGGTCAACTGTCTGTACTTCTGTTTTCGTACTCCGGATTCCTGGGGATGAATATGTTTTGCTTATTTTCTTCCTTTAATTAAATTATAACTTTCAATTTCTCGTTATCATCCAGTACATAAATCAAATATTGAAATATGTGTTTAAGGGAAGTCGAGTCATTAATCAATTATTGTCGTTGTTAAATAACAGCGTCATAACCTTAATAGTTTATTTTTTAAGAATCTTGGAAAGTATAAGTATGCAATCCCTGAGCAACTCTTTCTCTTTTCGCTGCTCTTTCCACTGCTTTTTTCGAGATTTCTTTCGACGCTATTCTGTTGCTGCTATTCATCTGTTTTTTTTTGAGAAATGAAATTTATTGTCTCGACCCTTACTTTGTGGAATCGACTCATATTACTGTTTTAAATGAAGCTAAATGTTTCTAGATAATTCCACAATTTCTTAGCATTTTTACCATTTTTTCAATATATTGTGGAATTATCTAGAAACAGTTAGTTTCATTTGAAACAGTGACATAAAAAAGTTCAGTTAGTCGCTCATTTTGCTGTGGGCGAGTGCCCGGTAAAACACTACTGTAAGCCGTTGAAAACCACTTGGGATTTATGGTATGTGGGGTTAAAGCTTCGTGTGGAACCACTCGATTTTGGGGATTAATTCTTTTGGGTACAAGTCTACTGTAGGGCGACTACCGTTTTTTCTGACATCTAACATATACCGACTTTCGAAAATCTTCGGTCCATAGCTAAAATAATAAGTGGTTACTTATTCTATAGCAATAAGTGATATTTTGATTTTATTCGTGTAGGATGATGATATAGAATTTAATAGTCCCTACGACTTTGCCAGTGTCTGACCTCGATATCAGTTTCTGAGTATTGCGATATACCTGTCTAATGTTTTGTATCGTTATAGTTCTCCTATTATAATTCTGACTTTTGTAAATTTTCCGTGGTACATTGTATTTTCTTATTTTTCAAGTCAGGGAGCCGGCATAGAATTTTTATTAATATTTTGTTTTTAATTTTATTGCCTTTTAAATTTTGTAAATTTTTTTTGGGCATTGCATCCTTATTTTCAAGTCAGATAGCCACCATATCATTTTCATTGCCCTTTTTGTATGCAGTTTTTATTGAGATTCTAAATTTTGTAAAATTTTCTTTCGCACATTGAAAGATTTTTTTAGCTTGCCACAGTGAAATTCTTATATTGAATGAATATTACAAAAACCATTTCTATAGTTGTATTCATTGAACCAAACTCCGGCACTTTCCAAGAATCAAGGCTCATGGGAGAGAGAACTTATACGACCCTGAGATTTAACCTGATTCTTACTAATTGGTTAAAAATTTTTAGTTGCTAAGTTACACAATCTTATGAGATTATGAGTTAAAACAGATTTTAGCACGGTTCTCTTAGTATTAGGTTGGCTTCTCTTAGTGTAGTCCTAATTGTCAGGTCAGATATTCTAACAGTATGAGTGTTTGTTTTCCTTTTACGCCCTGTCCAATGCGTCTTTTCTACATTTCGATTCCAAACACGATGGATGACGGTAGGGCTAACGTTAAAATTTCTTGTCACCTCCCAAATACTGATACCATTTACGATACAAACAATAACACCTCATTTAGTAAAACAAAGACAGTTTATGATGAACTGTCAAAATTTGTTGACTGTTCCAAAGCTCATTATATTACTAAATAAACATTTTCATTGCTAACACATTATAGTTTTTTGAATTGGTAATCGTTTTGTTATCTTAAAAGTGATTAGTAAACTGTTTTTTCATTATTTATATTCATACAAAGCATTTTTTAGAGAAAAACATTCATTCATTCAAAATCACTGTATACGGCGCCTGGAGCATGTTGTTTCTGTCTAAAAAATCACAAACAAGTAAAGTGTGAGAGCTGGTGCATCATTATCTCTCAAACAGTAAAAAAATCTTGGCATTTTCATCGGTGCCTCTTTTTTTGGATTCCACTGGGATGATAGGGCTCTGATTTCGACTTCATAACCAAACAGCCATCAGTTGACTTTTGGGCATATGTGGATCGGCGCTAATGTCACATCGGTAAAAATTTAGCAAAACAAATGTTGCCACAATACTATGACTATGACGACGATGCCATGTTCAAGTATTTCATCATAGTACTTTATGGACATTTTCTGTATAGTGAGAACAGCTTAAGATAAGATCTTTTTAATGTAAAAAGAATGAACTGTGGAATGTATGTGATAACAAGTTTATGATCAAAGCGCGCCTGTGACGGCAGCAGATTTGGTATGAATGAACTTGTCTCATTAGGTCTCGCAAATGCTAAACATACAGTACAAAACAGAGCTTCTTTCTTATCACCGTATGTCAACCATTTACTGACCGTTCCATTTTTTCTCTTGAAAGCTTTTTCTATGCTGAATTTTATTACAGAATTTAAGTCAGGTATCTGAGGCTGATTTTCAAAGAAACTATTTATTTCACTTGATGTCGGTGTTTTAAAATAGTGTTGTGATCATAAGTAATGATAATATTATCGATTGCTTGAATTGTTATTGAATGTCCGGCAGGCGATCCCTAAAATATTAGAAAAGTACTGAGAACATATAAAATTACCAATCTCAAGTAAAATTTGGTCGTCGTGCCAACGGCTCCCCAAACATAACTATTTGCCGATCCATTTTTGAACTAATTTGAAACGTTTAAATTCGTACCAACATTTGGACTCCAACTTCTTAAGTGCTTCATCGTTAACAAAACCATTTATCATTTGATCATAAGCTATCTGGATAAAGAAAACGATAAGTCCTAGTTTGCCATTTTCAAATTCGTATTCGTATACGAAAAATTTATACAGAGTCGGCAAATAACATGTTATTAAAATTTATTCACTTAGCCGGAAATAAGATAAATGCTACCTTGAGATTAGTTGAAATAAATAGGAGAATGCATTATTATGTTGTGCAACCTTACGTCTGTTGTTGTCGTTATCGCTATTTTCTTTAGTCTCTACACCTGAAATACAATATTTTTTCTTTAAATTACTTTCTAACTTGACACATTTTGTTGCCTGCTCAGTCAATCTTTGTTTTTTCTTCTCTCTTTGTTTTTCTGCGCCCCCTTACGTTTTAAATTCAAGGAACTCATTTTGAAAAATTATGGTTTTTTGTATTGATAAGTATAATGTGAAAACTACTTGGTAAATTCGGACTAGGCACTAAAAAAACAGACTAAGAGTGATCAATTGTTCAACAAAACCTTTTCAGTAATAATACGTGCTGGAAAACTATCATTGTTTTTCTAAAAAAAAACATTTACCTTCCCTATTTCCTATTCCAGGAATTCTACCATTTGCACATCTGGTATTTAATACTATATGTTGAAGGCCATTTTAGTTGTAGCAATAAGAAGAAGAGCCATATATAACCATACTTCTTATGTAGATTAATATAGTTTTTCCCTCCATATATGCACATGTACTTTCTATCAATATATTAACCTTCCGGCAGGCGCGGTCCCAATCTCAACAAAACCGGGCGCGGTGTATCAAAATGATCACGCGCTTGTTAGACTCTAATACTCTGTAAATAACGACAATAAATTTTAATTTTGGGTATTTTATATACATATATATATTTCGTAAGTACATTCTGCCTTTACAAAATATGTAAAACAAGATTTTTCTAATTTAAAACAAAATTAAAATATTACTCTAAACTACCAATATATATATATATATATATATATATATATATATATATATATATATATATATATATATATATTGAACCAGATATCATAGATATTAAGAGAATTACTTCTATAGGAATATGTTGCTAATATAAAAACATATGAAAATAATATAATTTAAGAAAACATAATTAAAAGGAAACACTTTTCTTAATTAAAAGCATATCAAGTAAAGATATATTAAATAATTAGTCAATAACAATTTAATAAATAAAGAAATTACCTCAATAATAACATAAAGTTTAGAAATTGCCTAACACATGTAATGGAGTAAATAAAGTTGCCTAACACGATGAATATCTTCTATAACGTAATCAGCTGTTCATCTAAAAAGAAACAATTATTAGAGTAGTCAAGTCATGATAATTATAAATATAAGCAGTTACATTATAAAATAAATACAAATATTTAGTAGAATAGGGAGTATAGTTTCTCATAGATAAACTATTAAAAACATAAATAGAAATGATATAGTGTCAGTAAAATGAACATAGAAACAATAAATAATAATTTATTAAAGGAGTTAGTATAGATAATTTGATACAAAGATTAGATAGAGATTACATAAAAGGATTTATGATTTAAGTAATATAATAGTAACAGTAATAGAATGTTAATAACAATATTAGATATTGAAATATTTTAAAAGTATCTATCTATGTATATAACCAATTGTTAATTTATTTGTATAATAAAAACTCAAAAGACTCTCTACAAGTGAATTAATAATGTGAAATAGTAAATGTATGAACTTTTCGACTAAGTAAACAAAATAAAATAATTGAATTGCATAGGACAATATTTGATTGGTTATGAACAAAATGACAGATCAAATTTTCAATCAACAAGTAAAGAAACAAACTTTTGTAAATAGTGACCTGGAAAAAATAATAAGTAAGTAAAAACAAATCAAATATAGTTCAATATATATATATATATATATATATATATATATATATATATATATATATGACTTTACTGTAATATAAAAAATACAAAAACTTCTAAATCATTACACTATCTCTTCATCTATGGTATCTTGTGGTATTTTTGTCAATGTTCGACTGCAAACATTGCAAAAGCTTTCTATGTGCATGAGACAAATGGGGTTTTTGCATTTTTTGCAATTATATTTTGTTAATCGCCTTGATCCTTTGCAAATATGACATCTTTTGCGCTTTCCTACATTTTCATTTTCTTCTCTTTGTTGCTCTTGATCTAGTGGCGTAATTCTTTTCAGGCGTTGTTGCAGGCTGGTATGAATCCCTGATGTCGAGCCATATGAGGTGAAACTAATGCGTGTGATAAAGCTTACAAAAATTTTCTCCTTCGAATAACATATTGACCATTGCCAAAATATGGTACCTGAGCATTTATTCCGCTAATATTTAACATAGCAAAAAATACTACCATGGGCCAACGGCGAGTATTTCTAGCAACATTGAATGAGGCACACAATTTATCTGTCGTGTCAACTCCACCTTTAGTACTATTGTAAAAGGTAATTATGGATGGTTTCTTTTTATTTCCGGTATTAAGATCGATAGAGTTATCTTCATGTAAACTTGAAGCCAAAATCACACATTTTTCTTTTTTAGGAACATAAGATACCAAAGTGCACCCTTTCTTGAAACCAAATAAGCTACTATTAACAGCTCTCTTGTTATTTGGCAGAAACTCAGGTGGCATTGCGACCTTATTTTTTTCTAATGTTCCAACGTAAGAGAGATTTTTACTTCGCAACTCATGTATCAATGGAATACTGGTAAACCAGTTATCTGCAGTTACATTTCGTCCGGTCTGATATATAGGTTTGCAAAGTCGTAGAACCACATCCGATGGTGAATTGCTAAATTGGAATAGGCCTTTAGGTTGTAATCCTGTATATATTTCTAAATTATATAGATAGTAAATTTGCGAATCAATCAGTGCGTATACCTTAATTCCATACTTATTGGGCTTATTCGGAATGTACTGTACAAAACCGCATCTTCCCCGGAATCCTTCTAGTTTTTCATCAATCGTTACATTTTGTCCCAGACTATAGAACTTCTGTGAATTTTGTACCATCATTGTAAAGATTTCTCGAATTGCTGCGATTTTGTCGGTTTTTCTTCTTTCGTCTCTCGTGGTCCGATCGTCAAACCGCATACAACGCATAATGAATCTAAATGTTCATGACAAGTCGAAATTTTTCATTGCCGTCCCCGTCGGATCCCCAGAGGTCTTCCAAACTTTGTCTATTACCTTTGTGAACACCAGCTAAATATAAAAGACCTAGAAATGCCTTCAGCTCAATGATGCCAAAGGTTTGGCATCTCTATCGCGTTTGAATAATATTTTGATACTTTCAATGTATTGATTCGTTTGTTGTACAATTATTCTCAATATCTCGTCGTCCATAATGCAGCTCCAACATTCTAAAGGAGTTTTTGCCATTCTTGCAGTACCTATTACATCTGGTAACTTGCGAATGAGATTATGCGGTTTTGAACGAATTCTTTGTAATGGGACATTTTTATTCCATGTTGTTTTTTCTATAATCTTCTTTCCTTTATTTTTTTCTCTTCCAAAAAAAATTATTATAATCTAAGTTAGATCCATTCTCATCATAGTCATCGTCGTCACTAGCCTCCTGCTCCGTATCTGAATCGCCTTCACGAAATTCGACAGCATATTCACCATCTGTATCCTCTTCATCATCAATATCGTCCTGTAAGTCGGCTTGGTCATCTTCAAACATCATTCTTTGTAGCTCTTCAACATCTTTAGGATCCTCTAGATCATATTTTCTACTACAGCTTTCCATGATCAACGTATTTCCAACCTAAAATACATATAATTGTGTTAACATAAAAAAATCTTCAATCGGGCGCAGTGTATCAATTTGATATTTATAGAGTATGTATGTGAAAAATATAATACGTGAATAATAAAATGTAAACAGTAGTTGTATAAATCGATAACACTTACCAAAATAATTGACAAGTACCAAATTCACAAAATGCAGATACCTTCCTCGTACCAAAGATCATTTAGAACTAACCGGTCTCATTGCGTAGATGGGTGGGAGGTAGGAAGCTACTAGTGACGGTAACTGCCGACTGTTTACGAGTCGAAAGTACCAGCACAAATCGTTTGCGTTGTATCGGCCGCGCCCGATGGAAGGTTAATATAAGTTACGTTCTCACCTCGAGTTTTATTAATAGTGCAAAGGACACTGTCATGTAATATCAATATATTACATATTGGCGACGAGCAGTGTAATAACCCACGAAGTGTTTTTGTCAGTGTTGCCTGAGCAACACATTAGTACCTATATTTTTGTTAACGATGGCTGAAGCATCACAAGTAATCGTTAGAGGTCAAATCGGGACCCTGCCCGAATACAGAAAACACATTGATTGGTGCACATATCAAGAAAGGATGGATCAGTATTTTTTGGCAAACTACATTGAAAATGACAGAAAGGTCGCAGTATTAATCACAGCCATTGGGGTCGAAATTTATGATGTTCTGAAGGGGCTCTGCTATCCTCTTCTTCCCAAAGATGAGTCCTACGAAGACGTGCAAAATACTGAGAGAGCAGTTCACTAAAAAAGTATCAGTATTTGGAGGGAGAGAGTGGAATTTTATGACCTTAAGCAAGCTGAAGATGAACTGGTAAAGGATTTCTACGTTGAACTTAAAAATAAGGCAATCGAATGCAAGTTTGGGAGTAGCTTGAATGAAATTTTAAAAGATCGATTTGTGTCTGGTCTGAGAAGGGGCCCAGTGCTAGAGCGAGTGTGTGAAGAGGAACATACGGCTACACTTCAAACAATTGTGGAGGTGGCCCTTAAGAAAGAAGCTGCTTTGATGCAATCAAGAAATATAACAGCTGTCAATGCCCTTAGTATACATAAAAAAGAGCACCAGTGACTGGTAAATCATTCTAGTAAGCCGATGGAGAAACAACGGGGTGAACAATCGGAGGAGTCTGGAAGAGTTGGAGCAAAATGCAATAGCTGTGGAAGAGGTGGCCACAATTTTAAGACATTTAAGTACAGGAAGTATGCTTGTAAAAAGTGCAAGAAGGTTGAACACCTAGCTAAGGTATGCGTAGACACTAATTTTGTTGAACTTTCAGATAATAGTCATACTGTCAGCTCAAATGAGTTAGATTTCGTAGAAATGTATTTTGTAACTTTAAACCAGTATGTCAAACCTATTAAGGTAAATATGATAATTGAAAATAAGCCCTTACTAATGGAATTAGACTCAGGGGCAGGAATATCTGTCATACCGGAAGCCATATATTTGAGTGATTTTCAAAATTGCAAAATAAAAGATACACAGCTCAGATTAAAAACTTATGATGATAACATCATAACACCAGTAGGTGAAATTTTTGTTAAGGCTCCGTATGGAGATATTTCGGCCCGCTGCAGGCTTATTATAATTAAGAAAGGTTCTACAACATTGTTAGGTAGATACTTAATGAATATTTTTAAATTTCAAATAAAAGCTGACTTGAGAAACATAAACAATATTCAGGCTGTCGGCAGATTAGATAAACTGTTGGGATCATATAAAAACTTATTTGATGATAGTTCAGGACATTATAAATTGGAAAAAATTGAGTTAAAGGTCCACCCTAATTGTAAACCTATTTATTGCAAACCACGGATAGTGCCTTTTTCTTTTAAAGAGCTTTTAAATAAGGAACTTGACGATTTAGAGAAAAGAGAGGTAATCTAGCTAGTTAAGAATGCTGATTGGGCTACTCCGTTGGTACTAGTGGTTAAGAACAATGGTAAAATACGGGTCTGTGCAGACTATAAGGTAACGGTAAATAAAGTAATGTAGGATTTTAAGCATCCTCTTCTTCGCATAGAGGAACTTTTTGCACCACTACAAGGGGGCGAACATTTTACAAAGTTAGATTTGTTCAACGCTTATAACCAGTTAGCGTTGACAGAGGACACAAAGAAATTGTTATGTTGGAGGAATTTATAAACCAAATAGGTTACCTTATGGCACTAAACCGGCATGTAATATATTTCAGAAAACGATGGAAAAGGTTTTCTTAGGTATTCCAGGTGTAATTAACTTTTTAAATGATATTGTTGTTACTGGTCGGAACAGAGAGGAACATTTAACTAATCTAGAACTAGTGTTTGATAAGCTTTCTAAAGCAGGATTTAAATTGAATCTAAAAAAATGTCAGTTTTTTGAAACCGATATTAAATATTTGGGCCATATCATTAACAAGGACGGGTTACACAAAGATCCCGACAAAATTAAAGCGGTAATGGAGTGTCAACGACCGACAAATATTTCAGAGGTCAGAGCCTATACGGGATTAATAAATTATTATGGCCGTTTTGCTCCAAATTTATCTTCAGTGATGGATCCGTTATATGAGTTACTACGTAATGGAACAACTTTTAAGTGGTCTTCAGAATGTGAGGAGGCTTTCTCAAAATCAAAACAGCTTATTTGCTCAGACATTAGCCTCGCACATTTTGATCCTGAAGTCACCTTGAAATTAGTCTGTGACGCATCTCAGGTAAGCTTAGGAGCGGTTCTTCTACATGTTTACAGTGATGCTTCTCGAGTATTAAACAAACATGAGATGAAATATTCGGTAATACATAAAGAGGCGTTAGCCATACACTGGGGGGTAAAAAAATGTTACCAATACCTCATGGGTAAACATTTTATTCTATGTTCTGATTATAAGCCTCTTAATGCGCTGTTTGGAGAAAGGGATACCACAGATGGCAACAGGCAGACTACAAAGGTGGGCTTTATTTTTAAGCGGATTCAAGTACACTTTTAGACATATTAAAGACTCGGAAAATGGAGCTGATGGTTTTTCGCGCAGTCCATTACAGACAACTGAAAATTCAGAAACTGAATTAGATTACTTCAATTTTTTAGTTGAGGATAATATTCCTGTTAGCACTTCGGATATAAAAAAAGAAATTCGTGCAAATGTACTTCTTATTACGGTTTATCGATATGTCAGAGATGGATGGCCAATATATACAGGGTGTCCCGGGACTAATGGGAAAAAAGTCAGGAGCGTATAATCTGAGCCAAAATAATGTTAGTACTTCATATAAACTTTTTCTATGGAGGCCCTCGTTTTCGAGTTATAGGCCTCCAAAGTATTAATTTTGAATTTGGTTTTTATTTTTATTTTTTGTACTAGTTATTTGATCTTTATCAAATTTACGGAAAAGCTATAATGTACGTGTATGTTTATTTTGGAAAGGTAAACAGATTTACAGTACTGCCTTGAAGCCAGGGACGGACTACTCGCAATGGTTAGTGATCCAAAAAATTTGCAGGGATGGCACACCCTGTATGAAATCATCGAAATTGACTTCTCCACACATTAAGCTAACGAAAAGGTACTCTTGTTAGAATTCTATAAAATAAGCCGTTTGGATAATATTTACAGTTTTATTAATGCACTACGTACAAATCTACCTGACTAACTTATTAATACGATGTCCAGGATTTACTTCCTTTTAATCAAAATTACGAACATAACATTATTAAACCATTAAGAAAACCTCAAAAAACACAAGTTATAAAACATTAGACTAATACTAATTCCTAAACAACAACAAAAACTAACGTTATTCTAATAAATGTTCAATATGAGCTCCTCCCACTTCCACGCACATTCTAAGTCTACGAAGGTTGTTTCTTTGCACTTGAATGAGCAATCCCACATTATTTCTAATAACATTGCAGTGTAACACAATTCTGTCTATTAAATCTTGTTTTGTTTGCACAGGTGTTGCGTATACCTTACTTTTGAGATAACCCTAGAGAAAGAAATCCATAGGATTAACGTCTCCTGATCGCGGTGGCCATTGAAAAGGGCCTCCACGACCAATCCATCTATTAGGAAACCTTGTGTGTAAATGCTGTCGTACATCTAAACTGAAATGAGGAGGGGCCCCATCATGCATGAACCATAAATTCCTACGAGTTTGTAGTAGCACCTCATCAAACAGGTTCCATAACTAATTTTGCAAAATCTCCAAATATCTCTGACCAGTCGAAGTACCGTCAATAAAGTATATGGCTCTATCAAATGATTGCCAACTATTCCTGCCCAAATATTAACCATGAATCGATGCTGGCTCCTAGTTTGGATAATGCCATGTGGATTCACATCATCCCATAAATGCATATTATGAGAATTTATGATTCCATCTCTGGTGAAACCGGATTAGTTCGTAAAGAGAACGTTACTAATAAATGTATTGTCTGCTTGTTGTTGTCGCAGAAACCACTGGCTATACTCAAGTCGTGCAGGATAATCAGCCACTGTCATACTGTGTACTTTTTTCATGTGAAAAGGATATAACAGCTGTTCTTTTAGGACGCGATGAACAACTAATTTCGAGACGTTATGTTCTCTTGATACTTTTAGAAAACTCGTTGATGGTTCATTATCAACTGCATTTAACAAGTCTTGTTCAACTGCCACAGCACGTATGCTTCGTACTGGACCTTCCCCACCTTTTTTTGGCAAAAATATTCCTAAAATTAAAAATTTTGTTTTGTATACATAGAAAATTACATTTACTTATTCATACCTGTTTCTCGTAACCTGAGATCAATACACTCAAACATTCGTCTGTCTGGCAATGCTCTGTTTGCAAAATGTTCTTCATAAAGCCTTCTGGCCTCTAAACAGTTTCGAGAAGCCAGTCCATACATTAGATGCATATCTGCGTACTCGATAAAAGCGAATTTTGCCATTGTAACTGTTAAACTAAGGACTTATGAATTATTGACAAGTACTGACTACGAACTATTCTACACAACGTTTGACAACTAATCCTATGGTAACTTGGTAAACGGTAAAAACACTTATAAAAAGTTTTTACCAACTTTAGAAATAATAAGTCGTTAATGTTTTTCATCTTCTGCTATTTTTTTTTGTAGTACTGTAGGTAAATCTTGGACATCTATTAATAAGTTACGTTTTACCTCGTTGTGTACTTATAAAAATGGTGAATGCGTAAATTGGTACGTAGTGCATGAATAAAACTGTAAATATTAGCCAAACGGCTTATTTTATCGAATTCCAACAGGAGTATCTTTTCGTTAGCTTAATATGTGGGGAAGTGAATTTCGGTAATTTCATACAGGGTGTGCCATCCCTGCAAAATTTTTGGATCACTAACCATTGCAAGTAGTTTGTCCCTGGCTTCAATGCACTACTGTAAATCTGTTTACCTTACCAAAATAAACATACACATACATTATATCTTTGCCGTAAATTTTATAAAGATCAAATAACTAGTACAAAAATTAAAAATAAAAACCGAATTGAAAATTAAAACTTTGGAGGCCTATAACTCGAAAACGAGGGCCTGCATAGAAAAAGTTTATATGAAGTACTAACATTATTTTAGCTCATATTATACGCTCCCGACTTTTTTCCCATTAGGCCCGGGACACCCTGTATACCAGGTGAATTGAAACCTTTTTCTCGAAGATCTTTAGAACTTAGTATTGACAATGATATTTTAATGTGGGGATATAGAGTTAGTATACCTAAATTTCGGGAGCAATTGTTACGAGAATTACATGGTGCTCATATTGGGGTCGTACGTATGAAGTCTTTAGCAAGACAATATCTTTGGTGGCCGGGGCTAGATTCTGACATAGAAAATTTTGTAAAAACCTGCAACGCTTGCCAGGAAAATTCAGTAAACCCTCCAAAAGCTTCCTTAATTAAATTCCAAGAAGGTAATCATGTGTTCGATAGGATAGACATTGACTTCCTAGGACCTTTTCATGGTAAAACTTATTTAATTATTACTGACTCTTACTCTAAGTGGCCGGAAATTTATGAAATGTCCAAAATGGAATCTAGTCACACAATAGACAAAGTAAGAGATTGTTTTGCTAGGTATGGGTTACCAAACACTATTGTCTCAGATAATGATACACAGTTCAATGCACAAGAATTTAAAACATTTTGTAAAAATAATGGTATTTCGCACGTTACAACCGCCCCTTACCATCCGTCTACCAACGGTGCAGCCGAAAATTCGGTGAAATCTTTCAAATATGCACTGAATAAAATGTTAAGTAAGGAACATTCAAATAAAAACATGAGCACCCTAATAAGCAAGTATCTTTTCTCATACCGGAATACACCGCATTGTACTACCAATCAAGCACCGTCAAAACTAATGTTTGGTAGAAAAATTAAAACTTGGTTTGATATCTCAACAAACTCTGAAGCCCTTAAGGCCAGGGAAAGACAAATTAAATTTCATAAAGGCAACCGTGTTCTGCAGTTAGAGGTGGGAGAGGTAGTTTATACCAAAGATTACCGTAATACCAAACCTAAGTGGACTAAAGCAGTTATTATTGACAAAATTGGTTCACAACGTTATTTTTGTTCACCTCACAATAAAGATCTTGTGTGGAAGAGGCATTTGGATCAGATTCTCAAAGTGGGACAATTTTATGAACAAGAAGGTAACGTGCTAGCTTCCCCACAAAATATTGAAAAACCTTTTGAAATATGTCAAAGTGTAAGTGCGCAATCAATACCGGACCCTTCTGGTAGTGAAGTGTGAAACGAAATAATACCGTCGGGAGGTTCTGAAAACACATCTAAGACAAGTGAGGGGGACGGTGTTCCAAATTCAAGGAATGAGCCTGTTTCAACGGAGTTAAAAACTTCTATTAACACAAATGTTACTCCTAATATTCGAGATAGGCCTCGTAGGCAAATTAAACCGCCAGACCGTTTAAATTTATAGAAGTTAGCTAGGTGTGGAGGATTGTGGTATTTAATACTATATGTTGAAGGCCATTTTAGTTGTAGCAATAAGAAGAGCCATATATAACCATACTTCTTATGTAGATTAATATAGTTTCCCTCCATATGTGCACAAGTACTTCCTATCAATATATTAATATAAGTTACGTTCTCACCTCGAGTTTTATTAATAGTGCAAAAGGCACTGCATGTAATATCGATATATTAGGTACAGCACAGGACCTGTCTACTCCTGCCGTCTGCTTGGTATCAACTACGAACCATAGAAAAATAAACATTCTAAGAGAGTGTTCGTTTCCGTATAAACAACAGCGTCGATCTGAGCGCACCCCTTGCGTTTGGCGGAACTAATTCTTACAGGCGGGATATTTAAATTTGGTAGTTAGGATTATGGGTAGGTAAATTGTTTGTCTTATAATTGTTTAGTATATAACTATTTCATTCCAAAAATTGAAATTATATATCATTTTTTGTAATGAAATAATTTTAATAAACAATTTTCAGACAAATAATGTAGGTAATAAATAACAAAACGGCACACATTCAAAATTTTCATTAACCTGCACATAATATAAAAACAAATTAATAAAATATTTAGATAAATAAGAAAACAGCAAATATTTAATTTTTTTATTAACCTGCACTTAATAATTAATTTATTTATCACAAAACTACATATTTTTACTAAAATTACATTACATTATCTTTTAGAAAGTTAATTCAATATCAGGTCAAATTGCTCATTAAGTTATTTTAAAATTATTGGCAACAAAGATTTTAATAAAAAGGAGTTAAGAACTAAATTGCACATTTCCATGAAGACACGAACAGATCTGGAACAAAAAAGATATTAAACGCAGTACATTAAGTTACCGAAAAAATATTTTTGTTTGTTAGTCTTTTCACCATCATCATATTTTTAAATTTACAAGTGGACACAAACTTTTAGGACTTGAGAAAATACATATGATTTATGCTCTAGATAGGTGAACCAATCAAAATGTATACGGCCTTTTGCAAAGTGTTCCGTTTTTTCAGTAATATTTTTTACTTGACTTTCAAATTATTAACTCGATATATTGTTTTTAAAAACGTTTATTTTACAAAATGATAATTCTACAAACTACGATAAACAATGTGAAATCTAGTAACTGACTAACTTTTAATTTACAAACAAGTAATTTTATATAAAATATTTAGGCTGATTACGGGATATTCTTCTTACACCGTGGAACAGCAACTCATCGGTTTCCATGGGAATCGTTGATATAATTCCTCCCCTCGTAAATTCAACTCACGCAGCTAGCGAGGAAGTTGAACGGTTGAGTGGTCCACCTGGGATGGTTTCTTTGCAGTACTTCGATGCCCATTTTTTATATATACAGAATACAAAAATAAAAATTAACAATAAATAAATTAATAAGGTCTATAAGCTGGGTGTTTTTGAGACTTGTCCGAATGTTAATTGAGGTCGATTTTCTACAAATTTACTTTATAGCGGTTGAAGATCGTCTAGTTCTACTTCTTCCAAATGAAAGTCCAGGTTTGACGTGGTTAGACGAAAGGTACTGTTGTCTAGATTTAATAGTAATATCGGCTGTCTAAAGCTACTATAGAGTTGTTGGTTATTTATGACTGTGTGATGAGCTACTTACTTCGCATCTCAAAGGAATTTCTAAGAGATAGGTTCCAGCTGTAAGATACTTGGTTTCTTCCTGATTTGGACATTTGAAATTAGGTGTATCCTGGAATAAAAAGATGTACAACCAGTGGAAATTGTTTAGTTGTTTTAGAAATGGCTTCCACAAATTTTGGTTTTCTCGCAGGTGGAAGTGCGTTTCATTTCAAGTAAGTTTATTTTACAAGGCCTTTCATCTTGAATTTCCTGCAGGTCTATTCTCGGGCAGACATACTAATTAGGCAGAATCTCTTTGCATGGTTTGCTTGAATAAGCGAAGTGGACATCATCCGTAATTAAAATTTTATTCTGAGGTATTATCACCTTAAACTGACAAACTGACTCTCTTCCAGTATTGGAGCCTAAAATAAGTGGTAGTAATCAAAAACTTTGGGATATGTTATAGGAATATTTAAAATATATGTAATTTTATTATTATATGAGTAGCAATCAATTTTAATTAATTTTTCATAGAGTAAAATTTTATCGAATTCAATTTCTAAGTGCAATTCGTTTTTTGTAAATATTTATTAATTATGCTTGAATGTATCACTTGAAATTTAGCAAATGTAATCGAATTTTCGATATAGATCAAAACCGAATTAATCAATTCATACAGATCTATGATTAAGCTAATAGCCATTTTAATATGTGCATAATATTCGTAATCTGCTTGTCTGTTGATTAAATTATGGAAAAATATAATTTTTGTTTCCAAAATTTGTTCGTTATTGGTTATTTGTTCAATGTTTCTATTAAATTTATCAATGAGTGAGACTGATAATGAATTTTGATTTCTTATACTATTAGCTAAATTATTTTGGTTATTTTCTAATTCTTTGATGAGAGTTTCAAATCTTTCTCCATCGTTAGAATCTGAATTTCCAGTGATAGATTTAAAAATTGATCCTATGCCGTTTATAAGGCCTCTTTTTGTTCTTGAAGGGTGGGGTAATATTTCTGCTAGCTTATCGTTAATCTTGGTTTCTGTAAGTCAAGCAATTTACAATAATTTGAGAGATCATTAGCGTATTGGATGTTTTGATCAGCAAAGGCCCTAATTTTTGGGGCTTAAATTTGTAATTTATTTATTTCTAAAATAATTGGGTTCAAATCATAATAGTGTATAAGTCCATTACTGTACATTTCAATTTTTGAGGTTCCTAACTTAAGGGGTAGCAACCCGAGATTGTTAACTAAATTTCCAATTGTTATTTTATCCTGGAGTTCCAGAAAATATGAAATAAGGCAAAATTCTACATTCTAAATTATTGTCTTAATATTACGTGTGAAAGTTGTGTAAAGGTATCGTACATAATGTTACGAAACAGCACACTGGTATAGACCCTAAATCCGACTCTGTCTAAGCCAGGTACAAAAATTAAAATTATGGCGGATACGCAGGTTTTTTTATATAACTGTTTACGACTATCTTATCTAAACAGTGTTTCTGTGACCAGCCTTATCTAGAAAATGCCAGAAAACCATTTGTTTTTTAGTAAGCCGCAGTCCGGAATTTTCTAGTAAAAAAGGCACTAATATAAATAAAGGACCGATCAGCGGATGAGGGCAGTTGATAATTTGAAATCGTGAAGTCAATAAGTGAATAGAAATTAGTGAACTGTTTATATAAATTAGTTTAAGTGAATATATTGAGTATATATAAATTAAGTGTTAGTGATTAGTTTAGTGTTTAAATAAATTAGTAAGTAGCCATACCGTGTGTTTAAAATTTATCCCACCCATTTAGTGTTTAAGAGCAGAATTGGAAGATCGCGAGTTGGAAACGTCCGGTAAGAAGAGCGAATTAATAGAAAGACTCAGAATGGCACTGGAAAGTGAAGGTTTGGATCCAGAAAAGACGAGGCTTCCACCTTAATCTCGTCAATTTCTGATATGAAGAATGATTTTTCTGCAATGAAGAACGATATTTCTGCCATGGAAGAGAAGATTTCAACTAATGTGAAAAACGATATTTCTGTAATAAAGAACGATTTTTCTGATATGAAGAATGATATTTCTGCAGATATATTATCATTGAAAAATGACATTGCTGCTGAAGTCGAGAATAAAATTTCGTCTCTGAAATCGGAAATTGAGAATAAGATGACAACGAAGAACGAGAAAATAAAATCAGACATGTAGAATAAGATTACAACGATGGGAAATCAGATGGACGAGAAAATCAAGGAGTTATAGACAAATATTGCAGATTTAAGAACACAAAACACTTCAGCAGAAGAAAAGAAGATCGAGATCTGCAAGCCAGAAACACAACCCAAGACAGATGATATTGGCAGTTTTACAAGTGAGTGGAAATTTACGCTATCCCGAGCCAAGAGGCCACAACTGTAGCAGATGTATTGGTGAAAGAATTTATCAGCCGATATGGAGTGCCCTTGGAAGTCCACAGCGACCAGGGAAGAAATTTCGAAAGTCATCTATTCCAGGAGATTTGCGAGAAGCTGGGAATGAAGAAGACCAGGACAACAGCATTACATCCACAGTTAGATGGAATGGTCGAGAGAATCAACAGAACTATTGGAAAATACCTGTCCAAAGTAGTATCCAGCCATCAGAGAGATTGGGACCAGTATCTTTCCCTATTCGCACTGGCTTATCGATCTGCCGTCAGTGAGTTCACGGGTGAAACACCGGCGAAAATCCTGTTTGGACGTGAAATGAGGCTTCCTTGTGACCTGGAATTTGACTGTCGGCCTGGAAAAGATCTAGCAGGCGAATACTACGTGATCCAATTAAGAAGAAGGCTGGACGATATTAATGAATTAGTTCGAACAAATCTTCAAGTTGCCAGCGACAGAATGAAAAGTCGGTAAGACACGCAGGCCACAGAAGACGGTTTTAAAGAAGGGGAAAACATATGGTTACACAACCCGACGAGGAGAAAAGGATTTTCTCCAAAATTACAAAAATCCTGGGAAGGTCCATACCATACGAAGCAGCACACTGGTATAGACCCTAAATCCGACTCTGTCTAAGCCAGGTATAAAAATTAAAATTATGACGGATACGCAGGTTTTTTTATATAACTGTTTACGACTATTATCTAAACAGTGTTTTGTGACCAGCCTTATCTAGAAAATGCCAGAAAACCATTTGTTTTTGAGTAAGCCGCAGTCCGGAATTTTCTAGTAAAAAAGACACTAATATAAATAAAGGACCGATCAGCGGAGTTTAGTTTAGTTGATAATTTGACATCGTGAGGTAAACAAGTCAATAAGTGAATATAAATTAGTGAACTGTTTATATAAATTAGTTTAAGTGAATATACTGCGTATATATAAATGAAGTGTTAGTGATTAGTTTAGTGTTTAAATAAGTAGCCATACCATGTGTTTAAAATTTATCCCACCCGTAATAAAACGTTTTAAATAAATAAGGAAAATATTACAATAAGTTCCTATTTTGCAGGTTTTTTCCGGGGACGTTTCAAATTGTCCATATGTACCTTATCTCGATTTTCAGTTGATGCTGTTTCATGTGCAAGGTTGACGGTTTTTAATTTGATAGGTGAAATGTATTTATTAGCGTGTTTTTGTCGTTTTCTTACATATACTTTTTGATTAGGTTTGAATATTTCCGGTTTGTCTCGATTTTTAATTAGTCTAGAAGTAATTCTTTCTTTTCGATTAAGTTGGAATTAATTTTTGAGTACAATAATTTTGTTTTCTCTTTGTGATTGCTGATGTAATCATTTGAGAGTATTTTATTTATGTCAATGTAATAAACATCATTATCATCAATATGTCCGCTGACTATATCTATCGGTTAGAGTCATATATGTTCTATTAGAGTTGAATGTAGTCTTTCTAATTCGAGGTGGTTGGGGTGATATTTAATTGCATATGCACTGGATTTAGTTCATATTTGCTTTGATGGCAAATTTGACATTCGTTTATAAACGTTTGTACGGATTCTTTTAGGTTAGGCCAATAATATTTTTCTTTCAATCTAAAATAAGTTTCATCTATTCCTCCCTGATTTGTTTTCCCTTCGTGATAGTTTTCTTTGATAGTTTTGATTTCTTCTTCATCTGTTACATCTATTAATTTTGTGGTACATCGTTTCAATTGGATTGAATTTGGTCTGAAATATTTTTGGAATATTGTCGAAAATGGTTCGTACAATTCGGGGCTTTGGAAATAAACATGCTATTGAATATTTGGTGGAATAAATTCTTTAATAAAATTGATAACGTCTTGTTTCAGTTTATTTTTAGATCTTTGCACAGTTATTTGCTTCTTTTTATCAATTAATATTCTAACTTTAGGTTTTGCTGGAGAATGTAAAACGGAACTAATTATAATTTAATTTTGTCCGACGTTAACTACACATTTTGCGATAGGGATTCCTATTACCGGATTTTCTTCAGCATTAGAAAGAATTGTAAGAGATGCGTTTTCGTCTACGTTGATTCTTTTATCGTTGGGTTCATTTTGACGGTCAAGTGTTATCTGCTGTAATGCAGAGTCAGTATTGTTATCACAGAAGTTTGTTGTCGACAAATTTTCATTGTCTAGGTCAATGTCGGGTTTTACTATCAAGGATATAGTGTCTGTGTCTACGTCAGGGTTATCGTATTGAGTTACTTCTGTTGTCAGAATTTTTAGTTGATTTTCAACAGTAAATGGCGAAGGTGTGATTGAGACGGAATTGGTTAATTGCTAAAATTTATATCGTGGCTCAAAATATCACCAACATGTTTCCAAAAATTTTAATCATTGAGAGTTTCGTTCATTTCTTTAGTATGTATTTCTATTCTAGATAATGCATCCGCATTAGTATTATGGCTTCCACGTTTATATACCATTTTATAATCAAATTGATCTAATTTAATTTGCCATCTAATAAGTTTAGAATTTGGGTCTTTTAGAGTGGTTTGTGGTCACAAACAATGGAAAATTTTTGCCATATAAATAAGATCGGAAATATTTGGTGGCCTATACAATGGCCAAAAGTTCTTTTTCTGTGGTATCGTAATTGCGTTCGGAGTCTTTAAGGGTTCGTGATGCGTAAGCGATTGGAAGATATTTTCCGATAGGACCCTGGGAAAGCACTGCACCGAGTGCTACATTACTGGCATATGTGGTCAAATTGAAAGGTTTCGTGAAGTCTGGATATACTGGAGAATTGGGTCATTGGTCAGAATGTTTTTGCATGTTTCGAAGCATGAGAAGAATTCGTCATTATGTTCGATTGTCGCGCCCATTTTTAGGCATTTTGCCAGTGGTTTAGTCAAGTGGGCAAAGGTTTTTATGAAGCGTCTATAATATCCCATCAGTCCCAAAAATCCTTTGATTTGTTTAGTAGTTTTAGGTATAGGGTAATCTTTGATGGCTTTAATTTTATCATGGTTGCATTTCACTCCAGAAGGGATGATACATGTTCGAGATAAGCTACTTCTTTTCTCAGGAATTCCGATTTATCTAATTGACTCTTGGAATTAGATTCCCTAAGTCGGTCAAATACACATTTTAGCCTCTCTTTATGCTACTGTAATGAAGTGGAAAAACGATTATCACGTCAAGGTATACAAGGCATTTTTCATTTTGTACGCTTCGTACAGCATCCGGAGAAACTCTCAGTGTCCGGATTGGGTGCTGAAAGCTGTTTTCTCTATATCTTTTTCAGCCATTTCTAGCTGATGAAAACCTGAAGCTAGATCCAAAGTTGTAAAATATTGGCATCTACCTAACTTGTCTAATAAGTCCATTATATTTGAAAGTGGGTACTTGTCATCAATATTTTTTTCGTTAAGACGTCTATAGTCTATTACTACACGAAATTTGGCTTTTCCAGAAGCGTCTTGTTTTCTGAGTACCACCCAAATTCGCGCATTCCAGGCACTTGAGCTTGGTCGGATAATTTTATGTTCAAGAAATTTCTGAATTTGTTTGTCTACGTCTTTCTTGTACACAAAAGGATATCGATAGGTTTTAGCGTTCGAATTTCATGTTTAATTTTGTTAGCAAAAGTAAGTGGTGTGCTTTCGTTATAAAATATGTCAGAATATTCGGCATAAAGTTTAAGTATTTTGGATTTTACCTCATCATTTAAGTGATCTGTTCAAATATTATTTAAATCTAAAGTTTGTGTAGAAGTGTCTTCTAGGTAATGTAATTCGAAATTTTTAAAAGCATTGTTATCAAATTTTTCTACAGGAAGTGGTTCTGAAGAACTCAATGTAACTGGATTTGTTGTGATATTTAAAATGGTAGTAATTGCTTCTCCATTTCATGCAATTGATAGCAATTCTGGTATTTCACAACCTTGAAATTTTTGGTGTGGAATGATGATTTCACCATTTTTTATACTTGTTTTGATTTTGATAACCTTTTCAGTTCTAGGTTCGATAGTAATAGAGTTTATGCCTTTCTGAGTTTTATGAAAATTTAATTTTATTTTACTATGTGGAGTTATTAACCATCCACTAGAAAAGTTTATGTTGGCTTTCAATAATTTCAAGTTATCTAGGCCAATAAGTCCTTGGAATACACTATGGAATTTGAATACATAGAATTTGAGATATAAATCGTCAGACAAATTGAAATTTTTTGAAGATGAGATTAGAGTGCTATATTTATGGGAAGATTCTTGAAAAACTGATTTCACTGTAAGTGGGTCATTAGTTAGGTTATCTGAAAAATATTCAAATGCAATTTCGGGATCTATGAAGGATCTTGATGATCCAGAACTATTAAAAGTTGGATAGTATACTCGGGGAATATTATATAGGGCAATTCACTATTATTACTTAAATTTAATGGAATTGGTTCAGGGGTTATGTTTTCTCTAAATTCTGAGACGATTCGTGAAAATTTGTAGAATCTTGATTTGAGGAATCGTAATAATTTGTTCTTCAAATTGATACTGTTCTTTTTCAGAATATGAGTTATCAGGATAATATTATTGTTCGGTTTCCGTTTCCTCGTCCTTAATATCAGCATTAAATAATTCCTCGGCTATAAAATTATTTCGTGGTCGAGAATTTCGGAAATGATTATGATTTGAAGGACCTGGGTATGAGTTTCTAATAGGTGAACTCATTGGGTGATTGTTTACTGTATTTCTTGTGGAAATACTCATGGGTGTTGGTTTTGGTAAATTTAAATTTTGATTTGCTTTGAATGGATTAAGGGTTCTGTTGAGGTTTGAAGAATTGAGAATTCGTAGGAAAACGTTAGAATTGTCTTGGAATTATGGGGCGAACAGGTATAGGTTGAGATGGAAATGGTCTCTGTGCTCTAAAGAAATTATTAGGTGTATGAATATTAAATTTAACTGGATTACTGTTAAAATTTTGTCATTCTACAAAAGGTTTACCAGAGTATTGCAGTTGGTTTATATTTGTTTTATGAGTGAAATTTTGGAAATAATTTTCTTTTAAAACATATTGTAAAGCTTCGGGCAAATTATATGGTTTCATGCATCTAATAGTAAATTTCTTTATAAAATTTTTGAGTCACTTTCAATTTCATGAACGTCTACATAACTACATAAAATATTAAAAATGTTTAAAACTCTATCATAGAATTGCTGTGGTTTTTAATTTGATTGTTGTCTCATCATTACTAAATCCCTATTTAGACAAGTTTCGTATCCCTGATCTGCAAAATTTCTCGTTAAAGCATCTCTTCACTCGTTCCAAGAAGATACATTTTGTATATTTACGACTAATTTAGCATTACCAGTTAATTTAGATATTAGACAATTCAATAAATTCACATTTAGGAGACAATTTGGTGTGTCTATTCTGTAAAATGAATCAATTAATGATTTGCAGACACTTAGATATCTGTTCAAATCATTTGGCTTGCCATCGAAATCTGACACACATTTTAGATATTCTAGTCTAAATTCGGCGATGATTAAATTATTATAAATATTAATTGAACTTTGATTTAAAATTAATGAGTCAATTGAAGGTTGTAATTTTAAATGTTTGATAAATGGTCAACTTTAGACATAAAATTTATTAGAACTGTCTGTGGGTATGGTGTACACACTAGATGTAAATTGAGTGAATGAAAATGACGAGTACTCAGTGTGTATATGTTTATTAATATGCAGCTAAGCGCTTTCGGCCTTTAGGCTATTATCAAAGCTGTCGTCATAAAAAAGATCCAAAAACAGATAATAATGTAGATATAATTGTACACCCTCTTAAAGGGTTATTTTAATGTTTTTTTAATGATATAATTGTAAAACAATGACGTAACATCATACATTGTTTCGTTTTTATCAGCTGGATGTTATTTTGACACCTGTTTTTGGATCTTTTTTATGACGACAGCTTTGATAATGGCCTAAAGGCCGAAAGCGCTTAGCTGCATATTAATAAACATATACACACTGAGTACTCGTCATTTTCATTCACTCAATAACATTTATTGTACTTACAGTAATAACGGAAGAAATATTTCAAGCATTCCTTTAGAGATATACTCCGGTTCGGCAATTTTTGTCTTCCTCAGATGAATATCTCTGTAAAATTGGACTATTGTCGTTCCAATTCCCGTTGATGGACTTCTTCGTGCTCGGGATCGTTTCGGTGTGTGATACATTGGGTTTCATGACGTTCTAGGAGCCACTCTAAACTTTCACTTGCACAAAAGAACTTAGTTCGTAGATTCCGAAACTCAGTCAATCGTTAAAGCGAAAATGAACGCGTTCGATACGTATCAATTCTGAATATCCTACTGACTGCGCCATTTTCAAATTATTAACTGGAAATACTGTTTTTAAAAACGTTTATTTTACAAAATGATAATTCTACAAACTACGATAAACAATGTGAAATCTAGTAACTGACTAATTTTTAATTTACAAACAAGTAATTTTATATAGAATATTTATGCTGATTACGGAATCTTCTTCATACACCGTGGAACAGCAACTCATCGGTTTCCATTCGTGACCTAAAAGTGGTAAAAACTAAATCATGCAGTATTGAAATAAATTTAACTTCTCTTTGTACATAAATCAGACGTTTTTTGTCATCATTTTCTTTGAAGGATGTGATCCTATGGTGAATCTCTAAAATATCTGTCAACAAATTAGCCTTACATTCTTCGCAATCACAAGTTGTAATTTTTTCAACAACGAAACCAGAGACATTGCTCAATGTTTGAGTATCAAAATTTAAATCATTTAGTTATGTATCTACAACATTTTCCAATTCATTAATGGTAGTAATTAATAGTGAATGGTTTTGGTTTATTACTAAAATTTAAAAAACAATATAATAAGCATTCATCAGCTTCACAATTTGTGTTGTAGTTCTTGACTATCATTATTGTTACAAAAAGTAAGCTGTCTTTCCAGGGACAATACAGTACTTTCATTAATGTCAGACGGAAGCTTGAAAAATGTTTTGTTCTTAAGAAGGGCCTCATCACAGGTATATAAACCTAAAAACCTACACAATACTAGTTACTTATCTAGTAATTACTTGGTTCAAAATATTTACGATAGATGTCGATAGTAGTGTTGAATCGGCTTTTACTTATTCAACATATTTTCTCTCTCTGTCTTTCCACTCTTGACGGTTAAAAGAAACGCATCTCTGGACCAGATGTTCGGATGTTTTGCTTTCAAATATTTCAACTTTTTGTGAGCACAGAAACCTTATGTCTGTTTTTTAAGTTGCATCCAAACAAAACTTGCTGACCATAGACAAATCATAATTGTCAGTTTGATGCATAGGCGGTATGTGGCACAACGCTTGGGCGCAACTGACCCGCGCATGGAGTCTCTGCAGTCGCGAACTACAAGAGTGTTTTACATAAACCAAATAGAATAAAATAGTTCAAAACATATTAAATTACAATACATTTTAACATATCGCCTTTAATGTCGATAAATATTATAAAATATCCTAGTATATTCAAAATAAACATATACAAAACCAATCTTACATTGGTTGTTGTGAAACTGGCTTGTGTTTGTCAAATTGAAAATGACAGTGTCAAAAATAACAATTGCGAAAATATGGCGTTAAAAAGTACAATAGCTATTTGTTTATTTAGTTAGGATTTAGTTCTAATAAAATAAAAGTTAGTGAACCTTTAAAATGACATCACCAGGTAGAGTTCGCCATAGTTGTGTAAACATATTACCAAGAATCAGATAAAAACTAGAGATTTGAAATTAATTATTGTAGAGGTAATTTCAGCACTACAAGATGTGGGATTAAATGTACTGGCAACTGATTGCGATCTAGAGAATACAAATCTAGCAGACAATTAAGTAGACATTGGAAAATTGAAAAACTTGGTCTTTATTTGTTTGTAAGTGGAAAGAAAATAATAACTATATGACCCTCCTCATCTTTTGAAATGTTTGAGAAATGCTTTATTTACTTATGATATTGCCATAAATGTGCAAAATTGCAACATATTAAAAATACTTTTAATATTGATCAAACAAAAAAATGTCAGCCTTTGCACAAAATTAAAGAATAAGTATTTGATTTTCAGTAGTAATAACCCAAGGACATTGATAATTGTTCGAAAAAATGTTATAACAGATTTCGAAAGCTTGTTGCTTGGAAACAGACCGACGCCGCAGGCGGAGGTCTGTTGCCTATAAGCAACAAGCTTGATAAAGTTGTTATAAAATATTTGAGCATTTATCAACGTTCGAGGGTTATTCGGATAGAAATTTTTTTGCTAATTATAGAAAATAAGTACAGAGCTTCTATAATATAATATAATGATCAATCCCGAATATTTATGGTCCATATTTAAAAGCAGAACCTAATGTAAATAATATATTTAAAAGAAATGTGCAAATAGGCAGAAATAGATAATGGATGTACATTTATCAACGTGAAGCGGACGGTAGAATTTTTTGGACTGCATAACTCCAAATTCTATACGATATAAGCCTTATGTCAGCGCCAGTTACAGTGAAGTGCGAAATCTGTGGTAAATTTTTTAAGAAGCGAGGCCTAAAATTACATCAAAACAAGACGCATGGTAGACAAAATTTAAGTTCGATTACAGTAAAAAGTTTTGAAAATGAGGATATAAAAGATACGAATTTTCATATAAAGTTGGCAAAATTGAAGAGCCAAAGATCAGTAATAAGAAGAGTCCCAAAAGCTTCAAGGGCTCTTTGTGCCTCAACGCTATCTAATCTACTTGAAGAATGCGTAAGACAAAATTCTATTACTACCTGGGAAAATATTTTGCTTTTTCCGTATAATGTTTTGAGTCTTCCTTCTAAAAATTCTAATAAAAAAGTATCTCTCTCTACTATAATCAAGAATAATTTAAAAACTTTTGAAAATATAGATCATCATTTATTAAATCTCTCTGATCAACAAAATAGAAATTTCTCAGTTCGGAAAAACACAAATTTATCAAAAAATAGTAAAATTAAAAATGTCATTAATAAAGTTTCTGACGGCGACTTGACATCCGCAATCAAAATCTTAGCTTCAGATGACAGTTTTGCTGATGTCAGTGCAGCCACTTTAACAGATTTAAAATCGAAACATCCTGTAGAGAAACTTAATAGTACGTTCCCTACTCTGATTTCGGAACATATTCCTTTTTTTATAACAGAAGAGTTTGTGAGTAGCGCAATAAACTCTTTTAAAACAAGTTCTGCTGGTGGTTTAGACTCTTTAAGACCTTCACATCTACAAGATTTAATAAGTTACAGTGCTGGCCTTTCAGGAAAAAATCTCTTGTCATCTTTGTGTAAATTATGTAATTTTATTTTAAATGACACAGTAAACATCAATATTCGTCCTATTTTATTCGGCGAGTCACTATTAGCTTTAACTAAAAAAGCAGGAGGTATCAGACCAATTGCTATTGGTACAGTTTATCGTCGTTTAGTAGCGAAAATAATTTGTTCAAACATCAGAGACAAATTAGGATATTTACTTCGTCCATTACAATTTGGTTTCGGGTCGAAAGGTGGTTGTGAAGCAGTTGCACATGCAGCAAGACGTTACGTCTCTAATCATCCAGACTTTAATAATAAAGTTTTTCTGAAAATTGATTTTAAAAATGCTTTCAATACCATTCATCGCGATCATTTATTAAAACTTGTAGCAGATATTCTACCTGAAATGTTTCCTTTCATCAATCAATGTTATCGATTCCCTTCATATCTTTTATTTGGCGAAAACATCATTTATTCCGAAAGAGGCGTCCAACAAGGGGACCCTTTGGCACCTCTCCTCTTTTGCATATCGATACACAAACTTATTAGCAACATTGACACAGAATTCAATGCTTGGTACCTTGATGATGGTACTTTAGGTGGTAATACTAATTCCGTGTTCAAGTCTCTTGTCTATATAATAAACAATTCCAAGGATATTGGTCTTGAACTCAATTTCAGCAAATGCGAGTTATTTTTCTTAGAATCACCAAATAATTTAGCCATTGATAAATTTAATTCTGTAGCACCAGGCATAACAATTACCAACAGACAAAATTTATTTCTATTAGGTGCTCCTTTATTAAACGAATCATTTCTATCAGCTTTCAATGAAAAAATAACCTTTTTCAAAAAAATGTCATCTCGTTTATCCTGGTTACCGACACATATTGCTTATTACCTTCTCAAGAATTGCCTATTAATTCCAAAATTAACATATATCTTAAGATGTAGTCCGACCTGGTTGCACAATGATATCCTAATCAATTTTGACAATGCCATTCGTCATTCATTAGAGTCATTAATTAACATTAAATTAGAGGACCTTTCTTGGAAACAAGCTTCACTACCTGTTTCATATGGTGGTTTAGGAATTCGCTCAATCGTTTCAGTAGCTCTTCCTTCTTTTTTGTCATCATTAAATAGTTCAAAAAATTTCATTAATTACATTCTGCCTATATTTTTCCACACACAAGACCC
The DNA here is from genome assembly GCA_963921935.1 of Galeruca laticollis. Taxonomy (NCBI): domain Eukaryota; kingdom Metazoa; phylum Arthropoda; class Insecta; order Coleoptera; family Chrysomelidae; genus Galeruca; species Galeruca laticollis. The sequence goes on from OY998176.1 coordinate 39,491,002, forward strand.
TTTATTAATGGAGGCAGAAAATATTTGGTCATTAAAGTCTAACAAAGTTGTACCCGATGATTATAAATCCTTTCAAAAATCCTGGGATATTCCTTTATTGAACATTGAAAAAGAAAATCTGCTTCAGAAAGCTATCAATTTACCAGACAAGGCTCGTTTGAATGCAGCATTTTCAAAGGAATCAGGAGCATGGTTGAACGCTTTACCGTCGGCCCCATTAGGTACGCTTTTAGATGACGAAAGTTTCCGTATTTCTATTGGTCTGCGTTTAGGTTGTCAAATTTGTGTAAAACATCGCTGTCGTTGCGGAGCTGATGTTGATGAATATGGTAGACACGGCCTAAGCTGCAAATTAAGTGCCGGCCGTTTTTCACGTCATTCTGCAGTAAATGACCTAATCAAACGAGGCATGGCATCTGCAAAGATTCCCTGTTCGTTGGAACCGTCAGGTACTTGTCGCGACGACGGTAAACGTCCAGATGGTATGACCCTCATTCCATGGCAACGCGGCAGACCAGTTATATGGGATTTCACTTGCACTGACACTTGGGCTCCGTCCCATGTCCGATCCACATCTACTTCCGCAGGCGCTGCAGCTTTACAAGGCGAAACTTTTAAAATCAATAAATACAAAAATTTGGAGAACATTTACATTTTTATTCCTGTAGCAATTGAAACCTCTGGTGTTTTCGGTCATGAAGCTTTAAAATTCATCAAAGAAATCGGTAAAAAATATCAATAGAAACCAATGATTCGAGAGCAACTTTGTTCTTTATACAACAAATAAGTATTGCAATTCAAAGAGGAAACGCTTCATCTTTTCTCGGTACGTTTCCCCGTTCTAAGCCTGTAGAAGAACTTTTTATGAAACCTAATCATAAGAAACGTAATTCTTCTACAACTTTCAATCTTTCTCACACTACAGACCCTAAAACATGTGATCTTTCCTTTTTCCGACATTCTTATTTAACATCTTCATTGTCTTCTCCAGAATGTGTGCCTTCTGATAATACATGCGTTGACAATTTAATAAATTATTCCCCCAACAAGCTTTTGGGCCTCAGTGTACTAAAAAATACAGATAACCACCAGCCAGATGATGTCCCATTCATAGGAATACTGAAGAAGATGACTATGCTAGAGAATGATGCGATTCCTATACGCAATAGATTATCTCTAACCAAAACAGTTTTCAAATCCGTAATATCTACATCCAATTCAGTAGCAAACATCATCAATTCAAATTCCTTATCACGCCGATCAAGTGAGAAAGACAATAATAGAATCCGAGATTATTCGTACAATGATAGTAGTTGCGAAAGAGCTTTTAACAATATTTCCACATTCAGATCCATAAAGGGTATTCCCCAAGATTCTTTGGGTCTCAAAGGTCTCAAAAATATTGGTAACACATATTTCATGAATAGTATTATCCAATGCCTATCAAACACAAGGTGGCTATTAGAATATCTAAAGAAAGACGCATACATAAGAGATATTAACATAAACATTGTGACGTACTTTGTTGCGACGTTTTCTTCGATCATCGTTTCGAATGGTTGTCGCCTCTTCGCCGCTTCCCCTCAGCTCCTTTACTTGGGTCGACGACTAAGCAACCGGACGCGTCACAATTGACACCCCAAAACGGCGGATGCTCGGGCGCCAGATTATTTTACGTGGTTTACTCCACGGCCCCTCGACTCCAAAACCTTACGAGGGTTCCGGATAGCAGCAGATGGAGGTACGGAAAATTCCAGGGGTCGGACTGTAATTCGCGGTCGAAACTAGATAGAGATAGACTTACTTTACAGAGTATTATCGTTAAACGGTTAGCAGGACCTTAAAATGAACTGCTAATACGATAATCACTACTGTCAATCTTGCATTAAATGAAACAAACGGTAACGACGACCTCTTAATCAGTTGTTAATGAAACTCAAATAATTTAACAAAGGTATTTATTCTATAAGACACTAAGTGAATTCTGATCACACAACACAATAAATAAGACCTTTTACCCAAAGGCACAAAGAACTTAAGAGGCGAGCGATCACCTTTTTAAACAAGTAATATACACCATATAAAATATAAACGAGAGAAAAAAAAATATCAAATGGTTCTTGTACAATGCAAATCGGAAAAATAGTTAATTTTATACGGACTCAGTGGTTTATAATCGGACTATCGTATTTAATATCACACTAAATAGGGCATACGGGGTTAATCGGCGGCTTGACGAAATTTGGAAAGAGAAAACCTAACTAAACCAAATGAAAACAACGGAAGGACGATGCGATTTCACCAAAACCCGAGAAAGTCGGCGAGGAGCTGAAATCTCTACCAGAATTTACTTAATTTCTGAGCAATACTTTCGAATTACCCAGTAATCAAGAATAATTCTCGGAAACTAAACGAAAAACCCTATAACAGCTCAAAACAGCGGAAGAAGCAGGAGATTTCAACAAAACCCGAGAAGGTCGGCGAGGAGCTGAAATCTCTACCAGAATTTACTTAATTTCTGAGCAATACTTTCGAATCACCCAGTAATCAAGAATAATTCTCGGAAACTAAACCAAAACCCTATAACAACTCAAAACAGCGGAAGAAGCAGGAGATTTCAACAAAACCCGAGAAGGTCGGCGAGGAGCTGAAATCTCTACCAGAATTTACTTAATTTCTGAGCAATACTTTCGAATCACCCAGTAATCAAGAATAATTCTCGGAAACTAAACCAAAACCCTATAACAACTCAAAACAGCGGAAGAAGCAGGAGATTTCAACAAAACCCGAGAAGGTCGGCGAGGAGCTGAAATCTCTACCAGAATTTACTTAATTTCTGAGCAATACTTTCGTATCACCCAGTTATCAAGAATAATTCTCGGAAACTAAACCAAAACCCTATAACAACTCAAAACAGCGGAAGAAGCAGGAGATTTCAACAAAACCCGAGAAGGTCGGCGAGGAGCTGAAATCTCTACCAGAATTTACTTAATTTCTGAGCAATACTTTCGAATCACCCAGTAATCAAGAATAATTCTCGGAAACTAAACCAAAACCCTATAACAACTCAAAACAGCGGAAGAAGCAGGAGATTTCAACAAAACCCGAGAAGGTCGGCGAGGAGCTGAAATCTCTACCAGAGTTTACTTAATTTCTGAGCAATACTTTCGAATCACCCAGTAATCAAGAATAATTCTCGGAAACTAAACCAAAACCCTATAACAACTCAAAACAGCGGAAGAAGCAGGAGATTTCAACAAAACCCGAGAAGGTCGGCGAGGAGCTGAAATCTCTACCAGAATTTACTTAATTTCTGAGCAATACTTTCGAATCACCCAGTAATCAAGAATAATTCTCGGAAACTAAACGAAAACCCTATAACAACTCAAAACAGCGGAAGAAGCAGGAGATTTCAACAAAACCCGAGAAGGTCGGCGAGGAGCTGAAATCTCTACCAGAATTTACTTAATTTCTGAGCAATACTTTCGAATCACCCAGTAATCAAGAATAATTCTCGGAAACTAAACCAAAACCCTATAACAACTCAAAACAGCGGAAGAAGCAGGAGATTTCAACAAAACCCGAGAAGGTCGGCGAGGAGCTGAAATCTCTACCAGAATTTACTTAATTTCTGAGCAATACTTTCGAATCACCCAGTAATCAAGAATAATTCTCGGAAACTAATCGAAAACCCTATAACAACTCAAAACAGCGGAAGAAGCAGGAGATTTCAACAAAACCCGAGAAGGTCGGCGAGGAGCTGAAATCTCTACCAGAATTTACTTAATTTCTGAGCAATACTTTCGAATCACCCAGTAATCAAGAATAATTCTCGGAAACTAAATATAATACTCTAATAACAGAAGCTGGACGGCAGCTACAGAAAGAAATTTTAGCAAAACCCGAGAGGGTCGGCGAGATGTCAAAATTTCTATCGGAATCTATTTAATTCCTGAGCAATACTTTCGAATCACCCAGTAACCAAATATGATTCTCGGAACCCAAATACAATATTCTAATAACAAACACTGGACGGCAGTAACGGAAAGAAATTTTATCAAAACCCGAGAGGGTCGGCGAGATGTTAAAATTTCTATCGGAATCTATTTAATTCCTGAGCAATGCTTTCGAATCACCAGTAACCAAATATGATCCTCGGAACCCAAGTACAATATTCTAATAATAAAATAAAAGAGACAAATACAAAAAAAAATCGAATAAAGAAAGCTTACAAAAAAAAACTTGTTTCCGAATAAAAACCTGAAAATATCTTCGGACGAATTAAGTCAAAACTAAATTTTAGAATAACTAACAACGGGAAATAGCGTATAGTTTACGATTTAATCTTTATGGCAAACTATACAAGATTGAAATATTGTGAATAAACCACTGAATACTGTAGAACTACGGGAGTCCTAACAATTTACTCTTTTATACGGATTATATTGAATTCAACTATCAATTATAATTTTACACTAAAATAATTTTATATCGGAAATATACAGGCGGAGGAAAGAAATATAAAATTTTACCTTTTTAAGCACTTAACAATTTTCACTTTTTCGACGGGCACTTCTACTAATTATACGAGAGCGGACAAGAGAAAGTCAATACTAGAATCAACAAGCCCTTTTTCCACTGCGGTCTCGGTATTTATATTTTCACTAATCCCTTTAAAAAGAAGTCTAGTAAAAAAACTCAAACATTAAATTACTTTGAACCAAAATTTATATAGGTATACCGGACGGTCTAAATGTTTTAATCGAATGAAATGAAAATATATATATATACCGGACGGCCCAAATATTATAAATAAGGAACTTGTAATTAAATTGATTTGTTTAGTAAGGAGGAAGTAGTAGGTTTTAAATACAAATAAATTAAATAAATCATATAATATCGGACAAATAAAAGTAACTTCGTTACAACATATCTAGCATGAAAGGAACACTAATTAAAGCATTTGCTGAAGTTATTCAAGAACTTTGGTCTGAAGACGGTTCAGACAGAGAGGTTAATACAGTATCATTGAAAAGTAAGATTCAGCGATTTACTTCAAGATTCATGGGATACACTCAACATGATGCACATGAGTTTCTTCGTTACCTATTAGCAGGACTTCACGAAGATGTCAACAAGGTATATGAAAAACCAAAGCCTATATTAACTAAAATTGATGACAAATTTAGTGATATCGAGAAAGCACAAGAATTTTGGTTAATTCGAACTTTAATCGGCGACTCTGTAAAAAGGCATGTACAAAAACGTTCAATACCATACCATACTATTTATTCACCACATAATATACAAAAGTACATGTGAGGTATACATAGTTTAGTCAGGACAGAAATGATAAAAATCAGACATTGAGTAAAAACAGTTATTTAGCAGAAATTGCTTACTTATTTTATAGAATGATCTTACAGAGAGATTTCTAATTTCAATTTCTTTATTAAAACTAACAAATCCATTGTATACGCTTACATCAAATTTATTGTTTGCACTTGTTTGTAAACGAGAGAAAGGTTTTACAATGTTATTAGTACCATAAGCATGTACATCGGCATGTGTTTCATAAATTGGTAAGTTCCTATGAACAAGGTTTATTGTCTCTAGAATATACATACACGGAACAGTAAGAATATTACATTTTATAAATAGATATTTGCAATTTGTGTTCGGTTTGGCTCTATCAATTATGCGGAGTGCCGTTTTCTGCAATCGAAACACTCTCTCCATACTACTTGAATTACCCCATTGAATGATACCGTATGATAAATGGCTGTGTATTATCGCAAAGTAGACCGTTCTTAGTACATCATTATTGAGGCAATGTCCTAATTGACGCAATGCAAATATTTGAGATGAGAACTTGGAACACAAAGCATCAACATGAGGTGACCAGTTAAGGTATGTATCAAGTACAATACCCAAATGCTTAACCGGTTCTGGTTTATTCAGTAATCTACTGGATGTAAACATTATCTCCTGAGTTTTAGTAGGATTCATCTTAAGTTTGTTTGCTGAAAACCATGTTTCAGCTTTCATTAAATTTTCAGCATTCAAAGCTTCCCTACGCTTTGTTACTAATATTGTATCGTCGGCAAACAGGAAACACCCTGTTTGTTCGAAGATTGCAGGTAGGTCATTAATATATAACAAAAAGAGCACTGGGCCCAAAACAGAACCCTGTGGTATACCACTCAATGTGGTCATCAAACTGGATTCTGAGTCCTTGCAGCTTACATACTGTTTTCTGTTTGTCAGGTATGAATTGAAAAGATCAAGTTCTTTATTGCGTACTCCATAGAATTCTAGTTTTTGTAGCAGTACATGCTTGTTCACACAGTCAAAGGTCTTGGTAAGGTCACACATACTAGCGATAGTATTTTCCCCCTCGTCGAGTCCCTCCACTATGTAATCAATCAGTGCACTTACTGCTTTAGAAGTGGAATGACCTTTTCTAATACCAAATTGGGCCGGTGATATAATTAGTTTATTTTCACAGTAACTTACTAATTTATTCTTAATTATTACTTCCAATACTTTCCCAACAACAGGAACAATAGAAATCGGTCTATAGTTATCTAATAAGTCCTTATCGCCTTTTTTAAATGTTGGTAGAACTTTAGATATTTTAATGGATTCTGGCCAGTTTCCTTCAGATACGCATTTATTAAAAAGTATGGTATGGTATTAGTTTCTCTTGAGATTTAGGTAGAAGAGGAAATGAAGTTGTATCTCTTATGTTATTTATATGTGTTTGAGAGACCAGTATTTGAAGTTGACTTTACGGCTTTTAAAATATATACTTGCTCTTTATTCTTAATTATTACTTCCAATACTTTCCCAACAACAGGAACAATAGAAATCGGTCTATAGTTATCTAATAAGTCCTTATCGCCTTTTTTAAATGTTGGTAGAACTTTAGATATTTTAATGGATTCTGGCCAGTTTCCTTCAGATACGCATTTATTAAAAAGTATGGTGAGCGGCTCAACTACGGAGTTTATGGCGGCTTTCAGCATCCTACTATTAAGACCATAATAATCGATACAATTGGAATTTTTTAATCCTAAAATAGCTTCACGAACATCAGTCTTCTTATAAGTCATTTTCAGCTCTCTATACAGGAGCCAATGATCATAGGAGTTACTTTTTTTAAACCGTTTCTTTGCGGCAAATACACCCTTTCTTAGTTCTCTCGACTGTCTGCTGTACTAGCTGATACCGTTACTTTTTATTGTTAACCGATTTTAGTGGAAAACGTGTATCAACCAGATTAAGAAGATGATCAAGTATAACTCCAGCAAACACATCTGAGGTCATAATTTCAGTAATTTCAGGCCATGGATTTTCACTTGAAATATGAGAGAATTTTTTAATTTTTGGGTCTGTAATAATTCTCTTTTTAAGAACTGGCTCGTATGAGTTTTGTATACCCAATAGGGATAGGAATAACGCTTGATGATCTGCGATGTCAGGATCCATTACATCAGCAAGCAGTTCGTTCCGGCCAATGTTTGTAATAATATTGTCTAAACACGACTTGGATGTGGGGGTTATCCTTGTAGGAACATGTATTAGATGTTTTAACCCGTACATGCTCATAGTATTTCTCAGGTCCGAAGAATGCGCATTGTTGCTATCCAGATCAATGTTCAAGTCCCCCATCAAAATAATACCTGAATATTTCCTGTAAAGGAATTCGATTAAAATTTCTAGCTTATCATTAAAAATATTTATATCACCAATAGAGGAAGATCTGTAGATATTCAAAAGAACACATTTTTTATTTATCTCAGCTCCGCAAAACTCTGCGTGAAAGGGCACACAGAATGTAGAAACATCAATAGCTCTCAAATCAACCTTACAACTGGAGAAAACTGCTACACCCCCGTGAAGAGAGTTTTTCCTACAATAGAATGACGTTAAATTGTAATTATATACATTAATTAGTTTTAAATTATCTTCATTCAACCAATGTTCAGAAATACATAAAATGTCAATAGGGGTTGATTGAGGAAATATATGGATGTCATTGATTTTATTGTTTAAACATTGAACATTGATATGCAAAATGGCAAATTTAGGAAACATACATTTATTAGCCGTTTGACATTGGTTTAAATTGATTTTGTCGAAAAAACTCATTTATATAAATTCCTTGAGGCCAAATTTCAGCTCTAAGCAATTTTTCTGAATTACTTGATGGTATTGATATCTTGAAAGAAGCATATCTATGAGGAAACCTTGCCCTGAGCTGCCTGACCTCAATATTCGAATCAACGGTCTTTAGGTGCTCTTTTACATCATCAGTCGTAGTATCCGGATGCCAATTTGTAAAGTGGTAATGTGTGACAAACACTGATTTCGCTGCTTTTATAGACATTTTTTCGTCGCACATTGATCCGATCCCTAAATTTTTAGGTTTGAAGTTGATCTTACTGTCCGTAACTGCTCTACTTGGTCCTGGGAGCTCTTGATTTATGTGTACATAGTCAGCACATAAGTTAGCCATTTCAGCTAGATGAACAGCTGATGATACATTTTCTGGAGCAATAAAGTTGTTCGCTGATGCATTATTTGAAGTAGGACGGTGAAGTGTAACTTCCTCTTTATTGCAGATATTTGTAATAGCAGACATTGAATTTAGTTTCTCTTGAGATTTAGGTAGAAGAGGAAATGAAGTTGTATCTCTTATGTTATTTATATGTGTTTGAGAGACCAGTATTTGAAGTTGACTTTACGGCTTTTAAAATATATACTTGCTCTTGTAGTGATTTGACCAAGAGTTGAAAATTGTCAATAATCAACTCCTTATCTCTAACGATTTTCTCGAGATATAGTACTTTTAAAAAATCACAACTTTCTCTCTCTTTCTCCTGACAAGAAGTAGGTGTATCAGTTTTTGTTTTCCTCAATTCGACATCCTTAGTTACTACACAAGAATTGCAACAGTTGACTGTTTCCTTATCTAAAAGTGGAATTTTTAACTGATTTAGGCAGCTTTTATGAGATAGCCTACCGCATTGAACACACTTGATGCCAGTAGTTACTGGAGTTTTGCACCTTAATCAATTTAACTCGTTTCTAGAAGACTCGGCCATAATTTATTACAATTTCTGGTCAAATTTATAACCACTGGTGGAATAAGTCACCGTCCAAAACTTTATTTAACAAAAAACAATGGAAATATTTAGGGACTATAGTACTACCAGAAATCAATAAAAAAAGAAGTATAATAAAAGGAAAGTACCTGCTAACAATTTGATGTCACACACGAGCACTTATATAAACTCTGGAGTGAATTTTGAAATTTAAAAACACTTGTTGCCACGTAAATTCACTTCACAAAACAGAGAATGAAATAAGTATACTAGGTTGGAGTACGATACCACCAATAATCAATCAATCAATAGGTTTTTAAATGTAGTTAAGATATGAGCTTTATTATTGTCAGTATAATCTGTGGTATAGGAGTAGAAATAAGGATACCTAGTGGTTAAATGATGTCTTATTTTGTTATACCTGAGCAACGTCTACCTAAAACTAGACAGGAAGCTTATGAATTTGCGAAAAATGAAGGCTTAATACCTCGTCCACTTTACTGCAGGACAAAATGTAAAGGACATACGAGTAATATGGATATATTTTCGCATTATTATTTTTCAGAAACAGATTTGGGAATATATACGTGTTCTAAACGACAACAATGCAAACTTTAGTTTTCTGTTGCAAAGGAAACCTGGTTTGAAAGGTTTGAAAATAGTTATCTTTCATCAGAAAAAGAACTTAGGTAGGTAAGACTTTTTAAACTTTTTTTTTCTTAAATATTTATATGCAGGATTCTTTTTGGATTCGCTCACGGAGAATCATATGTACGGATATGTGTTGGTGTAAGTGGTTCAGAACGGAGTTTATCAATGGCAACAATAGCTGCTCGGATGAAGTATTGCCGGGAGATGGTTACCAGTGCTTTTACTTCAATGCAGGCATCTCTGCCGAAAATTGGAGGGCCAGGAATCATAGTGCAGAATTGTGTCTAGAGATTTTAAGCGATGGTAAGCTGATAGGAATAGATATAATTCATTGATCTGTGTTAAAGGTCGGGAAGAGGATTGAACTCAACTTAATATTTTAAGGTTTATATTTTAATAACACATCAACAAATTGAATAAAAGAATTTTTTATTTTTAGATTGACGAATCGAAATTTGGGAAAAGGAAGTACAATCGTGAACGAGTTATGGAGTGTCATTGGGTTTTGGGAATGATCGCTCAAAACTGAGGCTAGTTGTTTGTCCGCAAAATAAAAGAGATGCTGCTACCCTTATAGAAATTATTAAAAATCATGTGACAGTGGGATCTATTATTCATACGGATGATTGGAAAGCTTACAGTAGACTTTCCAATTATGGTTATGTTCATCAGACAGTAAATCATAGCGTGGAATTTGTTGCGGATTTTGGGACACATACTCAGAGGATAGAATCTCAATGGAATGCAGCGAAAAGGTATTTGAGAGGTCAGCATATTCCTGAAGATGAGTTTCTCAATAAACTTTGTGAATACCTTTGGAGGCGGTATTGTAAGAAACATAAGTTAGATCCAATGGTTGAACTATTAAATTCAATTAGTGTTACGGCCGTTTCACCGTAACACAGTTTGGATAAATCTGCCTTCGATTAGCGGACTGCGTCTTCGTAGTAGCCGGTTCTGGGCAAAAATAAATACACTTTAATTTCGTCAGCAATCCAGTAATATTTAATAAACTTTAACTGACAGAAATATATATAGTTGAAACAATAAATGGGGACAAGCCTTTCAGTTAGATCTAAGAATAAAGAACAATCTTACTTTTTTCTCCTTTTAGTTTCCAAAACACTATAAACACTATAAAAATAACTTATCTTTTACTTTATACAAAGAAATGCATTTATGCAGGAAGGATGGAATGTATTACTTTATATAAATACTTAAACTGGGAGACCGCTCTGGTTGGAAAAATTGTTTGACAGTGACACTGACATTTTTTTAATTTATATATCTAAAACAAGTTGCGTAGAAACAAGCCCTGCCTATTTGATTTTAAGTAAAATAATTGTTTGGATGGGTTCTGAACACTATACATGAAAATAACAAATTATTAAACTTGTGTGGTTTCAACAATTAGAATGGAGTACGGTGACTTTAGAGTTCGACTTTTAAAAGTTATTCCGCAAGGCAAATTTTGTTGCTTTATTTGATACTGGAACATGTATGTTTATAAGTTTTTTCTTAAAAGTTTATAGTTGAATTTCAGTTTTATTTCCGATAATTTCTACAAAATTTAGTTTTAAAAATGTCATTTGACATTAAAGATGTTATTTAATAAATAAGTGAGTATGTTGTCTCATTTCGCATATTTTATATATACTTACAAAAATAAGTTTTCATTTATCTGCAAGGCTTAACCACTGTACAAATAACACCTGGTAGGAAAATCACAAATTTCCGCACGAGCTCTTTTGCGTAGTTATGTTTAAGAAAGTGTTTGAAATATAAAGCATAAGAAAGTTTTCATGTACTGGTTTCAGTTATTCTAAAGTCGGGGAAATGATGCATTTCCGCAGAAAATTTTTTGTGATTTTGTGTTTGAGGAGGCATCTACTCGTATATACTGAAGAAACAAATTTTTTTTTGAAACTGGCTCCAGCACTAAAAATTCCACCCAAAGTTTCCATATAACTAGTATCAGTTATTCTACAGTCGGAAAATGATGCATATCCGCAGAAAACTTTTTGTGATTTTGTATTTGGGGAGGCATCGCTATATACTGAAAAAACAAAAAAATTCCTTAAACTGGTTTCAGCTAAAAAAAAGTTCACCCATTTTGTTAATTGTATGGAAAAATAAAGTTAAACAAGTTATTATTTAATTTTATTAACTGAGTAACTAATATTGGGTTTATTTATCTTTCATTTAATACCTAATAAAGTTAATAAATTACCCACTTGTCACAAGAACGTTTCAACCTTTGAACACGCTATTTCATGCAACAAAAGAGGCTTAAAATTAAAGTTTCCTTCTATCAAGTACGTATTTTAATCATGATGTAAGTGAATGAAAAAAGTATTGGAATATCCGGGGAGAAAGCTCCAAATTCCGGGGAACTTACGCTTCCGGGCATTAGTTTTCTTTCGGAACTTAGCTCCAATCAAAATTGACAACTGCGCACGAACTTAATTATTAAGAGTACAATAACAAGGGACAATAATATTCTAACCTCTGACGTTCAAAATATCTTCAGTATAGCTAAAATTCATGAAATAATTTGCTTGGTAACAATTCGCTTGTCGTCATTCAGCATATCAATAATTATGAAATTTGTTGAATGACAGAGTTCATGATTATCAGAATGATTCATACACAACAGTATTTTTATTTTCATGATAAACAAGCCCAAAGGTTAGACCTTAGTGGCTGTGCAAAATATTATGATTCAATTATAATATATTCCTAATTAATATATTCGTAATCATTATCTGAATAAATGCTGATTCAATTTGATTATTTTCGCAATACCTTTTATTCATATCTAAACAAGCAATACCTTTTATTCATATTTAAACAGTGTGGAACTTTTATTAAATAAATTTGTTTTAGTAGAAAATTATAACAAATGTCGGAGCACGTTGATTTTAATATTGTATGCTGTTAAAACATACATTTAAAATTTCAATGTACAGGATGATTCACAGTCCAGCAAAGTATGTACCTTCTCTTTATTTTTAAAGAATCTAAATGAAGATTTGTATATTTTGAAATAAACTAATAATACAGAGTGAAGTTTGGACTATTTTATCATTTCCTTCAAGACATTTAACACGTTTCCTGTCCTAATGGTATTTTCCCACTAACTATTATGCGTCTCCATTCAAATTTACATGCACCATATGTGGGTCGTAGGACGTTGCGGTAGTTTCGATTTACGATCTATGTCCTACGACCCATACGTCATACGTGGATCGTAAAATAAAATTTTCACAATTCGGCATCGTCTCAAAATCAGCATATCTTCTGTATATAATTTTTTGCTTTTTATTTTTTCACGAGCGTTGAACAAGAAGTGTTTATTTATTCATTTGACCGTTTTTTTATATTAATACAACTATGTCTGGACAAAAACGTAAACGAACCGAAAGAGAGATATCGCGGAAAATTTATCCTCGTTAATATTCATGCTATACCGTTGAATTTTTATAACTTGGAAAGTAGTTAATCATTTTACATTTTATATTTTTATCGTTAAACGTGAAAGATTTTGTTCACTAGAAACCTATTGAGTCTTGCTCATAGATTTCTCCCCATTACCTTCACCCCCAATTACGGGTACACCCGCCGCTTGCGGGAGAAAATCCAGAAGCTTAATAGTGTAAACCCAGACATTTTTGTGAATGAAAACTTAAAAAGTGATAATACTGTGAACATTAAAAACAAAGCTAAACAGTTAGTGACAGTGAAAACCTCCCCTCGTAAAAGAATAACAAAAGGTACGTTTAAATCTAAGACACTAAAACGTCAAAAAATAACTCACACATCTAAAAACAATCACAAAAACTAGTGTATGGAAAAGTACTGACGAATCGAATTCTCGAAAAGAAGAAGACGAGCCACGTACCTTCGCAGACCCTATTGACACGAACTACTCTAAATACTCTGACGAGTTACAGAGAATAAAAATAAAGACGCTTGAATTGAAAAACAGAAACTTAAATTACCACCAAATTGCTTTTCTTGACAATGATGTAAAAGACACTCATAAAATAACAATAGATTCAGTGATAAACATACCAAAAACTTGTATTGACTCTGTAGATATAAACACTTTAAACAAGTGTATAGAACTTAGTAAGAAAAGTGTCTAGAACAAAACGACACAGAAAAGTGTATACAAAGCAACACATTAAAAAAGTGTCTAGAAAACACTGAAATAACAAAGTGTATAGGATACTCTGATATTGAGAACGAAAAGTGTCTAGGAAACATATCAAACAAGTGTATAGGAAACAACGAAGAATAAACGGTTTTAAAGATTAAAACTAACTTTTCCGCATCTGTGGCCCTGAACAATATTCTATCATAAAATTGTTACTTGTATACACTTCGGGGGATGTATCGTGCTAACAAACCGAAATTTCTCCAAAAATAACCAAAAATTTAGTATATCTAGTTTTATAGGACCCGCTGTACTCACTCTAGTCAACTGAAAATCAATAGGGTACATCTGTGAGACACCTTGAACAATACTTATTCATAAAGTTGATCAATCGTATACTCTCTGGAGGCTGTATCGTGCTAACAAACTGAAAATTCTCCAAAAATGACAAAAATTTGGTACTTCAAGTACCACAACACCTGTTGTACTGGCTTTAGTGAGCTCAATATCAATAGGGTTCATCTTCAAGACGCTCTGAATAATATCCAATCATAAAATTCATCACTTGTGTATACTCCGGAGGCTGTATCGTGCTAACAAACTGAAACTTCTCCAAAAATGACAAAAATATCGTACTTAAAGTACTGTAGCACCGGTTGTATTGGCTCTGGTGAGCTGAAAATCAAAAGGGGTTCATCAGTGAGATGCCCTGAATAATATTCAATCATAAAATTGGTGACTTGTTGAACTCCGGAGGCTGTATCGTGCTAACAAACTGAAATTTCTCGAAAAACGGCAAAATGTCGTACTTCATGTTCCATAGCACCCGTTGTCCTGGCTCTGGTGAGCTGAAAATCAATAGGGTTCATCTGTGAAATGTCCTTAACAATATTCCATCATAAAATTGGTGACTTATTGCACTCCGGAGGCTGTATCGTGCTAACAAGACTTGCAAGGAAAAGTGGCCGACGACAACGACGACGACGACATACACACAACCGTTTTTTCGTGTTGTTGTTGATGGATAACGTAAAAATAATTCAAAAAAAAAATTCAAATTTCCAATTTTTTTGTGGGTAAACCAATACTTTTCTCGCATATTAGATAGGTTGGCGGAAAAGTAAAAGTGTATAGAACAAGACACGTTTTGCGATTTATCCATCCCCACGTGTAGAGGAAACAATACGAATAATACGACCAACTCGCAGAGGACAGAATTAATCTCAAACGTAATTAATAATCAAATGGAGGATGATACGATGGGCGATCTGTCGAGTGACGAAAATTCTGATTCGCAGACTTTAAACAATCAACAAAATCCGACCACAATCCAAGCCCAAGTACACTTCAAGCCGGGTCTTACATGGGCGAATGAAGTGGATATAGAGAAAGGTACCCCCAGCAATTCAGGGGACCATTTTACTTCGCAGTATGAAAAATTGGTAAAAAAACCAAAACAAATAACAATTAAAAAACTGGACATGGCAAAAAAACCAGACGAAGATCTGAATGCTATTAACACCATTACGCCGTCCAATGAAATGGAAGTGAATGACATCACGCCACCTGGATTCATTAAACCAAAAAAATACACAAAATTTGAAGCGTTGATAAAACAAGCAAACAAAACCAAACAATCAATAAATACCGATAATAAATTCGACACTTTATCGGAAATGTCGGATGAAGTAACCACTCAAGCCGCTGCACCCTCACAAAAAAAGAGAAAAAAAACAAAGTTTCGGAAGTACAATGCAACATCTGAGACCTCAGATGAAGATAGTAATAAACATCATGCCACCAAAAAACCGAAAGCCAAAGAAGTACAGACCTCGAAAAAAAAAACAAGCACAGGATGTCCCCCAATCGTAATTGATAGTAATGTCTCCGCTCATCGTGAAATGGTGAAGCGTCTTAAAATAGAAATAAAGAATAATTTTGAAATCAAATATACGGCGAACTCCACAATAATTTTCACGAAAGAAGTGGCAGATTTTGAAAATTTAAAACTAGCGCTCAGAACCGAAAAAACGCCTTTCCATACATATTCAAGAAGAGACGACAAAAATCATGCGTTTGTTCTCAGAGGCTGAACTGAGGGCATTCAGCTGGACGAAATTAAAGAAGAGCATATCTCAGTGTACAAATTAACAGTCAAGGATATATATCGTATGACTACTAAAGGGCCACTTTATTTAGTAGTCACCGCCTTTAGTAGTCACCGATGCCAAAATAACTCTCGATTATCTACAAAAAAACGTACGCATAATCGAGCATACGAGAGTAAACTGGGAATTTCGACGTCAAACTAAACCTATTATACAGTGCCACATTTGCCAGTTGTGGGGGCACGCAACTTCCAATTGTGGTAGGGCTCCAAGGTGCCTAAAATGCGCTGCCTCGCATTTGACCCCGGTATGTCCAAAAGACAGAACAACCCCCGCTAAATGTGCAAATTGTAACGGCGAGCATCCCGCTAACGCCGAGATTTGCCCAGACTACGTGAAGAGGAGAGAATGGCTCGACCAGAGAAGATAAAAAAACCAAAAGCAAATCAAAGAAAATCCCAGATTTATACCAGCACCAGCCCCAACAATCAACCCTTGGAATCGAAACAAAAATCAAGAAAAAGATGACTTCCCAAGCCTGCCCCCAAAGCCAATACAGAGGGAGAACCAGCACACCAGCACTAATCAACCACAGGCTAGTCATGTATCCCACCCTCAAATGACAGATGTCTCGAAGTTCTCTAATTTAAACAACTTATTCAAAGAACTGAATTCGATGGCTAATCTCGATGAACTGACCAGAGCGGTAGCAGACTCAATCCATGAGATGAGGAATGCTACAAATAAGCTCGAGAAGTTTACGATTTATAATAGCTCCGTTCAGGATATAGACAGGTATGACATCTAGACAGGTAGGTGGAAATATAGGAATTCAAAAACGAACTTCTCTTAAAATAATTTTCTGTAATGTACATGGAGTAAATAACAAACTTCATCTTCTTAGACATTTGCTCACAGCTCATAAACCTGATATATTCTTTCTAATTGAAACATTCCTTAAACCAAATAAGTCCGTGAACTTTAGAAACCCAGATTATAGTCTTATTAGACAAGACCGCCCCGTGGATGTCGGCGGGAGTGGTCTCGCAGTATTAATAAAAAAAGACATAAACTCCTGCAACCAAATAATTCTTCAATTGAGCATATCTCATTATTAATTGACAATAAATTCAAACTTGTTGGGGCATATAGTCACCCCCACACTAAACTTACTGAATTAGATTTTTTTAACATCACGAAAACTCACAATAGAGTCTTTATAGTCGGTGATTTGAACTGCAAACACTCACTATGGGATTCCTATGCTACATACCCTAATACGAATGGAAATACTCTGCAAAGGTTTTGGGATAACTCAGACTGCAATATTTATAGTACAGACGATCCCACCCACTTTCCCTTCAATAACTATTCCCCCAGCACAATAGATATTGCAATTGGACGCAATATAAACACAATTACCAAACTAAAAACTATCCCAGACCTTAACTCCGACCATGACCCCATCCTTCTCGAACTAAAAATGACACACATTACACCCCTATCACAAAAAAAACACGACTATAAAACAACCAATTGGACACAGTACAGAAAGCACATAAATGAACATTTAACAATCATAGATAAAATCAAAGATACAGAACATTTAACAAATATAATTCAAAATTTGCAAGATATCATAATCACAGCAAGAGATAAAACCACTATTCTTAAACCTAAATAACAAATTTGTAACACCCTACCTGATTATATTTTTAAAAAAATGTTAAAAACAAGATTCGCTGTAGATGGCAAGTGACCAGAGCTGACAGTGACAGAAAAATATTAAAATATTATCAAAACACAATCAATTCCCTGATAAAAGAATACCGTAATTTTACATGGAAAACGTTTTTAGAGAAACTGTCACCCGGAGACAACTCATTGTGGCGAGTCACAAAAAACTTGAGAGGAAACAGTCAGGAAATTTCGAACATAATTAGTAACGGCATTAGATTTACTCAGAAATCTGACATCGCAGAGGCCTTTGGAGAGTATTTCCAAAACAATTTCACAAACAATATACCAAATACACTACACCACACTAATATCACACAATCAGTTCAAAATCACTTACACAACACACACACAGACACGAAAAACTTAGTCACAACACGGGAAATATATAATATAATAAACACACTTAAAAATAAAACAGCTCCGGGGAAGGACGGCATACCGAACATCCTTCTCAAGTCTCCCCAAAAAATCTATAGTACAGCTTAGGTACATAGCCGATTTCATTATCAAAACGGGAAAATACCCAGATATGCTCAAAATTGTCAATGTAATTCCCATCGTCAAATCCAATAAACAACTTTGCTATGTGGATAGTTACAGGCCCATTTCCTTGTTAAACAACATAGCAAAGGTGATGGATAAAATCATTCTTAATAGAATACAGCAATTTGTAGATAAAAAAAATATAATACCTCTCGCGCAGTACGGATTCAGAGGTGGACATAGCACAGTAGCGCAGATAGTTCGTGTATTTGATTTTATCAGAGAAGGCTTTTCTGCGAAGGAAAAAGCTGTCATGGTAACTTTGGATATACAGAAAGCCTTTGACTCCGTATGGCACGAGGGGTTGTTATATAAACTTATCAAACTAAAGGTAACAGATTACTTAATAAAAATAATATATTCGTACATAAATAACAGACAATTCTATTCTAAAGTAAATGATGGCCTGTCGGGACCATTCCGGATACAATCCGGTGTGCCCCAAGGGTCAGTCTTATCGCCTTTGTTGTATTCGTTATTTACGCACGATCTTCCCACCTCCCTAGAAATCCTAACAGCCCTGTATGCGGATGACACCTGTTTCGTATCATCCGCTCCAACATCAGAGACTGCACTACACAATGTTCAAACCCATATTAACGCACACATACTACCGTACATGAGAGACGACAAACTCACAATCAACACCATCAAAACAGAGTACCTGTTACTCCGGAGGAGACAGAGGAAAAACTCGTTGCAACTTCAGCTGTAATAATGGGCAGTATATTACGCCCAGTAATACACTGAAATACCTGGGTTATACTGTGCATGGCACCACCAATGCTAATGCGCATATTGCTCAACAGATTTCAAAAGCGAAAATTGCAATGAGCAAACTTTACCCGTTGATCTGTAAGAACAGTTGTCTCTCACCCACAAATAAAATCACAATATACAAATACATAATACGACCTATCCTTACATATGCTGCACCGGTATACTTCACAGCAACAAAACACAACTTCCACACACTGCAGGTGGTACAGAATAAGTGTCTTCGCATGGCAATTAAACACACAACAGTTTACCCAAGACTTCCCAAAACTTCTTGGTTACATGAACAAGCAGACTTGCCCACTATCAAAGACTTCATAACTAAAATATCCAAAAACTTTTACAACTACAGTGTCCCTGAAAATCTTCGTATCACTCTCAAAGCCACCAGTCGCTCAGAAGACACTCTTGATAGTGGGTGTAGGCTTCTGCATGGTAACTTATATACATAGCAAGTTGTTTGAACCCAAATAACCAAATACTTCCAAATAAGGGACTACCTTACCCCTTATTCAAAATAGTAACTATTCTCTTACAAAACACACAACTAACCATAAATAATGCCTGTCATGTTGCCTTTCCTCATAAACTAACTTTTAGTTCGCTTTTGAAACCCTGTTTTTCAGCCGGTTTTCAGGGACAAAACAGTCGAAACATCAGGGGTGTCATACTTATATTCGGGACAGAGTTATTTAACTAACCATAACAAATGGGTAATGTTTCCAACAAGGAACCATATATTTCGAGATGGCAACACATAGAGGGATCTGAAAGGCCAGGACATCGGTTTTACTATTATTTTGTATTTCAGTCCAACTATGTAAATGTATAATCATAAACTATTGCTAATAAAGTCATTTTTAAATTAATTTATCCGAAATTACTTCTGTCAGTGATTTAAATTCAGACGACAGCGTGGCAGACCCTACTCACTATAGTGATAGTGAAGATGATGATTTAAGTTATAATGAAGAAACGGGTAATGATAGAGACAATCAAACTGATAGTGATCAAGAAAATAGTGAAGTAGATTCAGAAGATAAAATGGATGAGAATGATCCTGATTTCTGGTCATCAACCATACTGTCCTTTACAAGATTTACATTTAGTGTACCATACATTCAAATTACTCAAAATATGGATCCTATAGATATTTTTAATTTATTCATAACTGATGATTGAACAATAAATATGCTTTAGAACTTCAACGTCAGAAACGATTCGTACGTTCAGCAACAATTTCTAGATGGGACGATACAGACAGTGAAGAAATGAAAACATTTCTTGATAAGTAATTGAAACATTCCCCTTTATACTCATTATTGAATAATTGTGTGAGTTTGTTATTATTATGGAAATGTTGGCATTTTGAAGACAAAACGATACCGCTTGTCAAAAATTGCACCTTTGCTGGATCTTGTTAGGAATAATATGAAAAATGTACATTCTTTTGGCGATACAGTTGTTGTTGACGAGACTATGGTTCCTTTTAGAGGTCGCCTGAAGTTTCGGCAATATAATTCATCTAAAGCCCATAGATACTGAATCAAAGTTTTCAAGGTGTGCTCTCCATTTGGATACACTTGGGATCTAAAAATATATAATGGACTAAATCAAAAATGCCAAGGATTAGATTTTCCTGGTGGTACAGTAATTGAATCGGTAGATCCCTTGTTAAATGCTGGAAGATTGGTTATAACTGACAATTATTATACGAGTATTGATCTTGCTAAATACATGTACGAAAGAAAAACCAATTTATTAGGTACCGTAAGGAAATAAACGGTTTTAAAGATTAAAACTAACTTTTCCGCATCTGTTAGATGCCCTGATTAATATTCTATCATAAAATTGTTACTTGTATACACTTCGGGGGATGTATCGTGTTAACAAACCGAAACTTCTTCAAAAGTAAGCAAAAATGCACTATATCTGGATTTATAGGACCCGCTGTACTCGCCATAGTCAACTTAAAATAAATGGGGTGAGACACCTTGAATGAGACACTTTGAAAAATATTCAATTATAAAATTGGCCACCTGTATACATCCCGGATGCTGTATCGTACTAAATCCGAAATTTCTCCAAAAAGGACAAAAATGTGGCACTTTAGGTACCATAGCACCCGTTGTAGTAACTATGGTGAGCTAGATACGAAACTGACTTTCGCCGAGCATATTGCAAAAGTTTCTGAAAAAGTAGAGAAAACGGTGACAGCCCTGTCCAGACTTATGCCTAATATTGGTGGAGCTACATCTTCCAAGAGAAGAGCACTAATGAGTGTTGTACACTCGCAAATCCTTTAAGCTGCGCCTGCCTGGTACATGCAATAATAAACTGGTTTCCAAACTTACCAGCGTCCAACGGTATGCGTATCAGAATATGCTCGGCGTATAGGACGATATCAACAGAGGCAGTAGGGGTGATAGCTGGGGTACCTCCAACAGACCTGCTCGTACACGAAAGACGGGAAAAATACCTAGGGATTAGCAGTGCCACCGCAATGACAAGCCTCATGATGCAATGGTAAAACCATTGGATAACTGGAAAATGGGGAAGATGGACCCATCACCTCATACCTAACATTGGAAAATGGATCGGCAGACCGTTTGGCGAGGTAGATTACTATATCACGCAGGCAATCTCTAGACATGGTTGCTTCAGGAAATACCTGTATAGCCTAATGAGATCGGTTACTGGGGACTGTCCGTATTGCGGAGAACAAGACGATGTTTGCATGCGCCAGGTGGGAAAGAATCCGGACAGGATTCCTAACAGAAACTGAAACGAAGTTCGATGCGAGAAGTATGATGACATCATTGGTCTCAGGCTAGAAGGGGTGGAATATAGCGTATAAGATGATAAGACATATCATTGATACGAAGGAAATGGAAGACAGAGCACGACCATAGACGCAAGTAATACAAACATCACTATGAGGATAGTATGACAGCCCTCTCACTGAAGTAATGCGAAAGCCGTTCCAGTGTGAGGAGCGAGACGATAGGGGGAGGGGCTTTTTTTAGTCAGTAACAATCTGGCACCACCCACCTTCAGTGGGTGTCTTTGGAAGATTTTTCACCCTCCCCAACTAAAAAAAAAAGCTATGGTGAGCTAAAAATCAATAAGGTTCATCTATAAGACGCCTATATTTTATGATTGAATATTGTTCAGGGCCTGATATGAACAATATTCAATCATAAAATGGGTCACTTGTATGCACGCTGGAGGCTGTATCGTGCTAACAAACTGAAAATTCTCCAAAAATTATAAAAATTTGGTACCTCAAGTACCATAGCATTCGTACTGACTTTAGTGAGCTGAATTTCAATGGTTCATCTTTGAGATGCCCTGAATAATATCAAATCATAAAATTGGTCACTTGTATATACTCCGGAGGCTGTATCGTGCTAACAAACTGAAATGTCTCCAAAAATGACAAAAATGTCGTACTAAAAGTACTATAGCACCTGTTGTACTGGCTGTGGTGAGCTGAAAATCAATAGGGTTCATATGTGAGATGTTCTGAATAATATTCAATAATAAAATTGGTGTTTACAATGAAACT
This sequence comes from Galeruca laticollis, assembly GCA_963921935.1. Taxonomy (NCBI): domain Eukaryota; kingdom Metazoa; phylum Arthropoda; class Insecta; order Coleoptera; family Chrysomelidae; genus Galeruca; species Galeruca laticollis. Next base: position 39,513,658 of record OY998176.1, read on the forward strand.
CACTGTTTCTAGCTAATTCCACAATATAATAAAAATTGTTGAAAATTCTAAAAAATTGACAATTGTTTCGATAAATCAATATCATCGTCAGAATGACAGAAGTTACATTTCATTTGATGCCTACCTGATGGTTAGTAGTTATTTTTGGCTAGACCAAGAAGTGACCTAACTTGTGATTGACTTAATATATGTTAATAGAAAAAAGAAGAAGATGTGATATTACAAATATTGAAGCTTAGATATTATTAGCCCTATGGTGATATCCTGGATATCATTTTTCCAATTAAGATCAGTATAACTGTGCAATGATATAGAAAACCAGGAAAACTATATCTGCTGATATTTACAATTATCACTTAAGAAGACAGTTTATTGGTGGAGAACTCCCTAGATATATCTGTTCATTGACAACTTCATATTGTGGGTTTCTCAAATGTCTTCTAATTTCCAATTCTTCAAGGAAGTCCAGTTCTTGTTTCTTTTCACAAATATGCAGCACTTCTAGTTCTGTGTTAGGTGTCAATGAATTATTGGTGTCAAGTAGATGTTTTGCGTAGTGGGATTTATCTGGTTGTTTTAATCTGTATGCTCGTAAGTGTTCACTGTATCGGATTTCAAAATTTCTAAGGATCTGACCCAAATAGACAGCATTACATTCTGGACATTTGAGTTTATACATGCCTGATTTCTATTATTTTGGTATTTTTGTTTTAACATTTAACAATTTTGTACTAACGTTACTTTATGTATTAAAAGAAATTGTTGTATTAATTGCTAAAGATATTATCTTTGAAATATTATTAGAAATATTTCCTGCATGTGTGATGGTTTTATAACTTTTTATTTCTTCAGTTTGTTTGGGGAATATTAGTTGACTCTGGTTGTTGAACTAATATCAGGTATTCAGAACTTAAATGCCCCCCCCCCCCACCCATCATATCCGCCAGTGATACAAGCTCAAAATGGTAAACTAATTGTTGGCAATGAGGTGGTTTAAAAGGTTGTAACTGTGGGTTATCTGTGGTTGTAACACTTGTTCGCTACAGTGGCGGACATATCACCGGGCAGTTCGGTGCAAAAGGGCCCCACGATGCTACGGATTTTGAAGCATTTTTGTATCGGAATAAGTAAAAGAAAATGTCAAATATGCAAATCGAACTTAATTCCATAATAATTAGGCTACATTCAATAAGGTCCTTATACCTATCTCCTCTATAATAACATTTCGTCCTTACCACACATTCCTAATAATCGTTGAGAGCATCTGGCAACACTTAATATGGTTCCGAACGTAATTCCGATTGCCAGGTCGAATTATTTTCATTATCTATTTACCATTTAGTTTGTTTGCATGTATAAATAATATTGTAAGTGAGGAGCTTAAAAATTGTACGATAGGCAGAAGATATAAGAAATAAGTATATGTATAAGTTTTTATGTTCAAAACGTTATGCCAAGTAAACCATGCATCAAAAATTTTAGAAACAAATGATATCAAGATGCATATAATGATATAAAATCTGAAGCAATAACTCTTGCAATTAATTGGAATATACAGCCAGTATTTCAATTTAAAAGGCAACGAAAACTGCCAAAACAATTTGTTGTTTGCTTTCGATTACCAGTTTGCTAATAGAGAAGAATACTTCAAAGCCCGGGTATATTACTATTCAATTGATACCATTACCAATCAAATTGAACAGAGGTTATCCGCTATGCAATCAATCAAAAAATGATTTGACTTTTTAAAGTCTAATATGATCGAAAAAACAAATGAATATTTGTCGCAATACTGCGACAAAAATATAGGGAAATTGTTACTAGCGGTGTTGTCAATCAGTGTGCTACATTCCTTGAACTAGTTGAAGCTGACCTTAAAAAAGATATGAAAATTACGAAATAGTTAACCGCTGTGAAATTGGCTGCCAAAAGCTAGCAGCCATTCTGACGAAAACACCCGATGACCACTGGCGCAGCACCTTTATATAATTACTAAAAATAATTGGAAATTCTTGTTTTTTTTTCTGATTTTAGGCAAATTTTAGTTAGACGCCTACCTAAAAGTAGTAATAAGGAGAAAATAAAATAAAGTACAGATCCAGGAGTAAAATTATATTTTATTTTAAGTCTCGCTAAAATTTAAAATTTTACCTATGAACCAATTAAAAATGTCGGATTATCTGCCCCTCCGCGCGCCATACAGGATTGGCAATAGGGGTTAATTCATAAATATTGGGGTAAAATATCAAACTTAATTCATTTTTTAATACTTGGGAGTATTTCTCACATTTCAATCCGTATATAAAATGCTGGAAACCATCTTAAAAACATATTAAAAAGGTCAGATTGACTTGCACTGTCGTACAGGACCGGCAATAGTGGTTGATTCATAAAAATTTTGGTGAAATATCTAACTTCATTAATTTCTCACCATTTTGGGAGTTTTTCGCCCGTTCTCTTGTATATAGAAAATATTGGAAACCATCTTAAAAACAAATTAAAAATGTCATATTGACTTGCACTGCCGTACAGGACCCGAAATAGGGGTTGATTTATAAAAAATTGGATGAAATATGAAACTTAATCAATTTTTTACCACTTGAGAGTTTTGCGCACATTCCATTTAATATAGAAAATATTAGGAACAATCTTAAGAACAAATTAAAAATATGAGATTCACCTGCACTGCCGTACAGGACCAGCAATAGTGGATGATTCATAAAAATTTGGGTAAAATATCTAACTAAATAATTTCTCACTATTTGGGAGCTTTTATCCTATTCCATTTTGTATAGAAAATATTGGAAACCATTTTAAAAACAAATTTAATATGTCAGATTGATTTACACTGCCGTACAGGACCGGCAATCGGGGTTGATTCATACAAAGTTGTATAAAATATGGAACTTAATTAATGTTTTACCACTTGGGAATTTTTAGCTACATTCCATTTTATGTGGAAAATGATGGTAACCATCTTAAAAACAAATTTAAAATGTCAGATTGACTTGTACTGCCGTAAAGGACCAGCAATAGGGGTTGATTCATAAAAAATGTGGTAAAATATGAAACTTATTTAATTTTTTACCACTTGGGAGTTTTTCGCACATTCCATTTTATGTAGAAAATATCGGTGACCATCTTAAAAACAAATTAAAAATGTCAGATTCACTTGCACTGTCGTACAGGACCGGCAATGGTGGTTCATTCATTAAAAATTGGGTAAAATATCTAACTTAATTAAGTTTTCACCATTTGGGAGTTTTTCGTCCATTCCATTTTAAATAGAAAATATGAGAAACCATCTTAAAAACAAATTCAAAATGTCAGATTGACTTGCACTGCCGTACAGGACCGGCAATAGTGGTTGATTCATAAAAATTTTGGTAAAATATCTAACTTCATTAATTTCTCACCATTTTGGGAGTTTTTCGCCCGTTCTCTTGTATATAGGAAATATTGGAAACCATCTTAAAAACAAATTAAAAATGTCATATTGACTTGCACTGCCGTACAGGACCCGAAATAGGGGTTGATTTATAAAAAATTGGATGAAATAAGAAACTTAATAAATTTTTTACCACTTGAGAGTTTTGCGCACATTCCATTTAATATAGAAAATATTAGGAACAATCTTAAGAACAAATTAAAAATATGAGATTCACCTGCACTGCCGTACAGGACCAGCAATAGTGGATGATTCATAAAAATTTGGGTAAAATATCTAACTTAAATAATTTCTCACTATTTGGGAGCTTTTATCCTATTCCATTTTGTATAGAAAATATTGGAAACCATTTTAAAAACAAATTTAATATGTCAGATTGATTTACACTGCCGTACAGGACCGGTAATCGGGGTTGATTCATACAAAGTTGTATAAAATATGGAACTTAATTAATGTTTTACCACTTGGGAATTTTTAGCACATTCCATTTTATGTGGAAAATGATGGTAACCATCTTAAAAACAAATTTAAAATGTCAGATTGACTTGTACTGCCGTAAAGGACCAGCAATAGGGGTTGATTCATAAAAAATGTGGTAAAATATGAAACTTATTTAATTTTTTACCACTTGGGAGTTTTCGCACATTCCATTTTATGTAGAAAATATCGGTGACCATCTTAAAAACAAATTAAAAATGTCAGATTCACTTGCACTGTCGTACAGGACCGGCAATGGTGGTTCATTCATTAAAAATTGGGTAAAATATCTAACTTAATTAAGTTTTCACCATTTGGGAGTTTTTCGTCCATTCCATTTTAAATAGAAAATATGAGAAACCATCTTAAAAATAAATTCAAAATGTCAGATTGACTTGCACGGCCGTACAGGACCGGCAATAGGGATTGATTCATAAAAATTTGGGTAAAATATCTATCTTAATTAATTTTCCTCATTTGGGAGTTTTTGGCGCATTCCATTTTATATAGAAAATATTGGGAAGCATCTCAAAAACAAATTAAAAATGTCATATTGACTTGCGCTGCCATAAGAGTTAATTCATAAAAATTTGAGCAAAACATCAAACTTAATTAACTCATCGATTCGGAGTATCAAGTGGTACAGAAAGGTTGGTATTGAACTTCTAACTAATACAGCAGTTGTCAACACACATGTGCTATACAAATATGTTACGGGCAAAATAATCTCTATTACTTCTTTTCGAGAAAAATTAGTTTTATCTTTGCTAAATCTTAGAACACCTGCACCAGCTCCAGACCAAGCCATTCGGCACTCAATTACGCAAAAAGAGAATAGAGGATGATGTACAATATGTTATAAACACTTTTCAGAGCGAGAAGGAAGGCAATCGACAATGAAAAATGCTAAAAAAGTACATACATATTGCCCAGGCTGTCCCTCATCTGTTTTTATGTGCACAGATTGTTTCTTTGTTACCCACACATGTAATGTGAAAAAATAATTACACATTTTACCGTCCCCTCAAATATAGCCAACTGTTGGTTTCATAGAATCTTAGTTCTTTAGTTTTGTTTAGTTCATGTTGTTTAGTTAATATATGAAACATTATATTATGTAATATTTATTGCAATATATTGTTTTATGCATTATGGTGTGTGTGGGACAATCTGGTGCACATGGTCTAAACCAATAAGAATCAAAAAAATTTTATACAGACCGTGTGCACCCCACGTGGTCACACTTTTTTTTCCTAAAAAATATATCAGAACCTGAAATCATTATGCACGTAGCAAAACTATTATAATTTTGACAACAAAATTAAAAAAAAGGTATGGTCCGAGATGAATATCACACTTTTATACCTTGGGGCTTAAAGTGTTAAATATTGTATATAATATCGCAGCAAAGTTAGATTTAAAAGATCTAAAATAATTTTGCTAATAGTAAAGTGAAAAAAGACCATTCTAGTTCTAGATTTTAGTTTGTTATTAGTCTTTATATTCTATTTTAAAGTGTTTTCACTTTTTCCTTTTAATGTGATACGGAAAATACCAATCTAGATATTGGTTTGGTATTAATTAGTTTTTATCCTGAATTAAAAATGTTTCTATTTTATTACTTTAATGAGAAATGTCTCAAAGAAATTTTAAAATAGACAAGGGATAGGGTAGCGGCCAACACATATATTTTCTCGCCCCTAGATCCGCCACTGGATCTCTGTGTTGCATCAAAAATACCACGGCGTAAGGTCCGCGATGTAACTGGCCACTAGGAAACCAAGTATAATAAAAACACGTTATCTATCATAATTTATTTATTAACATATTCAAAAATTACAAAAATCTGTACAAATTAGAAAAATTATAAAATAAAAATATGTGATTTACATTTTTTTTATTAAATAGTTGAATCTAAAAAATGTGTAAAATTAGAATTCCAAAAATTTACCCAAACAAAACATATTATTTTTTATTGAATCTTAGAATCAAAAATTGAAACAAATTTAAATTTCGTTTAGTGAAAACTTTTTAAGATATTATTGGTGTTGTTTACATTAAAAAAATTTACTTTACAAATATTTTGGTAAAATAACTGCCAATACAACAGAAACAAATGCCAAAAAACTGTACTTGATTGATGCAGCTGAATTGCACAAATCTGTTTGACAAACGGGACACTCGCTAGGTTCTCCCATAGAAGTTGGACAGTTGAAGGACAATTTTCCGTTCTTCTTTTCAGCCACGACACATTTCCTTTGTACTGTGTCTTTGTAAGTTACTCTGTCTGAAAATAAAGATGACTTATCAGTACATAATAAAAACGAATTAACGTTCCATCAATGAGGTTAGCACAAAAAACGAATGTTTGTGATACAGTATAGGGATAATATAAATTGAGACTTTTTGATCATTTAGTTTTTGAAATATTCATAACTGAAGAATAGAAATTTAACACTGTTTCTCTTCTTGACCTAAAGATTGTTCTTTAAAAATCTCTATTCAACGCCTCATCATTTAATATTAAATATTTTTGCACTAAATATCTATAAAATTGTGACATAATTAAACTTGGAAACACTGTAACTATCAATAATAAACACGACAGTTTCTCTTAGGTTAGAGTTGCTGGAAAATTCAAATTAAAGATATTGGTAATAACATATAATACTATAATTTAGAAGTAAATATAAATAGTAATTATTTTACGCTATATTTTATAAATAAATATTAATTCATTCACTCATTATTAAATATATGGTCTGAGGTGCCATGGAAGTTTAACACGGGACATAAGCGACAATATGTTAGAAAGGAACAAAAATAAATTCAGTGTATCACACTTTTATTTAACAGGGTATTATAAACATGTGAATGTGAAATAAATTCTTTACTCTTCTTGATTTTGAAGTAATAGCAGTATGTTGCAAGTTTATGTTTTTGGTAATCTCTTCGTACCTACATTTATATTCATTGTATAACTGCTTTGTTTTAACGTGAAGAAGAGTTATAAAAAACTTTAAGTTACGATAATTCGAGAGGTTGTAACATATCAAAATAACTAATCCGATGTACTTGTTGAAAAAAGTATTGTAATGCTGGTAATTATTTTAGTCTTTCAGTTTGAAAGGGGTTAAAAACTTTACTTTTTTTGAGATTCGGCAACATCGAAAAAGATAGTTGAAACGTTAGATGTTTGGGTTTTCTTATCAACGAATGTTTTGATTACTTTTTGTTTGTAATTAGTAAGTAGTAAACTTACAGCAAATCGAATTCTAATAAAATAATTTCGAAATAAAAGGTATATTCTGATAATAACAGAAAAAACTTCTTTCGAAGTGGCAAGTTGATGAAGGAGATATGTTACAAAAACTTGTTTTTGAATGCATTATGCTTTAACTAACTCAATTAGCATTTTATAATAAAAAACAATATTAAAACGCGGGTTCTTGATATGGTAAGAAGGATTTATTATGTACTTTTTCGACGTTTATGAGATCTTAATTTTCTTAATCTACTGGTCATCGATCTATATAATGTGGAAGAATATTCTTCACTTATTTCCTCCCAAGCATTATTTATAACTTCCAACAAACCTTCATGCTCTAAAGCAAACCCCATTCTTGTTTCTTTGCGACTATTGTTTAATAATAGTTTCCTTGCTGCTGCGTGGCATTTCAATTCAGACTGCGCTACTCTGCGACAATACGTACGACAGGATGATCGAAAATTTGTTGCTGGAACAGCTTGAACTACTGTTGCCAATGGATTTGCTCTTAAATGAGTAATCAAAGCAGCATCCTGTTCAGCAGTTGACTTTCACGGACGTCCTGAGTTTGGAGTTCTATTAATTCTTCCCTCATTTCGCTATCTTCTTAAAATACTTCTTGCATACATTGTAAAATTCCGCAGTTTGTCTCACCGACCACCCATCGTCTATTTCTTGCAATTATTCCACCTTTCGTCACTGAATTTATATGCGCCATTATTACTTTCGAATTTGGAATTGTCTGACAGATGTCAAATATTCAACGTTGACATTTAACAATATTCATAAGACAAATTCAAGCATTTTTTATTGGCCGCAACTGTACATAACACCTTCTCCTATTCACTGTTGTGATATAAAGATAGGTTGTCTAAAACATACATAAGAAATAAGAATCATAGTATCAAAAACTTAAAAAAAAAACAAAAGGTACTCAAACAGAAACAAAACAAAATTGGAAAATCATTTGGTACGACGTCTTTTTTGGTTGGAATTTTCACAACTTAATCTAATAATATTTTCATAATGCTATGTTCTTCTGAAATGAAAGGCAGCTGTTCATGAATGTTAGCAATTTTTTTAGGATATGATTCCATTTTTGTTGTGAATTCTAGGCAACTCAAGTGGGGGAAAATAGTTTTTGTTAGTTTAGTTGTATAACAAAACTTTCTTAAATGGGGTGAACTCATCGTAAGGTGTAAGATACCTTATACAAGTAGCTCCCAAACTCTTCTACCAGAATCCATTTCATACCATACCTAAAGGGGATTTTCTCATTAATTAAATTCTCCTTTTTGTTTACCAATCCCATTTTATATGATAAGCTTTTACAACATATCGGAAGTACTGCAGCACATCGTTAGCTATTTGTCTGTACTGGTCGGTTATAAATACAGTACTTTACTTACGAAGAAGTTTTTCAATTCGCCCCAAACCCCTGTCGGAGTCGATAGGTGTGTCCCACATCTGGAAATTTGTGATCAATCAAAAGTACCATTCAGTATCATTAACTGATATAAACAAATCTGGAAGTATAAAATAAAACAAAATAATTGATCATGCTAGCAAAGTAAACGCAACTATCAATGACAACTCTTCTGACTTGAAAGCAAGAGGGAAAGGGGGGGATTACAATTGTCAAGAAAATTGATAAGAAAATTAATCGTGTCCTACTGGGCCAAACTATGACCAATACATAGCTTGTTGTCAGGAACAAAATGTGGTTGAGAAGTATTTTTGAAGGGTAGTTGTGACAAATCTAGTTCAATACTAGGCATGTACAGGAAAAGAAAAAACAAAGACGAGTGTAATGAGAAGAAAAAATCATATAATAATTTGCTCAAATTTATAAGATATAGAGGGCCTGGTGTCCAGCGCACAATGTGGTTGGGAGACTTTTGAACTAGTCACATGGACAAACCCAGATCCATAAGAGGCGTATCCGAGAATAGTATCATTGGGAAGACAATCATGTACTAGAGTGAAAAATAATAATATTAATAACAATAATAATAATAATAATAATAAAAGTTATATTATAATTAAATATAAAGGGAGGAATTGGTTGTAATCTGATGAACCAAACTATGACCCATACATAGCCTGGCGTCCAGCGACTATGTGGCTATGAGATAATTTTGGAACTAGTCGCAAGAACAAACCTAGATCCATACTAGGCGTACCCATGGACAGTTCCAAGGGGAAGATTATGTACCAGAAAGAAAAACATTATTTTTATTATTTTGAAGATAGAGGAAATTGTTACTGAATGAGATATGAAAAATTCACTTCATGAGAGGTTAGGAAAAATTGGTTGTGTCCTGGTGGACCAACTATCACTCATACTTAGCTTGGTGTCAGGAACACAATGTGGATAACAGAAGTAGGAGAGGAAAATACGGTTGAGTAAATGAAGAAGGCTTAAGAAAGTAGATGAAAAAGAGAAGAAATAGTAATGAAGAAATATATAAAAGTGAAAAAGACTCATTCGTTCGCCTTTTACGGATCAGCTGGGCGACATATTCTTGGACCGGGTCGCCACGGTGACTTCATTCATTACAAAAAAACTTTCTTTCAAATTTCAATTTACTATTTGTAATATTTCATTCACTAGTTTTGAAATATAACTTGATTCAATTATCACGTTTTAATATTATCCACTCATTGTGGTCTTGTACACCGGAATATTAACATTAATGTCAGTCTTGTCATCAGTTTAGACAGAACGTCGTTTAGTTGATAATTTAATTTTCAATAGTTTAAAGATGTAAAACAAAATTGTACACCCTTATTACACGGTAAAGAGTCAAATTTTGTAATTTTATAGGATAGCTTTGAGGATGGCCTATTGCCTCAAAGCGCTTAGCTGAAATTATAATAAACTACACACGTAGTATTCGTCGTTTTATTCAGTAAATTTATATCCAGTATGTACACCAATTCTAGACAATTCTAGAATCTTAATAGACTAAAAATGTATCCGTTTAGAGCTGGAAGTCGTTACCCTGAAAACAATATGTTCAATGCCATATGCAAATTAATTTCAAGCGTCTAGTTCAATGCAAGGACAACGTTTCATGGACTAATGGCTTTACTTTTGTTCATTCAACAAAGGCAAAGCGTTATGATTTTCATCACTTCAGTTAGGAAACAACTGCTTAGAGAACAGTCTTAATGTCAACAGTACCAATTTTTCGATCCATAGGATAATTATTTTATCTTAATAACGTTAAAAATGTTTCCTACCCTACCACATGTCCAAATGCGTTCATATAGTTTATTTACGATAAAAAGACGATGATGTCATTTTTAGATACTTTCCTGCTTATCAGAATAAATATTAATCTACCAACCGTGAATACAATTTATTCTCAACAGCAAGGGCAATTTACAGCTAACGGGTTGGCAAAACTTCAAGACGTTGTCAAATCAACTGGTAAAATTCCCCAGTTTGTTTTGATGTTTATTGACATTCAATCATCGTCTAATATTAAGAAGTTTTTTTGGTTCTTTTAAATTCATTGCTTCTTTAAGATTAAAAAAACAGCTATTTTCATAACTAATTATTTAGGCAAATCTGCAGTGTGTGGTTACTAAAATGCCGAAGCAGCTGAACAGAAAATGTGAAGAGATGACAATATCTTTGTTTAGCTATTTTGAACGAGAATGCCGAAATGGGGGCCCGCTTCTCTCGCTTACTGCTGTAAGAGACGTAAGTAATAGTATTCGCTATTTGTATTCATCATTATTAATATTATTGTTACATATTTAAATGTAAATGATTAAATGTTTTTAATGTTAGGTTAGGTTAATTAAACTTGATAATATCATATTCTTCCATAAATTGAAGTAATTATATTGTAGAAAGTTGCAGAAGCTTTATAACTTAGCGTTACCACTGTTAACCATATTGCCGCCAAGCATAATAGGGGGAACAGCCTAAAAGCCCACCTAAAAAGAGACAACGCATAAAACCTACTGTTGAAACTGATGATGAAATTCCTTTTGGAAATACTTTCCTCAAAACCCAATGATTGAATTTAGTACAACGGTAAGTTAATATAAACATTTTTCAATATATTATGGTAATACTTAGATAACTTATTTTGTTTAAATATAGAGATTTTTTATTTTTATATCTTGTAACAAAATTTTATTTTGTGTATCTATATTTTTCTTTTCCATTCTATTTTTATTATAATGAATACAAAAAACAATATTTAAATTTGCATAAAGATGATTACAGCTTGTATTGATTCCTTCTAGCGTAAACCCTTGCAGTGCTCTTGAAGATGGTTCTATAGAGCATAGAATAAGGTATAAGTACATACAGTTCGTCATTTAACCCTCTTCTATGTAAAATAATTAAATGTTAATTCGAATATAGAATGATTGGTTACTGTTTCTTGTATCTTATCAATAGTTTTTCATGAATAAATATTCATATTAAATTAATCGAACCTATCATACAAGCCTTTTATTTTTAAATCAATATTTTTGACTCACGGCCTACGAGGCACGGAACAATAAAAAAGAAGAACTGTCAATCTAACATCAGATTGACTATTCCAGTTTTCGTTAAGTAAAGGAAAAAAATACAGCTTGGCAACATCACAATATTTTGTCTTTTTATCGTAAATAAACTATACTCGTATATTCTGTAGAGAAATTTGAGTTCTAAAAATGTTTGCTTTACAATAACATGTTGTAACATATGAAAAAACTGATATTTTTGCCTTTTGGCCCTGAATAATAATCGATCATAATTCCATTGGCACCAATTTTCCATACTATGCTAATTATTACAACCTCAAATTTATACACATATACTAGATACACGTATAATAGATAATAGATTATTACAGGAAATACATTCAGAATTATATGCTGTTAATCATACACAATTATTTAATGGCACAAAAAATAATTTTATTTGTATACACAATTAATTCAACTAAAGTCTGATCCTTTGCCAAGCATAAAAATAAACTTGTTTATGTATTGAGAATAGAAATAACAAACGAATGAATTTTAGTGAAAACATCTTGTTCCAATTAATCCTATTATATATTATAGTCCAGGACTTATAGACATTCGCTCCGCAAAAAATACTAATAATTGGTTTTTCGAATAGATTACGTCATAGAGTGTTCCCTAAGTCTAAAACCAAGTTTGCGTCGTACGAAACCGCGAGCGATAGCCGCCATCTTGAAAAACGGTTTTTGCAAATATCTCGGAAACTGTGAGTTTTACGTAAAAAACCGCGAGAACCTTTTTTGTAGAGTATACAATTTTGAACCCTATTTATTTGAAAAAAAATTCTCTATTGTTAACATTTTCCGAGATGTAATAAAATATTTTGATACTTTTTGGACATACGAAGATAGTATATTATAAAACAAGTATCACAATGACTCTTTTTGTAGTACGAGTGCGGGAAGATGGGAAATATTTTCTCAACAAAAAAGTTTTAACAACATTTGACGTAATATTCACCGTTTTCAAGATACTTTTAAAAATGCGTTTTTCAATATGGCGTCTAACGCTCTCGGTTTTATACCTAGGAGACACTCTCTAAAATAATCCAATCGGAAAATCAATATCAGGATTTGTTGCGGAGTGAACCCACATTTGGTGCTAAAATTCCAGGATTAATAATTTTTATTATAAAGTGGCGCTTTTTTAACTTTTCCGCGAGACAGCGAAAACGCTAGTGCCGGCCCTGATCGATTATGACATCTGTTTAAATTATTAATAAGGTAGGGTAAAACACCCAGTTATTGGCACACCTTAATAAAAATGTTTTTTTTTCATAAGGGGTGACTGTTTCACGTTTTAATATAATAAAGAAAACGTGCCTTACGCCAGTTAATAATTTTGGAGGTAAACATATGCAAGCGTTGTTCCGATCAGTAACGTGTTTTAAAGACAGTGCCAGTGCTGTATGAATCTGGAGCCAGACTTGATAAAAAAATCTCATTTTAAGCTCACACTTACTACAAACGACGTAGGTAATGGTATCTAGTAAAACATTTTTTTTGTAGTAGAAATTGTTATGCCCGAAAAATAAAATCGTCAAATTAAACCATCATCGGATAAAAACGAAAGCTATTTTAATACACCTAAATCGCCTGTAGTATACTTTGTAGTAAGAACATTAGACCCTGAAAACTTAAAATAATGGAATAAACCAATAGAACAATAATCTCATTTCAACCTCACACTCACTACAAACGAATGTAGGTAATTGTAGTAACATTTTCATTTTTGTAGTAGAAATTGTAATCTTTGTAGTAACTGTGAGACTAAAATGAAATTTTACTGTTTCTAGGTATTATTTATTTATTTATCGTATGGCACAGAAACACATGACATAAATTAATTCAATAAAAATATAAAATATATATATAAAACATAAACATAAATATATAGGTATATGACACACGTATCAGATTACAGACAAACATCTAATTTACAAATATAATCAATCGCTTCTTTGGTAGCTATCAGGAAGTCGTTGAAATTGCCGTTGTAGGCTCTTTTCTGGCACTCTGTAACGATGTGGTGAACTGTTTGATTAGCCGCACCGCAGTCACATGCTGGAGATGGTGTTTTTCCCCACTTGTAGAGTGAGTCCCCGCACCTACCATGGCCAGTGCGTATTCGGTTAATGGAGGTCCATATTTTCCGTGGTTGCTCATAGGCAGGTGGCTTCTCTGTTATACAAGAAAGATCTCTACAGTGGGCTGGACAGGCGTCTCTCCATTCTCGTTCCCAAAAGTGTGCAGAATTAAACTCTAAGGCATCCAGCTCTTTGGCGGTTCTCATGGGGGGTCTTCTGGAACGCAGTCTGTTCTTGTCCAAGTCGCTTACGTCGGCGTGTATAGGCAGTAACGGATTTTCTTGAATTTTTTCATACTCACGAAGGAGGGCAGTTTTACGTCGGAGGTCTGGTGGGGGTATGTGGCTTAGCACAGGAAGCCAGTGTATGGGAGTAGATTTCAGGGTGCCAGATACAATCCTCATGGTATTATTTAATTGGACATCAACTTTATGTGTGTGTGCACTGTTTATCCAAACAGGAGCACTGTGTTCTGCAGCCGAATAAACAAGTCCAATTGCTGAGGTGTGTAAGGTGTTAGCAGAAGAGCCCCATGTTGTGCCTTAAAGTTTGTGAAGGATGGTATTTCGCGTTCGCAGTTTGGCAGCTGTGTTTTCTAAATGTTTTCTGTAGGACAGCGTTCTATCCAAAGTAACTCCTAGATATTTTGGGTGAGTGTTGTGGTGGAGGAGTCTTCCCTCGAAGTAAACTTGGAGTTCTCTGGCTGCGTCTTTGTTGCAGAGGTGGAAACAAGACGTCTCTGTCTTAGTAGGATTGGGCCTCAATCTCCACTTGCGAAAGTAAGTTCCTAGTGTTCTTAGGTCAACTGTTAACGTTTCTTCAGTTTCCTCAAAAGATTGATGTCTGGTAGCTATGACCCAATCGTCCGCATAGCCAAATTTTCTCGATTTAGTCTCCGGCATATCAGATAAGTATAGGCTGAAGAGCAGTGGGGCCAAAACAGATCCTTGTGGTAGCCCTTCGTTCAGTATCTTTGAAGAGTTTCTAGGTAATTCCGCAATGTAATGAAATTTTTTTAAAAACTCAAAGTTGACAATTGTTTCGAAAATAAATATCATCGTTAGAATGATGAGAAACGAGTAGACAGGGCTGCAGCAAAAAAATATTACAGTCATGTTCACTTTGTCTGCCTCCAGAATAACAATTACATCAATGATTATTTACCCATATAAGCCGTTACCTACATCTGTTGATAATTCAGTTCCTAAGATTTGGGGTATAGGGCTCAGCAATAACGGATGGACGAAATCGATTTTTTTTTTGAATATATATGCAAAGTATTTTATCCTTCCCTGTTGAAAATTGACTGTCAGTTTCCTATTATTCTATTCGTTGATGGCCACAAATCGCACCTTACTCTTCAAGTAAGCGAATTATGTGAATAGTTGAAAATTATTTTTCCGCAAATCGCTAGGAAATTTTGACATTCCTGTCAAAATTTCTTGAAGAAAAAGTCAGAACTTCCTTACAGTAAGGAAATGTCATTTCCTTACTGTAAGGAAATGATATTTCCGTACAGTTGTTAGTGTTCTACATAAATGATTGAAAACACATTGCTTATAAGGAATTAATTTATATTTTGAAAACATCAAGTCATTGCTGAATACATTTTTAAGATCAATTTGTTATATTTACAGTAATTTGACAGTTAGTACAATTATTGAACATTGGAGGAACACTCTTAGAACTATGAGAAACATTTTGGAGAACATGCAGGGTGGTAGGGTCATTTTGTTGAATATTTTGTACTGTGAAAATTTTATTTGCCAATTAAACCTTATTGTTAAGCGATTCTTCGATATATCCTTCAGCAACGTTTGATGACTTCCATCCGCCATGCCTCTTCAAACTAGTTATGTCGGCACCAGAGTCAACCAATATTGTTGTAGAAGACCGACGAAAGCAGTGACCAGTATATTCTGTCGGATTTACCAAGTTCAAATAAGTAGCAACTATTTTGGGCATTTTTCTAAATTGATGAATTCCTACCACTTGTCTACAACCCTTTCCGTTTTGATATTTAAAGAAAAATCGGTCACTGTTCATATTTTCTGGTCTTAACGAAACATACTTTCGATAAACATTCAAGTAGATCTGATTAATTACAAATGATCTTGGTTTGTTGGTTTTCGAATCAGGTATGCTGATTAAAAGCTTAGATTCTAAGTCTTCTATATCGTGTACAGTTATTCGGACTAACTCATCCATTCTACAGGCCCCAGAAATACCAAATATTACAGCCACCTAAAAAATAAATAAAGGTATAATCTAAATAGAAATTAAAACCTTGTAAATTACCTTAATCATTAAATTTTCTTTATCTGGAGTTTCCTGGATAAATTTTTCGATTTCTTCCTTCGTTAAAATCTTAGATTTCTTTGCCCTATAACCTTGAGCTTGCCGTTTCAATAAAGAACGAAGTTTTGAGTATGTAGATATATCTACATTGTGTTTAAGTGCAAGGGTTGACTTCAGCATTGAATAATTGGCCCATAATGTTGAAGATTTCATCTTTGAACAAAGGTCTAGGAAGTATGCCATTACAACATTTTCTGAGAAAGAACTCGTATTTTTACTCATGCGATAATCCATAAAACGTCTGTATGCATTTTCGTACTTTTCTCTTGATTTATTTGGCAATAATTCTAATGAAGCAGTATTCACTGCCTCAACCAGCTCTGGAGGAGTCCCAGGAATGGAAGTTTCATCATCACTTATCATTTTACTTTCGAGAACACCAGCAATTAAATTTATAAGCGTCAAGTTTGACAATTCAACCTCAATACGTTTCCATAGTAACCCAAGTAATTTTATTAGGAATTTCATAGCACCATTTATTTGGGAATAAAATTATCGCGTTTTTTTTAAAATCAATCAATATCTGTCGAATTTTAAACGATTTGCGGAAAAATAGTATGTTTACCTCGTAGGAAAAGCCACATTCCTGGACTCTGTGTTGCTAAGTCTCGGCTTGCGCCTCGACTTAGCAATCTTCACAGTCGTCCAGGAATGTTAAGCTTTTCCTACCCGGTAAACAATGTACTATTAATACCCTAATGCTACTCGAATACTTCAGCTTTGTGATGTAGCAGTTTTCAAGCCAGTTAAAACACTATGGAAAAATGTTGTTTTGCAGTGGAGAAGACAACATTCGGTAGAATAATTAAACAAAGAAAAATTTGCATCCATTTTAAAATTCGTTGTAGACTCTATAAATTCTTTAAGTATAATTAATGGTTTCCATGCTACAGGCCTCTACCCGTTTAATTTTAATGCAATTGATGGTAAGCAAGTGTTTAAAAGGGTAGTGAAAACAAATTGATTGAGCTTTTGGTGGATAATATTCAACTGCCTAGCAATTTAAGTTTTGAGGTCTTCTCAAATATCGTGAGTAATGACAATCTGAAAAAAGTTAAGAATTTTGAGTATAAGCCAGCTGATGACGAAAAGATCAATAATTACTTTTGCATGATTTTTGAAAGATGGAAATATTTTAACGGAAATTCATTCAGTGACAATTTAATTCATGTATAAAAAATCCCATAAGCCGCGTGATTTTGTCATTAAGACAGCGAAAAAAGTTTGCCCTAACTTTTCCAGCGACAATAACGGAATCTAAGTTTTAAAAGCATGACAACCAGTATTGTAAACAAATTTTTTATGTTATGTCAATTTTTCTCAAACTTGCGTTGTCAGAAAAGTTTTCATTTGTGGAATTGTCGCGATTTGGAGAGTCTTCGAGTGGAGAAATTGAAAAAGCCATCAATGATAATGTGCCTCGTAATATTGTGAATGCAACTACATCAATTTGGGGACAATTTGCGATGTTTTGTTTGGAAAAAAAATATGAACTAATTGCAGAAACTTCCACTGAAGAGTTAGCTTCTATTTTATGTGACTGTGCATTCAACATGAAGAAGAACAATGGAGAAGATTATAAAGAGAGTGCAGTCAAGACGATTTGGAACACTCCAGCAAAAATGTTACAAGATAATTACTTTAAAGATTATAAAAGAATTTTTAATCTGGTCACGGATATACAGTTTAAGAAAACGAGAAATGCACGCGACACACAACGCAAAATTTAACAAGCAATACCAGAAAAAAGGAAGGTGATTTCTAACGCTCTCACAAAACGAGAAAGTTTTGAAATGGCACTGTCCTGGAGTTAAGAAGAACCTGTAGGCCTCCAAAGAAAAAGTTATCACATTGCTGCGTATGAATTGGCTTGGAGAGATGGGGAAGCAGCAAATTGTAAGGTATTCTATTTTAAAATCGAGACAGGCAACCGTGGAAGAGATACTGGAAGAGTTAAATATAACCCAGTATTTAAGAAGACGGCACAAGGGGGAAATCAGAAGTAAATGGTTGGTAGCAAACACTGCAGAAGATTGTGTATATCCAGTAAGATTGTTTAAACAAATTATGGGAAGACGGGGAAACCATATCACATGTGAAAAGTTTTTTTTAACTCCAAATCCTTTCTGGCCAAAAACAAATTCGAAAGGATGTTATAAGAATTCTCCTATTGGGATCACCGGAATACCTAAAGAGACCAAATCTTCGGCGAAAAATATTGGACTTGATATCAAGCAGGTGAAAATTACGAACCATTCTAATCGAGCTGCCGCCGTAACTGAATTGTTCAGGAGTGGTATATGTGAACATAGCAACCCATCGTCATTAAAACCGTACCTTCAGTTAGATGAAGAACATCATAGATAAATCATTGGTTCCATTCATACTACCATCCAGGAAACAATTACTACCACCGCTCAAAATACTAGCATGCAACAGAATATTAACAAAAGACACGAAAGTTCTGAAAATCAAGCTATTTTTAATAATTATGTTTTTAACAATTGTACTTTTTCGTTAAATTAAATAAACTAATTTACATCGCATTTTTTAATTTATTGATTTACATATTCATTAAATTGTCTTACCGAATTACACCCTAGCTTTTTTTTCAGTCGAAGTAAACTTGATATTCACAATTCAAATTTTGTTGCCATTAGGTAATTCAACTCAAAAAACTGCCAGAAAAAATTACTCGTCACACGGACTCAATTTTTTCATGGGCAGTTTTTTTCGTTAAATTGCCAGGCAACAAAATTCTTATTGAGACTTCTTAAGTTTACTTCGACAAAAAAAAAGCTCTCGTAAGCAGTGAGCAAAAATAATGAAACAAATGATTCTTCTGTGGGTTCTAACATATCTATAGAGCGAAATACTGAATTGAAAGATATGGAAGGGAATTCTGAAAATGAAGTTATAAATAACAATCTTTAGTTGAAATATGTTAACATTGAGGAAACAAATACTTCTTTTGACTCGTTGTTAGACTGGCCTATAACTCCCGAAAAAAAAATGAGCGCCAATCGAAAAAAAAATTCATTCGTGATTACGCCTACCGGATGGAAAAAATGCAAATAAATGAGAAGGAAAGAAAAAATGTAGAACTAAATTGAAAAAATTAGAGAAAACTTGCCAGGCTTGCTGGAAAAAAGAAAAGTGAAATTTACGTATAAACCCAAAAAAAAAGGAAATTTCAAAGAAAAGCTGTATAATAGGAAACGACCCAGTAATGGTGACATTGACCACTTCTTAGACCTTGATTTGAATAATAAAAAACTCTTCCCAGAAAAGAATATTATATAAGGACGGTTTCTACTTATATTATGGAACAAACCGCTGTTAAAAACATAAATGTAATCAAAGTAACTGTTTCGATCCTTACTTCGCGGAATCTACTCATTTTACTGTTTTAAATGAAACTTACTGTTTCTAATTAATTCCACAATATATTGAAAAGATTTTAAAAATTCCAAGATAATTGACAATTGTTTCGATGGTATTTAATATCGAAACAATTGTCAATTTTCTTAGAATTTTTAGACCGAATCCAGAAATTCCGTAACGAAAATAACCTAACACTTCGACCGGCACAGCGGTGATACTTTTTAGTTTTGCCATAGGTGTATAGGTATTTATCATCTATGTACAACAGTGAATATCTGTACTCGTATGATTTTTGTACCTAATGTTTTAAATATGAATAAACAAAGTGCAATTATTAATGAAGATAGTCACGAAAAAATAGTGAAAGAAAATGAGTGAGTACTCTATAATATACATACATTTTATTATTATTATCACAAATGCAGTTTTATTTTTTGTTTTGTTAATTTATATTTTTATGTATAGGTAATGCCGCGCAGAGAAAGTATACAGTGTTAGGAAAGTTATGAGGGCACATATGTTTTATCATCAATGTGTTGGAAAAGAGACAAAATACATATAAATTCAGTGTATAATTCTTTTTCGCTAACAGGATATCATAAAGTGGAAAACGGTAGAAATATACTCCCACCACGTGTAAGGTACGTCTGGTAGGCACCGCTTTCGAGAAACGTGCAAATACAGACGTGTAATGTGGACAGTTTAGTTTACTAATTGAGAAATAATAAGATTGTACTATACTGATAGCTTAATACAATTAACAATAAAAAAATCAACATTACTTTCGTTTATCCTTCATGATTAATTTACAAAGGAATGATTCAGTAGTAATAAACTAATTCACTATATCAGTTCGGGTAGTACACGCTACTATGATTTGGACAATAAATTAAAACCTATCTAATCGGTATTTGAAATAAGTACCACTAAAAAATCATTGGAAGATAGCTAAAAAAATTACATTCGTCGATATTGAGGGTACAATTAATGAATATAAGCATAATAATTTTCATTATCAACATAAGGAATATTCGATGGCAACAATACAGAGTTCAAAAGCGACAATATGTTGTAATAAAACAAGCGTATTCAGTGTATCACCATTTTCTTTAACAGAATATCATAAAATAAGAAATAAGTCGTATGCTAATATTTGTTCAGCTGCTTCTCGTTTTAAAAATATCTCAATGTAAACCGCCTCTGTTTCCTACGCTCCTGATAAAACGATTTCGCTTAGAGCTCTAATTCTTCTACTTTTATCTGTCCCCTCTCTTCATTTTCAATCCACGCGTGCCCTTAAAAATTTCCTGCTTATTTGTGAGAGAAATAAGTCACATTTAATTTCAACGTAAAACGATAACCTCTCACGGCCAAAGGGAACTTATAATGGACACATGGCGTTACCAGTGTGTTAGAGAAGGACAATCATGAGACAGATAATTAAAAGCCATCGTAGATTATTATACCAGACGAATACGAATCGCGCGTGCGCCTTTTGAATATGTTTAAATGTACAATCTGGGTAGCTCAGAACTGGGTTTATTCGAACATTTGATTTAAGCTCATTGAAGAATTAAGAAGTTTTATTTTTTAATTTATTACATATTACTATTATTCAAAAATTCTAGGCACTTTCATTAGAATTCGATTTTATTTTTATTTTCGTTTTTTTTTTAATTTGTACTGTGTGTGTGTTTACACAAAGAATTCGTTCTCATTTGCATACAAACGATAAAGATACCAAATTTTTTTACAAACACATTCGAAACACAGCAGATGTTTCGAGACCAATTTCACGTTGCCAAATCTGGAAAAAGTAAAGGTTTTAATCGCTTTCAAACTGAAAACTAGAACAATTTCTAGCATTACAATAAAATATTCAACGAATAGATGGAATTAATTATATCTTGATCTGTTACAACCTCTTGAATTATCATAATTAAAATCTTCTTTCTTTTTCTCGTGTTAGAACAATGCATTTTACAATTAATATAAATATACAATGAAAATTGGCAATACTGTTAGAAGCTACAAAAAGTGAGAGGGCGGCGTTGTGGGTTTTCCACTTATGAGATCCTGTTAGCGAAAAATTTGAATTGAGATATTTGGAAACACATATTATTATTAATACAAATTTTATTTCGCATGTTATATTATTTATTCCAATACTAACCGAACTAATATAGTGAATTAGATTATTACTACTGAATTATTTCTTTGTAAATTTGTAAATTAATCATGAACGGATAAACGAAAATAATGTTGTTTGTTTTATTGTTAATTGCATTGAGCTATCAGTTTATTTGCACGTCTCTCGAAAGCGGTACCTACCAGACATACCTTTACACGGGCTGGGAGTATGTTTCTACCGTTTTCCACTTTATGATATCCTGTTAGCGAAAAAGAATGATACACTGAATTTATATGTATTTTGTCTCTTTCTAACACATTGATGGTAAAACATATGTGCCCTCATAATTTTCCTAACACTGTATATGATATTATATCTATATAAATGTACATCGCGCGAAATTCGATGATCAAACTCTTGATATCGTTATTTTTGTTCAAATTTTTTGAATGAATAATTGTTTTGGTGTGTAATTACACTATTAATACCTAATTATTTATACCTAGATATTTTCTTTTGATAGAGAAGAAAAGCATAAAGAGCTAAAAAGAAAAAGAAATTGTGAACGTCAAAGTGTAAAACTCTATGCAATAGCTTTACCGCGGCAGTATCCGAGTGCCACACGTCTTTTTTAAAATATTTTCAATATATTGCGGAATTCACTAGAAACAGTTTCATTTGAAACTATAAATGTAATCTCTAAAATAGTAATAAAGCTTCAGGAAATGTGTAAAAGAAAAGTTTTTCCAGAAAGTAATGTTATTCCCAAATATTTTTTCACTAATATTGAGTTATTTAAAAATCGAGTAGTTAGCGGCCTGTGTTATTACTATACTTACAATATATCCACTCAAAAACAGATTCCTTAAATGTTACGGTAGACAGTACCATTTGGTTTGTTTACGAAAAAAAAAATACAAGTAACTACAATTGCTACGATTTAGACATATTCTATGTATGCCAATAACTGAGATGTCAATAACTGGTAGAGGTATGTCAATTACTGGTATATTAGCATTTGCATATATAAAAACACTATTTTTTATACTAATTTGTAAGTTTTAGTTATATAAATACTATAAACGCTTAATAAACATGGTTGTTAAGAGCATAATTTGTTTAAATTCAATATAATAAATTAAATTAAATTCTCATTTAATGTGAGTGCCAATAACTGGGTAGTTTACCATTTACCCTATGATGATGTATAATTTATATAGCGCCCTAAATATTATGCTGAAAGTAAAATGGCAATATTTTTCAACAAATATTTTGTGAATGGATAATCGAAACATTCTTTAGATTGTGTATACGATTTATTTTATAAAATGACAACTCTATGTGGACCAAAAATGAATCCCACCGTTCACCGAAACTTACCCTTATATTTAATTGTTGCGCACGCGTTTTCTGTAAATTGCGGAAGGTTTGATTGGGTGCTGCCACATGATATTTTTTCCCATGATGATGGCGTTCCTTGGCAGTTATCACATTTGTAACACTGCAAAGCTGAAGCTGTAACACATAATGGTAGAATTAATTAAATTACTGGAAGAATATGTAATTTATAATCGCAGACTGTACTATTTACTGTGCATATTTTTAGTTTTTGAAAAATTTTAATCACTCGATTTGTTAAAGACCAAAAGTAGTCCAGTCAATATGTGAATAAATTTACAAAAAAGTTGGTAAGTTAGTTGATGGTGGTATTCGATAAGGGGTTGTATTCTGAGCGGATTTGCAGGGACCGCAGAATGTCGGGGCGCCACTATCGCGAGAAACACGTTTGATCCGATATTTCGAGAACGGTGCATCTCAAATAAAAGGATAAAAGGCTATACAGACCTTTATTCTTCTAAATTAAAGTTCCTAACTTTTTATTTGAAACTTTTTTTATTGCATCAATATTTTCCGAGTTATTTTGTCCCCTTTTTGCCTGTATCTCCGTAATAATACATTTTTATGGAATTTATATTATAAAACTTATAAGATCTTTAAATTATCTACATATTTTGTCTGAAACTTGTTCTCCTAGTAAAAATAAAGTTATTGCTTGGTTTATCAATCGAGCTCCTCGATATTGCGTAAACATAACATATGTTTACAGTACCACTAGTTGGATAAAATTTAGAAAATACATAAATCAAAACCTTACAATAACTGACAAAATTGAAAACACAGATCACTGAATTAAAACAATAGAAAACCTGCAAACCATAATAGTCTCGGCTAGAAATCACTCAACCACATTAAAACCGAAAATACAAATCCATAATACCCTACCGGACCACATCATTCAAATACATGAGAAAAACAGAATCCGAAAAATATGGCAACAATCAAGAAAATACAATGACCTTACACTATTAAAACATTACCACACACAAAACCAACAATTTAATAAAAGAATATAAAAACGACGATTGGTCAAAATTCTTTAATAATCTAAAACCAGATGACAACTTGATCTGGAAAATCACCAAATGATATCGAAACCAACATAAGGAACAACGGACAAACAATAACCAACATGACCGAGATCCGAGATCGCAGTTAAATTCGGAGAGTACTTCCAAAACAACTTTATAAACAATTCACATCACGCGCAAGTTACAGTACATTGAACTTCATTACGCCAACTTCCTGTACCATTACACCTGGACGCTGAGTTTGCTAAAATCCAAAGAACATTCGATGAAACATCCGACGCCGACGAAACAATATTTTTTGTATAAATGAAACGATCGATTTGGTAATAACTTGCCCCAATCTTCAACTCAAGGACGACCCACAAATTACTTTTCGGCCCAGAAACAACCAACCTATTCTCAACGACCTCTAGTTTTCCCACAAACAATGGTCCAACCACAACCGACGTTCTCCAACCCTCGATGGCAACCAACGAGGCAAATAAATAGCCAATTTCGGCCTAGACAACCATTCCAAAGCTTCCTAAGGCCCACGTTCAATCAACCAAGACCCGAAAGACAAGAGACAACCATTTAGGGCACCTAATCAACCGAACTTCTGGTCCAACCGACCAGGGACGTCACAACAACCAAGACCAACCCCCATGAGTACATCGACAGCGGCCACAAATAGGAACAGACCGTACAATTAATACCAAGAACCTCAACAATCTCAGCCGAAGTTTACCGTCGAAGAATTGTATAACATCGAACAGAACGACAACGACGAAGACTTTTCCGAAATAGAAGAACCACTAGAAGAGTTATCACTTGCCGAAGTACAAGACTATCCATATGAAAAATATGAAAATTTTCCCATAGAACCAATAACATAATAGAGCTGCATTCCTTTTCCGGAAAAAAGAACTCCCATACATCGATTTTTCAGACCCTCCTTTAAAACTCCTAATCGATACAGGTACTACAAAATTATTCCTTAACCCTAAAATAGCTTCCACTTATTTCCAAAATTTTATTAAATATGATCCTTTTACTCTCACTTCCATTTTTCAAAATTATTCACAGAAGCGTAGTGCCACGATACCTTCGTTTCTAGAATTCAAATCTCCCGAAAAATTAAAGTTTTATTTATTCAAGTTCCATGAAACCTTTGATTGCCTTATTGGTCTCGATAACTTCCATGCCCAATTAAATTTCCATAAAGGAATCCTTACTACGAAACATTCAACCATCCATATAAAATATTATGAAACGAAGAAAACGCAATTCTACTCGATTCAACTTGAAGCCAACTCCATTAGTCAAGCCCTAACCAGTTAAAGAAAATCAAGGAACCGTTTTTATACCAAGACAACAAATTCAAGGTGCAGTGAAAAGAAAGCCTTTCCGACGCTCAAAACCAACTAGCCTGGACGGAAATCGCAAATTTTACCTCAGAGCCAATAGAATTCGCTATTACCGAACCGATAGATTGCAAGAAGATTAATCTCGAAGAATATCGCATATTTTCGATGATAACAACACCGGCACAAAGTATGAAGAATAGCATAGAGCATCTGATCCAAACGGACCATTTTAATATGGAAGAAAAAGAACACATCCTTCGCCTCTGCAGAAAATATTCGGATATCTTCCATAAACCAGATAGACCTCTTAGTTTTACGAATCAAGTTAAACACCACATAAGAACGAAGGACCAAATACCAGTATATACTAAATCATACCGTTATCCATACATTCACAAAGAAGAAGTTAGAAGTCAAATAGCATCTATGCTAGATCCATGTATAATTAGACCTAGCCAATCTCTATGTCTCTCCTATTTGGCTGGTGGCAAAAAACCCGATTTCTCAGGAAAAATTAAATGGCGCACCGTTGTTGACTACCGCAAAGTAAATGAAAAAACCATCATAACAGACATATTGGATAAACTTGGCCGTTGCCAATACTTCACCACCCTAGATTTGACGAGCGGTTTCAACCAGATAGAAATGTCCGAGGAATATAATCCTAAAACTGCTTTTAGTGTAGAGAACGGACACTACGAGTATGTAAGAATGCCAGTCGGGCTTAAAAACGCACCCGCAACATTCCAACGGGTAATGGATAATGTCTTGAAAGGACTCCAAGGCGAAATACGTTTGGTTTATATGGACGATATTATCGTGTTTTCCACATCTCTACAGGAATACATAGTTAATCTCACCAAAATATTCCAACGTCTCCGAGATACCAGACTGAAAATACAGCTAGACAAATGCGAGTTCCTAAGAAAATAAGTTAGTTTACTGGGACATATCGTCACTTCAGAGGGTATAAAACCGAACCTTACCAAAATTGAAGCCATAGCCAATTATCCGACACCTAAGATAGCTAAAGATATCAGATAATTCCTAGGACTTTTAGGATAGTACTGAAAGTTTATAAAGGACTTCGCAAAAATGACGAAACCTCTAACAACTTGTCTGAAGAAGGATGCCAGATCAAACATACTCCAGAATTTTTAGAATGCTTCAATATATGCAAAAACCTTTTGATGAACGAACCCCTTCTACAGTACCCGGACTTTAGAAGACCCTTCAATCTAACCACCGACGCTAGCAACTATGCCATAGGAGCAGTGCGTCCCTAAGGACCAGTGGGCAGTGATAAACCCATAGCATTCGCTTCCAGAACGCTAAACGACAGAAACTAAGTATCCGACAATTGAGAAAGAGATGTTAGCTATAGTATGGGCCACTAAATACTTCCGCCCTTATTTATTCATAAGAAAGTTTAAAATTCTCTCAAACTACCGCCCGCTTCAGTATTTCTTTTCTTTGAAGAACAAAACTCCAAACTAGTAAGATGGCGATTAAAATTGGAAGAGTACGATTATGAAGTTGTTTATAAGGAAGAAAAATTTAATACTAACGCCGACGCCCTTTTAAGAGTGGAAATACACACCACTGTTTGACCTAGCAAAATACGTCGATGAAGTGAATAGAAAATTAAAATCCCCGGATGAAGAAAATGCCTCTTTATATAATAATCCACTCAGACTCTCAGACTTTGTCAACGAAGATATTCCGGAATTGCCCCCTCTATTGAAGAAATACTAGAACAGGCGAACTTAGATCAATCACAAAGAAACCGAGATGAAAACCAAGAGGAATCACAACAAAACATACAGGAAGATCAACGAGAAACATCAGACGACGAAACGAACCACACTGCAATAGAAAACCCAATATTAGCCATCCCTATATCTGAGAGACCATTCAACTACTACAACAACCAAATCATCTTCAAAACAGTTAATTATAATCCTCTATCTGCAGTAACATTACACATTTTTCCAAATAAACAACGCATGTACGTCCAACTCTCGAAAAACGACTTTAACCCAGATATTATAAATTTCCACCTCCAACCGTACAGAAAATATGCATGTCTCAGCGAAAGCGACGAATTATATGAGCAAATTTGCGAAACCATTAGGAAAATATTCAAAAACAACGCTTACGACCTAATTAAATGTAACGTACAGCTGGAAGATGTGAATTCAAAAGAACGGCAAAAATACTTAATAAAAAATACCATCAAGGCATAACTAATCATAGAGCAATAACTAAAACAGAACTTCAAATAAGAAAACATTATTTCTGGCCTAATTTGAAGAATGATATCGAAGACATCGTTAATTTCTGCGATATCTGTCAATAAAATAAATTTGACAGACTTCCACCAAAACCAAAATTTATTGTCACACCTACACCCACCAAACCATTGGAAATCGTTTATATAGATCTATTTCAAGCCAACGGACATAATAGATACGTTTTCCAAATACGGACAGGCCTACCCAATAGAAGGAGGAAACGCAGTAAACGTAATTAACGCTTTCCTTACATTTGTGACTCACCACGGATTACCTTCTATGATAGTTGCGGACAGCGGAACAGAAGTTAAGAATGGAATCATACAAGAATTTGTCGATTCCCATAAAATATCCATCCACTACACAACCCCAGACAGTTCTCAGTCCAACAGTATGATCGAAAGATTCCACTCAACTTTGATCGAGCACCTAAGAATATTCCGAAAAATAAAACAACGTTATCCATCAAAGAACAAGTGCCATATGCTTTACTAGGCTACAACAACTCTGTCCACTCCTCAATGAAACTAAAACCCATCGAAGTACTAAACGGACACCTAAATGCAAGAGATCCTTTTGACATAGATATAAAAAGAACCTTACTAAACGATTACATAGAGCAACATCGTAAGAAAACGAAAGAAATTTATAGGGAGATCAACGAACACCTTTCCGAAAATGAAAAGGCCATTATATAAAACAGAAATAAAACGAGACAAACCCCTATCTCATACAAACCCTCTATTAAAATTTACACTAGAAAAACTTTGAAAAGAAATAAACTATTGCCAAGATTTCTACAGAAGACAGTACTCACAGATAACGCTGTAACGATAGACACTCCGACAGCCACTGTACATAAGAAAAATATAAAACATAAATCCAAAAAGTAAACTAATTCTAAATCTTCCCCGAATAAATGAACTTATTGATTTATAGGTTGGTTTTTATAAATACCAATCCATACTTTTTATGTACAAAAAATAAAAGAGACAATGAGTATACATTATTTGGGAAACATAGGGCCCCAAATCTTGATTAGCCCCGTGCCCCTTCAGGTCTTAGTCGGGTCTGTCTTTGAGAAGTATTTCGCGAGTTAACCCTTAATACCTATGACCCGAGATACGTTTGAACTTTATTATGTATTATTTGTACGTTTCTTAAACATATTATTCTAATTGTGTTTTGGTTTTAACATACGAACTATAAATACCTACGCTAGATTGATATATAAGACTTTTGTGACATTTACTTACCTAATTTCCAAATCTCTTATAAACTGGTTACTCATTAATTTTATTTCCTTTTCAGATGTGTCATCTCGAGAGAGCGTTTTTCCGGACTAACGCCCCATCTTTGTTTTTATTTATGATAATTTGGAAATAGTTAGTTAATTTACAATTTTCATTTTGCTTTTATTATACCTTATTTACTTTGGTAAGTTTTTTTTAGACTAATTATTTTTCACCTCACATTATCGAATACCACTATCAACTAGATTACAGTAGTTTTTGCAAATTAAGTCGTTTTTGCGACAGATTGACTGGATTAAAGGTTTTTGTGCATACTTTTTAAATTCTGTAACCAAATTGTTATTAGAGTATGTAAAATCAAGTATTGCCTTTATTTTACATCTTTTCAGAATTTATAAGGGGGGACATAATTTAACCTCATTCTTTGGCTAGAAACCCAAAATATACTTTTCTTAACCCTTCAGTGGTGACGCATGGAGCCAGAGACCACATGCATGAATTATCGCCAATAAAAATTCTTGTGGGTGGGGTGAGAGGCTCTCGCGCTATGAGTGTATCCGTGACGGGTCGACAAATATTAGTGTGTATGGACTATTTATGCTGATGAGTAGTTTAACGTGTGTGCTTATTTACGGTCACCTAGACCGGGGTCATCACTGATCTAACCGAAATTTTACTTTGGTAATTTTTTTTAATTAATGCGTTTTAGAACAATGGCAAGCTACGAACAGGAGCAGAAAAGACTTGAGAAGCTTATGAATGATGTTTTCAATGATGAGGAGGAAGCAGTAGCGCCCGAAGATGAGAACGAAGAGGAGGCAGATCATGTTGACGTGAATTCAGAGTCGTCAGATACTGAACAAGAGTTTGATAATGAAGAGGAAGATTTACCGGAATCTATTGGCCCCATTTTATTGGCAAAGATAAAAAGACAACTTGGAAAAAACACTATGTCCCTTCAAACTTTAAAACCAGAAGTAAGAATATTATAAAAATGAAGCTTCCTTCTGTCGCTGCTGGACTGCGTGACCTTCACAATCCATTGCAAATTTGGCGTTCATTTTTTGACGACAGCATTATAAACCTTATGGTGACTCATACCAATGAATACCTGCAATCTGTAGCAGAGAATTATGGGCGAGCAACTTACACCCGACCAACTAATAAAGTAGAGATCGAGGCGTTATTGGGATTGCTGCTTCTAGCTGGAGTAAAAAAATGCAATCATCTAAATGCTGAAGACCTTTTTAAAACGTATGGTACAGCTCCAGATATATTCAGAACTACCATGTCTCTTCAAAGATTTCGAATGTTGATTCGCTTTCTCCGCTTTGATGACATAGAGACAAGAGAAGAACGTCGTACAATGGACAAGTTAGCTCCAATCAGAACTGTATTTGATAAATTTGTGAGTAACTGTAAACAAAATTACAATATGTCGCACTATGTAACACTTGATGAGAAATTGGAGGCTTTTAGGGCCCGGTGCCCATTTCGACAATACATGCCAGCGAAACCAAACAAATATGGAATCAAAATTTTCGCTCTATGTGATGCGAAAATGTTTTATACATATAATTTGGAGGTCTACGTTGGAACTCAACCAGAAGGACCATTCTCTCAGGACAATTGCGGAATGTCCATTGTTCAGCGGCTATGCGAGCCTATCTATGGTTCTAGGCGTAATGTTGCGACAGATAGATGGTTTACTAGCGTGAAATTAGCTAAGTATTTGTTGCAGAAAGAACTCACAACCATAGGTACAATACGCTGTAACAAAAGAGAACTGCCACCCGAAATTGTTCAGCGTAATAATTCTCGTGCTATTTGTACGATTGTATCGTACCTACCTAAAAAAAAATAAAAACGTTCTTCTGATTTCGACTTGCCACGATGATGATAAAATTGACGCTGAAACTGGGAAGCCATAAATAATAGTGGATTATAACAAGACAAAAGCGGGGGTGGATGTGGTTGATCAACTTTCGGCCAACTATAACTGTGCACGATCCACACGACGCTGGCAGATGGCTGTGTTTTGTAGTTTATTGAATATATCTGGTATAAATACTCAAGTGATACATGTTGGAAACACCGGAGAGACGATTTTGAGACGAAAATTTCTTGAGGGTTTAGCACTAACTCTTATTAGTCCTCATCTAAGGGTTCGAGTTCAATGCACCAACCTTCCAAAAACTATCCGCCTAAGAATATCAGAAATCTGTAAAATACCATTGCCGGAGGAGGAACAACCGGAGAGGCGTCTTCTAGGAAGATGTGCCGAATGTGGTTATAAGAAGAGTCGAAAGACGAAGTATTGTTACAGAAAGTGCAATAAGTTTCTGTGTTTGGAACATGTTGGCATAGTGTGTAACAATTGTTTCGATATTTTGAACAATGTGGAATAAAAGGACTTTTATAATATGTTTTAACATTTCCAGAATATATTTCTATGAATTTAAAAGCTTAGTTTTTTTAAGCCATATAATATATTAGAAATTGTTGAAGTGGTCTACCAGACCGGCGTCATTACTCGTGTTATGGATGTTTACGTCACCACTGAAGGGTTAAAAAAGTATAAATAAATTGTCTAAATTGGTATTATACAATTTTACGAAGTCCATATCGTATTATAGCAATAATTAAAAATTTGTTGACGTTACAGTCCGGAAAGCAGCAACCGAAATTTTGCACCAATTCCTACAAAGCTGATTTTTTTCTCATTTTGATATGGCAAGTAAACGGAACGGCAGTCTACTGCGCCAATATGGGGGCAAACATTAATAACAATTTTTAAAACCTGTAAATAAAGAATATGTAAATTCCTTATTCCTTCAAGTATAAAACTTTGTAGAGTGGTCAAGGATACCTAAAAATGCAATATGAAGGTAGTCTACCGCGTCGGAGGAGAGGCCATCATAGGTCTACCACCCACGCAAGGTGTTCAGAAATAAACTTTTTTCACTTATTTCTACAAGGCTGAAATTTCTTCTCATATATTTTAGTTTATAAGAGAACTAAAAATTAGTCTACCGATCATATAATGGTGCAGAGCAATGAAATGCACAATCTCCCGAAAGCAGCAGCCGCCGCTCCTATCCGCTATAATTCGCTCTGAATTATTGCATACCAGGATTAAATTAATATCTACAAACCTGCTTTTACTATCTATACGTATTTTACGATTATTATTGTCAACTAAACGTGTTCTACCTTCGATATAATGTGGCTAAAATTTCGCTAGACGTGGCTTAAACATACATAAAATTATGTTAATTCGTCTAATTATTTACAATTTAATAGATATTTCATACTGCACTAATTCAGAATCAGCTCGACAACGTTGGTGTAAGGGTCACAGTATTCGGACAAAAATAATTAGTCATGTTATGGAAGAAACAGGTTTAAGAACGAAACTAGATGTGACCGCAGATTTATATCAAAATAGGATAAAGCAGATTAAAAAATTGATACAGCTCATTAAAGAAAGTATAAATCCTTTTGATATCACTCTAGGTAAAGATTTACTCTTCAATATATCTAATGGCCAAGCAGCAGACGATCACGTTGCTGATTTTTTGCTCAATGTTGAAAAAACAGGAGAAGAACTGAGGAATACATTTATTAATGAATGTGCCGAAGATAAAGATAGGTTTGATCGTAGTTTGAAAATGAATAAAATTAGTAATTTTACAGTGTTACAGAGCAAGAAAAAAGTTAAAGTTTCTGGAAAATTAGTTGAAGTGCGTTTGCAGCAAGACTTATTTGGCCAACTTCTAGCTGTTGCTCCAGATAATCAAGTAGATATTGAAAAAGTTTTAACTTATTCATTGACGCCTATTTCATTTTCTTTATGTCATCTCGACGCAAAACTGAAAAAAGTGTTTTACTTAAATTACTAGAACATGAAATCGATAGCAACTCAACACCAAAAGCAAACGTACAAATTTACGATGGATTTTTCTTTATACATTTAATGAAAGAAATACCAGCTACATATGAAAATATACCTGTTAAATTACTGCAAATGTTTTTGATAAATAACGCACAGTTCAATATTATAGTATTTGACACCTATAAATCTCCGTCGATAAAGGATAAAGAGCACGCTTTGAGAGGAACCAGCAGGGTTCGTAAAATTGTAATTCGAGGAACATCAATGCGCCCTTCTGATTTTTCAGCTGAATTAAAAAATATTACTTTTAAAGAGAACTTAGTTGAGTATCTTTTAGATAGTTGGGGACACAAAGAAATGGCTCCATTTTTAGGCAACAAAATAGTGTATGTTAACTATAAAGAATGTCATAGATACCAAGTCATTAATGATGATGTTGTTAAAACTATTGAGCTCAGTCGATTATGTTCGAGTTATGAAGAAGCAGATAGCAAAATAACATATCACGCCTGTAACTTTGAGGAGCTACAACTGCCCTATAATATTACGATAAGATGCTCAGATACTGACATATTAGTAATAATGCTTGGTAATATGAAGTTTGTACAAGAACAAGTGGAAGTTTTGATGTAGGTAGGCGTTGGAAAATCGCAAAGAAATCTTAATTTAAGCTTATTGTACACATCATTAGGAGCCAATTTGAATGATTCTCTACCTGCCTTTCATGCACTAACAGGCTGTGTTTTCAATCCAGCTTTTTCCGAAAAGAGAAAAAACGTCCATTTCATTTGCTAAGGAAATCTGAAAAATATGTAGATGCATTGACAAATTTAAGCAAATATCCTTATTCTGATAATGCAGTATTCGAAACAGTGGAAGAATTTGTATGCCGAATTTACGGTTATAAAAAAATAGATAAAATTAATGAATGTCGATCAGTGATGTTTTTGAAACCTTACAAAAGTACCAACGACAAAATCTTTCGACAAAACGTGAAGAGTTTTGATGCATCTGCTTTGCCACCTTGTCAATCTGAGCTCCGAGAACACCTACTCCGAACAGCATATATTTCAAAAAATTTGGAGCAATGCTCACATAAAAGAGCCTTCAACATTATCCCCTCTCGACTGTGGCTGGAAATTCGATAAGAATGCAAAGTATAATTTTAATTGATTTAGTGACGACCAATTGCCTCAGTTAATCGATTATGTGACGTTTAGTCAACAAAACGATAAAGATTAAGGTATATACATTTTGCATTTTAAGTTAATCGAACTTATGTTAGCACTATATAATAATATTTAATGATTTATTGTTATTTGCAGATATAGAAATGCTTGATGAATCCGCAGAAATATTTGCAAATGACAGCTGTTATGAATATCTCAAAGAAAGCGATTGGACGAATAATGAGAATGATGAAGATAGCGATTACGATTTGGAAGCCGATAAGGAAGGAAATGCCAGTGGCGATGAACAATAACAAAAATATTGTATATAATATATCTGTTTTATAAAATACTATATTGTTACAATAAAAAACCTTTCTATAATAGTAATACTACCAAAACTGCTATCTACGGATATCAGTAAAACTTTGCGCCATGTACACGTCTCAGGTGACTCTAGAAAGAATAAAATTTCATTTAATAAACAGTTCAAATACCTAATTAAATTAAAATCACAAAAAATTTTGAAATCACGTAAAATACCATGTCGTATATTAAATTTATCCACCTTTTTCTATTTTCAATTGATACTTACAAAGAAACATTCTTCCAATCAATTCTCAATTTATTGACTGAAATTTATTCAGATAAAGTTTTTATATATACATAGTTATTTTCCAACTAATTTTAAGCTGATCTAAAATATCATTTGGCAAAAAAAAAATTTATAAGACTTGGCCCAATGTTTGGTATAAGGCTGCAAAAATTGGGCCAAGTCTTATGAATTTTTTTTCTTGCCCAATGATTTTTCAGATCAGCTTAAAATTAGTTGGAAAATAACTACTTATGTATATATATATATATATATATATATATATATATATATATATATATATATTGAACCAGATATCTTAGATAATAAGAGAAGTAGTATTATAAAATTAAGTTTGCTAGTATGAAATATATATGAAAATAACATAATTTAAGAAACAAGTAAAAAGGAAACACTTTTCTTAATTTAAACAACATATCAAATAAAGATATATTAAATAACAGCCAATAACAATATAATAAATAAGGAATTACCTCAATGATAACATAAAATATAGATATTGCCTAACCAATGTAATGATGTAAATAAAGTTGCCTAAGACGAAGAATATTTTCCATAACTTAATCAGCTGTTCATCTGAAATGAAAACAAATATTACTATAGTTAATTCATTATAATCTTTAATTTAAGAATAAGAACAAATATAAATATTGAATAGAATATAATCCAATAGATTTCATAGATAAACAAATAATGACATATAGACAAATAACATAAGAGAATTTATATTTATAATTGATATGAATGTAACAAGGATATACTATCAATAATAATATTGAATGTTGTACCATGTAAGTGTATCTAAGTATAACCAATTTTAATGTATTTGTATGTATGAAATTGTTTTGATAAGTGATTGAAGTTTCAATTATCTGATTACAAAAGACAATATCTTATTGGTTATAAAAGATGACATAACAAATTGTTAATCAATAAATAAACTTTAGAATAGTGACCTGGAAAAGAACAAAAGACTGTTTGTTTAAAAAAGTCGAAAATCGAGGGGACGCTTAAGGAGAACAGAAGCGAGTGTTAAGAAGCGAGGAGTGTGTGGGATAGTGTTCCTAAAAATTTAAAGATATTCCCGGTTTAAGACATTTAAACTCCTAAAGTACGATTAAATACAATATTAGAAATACTTACAGTTAATTGTAACAAGTTTTCCGACAAGAATCTGTGAAATTTTCAACAACCTTGGTTTTTTTTTGGAGATTCAGTGGAGTGTTCCTGGGATCCAGAGACTTTCTTCCAAATTCAAGATCAACAGGTCAGTGTATTTAAATCATTTATTGGCCAATAAATAGTGTAAAAACTCAAAATCCCAATTAAGTACTTAATTTCATAAATTGATAAACTTTTTCACATATGATCGATCTAAAAAAGAAAGAAACAGACTTTATATAGTATATTCATTGCATAAATCATTAAATTTAATAAAAGGCCGAACTTTATAGAAATTAAAATATGTACTTACGCTAATCACGCCATCTTGTAATCGCAGAAATCTGGTGATTGAAATTTTATAATGTTATAACCATGTCCATCTGTATATAATTTCTATTTTTCTATCCATGTATATAACTCATTTCTTTCCACAGCTATTTGTATCATATATAACTATGATATATATATATATAAATTCTTTTATGTTTTGTATAATCCATTTACCTATCTGCATCATCAAACAAACTATGTTTGTATTAATATAGATGTTTCTTACGTACCATAATTGTTCGTTTCATGTTAAAGCGCATGACTAGTTTTTCACGCATGCGCATTTATGATATTATTAAAATCAATAAATAAGTACAATATAACCATTGGCGTCGCATATTATTTTATCAAATAA
The DNA here is from genome assembly GCA_963921935.1 of Galeruca laticollis. Taxonomy (NCBI): domain Eukaryota; kingdom Metazoa; phylum Arthropoda; class Insecta; order Coleoptera; family Chrysomelidae; genus Galeruca; species Galeruca laticollis. Next base: position 39,550,194 of record OY998176.1, read on the forward strand.
ATATTGCATTGATAATTAAATTGATTTCAAATAATGTGTTTTCTTTTATTTCAACTATTACAACAGTATAAATTGCCAGGACTCAAAGGGAAAAAGGATTTCATGCTCCCGAATGATCTAATTAAAATAAATTATTAAACAAATATTAAAAACAAAATGAGCTAGCCAAACTAACATAAAAATTCTAAATAATCAAAAACATTTAAATAAATTTCACATCAAAAGTAAGTAATTAATACAGTGTTTGTTTATAATTGTCACCCAAAACGTGGGGCGTTGTAAAAATTTTGGTTATATTTGTAAAATTTAATACTTCATCAAAATGGCAAAACGAATGATGTTGAGAGATGGAAGGCAGGTAGGAGCAGACAGTGATTCGGAAGAGGAAAGGGAAGAAAGAAGTCATGGTATGGGAGATTATCAAGCAGTATATTTGGAACAAGGACAACAATTAGAAGGAGATGCACAGGAAGAAGGTTTGACAGGAGATGGGGAAGCTGTAGCACAAGAAGATAGTATACAGGAAGCGCCAACAAGAACAGGTAGAGATGATCAGATGGTGAACATGATGCAACAATTAATGGCTAACATGAACAGTATGGAGGAAAAATTGAGGGGAGATATGAACAATATGAGGGGAGATATGAACAATATGAGGGGAGATATGAACAAAATGGAGGACAATTTGAATGGAAATATAAATAGAATAGAGGGGAGCTTAAACGGGAAGATGGATAAAATTAATGGAAATATGAATAAATTGGAAAAGAAGATAGAAGAGGTGAAAACTGAAAGCATCCAGGAATTCAGGAAACTAAGGGAAGAAAATGAAGAATGTAGGCAGCAGATAAATAAGGTGAAAGAAGATATGGTGGAGCAAAACAAACATATACGGATTGAAATTCAAGAAAACGGTATGAAAATTAGAGAGCAGATAGAAAATCAAGTAAATGAACATATCCAAGAAATAGAAGAAAAATTACCGGGAACAATCCAAGCAGAAGTAATGAGACAGAATGAAGACATAACTAAAGAAGTGGAAAATATAAAAAGCAAGGAACAAATAATAGAAGAGATAATGCAGAATTACCAACAGAATGCGGAGCAGAAATTTAAGGATTTGGATACAAAGGTACAACAACAAACAGGAACATGTGAGGAGAGGAACGAGCACATTGGACAAATATTTCATAAAGAACTGGAAGAAATGAACAGAAAATTACAGGAAGGCATGGAAGAAATTGAATTTAACGTTAGGAGAAATGGAGGTGGAGTAATCTATACGGGAAACATGGATATCGGAGTAAAGTTTGATGGGAATATAAATACTATTCATCCGAAGGTATTTATTAAAATAATTAAAAGCAAACTTAAAGAAATTAAGAAGGAAACTGGAGAAGTAGGATACATAAAATTACAAGGACAAGTAAGTAAAGAGGTAAATCAACATTCTTACGAAAAAGTGAATAAAGAAATTATAAATTTAGATGGCAGAGTAACAAAACCGACAGGAATATATGAAAAAAGGAGTCAAATCTTAGGTAGACAAATTAACAAGGAAATACAAGAGATGAATCGAAGATTAACAGACGCAGTGGAAGAAATAGAAGATAGTATAAGAAGAAATGAAGGAGGTATAGGATGTTCAGGAAATTTTTAAAATAATGTAGTAACAGGAATAAAATGGGACAACATGATGACTATGATTCATACAAAAGCTTTCTTAAAAATAGTAAATAGTAGAATGGATAATATGGAAGAATGGGAGACGCAAATTTTAATGGATTCATGGAAAGAAATTTATGAGATATGGGGCAACAAAGTTAAAAAGAATATAGTAGAGAATAGACAGACGCTTCAGAAATTTATCGAGCATCAAACAACAAGAGAAGTAAGCAAGAATTTGGAGAGAAGTGCTATAAGATTTATTAAAAGAAAAGGAAACAAAAATAATAAGAAGATTAGATTTGAAAAAGGAGATTTAGTCCTAGTAAGATCTTTAAGAACACCAAAGAAAGGTGAAAATCAATGTAAAAAGTTATTATCGCCATTTGAAGGGCCATATGTAGTCGACAATAGTGATGCTCAAAATAGTTATCGATTATTCTATCCAGGTACACAATTAGAAAGGGGAGTGTTCAATGTAGAACATGTATATAGATATTATGAATAGATGATGTTATGTTACGAATAATATTTAAAGAAGGAAATGATAGTCATAAGGATAGATTTAAAATTTAATATTAAGTAGTGTACAAAGATAAAGTAGATATTAGACAGAGTTTTGTTTTCCATTTGGCAGCTGATGATCCAATTAAATTCATCACGTTTGTTTCTTCAGAACCTAAAAAAATAAATATAATATAATATAAAGAAAAATTTATCAGGTAAAACTTATAATTAAAACATTTTAAAAAAAATTTTTTAGTATGGCAAATCAATATATATAGCAAATAAAGGAAACAATTTATAAGAGATACTGGTTTTACATAGAATGAAACTATTAAAGAATATAGGATAGAGGGGATAAAATAAGAATAACTCAAGTATCAAATAGAAGTTCACATTTTTAAATAAGGAAATAAGATGTAAGTAATAAAGGATAGGAAAGGATAATAATGAATGATATTGATTAAAAATATAGGAGGTAATGTTTAATGTCAATTAGAATCTTATAGATTACTTGAAAATACAGGAAGGAATAAGGAAGTTGATATTGATATATATATATGAATTTAAGAAATAATTAATTATATTGAATAATGAATATTGATAAGAAATATGATATGAGGAGTATATAGAAGTATAATGTAATTACAAAGAAATAAGTTGATATATAAGTGGATGTTAGGAAGAAATGATAATAATGAAGTATTATATGAAGTAATATTAAAAATATAAATTGACATTGATCTTAATCAAGTGTATTTTAAGGAAAGAATTAGGAGACAGTTATTGAAAGAAATAGATTTTGTAGTAGGAAAAATGTGAACAAATATTTGAGAAACAAAGGTAAAGAAAGTAAGATTATGCCATAAAATTGTTAAATGTTTTGAATAAAATAAAATCAATCATTTATAATAAGAAAATTGAAATTTAAATAAATATCCAGGGTATGGATATCATTTAAATTTAAATTTGAGGGGAATTGAACCAGATATCTTAGATAATAAGAGAAGTAGTATTATAAAATTAAGTTTGCTAGTATGAAATATATATGAAAATAACATAATTTAAGAAACAAGTAAAAAGGAAACACTTTTCTTAATTTAAACAACATATCAAATAAAGATATATTAAATAACAGCCAATAACAATATAATAAATAAGGAATTACCTCAATGATAACATAAAATATAGATATTGCCTAACCAATGTAATGATGTAAATAAAGTTGCCTAAGACGAAGAATATTTTCCATAACTTAATCAGCTGATCATCTGAAATGAAAACAAATATTACTATAGTTAATTCATTATAATCATTAATTTAAGAATAAGAACAAATATAAATATTGAATAGAATATAATCCAATAGATTTCATAGATAAACAAATAATGACATATAGACAAATAACATAAGAGAATTTATATTTATAATTGATATGAATGTAACAAGGATATACTATCAATAATAATATTGAATGTTGTACCATGTAAGTGTATCTAAGTATAACCAATTTTAATGTATTTGTATGTATGAAATTGTTTTGATAAGTGATTGAAGTTTCAATTATCTGATTACAAAAGACAATATCTTATTGGTTATAAAAGATGACATAACAAATTGTTAATCAATAAATAAACATTAGAATAGTGACCTGGAAAAGAACAAAAGACTGTTTGTTTAAAAAAGTCGAAAATCGAGGGGACGCTTAAGGAGAACAGAAGCGAGTGTTAAGAAGCGAGGAGTGTGTGGGATAGTGTTCCTAAAAATTTAAAGATATTCCCGGTTTAAGACATTTAAACTCCTAAAGTACGATTAAATACAATATTAGAAATACTTACAGTTAATTGTAACAAGTTTTCCGACAAGAATCTGTGAAATTTTCAACAACCTTGGTTTTTTTTGGAGATTCAGTGGAGTGTTCCTGGGATCCAGAGACTTTCTTCCAAATTCAAGATCAACAGGTCAGTGTATTTAAATCATTTATTGGCCAATAAATAGTGTAAAAACTCAAAATCCCAATTAAGTACTTAATTTCATAAATTGATAAACTTTTTCACATATGATCGATCTAAAAAAGAAAGAAACAGACTTTATATAGTATATTCATTGCATAAATCATTAAATTTAATAAAAGGCCGAACTTTATAGAAATTAAAATATGTACTTACGCTAATCACGCCATCTTGTAATCGCAGAAATCTGGTGATTGAAATTTTATAATGTTATAACCATGTCCATCTGTATATAATTTCTATTTTTCTATCCATGTATATAACTCATTTCTTTCCACAGCTATTTGTATCATATATAACTATGATATATATATAAATTCTTTTATGTTTTGTATAATCCATTTACCTATCTGCATCATCAAACAAACTATGTTTGTATTAATATAGATGTTTCTTACGTACCATAATTGTTCGTTTCATGTTAAAGCGCATGACTAGTTTTTCACGCATGCGCATTTATGATATTATTAAAATCAATAAATAAGTACAATATAACCATTGGCGTCGCATATTATTTTATCAAATAAATATTGCATTGATAATTAAATTGATTTCAAATAATGTGTTTTCTTTTATTTCAACTATTACAACAGTATAAATTGCCAGGACTCAAAGGGAAAAAGGATTTCATGCTCCCGAATGATCTAATTAAGATAAATTATTAAACAAATATTAAAAACAAAATGAGCTAGCCAAACTAACATAAAAATTCTAAATAATCAAAAACATTTAAATAAATTTCACATCAAAAGTAAGTAATTAATACAGTGTTTGTTTATAATATATATATATATATATATATATATATATATATATATATATATATATAAATTTTATCTGAATAAATTTCAGTCAATAAATTGAGAATTATTTGGAAGAATGTTTCAATTGAAAATAGAAAAACGTGGATAAATTTAATATACGACATGGTATTTTACGTGATTTCAAAAAATTATGTTATTTTAATTTAATTAGGTATTTGAATTGTTTATTAATTGGAATTTTATACTTTCTAGAATCACCTGAGACGTGTACATGGCGCAAAGTTTTACTGAAATCCACAGATAGCAGTTTTGGTAGTATTTCAATTTTTGTAGTTTAATCTTTGAATTCGCTCTATTGTTCATTTAGTTTCATTTCTTCAACGTGTGACAAGATTATAGTTTTTAATCGAAAATATTTTTTTTCTAAGACTAGACTATCTACAAAATATTTTCTTCACTTGTTTAAATATTGTTTAGTCAAACTATATAAAGTGTAGCCAGCCTAAAATGGAAAACATTCTTATCAATTTTGAAAAGACTATTAAGATTTATATTTTTGAGGTATGATTATTAAACTATACATAAAAAAAAATTTGAATACTGAAAGATTAAATTCTAGACCGACAACCCAGAAATTTAAATATTTTACACTTAAAAACTCCAAACTTGTTAATATTGTTACACAAAATTTCATAGACAACAAAATATACGTTATTTAATAATGTAAACAGTTATCGAAGAATTACTTGAAGAATAAGGATGAATAATGGTAATAAAATAACTTTCCGAAGACTTCATAATAGAATTATTTATTGATTTCACCTAGAAAACCACAACTAAAACGGAAAACCTTCTCTTCAATTTTGAAAAGACTATTCAGATTTACATTTTTGAAATAAAATTATTAAACTATACATAAAAAAAAATTAAAATACTGAAAGATGAAATTCAAGACCGACAACCCAGAAATTTAAATATTTCACATTTAGAAACCCCAAACTTGCTAATATTGTTACAAAAAAATTCTATAAACAACAAAATATACGTTATTTGATAATGTAAACAGTTATCGAACAATTACTTGAAGAATAAGGATCAATAATGGTAATAAAAGACCTTTTCGAAGACTTCATATTACAATTATTTATTGATTTCACCTAGAAAACCACAACTAAAATGGAACACCTTCTCTTCAATTTTGAAAAAAACTATTCAGATTTCTATTTTAGAAATATTACTATCAAACTATACATCAAAAAAAATTTAAAATACTGAAAGATGAAATCTGATACCGACAACCCAGAAATTTAAATATTTCACATTTAAAAACCCCAAACTTGCTAATATTAATACAAAAAATTCTATAAACAACAAAATATACGTTATTTAATAATGTAAACAGTTATCGAACAATTACTTGAAGAATAAGTATCAATAATGGTAATAAAATAACTTTCCGAAGACTTCATAATAGAATTATTTATTGATTTCACCTAGAAAACCACAAGTAAAACGGAAAACCTCTTCAATTTTGAAAACACTATTCAGATTTCTATTTTTGAAATATGATTATTAAACTATACATGAAGATGAAATTCGAGACCAACAACCCAGAAATTTAAATTTTTCACATTTAAAAACACCAAACTTGTTAATATTGTTAAAATTCTATAAACAACAAAATATACGTTATTTAATAAATAATTATAACAATGGAACAATTTTGGATTCTGTGTTATTCTATCTTTTTATAAATGAATTGTTTTCAGTGAGCAACACTGGATATATAAAATTAGAGTCGCAGACGACACAGCCATTATTTATGAAATAGATTATTGGTATGATTTGAAATAGTTGAAAATGATCTAAGATTAATTAAGGATTGGTTTCATCATAAATTACTTACTCTAAATTTTAATAAAACATAATTTGCCATTTCTTAATTCTAGAGACCATAAGAATAGCTTCACATATTTTTTATAGAAAAAAACTAGAGATTATGCTTTAAGTGTTTAAAAAAAATTATGTATCATGTATAATGTCATTACTTGCAGATATTGTACTACGGTCTAGTGGAAAGCCATCTCAAGTATGGCCTATTTTCTTGGGGATGTGCTTCCAGAACATTTATATGTCCCTTTTAGAGATTATACAAAGAAGCTTTATTTAGATTATTATGTCTAGTTCCAGCATGTGCCCCAGTGACGCACTGTATAATGTAAACAAAATCTTTGACTTAAAGAAATTATGTTTTCTTTGTGCATCTGTAAAATATCATACTATGAAAAATAAAATTAAGTTACCTACACATACATATGAATTCAAAAATAATAATATGAAGCTCCTATGATGACAAAATATTTATGTCAAATTTTTCCTATTAACACAACCAAAAGTTTTGTGAAATTAACGTCTAAAATATCTCTTCATTCTCTGCAATGTCTATCCACTTCATAGACTTTATGTATAATTATAGTGTTTTCTTATTCTGTTCATCTCTGGCATACATTTTTTAGTATTTATAATTAACAAATTGGCTTTCATAAGTTGTTCTGGATACTAATGTTCAATTTGGGTTTAATACTACTGATTAACTGATTGTAGAATTCATTTTTTTAGGAGAAATTGATAACATATTTGAAAAACTTATTTAAATTTGACGTTACAAAATGGCAAATGACATTTGTGTTGTGTCGTCAACTGACGCTGTTGTGAGGACGATACAATTCGATGATTTTAGGAACGGTGCTCGAGAATATCAATTTTAGGAACTATTCGCAAATAGAGCATTCACAGGTTTGCGTATACATGACGTTGGGAGCGACGTCAAGAATAACGCCCTGATTCCAGATTCAGGGCATCAGTGCGGATGAAACTCAATCATCGACCACCACACCTGCAAGAAATGAATCACCGGTAGCGACATTAATTCTCTTTCCGAAATATCGAGACCACACATGACCAACGTTCAACTTTGGAAATATTTTTACAAAAATTACAAGTTTTATTTTTTAGAACTGAATATCTTTTTAATAAATACATGGAAAATTATCAATGAAATTGACTACGCAAAACATCTACTTGACACCAATCATTCATTAACACCTAACACAGAACTAGAAGTGCTGTATATTTGTGAAAAGAAACAAGAACTGGATTTCCTTGAAGAACTGGAAATTAGGAGACATTTAAGAAACCCTCAATATGAAGTTGTCAATGAACAGTGAAATCTAGGGAATTCTCCACTAATAAACTGCCTTCTTAAGTGATAATTGTAAAGATCAGCAGATATAGTTTTCCTGGTTTTCTATATCATTGCACAGTTATACTGATCTTAATTGGAAAAATGATATCCAGGATATCACCATAGGGCTAATAATATCTAAGCTTCAATATTTGTAATATCACATCTTATTCTTTTTTCTATAAACATATATTAAGCCAATCACAAGTTAGGTTACTTCTTGGTCTAGCCAAAAATAACTACTAAACATCAGGTAGGCATAAAATGAAATGTAACTATTGTCCTTCTGACGATGATATTGATTTATCGAAACAATTGTCATTTTTTTAGAATTTTCAATAACACAATTATATTGTGGAATTAACTAGAGACCGTGAGTTTCATTTAAAAACACTAATATGGAAAATTATCATTGATGCTGCAAATGGAAGATCATATATGAATTATATGGCAAATGTATGCATACTTTACCCGTAGATAATATACTTTTCAACTTATTAAAAAAATAGAATTGCGGGGAGAGGAGAAAGACGAAGAGTGTCTGTCGTCTAGCGCAAAAATATATAAAAGAGGGCGGAGTCGAGACGTGACATGGCACGAGTGACGAGTAGTCACTCTTGATTTAATTGAAATAAATTTAATTATTCAGTGTTAAAAAGAAAAAAAAATCGGTCATTTTAAAAAAAATGTAGTTTCCACTTTTATTATAGTAATATACTAGCAAAAAACTCGCTCGCAAACGCTTTTTCGTTATTACTATATCGTACGTTTTATAATGGTGTAAGCTCCAAAAAGTATAATTAATATTTAAATTAGGAATTTTATTGCTCGTTACGATTTTTGAAAGTTACGCATAAAAACTTTAGCCACGTCTAGCGAAACTTTAGCCACATTGTATCGAAGGTAGAACACGTTTAGTTGACAATAATAATCGTAAAATACATATAATAAAATAAGCAGGTTTGTAGATATTAATTTAATCACGGTATGCAATAATTCAGAGCGAATTATAGCGGATCGGCGCTGCGGATGCTGCTCTCGGGAGATTGTGCATTCCATTGCGCCTATCAAGGCTTTGCACCATTATATGATCGGTAGACAAATTTTTTTAGTTCTCTTATAAACTAAAGTATATGAGAAAAAATGTTTAGCCTTGTAGAAATAAGTGAACAAAGTTTATATCTGAACACCTTGCGTGGGTGGTAGACCTATGATGGCCTCCCCTCCGACGCGGTAGACTATCATTATACTGCATTCTTAGGTATCCTTGACCACTCTACAAAGTTTTATACTTGTAGGAATAAGGCACTTACATATTATTCGTTTACAGGTTTCAAAAATTGTTATTAATGTTTGCCCCCACATTGGCGCGGTAGACTGCCGTTCCGTTTACTTGCCATATCAAAATTTCAAAATGAGAAAAGATCAGCTTTGTAGGAATAATTACATCAAAAGTGTCGCTGCCTTCCGGACTATTACTACTTTCTTAAAAAGAGATTATTTTAAGAACTAAACGTTTTTGCAACGCTAGAATAGAATCAAAGTAAAAGTCTTCTGACCTAAATCGGGTTTGTTGAACTCGATCAAGTTGAATATATTGAGCAAACAAAATATCCACCTGATGTTTTTAACCTTATGCTGGACATTCTTATAAAACGGCTGCTTTAATTTAAATTAATCAAAATTAAGTGGTATTAAATGAAGTAAACTGTAATTTCACATTATCTAGAGAGCAAGTTTCATTGCGTATATCCTTATTTGTCATAATCTAATGAGGACATAAATACCTTAAATGTACAGAGAATTTCAAAACCAATAATGGAAAAAGTAGAGAAAAGAATAATCAATGGAGTGAAGTTCGACAAGTAGCACATCGCAAACAACAAGAATAGTCCAGGAGAAATCGGCGCATGAGTACCGAAAACTATTCCACCTCAATTTTTTAATGCGATCCTCTTTGAATTGCCCTACTGATGATATAAATGCATGTTGCCATGGGGCAACCTAGTGCCATATTGTTTAAACCGAAATTGTTTAAACAATTGGAAGAAATTGTTATTTCTCAACCGGACCATTTTTTTTTATATTCTTTATTGAAATACAAATAAAAAAGGTCCTATGACTTTTCACGATAAAGTTAATATTTTTAGAGATATGAATTTTTAAAGGTTCGAAAAATCTCAAATTTGGGTACTTTTGACCCATGAAAAATATATTAAAAAAATATAAATAATAATTTTTTTAAATTCTTTATACAATAGTTAATGATATTCTTACTAGAGATTCAAGAAAATTTCATTGTTTATACCTGTTTTTTAATTGTTAATTTCGCGCGCTCTCAAGTATGCGTCGCTACCTTTAAGTATCGCCGTCTCTCTCTGACTCATGCGCTGCATACGGTCTCTCTGTGTCCTGAATCATTATTAATCATTTATCTAAAAAACCATTAACTTTATCAAGATTGGTAAAGAGAGCAATGTTATTAATAATTAAATTGTCTACAATTTGTTTTTAACAAAAGTAATTTAAGTATGAATCGGAACATGTAATTAAAATTACTTTTTTGTTATTATCATAGTGATTTATGCATTTTTATCAACAATAATAAGATATAATAGTATTTGAAAAATTTTTGGAATCACAATTATATATAAATAATAAGCTTTTGCTTAAACATACATTTGGAAAAATGCATTGAATCCGGAATATAAAACATTAGATTTTGATCAGTTGGAAATGGGGTTTTGTTTATAAATAAAGGTATTAGCAAAGTATCATTCTCTAGTTTGTATGCGAAATTCGTAAAATCTAATGTTTTATATTCCGGATTCAATGCATTTATCCAAATGTATGTTTTGAGCAAAAGCTTATTATTTATATATAATTGTGATTTCAAATTTTTTTCAAATACCATTATATCTTATTATTGTTGATAAAAATGCATAAATTACTATGATAATAACAAAAAAGTAATTTTAATTACATGTTCCGATTCATACTTAAATTACTTTTGTTAAAAACAAATTGTAGACAATTTAATTATTAATAACATTGCTCTCTTTACCAATCTTGATGAAGTTAATGGTTTCTTAGATAAATGATAAATAATGATTCAGGACACAGAGAGGTCGATGCAGCGCATGAGTCAGAGAGAGACGGCGATACTTAAAGTTAGCAACGCATACTTGTGAGCGCGCGAAATTAACAATTAAAAAACAGGTATAAACAATGAAATTTTCTTAAATCTCTATCAAGAATATTATTAACTATTGTATAAAGAATTAAAAAAATTATTATTTATATTTTATTTTATTTTTTTAATATATTTTTCATGGGTCAAAAGTACTCAAATTTGAGATTTTTCGAACCTTTAAAAATTCATATATCTAAAAATATTAACTTTATCGTGAAAAGTCATAGGACCTTTTTTATTTGTATTTCAATAAAGAATATAAAAAAAATTTGTCCGATTGAAAAATAACAATTCCTTCCAATTGTTTAAACAATTTCGGTTTAAACAATATGGCACTAGGTTGCCCCATGGCAACATGCATTTATATCATCAGTAGGGCAATTCAAAGAGGATCGCATAGAAAAACTGAGGTGGAATAGTTTTCGGTACTCATGCGCCGATTCCTCCTGGACTATAAAATAAAAAAGAAACACCTGGATGGATTTAACGATAAAAAATAAAAAGTTTCAATGATTAAAACTAACTGTTCTGCACTTATACACTTCGGTGACTGTATCGTGTTAACAAACCGAAATTTCTCCAAAAATGTGGTATATCTGGATTTATTGGACCCGTTATAATAGCTATAGTGAGCTGAAAAGCAATAGGATTCACCTGTGAGAATCCCTGAATAATATCCAATCACAAAAGTAGTTACTTGTTTACACTTCGGAGACAGTATCGTGCTAACAAACCGAAATTTCTCCAAAAATGACTATAAATATAGTATTTTGGATTTATAGGACCTGTTCTACCGTTTCTGGTGATCTTAAGAACAATAGGGTTCTTCTGTAAGACGCCCTAAACAATATCCAATCATAAAATTGGTCACTTGTAAGTGGCCGACGACAACAACGACGGCAACATACACACATATTTTTTTCTAAAAACAGTTTTTCGCGTTTTCCTCTCCGAAAAACGAAAAAATAACTAAAACAAAAACACCTTTTTTGGGGTAAACCAATACTTTTCTCGAATCTTAGATAGGGTTGGGCGGAAAAGTAAAAATAAATGAGTCATATGATTAAAGAATTAAACCGTCTCTTCAACTAATTTACATTCACGATCACCATCTAAAAATAGTTGTCATTGGTATACTTGGATTTCATAAGAAATGCCAGTGGTCGTATTTCATCATTTATTTTATAACAAACACATTGAAAACAAGATTTTACATAATATAATAAGCAAGACAAGCTTGGTTTAATAGTATTTTTATTATTTCTTGAAATAATTGTCGTCTACGGTTTTTGATAATATTTCATTTATCTACTCGTTAAAAAGTCGTCAAAGTCAGTAAATTATGAGAAACGAGAAACAAAAAATATATAGGTACAATTTTAAGAAAACAGTTAAGCAAATAAGTTGAGATATTCGTCAAAAATATACCTACTTTTAATGATCGTTAATCTTTTTGAAACAAAATTGTAATAAATTTTAATGCACCAAATTAAAGCTTACAACCATTTTGTTTGAAATAACGTATTTTTTAAAGCCAGAATTCAATCGATGACTAAGTAAGAAAAAATATTTTTATCAACTTCTTTTTGTACGTATTCCACAATTTTTTGAAATATCATTTTAATTTCCTTCTAGATCTGTAAATAAATTAGAATTCGGAACAAACTAAAAGTAAAGCTCCTAAATTATTACAAGATTTCAAAGAATTGAAACTATTCACTATTAAAAAAGGCCTAGTGTTGCTAAATGGTTACACAATTAAAAAAATACTTACCAACTTCAAAAAGTGCCAAACACGCGAATATTATCACAAATTTACTCATTTTTCGATTTTCCTTTAGGTATAATAAAATTCAGTTAGCAGCGCGGTCGAGTTTTTGAATGGAATTGACCAAGATCGGCTTCTTGGGTGAAACGAATCTATTCTATTATGTTGGCAACCGTTTCTCACGTGACTTATTCAACTAATGGAATGGATGGGCTTGCTAAGCTAGGGCTAGGCCAACAAGTGTGGTATCTATGGTTTGAAATACATTTATATTTGTAAAACTATAAATATTCCAATATCAGATAAGGCATAAATAGCATAATTTTATTGGAAGAATATGTAACAAATATTAGAAACTCTTATTTTTCATTTGGACCTGCCATATAAATAATTTACGATTGGGATAGAAAAACAGTACGTTTCAAAATATTTCGTTCATGAAATTAACTGTCTCGACCCTTACTTCGTGGAATCTACTTCTGTCATTCTGACGATGATATTGATTTATCGAAACAATTGTCAATTTTTTAGAATGTTCAACAATTTTTATTATATTGTGGTATTAACTAGAAACCGTGAGTTTCATTTAAAACACTAATATTATTTCCTTTCAATTTAATATTCAGTAAAATTGGAGGTTAAATTTCAACCTTTGCTTCAAAGTATCTGGGCCAGTGGTGGCTCGTGGTTAATTTTATAGGGGGGTCATAGGTGATGTGACCAAAATATTAAAATACAGAACGACACTAAACAGTCCCTCGGAGGCCTATTCGCCGTGGGCGGAATTTTTTCGAAAAACCATGCCCAATTTCTGCACAGGAGTCGTTAAAATCGCTAAAAACGCAAAATTTGTGGAGTTCTTTTCCAAAGCCAGAGAGGCAAAAACATTTTTGGGCCACGCTTGTTTTATATAAAAATAATGCTCTCTTAAAAAACAACCACATTTTATCCTTTTCTATACATATTAAATATGACAAACTTAAATTAAATGATAATTAATCTAAATCTTTTTAAAATTTAAGTGAAGCCTTCGATCTTTTGTATTTGCAAAGTGATCAATAACCCTTTCATTAAAATTATGAATACTATTCACAAATTGCTTTTCTATGTTTAACATAGCTAATGCCGACAAAGTATTACGCAAAAATGTCTTGATTCTCTTTAATGTAGAAAAACATCTTTCGCTTTCTACAGTTGTCATTGGTAATGTACATAAAATAGTCAATTTCACAGTTCCGAAAAAGTTTCCGAGAGATTGTTATTCATAAACAATTGCAGCATTGGCACAGCTCCTGAGCTCTTATTAAGATCGTCGCGTTCATAAATAACTTGAAGTTCAGTTTTTACTTTTAAGTAATTAATACTAGAATAGTTTTCTCTTATTGACTTAATAATACGATCTGGAAAATTAATTTTATATTGTTCGAACTGGTCGCTGTAAAATAACTGGGCAATCACTAAATGATCACTGAAACTAAAGCGGTGGTTAATCTCAGAAATTATTATGTCGCAAACCTGCAAAGCAACTTGGCGCTTTGAGTCTTCATTTTTCGTTGGTCTTTTTGCACCAAGTGTTGAAGAAGATGAAGGTGCTTCTGGAAATATTTCATTTAATAAAATATGGTCTCTGACTTTTTGAATTAACATTTTTAATGAGTCTATATTTTTTTTCACCAATATCACGTCAATACCATGTTTTTGAAGTTGATTAAAAAGAACTTCACAATTAGGCATTATTAAATGGGAAAAATTTTGCCAATAAAGGAAATCCACGCTTTGCAAAAAAGTTTTTAATCCTATTGCTTGATTAATTGTATTTGAGTCTTCTTCAACCTCTATTATCTTTTCTATTGAAGCCAGAATATCAGCTTCATACAAAAATACGGTTTCCACACAACGCGTATTAAAATACCACCTTGTCGGTGCCGCTCTAGGTAAACATACTTTAACAAATTCATCGAGAATCGCTGTACGTTTTGGAGATCGACTAAAAAATGTGGAAAATCCCTGTAAACTGGCATTTGACATTTTTATTCTGACTAGCTGCTATTTGCAGAATTAAATTTAATTGGTGAGCATAACAATGAATAAAATTTGCTTGAGGATATCGTTCTTTAATTTTTTTTGTACTCCGCGTAATCGACCACTCATAGTAGAAGCTCCATCATAACTCTGTCCAATTAACTTTTCTGGTGTTTTATTCATTCCTAGTACCTCTAATTCGTTAAAAATTATCTCCGATAAATGTTCGGCTGTGGTGCCGGTAGGATTTACAAACTTTATAAACCTTTCGTGAACGACACCGGATAAAATGTACCGTATAATAAAAGTCATTTGAGTTCTGTTCGAGCTATCAGTAGTTTCATCCACCTGGACTGCGATATATTCGGCTGACTGAATCTCCAATTTAAGTTGTTCTTGAGCCACCGATAACATTGAATCAAGTAATTCATTTTGTACAGTTTTAGAAGTACCCTTAAAAACCGTAGCCTTATCCAAGTATTCTTCGAATATTGGATCCATCTCTGAAACAAAATTTATAAGTCCACGAAATATTCCCGGGTCCTTGCTAGTCTGTTTAATTTTTAAATCTGGAAGAGGACGACCACCTTCCTTTAGTTTTGATAGTTTTTCAAAATTCAATTCACTTTTCGTTCTCAAATTTTGAACCATTTGCACCACAGACATGATAAAAGGCGTAGAATAAAATAACACCAAATAATTAAAACACAAGCCCTCAAAAAACGAATCAAAAATCAAAATAATAACAATAACAACTTATTACATCTAAACACAAATCATATTTGACTTCAAAATGATCTCCTTCAAGTCAAAATATAGCGTAGCCTGCCAACCCCTCTACTCATCTCTTTTCTAAGCGTGTAATAATCCAACGACGTAAGTCGATTCATCATCCATATTAACCCGAGCTTTTGACCCAAGAGATGTAAACTTCGGCCGTGTTTCTTTCACGTTACGAAGATTGTCAACGTTCGGCAGATTCCGTCCCCATTTAACGCGTTGAGGTCATCGATGGACACCAGCCCATTTGATATTTTGAATTTCGCAGAGATGTAGGTCGAAATAACGTTTACACGGTTGCTTTGACAAACGTTTACACGGGGTCTTGAAACATTTTAGGTAAATTTTATTTTTTATTTAAGAGAAATACTTAGTATTAGTATTTAATACTATACTATATGTATAGTAGGTATATTTTATTTTTTTATATATCTATTTAAATATTTTTTTAAATTATTTTTTAATGGGAGGTTATTGACCCAATGACTTAATGGAGGAGCCGCCACTGATCTGGGCAACGATTTAAAAAAACATTTGTTTATTGGAAAGGGTAAATTATTTTTCACTCTAATTACTATAAAAAGATAGATTGTAAAATTTCACTTCAAAAGTACATAGGTAGGGGAGACTGGGGCACATTCGACACTTTCTTTTTCGAGCGTCTTTACTTCAACACGATCATTTTTCAGGTGACTGCCAGATGAATATTTCAAAAGGCAAGTATTTGTCTTACATTACCTGCATATATTTC
Source organism: Galeruca laticollis (assembly GCA_963921935.1). Taxonomy (NCBI): domain Eukaryota; kingdom Metazoa; phylum Arthropoda; class Insecta; order Coleoptera; family Chrysomelidae; genus Galeruca; species Galeruca laticollis. Next base: position 39,566,897 of record OY998176.1, read on the forward strand.
ATTTTTTATACAATGTAGTTTTTCGGTGGGGTAGATTTTTCCAATGTGATGCCATGTGAAGAATGTGCCCCACCGGTAGGGCACATTCAACTTCACCATGGGATAGTTTCGACAACCCCTTCTAATTTATTATTCTTGCCTAAAATGTGAGAAAAAGTGGAATACTAAAAAGACTTTCGTTAAGCAATGAAAAAGCTTTAATTCAATGGCCACAAATTCTAAAATACATTATATTTTTCCACATTAATCTTGAACGAAAAAATATTTTGAGTTCTTGATGTTCCTTTATTCTCGATAGCTCTCAGTTTTCCAACAATATCTGTCCGATCTACAGTTGAGATGTATTCAACATCTGGAAATGAGCATTGCATTGATTGTCCTCCTCTTCTCAGAAATTTAATGGCATACTCTCCTTGACTGCAATTTGTGACTTGACCAACCTAGTATTTGGTAGTAGTTTTAGTACAAAATTTGACTAGTAGAAGATATTTTACATCAATGGTGTCGTCATCCAGAAGAGTCAAACTTTCGTGGGAAATGGATTCGTTTTCACTGAGACCTATCCAATCCACATCACTTTCTTCGTCAACTCCTATTTGCATATCATCTTCACTCGATGCTGAAGAGGATGGCGTGAAGACCTTCCTTTTATATGGCCTCTTGTTTTTATTTCTAGTTGCAACTTTCATCTTTCTCTCTTGTATTTCTCTTTCTCTCATTCCCAACTGAAGTTTCTCAGGAGTGTCAGTATACATTTTTGATTTTCCCTGCAGTCTTCTTCTAGGTTTAGAGGATTTGATGGCTTTTGGAAGAGGTCGGACATGTTGAGGTGTTGCATTTTCGATGATTTCATTATTGCATTTTTGTATGAGTTCTTCTTCATTATGTGTCTCGGTTTCACAGCTTGTGCTCGCAATAAGTATCATTTCACTTGATTTGGGTATGTTTTCGTCAATTCTACATTGAAATTGCTTGTCAGAAGGTGCTTCGGGGTCATAAACATCAGTTGCACTGAAATCATCGTCAGTGAATGCTACGGAATTCAATGGCCAAATTCCAGGTTTCTTGAAAGCATTGATAATGTGGGATGGCGTGAAAGCTGCTAAAAAAGCATGTCGAGTCAGCCTTGCTAAATCCATCATTTGTATGGTTTTTCCTGGATGTATCAACAACCAATCGTTGAAGGCATTGGCACAGTATTGCTTGAAAGGACCAAATACAGCATTGTCGCAAGGTTGAATCCGATGCGACGTATGCGGTGGAAATGAGACCATAACAATGCCATTTGCTCTACAGTAATTCGTGATTGTCTAATGTGAGTAAGATCTTTCTTTCTTGTGAACATTTTGGGTGCTTTTTGATATGTTCTAAAACTTCGAGGAATAATTCCTTGGTCATCCATCCAGAGCTATTACCTAAGGCTATACTTGAAGGAAGCGCCTCTTGAATCAAATCTTCCAGCCGTATTTTTCTCGCAAAGATGTAGACTGAGGGTAAGTAACCGCCTGAAGCATGTAGGATTCCAGCTTTAGTTACCAGTTTATCCCTCTCAGCTGAAGAAGCCTGGCTAATTTGCTTCTTACCTTTTGTAGCAACCACCTTAACTGGCTTGGTGACAGTAGTAACACCAGTTTCATCTGAATTTAGAATATCTTCAGGTTCGAACTTGTATTTCGCAAGAACAGCTTTATAATTGTTGAATAATTCCTCGACATTTCTTCTATTGAAAGCTGTAGCACGTGCGACGCTGGTATTTTCGGATTTACGAGGGCTAAGCTCTTGATATCTCTTCATGAAATTCATTACCCAATCTAGAGCAGCTATCTTGTTTGTTTTCCATGCTTTTGGCACCACACATTCAGGTATTATATTTGCATAATCATATGCTAGGATTCTTACTTGGCGGTAACTCAATTTATAGCTCAAATTAGCGCATTTTGCTAAATACCTTGCAAGCTCATTTACTTGCTGCATTGTAAACACCTGGTTTACTGTATATTTAGAACTGAAGATTACAGCTTTCACTGGCCCAAGAATGCGAGGAGCTTGATCTTCATCACTTTCATTGGCGCTATCACGTTCCTGGCACAAGGTTTTGAGTTCATCTGTAGAATGTTGCTTTTCGAAGGCCTTTATTCTAGATATCAATGTTGTTCTTTTGATATAGTGAAATTCTGCTGTAGCTTTTCTACTCCTCACCTTGTGCAGAATGTCTTTTATTGCTGCCGAAACTTGGTTTTCATCAATATTAACTCTGGATGTCTTCTTCTTGTACACTCGCACCACCTGGAATCATAATAATACCAGTATAGTATATCCAAAAATATCTATCAAATATATGAGCCATGAATGTTATAATTATTGTTAATAGGTATTATCGAAAAAGTTGCATGAGGTACATTCGACACCATGTCGATCCTGCCTCACCTACATGGTGTCGAATCTGCCCTATCCCGCTTGTAAACAAATCCTCAATTCAAACAAACTCATGTTAAAAGTTAGGTTAGAATATTATGTCTCCATGATTCAATAAGTAAATAGACTCCCTATATTGGTAAATATCTCAAGAAGTAGCAATAACAATAGAAGATACAATTGAAATAAAAAGTGTCCGACTTACCGCTTTTTTATGCACGTTACCAATTATTTTTTTACCGAAAAACTACACACACCTATGAACCGCAATTTCACAAACACTATTCTTGATGGTTGTAGAGCAGGATACTGTATTTTACTTTCCCGCCAATTCAATATTTGGAGCGAGTTGCACTTGAGAGGGTAATTCGGGATTGTCTGATTTAACAAGGTCGGCAAGAGAACTATTTGTACTTATTAACATTTTATAAATGTCAGTAGCGTACCTTTTTAGGGGGTATCTGCCTGAGAGGACAGTAGGTGTAATCAGACCCAAAGGATCATAACATCGAGACAACGTAGATAAAACAAGTAGTTTTGTAACTTTTGTAAATTTCAACTCCCTTGACGCGGATATACAGTGTGACCCACTTAAGATCGCAGCACCCAGTTATAGCGTTTAATTAACATTTGATTAACCTAAAAGTTTGGTGGTTTAAAAACGTCGACATGAGGACTATTTTTACTTATTAACATTTTATTTATGTCAGTAGCGTACATTTTTAGGGGGCTTGATAACGTCCGATTTTGCAAAAAAAGTTATTATCGATTTTTTTATTGGATTTTCGGTAACCACACTGTACAGAATATCCCTTGAAACTCCTAAATCCCAATTTTGAGTAATGTCACTTCACCGGTTTCTGATATGTAAGTCGTCCAAAATGGTTTTTTTTTTATTTTTGAACGTCCCTGTATACACGGTAGTCGACGTTTTATGAACTCCACATTTTGGTGTTCAGTAAAAACCAATTAGTTGAGTGGTTTCCCCTGTCAATATTTGGTTTTGTGTCAGTAGCGTACGTCTATAGGGGACTTAAAAAAAAATAGTAGTTGTAACTTTTTCTGACCCCATCGTGAAGAGCACCCTTAAAAACCACTAACATAATCTCCTGATGATGCTGACATGGTCAGCGAAACCCGCGTCGAGAATGAAGTAGTAATGTAAAATTCCAGTCTCCTGTCTTTGGTGTAGTACGTCCCCCCTAGCGTTACGTTATTTTCATTTTCAACATCACAGTCTAAACTGTTTTTTTATTTGATCACATTCTTTCGATACTGCCCTTTTTATTCTAAGGTACCTACCGCGTTTTATTGTAAAACGAGCTTTGTAGCTAAATTACTATATTAAAGTATAAGTGGATAAAAGGTCTTTCAAACACGCGTGATTTTTCGAGCAGGACGGCGCAGCGGAGCAACTGTTTGAAAGACCCGTTATCCACGAAGACTTTACGCTATTTTTTTTTATTAGTGCACTTTGAAATCATAAAATATTATTATTATATTATTACTACAAAAAAATGGAAGTCCGTCCTCGATGCCCGGCCAAGTTTCATTTCATAAAAGTCCGCCCACGATGCCCAGCCAAGTTTCGTGAAAGTCCATCCTAAATAGTATTTATTTTTATTTGACGTTACGAGGTACTGCTGTCAGATCAATAATCAAAAAGTTTATTTATATTTAAAAGGATACAATAGTGCTATTCAACGCGACAATCGATTACAATCATTTCCTGTCATTTAAAAAACAACATGTTCAACATTACATTTTCGATACAAATCGATCACTCTGATTATAATCGGTCTAATATTAGGACGCTACTGAAAACAATCGTAAATCGGAAGCATGTGATTGGTCGAAAAATTTAAATAAACTACCGTTTGTCTATGGGTTATATGATGTGAGTGATATTTTGCAATTGTATATTACATTTTTTGTTAACAGAATAGTTTCTATAAAATTAAACGTGATTAAACTAAATGAACTTGTGAAAAGTGTGAAATACACGTAAAATGAACTAAAATAATGATGAGGTTATATCATTTTTGATTTATTTCATTTGTAAAATGACATGACAAATGACAATTTTTTTTTGGTCGTTCAACAAACATCAATCCGTTTTCGATTTCGATTATAAACAAAATCGGAATCAAGATCGAAATGTTGAACAGCACTATGTATATATGAATATATAAATAAATTTTGCAGAAAAAACCAAATAAGACATTGGCTCATAATGAAAATATACAATTTAAAAACTAATAAAAAAAGTTGTCATTGATACGTTTCTCGAGTCGTTGTTGTTACCATAGGAACTTTAAAAAACGCGCGTGTTTGAAAGTTCGATTTAAACACGCTGAGGCGTGCTTTAAAAAGGTAATATATTATGAGGCATCAATGAAAAAAACATTTTCCTATGATTGGTATTCACTCTTAAGTTTATGTAGGTAATTTAAACAAAATTAAGAAGCAGGGTTTGATTTTGGTTCCTGTGCAAATGTCAGTGTATGCAAATGTCATAATAATTTAAGTTTCCTTCATTGAACTCGTTATTAAAATAATAATTATTTCTCTGAAATAAAATGGTTGAAAAATTGTCGGTACAAGAAAAAATTGAAATTATACGTTTTTGTGGAGACAACGACCGAAGCGTTAGAGAAGTATGCCGAATATTTAACGATAGACATCAAGATCGTCTACCTATTAACATTAGCTCTGTACTCAGAATAAAAAATGTATTTGATGCAACTGTAGCTGTAAGTAAGCACATTTTAAAAAATAATGTAAGAAGATAGAATGTTCAACATGACAGGATTGTGTTAGACCATTTTAGAAATAATCCGCGTACCAGTTTAAGACAGGCTAGTTTAGATTTAAATTAGTCAAGAGAGACTATTCCAAGAAGTCTAAAAAGCAAAAAATGAAAGCCTTCAAACCCAAATTTCTCCATACTTTAGAGCCTGGCGATGAAGACAAACGTATGGATTTTTGTTTATGGGATCTAGGAGATTATCTTAATAATAGATATTTTTTGGAATATATTATTTACAGTGATATAGCTACGGTTTAAACAAACGTGGTTGTTTCATCCCAAAACATACGGTACTGGGCTACTGAAAACCCACATTGGCCGATAAACTGTAATCGACAATATTCTGAGAAGGTCAATGTGTGGTGCGGAATATTTAAAGACCATTAATTGGACCTTCCATTTGCGATGCAAACTTCAATGCACAATTTTTTTGGAGTTTTTAAGAAATTAAATATTTGATATAATTCGTGCGCTTCCACTTGCGACAAAATAAAATTTGTATTTGCAATTAGACGGTAGTTCAATCCACAACGGAAGGATTGTTAAGCAATGGCTAAATGAAAATTTTTCGAACTGTTGGATAGGCCGATGTAGTCCACTAATTCATTGGCCGCCCAGATCCCCCGATCTTACAATTCTAGATTTTTTCCTATGGGGTATTGTAACAGATAAGGAATGCAGTGCATAACATAAGGAAACGATATGACAAATGGATTGAACTTAATGGAGGTTTGGTAGAAGCCACCGCTATTTAAGTAATTTTTTGTTTATTTAGTGTTTGGTTATTTTTAAACTGGTATAGTTGAATTGTTTATTTTTTAATTCAAAATAAATGTATTTGGTCCTACAGAATTTGTTTAAACACGATTTTTTGAAGTCCCCTATAGACGTACGCTACTGACATAAAATCAAATGTTGATACGGGAAACCACTCAACTAATTGTTTTTCACTGAACATCAAAATGCGGAGTTCATAAAATGTCGACTACCGTGTATACAGGGCCCTTCAAAAATCAAAAAAACCATTTTGGACGACTTACATCTCAGACACCGGTGAAGTGACATTACTCAAAATTGGGATTTAGGAGTTTCAAGGGATATTATTTACAGTGTGGTTACCGAAAATCCAATAAAAAAATCGATAATAACTTTTGAAAAATCGGACGTTATGAAGCCCCCTAAAAATGTACGCTACTGACATAAATAAAATGATAATAAGTAAAAATAGTCCTCTTGCCGACGTTTTTAAACCACCAAACTTTTAGGTTAATCAAATGTCAATTAAAGGCTATAACTGGGTGTTGCGATCTTAAGTGGGTCACACTGTATATCCGCGCCAAGGGAGTTGAAATTTACAAAAGTTACAAAACTAGTTGATTTATCTACGTTGTCTCGATGTTATGATTCTTTGGGTCTGATTACACCTATTGTCCTCTCAGGCAGATACCAATGTACAAACTTTGTGGTTATCCAAATATTCTTGGAACTATATTATCATCGATAATACTTACTAGCCAAATGGTAACAATTTCTTCTTCAAATTGAATTTATTGAAACCATACAAATACCTTGCTGGATACTAGCAGCTCACAATATTACAAAGTGGCCTATGGCTGTAATATCTATTTTTTATCCTTTTATCAATCTCATCGCGGCAAAGTCTAGAATCACACCTATTAATAATAACGTTACAATTCCTTAGCTCGAGCTTTGTGCCATGAATATATTTGCCAAGCTCACCGCTAAAATTACAAATATATTCGAAACTTTAATCGCCCAAATGAAACATAAAAAAATTCTACAGGCCCAAAAAAAGTTATTTATCAGACTTGGGAGTACAAGCTTCCACGTCTAAGCCAGATATCCTATCTCAGAGTCCACCAGATAACGCAGGGGCACAACAATCTACATCCAGGCAATCGAACGAGACATCCAATGCGCATCTATCTATCGATCGTGCCATAGATGATGTTATATCCAGGTTTTGTGTCCCCGAAAATGAAAGTGATGAAGAGCTTCCAGATGATATACTGTGGCTTCCTTCTAGTGGTCAGTATTTGAAAACTTTTGATTTTGATTTGCCATCTGAGAGAATTACGAATGAGATCTGTGAAAATTACATAACTAAATCACCATATGATTTTCTCAAAATCTTTTTCTGCGACGAGCTTCTAGAAGTAATAGTTCTAGAAACCAACAGATACACCGAACAATCAAAAAATGAAGTACTGCCCGCAAATTCTCGATTGAATCACTGGAAAACTACAAATAAGCAAGAAATTACCATTTTTCTGGGAATAGTGTTGTATATGGGTCTCAAAAAGCTACCGAGGATGACAGATTAATGGTCATCGTATACCGACCAAGTACCATCCCGAATGTCAAGAAATCGTTTTGAGCTGCTTCTCCGAATGCTCTATTCCAACAATAATGAAAATATTGTTGCCAACGACCGCCTAGGAAAACTTATTCCCCTTTTGAATATTTTGACCAGTAAATATAAAGAAATATACTTTGCTGAAAAATCGGTCTGTATAGATGGAACACTTCTCCCTTTTAGGGGAAGACTATCCTTTCGGTAATATATCAAAAATAAGAGATTCAAGTTTGGGATCAAACTTTATAAATTGTGTTGCAAAGGTGCTTAGACCTACGATATACGGGTTTATTGTGGAAACGAAAAGGAAGGCGATAAACCTGCCACAATTTCTACTGTAATGTCGCTTATGGCACCGCTGTTGAATCATGGAAGAATTTTGTTTACAGATAACTACTACACTAGCGTTGACTTAGCACATGAGCATCAGAAAACAAAGACTCTCAAAACAGAAAAAATAATCTCAAAGACGTAGAATCTCAAAAAATAAAAAAAGGAAAAATTTGCGCAAAGGAAAGTAATACAGGGGTAACTGTCTTGAAAGCGTGATGTTTTATGTCTTAGTACAGCTCATAATACCCAAATGACAAAGTACCAAAAAGGAGGAAAGGAAAAGAAAAACCCCACCCTAATATATGATTATAATGACAGTAAATCATTCATCGATCTTTCTGATCAACTAAAATCCTATTCCTCACCTTTACGTAAGGGTATCAAATGGTACCGAAAATTGGCTTTCGTGATACTACTTGGTACTACTGTGGTGAACTCTTACATGTTTTATAAGACTGTGACAAAAGGTAAAATGTCAATAACCGAATTCCGAGAAAATCTTGCTATAAGTTTGTTGAACATGGAAACAAATCAAACAGAACGACCAACAGATGAAAATCCACGGCACGTTCTTGAAGAAGTTCAATCCAAAGACCGTAGAAAATGTGTGTCCTGCTACGGAAAATTAAGTGCTAAAGAAGGCAGAAAAGTAGCTCAAACCAAAGGACCAAAGTCAAGATTTTCTTGCATACAATGAAAAATATTTACTGTCTATCCTGTTTTTTTGACTCTCATAAGTATATAGTATAAGCATTCAGTTTATAAGTTATTTTTGTTTGTCATAAATAAATGCATGTTCTTATAATCCCTGCATGTTCTTACAATCAATAGAATGTGTTTCTACAAAAAATATAAACAAAAATCTCCAGGCTCATAAGTTAGAAGGGACCGCCTTAGGAAAACCCCATATATTAAAATATAATTTGAAGCCCAAGAGTCAGGCCACAGGCTTGAAAGTGTAGGCGCGTGGTGATACCCGACATACATGTTCCAGAGCCTGGTTCACCACTAGCTCTGAAACCCAAATGTAGGGTGTCATGGCGATTAACGTATTAAATTTCATTCGAATCCATAAATCTATAGTCCGATTTCCAAATTACCCTGTCGTGGATACAGGCGCACCCTTGAAAATGAAATGATTATGTTAGTAATCGTGTATCCCTAATTCCAAAACTCGTTCTCAGCGCTACTTGGCGATATATCGAACCTAAAGCAAATCCAGCTCGTATGCTGTCTAGAGGGATTCTTACTCCAGAACTCTTCGAGTTTTGGTGCACTGGGCCAAGCTTTCTACAAATCCCTTTGTTAAGCTTAGATGCATATAATAATTTTCACTCAATGTGCGCAATTTCATTAGCATGAACTAGGGACTTCATATGTCCCCAAACATAAAAATCAAGCATAAATCACAGCACATTTTGAACAGCAGTGTAGTGATACGGGTGGAACTTTTCTTTTTTTAAAATTCTAATAATAGACGACTGACTTACTCCTGTTGCTGATGACAACTTACTGTAGGATTTCCATCTATTCGAACCAAAATTTCATCTTGTTGATTAAGTGAAATTTGTTCCGGACGACCACCTTGATTTTTATTGTGAAATGGCCCGGTTTCACCCAAACGATGAAATCGATTTGAAAAAGTTTTGTGATTTGGTTGCCTTCTGCCTGGATATAACAATTCATACCTTCTGTCTGCACAGCGCCCGCAAAAATGTTCTTGTGCGTATACACAAATCATATCCCGCATTTCATGATTCGTAAAATGATTGTGACGAGGCATTTGAATCGAAAAAGTATATGATAGCTTCAAAAAATACAACAATTAACTATAAACTCGCAGAAAAAAATATTCACTGACAAGAAATGTCAGTTACTAGCAACAATTATCTGACAGTCCAAAGCACACTTTTCATAAATGAAATCCCCTTCCGATACACTGAACTGTTCAATTGCGTTTTTCTCGAAAACGAATGAGAATGTCATATTTTTTCCATAAAGTTTAGTCAAAAAAAAGTTACCAGACAATTTCATCATGAGGAATCCTTCACGAGGCTCCCCCTGTAACAAAATCTCAAATAATAAATAAAATCAATATGCCTGTATAAAATTATGGCTCTGTGCCGATTTTGATAACAGTCGATAAATATACAGTGAAATTATTAGCAAAAAACGAAAAAAAAATTCAACTTTAACGCCCTTTATCTTTTTGCACAGCAAGGTATATTTGGTCCTATCGCCATATTTTGGTCCAAACAATCTACCCTTAGCCTATGTCCCAATAGTTATGAATCACCCTGTATACGACGTTTATAAATAAAATTCTCAAATTTCACTAAGTTAAAACGTCCTGCCTACGTCCTGCCTACCTACTTAGATACAAAATTACTGAATTTTTATCTACAAAAGAAATGCAACGGAAAATTATTCCACCCAAAGCTCCATCCCGTGACGGAAATTGGGATGCCGCAATTTGTTCATATAATGTATATATTTGTTTATATTTTATAACTTAAGTAAATTTACGCATCTCTATCGCTTCTGTACTAACAAAACAATTTTATAAGGCAGCAGAGTATAATACAGGGTAATACTAGTTAAACGCCACTAGTTTAACCCAACGCGCGTTTTACGTAACCAATAAAACCCAAGCATAGCAAATTAATTTTTCCGACGACCACTATGAAATAATATGGTACATTTCATACAATTTTCTCTTCGTAAAAATTTAAAATTGCAAACGAAGGGCGTTCCCGTGTGAAATGAAAAAATTGAGAAATCTGATTGTAGAATCTGTTGGCAAGACTACAAATCCTCATGGAAGTATTCTAAAGCCTATAATATCGCAATTTAAAACGTACTTAAGTGCGCCGTTTTGGTCCTGCGGGAAGGACGGTGTACGTTCTATCATTAAAATTTTGAAAATAGTGGTTCTGCCAACCCTTGTATATCTACAACACATATCGACAAGTTCTACCTTATTTTTCATAGCATGATCTTCAATCAATGCAGAAAATACATTCACAACCATTCACACTTAATTTTTTCGAGATTTCGTAAGCTTAGATCTTAGAGCAGTGGTTTTCAACCTTTTTGTACCTGCGCTCCCCTTTAAAAAAATTGTTGCGCCCCCTTAATTTTACTAACAGTCTAATTTCATAAATACTCAAATGATATTATAATTTATTTAATGGGCTACAAAATAATATACAATATTATGTAAAAATATAGATAAAATAAACGGTTTTAAAGATTAAAACTAACTTTTCCGCATTTGTGGCCCCGAACAATATTCTATGATAAAATTGTTACTTGTATACACTTCGGGGGATGTATCGTGCTAACAAACCGAATTTCTTCAAAAATAACCAAAAATTTAGTATATATGGATTTATAGGACCCGCTGTACTCGCTCTAGTCAACTGAAAATCAGTAGGGTACATCTGTGAGACACCTTGAACAATATTCAGTCTCTGGAGACCGTATCGTGCTAACAAAACTGAAAATTCTCCAAAAATGACAAAAATTTGGTACTGCAAGTACCATAGCAGCCGTTGTACTAGCTTTAATGAGCTGAATATCAATAGGGTTCATCTTGGAGATGCTCTGAATAATATCCAATTATAAAATTGGTCACTTGTATATACTCCAGAGGCTGTATCGTGCTAACAAATTGAAGCTTCTCCAAAAATGACAAAAATATCGTACTGTAGCACCTGTTGTAGTGGATCTGGTGAGCTGAAAATCAATAGAGATCATCAGCAGAATGTCCGGAATAATATTCAATCATAAAATTGGTGACTTGTTGAACTACGGACGCTGTATCGTGCTAACAAACTGAAATTTCTCAAAAAATTACAAAATGTCGTACTTCAAGTACCATAGCACCCGTTGTACTGGCTCTGGTGTGCTGAAAATCAATAGGGTTCATCTGTGACATGTCCTTGACAATATTCAATTTCTGACTTATTGCACTCCGTAGGCAGTATCGTGCTAACAAGACATGTAAGGAAAAGTGGCCGACGACAACGACGACGACGACGACATACACACAGCATTTTTTCTCTAAAAACCGTTTTTTCGTGTTGTCGTTGATGGAAAACGTAAAAATAACTCAAAAAAAATTTTGAAAATTCCAACTTTTTTTGGGGTAAACCAATACTTTTCTCGCATATAAATTGGTTGACGGAAAAGTAAAAATAATTATTTATTATAAGAAATAATAATTTTAAATGTAATATTCGACTTTTTTGGTTTGTATTCGAAAATGATATTTTGGAAACAGCTGCATGCCCCCCTTGAGACAGGTTGAAAATCACTGGCTTAGAGCTTTGCAAAATGTAAAGCCGGCTACTCACTACGCGGGACTTGACAAGTACTTGGCAAGTACTTGGCACATTTCAAGTAGTGTGTACGAAACTAACATGAAAATCGGCGTGCTACTAGTACTTGCCGTACGCAGTCGGTAAATTAAACAAAGTCAAAGGCAACAAGCAGCGAGTCAAGTAGCAGCGCCACACTTATTCGACAAGTTTGTACAAGTGAAAAACTAGTAAATAGTGAATGTTGTTGTTTAGTTCTCAAATATTGAGTGGTCCAATTAAATGACTATAGAATTTTTAAATTTGTATGAAAATGAAAGTATTATTTGGGACCCCAGTCACAAACAGCATAAAAATCGAAATGAAATTCATGACGCATGGAAGAGAATACAATCTGAGTTTTCTTTGAATGTATCTGTGGCAGACTTAAAGAAAAAAAAGAGTCGTTAATGGCAACGTTTAGAAATTGTCTGAGCGAAATTAAAGCAAGTGAGAAGAGTGGCTCAGGTACTGACGAGTTATACAAATCTACCTGGTTTGCGTTCACAACAATGGCCAGGTTTTTAACTCATCACGATACGCTAAGAAAAACGATTAATTCTGATGTAAGTAATAATTTTGTTAGTGTTTTCAAATGAAACTCACGGTCTCTAGTTAATTCCACAATATAATAAAAGTTATTGAAAATTCTGAAAAATTTACAATTGTTTCGATAAATCAATATCTGACAGAAGTTATGCCTACCTGATGTTTAGTAGTTATTTTTGGCTAGACCAAGAAGTAACCTAACTTGTGATTGGCTTAATATATGTTTATGGAAAAAAGAAGATGTGATATTACAAATATTGAAGCTTAGATATTATTAGCCCTATGGTGATATCCTGGATATCATTTTTCCAATTAAGATCAGTATAACCGTGGAATGATATAGAAAACCAGGAAAACTATATCTGCTGATCTTTACAATTATCACTTAAGTTAGTGGAGAACTTCCTAGATGTAACTGTTCATTGACAACTTCATATTGTCGGTTTCTTAAATGTCTTCTAATTTCCAGTTCTTCAAGGAAATCCAGTTGTTGTTTCTTTTCACAAATATGCAGCACTTCTAGTTCTGTGTTAGGTGTCAATGAATGATTGATGTCAAGTAGATGTTTTGCGTAGTGGGATTCATCTGGTTGTTTCAATCTGTATGCTCGTAAGTGCTCACTGTATCGTATTTCAAAATTCCTAAGGGTCTGACCCAAATAGACAGCATTACATTCTGAACATTTGAGTTTATATATACCTGACTTCTTTAATAGTGGTATTTTTGTTTTTAAATTTAACAATTTTGTACTAACGTTACTTTCTCTTTTAAAAGAAATTGTGATTGGCTTAGGTTACTTCTTGGTCTAGCCAAAAATAACTACTAAACATCAGGTAGGCATAAAATGAAATGTAACTTCTGTCATTCTGACGATGATATTGATTTATCGAAACAATTGTCAATTTTTTAGAATTTTCAATAAATTTTATTATATTGTGGAATTAACTAGAGACCGTGAGTTTCATTTAAAAACACTAATATGAGGATATTCCACGAAGTAAGGGTCGAGACAGTCAATTTCAATAATTTTATTATTCATTTTTACAATTAAGTACACTAACAATATTTATCTTGCCATGACACTTTGCCCTTGTTCATAAAATATTCCCCAAAAGCTTCTCTGATGTTTTTGCGTCTATACTTGAATTCCTTGCTTTATTTCGTAATGGTAATAGGGAAGTCATATTTTCTTGATCTCTGCGCCAGGTTCCCGGATAAAATTCTCCATCTAGTTCAGCGTCAAAGCTTCCACTTGGTGTGTAATTTGAACGTGAAGACTTACTATTTCGTAAAAAATTATGTAGAAAACAGCAAGTCAATGTAGTAATAGAAACCTTCTCTGTCTGTAAAAGCATTGGTTTTCTTAACACTCGAAACACCGAAGATATTATACCAAAAACGTTCTCTACAACACGACGAGCACGTGAAGGACGATAATTGAATACCCTTTCCTTACTACCCTTTGTATGAAGGCCGGGAAAGGGTTTTAGCATACAGGTACTTAGTGCAAATGCATCGTCAACAACAAACACATACAGCATAGCGTAATCCATTCCATGCAATGGTTCCTCTGGTGGCAAATTTAATTCTTTAGTTTCAATTTTCCGAAACAGTTCAGTATTTCGCCAAACAGCACCATCGCTCAGCCTACTTTGACAACCGCAATCAACAAAAGTAAAGCAATAGTTAGCATCAACAAGACCCATTAATACGATGCTAAAGAAATTTTTATAATTATAGAATTCAGAACCACTGTTGATTGGCGACTGCATCGTACTGTGCTTGCCGTCTATTGCTCCGATGCAGTATGGAAAATTCCATAATTTTTCGTAATCTTCTGCTATCTGTTTCCATTGATCTCCTGAATTTGGAATCTGTAATAAAGTATTATTGATTATTATTCAAAGATTCCAAAGGAAAGAAATAATTTTTGTATTGATGTGCAATACAAAAAATATATCTTTCCTTTGAAATATTTGTACTTCAACATTGTGCATGTTGTTTTTCAGAATATGGAAGATTCACTAAATATTGAAGACGAGCAAGATGGTGATGAACAAAATCAATCAGATATTGCAAATATATCGTAGAGCACAGCAAGTATTATTCAAGTATATTATTACAACTAATTTCATTGAAAATATTTTTTTTACAGAAGCAAGTTCATCGGCAACGAAACGCAAGGCAACTTCAAAACCTGTCACTCAAAAAACTAATAAAGTATCGCATGAAGTTATATACGAAAAAATGAAAAAGGCCTACGACATACTACAGAAAAAGACACAACCGAAAGAAAACGACGAGTGCGCCATATTGGGAGAATTAATAGCAAAAAGACTTCGAGCAATGCAGCAGAGTGAAAGAGACGTTGTGATGCACGAAATAGAAAAAGTCATGTACCAATCGAAAATGCGTTTTTCTCAGTGCACGTTTCCACAGTCATTCCAGCAGCATCCCATGAACTGGCAGTTCACGCCAATTTCACATCAGAACCTGTTAACTGCAGTACCATCATCAAGTCCCACGACAGATTCAACAGTTACCCCATCACCGACAAATTTAAAAACATATTCACAATATTCCAATCCACCGACTGTTCCTTCAGAAAACGCCAATAATGCAAAAAATTATTACGAACATTTTCAATCATAACTTTTTTCTCATTATTTTAGTTACAGAATGTAAATTACTTTTTGTCAACCTTTTTTAATATTGTGTTAAATAGATACATAAAAAAATAATTTAACTTAATGAGATGTTGCAATTCTTGAATTAACGCTTTGCATACTTCTGGTATAATTTTTGATATCAACTGTGCGGAAACTTTAAAAAGATAATAGAGACTTTGGTAGCTATCGCCGGAAGCTAAAAATCGCAATGTTATTGCCAGTCGTTCCTTTGCTGGAATAGCTTCTCTTAACTTTGTATCTTTTTTAGAGATATGACATTCAACTTTATTTAGCAAATATTCGAAATCTTCAAAAGACATTCGACAAAAGTTCTCGAATAAGCCAGAAGGTTGCTTTAGAATATTCGCCATCATGTCTGTACCACAATATCTACAAAATTAAATGCAAATGAAGAAATGAAGGTATTTATTTAAATGATTTAACGTACCTTTCTCTGCTTCTGTTAAAAGATGAAGCCCACCACCTTCGCTTTCTTCGTTTTGGTTTCATTAAAAGATATGCACTGCTCATTACAACAATTGCTGCTGCTGCCTCTGTTTCCCTATCAATTTCCATGATTGTAATTATCTTTCACAAGTACTTGCAGTATCCGCAAAAATTGGCATTTGCCAAGTAGCCGCGTAATGTATCGACCATACTTGAACTTGTACATACATGATCAAGTACTAGTACTTGTCAAGTATCGCGTAGTGAGTAGCCGGCTTAAACAAAGACAATAAACACAAAAAGAACAAGTTGACTTCAAATCTACTAAGTATCGTATTAGTTGATTAGTATTATTAGAGAAAGCAAAACAGAAATTTTACAAAAAAACATCAGTGAAATTGAAATTGCTGAATATACTTGTAAATTACAAAAATGAAGAAACTACGTTGTGTTTGGTGTATTATTAATCAAATTGAAAAGCGCTTTCGACTTCCGTCATCATTAGTGCTTCCTGAAAGTGAATACTCGTGTTGAAGTGTTCTTGTTCTTAATATGTTCTAAGGTTAAATGATTCATCTTGTTTAGTATATTAAAGTGTAAGCGGATAAAGAGGTGTTTCAAACACGCGCGATTTTTCGAGCACGACGGCGCAGCCGGAGTGCTCGAAATAGAGCAAGTATTTGAAAGACCAGTTATCCACGAATACTTTACGCAATTTTTTTTATTGGTGCACTTTGAAATCATAAAATATTATTATTATATTATTACTAAAAAAAAATGGAAGTCCGTCCTCGATGCCCAGCCAAGTTTCATTTCATAAAAGTCCGCCCTCGATGCCCTGCCAAGTTTCGTGAAAGTCCATCCTAAATAGTATTTATTTTTATTTGACGTTACGAGGTACTGCTGTCAGTTCAATAATCAAAAAGTTTCTTTATTTATATTTAAAAGGATACAATGTATATATGAATATATAAATACATTTTGCAGAGAAAACCAAATAAGACAATAGTGCTATTCAACGCGTCAATCGATTACAATCATTTCCTGTCATTTAAAAAACAACATGTTCAACAGAACATTTTCGATATCATTCGATCAGTGTGATTATAATCGGTATAAAATTATGATGCTATTGAAAACAATCGTAAATCGGAAGCATGTGATTGGTCGAAAAATTTAAATAAACTATAGTATGTCCAAAAAGTACGAGGAGTAATAAACCCTAATTAAGTATGCAAAACCTTTACAGGGAGCACCATGAAATTTTTGATAAATCTCTTACTTTAAATTACATTCCTTCCGTAAATCTAAAAACCAGGTAGATCGACCCCGTATCTGTTTCAGTTGTAGCAAAGTTTAGGGTTTATTCATTGTTAAAGGATTAGCAGATAAGCGATAACGCAATGCAGTGGTGTGTATTTTGGGAAAAAAATACGTTTTAAATTATAATATAATAAAAAATGAAAAGAAATAATTATTGGAATACATTTATTACTTACATTTTATTCTATATCCGACTCGGAAGAGGAAGAATCGTTGTTGACATTAATAATAATAGGGTCCATTAAATCATCACAAATATTGTCAATTTTCCACATATTTGCCTCTACTTTGATAACATGCTCGATACAGTTTGTCCAATTTTCCTTACTCACATGACTTACAGCACTCTCAAACAATTTCACAACATCGTTTATTTTAAAAGTAGTATTTTTTTTTCCAACTTCCCCCTTTACCTGAGCCCATATTAATTCTATGGGATTAAGTTCACAATGATAAGGGGGAAGTCGAAGAACTGATATACCACGAGAAGAAGCCATTTCTTCTACAATGTAGGTTTTGTATTTATTCTTGTTCATTTTTGCAATTCTGTAAAGTTCTTTCCTTAGTGGATCTTTTGGAAACTTAATATTTTTCGAAATAAGCCACTCCAAAAGCTCTGCTTTACGCCAACGACTTGTGGGCAATGCTTCTCGTAACCGTGAATGGTAACTTGCGTTGTCCATAACAATAACAGCCCCTTTTGGAATCAGATCCAACATTTGAACAAACCATTCCTCGAAGACATCCCCATTCATATCTTCGTGATAGTCCCCCGTGCGTTTTGAAATAAAAGTTAATAATCCACCATCAACAAAACCTTCAGAACTTCCAACATGGACAATGATAAGTCTTTTTCCTTTTCCAGATGGTGGCTGCAAACCTAACGACAAACCTTCCACGAATGCCTGCCTTCCGCTTTTAATGTTTTCATCTTGCCAAGATTTGGAAACTGTATATCCAGCATTTATCCGTGTTTCGTCTAAGTAGAAGATTTTCAAATTTTGTTCTCTGGCATGTCGAATGCTTCTTAAATAGTCTCTTCTCCAAAAAACTATTTCCGGTTTATCTATCAAGAGAGATTTTCTATTATGTTTTGTATATCTGAAACCCACATCTTTCAAAAGTTTGCATAATGTCATTCTGGAGAATTTTGGATAGTCCGTATCTTCTTGCACTGATGTCATAATTTTGTCAAGTGTTGGAATATCCTTTCGTAAGTAAAATCCATGGACTTTACGCCTTAGTCTTTGTTTTAATGACTCATCGATCTCAATTGGTTTTCGGCCTGAAGGAGTTTTAGGGGGTTGAAGAGTTCCATTCTTGCTTTCTTTTAGTAATCTATAAATTATTGATTTAGCAACACACAACATAGCAGCCGTTAATTCCACAATATCATCAACACTTGCACTTGGATCCTTATTTTTCAATGATATATAACAATTCAATATCAGAGTTTTTTCATTTAAAGATAATGGACCTGTTTTTTGGTCGTTTAGATGGTCCTTGGCTTATCGACATTGTTTGGTACTTGCACAATTAACATTCAACAAATGTTTTAAATATATTCCAACTGTTTACAATATTATGACAACCATACAACTTCATACAACTTTACTCAAAGAACTAATACTAAGTACTGATTTAATGTACCTACTTTCTTTTAAAATAATATTCCCGATAATGTTTCTAAGAAAACTGGGTTGTTTGGAAAATCCCTCTCAATAATCGAATAATCTGTAAATAGGTGTAATCGTATTAAGCCGATTACAGTAGGCCACTTGCCATTTAAAATTTCTGAGAAAAATTCCCCAAACACTACATATAGGAGTAATACAAATAAAAAATATTATGAATAAACGGTCATATCCTAACTCTGCTACAAAATAAAATTTTACCTGACTTGTATCAATTTGAGGATTACTGAAATGTTCGAACTGTGCCGCAACCATTTAGTTTAATCCTATTAGAGTCATTAGGGTTTATAATAGATAAAATCGGAGGCCCATAGAATTATGTATATTTCTGAAAGGTTTCAAAGATTTCTTGAATTAAATATTTTGAAGAAATCTTGATTGTTTTGATCGATATTTAGGGGATTAGGGGAAGGATCTTGATGCACTTACACTATTGCCTAAAAATCAGGAAGAAGTATTTAATAGTGTTCGTGAATTACAATTACGAACGAACCGAGAAGAGGAATTTCTATTAACAGCAGACCAGGTATTTAAAATTATTGTGTTCTCCTGTTTTTCCAACCTTAATTTTTTATGTAATTCGGATTGTATTTTGATGGATGGGACTTTTAAATACTGTTCAACTTTTTTTTACCAAATGTTTACCATTCATGGTTTTAAAAACGGCTATTACATACCTCTTGTTTTTTGTTTGCTGTCGGACAAATCAAGTCAAACATATTCAAATTTGTTTTTAATTTTAAGACAAAAATGTAAAGAAGTAGGCTTAAATTTTCAACCTAAAGAAGTCGTAGTAGATTTTGAACTAAGCATTCATAACGCTATATATGAATGTTTTGGCAGAGATCAAATTCTTTTTGGTTGTAAATTTCATCTCTGTCAAGCTTGGTTTCGTAAGATTCAGGAGTTTCATTTGGTACAAGAGTACAGACAGAAAGGTTCTGTAATTGGCGAATACTTAAAAGTACATTTCGGTATTATGTATCTTAGTCATGAGGAAGTTGTAGAATTTTTTTATAATGAACTACATTTTTTGCTTCCGAATGACCTCTACTTCTATCACTTTTTTTTATTAAAATTAGTACATCCCGTTACCTCTGACCTAAATCATATATTCTTTAGCATAGCTGCAACTCATTCGTTCAATACAAAATGTACCTTACGGTATACCCTCTTAAAATATATTTTGGTACGTCTATGAAATCTACTCAAATGAATGATTTATTACTCCTTGTCCTTTCTATATAGACTTATACCATTTGTCTATGGGCTATGTGATGTGAGTGATATTTTGCAATTTTATATTACATTTTTAGTTAACAGAACAGCTTCTATAAAATTAAACGTGATTAAACTAAATGAACTTGTGAAAAGTGTGAAATACACGTGAAATGAACTGAAATAATGATGAGGTTATGTCACTATTGATTTATTTGATTTGTAAAATGACATGACAAATGACAATTTTTTTTGGTCGTTCAACAAACATCAATCTGAAATTAGAAGACATTTAAGAAACCCACAATATGAAGTTGTCAATGAACAGTTAAATCTAGGGAATTCTCCACTAATAAACTGTCTTCTTAAGTGATAATTGTAAAGATCAGCAGATATAGTTTTCCTGGTTTTCTATATCATTGCACAGTTATACTGATCTTAATTGGAAAAATGATATCCAGGATATCACCATAGGGCTAATAATATCTAAGCTTCAATATTTGTAATATCACATCTTCTTCTTTTTTCTATAAACATATATTGAGCCAATCACAAGTTAGGTTACTTCTTGGTCTAGCCAAAAATAACTACTAAACATCAGGTATGCATAAAGTGAAATGTAACTTCTGTCATTCTGACGATGATATTGATTTATCGAAACAATTGTCAATTTTTTAGAATTTTCAATAACTTGTATTATATTGTGGAATTAACTAGAGACCGTGAGTTTCATTTAAAAACACTAATATGAGCATATTCCTCGAAGTAAGGGTCGAGACAGTCAATTTCATTAAACATCAATCCGTTTTCGATTTCGATTATAAACAAAATCGGAATCAAGATCGAAGTGTTGAATAGCACTATTGGTTCATAATGAAAATATACAATTTAAAAACGAATAAAAGAAGTTTTCATTGATACTTAAGTTTCTCGAGTTGTTGTTGTTACCATAGGGACTTTAAAAAACGCGCGTGTTTGAAAGTTAGATTTAAACACGCTGAGGCGTGCTTTAAATAGGTAATATGAGGCATCAATAAAAAGAATATTAATCAACAACCCTACATCACAGATATCTTTATTCAAGGAAATTTTTCCGATAGCTGGCGCTGCAGTATCTGTCAAACTTGTCAATGGAATGGGGGTAACAATGCTAAGTCCCATGTGATTCAATGATAAATGAATCATTTTTATTTTGAATTTTGATCGATAAAGGTGAATTGTGAAAGATGGTACTTGTTAAGATCAGTTTGGTGGACATTTTCAAATATACTGGCGATAGAAATCGGTCGATGGTGGAAGGCGAACAGGTATTCAAAGCGGGACATGTTATTTTGTGCCAAGTCAAATATGTAGAAAAATACGAGATATTTAGGCTGGTTCTACAAACTTCTGCATTAATATCGAAGCCCCATGAAGTGAATTTATGTTTGAATAATTCAATAAACAAGTGGACATGTGTGTGTTCTTGCAAAGCTGGACAATCTGGCGTTTGTAAGCATGTGGTTGCACTACTTATTTATATTAACATGTGAGATCAGCTAATGTTGTCGATATTTCATCATTATTTATACTAGCTACTACTCGTTTTGTCACTTTGTGTTATACATCCGTTCACAGAAAATTGATATTTTGCTTAACTAACATCAAGATGTTTCCTTGAACTGAGTGAAATTACCAATATACAGTATGAGATTTTTGAGAATCACCTTTATAATATGTTTCTACGAAGTGCCTACTACTCACAGACATGTATTTGGTGATAGGTTTTTCAATTTTTAAAATGTTCTGCCATACCTTGCACAATTTTGGATCTTTTGGGAAGCTGTGTGTATTGATACATTTGTATCTTTATACTGTTTACACTGCGGCACAGAGCAATACCTCTTGCACTTGCTGGTCATTATTCGAATCTTAAGAAGTGATTTGATACACTAAACTTCGACAAACTGTTTTAAGTACCAAGAAAAAGCTAATTATTTATTACTTAAAACACATGTACTCTAAATGACGACTTGGTTTGTTTTCCCCATTCAGAAAGTGTTTAATTTTGACAGTAGACGTCGCACCCTGTGCTCGTTTTCGTCAATACAAATAAAATAAAATGTCGAAGAACCACGTGGAAATATCTGAGTCATAAATCAAGAAGTGTGACTGGATGTCTAAATTGTCAATTGTCATGTCATTAGCAAATCATTTATGAATATCTACAACTTAAAGCTTGTTCTGTGTAACGTTAAGTGTTAAAATTCTTAGGAGAAAATTAAATTGATAGTTAATCAATTAAATAGTGAAAAAGGAAACCAAATTGTTTGAAAAAAAGTGATTTTATTGAAATTTAATTCTAAAATCTGTAAGCAAAAAATCCGAAAACTCCGTCAATAAGAAAAGTGTTTATAGGATTATTAATAAACTGTAAGGTAAAATTAAATCATGACAAAATTAAGAGAGTCAAGTTTTTCAAATATTAGTTATTACTTAAAGGAAATCAGTGGCGTAACTAGGATGAAGCTCTGGGGATGCGGGGGGCTATGAACTACCGGTAGATCAGGGTATCGGACATTTTTCAAATTTTGAGCCCCTAAAACTGCATTTTAGCTTTGCTTTTCCTATAAAATTGTAGCCTACAGTTCCTAGCTTTTAGGACATTTTAATAAAGTATAGGTTTGCTGTGATTATGTATTAAATTTTTTTCATTTTTAGGGTTCTACGGGGGGGGAGGGGGTTTCTATCCCCCTCATCCCCCCGTAGTTACGCCAGTGAAGGAAAATACAGAACTGTGGATAACGAAGTCATCTCAACATCATAGAACAAACGAACTAGAACTTAATCTTTCTGCAAAGGGAAAATGCCTGTTTAAGTAGATTTGAGTGTTAAGACTATGAATATTGCTGTAAATTTCTTATGAAATTTCCAATTTTTGTTATCAGTCTTGTGTAGGATTTTTAAATTTCTATTAGGACTAAAGTTGTGATTATTAAATTTGAAGTGGAAACCAAAGGCTGATTGATCAGGTTTTTTCAAATGTCGCATATATATGACCACAAGTACAACCTATGTAAGTTAATGAGCAATCAGATCAGTCCAACCTATAAACACCACTATTTTTTAGTTTATTTTTGCGCTATCGATCTTTTTTGTTTATTTACAGCATCGGTTGTCAGGAAGGTAGGTTGTGTGTACTGGTTTCTAAGTCCAGCACGACGGTAAGTGATTTACTTACCGTTCAGACGTCGGTAAGTAAATTACTTACCGACGTCTTAGCCCTATATACATTTAAGTGATCCTAAATAATATATTACTTCATTCATTACACAAAAGGAACAAAAAAAAATAAGAACAATATTTTTTTTGTTGTCATAATTCTAATAATATAAAATAGATACCTTAAGGATTAGAAATGGGTCATCGGGAGCTTCATTTAAAAAGCTTTTAATCTGCTTTTTGGTAAACACAGCAGTTTTCTTAGGTCTATGCCCTACATTTTTACTCTTTAGATAGGCAATCAAAGTATGAAATGTTGAAATATCGATAGCATCTTTAAAAAAATAGTGCTTTTCAACATATAATATTCTGCCCAAAGACTACCAGGCGATTTCAATGTCTCATTTCGCCGAACAAAATATGCCAACAACACTTTTTCATTAATACTGGCACCATTCTTCTCCTAACACCAATTCTTAACCCTCCAGTGGTCGCGTGGATCACTTTAGTGATCCACCGTACTTCGATTCGAAGCTACGCTTTGAAATCGTCACGGATATGGGTGTGGATTTTAATAGCTTCCTGTAATTGACACTAGCGTCTAGCGAGCTGCAAGTCACAGATGATCCTGACCAATTAAAAACTACCGAGGTTAGGATTCGTTGGCGCGAGAGTTTAAAAATAATATGTGCTTTCTTTGGACAAGATATTAAATTATTTCAATTAAAACGCATCGTAATTGGTTGTTCCTTGGCAATTAACTAATATTATTTGATATTCGGCCGCATTTACTGAATCATAACGACATTGCTACACTGAGATAAAAGAAAAAGTGAGAGAACTGTTTTCCAGTTATTTCAACTTAAGGAAATCTGTTAAATTTGAATAAAAAAAACTGTTGAACTGTTAAACGAAGTTTTTTGGAATGTTAATTTACTCAGTTACCAATAAACTTAAACTTATATAGGTATTTCATTTTTCAAATTAAAATATAAATCGTTTAGTAGGAGAGCCAAAATAATTTAACTTTTCTATTTTCCCATTGTATCGATCAATTTGCTATTATAGCAATATTAACAATAATTGTTGATATAGTAACAACAAAAAATCGTTTAACAGCAATGTCGTTATGACTTTGTGAATTGTGCAGATATTAACTGAGATTTAAAAAAATGGAATGGTTAAGAAATTTCTAATTCTGGCTTTGATCAAAGTTGAAACGAGAAAAATACTGTTTTATTTTGACTTGTATCTGTTGTCATAAGGAAATATGAATATTTAACAGGGCAAAAAAACTACCAAGGTTATTGGATTGTCTTATAAATTATAATTTATTTATACATTCTTAGATACCAAATTTAAAGCTATTTTTTCTTCTTTGTCGTACAGAACAACCTCCTCTGAGTATTTATTTGTTTATTGTGTGGAACATTAATATTTTGCGAAAAAGCAGAATTAACAAGGTGGTGTTTAGACACTAGTGCTGCAATTGTTGGTGGAATGGGGGCAATATCTTTATCTACAATCTTGTAACGCGAAAAATGCGCCGAGCTGTCGTAAATTTAATATTGGCTAACCTGTCGACTGGCAGAAGTCACAGCGCTCTCGGTACGTAGTTAAAAATTTCAGTCCTTCATTTGCCGTCAAGGTGTAAACACACCTCTTCAACTAAAAATTTTCGCATGTGCTCTGGGAGCCATAAGTGCTTTATTGGAAGATCCGACAATTCCGACATAGGGGAAGAGAAATACGGCCGGAACCAACAATTGGCAGCTCCGACCCGATAGGTTTCTGGACCAAAAACGGTCGATGACTGTGGGTTCCATAAAAATTTAGTGGAATTGCGTTTTGAGGTAAATTTCCGTAGACGGCGTTAGCTAGAAGGATTCATTAACAAGGTAAATGGTTGAAAAATACTTTCTCGGAATTAACAGTTTTGTAGGGGGGTTTTTGTATATGGACATTAAAAAAATCACTGATTGGAATTTAATGGGTCAGTGAGACCAGTTCCAGGAGAGCTGGGATATTCTGAAGAAACTTCAGTTCCTGTTTTGGTGCCGGAAAAGGATAAGTGAACAGTTTTCCTTTTCCTATTTCTTCAAACTCATTAGTAAACTCACATTTATGCTTCACATATTACCGTTTATTTTATATTAAGTTTTATTTCTTTTTTTCTTGCGGCAATTACTATAATCTCGCTTACACTTGTATTTTGTGTATTTAAAAATTTGAAATCTTTGCTCATAGATTAAGATACGCTAGAACACTACGGTACGTACCTAGTATTGCGTTATTTAGTGGTTTTTCACCTATTTCTAATGATTTTATGTATATAACTTGCGCCGTACATAATTTTGAGTTGTATTTTCTCTAGCAACGCTAAACTCGTTACTATTTAAATTTTTGGCTTATGCAATATTTATATTTATATTGATGTTGGTATAAATTGCGGAAGTGTGGACCCTTGTAACTATACATTGTTGATTTTGATATATATATATATATATATATATATATATATATATATATATTTATATATATATATATATATATATATATTATCGTTGTATTTTTGGAATATTGTACATGAACTATTTGGTCGTTTCCCTAGAACTATAGAATCTGCTCGACAGTTATTTATTTGTTTGTAACTGATAAGTTAGTTAGAAATTTTTTTGGATTTACGTAGATTTCTGCCTTCAGCCCATCTACATCCTGTGTTTACAGCCTTCAGCTGAGCTCAGACATTATTTGCGATGTTGTTGTAGTGACATTGTAACAAATATTTTGAAAAGAGACCTTTGGTCCACCAAGACTAATTAAAATTTCAATCAGGGGATACTTGCTGACTTTTATTTTCTTATGATAATTTACCTATCAGATTAACCATTGGAGTGTGTAGTGTGTGTTGTTAACCCATTGAGGAGTTGTGGGCTAACTTAGGAAGTCTTGGGTGCTTGCCAAAACTTCTCTGGCGCCCTTTTTGTATACTTAATAATTATTTGAAGAATCCACCCCTTCTTCGACTCGAAGCTAGTCGACTGGCGAGCACGGGTTGTACCACGTGAGACAACCCGCATACCTATAACGAGCACTGTGAGGGTTTGTAGGTTTTTCTCGTTATAATCTCAAGTTCCTCCAATGAAGTTGTAGCCTCAAGAATTTGCAAAAACTTTATTTTAATTTCATTTTTTTTTCTCTTCAAATTCAAATAATTTGAATTATTCTTTTTACATAATTCTTTGACAATGCAGTCCTCTTCAATGAAATTTTCTTGGACTACGTGCATATGAAGACTATTTTCGTCAGCTAAAAAAATAACATGAAAAGTCATAAAAACTGTGAAAAAAGGAAGAATTCGTAGATTAAATTGCACTCTGCAGAAAAGTTCCAATAAGGGGCGTACATAATTTTTTCTGGGGTCTAATCGAACCTTTACATTTTTTTAGTCAGCTGCAAGAGATTTCCTAATAAATTTTTAGTCAATTTATCACTATTTATAATTTTTTAAGTTAAAATCCCATCTCTGTATGGGGAAATGTCACAATTTTGAATTGTCTAAAGATTTATAATTGGAGGGGTAGCGATTTCTTGCACTCCTTGCATTCAGAATTCATAATCAATATAGAAAATAGTTTTGCAACAAAAACTGAATAAAATAGTACACAACGATCAAGGAACGTGAATAGAATTAACATATAATCTTGCACAATGATAAACATTTCTATTCTACATTCCTCAAAACCAATTATTTAAAAGTCCGATACTATGGTTGCCAATGCCAGTATATTAAAACTTAAAATACCTCAGAATAGCAAAATTTTTACAAATCAAAAATATTCAGAGATATTTGAAAAATATAAAATGAATAAATTAGAGAATCGAGTATAGCTAGAAAACTTTTAAAATTGCCCATAACTTTTTTATTATTGTAAAAATTATTTCCAGCCCCCTTAAAATAATCTTCCATCTGATAATGATTTCGATTTGGCAACGCTGCTTCAATCATCAACAAGGTTGTTCTTGTTAATTTCCATTGGTTAGGATCATCCGTGACCATACAACTCACTAGACGCTAGTGTAATTGACCCAGGCATAGATTTCGACACCAGTGGTAGTTCAACCGCTGATAGAAACGTTGTAAAAAATTCGCATATACGTTGAATCACCATTTTGATCGGCGCGAGTACTTACTTTACGATCTCAGGTGAGTAATAAATTGCGATTTTCTCGTTTTTCTCATGACAATAATTTATTTTTCTACTTCAGCAGATGGCAAAGAGAGTGAGAGTAGGGGACATCGACTTCCATAATATTGATTTGCTATTACAATGGTTTGAGGAGGCTCCAGACTATTCACTTCCAGAACGAATCTGAAGGTGAAATCGATCATATGGAATTTAGTGACCACAATTCTGAGTCCGACTCAGAAGCTGACCCTGCAGCTATACAAAATGATGATCAATTCCTGAGCGAATCTATACCAAGACCTTTTTATTTGGGAAAAAAGGAGAAAACCAAATGGGGAAAATATAAACTGAGCACTGCAGTGCGTACTCGCTCACATAATATTATCACCCATCTTCCAGGACCGAAGGGAATTGCAAGACAAGCTGATTCAGAATATGATTGCCTAAACTTATTTTTAGATGATGAAATTATTCGCATAATAACTACATGCACGAACACGTACATCACAATTCAGAAATCTAAGTTCATCAGAGACAGAGATGCAAGACTTACGGACGAAATGGAAATCAGAGCACTAATTGGAATACTCTTCTTGATTGGAGCTCTCTGGTGCAGCAGACAAAATATATGCCAACTTTGGGATAACTCAAAGGGTAGTGGTATCGAAGCCTGCTACTTGTCCATGAGCGTCAAAAGATTTCGCTTTCTCATGCGTGCTATAAGAATGGATGATATTGGTGTTAGAGAAAATTGGAAAATAACTGATAAATTGGTCCCAATAAGGGATATTCTAGAAAAATTCATTTTCAACTTCAAGAAATACTATTCTCCAGGTGAATATTTGACTGTGGACGAACAACTTCTAGCATTTCGTGGTAATTGTCCGTTTCGACAATACATACCAAGCAAGCCTGCAAAGTATGGAATTAAAATATTTGCTCTCGTTGATGCTAAAACTGCTTACACATCTAATTTGGAAGTGTACTGTGGAAAGCAACCAGATGGACCGTACTGCGTTGATAATTCTGCCAAAGAAATCGTCATGAGATTAGTCAAGCCAGTAGAGGGAACAGGCCGTAATATCACTGGCGATAATTGGTTTTCCAATATTCCAAAGGAGTTCCTACCCTGCAAAGAGAGAAAGCCAAACACCTCTATTTTTGGATTCCAGAAAAATATGACTCTTGTCTCTTACTGCCCGAAGAAAAATAAAACAGTTTTGGTAGTGTCATCTTTACATAACGATGATCATATCGATGAAATGACTGGTGAGCAGCAAAAACCTGAAATGATGATATTCTACAACAGAACATAGGTAGGAGTTGATTTGTTAGATCAGTTGTGCGCAAAGTACAACATCAGCCGCAACTGTAGACGTTGGCCTTTAGTGATTTTTTACGATTTGCTGAATATTGCAGCAATCAATGCAGCTTGTATTCATTCTGCTAATAAAGGATATCGAAAAATAGTAAGAAGAGAGTTCATAGAAAAAATTGCATGGCAGCTTATCAAACCCCCAATTAGAACGAAGAACTCTAATTGAAACCTTACCAAAGGAACTGAGAAGACGAGGACGTGTCCTTCTTGGAATTGAAGAGCTCAAACCATCACTTCCAAAACCATCAGGTACCATAGAAAGATGCTATCTTTGTGGAAGAGCCCGAAACAAAACTTCAAGACGCAGCTGCGCGATATTTCACAACTGGGTGTGTCCTCAACATTGCCATGATGTCTGCGTTAATTGCCGCCATGAATGAATTTTGTTTATAAATATATACCTATCATTTATTCAGTGTAGTATATTCACGTTTTCTACCGTAAGTTTTGATTGCATGAAGCAATTTTTACCAAGTGCGAATTATTTCTCGAAGAATTACAAAGTTCATTGACACGTGTTATTTGCCACAAATAAATAAAATAATTGACCACAAAATTATAAGTTTTCAATGAGGATGGATGAAAGTGTTAGTAAAAACACATTAAAGTTACAAAACATGACAAAGAGTTAAAAATACGTCATATTTTTATTGGATCAATATTGTGATCCGCGCGACTGCTCCCGTTCTTCGCAACCACTCGCCCACTGGAGGGTTAAACATTTTGTAAACTTTTTCATAGCGATTCTTGGATTTTTCTGGAATTATTGCTTCAAATCCTATTTGCCACGCTTTTTCTACTTCAGTATCACTTTCACTCATTTTATATTAGTAAATTTATCGAAAATTCATGTTCAACGTATAGACTCTAAAGTATAAACTTCAGATTCACAGTAAATGCATTTGTTTGTTGATAAATAATATCTTGGAAACTTGGCAAGTTGGCAACCGCCTACTTTATACCAAAATGCAAATATATTTCAAACTGATCGAGAAGTATAAATGTCACTTTTCGTTCATTTCGAAGAAATTTAAATTATTTCATTTGAAATTTATTTCAATACGATCGCGCAACTCGAATGTTAAGGGTTTTACCGATCCTCAGCAAAATTGGAAGCTTCGCTACGCTCAGCCTCCAAACATTGTTGTCGACCGGTAAATAACCCTTATCGTTCTTAATACTTGATATACTATAAATTACAATTCAGAAATATCAACACAAATCAACTACACACAATTTCCCTTACAAGTCTACCCTCAGGAATTTCAATTTAATTCTACACAAATTGAAGAAGAAAATCATCAAGGATAATGTTTAATGTTATAATAAACAAAGCTGATAAAGGTAATTGCTTAGTTATTCTTGACCACGAAGATTACATACAAAAAGTTGAGGAATGTCTTGACAAAAACAATTTTACTATTTCAAATGAACTTACTGTTTCTAGTTAATTCCACAATATATTGCAAATATTTTAAAAATTCTAAGATAATTGACAATTGATTCGATATTAAATAAACGGTTTTAAAGATTAAAACTAACTTTTCCGCATCTGTGGCTTTGAACAATATTCTATCATAAAATTGTTACTTGTATACACTGCGGGGGATGTATCGTGCTAACAAACCGAAATTTCTCCAAAAATAACCAAAAATTTAGTATATCTGGATCTATAGGACCCGCTGTACTCGCTCTGGTCAACTGAAAATCAATAGTGTACATCTGTAAGACAACTTGAACGATATTCAATCATAAAATTGATCAATCGTATACTCTCTGGAGGCTGTATCGTGCTACCAAAATGAAAATTCTCCAAAAATGACAAAAATTTGGAACTTCAAGTACATAGCACCCGTTGTAGTGGCTTTAGTGGGCTGAATATCAATAGGGTTCATCTTTGAGACGCTCTGAATAATATTCAATCATAAAATTGGTCACTTGTATATACTCCAGAGGCTGTATCATCCTAACAAACTGAAACTTCTCCAAAAATGACAAAAATATCGTACTTAAAGTATTGTAGCACCTGTTGTATAGGCTCTGGTGAGCTGAAAATCAATAGGGTTCATCAGTGAGATGTCCTGAATAATATTCAATCATAAAATTGGTGACTTTTTGCACTGCGGAGGCTGTATCGTGCTAACAAACTGAAATTTCTCAAAAAATGACAAAATGTACTTCAAGTACCATAGCACCCGTTGTACTGGATCTCGTGAGCTGAAAATTAATAGGGTTCATCTGTGACATGTCGTTAACAATATGCCATCATAAAATTGGTGACTTATTACACTCCAGAGGCTGTATCGTACTAACAAGACATGTAAGGAAAAGTGGTCGACGCATACACACAGGATTTTTTTTCTAAAAATCGTTTTTTCGTGTTGTTGTTGATGGAAAACGTAAAAATAACTCAAAAAAAAATTTCATAATTCTAACTTTTTATGGGGTAAACCAATACTTTTCTCGCATATTAGATATGTTGGGCGGAAAAGTAATATCGTCAGAATGACATTTCATTTAAAGCCTATCTGATGTTTTAGTATATTAAGTATTAAGAACGGTAAGGGTTATTTACCGGTCGACAACAATGTTTGGAGGCTGAGCGTAGCGAAGCTTCCAATTTTGCTGAAGACCGGTAAAACCCTTATCGTTCGAGATGCTTATACCATTTTTTGCGCGATCGTATTGAAATAAATTTAAAAAAAAAAATTTAAATTTCTTCGAAATGAACGAAAAGTGACATTTATACTTCTCGATCAGTTTAAAATATATTTGCATTTTGGTATAAAGTAGGCGGTTGCCAACTTGTCAATGATATAATTTAATAATCGTTGGGCAGTTGCTAAGTGTTTCCAAGATATTATTTATCAACAAACAAATGCATTTACTGTGATTATATTCCAAGGTCTATACTTCGAACTTGAATTTTCGATTAATTTACTAATATAAAATGAGTGAGAGTGATACAGAAGTAGAAAAAGCGAGGCAAATAGAATGTGAAGCAATAATACCAGAAAAATCCAGGAATCGCTATGAAAAGTCTACAAAACGTTTAAGAATTGGTGCGAGGAGAAGAATGGTGCCAGTATTAATTAAAAAGTGTTGTTGGCATATTTTGTT
Organism: Galeruca laticollis; assembly: GCA_963921935.1. Taxonomy (NCBI): domain Eukaryota; kingdom Metazoa; phylum Arthropoda; class Insecta; order Coleoptera; family Chrysomelidae; genus Galeruca; species Galeruca laticollis. The sequence goes on from OY998176.1 coordinate 39,598,981, forward strand.
CGGCGAAATGAGACATTGAAATCGCCTGAATATTCTATGTTGAAAAGCACTATTTTTTTTAAAGATGCTATCGATATTTCAACATTTCATACTTTGATTGACTATCTAAAGAGGAAAAATGTTGGACTTAGACCTAAGAAAGCTGGTGTGTTTACCAAAAAGCAGATCAAAAGCTTATTAAATGGAGCTTCCGATGACCCATTTCTATTCCTTAAGGTATCTATTTTATATTATTAGAATTATGACAACAACAAAAAAAAATCTTCTTATTTTTTTCTGTTCCTTTCGTGTAATGAATGAAGTAATGTATTATTTAGGACCACTTAAGTGTATGTAGGGCTGAGACGTCGGTAAGTAATGTACATACCCACGTCTGAACGGTAAGTAAATAACGTACCGACGTTTTGGACTTAGAAACCAGTAAACACAACATACCGTCCTGACAACCGATGCTGTAAATAAACAAAAAAATCGATCGCGCAAAAAATAATTATTTTGGCTAGACCAAGAATTGATCTACCTAGTGATTGATTTAATATATTTTAATAGAAGAAGAAGAAGATGTGATGTTACAAATATTAAAGCTTAGATATTATTAGCCCTATGGAGATATCCTGGATATCTTTTTTCCAATTAAGATCAGTACAACTGTGCAATGATGTAGAAAACCAGGTAAATTATATCTGCTGATCATTACAATTATCACTTAAGAAGACAGTTTAAAAGTATCTGTTCATTGACAAGATAACTCTAAATTAATTTCATTTGATGTTACCAATATGTTCACTAAAACTCCTCCTAAAGAATGTCTAGTACTTGTACGAGAATTACTAGAAGATAAAAATATTAATCCAGGAATAATATCGGATATACTTAATTTATTTGATGTATGTATTAATCTCATAAGTGGAAAATCCACATCGCCGGCCCCTTACTCTTTGTAGCTTCTAACAGTATTGCCAATTTCAATTGTATATTTATATTAATTCTAAAATGCATTGTTCCAACACGAGAACAAGTTATAAGAAGATTTTAATTATGATAATTAGGTGGTTGGATGAGGTTGTAACAGATCAAGATATAATTAATTCCATCTATTCGTTGAATATTTTATTGTTATGCTGGAAATTGTTCTAGTTTTCAATTTGAAAGCGGTTAAAACCTTTACTTTTTTTCAGATTTGGCAACGTGAAATTGGTCTCGAAACATCTGCTGTGTTTCGAATGTGTTTGTAAAAGAATTTTAGTATCTTTGTCGTTTGTATGCAAATGAGAACGAATTCTCTGTGTAAACACACACACAGTACAAATTAAAAAAACGAAAATAAAAATAAAATCGAATTCTAATGAGAGTGCCTATAATTTTTAAATAAAAGTAATATTATGATATGTAATAAATTAAAAAAAAAGACTTCAATTCTTCAATGAGCTTAAATCGAATAAACCCCCGTTTTGAGCTGCAGGATATAGGCCTCCCTCATTTCTGCCCACTGTCTTCTGTCTTGAGCGCTCTGCATCCAGTTTGTAGTCATTCTTCTGATATCGTCCACCGTACACTGAATACGCTTGTTTTATTACAACATATTTGTCGCTTTTGGACTCTGTATTGTCGCCATAGATTATTCCTTATGATGTTAATGAAAATTATTATGCTTATATTCATTAATTGTACCCTCAATATCGACGAATGTAATTTTTTTAGCTATCTTCAAGTGATTTTTTAGTGGTACTTATTTCAAATACCTATTAGGTAGGTTTTAATTTATTGTTCAAATCATATTAGCGTGTACTACCCGAACTGATACAGTGAATTAGTTTATTACTACTGAATCATTTCCTTGTAAATTAATCATGAAAGGATAAACGAAAGTAATGTTGATTTTTTTATTGTTCATTGCTTTAAGCTATCAGTATAATATAATCTTATTATTTCTCAAATAATAAACTAAACTGTTCACATTACACATCTGTATTTCTATCATTAACTTCTTTCATTGCGATCTTTAAAATAATGAGTTGTTTATATAACATTTTGCTGTGGTAAAGTGACTAGTAATAGCCTGAATGCATTTCTTGTTTATTGAAAACTGGAAGTAAATGCCAACCCGACATATTTTTAGATAAATTGCACGTTTTCCACTTCATGATATCATGTTAGCGAAAAAGAATAATACACTGAATTTATATGTATTTTGTCTCTTTCTAACACATTGACGGAAAAACGTATGTTCCCTCGTAATGTTCCCAACACTGTATATTCAAAATGAAGGTTTATTAATGGGAAGCTCTATATCACCAATTTTGCCAAACATTTTTATGGATAATTTGGAAAGAAAAATCTTTGAAATGGTATTTCAAAAAATGTCTTATTTTGGTATAGATATGTAGATGACATATTGGCTTGTTTTATGGGTAGTGAATGACAATTAGATGTATTTTTCAACCATATTAATAATTTACACCCAAAAATTGAATTTACATTAGAAGTTGAAGAAAATAACTCTATAAATTTTCTTGATTAAAGAATTCAAAGAATTAATAATGTACTTGATTATGCAATTTACAGAAAACCAGAACACACTGATGTAACTATTCCATATAACTCCAATCACCCCATGTCACATAAATTGACAGCATATAATTCAATGATACATAGAACTTTTTCAGTTCCTATGAACAAATGTAATTTTATTAGCGAAATCAATACAATTAAACAAATAGCAATATCCAACAGTTATCCATTACATATGATAAATAAATTAATTAATAAAACAGAAGTAAAAGTAGCATTAAAACTAATATTTCCTGAACAAAATAACGAAATGAAATTATAAAACCCTCACATATGCAGGTAATATTTCTAATAATATTTCAAAGTTCATATCTTCAACTACATTTCTTCGAAAACAAAAAGTAATGAAAGTACAAAATTGTTAAATGTAAAAACAAAAATATCCACATTAAACAAGTCTGAAATATATAAACTTAAAAGTCCAGAATGTAATGCTGTCTATTTGGGCCAAACCCTTAGAAATTTTGAGATCAGATACAGTGAACATTCACGAGCATATAGATTAAAACAACCAGATAAGTCCCACTACGCAAAACATCTACTTGACACCAAACATTCATTGTCACCTAACACAGAACTAGAAGTACTACATATTTGTGATAAGAAACAAGAACTGGATTTACTTGGAGAGTTAGAAATTAGAAGACACTTAAGAAACCCACAATATCAAGTTATCAATGAACAGATAAATCTAGGGAGTTCTCCACTTTTAAACTGTCTTCTTAAGTGATAATTGTTAAGATCAGGAGATATAGTTTTCCTGGTTTCTATATCATTTCACAGTTATACTGATCTTAATTGGAAAAAAGATATCCAGGATATCTCCATAGGGCTAATAATATCTAAGCTTTAATATTTGTAACATTACATCTTCTTCTCCTATTTTCTATTAAAACAGTCAATCACTAGGTAGGTCACTTCTTGGTCTAGCCAAAATAATTATTAAACATCAGATAGGCTTCAAATGAAATGTAACTTCTGTCATTCTGACGATGATATTTAATATCGAAACAATTGTCAATTATCTTAGAACTTTTAAAATCTTTTCAATATATTGTGGAATTAACTAGAAACAGTAAGTTTCATTTAAAACTTCAAAATGAGTAGATTCCACGAAGTAAGGGACGAGACAGTTAATTTCATTAAAAACAATTTTACTTTTTTTAATTTGGATCCTCTCAATAAATTTATTAACAAAACAAAAAATATTTATTAAAGATTGTGAAAATGTCTTCAATGCAGTTAACAGAACTCATAATTTAATTTATTATTTATGGTTCACCGAAGAATCATAAAGAGGGGTTTCCAATTAACCTAGTGGTAAGTTTTTACGACACCCCAGTCTCCACCTTATCAACATTTGTTCTTCAAGTTATTTAAAACCTCACTAAGTACAAACCAGCTAACAGTCCCGGACCAAGACTTGAAGGGGCCCGGGGCTAATCAAGATTTGGAGGCCCCCAATTTTCCAAATAATGTATAATCATTGTCTCTTACATTTTTTTGATTATAAAAAGTATATAAATAATAAAAATATTTATTTACACATAACTCAAAAATACATAAAAGGCAAACAAACAAAACAAACGACGTTACACGAAATAAATATATACCCATAAGCCCATAAGGCTTGTTTGCAAGGATAAAATAATAATAATATAAAACTAATACTAGGTAACAAATAATAATAAGTAATAGGTAAATTAATAAAAATGTATACCGTAATCAAGGATTAATAAAGTAGAAATAGAAATTGGTAGAAACATTATCAGTAATTGATTTCTATAAGGTTGTGAATAGCGCGCCTACTTGTATTGGTTATATATTCATGAAGTTTGAAAGTTAGCACCTTAACAGAAGTTTCAGATTTAATTTGTTGGGGTATAGCATTATATAGCTTAGGTCCTAGAAACAAAAAGCTTCTTTGTCCAGCTCTTTTTTCATTGTTGGATTCAGGTAAGTATGTTTATTTCTTGTCATATAATTGTGAGTTTGAATTTGTAGATTTGATTTAAGTTTATGTTGTCTTAATACGGCTTTTTTTAAGTATAATTGTCTAACGTCTAATATTTTCGTTTCCGTATATAGAAGTTCACTGCTATATCTTCTTGTTTTTCCGAGAAGGATTTTGAGGAATCTTTTTTGCGAAACCTCGAGAATATTATAGTAAGTCTTCGCCACTCCACCCCAGCTGACCAGACCATAAATTAGGTGAGATTCAATCAAACTTTTATAAACCATTAGTTTTCGTTTATATTGTAGGTGATATGAGATATTTTTGAATTTATATAATACACACCTCAACTTTTGAACTAGATAATTAATATGGTTATCCCATCTAAGATGTGGGTCTATCATAATTCCTAAATATTTTATTTGTTTTGCAGGTTGAATATTGGTATTTTATTGTACATTGATGGCGTAGTTCGGAAGATCCGGTTCTAAGGATGCAAATGGCAGGTAAACAGTTTTTTTATAATTGATTGAAAGAAGCCTATAGTCAAACCACTGTTTTATACAATTTAAATCATTTTCAACTTTAAATCGTACCAATTTTGATCACTGTATACCAGAACTGTATCGTCTGCAAAACTTATAATTTTACTGTTACTTTCAATCATAAATAAGTTATTCAAATAGATATTAAACAAGACAGCGCCTAGAACTGTACCTTGTGGCACCCCACACTCAACTGTCTGTTCTTTACTGCATTTATTGCCCACTCTTACTTTATGAGATCGGTTTGTCAGATAACTTTTGAAAAAAGCATGTGCTGCACCTCTAACTCCAATGTCCTCAAGAGTATTTCCAAAAGAAGGCAGTGGTCCACGGTGTCGAAGGCCTTTGCTAAGTCCAGGAAGACCGCAATTGTAGGTAAACCCTCATCAATATTTTTATATAAAATATTTGCTACTTCCAATAGAGCATCGTTAGTGGACTTGCGCTTTTGGAAACCATATTGAGACCCTGACATTAGCTGATATCTACCTAGAAATGTATTAAGCCGTGCATTAACTACTTTTTCTAGTATTTTTGATAAACAAGATATTAATGATATTGGTCTGTAGTTTGTCATCTCATCCCTTTCTCCACTTTTATAAATAGGTTTGGCAATCGATGTCTTAAAAGCTGAAGGAAATTGTCCCATTTCTAATGACTTATTTATTATAATCATTAGCGGATATGCAATAAAATCTGAAATATGTTTGAGCGTTTTAGCCCTTAATTCATCCCAACCCGGTGCTTTTTTATTCTTTAGTTCACTAATTATATTTTTTATTTCTGTAATACTGGTGGGTGCGAAAAACATGGACTGGCATTTTATAATTTTCTTTTCTTTATAATTTATTGGTTTTCGTATAGTTTTTGCTAGATTTCGTGCTATATTTACAAAGAAAGTATTAAACATTTCAAAAATTATCTCAGCTTTATTTACTGTTTTTCCATTGTTGTCCTTAATATTGGTAATTTTCGTGTTTTCTGTTTTTTTAGATATTGAGTTTACTTCATTCCATATCTTTCTTGACGAATTTTGTTCGTCTTCTATAAGTTTATTATAATAATTATTTTTAGCAGTGACAATTAATTTATTTAGTAGCTTTTTGTAATCTGTATATTCTTTTTTTTAAGTATATTATTTAGAGGATTTATTTTTAATTATTTATACATTTCATTTTTTTTGTTAAGAGATATGGTGTGATGCAATTTTTTCTTTTTCTTAGATTATTCTTAATCTTTGTATACGTTGTTGACTGCCTAATATTATCTTGGATAGTGCTGACCAGTTTATCAGTTGCGGAGTCCAAATTTGGATTAAAAATAATATCATTCCAGTCAATATGTTGAAATCTATGTATCAGTTTATTCTTGTCTATCTGGGCAAAATATTCAGATCTAGAGTTTACAACACGATCTCCCTCAGAATGAATCAGTTGTAGCATTACTGTATAGTGATCAGTTACTGATGTATTGATTGTTAGAGGAATCAAATTATCATAAAAATTAACACTTTTAGAATATTCAAAAATATGATCTATACATGTCTTTGACTTTCTATGAACTCTTGTTGAAACATTAATGGCCGATTGATAACCGCATTCGTTTAAGACGTCTAAGTAATTTCTCTTGTTATTATTTTCGGTTAATAGATCAATATTGATATCACCAACAAAAAGTTTAAAATCACTGTTTTCAGTTTGTATATCCAAAATGTCATTTAACTCCTCAACAAACGAGTAGACTTTGTTTTCAGAAGCTGGTGATCTGTAGAAAGCATTTATAATAAACGTTTTATTTTCAAAATGGGCTTTTATCTTAATAAGTGCACCACTTAAATCAAATAAGTTATGCAACTCATACAGCTCAGATTTTATAAATACAATGACTCTATCACTCTGGTTGAATTTTCCGTAGTTATATACAGTTCGGTAACCATCAATATTATACAGTCATAAGTCTGGAATAAAATGTGTTTCTGTTAGAACAATACATTCAATTTTTATTTCTAACCCCTCTATAAAGATTTGAAATTCATCAAAATTACAAGCAATGCTCCGAATATTACTGTGGAGAACTATTTTAAAATTAGTATTGCAGTCGTTTATTTTTAGGACCTTCTTGGTTTCCTCTGATGTTTGTATAGGGAATGTTTCTATCTTCTCTACTTCAAAATCACGTATATAATCATCCATTCACATAAATATTTACAGTTTTAAAAATTAAAATATGGGTTATTTTATGTGTTAGTGGTTTATTTAATACAATTTACTAAGACTATAATATAAAACCAGACATTCATTAACAAATCTGAAGTTTAAAATTAATTACACAGATAAATATTAAAAACGTCGACTTTTAAAAATACTTCAGCCAAATGCCAATTTCGAACGATAAAAATCAAAAACTTGATAATAAAATTGATTGTCTATTAATATAAGTACCATAGAAGTGGTAATAAAAAACTTGACCAAATTTTGTATTATTAAAGACAGGTTTTAGTTGATTCAAATTTAATCCTTTCAGATATTAGGAATTAATATGTGTGGTTAGCTTATAAAATTTAAATCAAATTTAGTTATAAATATTGTAATGGATATAAGTGATCTTTTAGTTTCTTAAAATTTTTATGCACTATTTAGCCTTGGTGATTGTCTTTGAGCGAATTTTGGCTCTATCAGTGTTTTCTTGCTTGCTGGTAATTGTTCTTCTTTCTCTTAGTTATCTGGTGTTTTTCTTTTCTGCACCTTTTAAAGAATTTCTGTTTTGTTTCGTATGGGTGGGTATTTATAAAAACCCACCTATAAATCGATTCATTTTTTACCTAAAGTAAAGAAATTATTGACGTTAGCGCTTTAAAAAAAATTTTTGCGAATTCTTACTTCAGAAAATTCGTCTATAATATCATCGAAACTTTGTTTCGACCGAACATCCTTCTCAATGGTCATAAGTGCTAAATGTTTCGTCCATGCTACTTCTATATTTATTTTTAATAAATGTTAGCTTTGAGAATGATCTTTCTGCTGGGAATACATAAATATATTCGTAAAACTATATATACATTAGGAAAAATGTCTATTAGGTTACTTTTAACCAGAATTCTTAAAGGGCAAACAGCACTAGTAATTTCCAGAGTTTTTAAATAACCCACGAATTGTTGTAGTTCATCGAGTAGACTCTCTTCCAAATCTCCTGAATAGGCAGAAATTAAATTGTTGGTCAATATGTCAGTTGATTCTGTTGTTTATTTTCAGATAAACAGCTGATTCCCCAATGACAAACAAATATCCATTTTAGGCAGATTCAATGTTTTCTTCCATACTTGTTATGCGCTTTCATACTTTTAGAAAATTATTAAGGTAATTTCTCTATATTTTATTGTTACTCTTTTTATTATATTAAACAAATGATTTTATAGGTAATACAATTTTATATGAATTTTAATTCTGACTGTGGTTTTGTAATGTGTTTTAATAATATAGTTTCAATTTATTTAAATGTTGAATTAAACATTCTCAATCAGCTAATGTGGTTCAATATATATATATATATATATATATATATATATATATATATATATATATATATATATATACTGTATAATCAATAATTTGAAAGATTCAATATACAAATAAAATTTGACATTTCAATTTCGGATGACATTAATGCAGAATATACTTAATGATAGATAGATTTTATAACGATTTGAAAACAAAAATACAGATGTCTCTGCTAGCAAAATTGCAATTATAATAAAAGAATGAAAATCTCTCTTTGTTATAGGAAAACATAAATTTGTATTTAAAAAAAAAAAGAATTTTTTGTAACCAAAGGAGAAGAGATTTATTTATGTAAAAAGTTTAAGAGTTGAATTTGATATCCCCACGAGACAACATCGAAATAAGAGTTGTCTCAAATTTATTTAAGAATATAATAGTAATTTATATGAATATTATCAGATCATCAAATCTTGCATTGTAAAGCCAGTGCGTGTATAATTCACAAAAGAATGACATCGTTAAAGTGCAAGTGGTTTTCCGGTTTCTAAATTATAAATTTAGAAAGAGTTGCTGAATTCTAAATACGTTTTAGAATACAAACGAGTTAACCAGTACCTAGTTGGTGAGTCCTGTCCAGTTTATTTACATTATTTCTCGAGAATTAATAGGCCTTTTCTTAAATATATTTCAAAAATAGATGCATCTTATGATAATAAATTTGATCTAAATCACAGTAACGTTACACATATAAAATTCAACGTCAAGTGAAGAAAATTTTGGAATAGACAATTTGCACGGAAATTTGCGTATTTGACATTGATATACATCAAGTATAAAATCAGACATTTTGAACTTTTGATAAAAATATTTAGCTAGTAGATTTCTAATATAGGTTGCTTTAATATTAAGGTTGATAGAAAATTCTATCTTTGTTTTTCGATTATGATATTTTTGAAAAGTTATAATTTTTTGTAATTTGTTATCTGATCATATATTATATAAACTTGATTCCAACTCACTTTGGTACTCATTTCATATCTATTCTCATTGTGTTTGATAATTTTCTTGCTATAGAAAATTGGATATAATAAGTGACATTTGGTTAATTTCCAGTGACAGTAAAATCATATATGTCATAAGATAATTTAATTGTCTTGTAGTATATTGAACAAACAGTTACTCTAGATTTGGAATAGCGTAATACGTAATTTGGAGAATTCATTGAAATTTATAAATTTGAATTATTATTTAAAATCTTTGATCCCTCCCTGAGATAAGAGTGAGTAAGTCGATTGTGTATTGATTTATCTTTCAAAGTACAAAATTTAAAATTCATCTGAGCCCGGCATATTAATTTGACAACTGCTGTCAAAATTCAAATAGGTTATGTTCAGTGGTAAAGGTGTGTTCACAATAGTGTAGCTACAATCACAAATTGTGAAAATTTCAACGAATAATATTCATATCATTAAATTCATATATAAACTATTAAATTACAATTAAAGGATTCGATATATTATAATTTTGTCACCCAAACGTGGGGCAACTATATTATAAAAGAATATAGTATATATAGAGGAAAGGAGGCAAATATGGGCTACCCATTTTATTTTTGTTTGTAAAAAAACAAAAAAAAAATTCTATTTCAATTCCAAAGCTACCTAACGATAACTACATTAGTTAGTATCAACCTGTTTAAAGTCCACATTGATTAAAAAAATATGTAAATTCATTAATGAGTAAATAATGAAAATGTGCATTTATGCGCATTTTGAATATAGACTCTAAATATGGGCTACCCCCAAAAATGTGTGATAAATGTATGAGAAATGAGATAGATGCGTGAGAAATATATTTTAATATTTTAAATCAAACAATACATGAAATAAATCAAAACTAATGTCTACTACTTGCAAAAATCACAAACATATTGTTCATTTTCGGCCCCAGCGCACTCGTTATGGGCCCATAAATTGCACATGAAGCACTTTATCCAGATTTCACCGTGGTTATCCTCTGCAAAAGGTGCTTCGCAAAATATACAAGTCACGTCAGCTGCGTCCTTTGGAGACTGGGCATTTGGAAATTCATTGTAGTCGCTATCCTCATCTGCGGGCACATATTCCTCCTCATCCTCGGTGCTCGAATCAGATTCCTTTTTCTGGTTCTTTGTAACCTGCTTGCGTTTCCCCTTTTTTTTATTCCTTTCTTTAATTTGTTTTTCTTTGCCTTCTCCTGTCCCTTTTTTCTTTTCTTTAACCTTGTCAAGAGACTGGAGCAAGTCATTTTTATAAGGTGAAGAGGTTATCACCGAACACTTACTTGGCTTACGCCCACGATTTGAGGTTTTTTTCTTCAAAGAAGGCACAGGAGAAAGATCATATGGTGTTACCAGAGATGTTCGAGAAGACCCGGACCCAGATGTGGAAGGAGTTGATGGAGTTAACTTCTGAAATAACTTTCTTTTTACGCCATGTTCTGGACAAGGTCCTCTGAAAGGCGTGGCAAACTTTTTATAAAAGCTTGTTGTAGGAATAGCGACTAGCTGTGTATTACCTGCAGAAATAGGAACAAGCTGTGTATTAGTTGTAGGAATATCAACAAGCTGTTTGTTAGGCCCAGAGGGAGAAGTGGGAGAATTAGACGATGAATTGCTCTGGTTTGAGCGACGATCAGGTGTTATCTCAGAGTTGGTAGATTTATCGTATGTTGGAATGTCAGAATTTGTAGGTTCATTCGAATTGACACCAGAGGTTGAAGCCACCATCATCTCATCCTCTTCATCACTAGCGTCATCAGGTGCGACTGACGTAGTCTTTTCTGCTTCAATTTCAGCTGCAATGAAATCAGCATCTGAAAATATGTTTTTATTCAATGGATAAATGCCTGTAGCTCGGAAACCATTAACAGCAATCTCTCCAGTTTGGCATTTCAAATAGGCTCTCCCAAAGAGCTCTGACACATCAAATGGACTTAGTGGGCGATTATTGTGGCGTAACCAGACCCTGATCTCTTCGCTGTAGTAAGACTTAAGAACTCCCATGAATGTTTTGTCCAACGGCTGGAGTTTGTGGGTACAATGGGGAGGTAAGACAATTATAGTCACATGATTATCTCTAGCTAAATCTATGATTTGAATATTGCGTGTATGGCTGTAATGGCCATCCAAAATAAGCAGGACTGGTGATTTCTCTGTGGGTTTCACTGTGTCAATAAAATGTTGAAACCATCTTGTAAAAATATTACTTTGTATCCATCCACTGGGGTGCACCTCCATAATGGCACCTGGAGGAGCTCCTCTCATCAGTTGCTGGTTAATATTTTTTCGTGGGAATATCATCATTGGTGGGATGAATTGTCCAGCAGCGCTCATCGCTGCCACGAGGGTTATTATTGAACCCCTTTCAGCAGAAGTTAATGATGCAATTTGTCGTTTCCCCTTTCGGCCTACAACCTGTGCAATCTTGTTTTGTACAACCGTAAGACCTGTCTCATCAACATTGAAGATACGTTCAGGGGGGTATAAATGTTTGTCATATTCTTTTTCCAGAACATTAAAGAAGGATGCAACATTTTCTTTGCTAAAGCCTCTTGCTCGAGAATACGATGTTCCCGTTGGTCGTCGTACTGATAGCTCTTTATGGCGTTGCAGGAAAAGTATTAGCCAGGCTCTGCCCGCCATGTTACCTCCAAACGGATGTTTGATGTTGTTCCTGGTAGCTAAAGTGTAGCCGTCATTCTGTGTATTGCCTAGGCAAAGCATGTAACATGGATACATTATATACTTCGCCTACCATAGTTAATCATTTCGTGAAATTACTAGGCATTATATAGAATGCCGGATTATATGCTTTGCCGGTAACATATATACTCCGGAGGCTGCATCGAGCTAACAAACTGAAATTTCTCCAAAAATGACATTAATGTCGTACTTAAAGTACTATAGCACCTGTTCTATTGGCTGTGGTGAGCTGAAAATCAATAGGGTTCATCTGTGAGATATTCTGAATAATATTCAATAATAAAATTGAAGACTTATTGCACTCCGGAGGCTGTATCGTGCTAACAAACTAAAATTTCTCAAAAATTTCGTACTTCAAGTACCATAGCATCCGTTGTACTGGCTATTGTGAGCTGAAAATCAATCGGGTTCATCTGAGAGATGTTCTGAACAATATTCAATCATAAAATTGGTGATTTGTTGCACTCCGGAGGCTGTATCGTGCTAACAAGTGGCCGACAACAACGACGACATACACACAGTATTTCTTTTCTAAAAACCATTTTTTCGTGTTGTTCTTGATGAAAAACGTAAAAACAACTCAATTTTTTTTTTCAAAATTTCAACTTTTTTGTGGGTAAACCAATACTTTTCTCGCATATAGATAGGTTGGGCGGAAAAATAAAAGGAAGTAAACATCATTAAACAAATTGCTTTCAATAATGGTTACTAACCTAACATCATAGATAAACTTATTGACAGATTCAAGATAAAAAGGAATATAAATCTGGCCTTTAACTCTTCTCCCGACATTCAAACTCCCATAACTAAATTATTTTCTATTACTTTTTAGACCGGGCGCTGGATGGAGTTGAGTGTGCAAAATGTGAGGACCGCATTCGGTGTATGGTTTTGAACTCAGAAAAGCATACAGATTATGGTTCTGGATCTTGCCAGGAGCCATATTGGTCAATTTTTTCACACCCCACCCCCTTAGACATCTAGTAAATGGACTGAACACATACTTTGATATCATTATAACGATTGTTTTAGTGAGAATATCCAATTGATTTCTATGATTAAAGATACTTACAACTAGTCAAGTGAAAAAACCACAGGAAAATTGAAAATAAAAACAATTATTATTGATAAAAAAAAATTTTAATTCAAAAAAATCAAATTTTAATATATTATAAATGAAAAAATGATAATTATCAATCTTTTTTATTCTGACAATCGTTATTTATGCATTTGCATAAAGAAATACAATAAATATGTAATTTTTTACAATAGCAAGCCATTGTTTTACAAATGGTTGCACATTTACACGGTTGAATCAACAATTCCGGCAGTGGTTGCTTGGTCATTTGTCGTGGGTACAAATTACCATCCTTCCTTTCATAGCCTAAGAAGGCGTTATCAATTGGCTGTAGTTGAGTTTGGTCAGCATTTATCCATACATATGTTTGTGCTGAAGCTCTTAATAGATGTAATTGTAGAGCATCTGATGTGCAAATAACTTTTAATAAATTTAAGCCGAAACCGATATTTTGGGAAAGTTCCGACGTTCATCAGCTGTTAAGTTTTTTTTTGAAAAAGATGGGTGCAAATGTTTTCCAACTGTTTTAGCTGTTCGACACTTAGGTATGGATTTCCCAAATGCTTTAGAGCTTCTTGTTCAAAATCCAACGATGCAGCCTTTACAGCATTTTTTTCTCGAGCCAAATCTGCTAGTCGAATTGCAACCACTCAGAGCGTGTAATGCTGGCAAAATACCACAAATATTTTTTCCAAGGGATTGAGCAGCCAAATGACATCCTGAAATGAATTTCTTCTTATAGGAACCGTCGAACCACCATAAACCTAAACAGCCTACACGTGCAAGCTTGTTCCAGAAGTAAATTCCGAGAATGAAAACATCTGTATCAGCACTAATGATTATGATATGGCCAAGTTTGATTTTCACTGCGTGAAATATGTGACAAAACATCCTTGAATCCGCTTCTAAATGGTTAGAATTCAGGTCAGGTACTTCAAAAAATAAAGAACCTTGTAATTTGAAACATTTTGTTGGATCATCAAATCCTCCACAAATATATAACTCGCAATCTTCATTTATTTCTGCATATCTAGGGGCAGCGTTACATAGAAATCGAACTAGCTGTAACTTATTTTCAGTGCTTGAAAACAAATTATTACAATTCGTTGGGATTTTGGTGTGCTCATTTGAAATGATAAAATTTTTCATCATTTGACCTTTACTCCGTAAAGTTGATTCCATGTATTTTATTGAAATATCGTCATATCTGTCAAATACAATGTCTACTCGTTTTACATTTGGCTGCATAGAAAGATTATGAATTCTATTAAAAAATGCCTCTGCAAAATCACCAAATGTGCTGAAATTTTTTAATTGGATCCGATGAACAAGTGCCATACCATCAACAATGTAAAGATTTGAAATAGGTAGATTTGAAATATCCTGCCGCGTGTTTGTACCACACTTATAATTGTTTTCAATTTCAAGGGCGAGTTCTGATTTTGGAGATTTCCTGTAAAAACCTTCAGCGTCAAAAAGATACTTGCAGTAATTCAAAATTTCGAAAGATGCTAAAATTTTGGCATCAAATCCACGTTCATTAGCCAACAAAAATGTTTTCTGAATGAGACTTATATCTGTTGCATCTTGCAACTTTTTATTAGAAGTACTCTTGTTTTCTTTTTCAGGAGTTACAAAACTGCTAAATTTAATTTTTTTAATAGGATCAGATAACTTTTTACTTTTGAATACGAATCGCTCATTTTCGTACGTTCTTAACAGTGCCTCTCCATTTTCTTCTATATTTAGCAAACATTGCCTACAAGTTTCTTTAGCAAGTTCACCAGTGTAAATATTTCGAAGCTCGCAATTCTCGTTGTCATTATGAGGGTTGCAGGCATTAATATACTTTATTATATTTTGTATATCTTTTTCGTCTTTATTGATCCTCGATTGCGTCCATTCATCATGATAATTGATATCACTTGTAGAGTCTGCTTGTATTTGGAGATATGAAGAAAAAGCCTCGAGAATACTATTTTTAAAAGGATAAAGGCAGCCATCTCTGCATCGCTTGTTCATTTTTTGTCATACCAATCAAGCCCCCAGTAACTGCTGAAGATCGGTTCTGAGATTGTTCTAATTAAATTAAATTTGAAAAATTGAATAGATGAGGCTTTTACTTGATGAAGATCCATACTGAACGATGAAATAAAACAATATAGTTTGTTTAAATCTTCATATATTTGAACTAATGTTCAATTTAAACTTGTTGACGCGTTTCACTAACACAGTAGCTTTGTCAAAACGAATGAAGGTAAAATATAAAAATGTCTTAATATATACAGTGCTAAATCTATTTACTAAGGTTAACAATGGTATTAAAAGATATTACCTGGAAATTCATTCACTACAAACATTCCTAAGCTATCTTCTAGGTAAAGAGGTTCAATAAAGGAGACTGATTGATATCTATTTGGTCGTTAAGGAGATTACCTGAATATTTATTTTTGTTAATCTCTAGGGCTTCTAATAAATTTAAACTAAAGGATTTACCGACTACATGGAGAATTTCAAAATTTGGGTCGAAAATGTGTTGGTTTTCTAATAAATGATTTGAATAGTTAGAATCTAATTTTTTGTTGTCATAGCTACGTTTGTGTTCCGAAATTCTAGTTTTAAAATTTCTAAAAGTTCTACCGATATGAATTTTATCACAGTTGTCATTACCACATTTTAATTTATAAACTCCTGATTTGTTTCATTTTGAAGATTTAGATTTATTATTTTTAATGAATTTGGATAAATTGTGATAAGTTTTAAAGGAAATATTCATGTCTAAAGTTTCTAAAAATGATTTAATTTTTAAGGATGGTGTTCCAAAGTATGTTAAGCTTTTAAATTGTCTATTATTTTTATCTGAAGGGAATACTTGTTCTAAAGTCTGTTTTTTTATCTTTTTATTTATGATATTGTCAATTAAATTTGGATCGTAATTATTATTAACTGCTATTTGTTTTATGATATTTAATTCTTTGGTATAATTATTAATATTTAATGGGACTGTTAAGAGTCTGTGTATCATACTATTGAAAGCTGCTGACTGAATGGGTACTTTATTAAAAGTGTGTTTGAATCAAAATTATTTTCATTTCAATGGAGAGGTTTATAGCAGTAAAGATGATTTGATTATGGGCAATCCTCTCAGCCCCCTACTAGCAGAAATATTCATGGTTAATATAGAAAAAATAATTCATGAACACCCCCTTAGTGAAAAATTTATGTACTGGCACCGATATGTGGACGACATTTTAGCTAGCTTCATCGGTACAAATAGACAATTAGAGAGCTTCATTACTTATATAAACTCGATTCACAATAATATCAAATTTACCGTAGAACTTGAACAAAATAAGTCTATAAACTTTCTAGACCTTACAATTTCAAATATAAATAATAAACATGATGTTTCTATATTTCATAAACCATCACATACAGATATTACAATTCATAATAGTTCGGTCCACCCATTCAGTCATAAACTAGCAGCTTTCAATAGTATGATACACAGACTCTTAACAGTCCCATTAAATATTAATAATTATACCACAGAATTAAATATCATAAAACAAATAGCAGTTAATAATAATTACGATCCAAATTTATTTGACAATATCATAAATAAAAAGATAAAAAAACAGACTTTAGAACAAGTATTCCCTTCAGATAAAAATAATAGACAATTTAAAAGCTTAACATACTTTGGAGCACCATCCTTAAAAATTAAATCATTTTTAGAAACTTTAGACATGAATATTTCCTTTAAAACTGATCACAATTTATCCAAATTCATTAAAAATAATAAATCTAAATCTTCAAAATTAAACAAATCAGGAGTTTATAAATTAGAATGTGGTAATGACAATTGTGATAAAATTTATATCGGTAGAACTTTTAGAAATTTTAAAACTAGAATTTCGGAACACAAACGTAGCTATGACAACAAAAAATTAGATTCTAACTATTCAAATCATTTATTAGAAAACCAACACATTTTCGACCCAAATTTTGAAATTCTCCATGTAGTCGGTAAATCCTTTAGTTTAAATTTATTAGAAGCCCTAGAGATTAACAAAAATAAATATTCAGGTAATCTCCTTAACGACCAATAGATATCAATCAGTCTCCTTTATTGAACCTCTTTACCTAGAAGATAGCTTAGGAATGTTGGTAGTGAATGAATTTCCAGGTAATATCTTTTAATACCATTGTTAACCTTAGTAAATAGATTTAGCACTGTATATATTAAGACATTTTTATATTTTACCTTCATTCGTTTTGACAAAGCTACTGTGTTAGTGAAACGCGTCAACAAGTTTAAATTGAACATTAGTTCAAATATATGAAGATTTAAACAAACTATATTGTTTTATTTCATCGTTCGTATCGTAAATTAAATTTACCTTCCGTTCGTTTGACGGACAGCATTCCTTCTTCATATCCTGTACAACTTCTAAAGGTAGTTTTATCATATCTTGTAAATAAAGAGTCACTCCACGAATGTAATTCGTGTGATTCATGGAGAAAAAGTAAGGTAACATTTGTCTAATAGTTAGCAAATGTAATTCATAATTACTATTTCTATCAGCCATAACTGAATTTAACAAAATTTCTACCATTCCGCAGTAGTTGTTTAAATATTTAACTATTTGATTTTCAGTGCTCATGGAGTGCAAAAAATTTGAAAAATTCATTAAAAAATCTGTAATTATTCTTTTGTATTGATCATATTTTTCGACTAGGCCAGAAGGGTTTTTGTCTACTGTACTTTTTCTTATCTCTTGAAGACAAATATTTAGCTGTTGTAAAACATCTTGAGAATAATTCATACATTCTATAAATTCGGCAATTTGTATACTTCTTAAGGCTTCATACAAGAGCTTATGTGCTCTAATACCTCTGTTATAATGAGTACCGTTCAAAATTGATGCCAAAGTATTCACACCATAAATATCAGCTTCAATAAGAATACCGTCGAGTCCACTACCTTCTATATATTGGCCCAAGCATCGCAAACATTATTTTTGTAAATGAAACGATCCAATTCTCAATATCAAATTGTCAAATTCTTTACTTGTTAGTTGAATGTTTTTAGCGATAAGATATATGGCCATGTCACACGACAGTACAGCTATTTTTTTACTGAGTGCAAGACTTACGTTGACATAATTTTTCATAGCGGTATACACAACGTCTTTGGAAGTCGGGGGCTGAGGTATTATCGGACTAAATCCAACAGTAGAAACAGGTGAGGTTTCAGACGATAGTATTTGTTGAAATGGAGCCCATCCTGGTATCGAGTTTGTAGATGATCGGCAGAAATTATTTTCTGTTAGACTGTATTGCAGTCTCCACAAGACCCAGAGCAAATTATCAAATTGTAAACTGTTTTGACTATTATTTAATAAGCAGCTACTGTCCTTATAATCCGGTATTGAAGGCTGCATATTTTCTTGGAAATGAAGAATTTCTTGACAGTTTAAAAATGTTAAATCCAACTCGTTCAACTCTACTGTAGGCTTCATTTTAATAAAATTAAATTCGGTGTCAGTGGGTTTTTTTTCTTGATATATCACCATAGCTGTAACATGGGTCGAGTCTTTCCCACTTAATGTTTCTTCGTTGAAATCATTGTTATCTATAGCTCCATGAAGAAATAACGATGAATCTCGAACTATATTTTTAGGAATAAGCATTTTTTTGTCTATATCTTGACACACAATTGACGTTGTTACTTCGTTATCGAGGGTTTTTAATGCTTTGTAATTGATGCAATGCCCACATTTATTCAATATAACGATTAATTATTTCGATCGAGTCAAATGATGTACATATTGAGCTAAAGCTATATGTTTTGGAGTCTGTTTTCCAGTAATCGTGTAATACACATCATAAAACACTGATAACGCTCGTCGATTATAATTCTCACTTAATTTAATATTCTTTGCACTGAACAATGCTTGCATAAACATTTGCCAAGTATTCGGTAATTGACCTTTTTGTAAAAATTGTTCAATTAAAATTTCAACATATAAATATCCATCTGGTATTACTTTAGTATTTAATATTTCTTTTCGGAGTTGTTTAGCTACTTGAACCGTGTAGTTTGTTGAATTTACGGTACGCATATATTCAATGACTTCATCCAGTGGTATATTGCCCATAAACACCAATGATGATTTTGATCTGTCACTCGTATATGAAAATAAAACATTTTCACCATACTTATCAATGAGCAGTGATTTCATAATTTTCTACAATTACATCTTCTATTTCAGTGAGTTCAGCTAGTTGCTTGGCCAAGAATGACACTTCAAAAGAGCGAGATGTTAATTGATGTTTCAGTTCATCAATCAGCTTTTCAAATGCCTCTATAAGTATGTCATGTGGTGTTTTAATTGAAGGTCTGCCTGCTGGATTGTCAGAATTTCTTGGTAGTCGCAGATAATCACGATAACAATGTTTATGATACCTCACTTCCATTGCAAATAAATCAGCTGGTTGTTCGCAAGTGCCAATTTTTGTGAAAACATCATCTTGTTTTTTTCGGGCAGTATTTAGAATTTGTTCCGCTGCTGAAATTTCAGAACATAAAAAAAGAGTTTTGTTCTTATTTCTTGTTTGTTTACCACAGATTAAACATTTCTGTTTCGTATCAAGTTTTAATTCACTTCTTGATGACCGACGAACACGTTGGCTACCTGAAACATTTGCTTTTGTAGAGGAGGTGGAAGTAGAGGCATTCTCCTGCTTTAGTAATGCTAATTCTCGACGCCTTATTATCTCTTCACTAATATAAGTTGCAATACAAGCTCGATGCCAGGAACAATAGTGTGCAGTAAAGTCTGTATCACTTTCTATTTTCTTACTAATATCATCTTTTCTGCGATCCGCTGCTTTTTTAATACTAATAAACGTTCGTGGTTTTGGATTCTTTACTAAATCACCCGTTTTATCACAAAACAAACACGACAATTCATTTATCTTTCGCTTCTTCACATTTATCACTGGTAGTGACATTGTCCGCGCTTTTATTTAAATAAATAACACTAATAAAACAGTCGACTGCGGAAAAACTTGAATATTATTACTTAAATACGGAAAAATAAACCGATATGGGCTACAAATTCTTTTCTACTCACTACTCCAAGCGCTATGACTCAGCTTCGTGCCGAGCAGTGAGAAGGGGAAGGGTAAAAGGGAAAGGGACCAGCACAGCTGCCGGCAACATGTGATTTTCTATTATTTAGGCTCAGGCAAACGAATTTGAGCATAGTTGCCGGACCTCACATTTTGCATACTCAACTCCATCCAGCGCCTGGACTATTTCTCAACCACAATATGTGTAAAAATATATTCAGATTCAAACAAGATTCTTTTCCAGATATTAAAATTTCTGTAATGATGCCTCATATCCGAATGAAAGTTTTTTTTTGTGAAAGTTTTCGTGGAAGCGGATAAAAAATAACTACTAGTTTGACTCCTTCATTATTTTGCCAACATTTCGGTGCAATTTGTCACCTTCATCAGGACTACAAGAAACAATACCGAACAATAAAAATATAGTTTTCCAATAAATTGGAACAACTGACAATTAAAGTTTTTTACAAATCTTGTAAAGCTTAAGCAACCATTTAGTCAATTCAAAAGGTAAAAGTTATGATACAGCAAACAAAACTGACACCGACCAACTCGAAATAATCCAAAATTCCGCTTTACGAGTTATACTTGGAGCTTTTAGAACTACACCAGTAAAAAGTCTACAGTGGGAATTAGGAGAACCAGCCTTAAGCCTAAGGCGAAAATTTCTTAGCGGCAATTATGCAGTTACTATTCTTGCCAATATGTCAAATCCAACTTATTAGTACACACTCTCAAATAAATTGGAAGGATTTTTTACTGGGAAATCGAGGACACCAAAACCGTTTTACGAGAGAATTAGAACATACTTCTGTCTACCAAAAGTTTACCCAATTGCCACTTATTATAACATAGAACCCTGGATGGTAAAGATACCAAATTGCGACAAAAGCTTAACTAAATATGATAAACAAAATACAAACCCAACTGTTATAAAAGCCAAGCTGTTCGACACTTTGGGAAAGTATCCAAATTACCAAAAGATATATACAGATGCCTCGAAATCGACCATAGGCGTAGGAGCAGCTGTAGTAACTGATTCGCAGAAACTCCTATATAAACTTCCATCCTACACAAATATCCTCTCAGCAGAACTATTCGCTATATATCAAGCTTTAACACATATCAACGAAAGCAGCCACCACAACTCTTTCCTTGTCCTTGCAGACTCCCTTACTTCCTTACACTCGATACAAACGATTTATTCTAAACATCCTTTGGTTCATCTCATTAAGAATGAACTCTACGTTGCCAGAGAACGAAACAATGATGTCATCTTTATATGAATCCCATCCCATATTGGTATTAGTGGAAATGAAGAAGCGGACAGATGTGCTCGTAATTCCATCACAGATGAAAGTGCGGTATCGATTTCAAAGGTGGTTAGTTCGGATCTAAAGTGCGTATTAAATAGGAAAGTGATCACTTTGTGGCAATCTCAGTGGACTGAAAGTGACTCAAAACTTCGTGAAATTAAACCTCTATATAAAAAGTGGATTCCATTTTCTAACAAGAGACAACACCAAGTGATTATTTCACGTCTACGGTTGGGGCATACTAGATTAACTCACACTTACCTAATAAAACGTGAAGAACATCCAGTATGTGATCTCTGTAATGTAGATGTAACAGTGAAACATATCCTAAATACTATAATCAAAGAAACATTTGTAAACTACCCAACATATTTCAAGCCTTATTTCAGAATAATAATTATGATAAACTAATAATATTTTTAAAATTAATTAATATGTATAATTCAGTGTAATTATGTTATTATCTATTGTACCGTCGCTAATAACCTACTACGGTTGATGCGACTTTCTGTCGAAATAAAAAAAAAAGGTAAAATTGAAAAACTAAAAAGTAGTGGTGTTTATAGGTTGGACTGCTCTGATTGCTCCTCTACTTAAATAGGTCGTACTTGTAGACCTCTTTATACTCGTATCAATCAACATTTGAAAAGACCTGATCAATCAGCTTTTGGTTTCCACTTGAAATTTAATAATCACAACTTTAGTTCTAATAGAAATTAAAAATCCTATACAAGATTGATAACAAAAATTTCTTGACATTAGATTTGTATGAGGAATTTGAAATTTCCAAAGAACTTTCCAAAACATTTTCTTATTATAAAAAGTTTCCTTTTGTTTGACCCCATTCTAACTTCCAAAGAGTTTGAACTAGGAAAAAAATGAACAGGAGCATTTTACTTTACTCAACTTGATTTTGTGTACGGCCAATTTTACTGCAAACTCTATATTTCTTGAGATATTTAAGAAAAACTGAAAAAAGAGGTCTTTAAATTGATCCTCTTCCTTCTCACACCCACCACCCACGAATACTTTTGGTATTTTGTACAGGGCACTCCACTAAACAACTGTGCCAAATTTCAATTTACCGCAATTTTATTCCCCGTAATTTACCCAATTTTAATGGGATATTATACAACCCGTTGATAGCCCTTCCAAGTTTCCAAATTCTCCTTACTATTATTATAATTTATGATATTTTTCCTTTTTTTAGGTTGCTTTTAAGAAACAATAAAAAGCAGATTACTTGTTTAATTTATATATTGACCTTTAAAATAGTAGTTACTTATTATTATAATTGATGATGATGTCATATTTGTATTTTAATGGAAACGTTTTAGATAAATTTACAAGCGGAGACGTAAGAACTATTAATAAACTGGAAGGTGAACCCGTCAAGGTCTCAAAATAATGACAAATGTTTGTAAAGGATATTATTATCACAACAACTATCAAAACTGTTGTTTTTGTCAAAAAAGTAAATAGTTGGTCGTTAATTAGTGTTTAGTAAAATAACGACTTGATAAAATATCAGAAACTTTAATTTACAAAAAGAGATATATAACACGTGAACACCATAGGTAGATGACTCTTCATACAAGCGAAAGTATGCTTGGTTGCCAGCTTCGCGTACGTAACGGGCTTATCAAATATAAAACAATTTTGCACATAATTTTTTTCTATAAAATGCAGATACTAAATATGGTACAATATTTTCTTAGCGTCATTCTATAGAACATCCACAAGATTGGAACAAATATTGCGTTATACCGGTATATTGTTTAGCCTCCTCTAAATGTTTTTTCAATATTGTCCTCCTGTTAACTGGTGTGATTCTCAAATTATCATGTGATTATCTAATGGGAATGTTACCATTTGAACAATATTAAATAAGTGATTCATATATAATTATGATGAAAAGTGATGTTCCTATATTGGCGGTTGTTTAACGAATTACGTACAACACCGTATATAAATGTTATCTATGGTACATCCCTTTTGGCGAAAATCTTTATAATCCCATTTACGCTGATTCTCCATGCAGTTTCGATTCCCCCTAACATCCGGCGATGCCAGATTTACCATCAAAACTGTTGTTTTTGTCAAAAACGTAAATAGTTGGTCGTTAATTAGTGTTTAGTAAAATAACGACTTGATAAAATATCAGAAACTTTAATTTACAAAAAGAGATATATAACACGTGAACACCATAGGTAGATGACTCTTCATACAAGCGAAAGTATGCTTGGTTGCCAACTTCGCGTACGTGACGGGCTTATCAAATATAAAACAATTTTGCACATAATTTTTTTCTATAAAATGCAGATACTAAATATGGTACAATATTTTCTTAGCGTCATTCTATAGAATATTCACAAGATTGGAACAAATATTGCGTTAATCCGGTATATTGTTTAGCCTCCTCTAAATATTCTTTCAATATTGTCCTCCTGTTAACTGGTGTGATTCTCAAATTATCATGTGATTATCTAATGGGAATGTTACCATTTGAACAATTAAATAAGTGATTCATGTATAATAATTATGATGAAAAGTGATGTTCCTATATTGTCGGTTGTTTAACGAATAAATGTTATCTATGGTACATCCCTTTTGGCGAAAATCTTTATAATCTCATTTACGCCGATTCTCCACGCAGTTTCGAATCCCCCTAACATCCGGCGATGCCAGATTTACCGTTATGTTGCCGATGCTAGGTATATTATACCGACTTTTGAAACAATCCTTATATAAACTTTTATACCTAGTACATAACCAAATGAACCGATATCGTTTACTCGTTTTAATTTAATTGATATTTAGGCGAAGGAAGTAGCGTGGCGTAAAAGTTGTGGATGTTCTACTAATATCACCAATTCAAAAAAAAATGTAAAATTCTATTACCCCGACACCCTTCTTTCTTGAAATACCTACAGCGATAAAGTTAATGAATGGCTTTGAATAAATTTAAGTTTTTAATATGTTTGTAATAAATACATTAGTGCATACGCTTTTCTGATCGCACTTTACAATTTTGGCATCAACTATGTTTCATTTATTCTTAATTTAAAATTTATTTTCATGATTAATTATCACTGGAGCCTGGAACATTTTAGTTTCTTTCCATCACTACAAAATATTTACTTTTACTTCAGACTATATATAGCTGGCAACATTGTTAGTCCAATTTTGAAGATTATTATTCCTCCTAGCTTCTTACTAACTGAATTTTTAGTCCCACCCATAGATAAGTGGTTTGCTCCAAGAGAAGGCGTTGTGTTTTTGTGTTAAAATCTCTTGTATTGCAAATTTTTTACATTAAGGAAGCGTATTTAGTAATTTTAATATTGCAAAGAGAAATTATGGCTTCAATTTTACCCTGTATTGTTATCCTTTTCATGATCACCACAGGTAAGATTTATTTCTCTGTAATACATTTTTGGATTGAGGTCGATTATAATGTATATTCAATATACGATTATTTTTCTTATGTAATAGATATAAAAATATCAAACATATTTTCGAAAGTTTTGTAAAAAAACTATTGTGTATAATAAGGTTCTTGTCTATAGGTATTTCTTGATCTTTATTTATGTCTTGTAGATTTAACAATAGTAAAGGTAAAATAAAGGCATAACAAACCAGCATTTACAATACAAAATCTAAATATATAGATATAGAAATATAAAAGCAGAAAAAAGCCTCGGTACTCAGTACAATATCAAATTGACAGTTTTGTATATATGGGTATAGTTGAAAGTTTTCTGACCAAGCACTTTTTTTAATGGCGGATTTTTTGTTTAAGAATTTAATTGTAAATATTTTATGACAATATTTAGTTTACATCAAACATTACTACAGAATGTTATTCCTCAAAAATTAGTTGCTAATACAATGAAAAAATATTAGGATGTTTTGTCAAGGGGCCCAGGGGCGGCTCTAGGCTTATCGGCACCCGGGTGCGAATAATATTTAGGCATTAATTTGAGTAATACTATTCTAAATGTAATTTTGTCAAAGTAATAATGAATATAGATAAAATTGTTAGTTTACAGTTAGAAGGAAATTATATTTTATATGTTTAATCTTCATATTTCTTTTTGACTTTAAAGGCGGGTTTATACAACATTTACATAGTCATAATCATAATCACAGTCACAATCATAAGAGTTAAACTAATGATTTCTTATAGCATCGTTTATACAATTGTCACAATCATAATCATAAGCATAATTTTACTGACCTTGAAGTTCCTAACTTTCAACTTTATGATTATGATTAAGACGAGAATTGAAATGCGCATGTGTCGTAACCAACACGCGATGAGCAATGATGACAAAAAGGCGTCTTGGTTGAAGAATTAATTTTATTGGCCGTTTTTTGGAGGTATTTCTGTGCTCCGTCAATCATTGTTTATATTAACTTCATTGATTTGACTTTTTGGCAAATTTCATTTATATGAATTTTATGCTTATGACTGTGACTATTAAAATTGTATAAACGCCTTTCAGAGTTATGATTATGATTAAGTTTATGATTCTGACTGTGATTATGATTATGACTATGTAAATGTTGTATAAACCCGCCTTTACTTTCATAAAAACAATTTTTGCTATTTTGTGTTTTGCCTAACAGTCATAATCTGCGATATAAGAAACCTTTTTTTGGAACATTAGTTCGTCGGCATTACAGGTTTTCTGCGATTTTCCTGTAGCATGGTGAATTCATTCTCTAGCCAAATGGACCGACGTATCGACGAAGGGAACAAATACAGCCGCAGCTGTACCCGCGGATTTGCTTGATGTTTGATTATTATTATTCAATGCCATACCAACACATAACATCCCAAATCCCGCAAGCACGTCTCCACAACATATTTTAATCCATTTTCATGATAAAACACCCAATTCCATACACTTTTTAAAAATGTCTCCTAATCACTTTTCTCAGTAAAATTCCAAAAATTCTAATAAACTACAAATTCCTCTTTTAAATACCGGAGGCATCCCTAATTCAATAAATGAATCCCTCTTCTTAAAATTTCCGACACCTAGCCAGCTTAATAGCACATCATATATGTCAGCAGCATAGCATGGTTCGTCTTCTACCAAAACATTCCAATCCTAGACACTTTTCGTCGCCCAATCCTATACACTTTTAAAAACTTCCAAACATCAATTCCCGTTGCTGACCGAGATAACTTTCCTCTGGAACACTTTCTAGCGAATAGCCCGCTCCAACAGACTCAATCCTATACACCTTTTAAAAATTCTTTCTAGTCACTTTTCCGAGAAACTTTATCAACTCGGCCGATTTTCAGCCAACCACCTAATTACACCAGACTCAATCTATGAACGTGTATTACAACCCCCAATTCAGGCCTGCAGAGGAAAGCAATCCTACATCAGGGTAACCAAACTAAACGAAAATGTTTCAACTTCTAAACAAAATCCCCTTCAACACCAACCTTTTTCGAATTTCTCCCTTTTTTAACATTAATAGTATATGTACCTATATAGAAATGTGAATGCCCCCCGACACTGTCCCATAGTCAGCGAACTCAAAATATCGGATAAACATTACACGATCAGCAATTTCAAAACACGGATGAAATAAATATAGGTGGATTAATTAAAACTACATAATTCATACTTTGTTATTGTTATTCAGCGAAAACAGTTATTACTTTTGTTGTCCAAAATTTCATTTGTTGTAAATTTTACTTTAAACAAACATTTATTTAATAAGTTGAGTCGACAAATATTTCTATGTACAAATTGAATAATCAATAGGTATATTCTAAAATATGATTCAATACTGTAACTTCTTGATATCTGTCACCAAGAAATTTATTTCTCCACGACTATGTAATAATATATACCATTTCTCTTAAATGTCAAATTGAAGAATTATATAAATTCTAAACCCCGTGGATTCCAATCTGGAATTCGCGACCTGCCGGCCAATCACATCCTTCGTATTTTCGGAATCCACGGGCCTTCTACGAGCAGATTGTCAGAATTAGATTACCTTGCAAACAGAAAGTCACACGCCGCATAGCAACCGCTGGTCACACAAGTCACAACTTAAAACGTCAAATATTAATTGCTAATATCTCACATTATAAATGCATGTGGAGATATTTCTGCTCGTAAGCGACACGGTGGCTGGAAGAGCACGTCGGTAGCAGAAGGCTACGTACAAGATTCTATGAGGAACAAAATGAATACAAGAACTCTTAATAATATTCAACAAATATCACCAAATACTCATACTTTAAATGCAGTCAATTTTGACCAAGAGTCAACACCATCATTAGTAAATATTACGATGTATGTCAAGTTAGCCCCCCATCACCAGCGAAATTTTGAAAAAAGACAGTACAAGAATTATGTGCTATTTATGGGCTAATTAAAATTTTTGGGCCCAACCGTTTAGCGGGAATTTCAGCTTAAAATGGGGGGGGGTCTAGCTTGACATCAAACTTATATTTATCATCTTTCATTTCTTTTAATAATATATCTATTTTTTAAACTTCGACACCCTGTATATCAAAAACCAAGTTGTAATATGTATCAATAAGTAACACCCTTACACACCCTGTATATTGTAACTTCTTCTTCTTCTTCTTATTCGTATTTAAGATCTTGCGATCTGTTAGTTTTGAAGGTTCCTCTTTATCGTTTCCTGGGAGGTGGACTGCCAACTGTCCTTCCATCTCTTAGGTGGTCTACCGGGTGCTCTTTTCCCTGTTGGTTTCCCTTCAAGTGCGATGCGTGGCAGTCTGCTCTCCTCCATTCTTCTCACATGAGCGTACCAATGTCTTCTTCTTTGTCTCCCCCATCTTACGATGTCTTGTACTCCACATTGTTCCCTGATGTCATTGTTTCTAACTCGGTCCCTTCTTGTTTTTCCCACTATAGTCCTGAGCGTTTTCATTTCGGCTACTCTAAGCATGCTTTTCGTTATGTTGGTTTCTTCTCTGGTTTCTATTCCGTATGTCATGATTGGCCTGATACAAGTCTTATAGATCCTAACCTTGCTATCCTTTCGCATGTATTCGTTTGCCCGTATTCGTTTGCCCATATTGTTTGCTTTAAGCAGCCCGATATGGCAGTCGCTTTGTTAATCTGTCTTCCTAGGTCCTTCACTGGGTCGTGATAACTCGACAGATCCATACCCAGATATTTGAATTGTGAGACTTGCTCGATGATTTTTCCCTGGACTTCCAGCTTACATCTTACAGGTTCTTTAGCAAAGGTTATGCTTTTCGATTTTTCTATGGATATGGTCATGTTCATCGCTTGGCTGACCTGGTAGAATTTGTGCAGTTGTCTCTGTAGATCGTCCTGCGTTTCCGCAATAATAGCTGCATCGTCGGCGTAGCATACCATGCTGATTCTTTTATTCTGTCCCATTCGGTATCCCATATTTAGTGATGATATTTCCTCTATAATTCTGTCCATTAAGAGATTGAACAGAAATGGGCTAAGGCTATCGCCTTGTCTGATGCCTCCTGGTGTTGGTATCTCTTCCGTATAAGTGTCTCCTGCCTTTACTTTGGTCATGTTGTTTGTATTGAGACTGCGGACTGCTCTTACGATGGTGTCTGGCGTTTCTTTCGCTATCAGTATGTTTATGATGTCGGAGAGACGAACCCTATCAAATGCCTTGGTCAAATCGATGAAACAGACATACGCTGGTGTATTAAATTCTATTGATTTTTCTTTGATTTGTTTGATAATGAATATGGCGTCGGTCGTGGATCTGTTTCGTCTGAAACCTTGTTGTTCTTCCCTGTTTGTTATTTGTGCCTCGAGTCTTTCTTTCAAAATGCTAGTAAAGAGTTTCATGCTTGTGTTCAGCAGCGTTATGCCCCTGTAGTTGTCTGGGTGTATCTTCTGTCCTTTCTTGAATATAGGGATAGTTATACTTTTGTGCCATTCCGTAGGTATTTCCGATGTTTCTAAAATTTTGTTGTAGATAATTTTCAGATGTTTTCCTAGCTTGGGTCCAGCATATTTTAGAAGTTCGTTTGGGATAAGGTCTGTTCCGGGAGCTTTTCTGTTTTTCAATTTTTTTATTTTTGCTGTTACCTCTTCTTCGTTCAGTGATATTTGATGATTTGACTCGTAGTTTTCGATCCTTATGGCCTCTTCGGTGTTGTAAAGTTCCCTAAAGTATTTTTCCCATACATCTTTGGTGACTCCTTTTGTTTGCACGAACTCGTTTATTGGCTTCTTCCTATTCTTGAGCATCTTCCAGACTTTCTTCTGTGCTCCATATAGGTCGTAATCCATATCGCTTGTAAATTTTACCCAGTAATCCCGTTTTATGGCTTTGATTCTGGCATTGATTCTCACTTCTGTATATTCGGAGTGTTTCTCTGGTGTTGGTGAGCTTCTGTATATCAGGTAGGATTTCTTTTTCTGCTGCGATAGTTCTTTAACTTCTTGACAGAACCAGGGTTTTTTGCTATTATTGGTCCCATTTATGTTGACTTTTCTTTTACCAATGGATTCTTCGGCTGCTTCTACGATACATGATTTGATTTTGTTCCAACAGCTCTCCACATCACACTCCAGCGTATTAAGTCCTTCCAGTTTATTTGTTAATCGGTTCTCATACAGGTTTCTCGTGCTATCATCTGTCAGTGATTCGATATTAAACTTTTCGAGGAATACTGGAGGTGTTTTGACTCTGTGGGGTGTTTCCATAATCATTTTACACAGTAACAGGTTGTGATCTGTGCCGATGTTTGCAGAGGTAAGTGCTCTTACATCTATTACTTGTGATGGTGTGATTGTCCTGTTACTTATTATATAATCAATTACTGACTTTTGATCTCTGGAGTTACTAAATGTATATTTATGTTGCTCTTTGTGAGGGAAATACGTGTTGTTTATCCGTAGCTCGTTTCTCGCACAGAAGTCTATCAGGAGTTCTCCATTTTCGTTGGTTATCTCTTCATTATATTTTTGTTGTATGCCTGGTATTACTTCCCTGCCTATTCTGGCGTTCAAATCTCCGAGTATAATGATTTTATCCGTGTTGCTTAGTTTGTCTATAGTATTTTGTAGGTGTTGGTAAAATGTTTCGCTCTCCTCTGTGGGTTTACTTATATCCGGGGCGTATGTGCTTATTAAGTGTGTTTGCATGTGGTTGACTTTTAGCGATATTTTCAGGATTCTGTCGTTAACGTAGTCTATGTTTTCTATACATTGTTCGTATTTCTGGTGGAGTAGAATTCCCACTCCCGATTTTGCTCGTTCTTACTTAGCTTTTCCGCTATAGACTAAGATGTAATCATCGTATCTTGATGTGCCCTGTCCTTTCCTCTTCGTTTCTGATAGAGCGCATATGTCAATCTTATGTTGTTTCATTTCGTTAACAATCTCCTGGTCTCTGCCGTTCCACGATGTTATATTCCAGCAGGCAAGTCTTGTTATGGCACGTTTACGTCTTCCAAGTCGTTTATTCCATTTCGTAGCGTGTGTCGTCATAGTATGATTCCGATCGGTTTCCGAGGCTGTCCCTGTATATCAAAAACCAAGTTGTAATATGTATCAATAAGTAACACCCTTACACACCCTGTATATTGTAACTAAGGTATTATATTCTACGATGTTATTGTGAGATTGTAGTGCTTAGATATTAAGATTATTTTGAGGTACTTTTATTACTACTGGGTATCATACCTTAACTATTTTATCTATCACAATCCATAATTTAAGTACAGTAGAACATCGAATATCCGGGCCTGCCGGGACCGGACCTTTGCCGGATAATCGAAAACACGGATAATCCAAAAACTTCATTTTTATTTCTTTAATAACTTATTTACACAAATGCATATCAAAAGAATAAAAGAAACGTAATACATACATGTAACAAAAAACAAAAGTTTTAATATTTAAACATAATACAACGTATATGAACAGTAATAACTAAAAACGTTAATAAAATCACTTACAAAAAAAATCAGTAATTTTGTTTTGTTTTTGGGCTTCGTAAATTCTATCCCTTATAATTTCCTTCATTTTTCTAAGTTGAAGTAGATGAATGTCATCAGTTTCAGGTTGTTCTTCAAAGTAATGGATAAAAGTACATTTACTGCATCTCCTGCTTCTCTATGACTTGTTTTGATGATGACATTATTTTCATCGTCATCACTACTTTTGTCAGAACTTTCTGCAGAGGTCTGGTTATTTAGATAATCTTCGTCAATAGTATTCTGATACCCTTTTTCGTCGTGATCACATTCTATCCATTCCTGTATTTTTGCGTTATCCATTTCTTCCAAGCCTTTGATTTGTGAGGCTATAGATGCGATGTCTTCGATTGATAACTCATTTTCATCTTCAGTACAATCTTCTTCATCTGTTGTTAAGGTCATAATTTTATCAAATGCTCTTTTAATGTTAGTCTCATAAAGTCACATTCTCCCAACAATTGGAGCATAAGGTCTTTCCTATAAAGCCTCTTCATGGTCTCTATAACACCTTGATCCATGGGCTGGGCAATAGATGTCACATTAGGAGGAAAATATGCTACGAATATGTTCCCATCTGCTGATTTTAGTTGCTCTACATCAGGATGCGATGGAGCATTATCCAGTAACAGTACAGCCTTGGGTGGAAGATTATTTTCTTGCAAATAAGTTTTAACTTGTGGTATAAATTTTTCAAAAAACCACTTTTTAAAAATCACTCGATCCATCCAAGCAGCCCTTTTGATTATAATAATCAACTGGCAGTGGTTTTACATTTTTAAAAGCCCTCGGATTTTTTGATTTTCCTATGACAGCTAGCTTAAGCTTATGGTTTCCTGATGCATTAGCACAACATAACACTGTTAAACGGTCTTTGCTTACCTTGAAACCTAAATAAAAAAATAACTTTAAAAAAAATAATCAGTACAGTACAAAAATAAAGTTAACCTGGTGCACTAGTTTCTGAGCCTGCAGCAAGTGTTCTCTTCGGCATTGCTTTCCAATAAAGTCCAGTTTCGTCGCCATTATACACTTGCTCGGGTTTTAGGTCATCCTCCGTTATAAGATTTTCCAAATCATAGCAAAATTCAACCATAGCTACATCATCGGCACTTAATTTCTCCCCTTGAATAGCTAATTGTCGTATTCCATGACGTTTTTTAAATCTGTATAGCCAACCGGAAGAAACAGAGAAGTTTCCTTTAATTTTCAATTGCTCGTGAAACTTTTGTGTTTGTCTAGCACACATCGATCCTGATATTGGAACCCCTTCCGATCTTTTTTGTAAGAACCACTTGGTCATAGCATCTCAAGTTTAGGAAAAGTAGATCCTTTTAAAGACTTCCTGTCAGAAATAGCTTTTGCACTATCAGCTTTAGCTACAAAGCTCTGTAACTTGGCTTTATTCTTCACAATGTCGCGAACCGTTTGTTTTCCAATGTTATATGTTTTAGCCAATGGAGCAACATCTTTCTTTTTTTCAAATTGTTTTAAAATTTCCCTTTTTTGTTCTATAGATAATATATTGCGTTTACGCTTTTCGTTAGCACCGGTACGCTGCATTTTGTGCGTGTTTAACGAGTCGGGTTGATACTGTTAAAGTTGACGAAAATAATAAGTAAACACATATGTAAATTCGGGATTCCCCGAAACGAACGTCTGTACGAGTCGAGCGTCTGCGCGGTACATTCAATGTTCACGCGCCAACCTCTGGCCAACAGCGCGCACGGATAATCGGGGTTCTACTGTATTGTGTTTTATACTTCATAGCTTTAATTATATTCTTTTTAAATAGTAGATATAGAAGTAAATGTCTTTGAGAATGGTTGGAAAGATAAAATAAAATGACACGTTTTAAAAAATTTATTGAAAGAAATATAAACTGAAAATATTCCAAAAAAGGACACGTGAAAAAGAACATGCAAAATGTAAACTGAAAATATTCTAAAAATAGTACAGGTCGATACTTGCTTGAAACATGGAATACTCTTGGAAAAGTTTTCTACATAAAAAGGCAATCGTTACTTCGCATTGGATCAGAACGCTTTCATCCTTTAACGTTTTAGAATTAGGTGAAAATATATCTTTCAATATTGTAGTTCGAAGTCTATATGTATAATTTTTTACACCACGAGTTGCCATGTCAGAAACTAATTTAAAAAACTTGTAAGTCTTGGAGTTTTTAATAAGGTTTTTGATATTACTATTGTCAAAGTACAGAGCGATAAACACTTGTAATATGCTATCAAATGCACAAGTATTGGTAAATGAATATATTACATCATTGACCTTTACCGCTTTCAACGATATATTATTACCGTTTTTAATGATTGGTATCTTGCAGATATTATTGGTTTTATACAAAAATTCATTTCTAATGTTATTTTTTTGCATATAGCTGCCTTTCGATTGGTTCTTTGTTGTTCCAAGGCCACGCCAATCTTCAACTTCTCTCGTTTCAATTACCTCCTGCATGTTGTTCAGCTTTTGACAGCTTGTGCATATTCGTTGCTGTCCATATCCCTCTTCACCTTCCGCCAATGAACATCCATCGAGCGCATGCACATATTTATTACATACGTAACATGAATGTGCTCTAGTCGGTTCGTCTCCATTTTTACAGGCAGGGCAATGTATTTAGATATCGACATAACCAGGCACATCTTCAATATTTTCTGTATTAAATAATTCTTCCGGTGCTATAACATCCTGTACAATAGGGTGCTCTACAATGTCTTCTGTAACTAAAGTACTGCAAGCATTAATTGAATATTTATTTCCCGATGTACCCAGTTTAAAACGCCCGCTTATAAAATCTATGTTTCTGTACAAATTCATCAACACGCATAGGTTTTGTTTCGGATTTTAACATTTTTTTACAATGTTTATGTCACCCTCTACGGAGGCACTACTGGCTGGGACTCTCCATATCCAAATTTATCTACATATATATAGGTCCACAGAGGCAACACTTTTATATCGATCATAAGGCGATCGGCAAATTTCGGTAAGTAATGGGCATTTTCCCTGTCTCCTATATCACCAACGATCAACTTTTTTACTTTTTCATTGATATCTTCAACCCATAGACTCCAGTTGTTACGAGTTTCTTCCAGTTGTTACGAGTTTCTTCATCTTCATCTGTAGTTTCAACATCTTCAATAGTGCTCTCCGTTTCGTCTATGTCTTTTTCTCGAGGCAATTCATTCATCAACAATTCCTGCTAAACGGTTGGAGCCCAAATATTGTAATTAGAACAACTAATTAGCTCATAGGAATGTGGTGAATGAATTTCCAGTTAATTTCTTTCAATACCATTGTTAACCTTAGTAAATAGATTTAGCACTGTATATATTAAGACATTTTTATATTTTACCTTCATTCGTTTTGACAAAGCTAGTGTGTTAGTGAAACGCGTCAACAAGTTTAAATTGAACATTAGTTCAAATATATGAAGATTTAAACAAACTATATTGTTTTATTTCATCGTTCAGTATGAATCTTCATCAAGTAAAAGCCTCATCTATTCAATTTTTTAATTGCTTTTGTATATTCTGAGAGCCCATAAATAGTATGTAGGGAGTTCCCCCCATAACTTTAACATTTAATTTCTGCTAATCGGTTGGAGCACAAAAATTGTAATTAGAGCAACTAATTAGCTCATAAATAGCACATTTTAGTATCGTCTTTTTTTTTAAATTCCGCTTTAGAAATTTTCCATCTTAATTTTTTTTTAATATTCCACCCTGTATATTTATTTTGTTAATTGCTTTTGCATATTCTGAGAGCCCATAAATATCCCAAAATTCAGGCGTAGCTGTTGGTTCGATTGCCACGTTCTTTTCGTATGTAGCCTCCCTCATAATTTTAAGATTTAATTGCTGCTCCCATCTTTCAAGTCAACCACATTTTCGTTTGCATCACTATGGCAAGACCGATTGCGCAATGTCTTTAGGCAATTACACAAAAAATGGGAATTTAATATTAAAAATCGACGGGTTTCAGCTATTCCTAAAAGTATTTATAATCTAGGAAATAATTTATTTCACACTTTAGTGACGACCTGTATGCTTATTTTGTTTAAAAATGTTTTTGCATATTCTGAGAGCCCATAAATGGCCCAAAATTCAGGCGTTACTGTTTGTTAAATTGCGGCACTCGTTCTGTGTGGGGGGGGGACTAACTTGATGTCAAGCAACTTTAAAATCGATTTTCTCCGATACGGTTGCTTTTTTCTTAAATCTGTTTGCGTATTCCGAGAGCCCAAAAAAATTTTAAAATTCAGAGGTATTTGATTTTTCAATTGGCGAAGTTCCGTGCGTAGGGGGCTAGTTTGACGTCAAGCTAGCCCCCCATTTTAAGCTGAAATTCCCGCTTAGCGTTGGAGCCCAAAAATTTTAAATAGAGCAACTAATTAGCGAATAAAGAGCACATAATCTTTGTACTGTCTTTTTTCAAAATTTCGCTGGGGGGGGGCTAACATACATTGTCACGATTCATTTTGTCAGAAGGTACATTGAAACTATAGTCACCTATTTATTATATATATATATATATATAATAAGCAACGAATAGGTTAGTGGGTATTGCACGCAAATAGAAGAAGGGGCTACTGAAAAGAGTGGTAACCGCAGACATGCATGTTTCTGGCTCATTAGCCGTCATCGGTACGGTACCACCAAGAAAAAATGTGAAACATGGGAGCAAAGGTGTTGAATGAAACATGAGAAAATATAACAGAATTCAGCAGGATAGTCAAATACAACATTTGTGTCAGTAATATTAGAGGATCTCGAATATTCGAGACAACAACCAACATAGACATGGAGGTGCATATATCACGCACTATTCGTACATCTTGCTGTTATTTCATTAATCTGGGTCGGAAGTTTCAGACGGGAGTGTTATATGCACCTCCGTGTCTATGTTGGTTGTTGTCTCGAACATTCGAGATCTTGTAATATTACTGACACAAATGTTGTGTTTGACTATCCTGCTGAATTCTGTTATATTTTCTCATGTTTCACTCAACACCTTTGCTCCCATGTTTCACATCTTTTCTTGGTTGTACCGTACCGATGACAGCTAATGAGCCAGAAATATGCATGTCTGCGGTTACCACTCTTTTCAGTAGACCCTTCTTCTATTTGCGTGCAATACACACTAATCTCTTCGTTACTTATTGTTCATATGTCACGCACTATTCGTACATTTTGTTATTATTTCATTAATCTGGGTCGGAAGCTTCAGACGGGAGTGTTATATGCACCTCCGTGTCTATCTTGGTTGTTGTCTCGAATTTTCGAGATCTTCTAATATTACTGACACAAATGTTGTGTTTGACTATCCTGCTGAATTCTGTTATATTTTCTCATGTTTCACTCAACACCTTTGCTCCCATGTTTCACATCTTTTCTTGGTTGTACCGTACCGATGACGGCTAATGAGCCAGTAACATGCATGTCTGCGGTTACCACTCTTTTCAGTAGCCCCTTCTTCTATTTGCGTGCAATACCCACTAACCTATTCGTTGCTTATTGTTCGTATGTCACGCACTATTGGTACATCTTGTTTATATATATAATGAAACTATTTATTTAGTGATTAGAAAAGGCTGAGTAGTAAAAATAAAAACAGAATCTGTTCAGTTATTTATTCAAAGAGCGATTTTTTCTTTGTATAATCTTCTACTTATCGCTTCATGAATCATAGTTTACATTAGTCATCTTTTTTCGAAGTGCAAATTTACTGAAGTATTTTTTTGAATTGATAACATCGCCTTGTTTATTTTCTCCGAACGTGTTTATCCTAGATTATACAATTTATTCCTATTAAAACAATAACCAAGTAAACTGCGAGCGTCGCTAAGTTGCCAGATTTCCTAAAACAATTGTCGCCAACATCACCAACTAAAATCGCCCAAAATCTCCGAGCTTATCAACTAGTTAAAATAAAATATGATAAAAGTCAAAAATGATCCAGAAAAAAATATTTAATTACGAGGATAAATTGAAAAATTCTTAACCTACTATAGAACAAACAAAATTTCAATGTCAAAATATTTTATTACTCAACATATTCTCCTCTTAATTGGATACATTTATTACAGCGAACCTGCAACGTCTCTAGACCTATCAATAAAATGTTTCTTCTTGCTCTGCAAACCAGACCTCCACAACTTCCTCGTTGGAAGAAAATTTACGACCTTTTAAACTTTTTTCATTTGAGGAAAGAGATGATAGTCGGACGGGGCCAAATCTGGTGAATAAGGGAGGTGTTCTAGTAATTCAAACCCTAAATCACGAATTTTTGCATGGCAACACGAGATTTGTGTGCAAGGGCATTGTCCTGCAAAAACAAAACACCTTTGGATAGCTTTCCGCGTTTTTTCTCTTTAATTTTTGGTCAGTAATGTCGAATAATAATCTCCAGTTATTGTTCTACCCTTATCCAAAAAATCAATCATAATTATTCCATGGCAATCCCAAAAAACTGAAGCAAGAACTTTTCCACCAGATTTTTGGACACGAAACTTCTTAGGTCTTGGAGAACCAGAGTGTCGCCATTGCATCGATTGTTGCTTTGTTTCTGGATCGTAGAAATGTACCCAAGTCTCATCCATAGTAATAATTCGGTTTAAGAAGTCTACATCGTTTTCAAATCGAGCAGAGATCGAACGCGATGCTTCTACCCTGGTACGCTTTTGGTCAACATTCAAACATTTGGTGATCCATTTTGCAGCAATTTTTCTTATGTCCAAATTGACATGGACTATATGATGAACGCGTTCGTATGAAATATTCAGTGCTTCAGATATCCGTTTTAGCCCAATTCGAAGGTCTGTTAAAATCATGTCATGAACTGCATCGATATTTTCGGGGACTGACACAGAAACTGGCCTTCCCGATCGGTCATTATCTTCAATGGAAAATTTACCTCTTTTGAAGCTTGCAGTCCAATTTTTCACGGTCGCATACGAAGGATATTGATCACCAAGGGTATTAAGCATATCTTCGTAAATCTGCTTACCTTTTAACCCTTTTTAAATACAGATACTTTATGATGGCTCGATACTCCAATTTTTCGATTTTCACAATTTCGGTGGACATCTTTTTTCTTTTAATTTATTGCATAACTCTGGTTTACTTTTTTGACGTCAAATTTTAAACTGACACTTCTAATAAGTTCGTTGCTATGGTAACGCATTATTTTGTTTATGCATGGAACTGGTCTAGGCTAACAATTTTATATACAAAATTGGCTTCTTTTCTATAATTGATTTTCTCTGGTACGCTCAGCTGACTCATTTCTGGCTTTTGTTTTTACAAAGTTCATAATTGATAACACGTGATCTACTACTGCATCACTAATTGGAAATGTCAACAATTTGATTACAAATGATGCTAAATTTTAAACGGTTGTTCATTAATGGCATTTTTATAATTGTACCCAAATGCGAACACTTACGAGCATACAGATTAATACAACCAGATAAATCCCACTACGCCGGACATCTACTTGACACCAATCATTCATGGACACTGATGTCCTCTTTGGCTATTTGTGTCCTAGAAGTCATGTGTTTCGAAAGGTGTGTCAAACTTTGTCCTTGTACAAATGTGTTACTGAACTCCCGTTTAAAATCGTCCCAATCATGAATAATATGTTGTCTGGATTGGTACCAGGCTTTAGCTGCTTCCAATAAATGTGTGCGAGCAGTTTCCAATTTGTATTCTGCAGGCCATTTGTGTAGTAGTTTTCAGCATTAAAAGTCAAAATAGATTTCGAAATATCTGGGATTACCTGATAAGTCGGACTATCGTTAACATTAACCTGAGATTGGTTGCTATTGTTGCTAATATTTTGTTGTAACATTTGCAGCATGGTTGCATTTTGCTGCATAAGGCAATTCATAGAAGTAATTAGAGCATTAATGTCAACCACTTGTTGCGGAGCTGATTGAATTTCCATTCGTCTACTGGCGAATTCTTCGAATACATTTTCATCGATATTATGACTTGGTGGAAGCCTACCATTATCATTGTTAGTGTTAGCAATCTTGCATCATCGGCGTCACACATAAACGGAAAACTTTACCCTAATAATCACAGCACACGCGTTCTTTAAACAACTGATCCCACTTCTGAGATTGTAATTTTTGTACAGCTGTATTAACGAGTTAAAGTGTGTGCACTTTGTTGTAAGTCATAGTTATGAAGTTCAGTTAATTGAGCTAAGAAGCTGAAATGATTATCAATAAAATTGTACTTTTCTAACCTTTTTCGCATTTCGTTATTAATTGCATCTATAATAACAAAATAGGTATTTACTTTGAAATTTTTTATACCATAATATAATTTTGTGTCAGATGTACCATCATCATACTTACATTTTTTACTCTTAGATCATTTTAGATCTTGTTGAAATTCCCTAAATTCTCACACATTTTTACTCTTTTCTTGGTAATGTTCAAACTTATCTCTTAAGTGGGTTACGTAATCAATTATACTTTTATATGTTATTACTACTTGATGTAAGTCAATGTTAACCTTTTGAATAATTTGGTTACTATTATCAAATAAAGAGAGATTACCATTCCAGAAAAACGTTAAGAAGGCCACCTCTATTATACATAGTTTTTTGTTTAAACATTGAGCTTTTAATTTAACTGTTGAATTTTGTGCACTCTCATTTGATATCATATCATTTAACACTTTTTTAAAAGATTGATATCTTAATAATAAAGCTTGCCTGTAGTCTGTTATAAATTCCAGCAATATTGCTGGCATTGTCATAAGATTGCCATCTATAAGTCGTAATATCTAAATTTAAATCCTTTAGAACATTATTAACTGCAACTTCCATACCTATTTACTGCACTGAATTTCTACGGTAATTGTTTCTTTTATCTAAAAAAAAAATGAATATTTTCCCGATATTATAAATAAATATATAAATAAAAATAACTCCTATTTATTAGAAAAAAATTCTTAATTAGAGAAAATCACACCCATATTAATCAATTGATCATGAATAGTTTGAACTTTAGTATGGTACTTCGGAAACGGATATTTGGACATTGATACATACACATTATTGAAGAATTACTGTTTTAAATGAAACTCACTGTTTCTAGATAATTCCACAATATATTGAAAAAAATGTTGAAATTCTAAGATATTTGACAATTGTTTCGATATTAAATATCATCGTCAGAATGGCAGAAGTTATATTTCATTTGATGCCTACCTGATGTTTAATAATTATTTTTGACCACCTTGTGATTGACTTAATATATGTTAATAGAAAAAGAAAAAGATAAGATATTACAAATATAAAGATTAGATATTATTAGCCTTATGGGAACTGTGTAATGATATAGAAAAGCAGGAAAACTATATCTGCTGATCTTTACAATTATCACTTAAGAAGACACTTTAAAAGTGGAGAAGTCCCTAGATTTATCTGTTCATTGACGACTTCATATTGTGGGTTTCTTAAGTGTCTTCTAATTTACAATTCTTCAAGCAAATTCAGTTCTTGTTTCTTATCACAAATATGTAGTACTTCTAGTTCTGTGTTAGGTGTCAAGTAGATGTTTTGCGTAGTGGGATTTATCTGGTTGTATTAATCTGTATGCTCGTAAGTGTTCACTGTATCGGATTTCAAAATTTCTAAGGATTTTGTACTTACGTCACTTTCTGTTTTAAAAGAAATTGTTGTATTCGTTGCTAAAGATATTATCTTTGAAATATTATTAGAAATACTTTCTGCATATGTGATGGTTTTATAAGTTTTTATTTCTTTAGGAAATATTAGTTGTAATGCCACTTTTTCCTCTTTTTTATTAATTATTTTATTTATCATATGTAATGGATAACCGTTGGATGTTGCAATTTGTTCAATTGTATTAATGTCTCTATCAAAATTATATTTGTTCATAGGAACTGAAAATGCTCTATGTATCATTGAATTATATGCCGGTAGTTTATGTGACATGGGGTGATTGAAAGTATATGGAATAGTCACATCAGTGTGTGTTGGTTTTCGGTAAATTAAATAATCAAGTACATTATTAACTCTTAGAATTTTCAAATAAAAAATAATTGATTGAGCTATTTTCTTCAACTTCTAATGTAAATTTAATTTTTGGGTGTAAATTATTAATATGGTTGAAAAATATATCTAATTGTCGTTCACTACCTATAAAACAAGATAATATGTCATCTACATATCTATACCAAAATAAAACATTTTTTGAAATATTACTTTCAAAGATTTTTCTTTCTAAACTGTACATAAAAATGTTTGCCAAAATTGGTGATATAGGGCTTCCCATTGGTAAACCTTCATTTTGAATATATACCTTATTGTCAAAAGTGAAATAATTCTGATTAATGCATACATCAAATAAATTAAGTATATCTGATATTATTTGTTGATTGTTTTGAAGAATGGACTGTTTAAATCTGTGTGAATCAAAAAATTATATATGTGTATGAATTATGATTTGTCATGAATAACTGACGAGTGCTAAAATAAATGGTTTATTTTACGTCTCTACTTTTACACTTTCAATCTATGGCTGCTTTGTTCTTTGTTTGCAGTGATTTTTAAATAACAACTAAAAAACTACATCATTGCAAAAAGATTCGGTCCGTCAGCCGTCCACCTGACATCATCCACCATAGGCGGGTACATAGCGGGCGCTGCCCAAACAAATAATGTAAATGAACTTAAGATTATTCCTGGATTAATATTTTTATCTTCTACTAATTTTCTTACAAGTATTAGACATTCTTTAGGAGGAATTTTTTTGAACATATTGGTAACATCAAATGAAATGAGTTTAGAGGTATCTTGCAAGTTGAATGCTTTTAATTTTTTGAGTAGTTCTATTCAATTTTTAAATGAGTATTTAGATATATATCCGTAACTATTAAGTATATTGTTGTTTTTTTGCTAATATATTATTAGGAATATTAACATAAGAAACTACAGGTCTAATTGGTTTCGTCATTTTATGTAATTTAACTGTTCCGTATAATTGTGGAAAATGGGGATTTTTATTTGATGGACTTCTTTTCGTAATCACATAAAAGATAATTTGAATTATTAACAATATCTCTTGCAATATTAGAAAAATATTTTTTGGGTCTGCTCAAAGAACATGTACACCGCTAGATTCTATAAAGTTATATATTTTTGAATTATAATCTTTAGTTGTCAATATGACAGTGACGTTCCCTTTGTCAGATTTTCTAATTGTTAGGTTATTATTTTCTACTTTCTTTTGATTGAATTTAAAACTGTAATGTCATTTTACGTTTGGCGTTCAATATTTTTGATTAAATTGTCAATTATTTGAATTAGATTTTAAAACTATTTCTGATTCTGTAGCTATTATTTGTTTAATATTATTCGTAAATTTTGGTGGTATGCTGTACTTTAAACCTTCATTTAATAATTATATTTCACTATCTGTAAAATTACTGTCTGAAAGGTTTTCCAATCGTGGTGCAAAGTGTGTTGGTAACTTACACTGTATATATATGTTTTTATAATGCCGGCATTCTTCGCTGTCGCGGACATGAAGATTTTAGATACTCCCTTGCTGAGAGGCGAGTCTAGTCAGAGGGTTGGGGCTTGTGCCAGATGGGCGAGAGGACCTTTTAACGGTTTTTTTGGAAGAGAGAAGAAGGGATTCATGAGCGTCCTAGATTTTTTGTGAACATCAATTTCGACAAAGAAAACATAAGCGCCGTGTTAGATTGGAAATATATCAGTTATGAAAATAATGTGAATTATTTTCAGAACAATCACCAAAACATCTGTTTCATCTAATTTAATTAAAATTCTTGAACTTTGTGCTGCTTTATAAGCGTTTTTTCTTGTATCAGCCTCTTCGTGATGACATTGGTAATCATTTTCTTTAGTTTTAATTACACAATTTTGTGGTGTTTGATAATATTAACATTTTTCTTCTTTGATCAAAAACATTTTTTTTCTGGATTATTGATACTGAATAGTCGTTCTCCCAGTAGTTAGCTAAGAACTGTATCAAAGCTTCTTTGAAACGAACATTTTTCAGACTTTGAAAAAATCTGTAGGTCTAGTTTGGCGAGGAACTGAAGGTTTTAAAGTTTTGGCGTACTAATTTAAAATAATAGTTTTCAAAAACATTTTTATACTAATCAATCACTGAATCACACTATTTGCATAAAAAACACTTTGTCGCCCTTTTTAACTTTTTTTAACAAAACACGTGTTTACAAACGGACTGTTTCGGAGTATCCGAACTCTGCCACAAAATGCAGGTAGTCATTACGGGTTGTTCGAACTCTGCCAGTGTTTAAAATTTTGGAGATTAACTACCAAACCAGTAGGGGTCTAATAGCCTAATCCGATTTAACAATTTACCTTGAACTTTAGGTACTCCAATTCAATATAAGAAAATATTAATAACATACATATATTTTCAACATATATTTGCCACTTCTAAAAAATTACATCTACATTACATCTACATTACAATAAAATATATTCAATATACATAAACATATAAAAAAAAACATTAAAAGTGTGGAAGACTTTTACATGCAACCGTTTTCACAAACATAAAGCGAGAAATAACATTTTTCCTATATTGATCCAAATGATCATTAATGAAATTAATTTTAACATTAATAGTTTTTTTGGTTTTTTTCTGGCTTTGGTTTGCCGAACGAATTTTCGCGTACAATGTTTGGATGTGCTTTGTAAAAAGAAGCACCGAAATGCGAAT
Source organism: Galeruca laticollis (assembly GCA_963921935.1). NCBI lineage: Eukaryota > Metazoa > Arthropoda > Insecta > Coleoptera > Chrysomelidae > Galeruca > Galeruca laticollis. The sequence goes on from OY998176.1 coordinate 39,643,596, forward strand.
GAAAACTCTCACAAGAATTCGTTGTTCTCTTAAAAATGGATGCATTATTTGCCCAAATAAGTGGTGAAAATATCGAATTTTGCGTTATATATGTTTTATTGACATAATTTCGGAATTCTATAACTCTTTCGTCATTCGGAAGCAAAAAATGTAGTTCATTATAAAAAAATTCTACAACTTCCTCAGGACTAAGATACATAATACCGAAATGTACTTTTAAGTATTCGCCAATTACAGAACCTTTCTGTCTGTACTCTTGTACCAAATGAAACTCCTGAATCTTACGAAACCAAGCTTGACAGAGATGAAATTTACAACCAAAAAGAATTTGATCTCTGCCAAAACATTCATATATAGCGTTATGAATGCTTAGTTCAAAATCTACTACGACTTCTTTAGGTTGAAAATTTAAGCCTACTTCTTTACATTTTTGTCTTAAAATTAAAAACAAATTTGAATATGTTTGACTTGATTTGTCCGGCAGCAAACAAAAAACAAGAGGTCCGTAATAGCCGTTTTTAAAACCATGAATGGTAAACATTTTTTAAAAAAAAGTTGAAGAGTATTTAAAAGTCCCATCCATCAAAATACAATCCGAATTACATAAAAAATTAAGGTTGGAAAAACAGGAGAACACAATAATTTTAAATACCTGGTCTGCTGTTAATAGAAATTCCTCTTCTCGGTTCGTTCGTAATTGTAATTCACGAACACTATTAAATACTTCTTCCTGATTTCTAGGCAATAGGGGTAAAATTTTTCTTCTCGCCGCGTGAATATTTTTCCTTATTCGGTCAATATCTTCGGTGTTGATATCCTCCGCGAAATTATTTGACACCAATTCTTGCCGAATTAGTTTGGAGGGTTTCTCAGTGGGATCTTCAGTCGCTTTCCTTTTAATGCTGTTACTCACTGCTTTTCTTGATAGGTTCGTTTCCATAGTATGATTGTGTTCTCCTTTGACTTCTGTGATTGTTTCTTCATCAGAAACGTGGGAGTACACTCTAACTGGACATTTTGCGTTACAGCACTTCCATCTAATGTTTCCACATTTGCTAGTATTAGCTTTCGAAAATTTATAACTGTTCAACACTATTAATTTATTTCCTCTTTCACTATACATTGTAGATGCTTTGTTCTCCATTTTGGTCACTGTTTGCTATGTGTACTACACTCTTAACTTCTGTAGATCGATATGAAGTAACTGAATACAACTATAACTCTTATATAGTGTAAGTGCATCAACATCCTTCCCCTAATCCCCGAAATATCGATCAAAACAATCAAGATATCTTCAAAATATTTAATACAAGAAATCTTTGAAACCTTTCAGAAATATACATAATTCTATGGGCCTCCGATTTTATCTATTATAAACCCTAATGACTCTAATAGGATTAAACTAAATGGTTGCGGCACAGTTCGAACATTTCAGTAATCCTCAAATTGATACAAGTCAGGTAAAATTTTATTTTGTGGCAGAGTTCGGATATGCCCGACTGTTTGCTCCAAAACTCTCCTCAATAGCGTTTTAGTTTTAGCTGTTGTACTGCGTCCTCCTGTATCGCATCAAATAGTACGCGCAATGCTTCTCTGTCATATATCCTATTTTTTAATTTAAAAGCCTGACAACTGTTATTTATGACAGGATTTTGCAAAGCAACGCCAAACTACTGTATTCCTTATAAAATTGCCTTCATTGTGATATATTTTTCAAGTGGTAAGCATATGAGTACAATTACTTATATCAACGTACCTGTTTGTACACGGCAACCAGGTAATAGGGACCAGGAAAAGATAGGCAACTTAGTTGTTCCATATTCTGTATGTTATGCTTTCCGTTGGAATTTCGTTTATTTGGCGAGCAAGTCAGCGAAATTTTATAAATAGGCTATTTTTAATAATTTCTATTTAACCTTCATAGGACTGGCCCGTTTGTACCCCATGACGTATGTTTTTGCTGTATCTTTGCAAACGCAAATTTTTAAATATTGATCTTTCATCTAACTGCAGTTTATGAATTATTTTGATAAAATATGATGTATTTAGTAGTTTTTATTGGCTGGTATAAACAAAAAATAGTTTTATATTCCAGGGGTCTCTTCAGACCCCGGTCAGCCTTTTACGTCCGATAAAATAATCCCGGAAACTGTTAGTAAAATCGGGGAATCCCATACATTTAACGTTTGTTTACTCACAGGGAATTTACCCATATAATTGTAAAATGTAAATTACCAGTTCAAATGGGGGATTCCCCGCACTGCGATATAATTTTTAGACTTGAATATTCGGGTTAGTCTCTTGTGATATTGCCAGTAAGGTACATCGTTTTGAAAATGAGTCAGTTTTAATTTACAAACAATCGCAAGGGGCTTACTGACGATGAGATGTTACGTTACTTGAAGGTGATGATCCAGAGTTTGATAGTGTTATCAATGAGGAAACATCGAGTGACTTAGAAGATGAAGACATTGTCACAGAAGTAGAGGAAGAAAATGATGTAATAGCTGTTCATCAAAGTATAGAGAAAACGAACCCAGAGGAACAGTTAGTAACAGCCAGGGCATTCCAGTATATAAATCTAAATATGGCACTGAGTGGTCAAAAATTCCAGGAAACACAAAAGTTAGACGTTCAAAAGCTAATATTCGGAGACATGCTCTAGGCCTTACAAATTACAGTTCTGATATCTCAAGTATAAAAGACGCTTTCCTTAGTAACCGAAACAAACAGAAAGGCACAAACATATTATGATAAATGGAATATAGAAAACCCGAATAAAATTAAAGTTTTTGTACCTGTTGATTCTACAGAGATTGAAGCTTATATTGGACTGTTGCTTATTCTTGGCGCACTTCACGGATCGAAAGAGGCTATCGATATGCTCTGGTGTCAAGATATTTCTTACTGTCGTCCTATAATTCCTGCTGCAATGTCAAGAGACAGATTCAAACAAATTACTTCATTTTTACGCTTTGATAATTTTCAAACAAGACAAGAACGAAATTTAGTAGATAAGCTAGCTCCGATAAAAAATCACTTAATCCTGGCGACCATCTATGTGTAGATGAGCAGCTTGTACCATTTAGGGGTAGGCACCATTCCGAGTCTATATGAAGAGTAAACCTGATAAGTATGGAACTTCTACCGGCATCGTACAAGAAAGAGTTTTCAAGTATGTTTGCTTTTAGAAATCAAAGAACGCTAGTATCCTATGTTCCAAAACAAAAACATGCTGTCATCTTACTTTCAAGTGAGTATACTGATAGTAAAGTAGCTGGGGAAGAACAGCACTATAAACCAGAAATTATTTTTCATTACAACAAAACAAAAGGTGCTGTCGACACTTCATATAAGTTGGCCAAAGAATATACAGTGCAGAGAAAGTCAAACCGCTGGCCAATGGCAATATTTTCGCATCTTATAGATATCGCAGGAATAAATGCTTATAAATTGTGGTTACTGCAAAACCCGGATTGGCGAAAAAACAGTTTGTATAAACGTAAAATGTATATTTTGGGACTAGGAAAAGAACTCATAAAGAAAAACGTTTTCCGGCGATATAATAATAAATACATTCAGACGAATAGAAAACGGCATATGACAGACGTTTTTCCCGAAATACTGGATGCAACAGAACATAGAGTTGAACAACAAAACATTACCAGGGGGCGCTGCCATATGTGTCAAAGAGGAAAAGACAGAAAATCCAGAAAAATATGTATTAGGTGTAATAACTTTGTGTGCCTAGAACATTCAAAATCGGAGATAGTTTGTAAAAAATGTTAAAATGATATGTAGCTAGTAGTATTCGTGATTAGGGTATTTTGTATTTTTTCGTGATGGTTTTTGACTAATAAATGGTTAATAGTAAAACTTTAATAAAACTTCTTTTCTATATATTTAATTTAAAGAAAAATACAGCATTTCTGAAATTTTACGCATGGGGTCTTCTCGGACCCCAGTTAGTCCTTTTCGTAAAATTTTGATGTCCGTCCCATGAAGGTTAATATAGCCATGACCATATTACTTTTCCGCCCAACCTATCTAATATGCGAGAAAAGTATTGGTTTACCCCAAAAAAAGTTGGAATTTTGAAAAAAAAATTTGAGTTATTTTTACGTTTTCCATCAACAACAATACGAAAAAAATGGTTTTTACAAAAAATCCTGTGTGTATGTCGTCGTCGTCGGCCACTTTTTCTTACATGTCTTGTTAGCACGATACAGCCTCCGGAGTGCAATAAGTCACCAATTTTATGATTGAATATTGTTAAGGACATGTCACAGATGAACCTTATTGACTTTCAGTTCACCAGAGCCAGTACAACGGGTGCTATGGTACTTGAAGTACGACATTTTGTCATTTTTTGAGAAATTTCAGTTTGTTAGCACGATACAGCCTCCGGATTATATACAAGTGACCAATTTTATGATTGGATATTATTCAGAGCATCTCAAAGATGAACCCTATTGATATTTAGCTCACTAAAGCCAGTACAACGGGTGCTATGGTACTAGAAGTACGAAATTTTTGTCATTTTAGGAGAATTTTCAGTTTGTTAACACGATACAGCCTCCAGAGAGTGATCAATTTTATGATTGAATATTGTTCAAGGTGTCTCACAGATGTATCCTATTGATTTTCGGTTGACTAGAGCCAGTACAGCGGGTCCTATAAATCCAGATGAACTACATTTTTGGTTATTTTTGAATAAATTTCGGTTTGTTAGCACGATACATCCCCCGAAGTGTATACAAGTAACAATTTTATGATAGAATATTGTTCATGGCCACAGATGCGGAAAAGTTGGTTTTAATCTTTAAAACCGTTTATTTTTTATCGCAACCCTATTGGTATATAAGCCAGGCGAACTACCTCCAAAAGTGATCGATTTAGAATTTTGTTTTAGATTTAAAATATTCTTTATTACAGCTTTTAGTTCCCTAGTTACAACAAGCTAAAGATAATACAATAGTGTCGAGTGCCGATGGACTGGCAATCTTTAGCGATGTTGTGTGTCGCTTCTTGCCTTCATGGCTCCTTGCTCCAGAAGCATTATCCCATATGTAATGGTTTACGAATAACTTTGTCCCTAACATAAGTTTGACTCCTCGCATCTTTCGGCTGGGTATTCCCTGAAAACCGGTTGAAAAACAGGGTTTCAAGATTGAAACGGGGAATTTAGATTTCGAGAAGGCAACATGGCTGACGTTGATTTTGGTTTTTAATAGTTTGTTAGGAATATAGTTTTTGTGCATAAGGGGTGTTACGGCACAGTTATATGACTGCACCGATAATCTCCCCTATGAGGAAAAAGAGTTTGGAGTTTTAAACAACCAAGTTATGTGATTAACGATCCATGCAGAAGCCTACACCCACTATCGCGGATGCCTTCTGCGCGATTTGCGTCTATGAGTTTTCTACGAAGATCAGACAGTAGTTATAAAAGTATTAGAGAGATATTGCTTGGTAAAAAATGCTTTGCGGTAATTACGTTTGCGGTATTTTGACGTTTATTGAATGCGCGATTCACTTCTTTACATCTCTAACGCTAATAACGTTAACGCTTCGTGTAATTTACAGTTACGTACCGTAGAGTGTTATTGTAAATACCGCACATAATTGTCCTGCGCAGTTCTCAAAACAAAACGCATCGGTTTTCTAATGTTAGGTTTTTGTTTATCATCGCGTTTAGATTAGGGATGTGCGATATTGAAAAATAATCGATATTGACATCGATAGGCAAAAATCGATAACCGATTATCATCGAACTTTATTTATCGATGTTAAGCAACATCGATGTTTTTGTAAGAATGGATAAAAGTAAAAAGAAATTGAAATAACAATACTATAAAATGTTTATTTAAATATGCATAGACTAGGAAATAAAGAAATAAAAAATGAAAATAACAAATAAAAATAGAAAAACCATTTCTAGAAAACTACTATAAACCAGAAAGTAAAATAAAAAAGTTTGTGCCTAAACTTAATAAAAATAATACAATTTACAAGTCCCAAAATTTCTTATCAACAAACTGCATAAATAACAATTTTGAAAGTAATTGTCCTTTCAGTCTGTTTCTTTGCTGGGTTAATGTAATTCCTTCTTTGGAAAACAGTCTTTCCGATGGCGTGGAAGTTGCAATACAAGATAAATATTTCATCGCAACCGGTTTCATTTTGGGAAACGAGGAACCAATTCCATGGCTCCAAATTTCTAAAGGTTCCTGCTTCAAATCACTTAGGGGGCTTTTTAAATAAAAGCTAAATTCTGAAGGCATATCACCTACTTCACTTTGATGAGGTAACGTTTGTTTTTCTTCAACAATTTTATAATGTTCATTCCATAAATTAAATTCATCTTTGTCAGCTTTCGAATAAGTTTCTTTAGTTACGTCTATTTGCTCAGATTATCGGTCTCTTGGATTAACATTAAATCTTTTATAATTCTAATAGCTCTAGAACATGCCACAGCGTCTTGAAAGTGGATGTTTTTGAACCTGGGGTCCAATAAGGTTGATACAGCCAGAATGTTAATGGATTCTGCTGGAAGTAATCTTTTTTTTATTTCATTCATTATGTTTTCTTGGAGGTTTATTCCAACCGCTGTTTTCGGTTTTAAACTAGATATTTTTAATGATAACATCCTGGTTAACGGAATTACTTTACTGCTTGTTACATATTTTTGTCCACAAATTTCGCGAGTTGCCAATTCAATTGGACGCAATATTTCCGTAATTTATTTCAAGTCTTCTATGTCTTTGGCCGTTATCATTGCAGGAGCCGTAGCATCACAAATTAAAATTTTATTAATTGCGGCTCGTAGCTCCAAAAATCTTTCTATCATGTAGAAAGTTGAATTCCATCGAGTGGAAACTTCTTGAATTAGTTTAAGTGATGCTTCTTTTCGCAATTCGTCACTTGCGATCACGCTATGCTTAAACCAAGTAACAATTTTTTTAATTGCTGAAATTAATTGAGGTAGGTTTTGTGTCTTCTCAAGCGATTTTTGGGCAACTAAATTTAACATGTGAGCAAAACAGGGTATGTGACTTTTTTTACCAAATGCTAGATCAACGGCTTTTATCATATTAGCTCCTGCATCTGTTACTACCGCCAAGACTTTACTATTGTTAATTCCCCATTCTTCAGTAGTTTTTAATAACATCTGAGAAATGTACTCACCAGTATGATGTTCTGATAACTCGTACACTCCAAGAGTAGCAGATTCCAGCTTATCGTTATCAAAAAAATGTACAGTGACACCAAGAAAACTTCGAGTTTGCATAGTCTCAGTCCATACGTCTGTAGTAAGGGTACAACTATTCACTGTCTTCAATTTATTTTTAAAATAGTTTTGAGTTACCTCAAATGTATTTTCTAGCGTCTTCTTAAATCTAAACCTTGAAGGCACTTTGTATAAAGGCGCAGCAACTTTCATTAATTCAAGAAAGCCTTCATTTTCTATAATTTGAAAAGGTTGCGAATCTTTACAAATCATATAAAGAATTGCAGCAGATAATCGAACACCTTTGGCACCTGTTTCAGTATACTCGTGAATGTTTCTAAAAGTTGATGTCAATGTTGGTTGGAATGAGCTTTTAATTTTAGAGACATTTCTGGAAGTAGAGGCAGTAGCGCTAGTGCCGCTAATATCACTTTTCACACATTCAGATTCGATTTCTGAACCGATGTAACTTGAACTTGGCGCCGAAGTTGCGAAACTTGTAGAAGGCTGCGGCTGCATTTGCTTTTCTTCTGTTGTAGGACTTTCATTCCCAGCACGGAGCTTCTTAGATCCGGGTTCATCTGTTTCTGCATAATTTTGTCTTTTTTTAATAATATAGGATGCATCTTTTCAATGTGTAGCCTTAAATTTGTTGTGTTTCCGCAAGTTTTTAAAATTTTTGAGCAGGAACGACATCTTGCTTGAGAGTTATCAATCTTTTCAAAATATTCCCAATATTTACTTTTTGGTGGCATCTTATTAATTTATCTAAAAAAAGTATCGTATTACCGACCTATATCGTTTGGTATTCTATTTTTAAATTTTGTAAGAAATGATATTTTTGGCTATTTTTTGTTATTTAATTAATAAAAATAATTTTATTGATTTCTCTTACCGTTTAAAAATTGGTTAAATAAAAGCCTCAGCACTAAATCAAAAAAAACTTATTACTTATCAAAAACCTGGATATATCAATCACTCAAGATGACGACTGGCTTTTCATTACTTATATTTGAGATTTTTACTGTTTTCTGTTAATCCCAGAAATACCAAAAAAATCCCCGAATAAAAAATCAACCTATCGATTGTTCAATGAATTACATTTATGAATAAAAAAAAGTAATCTACTTTTAAACGGTGTCGTGCCCCATCTATTTATTAAAGCTGCAATCAAAATTTCTAAGTAGATCGAGATTAGTGTCTTTCTACCTTCTAAACCTCTTTTCTCTTGACGAAATCTTATCTTTATAATGAGTAGAAAAAGAAAATCATAAGGCTGGTAACAGTGGCAACTATCAATTCATATTAACGTGTTGTTTGTTGCCTACCTATCCTTCCATAAAATATTGCATTATCGATGTTCTATTAGTGATATTAGACTATCGATGTCTTCGATATTAGTAGTATTTGACATTGATGTTTTAACTTTAAATATCGATGATCATCGAATATCGATAATCATCGAACATCCCTAGTTTTGATGATGTTTAGTATGTGCTATGCAACTCTTTTTAAAAGTATGCAAAGTCCAATAACTCCTAAAAGTAGCAATAAAATATGTAAAGGAGATAAAGCAATGTGCATACTTACTTTTATATCTTATAATACTAACGCTAAACTATAACAGAACTACGAGTGAAAGTATAAATTGTTTCAAAGAGCCTCTGTCAGCTTAGAAATACCTTCCCTTTTAAACATAAAATTGTTTTTTACATTATCTTCTTTCATATTATCAAAATCAAATACAATCATAGGGCCTTGGATATATTCTATTTGGTTTTGCTCCACTCCTTTCATATTATGCAAAATCACATATTCAATAACATTTTCACTAGCTCCAGCTAAGAACTTCATCCATTCTTAACTACATTTCATTTTATCAAGTATGCAAATAGTAAGTTTATTTGGTTTTTGATTTTAACTTAAAAAAAATATAAGTACACAAAAAAGACAGGTTATGTTACTTCCTTCCTAACGCAGTGCTTACGTTATTAAATAACGGTGATGGCAATAGATCTTATTTCCAAATCAATTTTAGGTAGAGGGTTATTAAAATAGCGTAACATAAATACGGCATCATATGCGGTATTGCAATTGGCAATATCTCTCTATCAATATTATAACAACTGGGCCCGTATTCTGTATCGTCATAGAAAGAAAACTTCTTTCTATAAATTCTCTATACCACTTTACCTTATTCTGTAAGCTACTTCGGCATTGGTCGTGTGTCACGAACACTTCGTTTGGTAGAAAGTAATAGAAAGACCATTTTAGGTCTTGCTATGATGATATGAGTATCCCTGTCTCTTTTTAACACACAATCATTAGATTTATCTTTGTTGGCATGTTTACTTTTCTTCAAAGGAAAGGTGCATATCGGTTACGTTATGTTTATGGTGTTTTGTGGTTTATTTATACAAGTTTATGTTGGAAAAATAATTTTTGGAGTAATTATTATTAATATTATTGCAATTTAATGCGTAAACAAGTGCAAAGGGCACCTAAATAATACGTACCCACTATGCAAATAAATATTACAGTTATGTTAATTCAACATCACATTGTGATAATGTTCTTCCTTTTTTTCCTCTTGTTTTCATCACATGCACATCTATACAACCGCTTATGCCCAGCTTGTGGCTGTTAACTTTTGTGATGTTTCAACTTAACTTCTCAGCAATGTTAAAGCGCTGCCTTTTTACATTACTGTGATGTTACTAGAACTTCCTCAAGAGGAAGTCTTTATAACGAACTAAAAACAACATTTCTGTTACATTCTGAAATGCCTTTTAACTTCTCGACAATGTTAATGCTGTGTCTAAAAAATAACATCTTATCAATGATCTAAATGAGACATATCAAAAACAATACAGTGTATTATCTTAGATGTTGTATGGACATTACTTAAACCTCTAAATAACATACCTCAAACATTCTAGATGACATCCTATAGATGTTTCTGTGCAAATACAGGGTGAACAACTAAGAACGCCGGCTGTCGGCCATATTTCAAAAAATAATCATGGTACAACTTTGAAAATACCTTCAGGAAAATGACCCTGAAAAATAGCTGGAAAATATTTTTGAGTTCCTAAAATATATGCTATGGGGTGGAATGAACACTTAAAAACATAATACTGTGATTATCTCCAAAAAAGACATACCAAAGGTATCCTAGAAATACAATTTTTGATATATTGATGAGATTATGAAAAAATGTAGACAGGGACTTTTTGTCCTTATTCTTGAAATAAGGGATGGGGAAGGTTCAACCTAAAAAACAAATGTAACACTTTTTTGTTTTTAAATCGATATCAATGTTTTTGGCGTCATTTAAGAGTTTTTCTTTCCTCTTTAATAAGATATATGCTTAACAAAAATAACAAAATTGGGCAATTTTGTCAACGCTATGTGAAAAAGTCGACAATTTTCCCCTTTTCTCGGAAATTTCAAATGTAATGAGACATTTTTTAAATTCTGATGAAAAGGGATTTACGTTATCAGATATAAAAATTAAAAAAAATGCTTCAATTTACATTTGAAATTTCCGAGTGAATACAAAATTATCTAATTTTGTTATCCATCTTATTAAACAGAAAAACTCTTTTAAATGCAGCTAAAATCATTAATATCGGTTAAAAAACGAAAAAGTTATACATTTGTTCATAAGTTTGAACCTTCCCCACCAATTATTTGAAGAATAATGGCAAAAAAATCTCCTTAATTATATTTATTAATAAGCTCATCAAGATTTCAAAAATTGTGTTTTTAGGACACCTTTAATATGTTTTTTTGAAGTATTATGTTTTCGAGTGTTCATTCCACCCCTAGCGGATATTTTAGAGACTGCAAAATATTTTCCAGCAATTTTTCAGTATCACTTACCTGAAGGTAATTTTTTTGAAAGTTGTACCATGATTCTTTTCTGAGATGTAGCCTACGGTCGTTCTTAGTTGTTCACCCTGTACATTTAAAATAAAATAGCAAAAGAAGCAATAAAGGATTTAAAACGTTTATTCACTTTTAATGAACAGTACAGTAAATTTGAAAAAACAGGTACAAAATTAAAAAAAAATTATCTTGTCCAGGAATCCAACCTAAAAAAAATAAAATTGTGTAAGCATATTACATAACAAGTGTGGAAAGTGGAAACTATTGAACGCATTCAGTGAAAGCAAACAACAAAAAAGGGTATATTAATCTGTAGTTGCCATAATGCAACATACTTTGAAACTGAATTAATAAAGTTTAACGGATACACATACATTACAGCTAGTTTACAGAAAATTTATTAGGATAGTTTTTTAATGATATTAAAACTAATAAAAATTTTACACCATAAAGATTTTATGAAACATTACATTAAATCAACAGAAATCCAATCTGATTAAAGAAAATTCTATCGTTTACTTACGATTACTTTTTCTTACGTAAGAGTCGCTGTTTCGAGTGCCTCAACCATTCCATAACGTACACTTCAAAATAATTATCTGTGAAACATTTAAAGGTGTTCTGAACAGCAGGTAATAAAACAATTACTTTAGATCAAATTGTGCCCATGGAGACCTTTGATCGATCATCATAAACTACATCAAACTTGATTATCAGCCAATTGACTGGGACCCATTTTCCACAAGGTACATGCGGTGCTCTTCAAAGGAATAACAACATATTTTATTTCGAGAAGTAACTTTTCATGATTTACCTTCTATTACATGCCTCACTCCATTTGCAGGTAAATTCAGATGTGCCATGAAAATTCATACTTCTTTCCTGTATAAAACAATATACTATTCTCATCTTGTTATTTTCATCCTGGAACATATTGTATATTAACATCGTGGAATTGTAACTTAATGAAAACTAAGCATTATTAATACACTTTATACAAAAAATCTACTTATGAAGAAGAGATATGAACACATTATCAAGTTAAATGAGTTTATAATTAATTGTATCCAATTGAGTATCCAATAGATGTGTTTCTACAATAATAAATAATTTAATTCTGTTTGTTGACTGGAGCATTCAGTGTATTTTCAAATGGAAATGAGCTTTTCAACAGAAATTTCTGTTTTTAAAGTCTTAAACAGTCTCTAATTGTTTACAAGAATTGTTAGTATTAATGTTAAAATTTTCTAAACCTGCAATACTATATTGATGGCTATGACTGCTACTACAAAAACTAGAACTAGAGATACTCGATTCAATATTTTTTGAACTGTTTAATATAATATCTGTATCAGACTATCTGAAATAGTTATTCCCCTTTCTTTACATAATTACCAACTATTTGTTTTTTATTTTATTCACGTAAGTAGCTTCTGAAACATCTTGAACATTGAAAATATTTTCTTCTAGATTCAACTCTCTGCCAACATATGAGCATGTTTTATTATTAATACTAATATCTACCCTATTGCAATATTAAGTTTTTTGTATGGTATAATGCATATCTATGATTTAACATAATTTGAATCGTTTTTAAAATATACTTACTACCTAAAATATTTTAAAAATTGAAAAAACCGTTATTTTGTAAACTCTATTATATAATGTTAGTGTACAATTCCGCCACTTGGAATTTCAATGTACAATAGCCGATTAATGTCTTGAATGAGTATTAAGTTTTAATAATTATAATTTTGGAATAGGTACTTACCGATAACAGCTGTTGTTCGTCCATTATAACAAGAATTATAACTAATCATAGAAACTGAAGCTAAGTAGGAACTAACGAAAACGAAGACCACTTTATTCAAGTACTTGCAACAAATGTGCTTCCTGTAAATAAAATATAACACAAAACTGAAAACCATCCGCCATTTCATGCTTGTCATTTGTTTCCACAGATAATATATGTTCGTTCATCAGTTCTTCTTCTGTTTTCTCCTTTTTTATGTTACCGTGATGTTTAATATGAGACAATACTGAGAGTTGTATGAACTAACATCGTAAAGAAGTAATCACACGAACTTACTAAAAATTATTTCGAAAGATGTGAAACTGCAACATGTGATCGTCTTAGAAACATGTTAATATGTAATATTACAGTAACGTTCTGTATGTGATATTAGTGAGAAGTATACAAATTAACATCGTATGAATGGTTCCTATAGGAAGTAGCTAAAAAGAAGTTCATAGGATGTGTATGTAACTGCGAATTCAAGTATTATTGTGTACATCAAAAATATGTTTTATTTACATGACATGGATGTTAATAGAGTTAGTAATAAAATTAAGACATCTAGGAGATATCTTATTAACGTTTTAAATAAACATCACGAAAAGTCTCTAAAAATAACATCACAAAAAAGACTTGTTATGTTTCTTGTTTAGTGGGCATTTATGGCCATTTACGGTGTTACCTGTAAATGTGAAATATTTCTGTGTTGAACGTTGTGTTAAATTAATTACTAAACTTCTTAATTTTTGTCATTAATCCAATTCTTAAAAAGTTCAATATATTTAACATTGGTGATTTTAAGGATTAATAAATTCTTCTCTCTAAACCTAATTGGTTTGTCGTCCTTCATATTCTACTTGTAGCAAATGAATTGGGTCCATACTTTATAATGTACTCGCAATAAATATTAAAAAAACGAAAACTAAGAACATATAATATGCCATAGTTTATAATATTTACACCACACACTATAATAACAGTTATAATAATTATAATAATAATTGACTACCCAATGAAATATGAAATAATTCTCGTAACTATTATCCTCCTGAGAAATAAACAATCCAATGCTGCTATTGTTGCGGACGTAATCAATATATACCCCAAATTCCCCTAAAAACAGGTCAATGTTTTTACATCCAATAATTATTAGTTCTCTATAGCCGAGCATTGCCGAATAGATATAGAAAGAATGGTACAGAATGTTCACGAAATAGAAAGAAATTTCCTCTCTATACTCATAGAAAGAAATTTCTTTCTCCAAGACGATACAGAATACGCGCCCCGGTAAGCATCAATGCCATAACTCCCCTAAACTCGCCTGATCCTTTTTTTGTTCGATTCTCCGCTACCTGCTTCAGCATACCGATCCTTCGGAGGGTTCAATTGGGGTGTTGTTCCCGGTGTCTTCATTGTATTCATATTGGCGCGAAATATTTTTTTAGAATTTCCTTTACACTTGGGATCCTCAACTGTGAGTAAGGGTAGATGTTTAATTTTAGAATATTTTATTATACAAAAGTTACATTATACCAAAGTACAATTTTTAAATGTGCATTGCACGAATGACATGTTCCTTGAACTATTCAGTAAAACAGTCAAATTTTCTTATTTTGAAATTATATTTTTTCCGTCATGGACACAACTGCCGTTAATCTACCTGGTCGCAAATCGGGTGTTATTTCAGCACTGCTACACTTTCTACACATTTTATTAGCTATTTCTGTCTTGTGTGATACCGATTCATCAACATACCCTTCAGCGACAGTCGATGACTTCCAACCGCCATGTTTCTTTAGTGCGATCAAGCATCGGTTTTACTGATAACGGTATTTAAATAAATTCCAAATAGTAATTAAAAAGTGTTATAAAAATGTTACCTTCGAGGAATATTAATAATAATAATGGATTCATAAACAATAAGTTCCAAATACTGGCAAATTCCCGTAACACAATCACCGTATGTGCCATTAGTACATCCGTCACAAATGCCATTGTTTATGATAGATGCCACACCTATCTCAAGGAGTACTTCCATTTAACTCAGCACAAGTACATCAACAATAAACCCGATCAGTCAGCAATCCACAAATTGTGAGGATGATATCAATCAGTGATTATGAAGTAGAAGCTCAGGAGACTAACAAAGACGAGTTATGAGGAGCATAAATGTTCGTTTCCTTTAGGGCGACTGTCGCACGGCGTCTGACGCCTAGTACTGCTCATGCAGTGCTGCCAGACGTGACGTAAGAAATTATCGAGCAGCGTTGCCAAAATTATCGAATTTTTCAGAAAATTATGTTACACACAGAATAATTTAAAACCTAAAAGCAGGGGTCACTAAGGGCTTTAATAAGGAAATATTATGCACGGATTTTTTTTAAATTTATTTTATTAATAATAAAATATTTTTGGTAAAATATAAAAACTTAAAAACATAAATTATGTAATAAAATATATAAAAAAAGAAACAAAAACATACATTCTACTCTACTAAACATTAACTCAACGTAATATCTGGAAAAAAATATTAAAAATAAAAAAATAACTTATTCAAAACAAACTTGGACATCGTCTTCATCGTCCTTTTAATAAATATTATTTGAAGACATTGCCTTTATCATCTGACAAATAACTTCAAAGTTAGAGCATTTGCCGTTACATCGTTGCGATGATAAAAGCAATGCATTTACTGTTTCTGTACAAATACTATTTCGAATATTAGTTTTTATTAAATTTATTTTGGAAAAGACTCGCTCACAGTTGTAGTAAAATTATGTTACAATTATCGATTATGGTACAAGTGAAATTTCAACTTTAGTTTGAGATAAAATTATGTTACAATTCGATAATTATGTTACATCTGGCAGCACTGGCTCATGTGACTATTTATTTATCGCGTTTCTATTCGAGCGTCAAACGCTGGCGGCTGCAGACGCCGCGGCCCTACCTCAAAGCAGTCAATCGTAATCCGCCGGTTGTGAAAGTCGTGTCTGTACGATGTTTTATTTACTGCAGATGAAGATGAAACAGTAGTGGAATGGATTGAAAAATACCCCTGCATTTACGATTTAGAACTGTCAACCTATACGGACCAGAGAATAAAAGCTAATTATCCTTCAGGGAGGGATAGGATGTAGATAATCTATTGGATGACTGTGGTTAAATTTTCCTTCATCAATTCGAGTATATAATTGAACTGATCAATATTTAATCTGAAAAATTGCCTTAACTTCTCTTCATCAATAAATGTCTCTTTATTAAAGTTTGAAAAAATCCTTCGACAGTTCTGGTTTTAAATAATGGATGAACATGTTCATTTTCTTTACAAATGCTTGTCAGTAATATTTAATTGTCCTCAATTTCTTCCACTATACTCGATAGTCGAAATTCTGTAAAGTGACTCATCGCTCTTACTGTCCATAAAATCAGTTGCAGAAGCGAACTTCATGAGCGCATCATTTTTGAAGGGTTCTTAATAGTCCTAAATAAAAAATAAATAGAAAATGTTCTTGTACGCTCTGGCGTTTAAATTTGAGAGAACAGAAATACGAAATTATTATGGTAGGTATCATTATGTATATACAGGGTGTTACCAAGAATAATACACATTTTTAAGGATGAGCTATAATAAGATGTATATAAAAAAGTCGATAGTCGAAATTCTGTAAAGTGACGTCATCGGTTATCTACCGATTTAAAGTGAACTCCATGAGCGTATCATAGTTTAAGGGTGCGAATACTGAAATATCTGGAATTTCAATTTTTAACATTTGAAATAATAACTTATCACAAGTTGTTCATAAGTAAGTTAAAACAAAATAAAAAAATGTTTAAAAGTCAATTCCAACTTACTACTACTAAAACTAAAAAAAAGTTGTTTGTCAAGACCAAAATAAATTACCAATAAGTATAGGTATGTTGCGAGGTCACTTGTAAAATGTCTGACTAACTGGAAGCGGTATCACTCCCTGACGACTCCTCAGAATCATCGCTTTCTCCTCCTATATCGATAATGAGTGGTTCCGTCATTACTTCTACACGTATGTCTAAATCCCAAAACTTTATTTCTTCTTTTAATACGTGTTGAATACATTTACGCCAACTCTCAGCAGTAACGGTATGCAGCGCCTCGTCAAACAGTTTCTCAACGTCAGCCATTTTGAATGTACTGTTTTTTCTCGCAACATAATTTTTCACTTGGGCCCAAACCAGCTCGATGGGGTTTAACTCACAGTGGTAGGGAGGAAGTCTAACAACTGAGACGTTGAAATCTTTCGCCATTTCATCGACAACGTACTTAATATAACTGCTTTTATGTTTCCGTACGAGAGATAATAATTCAACTTTTAGCATTGCCTCGTTGTGCGGAATGCTTTTACTCTCTAACCAATCAATTATAACCCTCTTGCGGCTAGCTGAAGTAGGTATTTGCTCCAGTCGACGAGAGTGGTATGAAGCATTATCCATAACTATCACTGAACCAGGAGTTACCTTTGTTAAAATTGATCTAAACCATGTTTCAAACCGGTTACCATCCATCTCTTCATGGTAATCGACAGTTTTTTTGGACTGAAAACTTAGTAATCCACCTTCTACAAATCCTTCCTCGCTGCCAATGTCAGTGATAATCAGTCGACGTCCTTTCCCAGAGGGAGCTTTTAAACCGGAAGAGAAACCCTCCATAAAGGCTTGTCGATTGCTTCGTATATTCATGTCTTGCCACACTTTTGACACAGTTTCGTCAAGATAATATATGTGCCGTCCTTCGTTACGAAACTGTCGTATCTGTTTTAAATAATTTCTCCTCCATTCCACAATGTCATTTCGTTCAATTAAGGCACTGTTTCTACTTCTTGTTTGGTAACGAAAATTCATTAATTTTTAAATTCGTCTCAAAACTTTATCACTGATGTTTGGTAAAGTATCATCAGCTTCTATTACCTTGCTCAATTTAGCTACCGAGGGGATTTCATTCCTAAAATAAAAAGAATGTATTTCCCTACGTATAGCATTCCGTGTTTGGTCGTCCAAAACAATTTTCTTTCTTCCCCTACTTTCCGGTTTACAGTTTTCACCTCGTTCTCTTGTCAAAGATCCGTCCCGCGATTTCTTTAGAATATTGTATATAGTACTCTCAGAAACTTTAGTTAAATAACTGCACTTAATCACAGCGTCACTAACACCCAACTGTTTGTCCATGGCACGCAGTCCTTCGTACACATTTAATATGAGGACTTTTTCTTCCCGAATTAAATTGTTACGACGCCGTTTTTTATCGCCAACACCGCTACACTCCGCCATTATTGTCACTAAATATACCGATATAAATATTACAATAAATACCAATAATAACCGATTTATCACACAAAACCACAACACAAATACTGATGTTACGCTCATGAAGAGAATAAACACCTCACATAACTGTTTACTATCACTGTCTCATTCGCGTAGCTCGATCTATCTATCTCGTTCTCAAAGCCGGAACATTGAAGCGACTCTCCAACATTGTCAAATCGGCGAGTTTTTCACAACAAACTTTGCGTTCAAGAAATATACATAAACACTTTATTTCACATTTCAAGTAAACTAATTATTATTAGTCTGCTTGAAATTTGAAATAAATATATTAAATTGGTATTGACTTAATTACATTGCATCTTTTGTACCTGAAATATTGACACAATGGATTTGAAGTGTATTTATAAAATACAGCATTTCTCTCTAGAATACATATGGCAACTGCGCTTTAACCAAAGTGTTGATTAGATAGCTCTGACTCACTTTACACAATTTCGACTATCGAGTATAGCAAATCCAATATTTTTTTTCTTCGCTATTAGCACTTCATAGGAAATGGGTCAGCCGTTTGCGTCAGCCGCCCTATAGGAAAAAAGGTGTAGTGACAAAACTGGAAATAATCAAATTAAACTAAGTAACAAATATTGTTCTCTCTCAAAGGATAATGAAGAAGACGTGGTACAAGACACCATTACTGATGGATATATAAAAGTTCCAAAACCTCCGCCAATATTTGTTTACGGCGACACTAACTTTATAAGTATGACAGAAAAAATACAAGATATACTAGAGGATGAAGAATATATAACCAAGTCTATGGCAGATGATCTAATTAAATTAACACATATACGCCAGAATCATATAGAAAGCTGGCTATATTTACGAAAAAAAAATATTGTTCACTATACCTATCAACCAAAAGAAAAGCCTACAGAGTCGTCAAGGATCTTCACCACCCAGTGGAAACCAATTATAATGAAGAGGAACTAGAATCATAAGGACTTTACAGCTAGGAACATCGCCAAGGCTCAACATGGACGAACTAATGAGCCACTAAATATGTTTTTTGTAGGTTAAAGCTCTGCTAAACTTGACAGTGAGACATTTCAGAACTAGAGTAAACGGAGAAACCTCTGAGCTACAACTCATCAAATCTGGAGTCCCACAAGGTAGCGTTCTAGGACCCATCCTCCATTTAGTCTATACATCTGATCTTCCAAACACTGTCTACACTATAGTAGGGACATATTATGCAGACGATACGGCTATCTATGAAGACCCTGTCACAGCAAGCTCAAATCTACGAGAACATTCCTTCCAGATCGAAAGCTGGCTTCAAAAATGGAAGAATAGAGGCAGCACTTCTGTCGAAAGTAGAGCGCCCTGGTGTTAAATAAGAAACACATACTGATGTAAATAGTGTAATAAATAACCTAAAAAATGGACGAGATGATGAGTTTTTGAGAAATTTCATACCTAAACTACAAACAATTTATTTTACTCAACCAAAGTTATTTTCTATTTTACTCAACAGACCTATAGATTAATTATTTAACTGCAATATTAATGGTTATTAGTTATTACAATTAAATAAATTAGACTGATCTTCGTCACCACTTTGTCATACTTTTATGAACAGTAAATATTTTCATCGCTAATATAATAATCAAACTGAATTTTTACTTTATAAACCATTAACAAAAGCATTCATTTGTGTTATTGATAATTTAAAATTTTTCTAAACATTTTTTCGATGCAAAAGTTAACAGTAATGTTTAAAGAATTCGTAAACATTTTCATATGTTTACTAACTTTGTTATCGATTTTTTTTTGTTTATTTGTATAGCTTTTAGATTATAGTTTTATTATTGCAATGTTTATCAAGCTGCATACCACAAATACATTTTAATCAATGTGAGTACTCGTAAGTTAAGATACTGGAACATTTGAAAAACCTTTTAAATATTTGATTCACTCTTTCAAGGTGTATTCTCACCGAAGCTATGTTATATGTTTCTTCTACCTCCTCTTGTGTAAATACAGCAAACAGCAAGATACTTTCGATGAAGACATCACAAACATATCGTTCATCCGGAAGAAGAGAGTTACATCTCAAAAATCATGAATCTTCATGGGAACGATTTTAAGCTTTGCAATTTTTTCAAATCAATCCCAGTGCAAATTAAAATAATAAACAGCTACAATTTTTTTGCTTCGTTTCAAGTTTTGTTGGGTGAGAAATAGCATTACAAATTTTTTTGGAATAATAGTTTAGAAGAATTTGAAAGATGTAACTTTTTTCTCGCAAATAAATTAATTTTCATAAAAAAAAAGATTGTTATAAACCTAAATTTCGGTCAATTATTTTAAATAAAAAAACTCCGTGCAGTGTAGCCAACAATTTTATTCTACTTTGAACGATGAACACTTACAATAATCATAACAAATTAACTTCATACAAAAAAACTAACAAAACTTAAAACTGGCGGAATAAACTTCTTGGGTTTAATAAAAATAAACTACAGATTTTTATAAAAGTCCAAATAGTGCATTGGTACACAACGCTTCTTTTGTATTAAAGATAGTAGGCCATTCTTCTTAGCATCGCTAATGCCAGGTTTTTTGTTGTATGCGTCTTTTAATACAACTTTTCCCAGATCCACATTTCTTCTCGAATTTGTGATTGGTGCCTCAGAATAATCACTTTGTTCAAACGAAGTTTTATAAAACATGACGTTTGGGTGATCCTTGTCCAGTTTCAAAGCCCTAATCTCGGTCAACTTCACGTTTTTGGGAATATTGATAAATAGGTCTGCAGCTAAAGCTTTCAGGTGAACAAAATCGTTATGACACAATTCGTTCACTTTATACGGTTTTCCGTTTTTTTGCAGCCCTGATTATACAGGCATATTGATCTGGTGCGTATATGGGACTCGATCTCTTGAATTTTTTCACTTGTTTTTCAATCATGGCGTGCATGCTATCACCTTCGCTTTGGCCATGTCCTGTGACGAAAAAATTATGGGTGATCGATGTTATACCCAAAGACAATGCGCTTGTCACTCTCTACAACGTTGCTACTTTCACAAACACTCTGTTTCTTCAAAATCGTACTTATTACTCTATGGTTTATATCTAAGGTAGCCATGAAGAAATATTTGCACAAGCGAACTCGTTTCTGCTGAATCAAGAAACAGTATGCATTATTGGGATTTCTTGGTTCTTCTCTGTTGGACTTTGGATTAACAGTTTGTATATTTGAAGATATAAATTCTCTTTGTTTCTCAACATCTTTCAAATTCCAATATTCATTGAGTACTTTGGTTCGCTCATCCAAAGTAATTTTTTCTGAGCATTTCAGTTTACATTTCATGCCACATGGAGGTTTTAGAGACTTTGCCGGACGAGTTGCCTTGGATATCGTTTTCGTGCCGTCTTCATTTTTTCTCACCCTTTTAGAGACGTAGCTTTCACCACTATTTCTCAATCTTTTAGCCACATTTTTCCTCCAGTTATCAACATTTCTCTTCCTTTTCTTAGCTGTTTTTTCGGTTTCACAAGGGTCTTTTATCTTTCTTTTTTTTGTCCTGGGAGGCGCGTCATCTTTCTCATTTTCAGAAGATGGATTACCTCGATTATCAGGCGGCGGTGCATTATAAGTTGGATCTTTGCAGCTGTCATCTGATCCAAATGGATCCTGTAAGGAATTTTTCGAAGAGTCACTTTTTGCGGATAAATCAGAATCTGAAGAGATGGAATCTGATGAAGAATTGGAATCTGATGATGAATCACTTGAAATTTCCTCCAAATTAGGTGCGATCGGGATTACTTTCTGTGTAAATTTCTGTTCTTTCTTCTTTTTTAACGCTTCGTTCGTATTGCTTCCGGTACCACTGGATAAGAGTATATTTATCGCATGGAGATCACCTTTTAGCGGGATGTTATTATTTTCCTCCGAGGCCTCGCCGGAAACGTTTTCTGCACCATTGCAAGAAAGTACATCATTCCATGTACATGTCTCATTTTTTAACAGGCTATCACTCTTTTTTTGGGTTTCTTTCAACACCTCGGATTTCACAATGTCTATCAACTCAAGAACTGCCGTCTGCTCATTTTTGTTTGGCTCAATGCTTTGTTCATGATTAGCATTCATAATATTATTAGCATGCTGATGATAGCCGAGTGATGGATGTTTAATCATGTCCAGCATACGCTGTGTTCGCGTAAGTTTGAGTTCATTAATATTACTGAAAAAAGAAGATTGAGAATAGGCCCTTATTTTCAGAATGTAGCAAAAAACAGTTGATATTAAACTTAGATGAATGCTACATTTGAAAATAAAACATAGTTTTGACGTAATTTTTAAGTTATAGTGTTATAACTAGAGATATAACACTTTTGAAGCAAAATCAGCAATGGTTTTTCTGTTACATTCTCATTTGTAACTCTTTTCGACAACTAAATCATTAAAAAAACTTACCGATGATGGTCACTATACCGTTACATCACAAAATATCACTGTTTCGTCCCAAGGCAAGAAGTCGAATTTTATTATATCTTGAAATGTAACTCTCTTTGACCTAACAAGCGAGGTTTTCTTCGTCAAAGCTGGAGACAAACTAAAATGTACCTCTCTTTCCGATCATGCGCGCAAAAATTCTGTCGATATTAGACAGTTACATCCTGCCATC
Source organism: Galeruca laticollis (assembly GCA_963921935.1). NCBI lineage: Eukaryota > Metazoa > Arthropoda > Insecta > Coleoptera > Chrysomelidae > Galeruca > Galeruca laticollis. The sequence goes on from OY998176.1 coordinate 39,666,508, forward strand.
TATCGGTTCCCAGGTGAAACTCACATATAATTGTTTTCTCCCCTGAAGAACACACAATTTTAGATTGTTACCATCACAATTGCGGAAATGTCATGATTTTTGAGATGTAACTCTCTTCTTTCGGATGAACGATATAATTATAGTTATAACAATATAATTAAAAATGGTGATAATTCAAAACTGATACTACTTTTTTGTGTTTTTAACCGGCAGATGGCATAATCGTCATCTTTCTCAGTCCCTATAGCGCCTATATGGACCTATGGCATCGAAATGTGGGGATGTGTCAGTAAGTCCAGCATTGCTATCATCCAAAGAGCCCAGTCAAAAATTCTCATAGCGATGACTGATGCTCTGTGGTACGTCACAAACCAGAACTTCATGTGTCGACCATTCAGGAAACAATTCAAGAAAGAAGTCATAAACATACAAAGTTAGAATACCATAACAACTCCTTCTCCAACCATTTGTACAGGAAAACATCACTAGAAGACTGGAATGAAAATGGCCAATAAACCCTCAAGTGAAGTGAAGTAAAACCTCATTCGCATAAAAAAGGAACTATCAAATAGTTCCTAAGCCAACACAATAGCTTATAGGATGTAATTTCTGATTGCTGTTTTTCAATAATAATAATAAAAAAAAAGTCTCCCTCAGATTCAACTAAAAGTGTAGCAGACGATCTTCGAAATGAATGAGTAAATGATTTTTATCCACAATTTGATACATTTTCCATTGCCACATGAATAAAACAGGCGGCTGGACGAAGGTACATTCGGTAAAATTTAATATATTCTGCAGTAACTATAAATAATCTGCTTACATCATTCTTTATTTCACAGTTTATAACGTTACCAAATTTTCAATGTCATCTAATATCACCTGGGAGAGTTTTAGCTCATAGGGGTATTGAAATGCACGGACATATTCCAACATTATTAAACTTCAAAGACCAATCAGTCGGTTTATCAATTGGTCCTTGTATAAAGTGAATCTAACAAACGTCTGAAAAATGTTGCATTGAACAAAAATGGGGAATTTTATAAAATTGCTTGGCGTCATGAACCTACGAAATTGATTTAGGAAATTTAGTATATTAGTTTATTATTTTCAAATATTTCTCTAGATTCTCTTTCACTTAATTATTCACACGAGCTTTTACTGATTTAGAAGCGTTTTCGTTCATAATCTGTGTTTTTCGTTGAGTCAGTTATTTTCTTAATATTTTTCATGTGAAATGCTTAGATACCATTTTTTTGTCCAGTTCTGTTTTGTACAATTTTCGTCTATGTACAGAATCGTATTTATTGACCCATATATATTTCCTTACTCTGGTCCATAATAAATCTGATTTTTTACATATGTCTAGATTTTCTCAAATCTCCTAATTTTCATTTTATTCTTTCTATTCTCATTTAATTTCATACTAATGTTCGCTATTTGATACTCCCCAATTCCCCAATTTGTATATTCTGCATGACAGCTTGTCTTGCGCCATTTTCAATCAATTGTTCCATAATTTTCGTTATTGTGGCTTAACTGGTTTTTACAAATTCCGTCGAAAGTTCTCTCTACTCTTTTTCAGAATCGCCATTTTCAATACTTCCAGTTGGAAAAGCTATGTTTCGTCTATAAACGAAAATACAAAACCCAGTCAAGATTGGAAAAATATTAGATATATTCCAGATGATTCTGTAATAAATAATGACCATGAAATAGCGAAGGTTATTGCTGAAAATTTCGTAGCATATGGGAAACTTTTTCATTATACTTTCGAAAAAAAGTTATTCTTTCTTAAAAGTTCTGCAGGTTCCAAAACTCAAAATGCAACCATCACATATCAAAATTTAGCGATCGTATACGAGATTTATGAAATGTGATTTTTGCGAGTAAAGTACCTTTATTTTTGACAGTATCGAAAATTATTATAAAGAAAAAATGTTTCGAATTAAAAATATCTTTCAAATATTCAACATTGCTTATTTATATTAAAAAATAGTACATTATGTTACTAGGAGTAGAAGGCTATCATTATTGTTGAGCCCAGATTTTTGCACTGCCGAGGCGTTAGCCGAGGCTGTGCAAACTGGGCGAAACATATAATGGGTCTTCTGCTCCGAGTGACATATACTATTTTTTCTTCAAGTGTAAAGATAATGCAATTCATAAGTAGAAAAAAATTGAATACATTGTTTATATCTCAACTATTAATTAATACAAATATGAAAAAAACAGTTATGGCTTGCATAAGTATTACCTATTTATTAAGTGTAATATTGAAGGTGCAGTTTTGTATACTGCAGTTATTTAAATTTAGGCCACTGCCACTGGTTTCGGTTTCGACATTCACAATCTTGTCATTGGTGTACATGTTATGATTAGTAAGATGTTTGTCTATACTTATTATGTTAGAAATATTGTCATTTGAAAAGTGTCCTGAATGTGAATCTCTCTTGATTCCAGAACTCGTACTTGGTTGTTCTTCCCAATGAAGTATTTTTTGTGCAGTTTGTTTCTTGCTGGAAACAGAATCTTCTAAATATCCTTCAGCAACACTCGTGGATTTCAATCCACCATGTCGTTTTAAAGCGGTAATGTCCCCTCCGTTGTCAACTAAAATAGTTGCTGAAGTCCTACGAAGGCAATGTCCCGTATATTCACGAGGATTTGTTAATTTCTAAAACATAGCAACGTCTTTTGGAACGTTTGAAATTTTATGTATAACCATTACCACACGGTGAGATTTACCGTTTTGATATTTAATAAAAAATCGCTGCAGATCCATATCATCCGGATGAAGTGCCGTATACTGTCTGACCAAGCTCAAATAAAAATCGCCAAGTATAGTAAATGACCGTTGTTTTTTGAGTTTGTGATATTTACTAAAATTAAATTTCCTGTATCTTGGATTTCGCTGTACTTCAAATAAACGAGTTCATCGCATCTACAGGCTGCTGTGACTCCAAATATTAATATAACCTAAAAACAAATGTTGAAATAAGTAAAACAAAATCCGCCGGCGTTGAGATTCGAACCGCAGACCTCCGAGGGGGAACACAAAGCCTATACCAATGAGCTATCGAGGTACATACGCATTAAGTTCGAAGTACGTTAATTGTTGTCAATTTGAATATTAATCTTCTAAAGGATATTATTGCCAACGATTTAATAAGTGTAATAATATTAAAAAAAATAAGAAAGTACGTACTTTTGTTGCTAAATAAACATTATTCGCTGCATCCTGAAGAAATTTATCAAATCGGTCTTTTGTTAATACTTTTGATTTTTTCGGGGTATAATATTCTCCTTGTCGCTTTAAAAATGCAGCTAATTTGGTATAATTTTCCATTTTTACATTATGTTTGATGTCTAATTGAGCTTTAATCATTGAATATTGTGCCCATAGTGTCGAACTTTTAAATATTCTTGACAAATACGTAAAATTCGCAAGCATAACATTTTCTGTGTATCTTCGTACACTATTTTCTGTGTATCTTCGTACACTATTTTCTTTGCACCATTTTATAAATTTTTCATAAGCAAAATCATATACTTTTCGTGACTTCGTCGGAATTAGTGTTTCAATAGTGGAATTAGCTATTTCGACTAATTCCGGAGGTGTACATTGAAATTCTTCTTCTTGAGACATTTTTACAATACACTTTTCAAAACTGTCAAACATCAAATTAAATAAAAATTAAATGACAATTACTGCCTACTTGGTTACAACGCCCATAAAGATGTTGCTATTGTTTCTCATTATTTTGTTACTAGTACCACCGTACATAAACATATGTTTATGTACGGTGGTTGGAACATACTTCTAATCATTGAATAATTTCATGGCTTTTGTTGTGCCAGTTCCGAAAAAAATAAGTCAATAACACCGTCTCCGAGAAAGAACTGTGTTTTGTTCACGGAACTGTTCCCTTTCCGGATAAACAAAAAAATAACGACTTAAATAGACTGTATACTTTAATTACAATTGATAATCGTGATAGAATAGACACTTTTTATGAACAATTATTTATATTTAAAAGCATCGTTCTCGGATCGGTATTTTAAATTGAACTGCACCTGCTCCGCTAGTCTGTTTACATAAAACTCACGCACGACTTCCAAAAAATGTAAATAAGATTGTAACTGCTGTTTATTATCAGGTTTTGTTGCATGGACGGACTGCTTCAACTTTCATATTATATGGTTCAATGCCTTTTTCTGATAGTCCATGCCCCAAAAAGATTACCTTACTTTAGTCTACATTCACTCTGATATTAAATTTTTTAAATCCATCTAAAATTATTTTCAGTTTATTGTGCATTTCCGCTTCTGACTTTGCCGAGAATAGACAGTCATCTAAGTAGCAATGTAGGCCAGGTATATCTTTTAAAATTTGGTCAATTACTGACTGGTAAATGTGAGGTGCGGATTTTACCCCAAAAGCCAAACTTTTGTACCTACATAGACCAATAGGTGTATTTACTTTCAAAAAACGTCTTAACGTCCCACATCTTGAACTGAAAACAAGCATTTTTTAAACCTATGACAGAAAACAACGTATGTTCTGAAACTAATACAATGTTGATGAATAAAACAATATGGAACTATGTAAGAATGTATATGTTACCGTGAAAGACCGAAAGTAGTGAATGTCAACATTCGTCGGTGGATGTCGACAAATGTCAAATGCCTTGGTGAAAGTCCGAACATTTCTTAATTCTATTATACATTCGGACTTTCACCGGTATATGTCGACAAACACAAATGAGGTCCGGTGAATCTCGGACACTGCAGGTCGCGACAAGTTTTTAGACGGTTCCAGCCCCTTGTTTCAGTTAGCTTTATCTTCGTCAATCTAACGCAACGTTTGACAGCGCTCCCTAACCTAATTTAATTTTCTTATTAGAAATTATAATTTGTATTCAATGGCTACTACAGTGAATCGTGATAAGTTTTTTGAAAAGTTACATGCCTTAATTGGAAGTAAACGAGAAGACAATTGTTTTTATTTTTCAAAAGAAACGTATTTTAAAATCGTTTCTGAACTAATTTCTGCTAAAAGTAAGTGTAGTACACCTTTCGACTACAGACGCTTAAAACGTTTTGACATTTTAAAAGTTAGTGATGAAGAAAAGTTAATTGTGCCGTTAAAACCAGGAGAAACAAATATCCAGTATTATGTCACTAATGATGAGTTGTTTACAATACTTTCTGCAACACATAAGAACAGGCCATGGAGGAAGAACACGAATGCTTAAAGAATTGCAAGTTAGATACAAAAATATTACTTATGAAGTTGTAATGTTGTAATTAAATTTGTGTAAACAATGTCAAATGAAACATAGTGCGCCTAAACCAATGGTCAGTTCCGAATTGAACTCTAGATGTCAAGTCGACTTGATAGACTTGCAATCACACTGGGATGGCGATTACAAGTTTATAATGGTATATCAAGATCATTTAACCAAATTTGTCCAGTTACGACCTTTAAAAAGCAAGAGAGCGGAAGAAGTAGCATACCACCTTCTCCAAATTTTTTTAACATTTGGTGCTCCCGCTATATTGCATTCGGATAATGGCAGAGAGTTCAGTAATCGAGTCATATCTGAACTATGCGCTATGTGGAAAGATGTTAAAATAGTTGAAAGAGCCAATCAGCAGCAGTAATTATATTTTAGATAATTACTGGTAAAAATTCCATAAATATATTATCGAAATTGTTCAAGGCGAATTAATTCACGGAAAGCTGGAAATGGTTTTATTCTGGATGTAAAAAGGGTTTTTCACAGTTTGTACCAATTTTCAGCCTGTGCTATATACAGGGCGTCCCAAAAACATCGAAATTTTAGGATTTTTTTTTAGTTTTTTAGTAATTACTCTGAAGTTATTCATTTTAAGGAAACTTATTCTTTTATAAATTAAGGTACATAAAATTGTACGTCGAATAAGCAACACATATTTAAAATTAAGTAAAGTAGTATGGATAATATGCATGTTCAAAAAATAACCATATTAAAAATGAAATGCCATTATGATGTAAATATGTAATAAAAACGTAAAAAATTTAGTGAAAGTACAAAAAGTTTTGATGTAAGTTTTAATGTTTAATTCCCAACAAAATTTAAAATTATGTAAATAGAAGGTTAATTGAATTTGCTGCATTTAGAAGTAGAAGCTGACCGGAGCAATTGGTCCACTTTAAGGTCCTCGTCATTCAGGAGGTCTTATAATTCGTCATTATTATTGTGTAGCATCACTTCGTTGTCCTTAATTTCATCTGGTGTAATGGTGCAGGACATTCCTCTGCAATTATAGCATATTGGGGAGCGTTTCATTCCTTACTTCCTGCAACCACAAGCATTTCAACACCCCTTCGAACATTTGCAGGCAGTGTTATTAAGCAGGTCCTGCGGGTCTTGCTCGGCTGTCGATGTGACTGGGAACAGTCCATGCTTAGTAACCTTCCAAGCCTATTGAACCAGGTTCATAAAATGACCATTACACAAATGAATTTGTAGGAACGCCCTCATTGTGCGCAGCTTCTTCAGTTGGAGGAAGACTAACGAGGTTGAAATCGTTTTGCACTAAGGATTTGGTGAATAATTTAAAGTGATTTTCATTCAGGCAGGAAGACTGAAGATACGATCCGACATAAAAGGCCGTAATTACTTTTTCATCTGCAGTTGCGTCCCGGTTTTCGCATATCTCGACAGTTTTTTGTACCTCGCATCTTTGCCAAAGAGCTTTACAAACTTCATCTTCTGTCTGAAAATGGCAGATGTTGAATCAGATCCGCTGAAAGCTTGAAGCAACAGTGTATTTTCTTTAATTTTGTTGTTAACATTTTGAAGTGTGTTGGGGAATAGAAGACTGTCTCCGACTTCCCTATTCCAAGCTCCATCAAAAACAAAGAATCGCTATTAGGAGCTAACGCAGTAATAATTACCAGGAAATCTATGTCTTCTCCTACCACAATTACACATTCGGAGTTTGTAGTATTTTCTATAGCCCTTCTGACAATGGTCGTGTCGGCATCCTCTGTAGCTTATTCGACAGCGATGTTTTCATCTGCAAATTTCTGAATCAGCATTGAGATGATTCGATTTTTGATTTATCTTTTGACATTGTCAATAACATTGTTTCGTCAAATCAACGTTTGCTGCCATAAACTTGTTTCTTCTAAGGCGTTCTGCAGATTTTGTGCTTCTCTTTATAGGGTCGTCTGGATAGCCATCAAATACGATTATGATTGATCGTGTTCCAAAGTATTGTTTGAGATAATCCACGTATTTGTTAAGGATTGAAGAGAACCCTTCCCTCAACTCCCACGGTTACTAGTGGTACCTTAAACAACGATATGACTTACGCACAAGCAATTAATAATAACAATAAAACCTCACAATTTCAATTGGTTCTGTTTCATCCCCAAACCTAGCAGTTGCGCACAAACCTGGCAATTGCAAGATAATATTGTGCTGTAGAGTTCTGGTGTGAGAATAAAAAGGTTCAGAATACCACTTAAATCTATTTTTACCATAGTAATTTTTTTTGCTTTTTATTTCTGTATCATATTCACCTTCAGAATCATCACTTGAGTCTTTTTCCTCTAATTCACCTTCATTTTCTGCTTCGACAAATTATCCTTCAATTTCTAAATCACTTTCATGTTCACTAAATTACTTTCATGTTCACTAAATTCTAAAATGTCTGTATCGCTAAGAATGTCTGTATCGCTATAATCACTATCAATTTCTTCATACCATTGTGAACATGTTTCTTCATAATTTTTATCGTAAATATTGATAGGTTTTACCCTTTTTGATGGTCCGGGTTGGTTATCCATCACAAAAAACAAATACTATTAAAACACAAAAAGCTACAAAAACGCCGTCGTGCGGTTACTGTGACCCCCAACGACTTTCAAACTCACGTATCTGTACTACAAACACATCTATCGCCTTCTACGCCTGGAAATATACTGAAGACAATGTGGACATGTGGATTTAAGGCACAGATAACCCACAGATAGATGAGACACTGATTGTGGCGCCATCTAAAGAGCCTGTCGACTAAACAATTGAGTGATATTGAAAAGATTTCTGTAATTTTAGGTTTTGGCGGTATATTCAAATTTACTGTATTCTAATTATTTTATTTCAAAATAACCACTTATAGTCCATCATTTGTCATTTCATTCAATTTAACTCCATTAACTCAATAATGATTAGATGTTGAGTTAAATTAAATGAAATATCAAATGATGGACCATAAATGGTTAATTAAATTGGAAAAAATAAAACAGTAATCATATAAACAGTTCATTTATTTTGGTATAAAAATACACAACAAATAATTTCTTTCACAAAATACTTTTTTTCACAAACAGAATGACTATAATGTAAAAACAATGCAATAATTAAAAAATAATTTGAATAACATACATTCTAGATTGGAGTATAATTAGCTTTTTAAATGATTTTAAGTCAAGATAAATGTAGAAAATTATTTATGATAAGTTTATATTAATTTATTTATTTATTATTATACTCCAAAAACACACAGAGCTGGACAAACTACTGGAGTATAACTGCTACTTATTTAATCCACTATAGAGATTAACGCTATTTAAATTACTATGCATTGTTCTGTAGCATATTGTGCATATAATTAATTCGGTAATGCCAAGTTGCCTGTAATTTTACGCATTCTACGCATATCAACCCGTATTATTATATCCGTATGGAATTTAACAATATTCTTTAATGTATGCTATAATAAAAGATGAATATATTCACAGCATTCACTGTTTTATATCACGAGGTCAAATTATAAACTAACTGGTTGGTAGGTATAGCCTCTCTTATATATTAAGTGCCCTTTTTTCTAGATCTTTCTAGATTGCGGCTCACAAAACAATGGCCTCCCTGGAATCGTCTATATAAGACTAGTCACAAAAACAATGGGTAACCGTTGGATGTTGCTATTTGTTTAATTGTATTAATTTCTCTATCCAAATTATATGTGTTCGTAGGAACTGAAAATGCTGCTAATTTATGTGACATGGGGTGATAAGAATTTTATGGAATAGTCACATCAGTGTGTGTCGGTTTTCTGTAAATTGAATAGTCACGTTCATTATTAACTCTTTGAATATTTAAATCAAGAAAATTGAGTTATTTTCTTCAACTTCTAACGTAAATTTAATATTTGGGTGTAAATTATCAATATGGTTGAAAAATACATCTAATTGTCGTTCACTACATATAAAACAAGCTAATATATCATCTACATATCTATCCCAAAATACGATATTTTTTGAAATGTTATATTCAAAGATTTTTTTTTCAAAACTGTCCATAAAACTGTTTGCCAAAATTGGTGATATGGAGCTTCCCATTGGTACACCTTCATTTTGAATATTTACCCTATTGTCAAAAGTAAAATAGTTCTGATTAATACATTCATCAAATCAATTGAGTATATATGATATTATGAAATTGACTGTCTCGACCCTTACTTCGTGGAAAATGCACATATTAGTGTTTTTAAATGAAACTCAAGGTATCTAGTTAATTCCACAATATAATACAAGTTATTGAAAATTGTCAATTTTTTATAATTTTCATATAACTTGTATTATATTGTGGAATTAACTAGAGACCTTGAGTTTCATTTAAAAACACATATATGATATTGTTCCTGGATTAATATTTTTATCTTCTACAATCTAAATAATTAAATCTAGCGGTATATATACTAATTAAATGGAAGGGCAGATGTTTGAAGGTACAATGATGTAATAATACGGGGTATAGTCGTAATGAAGGTAATTCAATATAAAAAAAGTATAAGGAATGTGGGTAAAGTTGACCCAGCCTTTTTCGAAATTAAAAAAAAAGTGCTGAATTGTGCTCCTTTTGCTGCAAAATATTTTATCTCTTTTTTCAATAATTGAAGTTTTGAGAATTCCATTCGGACTAAAGGGAACTCCAGCAACATTTCAAAGAGTGATAGACAACATTTTAAGAGGTATCCAAAACGAAAAATGTTTAGTTTATCTCGACGATATCATTATATTTAGTACAAACTTGCAAGAGCACATAAATAATTTAAAAGAAGTATTTAAAATGTTACGCGAATCGAATTTTAAAATCCAAATTGACAATTCCGAATTTTTGAGGATAGAAGTAAGCTTATTTGGGACATATTGTTACCCCTGAAGGTTTAAAACCAAATTCCGATAAAATAAGTGCTATTCAAAAATTTCCCATACCTAGTAAAAAAATTAAAGCTTTCCTAGGACTTCTTGGATATTATAGAAAATTCATTAAAAATTTTTCAAAACTGACTAAACCTTTAACTAATCGTCTTAAGAAAATGCAGTAATTAATATAAAATATCCTGATTATACTAATTGTTTTAATACTTGTAAGAATATGTTATTAAATGATCCTATTTTGCAATACCCCGACTTTTCTCGTCCATTCAATCTCACAACAGACGCAAGCAATTTTGCTCGAGGGCGCTGTTCTTAGCCAAGGAAAAATCGGAACCGATTTACCTGTGGCATATGCTAGCAGAACACTTAATGATTCTGAAGTAAATTATTCAACAATTGAGAAGGAACTCCTTGCAATTGTTTGGACAGTAAAATATTTCCGCCCATATCTTTTCGGAAGAAAATTCACTATAGTAACAGACCATAAACCACTTCAATGGTTATTTTATTTGAAATATCCCAATTCTAAATTAGTTAGATGGCGGTTGAAACTCGAAGAATACAACTATGATATAGTGTACAAGAAAGGTGCATTGAACACTAATAGTGACTGTTTATCACGAATCCAGCTAAATATGAATGAAGTAAATTATTCGGATAATCCTCCCAAAAAATGATTAGTTTATATGGAAAAATTTAATGACTCACTTTCAAATAATACAAAAAATAAAAATGTAGAAACTGAAGATTTGAATGACGATAATAATACTATTCACACTAACATTGAAAATCCTATTGCAGGAATACCTATTTCGGAATCTGCAGAAAATGTGGGAAAAAATCAAATTGTAATCTCTGAAGGTAATTTTGAACCAGCTACACCAAGTATAATTAAATTATATGAAAATAAACAAAGAATTCTAGTACAATTTTCTAAAAAAAACTTTGAACAAGATGTAATAGATTTTGTGAAAGAATGAATATATGTAGTACCAAAAGCAAAATATCATATTTATTTTGAAGATCCCGTATACGAAAAATTCAGCACTGTTATACAAACATATCTCAAAAATTCACACATTTCATTTATCGAATGAAATAAAAAATTAATTGACATCCCTCTTAACGAAATCAAAGAAGTTATACAAAACTATCATGGAGGTAAACGGAGTCATAGAGGATTAGATGAAACCGAAAAGTAATGTACTATTTTTGGCAACTTTCAGCGAAAGAAAACATTTGAGTATAATTAATGTGAATGTTAGAACAAAAGTAATTAAAACACTTTTAAAGGAAAATATGTTAAATACTGCTCAGCTCTGTAAATGCAAGGTGCCAAGTAATTACATATAAGAGTGCTAAACAGCACTTGTGACTGTACAAAATTTAAAATAATATATCTAACATTTCATTTCCACTTAAAATACATCTTTATTTCTTTACTGGAAGTATTGAATAGGTTTATATCACAAGCTTAAACCTAGTATATTGCATATTTGTATATTTCTACATTTAAAAGCATTCCGTTCTTATGAAACCATCGCATAAGGCAGTTTAAGTTACTCTGCAGCTCCTGGCAATCTATGATTGTTAAAGTGTTTCTTAAGGATCTTAAAAATCCCACTGTCTCGTTTCTGGTTGAGGTTCTACAAGTAAACACACAAAATAACAACAATAAATAAGTAAATACACAAATATGTTATATCAACAAAAGAAAACAAAATGCGCTTACTATTGAAATAATAAGTTTACACATGTTTTTGCACTATGCCAAAAAAATATCAAAAAATGTTTGAATGTTTAAATTTTTTTGGTTTTTTTAATTCCTCTTTTTGGAGTTTTCGATTTTTTTAGAAATTCTTGATTTTCTTTGGTTTTAACTATTTTTTGATTTATTGTTTTTTTATTTTTTGTCTTTATTGGATTTTTGGTTACCTCTAGACCAAATACTTAGACGTAATGCCTCAACAAAAGTTAATACGCACTTTCATTTCCCATAAATTATCATACTATGGGCTATATATGAAAATCGGCAAGTGGTCAATATCTTCCATCCCATAGCTGGTGGAGGGAATGGCTATAACATAAAATAAAACCCAGATTATTAATTTTTCAATGGGTACATTTTAAAATGGAATTGTCTGAGTATGGAGAACACACTAGATATAAATTGAGTGAATGAAAAGACGAGTACTGAGTGTGTCATTTTATTAAAATTCCATCTAAGCGCTTTCATCCATTAGGCCATTCTCAAAGCTGTCGACAAGAGAAAAACATACAATAAGTGTCAAAAAAACATCAAACCCTGTAACTGCTACATACAATGAAATAAAATGTTTGATGTTACATCATTACTTAAGTAAAATTTGTTAAAATTACCCTATAAAGAGGGTGTACACACATATCATTTAGTTGATAATTTCAAATTAGACGTTTCGGTATGTGAATTACAATTGTATACCCTCTTTATAGGGTAATTTTAACAAATTTTACTTAAATAATGATGTAACATCAAACATTTTATTTCATTGTATGTAGCAGTACAGGGTTTGATATTTTTTGACACCTGTTGTATGTTTTTTTCTTGATGACAGCTTTGAGAATGGTCTAATGGTTGAAAGCGCTTAGCTGGAATTTTAATAAAATTACACACTCAGTACTCGTCTTTTCATTCACTCAATATACATTTTAAAATGTCCAAAATTATAGCATGCTATATTGAATACAATTAAAATTACCATCAATTTTTGTTAATTTCCACTCATATGGGAAGCCAAATCAAACTGTCTTAATAACCTCCCATCGTCTTTCATAAATCTAAAGAAACACTGTTGTTGAAAATGAAGGGCACATATCCTCCATCGTTTCCTCGTCGACAAATTTAATGATTTATTACCACTGAGTTTCAGCCATATTAATTTTATCTTCCTGGGTTGGAGGAACAAAACTAAAAAGGAATATTTACGTTAGTAACGGAACAATTTTCAGTTTAGCTAATGCAAAAAGCAACCACGATCTCTAAAGTTTTCGATTAAATTAGTAATAATAATAAACTTACCGAGTACACTACTTATTAGACTCCTTCAGAATACACTTTGACATTGTCTTTTCAGTTTTCAATTAATATCAATAAAGCAAAGAAACAACAGATAAATATTACACTATAGCAATAAAAAATTACACCAAAATACCGAAACCTTATAATAACCTCAACACTCAACACTTAAACTAAGAAACGACAACAGTATAACAGAACTAACAGATAAAGCGTAATATGACATCGCGCATACGCAGTAATAAAAATCAATAAAATTTGATTACTAACGACGTTACAGTTTTCGTTAATTTTTTGGAATTATCTACCGATTTTAGTTACTCGACAGGCTCTATAGATGGCACGGTCTGCAGTGTCCCTAGCCTGATTGAAGGTACTGTATCGGTATCGTCCAAGTTGCTGTTATAAAAGAAGCGGGAAATACAACCAAATGAAAAACTGAGGCGGTCACCATGACCGCACGACGGTGGTTAAGGGTTAATAATAATACACTTACCATTATTAGGTTCAAAAATCATTTTCAACATACGAGAACTACGAGAAGACATTTTTAAATTAATATAACTATTAAAAAATCTCTAATTTTTTACACAATAAGTGCACGCCACAACTCAAATTTTTAGGTTATGTTTATACAAAAACTTTAGGCAACTCCGAACAGCTGATACATAATCACGTGTGTATTTCCGAATTTTATACTGCCAAAATAAACTAAGTGCCAGTTATTTTACTGAATGTGATGAAGATTATGTATTTTGCCAAAAAACAGTACAGCGAAAAACAGATATCTGGCAGATGTCTTAGTTTCGCATGATAAAAATATACTTATAACATTTTTTTCTTACAGCAAAAACAAGCTAACTGACTTTTGTCTTGTTTTGGTAGAACTAGAAGGTTTCAAATGATAAAATACTTTTCTATTTTGAGATCCTACTATACTAATCTCGTTTTAACAGACTAAAAGTTGTAAAAATGGAGTTTTTTGGACCACTTGTTTTGCCTACCTTAACAGTTTATTTGGAGTTGTCAGGTTTTGTCAGTGTGTTTTCGAACATTTTTTAATCCAATGGAGTACTTAACTCCGAATTGAGTGGAGTTACTTTGTTTTGGCAGTAATCCTTCGATATGTACATATATCAGTCCATTCGTAGATGCATACGTAAAAAGAAAATAATCACTTCAGACCATTTGTACATGCATATGTAAAAAGGAAAAAATTACTTCAGACCATTTGCACATAAGCATGCACATGGACATTAAGTGAATTTACGAGACAAATTTTGATTGCATGTGATTATTTTACAATTTAGAATAGCTACTCACCTATTAGGGTATTAAAAAGGGAAGAAGTTACTCCAAGGAATATTTGTTTGTCATTGAACGGATTACTCGATGTGGAACTAGAAGAAACCGATTTAAGTGATTGTTACCCACTGGGGAGGGCTAATAATTGTCCCATAGAAGTAGAGTTTCAAACAAATCTCATGAAGAAGCAAATCCTTCAAAATTGCAAAAATATATCGATTGCCCATGACCTTACGAACACACAAAGAAGCGAACAGAAACTTTTGAGAAGACATCTTTCACTTGACAAACATGAAAACTACCAGGATTGTTACATAGAGGGGAACAAATTGTTTGTGAACGGAAAAGCTTACAAAGCAGATGATCTGGAGGATTTCCCACCGGACAAATTCTTAGATAAGCCTAATAGTGCTCCTGCTACTCCAACAACATCTCAAATGAAAAAGCCGCCCTGTGCATTAGAAAAGCCGTTGTCCTTAGCTGAAAAACCTCCAAGTATCCCAAAATCTACAGTTAACAAAACGATAGTGCCTAAACAAAATGAATTAACCAAACCAAGAACACGCTCTGTCAAATAAGTTTGAAACATTTTTATATTCAATATCATCTAAAAAATTTTTAACATTATACCTTTTTATATTTTATGGCATTCTAAATTTTGATGAACAAAAATACTAGACCTGTTATTTATTTTATTTTACTGTATTTTATGACTGTTTGTGGTGTTTTCACGGAAATATATTATCACACCTATTTTAATCACTGTTTCTTACCCTAATCGGAATACTTTTTTTATGATGGATCCGTACATCAGGGAATATAGAAGCGACCTGATAGATGCGAAACATGTTAGTAACTTTAGTGAATTCAGTGAATAATATGAAAATCCTCCACATGAACATTCGCAGTATCATGAAAAATCTTGATCAATACAGACGTATTATTAAGTGAAATTCCCGAAAAATTTGATGTTATCATTTTGACGGAAACATACATAGTGAATGATCTTGAAGTTATTCGTATGAATGGTTACCAAACATTATATAATGAGGGGAAATTAAATAAAAACGATGGGGTTATAGTATTTATTAGAGAAACACTTGACTTTTCGTATAGTATAAAAAATATTTCAGAAATAAAAGCAATTTAATATCGGGTTGGAAACGTATCTAGAAAAAAATAGGAAACAATGTTATTCACATAATTACTGGTGATATAAATATTGATACATTGTCAGAATACGAGTATGCAGAAGAATACAAGAATCTAATAAATGCACACGGGTTCATATCTTACATAAACGATGTTACACGACCAAGTAGTGGATCTTGTATAGATCATTTCTTTATAAAATGTAAACACCAACTCAAATTCAAATCCTTTATTATACAGAGTTGTATAATAGATCAGTTTCCTATTGCCATAACATTTCAATCGGAAAACCAACAAACCTGAAAATAAATACAAAAAATTTATATTAAACACAGAAAAGAATTGTGGGAAGAACTATGGCGTGATATATATAACCAAGATGATACCGAAAAAATAGCCAGAGACTTTGTTGGAAAAATAAAACTGAGCATTGAAAATAGTACTGTTACAGTGAAAATTAAAAACAAAAATCGCGCTAGGACCAAATGGACACCTGAAATAATAGAAAGTGTTAATAGAAAAAATGATCTATATAAAAAAGTACAAACACAACCTAAAAAATAGAACTACGTGAAGAATACAGGCAACTGAAGAACAGTTTGAATAAATCCATAATTAATACCAAAAAGAAATATGCTAATAAATTGATTGAAAAAAAGAAGAATAGTACAAAAGGCCTCTGGAAGACAGTTAATGAAATTTGTGGAAAAACTGAAAATAAAACAAGAATAAATGAAATCAAACTGAATGAAGACGCAGTAATCTATAACAAACTGGAAATTTGTGAAGCATTCAATGAATACTATAGCAAACTGGGCGAAAACTACGCAATGAAGATTTCCGATCCTCCAGATTATGAAAACATGGAAACAACAATTGAAAGAACCGTGTATGTATATCCAACTGATGAGAATGAAGTGACAGAAATCATAATTGAAACCTAAAAAATCACCAGGCGATGATGGTATACGCTCTGAAGCACTAAAAGAGATAGTGAATGAAATAAAAACTCCGCTAACTTATTTCATAAATCGGTGTATACATGCAGGATGTTTCCCAAAAATATTGAAGTCTGTACTTATAAAACCACTCTACAAAAATGGCGACAAAAGAGAAATGGTAAATTATAGACCGCTTTCTCTCATAACAAATATAGCAAAAATTCTGGAAAAGATATTAAAAAAAAAGAATTTTGATTTTCCTAGACAAATATAAAGTTATCTCAGATAATCAATACGGGTTCAGAACAGGGCGATCAACGGAAGATGCAATATTCGCTTTAACGTCATATACAGTGTGACCCACTTAAGATCGCAACAAGCAGTTATAGCGTTTAATTGACACTTGATTAACTTAAAATTTTGAGGGTTAAAAAAGGTCGCCAAGAGGACTATTTTTACTTATTAACATTTTATTTATGTCAGTAGCGTACATTTTTAGGAGGCTTCAAAACGTCGATATTTCAAAAAAGTCATTAGCGATTTTTTTATTGGATTTTCGGTTACCACACTGTAAAAAGTATCCCTTGAAACCCCTAAATCCAAATTTTGAGTAATGTCATTTCACCGGTGTCTGAGATGCAAGTCGTAAAAAATTGTTTTTTTGATTTTTGAACGGCCCTGTATACAAGGTAGTCGACGTTTTATGAACTCCACATTTTGGTGTTCAGTAAAAAAAATTTAGTTGAATGGTTGCCCTTGTCAATATTTGGTTTTTTGTCAGTAGCGTACGTCTATAGGGGACTTCAAATAATCCTGTAGGACCAAATGTATTTATTTAGGATTAAATCAATAAACAAAATTTTTATGAAATTTCAAGTACACCAATTTAAAAATAACCAAACACTAAATAAACAAATACGTCGAGCTTGTGCAGAAATCACACCCAAACAGATAAGGAATGCAGAACATAAGGAAACGATTTGACAAATGTATTGAACTTAATGAAGGTTTGGTAGAAGCCACCTCTATTTAAGTTAATAATAATAATAAATGCCTTTTGACCTACAGGATTTTTTTAAACACGATTTTTTAAGTCCCCTATAGACGTACGCTACTGACAAAATCAAATATTGATAAGGGCAACCACTCAACTAATTGTCTTTTACTGAACATTAAAATGTGGAGTTCATAAAACGTCGACTACCGTGTATGCAGGGCCATTAAAAATCAAAAAAACAATTTTTGGCGATATAGATCTCAGACACCGGTGAAGTGACAATACTCAAAATTTGGATTTAGGGGTTTCAAGGGATACTCTTTACAGCGTGGTTACCGAAAATCCAATAAAAAAATCGCTAATTACTTTTTTTGAGAAATCGACGTTTTGAAGCCCCCGAAAAATGTACGCTACTGACATTAATACAATGTTAATAAGTAAAAATAGTTCTCTTGCCGACCGTTATAAACTACCAAAATTTTAAGTTAATCAAATGTCAATTAAACGACATAACTGGGTGTTGCGATCTTAACTGGGTCACACTGTATATATGATGCCTTAGATAAAAAAAAATCTACGTTATGTATCTTCGTTGATTTATCTAAGCCCTTCGACACAGTCTGTCATGAAAAACTACTCAAAATAATGTTTACCTACGGACTTAGAGGAAATATTTACAATATTATGAAAAGCTATTTATCTGATAGAAAACAGAGGGTAATAATTGATGGCGTGACCTATAAAACAGTTTTCTATGGAGTTCCACAGGGAACGGTATTGGACCCCTTACTGTTTACAATTTATATAAACGGGTTACTCGGAATAAAAACCCGGGGAAATATGTGAATTTTGCAGATGATACTGCCATTCTCTATAAAGCAGATACCTGGCGAGAATTAAAGAATCTTGTAGAAGAAGATTTTCTTGAAATAGAAAAATGGTTCAGGGGAAATAAACTCACACTGAATTTTACCAAAACAAAATATTTACCATTTTCTTCATTTCATATTCAAACGGACTTCCGAATAAGGACCACTTAAAATAGGAGATAGCTATGAAATACCGGGAAATAAGTCAATAAAATACCTGGCATTGTGATAGACTGGCATTTAAGGTGGGACCTACAAATACAAAATGTGGTTAAAAAATTAAGGGGGTTATTCTACAGATTCAAATACCTCAGAGATTTTCTAGATGTTGATCATTTAAGAATATTGTACTACGCTTTGATCGAATCACAATTACAGTACGGAATAGTGGGATGTGATGGAGTGAATGATATAAACCTGGAAAAATTGAATGTTGCACAAAAATACATAATTAAAATAATATATCGTAAGGTACGTACGTATCCAAGCGATGATCTGTTCAGAGAATCTAAATTCCTTGATATAAGAGAACTGTTTTGCTTGAGTATCCTAAAAACTATAAAAAAAGAAAATATCATATTACGACCTACCAATCACAACCAGGAAACAAGAAAGCGGAATAATACTGTGGTATTACCTGGCTGTAAAAAAACTATAGGCCAACGAAATGCAACACCTCGGTTGTCGGTTGTACAATATGGTACCAGATCATTTGAAGAATATTAATAAAAAGTACAGTTTCGGTAGGAGAATTAAGCAGTGGATTACAAAAACTGAAAGATCATTTTTTCATGATATTGTGAATCAAAATATTAGTTCTTGAGTATAAAAAACTCATTTCTTCCATCTTCACCAATATTTCAAACAATTCTGCTGGATATTACTTGGTTGTTGATTGACACACATTGTTTTACTATTTTTATACTGTGTTTTCATTATTATCGTATACATTGAGACTTTACTTTGTTTTTGTTGAGGCTTTATAATAGAAGTAATAGGTTATGTGTGAAGTGCTATTAGTACTATATCTGTTTATTTGTATTTTAACTCAAAATTTTAATTACATTGAAAACTTTTATATATACTTAAGTTTTAATTGTCAAAATAATATGATTCTATCTACCTTGTTATCTAATAATCGAAGTCACGCACAAGAGTATATCGGTTTATAACTGTTGTACGCTTCTGTGACTTATCCATGTTTATTTGCACGCAAATCTTATTGAAATTCATTGTAAACTATATTCATACAAATATTATTATTATTATTATTATTATTATGGATCGTTACACAGTAAATTACTGGTTTCGTATAATGACCAGGTGTCCTCCCGACACCTCAGGTTGAGTCGTACTCAACGTACTTTTCTTAAAATATGTGCTGTGCCGTTCAATGCTATTCTTTGGATCAGTTCTACATTTAGTGTCGTTGGTATTTTCTTCGAGAGATTGAAGAAGTTACTCGTCACAGTCCCCAATGCTCCGACTACTACCGGTATTATTTCCACCTTGAGATGCCACATTCGATTAATTTCGATGGACAGGTCTTTATATTTCAAAAGTTTTTCGGCTTCTTTGTGAACAACATTGCTATCACAAGGTACAGCCACATCTATTATTAAACATGTTTTAGTTTCTTGATTTTTTATAATTATATCAGGTTTATTTGCTGGTATGTGTCTGTCTGTGTGAATTTGTTGGTCATATAGTATTGTTATGTGCTCATTGTTAACAACGTCTGGAGGTTGGTGTTTATACCAGTTTTCCACGCACTCAACTTCTATTGAGTTGATCAGTTTCCAGTGTATGTATCGGCAAATGTCTTTCGATATACTCTTTTTTGGCCAATTCACGGCAGCATCCCACTATATGTGTTATGTGTTCTTCTTCTTCATTACATAAACGACATTTGCTATTGATATTTAATTTCAATATGTTTTTCGTAATATCTGGTTCTAAGTGCTTGATCTTGAGCCGCTATTATTAATGCCTCCGTTTCGCCCTTCAATTTTCCTTTTTTCAACCAAGACCATGTTTGTTCACTACTTATAGTTGGCTTTTGAATGTTTTGTGGAAATTGTCCAAGTAGAGGTTTATTCGTCCATTTATCTTTTAGTTTTCTCACTACTTTCTTTTTTATTATATTTTGTTGTTGATTTTCATGATTTGCTTCTTCACTTGATATTTGTAAGTCTTCCATTATACGCTTTACTTTATATTTGATAGTCTTTGTTGTTGGTAATTGCCCATCTAGATATTTTCATTCTTATAAATTTATTATCATTTTTCGAGATATACTTGTTTATTGTGATGTGTGCCATATTATACGCAGTTTCTATTTACCTTAGACCCCTACCTCCTTCTGATCTGGGTACGTAAATACGATCTACATCTGATCTTGAGTGAAGTAAACCATTCGATGTTAGTATTTTACGGGTCTTACTGTCAATTTTTTTCATCCCTTCAGTGTGCCATTCTACAATACCGAAGCTATATTCTAAGGTAGGTATTGCCAGGGATGAAATGGCCAATAATTTATTTTTGGCAGTGAGCTCGGTTTGTAATATTTTCCTGACTCTTCTGAAGTATTCTTTTTAGAGAATATCCTTCATCCGTTGATGTTCGATTTGAGCTCTTTCTTGTACCCCAAGCTATTTGTATGTGTTCCCTGGCTCTAAACTTTGTATTTCTAATTCATCTGTGATTTTATTGAAGTGAAACTTTTTATGGGACACTAGCGTTTTGTCATGAGAGTTAACTCGTCGAGCTAACAAAACTGTTAAACTCCTTGTGAGAGAGGCGGAAAAAATTAACGAAGATCCGCACAAAGAGGAGACGCCGAGAATAGTCGCAGGGCATTGTTTATTGATGGCGATCATGTTATTCCGTTTATCAATCCCCACTTCGCTGCGCGAACGATAAAGTGAGAACGCATTCGGGGGGAAAAGGATACCAAAAGCGCTTAATAATTTCTGCCGATATTGGTATAATCCAGTGCGAAAATAATATAGAAATTGTTTACCTTTAAAATTAAGGCGATAAAAACTAGGAAATTTCTTTGCATTGTGTATTTATTTGTATTATTTTGAAAAAAATATGTAATAAAACGTAACAAGAGTATTGAAATATATTGAAAAAGGAAATAAACAGGTATACTTGTCCGTACAGATAAGTTCTGTACTCATTAAAGTTTAAGCATAAACTGTGTTATCTCCTACTTTCCGCATTGAGACCAACGCGCATCGTGGGCGTGTCCACTTTCAAACTTTCAGCTATATTTGCTAACCTGTACGTAGAAGAGCAAGTAAGTCTCAGTTCATCAGAGAAAGTCGTTGTAACTAGTGTTGCTTTATTTATGGAAATATTTTTGAAGTGAAACTTTTTATGGGACACTACAGAGGTTTTGGTTACGAGGTAATCTCGTAAAGGCTAACAAGTTTTGTGAAGCTCTAATTATCATTTGTACTTAAACTTAGTGAGATAAACGCAGCGCTGTTCTCCCCTTCTGTCATCACTCGACTCGATTTAAAATCAAACGAAAAACGCGGGTTCGATGCCCCCATGGGCGGCCAGAACTTTTCTTAGGTATTAAAAAGGAAGGATACGTAATATGCATTCAAATTTCTTAAAAAAAATATTTACTTTTGTTTGTCTTTTATTGTAAATAGTTTTTTATAGTCTATCCGAAAAATTATTGTTTTTATTTTGGAAATAATTTTTGTTTTAATTTTTTTAAATTATAGTTTTTTATGTTGTTGATATTTATGAATTCTCTTTGTACACTCATTGGCGGTTATTGCGTCATAAAACATAAAAAGTTTCACTTCTGACGCTGTTAGTTTTCGACTGACGCATAAATCTTGTTATTATTATTATTATTATCCAGTATAACACAGCTCATTTGCTGGGTCTAATGTATATAAACCAGTTGTCCTCCCGACATCTGAGGTTTATAATACTTTCCGTATAATATGTGCTGTTCCGTTTGAAGCAGTTTGCTGTAAGACTGCTGCATCTGGTTCTCCTGGTATCATAGAAATGTACTTCACATGGTTGGTCGTTATCGTCCCGAGAGCTCCCATCACTACTGGAATTACTTCTACTTTTGTTGCCACATTCTTGAAATTTCGATTGCTAAGTTTTTGTATTTAAGCAATTTTTCGGCTTCCTTTGAGACTGTATTATTGTCGCATGGTACAGCTACATCTATTACTTTGCATACAGAGTCGTTGTTGTTTCTTATCAAGATGTCTGGCTTGTTCGCAGGTATTGTTCTATTAGTTAGAATTTGTTGATCATAGAGTATTGTAACGCCGTCTTTACTAATAAAATCTTTTGGTTTGTGGTTGTACCATTTTGTGTCACATTCTATTCCAAAGTTATTACAGATCTTCCAGTGCAGATATCTGCAGATGCTATTGTGCCTCTCTAGATACTCTCGTTTTGCCAGTTCTGGGCATCCTGATATTATGTGGGTAATATGTTCTTCACCCTCATTACATAATCGACATTTACTGTCTGTATTCAATTTGAGAATATGTTTTTCATAGTAGCGAGTTCTTATGGCTTGGTCCTGTGCTGCAGTTATAAGAGCTTCAGTCTCACCTTTCAGTGTTCCCTTCCTCAGCCAGTCTAAACTTCCTTTTATGTTGATATTTGACTTTTGTAGGCTTTGGAGAAATTGTCCCTGAAGGGGTTTTCTGGTCCATGTTTCTTTCAGTTTTTCGACTATTCTTGTTTTTATTATGTTTTTTTGGAGGTTCGTTGTGTTTTGTTGCTCACGTGTTATATTCAGCTCCTCTTTAATACGTTGGAATTTGTATTCTATTGTTTTAGTTGGCTGAATTTGTTTTTGGAGGGTCCTTATCATTTCAGCTATCTTGTTGTTATTTGAGTAAATATAGTTGTATACCGATTCGATTTCTCCAAGTTCCCTTCCACCTTCGCGTCTTGGTACATATATTCTGTGCACATCCGCTCTTGGGTGAAGAAGTCCATTTGTCGTTAATAGTTTCCTGGACTTTGTATCTATTTTCTTTATTTCGCTGGTGGTCCACTCTACCAACCCGAAGCTATATTCTAAGACAAGTATAGCTAGAGCACTTATTGCGCTAAGTTTGTTTTTTCCTGTTAATTCCGTTTGTAAAATTTTTCTTACTTTTCGCAGGTATTCTTTATTTAGTTTTTCTTTAATAAGATTGTGTTCAATTTGTGCTCTTTCGTCCATTCCCAGATATTTATATGTCTTTCCGGGTTCTAAGCTTTGTATTTCAAGGTTTTGATCAATTGTTATGCTGCTAGTCTCTGTCATTTTTCCTCTAGTAAAGGTTGCTGAGGCACATTTGTCTAAACCAAATTCCATTTCAATGTCTTTACTGAATTCATGGACTATTGTCAATAAGCCCTCAAGATCATTTTTTGCTTTTGGCGAATAATTTCTAGTCGTCCATGTAAAACATATGAGAGATCATTTCTGAATTTGTTGGTGTATAACCCCATTTCGAGTTGTTGAGTTCTTGGCTCAGCGGTATTAGACTCATACAGAAGAGCAATGGAGATAACGAATCACCTTGAAATATCCCTCGGTTTATTTTGATTGTATCAGTTTGGATCGCTTCTTCAGGCGTTGTGAGCAGTACTTTGGTTCGCCATTGCTTCATCATAGTGCAACAGAAATTCACAATGTCCGGGTCTAAATGATAGATTTTCAAGGTATGCTCTATCCAGCTATGTGGAATGCTATCAAAGGCCTTTTTGTAGTCTATCCAGGCCACAGATAATTTTTTTTCCGGACTTTGCATTCATCAGTTATGAGTTTGTTTAAGAGGAGCAATTCCTTACAGCCATACGATCCTTTCGCGCATCCCTTTTGTTCCTCCGGAAAGAGATTATTGCTGACTAGGTGTTGGTAAATTTTTAGTGATATCACCGCAGTAATCATCTTATAAATAACTGAAAGGCAGGTGATCGGTCTGTAGTTCTTTGGTTTAGTCGTGTCTGAGTTTTTTGGCAAGAGAAATGTTACGCCTGTGGTCAACCATTCCGGTGCTTGTTGCGGGTTACTAATAATTACATTAGTTTGGTGCGCTAATACTTCGTGTAGGGCTGTCAGTTTCTTCAGCCAGAAGTTAGTTATTTTATCAGGCCCACCACCCTTCCAATTTGCTGCAGTTTTCAGAGTGTCATATATGTCTTCCTTTGTAACAGTTTGAAATTGCATAAAAGGAATCTTTTTTGTGCGAGTTTCTTCTCGTTTTATCCAGTATGCTTTCTTATTATGACAAACCTTTGTTTCCCATAGCTTGCCCCAAAAGTCCTGTAACTTTTCTTTATTTGGTGACCCCTTCCATTCAACTTGTTTTGTTCCTATATTTCTATAGAATTGTTTTGGATCATTTTTAAATAATATTATTATTATTATTATTATTGTTATTATTATATCTTGAGTACTTCTACGCAAAATTTTGTAGGTTACATCTAACATGAAAAAGGCGCTTAAAATTCTTTCCTGGGGTTAGCTGGTGGCGTGATCTATTGATGAGAGCTAGAATACATGTAAAAACAACGTCCCACAGTTATCTTACACGTGGATATTTGGTATTTGTATATAATGGACATACACATGTGCACTGGGTCTCAAAGGGTTAAAGAAAAAAACAAAAAAATCGTTTTTTCATAAAAAGGAATTTATTTTTTATTCAAATAATGTAAACAAAGGTGGGGTAAAATTTCAACTTAAACTCTCCACTGTCGCTATAAGTACAACCAGTTTATTATCTTTCTTTCTCCTATCCTTATGCCTTCTCAGGCGTCTTCATGTACCCATTTTTTCTGTCTTTTCTGTCCCTGGCCAATATCTTCATCTCTCCTAATGTTTTTCCCTTGCTTTTTCCAATTTCTTCAATCTGATCTATCCATTTCCTCTTGGGTCTTCATCTGTCTTTTTCTTGATACTCCTATTTCCATAACTTTTCTCGCAATTCTATCTTGCTTCATTCTTACTAGGTGGCCATACCAGTTTAATTGTTTCTTTTTAATCTTTGATATTATTGGTTCTTGATTAGTTATGCTTCTGATTTCTTCGTTCCTTACTTTATCCCATTTTGTTTTACCTGCTATTTTCCTTAAATATTTCATTTCCATTGCATTTATTTTTTTTTCATGTTTTATTCTGCATTAACCAGTTCTCACTAGCATAAGTTATAGTTGGGACTGTAATTTTGTTGTAGATTTCCAGCTTTGTCTCCATATCAATGTGTTTTTGGCTTAATATTGTTCGATTTAAGGAATAATATAATCTAGTTGATTTATTTGCTCTGTTCATCATTACTTTGGTTTTTTCTGTATTTATTGTCATTTTCATATTTTCTATTTCTCTTGCCAATAAGTTGATTAGTTTCTGCATTTTATTTTATGTTTTTGCTATAAGTACAATATCATCTGCATACAGTAAATTACTTAATCTGACCGGCACCATGTTTCTGTACCCTATTATCATGTCCAGATTTCCTCCTTGTCTTTTTATTTCCTTCACTACTTTGTCCATTATAATGACAAACAACAATGGGCTTAAGCTATCGTCTTGTTTTATACCTTTTTTCATTAGAAACTCTTCCGATCTTTGACATCCTATCTGCACTCTTAATCTGACTGTCTCGTATGTGCTTTTAATTATAATAATTAGAGCTTTCGGTACTACTAAATCTTCCAACACCTCCCAAATTTTTTCTCTTTCCACTGTGTCAAAAGCTGCCTTCAAGTCAATAAATCTTAAATACATTTCTTCTCTCGCTTCTATGGTATTATCAATTAGCCTTCTTAAAATATATATATTATCATTTGCTTGTCGTCCTGGTCTAAAAGCTGCTTGTTCCTCTTCTAATTTTGCTTCTACATAACGTCTTAATCGGATCTCTATTATTCTCGTGTAGATTTTGAAACTGGTTTGGGCTAAGCATATTGGTCTCTAATTATTGCACAGTGTCTGATCCCCTTTTTCATGTATTGGCAGTATAAGGTTATTTTCCCAGTCTTTGGGAATTTTTTGAATATCCCATGCTTCCCTGCATATGAGAAACAGCCAGTCTTTTCCTTTTTCTCCTAACCATTTTATCAGCTCTGGCGCTACTTCATCCTCCCCACTGGCTTTTCCTATTTTAAGTTTATTTATAGCCACTTCCATTTCTTCTCTTTGGATTGCATGGTATTCATGTTCATTCCATTCCTCCACCGCTATCTTCGTTGTTTTCTTCTTCGACCTATTACTAAATTTGTCTTCGTAGTGTTCTTTCCTTCCAAGTCCAAGTCTTTAGTATTTGATTTATTTCGGTCTCCAATTCGTTATTTTTATTTTTTATTGCTCTTATATCTTTTCCTTTACTTCCTCGTAGTATTTTTATTGTTGTCCAAAATTTTCTGTTATCTGAAGCATGTGTCTCTGACATCTCCCTTCCAAATTTTTTCCATGAGTCCCTTTTCGCTTTCTTAACCGCTTCCTTGACGATGTTTCTTTTTCCGTTATATATTTCCTTATCTTCCTGTGTTTTTGTTTGGAGGTATTTTTTCCATGAGGTTTTCTTTTCTTTTACTAATGTTTGTATTTCTTTGTTCCACCACTTAGTCTTCTTTAAATGTTTGTTGAATTTATTTCTTCCACAATATCCTCTGCTTTTTCAAATAATATTTGTTTGAATACTGTCCACCGTTTTTCGAGTGTCCATTCGTTGTTTTCATTAATCAATTTTTCGAGTTCCCTGTCAGTTTCTTCCTGATATTTAGATTTTTTTTCTGTGTTTCTTAATTTACTTATTGCAATTCTACTGAATCTTACTTCTTCTGTCTTCATTATTTTTTCTTCATATTCCGCTACTACTAATCTATGGTTTGTACTCAACTCAGCCTCTTTTCTTGTCTCTACTTTTTTCACCATATTTGATAGGTTTTGTGTATAAACTATGGAATCGATTAAACTTTTTGCATTTCTTTCTTCCGCTACAAAGGTATATTTATCCTCTAGTTTTTGTTTCCACATCGTATTTCCTATTATTAAATCGTTACTTTGACAAAAACCTATCATCTTAAGACCATTTCTGTTCGTTGTTTCCTCACCATAAACTCCCATACAACCCATTCCTCGATTGTAATCTCTACCAACTCTTGCGTTCCAATCCCCCATAATGATTATGTTTTCGTTTTGCTCTCTTATATCATCCACTACTTCCTGTAATTGTATGTAAAATTCTGAAACCTCTCCCGTTCCTTCAACCGGTGCATATATTTGTATTATATTCAATATTCCTTTTAGTCGTATACTTAGAACTAGTATTCTTGAATTTATATCCTTCATATTTATTACCTTTTTGTTTATTTCCCCTGTTAAAATTATTTCTACTCCCTCTTTTGCTCTTTGTTCTACTTTTACCTCTGAGTAATATAATTTGTGATTATTTGTTAAATTTATTTGTCCTCATCCTTATTTCTTTGTTTCACTTATTCCTAGAATATGTGCTTTGTTGTTTTCCATTTCCTCCGTTACTTCGATATCCTTTCCTTTTAATGTATTAATTTTCCATATACCTATATTTATATGTTCTTGGTCTGCACTATTTATATATTGTCTACGATCATTTTTTCCCCATTGACTAGTCTGATCATTTTTTTATCTTGTCCCCTACCATAATTATTTTTGTGTTTAAATCTCCTATTAGTTTCTTCTTTATCCCTATTGCTAAACTACTATTCTTACTGCTATACTTATTACTATTCTTAATACTATTATTTTTATTTAATTTATCTCCGTGTATGTCTTCTAGTTTTTTGGGTACCCTGTTTGTATCATTTTCCGAGTTGGTGCTATATCTTCATCGTCTTCCATGCTGGGTGACTACTGGCTAGCCGTTCTTCCTTTTTTCTTGTTTGCATTTGTTTTTGTTTCTTCTTCTCGATTGTATTCCAGCTGATATAAGGTATATATTGTGTCCTCCACTCTTAATTTATCATATATTATACTTGCTCTACATCCTTTTTCTCTAGCCGATTTTAGATAGGGGATGAGTGCTTTCCGTTTATCTTGTATTGCTTTTGGTAGATCCTCTGATATCCATATTTTTGTACCTTTCAAGTTTTTGGCTTCTCTTATTATGTCTATTGTTTTATCTTCTCTTGATAGCTCTAGCCATAGTGGTCTATTTCTGTTATTATCTGTCTCTTTCTTACCGATTCTTCTTATTTGTATTATATCTGCTTCCATGTTTATTTTAACTTTTATTTTATCTAAAATTTGTTTAATTTTGTTGTTTCTTATTTCGCACATTTCGTTCTCAGTTTCTTCTATTCCATATACTACAAGGTTCTTTCTCTTGCTTTCTTTTTCTAATTGTTGTATTCTCTTATCCTGAATTCCGATTTTTTGTTCCATTTGGGTGACGTTGTTCTTTAATTCCGTATTCTCGTTAGTTATTTTCTTTATTTGTTCTTGACAGTTTGAAACTTCAAATTTCAGTCGATAATTTTCTTTAATATATTGTAATATGTTTTCAATATTAAATCGTCGTTTTTCCTGTCACAGAAAAAAAATAATGTATTAATGATGTGTTATTAGATTTTAAAACTAGTGTTTTTGAAAACACAACCGCGAACTAAAATTTAATATTTTTTCCCTTGTATAATAAATACTTATTATTTACATAAATTACGTCGCATTATTAATAAATATGTTTAATTTTATTTTCAGCTCAGGGATTGAAGTGTTACAGTTGCAACTCGAAAGATAGTGTATCTTGCAAATGGGGATTGACCTCGTTTACTTACAACACGGAAGAGTGTACCAGCGCTGGTCTACTAGATTCAATCATCTCACCAAAATGTTTCAAGATCACTGCTCAAAGTTAGTAATTTAAATTTTTTAATTGTACAACATAAACTAATTGCTAAATAATCTTTTAGATAAAGAGGGTGCAGAATACGTTGGAAGAGGTTGTCTTCCACCTGGCACCATTGGTTGCAGCCAAATGGCTACAGTTGTCGGTTGGTTGTCATCTGCAAGCTCGGACAGCTCGGAAGCACTCAGCAATTTAAGCTGCGAAACTTGCGAAACTGACAAATGCAATTCGGCCACCAAACTTGCAGGATTCGCCTTTATCGGACTGATACTGTCTGCGATCGCTTTTCTTTTGTAAATATAAATCTCACTTTGATAGATTTGTATGCAGATTACGGTTTATTTATACAAAACAAAAAAATATGTTTACAGTTGAATCTTTCAGCAACAAAAAATATAGTTTTGATAATGTGATTAAAAATTTTCATATTATTGAGAACAAAAATTATATTTTGTTGATATTATCATTAAAGTAGATTGATATGTGAAGCTTAAATTCCATTAATTATAAATGTATATTAAGTAGGTTTAGATGTAGAGTAGAATTTACAGTCTTCCCACTTATTCAACAGCTCAGCAGCAATTTAAACGTTTCCTTTATATAAATCTTGGTTACGTTCAATGCCTGGTCTGTTATAAAGTACATATTGTCTTCCTTACATAATTATTATATTCAAAATAAAAGTTTTCATTTAAAACAAAACGTTATATCTTAGTGCAATGGCAGATATTTTTCTCTAAAAATAAACCAGGCAGTCTTAAATTAGATTTTTATGACTAAAATATCACGAAAACAGAAACTCAGGGTACAATTTTGAATAAATAAATAAATTACAGTATTTTTTTATGGGAATGAAAGTTATAAATTGTTGACACGTAAAATTACAGAAACATGTAGGTCGTAACATCATAAAAATTGATGCAATTCATCAATGACGTATTTGTCGATGCAATATACAATTCCGCTTCAATACTAAAATCCTCCGTTAGTTTTCTTTATTTTCGAATATGTCGGATCGGTTTGTTTGTGAAGATCTATGAGCGTCGGCTGACAGTTGACATATTCTTAAGTTGCCAATTTTGTATACGACATTGCCAAATTGTTGTTTATAATTCTGCATAATATATAATTACCAAAAAACTGTTATTTTAAGAACAAATTGGTTGCCAATATATACATATACAATATGCTTAAAAGTTTTTTATTAAGTCTTGATAAATAGTTCTGCATGTTCGAAAATCTAAAACACAATCGTCAGATAGGTATATAATTTTTTTCAGTCTTAACAAAGTTTGCAAAAAACATGAATTTTACTCAAGAGTAAAGTAGGTACCTCTAGTTGATCAGAACTAAAAACTCCGTTCAAATATGCAAGTACATCGATTTAAATTGAAAAATAGGTTTTTTTACTAATTTTTTCTATTTTGGATGACCGTTTAACTCTCGTCATTGTAGACAAAAAGGAAAAAAAACTTTTTAATATCAGTTTTCGGTATTGTTAAATATAAAGGTATTTTACTCTTTGGTAAAATTCATAATTTTTGAGAATCCTCGTATACTACTCAAACATTTTCATATATGATGATTGTATTTTAGATTTTGGAACATGCAGAACTTTTTATCAGCAATAACTTTTTTCCTAAAATTAATAATAAAAAACTTTTTCATATGATTCTAACTTAGGGGGGACATATTGAATATTTATTGTGAATTATGTTTTTACGCTATTAAATATCAACATAACCTCATTGTTTTACATTTCCACACTACTTTCAAAATCTGGCAACGTTCAAATATGATCTCATACTCGTTCTGTGGCGCATCAATTTTTATAGTGTGAATAAAGACTATTCTGACTTGACATGACAAAAACTAAATTCTACCATCTCTTAAGGTGACTAATTAATTATAATTTTTAGTTTATTAAAACACCTTTTAAATTAATTAGTACGAATAAATAAAATCACTGGAAACAGTACACCAGAAACCACCCACAGTGACTATATCTATTCTGATGCCCTCTTACCTCTGATAAATAATCTAGAACATTTTATATTCATCCCAGGCGTCATAAGGCAGATAAGGCATCTAAGGTCATATTGCATAATCAAATCAGCTCAATATAAAGATAAAGACACATGTTGCATTTTTATGTCACTTGCATTAGGAGGTGGACCACATCTTCTCAAGTCACATGAAGACCTATATGTAATACCTATGTTGGTGTAAATTCTACTTTTTTTTAATTTTATCGATTGTTACCAACACATTTTATATGTAAAATATAAATTGTATAAGTGTATAATATTAATGTGTAATGCTTTATTTCTTTCAATAAATGTGTAGTTGAATTTAATACCAATAAATGTCTATCTTAAACAGGATAACTTTCAGGGAGGTGCATCTACACTATTTTTTTTTATTCAGTTTAATGTGCTCCACAACTATGGCCATTTACACATTTACAATGAATCATACAATTTCTATGTATTATAAAATTACAATGGATTATATGATTAAAGATAAAAGAAAGAGTAAACTATAACAATTGATTATCCAAAATTATTTTTGGCTCATATTTTGTTATAAATTTGAATGTCCTTTAATAGTTTAATAACAGCGATGAGATGATTTTATGCGGATCATTTAATATTATTTGAATATCTTCGATATTTAGTTGCTGTCTTCTCATTGTATGCTGATGGCTTTCAGTCAAGATATATGAGTTTAACGGTCAGGAGGGATTGGAAGAATTGACACATTGGTTTAGCACTTGTTGCCATTAGATAATCATGTGTTAGTCCTAATCTTAGTCTTAGAATGACCATCTCTTTTCTAGAAAGTTCGGGGAAGGTTTTGTGTGGTTTTGGTGCCAATGTAATTGCCACCTGCAGTTTGTTATTCTCTTTATTTACGATTTCAAATCCTTGTAGATCTGGATGTTGGAAGAACCAGTAGTGGATGTGACAGATTTTTCTTGCATAACTATCAGCAAGCTCATTGCCTGTTATGCCGATGTGTGAAGGTATCCAGATGATAGTGATTGTTACACCCTGGGAGGAAAGATTTTGATATGTATCATGTATCTTTTGTATGAGGGGATGGTCAGTGAATATGTTGCGTATAGAGTGGATTGCTGCTAAAGAGTGTACAATTGACAATATTCTTATTTGTTGGAGTGAGGCTATTGAATGTTAAAAGTATGCTGAATAGTTCGCCGGCGTGGACACTGCAATGGGAGGGGATACGAGATGAGTTTACGGGGTTATAGGTAGTATTGTGACACCAGTTTCGTTTTTGGAAGCGTCCGTGTATAGTACCGGATAATAATTGTTTGTTTGAATGATTTCCATAAATTTTTGGATTATTAGGTCCTTTGAGGTGTCATATTTGTCATAATTACTAAGGAAGGTATTTAAGCGAGGAATATGCCTATGCCAGGGGGAAGATGGAGTTGGAAACGGAAGTGTATGTTATAGGTTGATGTTGCCTATTATTGGCGAGAGAAGATGTGGGATAGCTTTTAATTTTGATTGTTTGGGATATTAGTAAGGAGAGCATGCGTAGGATTTGAGGGGTTCGATGCTGCATATGTAAGGAGAAGCTGTTGACGTCTCAGCCAGAGGAGGTGGTTCATTAGCTTCGATATAGAGACTTTCTGTTGGGCTGGAGCGAAAGGCTCCTAGACACAAACGTACGGCGGTGTTATGCACAGAGTTTAGTAGGTTTAAATATGTTTTGCTAGCAGACATGTAAATGAAACTAGCATAGTCAATTTTGGAGCGTATCAGCGCTTTGTATACTATAAGAAGGGTATTTTAATCTGCACCCCAGTTATGATGCGCAAAAGTTTTAATGATATTTAGTCTTTGAAAGCATTAACCCTTAATATCCATGATGTGCTGTTTCCAGGTGAGACCTGAGTCAAAAATTAATCCTAGTATTTTACATTGTTCAACAACAGGAAGAGGGGAGTCATTAATTAGGATGCAAGGAGTTTGAGATGGAGGTAATCTCCTGAATTTGATAATTTTAGATTTTTGAGTACATAGAGTTAAACCTAGGAGCTTCGTTCTGCTGTATAGTAGATTGACTGCATTTTGCAGCAAGGAGCATATAGTGGGTGTAATTTTTTCATGGCAGTATCATACTAGATCGTCAGCATATAGGGTGTGTTTGACAGGATTTGGGAAGTCTGAGCTAAGGTTATTCAGTGAAAGAATAAATAAAGTAGGACTTAGGACGGAGCCTTGAGGCACACCGTCTCTTTGAATGAAGGGAGAGGTGAGGATACCATTAACGGATATCTGGAACTTTCTGGTGGATAAAAAGTTTTGAATGAAGGATAGAATGTTGCCTTCAACGCTGTATTGTTTTAATGTATTAATTATCGCTGTTCTGGATATGGTGTCAAAAGCTCCCTCTATATCAAAAATGGCTGCGATCATATTGTGTTTATCATTAATTGCATCAGCTATATGTGTTTGCAGAAGCACCAGGTTATCGTTGGTGGAGCGGTGAGGTCTGAAGTCCGATTGCCCATTTTTTCCATAAATTTGCACGTGGTGCAAGTCAATGAGATGGGTCTATAAGATTGAGGTAATGATGAAGGATGGTCGGGTTTATTGATGGGCAGGATAATAAAGTTGAGCCATTGTTTAGGAAAAATATGTGATGTCCAGATCACGTTATAAATTTCGAGAAGTTTATAGAAGCATGGTTTTTTGAGAAAAATGTAGGGGAGGTCGTCGGGACCCGGAGCGGTGTTTTTGCAGGAGTTGAGAGCAGATGATAGTTCGAAATAGGTGAAAGAAGTATTCAAATATTTGACATCTTGTGTTATAGTTGTTGGTAGTGGGAGTGGTTGGAGAGTATTTGCAGATAAAGTTGATAGAGAATTATTTTTGATTTTAAATTTTTCTTCAAAGTTTTGAGCTAAACAGTTAGCAATTTGTAAGTTGTCAGTAATTACTGAGCCATTGATTACTAGACTAGGAATATTGGGATTCGTTTTATTTACTTGTATTTGTCGGATTTTTGTTCATACTTGACTTGGATTTGTATCTTTAGTCAAAGATGATATGTAGTTTTGCCATGAAAATTTTTGGCTCTGTTTTATTATGAATTGGGATTCAGCTTTGGCTTTTTTCAGAAAATTTTTTTTTGTGTTCTGTTTCTGCGGAATTTTTTTTAGGGCGATTTTGTATTGCTCAACAGCTTTTTCACAGGAGGTATTCCACCAAGGTGACGTTTTTTGGTTTTGCGAGATAACTGTTTTTCCAATGTGGGTTTCTGCAGCAGAAAGTATTGCATGAGTGAATGCATTGGTAGAGTTATCGATGCTGTCATATATGGGGATTAAGGGTATATGGGCTTCAGTTTGGGAGGTGTATCCTTTCCAGTTAGCTTTTTTATAACGCCAAAAACTTGTAGCGACTTGGTTGCAACTGTTCGTATTATTGGTAATAATGATGGGAAAATGGTTGCTATTGTGCAAGTCATCATCAGTAGACCATGTAAGTGAAGGAGCTGATCTGGGATCGCATATACTTAGATCAATGGCAGATAATGTCTCAGAGGATATATTAAGATGTGTATCTGAACCGGTATTTAGTAGGCATGAGCCGGATATCAAGTACATTCTCTACTGTTTTGCCTTTTCCAAATGTTTGATTGGAGCCCCACATGGTATTATGGGCATTGAAATCGCCTACAAGGATATATGGAGCGGGTAGCTGATAGATAAGCTCTACCAGTTCTTCTTCTTTTAGAGGATGATCTGGAGGGAAGTATATCCTACAAATTGTGGTTTTATATGGGCACCAAGTAGTTATGGCCTCAAGATTAGTATTAATAGTGAGATGAGTTGAATATAGGTTACTGGATACTAGTATTGACGTCCCTCCACTTGCTCTAGAGCAACTGGTACGGATGAAATGGTACCCTTCAAATTTTTTTAGATGAGGTTGATTAGTAAGCTTGGAATTGGTTTCCTGTAAGCATAAAATGTCCGGGTTAGTTTGTGAGATTAGGTGTTAAATTCTCTCCAGGCGGGGAAAGAACCCGTCACAGTTCCATTGGACTAAAGTGAAGATGTTTTAGAGAAAAGGAGAGGAAGGAGTTTATCAGTTAGGAATCGAATGAATTGGTGAGGTCATCCACTGAGGTATCCGACGAGAGACTTTTGGAATCTGATGAACCTTCAGGGTAATATTGAAATATTGTAAATTATAAGCTTCTTTCACTATGACCAAAAGAATTTTGTAGGAAAGCAATAAGTTGTATTTCATCAGAATGAATTTTCGTAGAGATTACGAATGGTTGTTAGGGCATTAGGGCTCAATTTGTTGTCTGGAGAGACGGAACTCTTGTTTTTTTTGCTTGGCACGTTTGGAAATATCTTGAGGTGCTGTAAATTTTGGTATTTGTTTTTCACTAGTCTATTGTGCAGGTACGGACGTTGAAACAGGTGAAAGTTCAAGTGGAGAATCAAGGTGACTGTCATTAGAGCGAATTCTTTTTTGACCAGATTGATGGGCTGAGTTATATAAAGGTATATCAGATGATATCTGAGAATCAGTTGTGGGTTTATCCTTAATGGGTTGGGGTGTAGGTTGTGAAGATGAAGTAAAGGGAGGTGGATTATGCTTGGAGGAGGAGCTAGTAGAAGAGTTGGATAGCTGTTGTTGGATGTCAGGGGCATTGGGAGCATTTGAGCAGGTATCTGCAGTATGTCTAGTTTGTTTGTAGATAAAACATTCTAGTCTATCAGTAGATATAAATATTCGATATTGCGCATTTTCATATGAGACTGGATTAGATGTTTGAATATTAAAATTGTCACTGTCAGGTATTACGTAGGAGATTCGTCTAAAACTCATGATATGTGCATATTCATCACCGGTGACACGACATTTTACGAACGAAACTGGCGAGGCTAGTTCCAAGCCAAGTTCTTTGAGAGCTGATTCAATTACCGAATGAGGGATGGACGGACTTACATTGGAGATTAGGATTCGTTTAGCAGGAGTAATTAGTCTTCTAATTGGGACAGAAGTAGAGTTTATCACCACGATAGGATTTGATTTAAGGAGATCATCTACGATGGCGATAGAAGAAAGATATATGCAGATGCGATTATTTGAAATCCTAGAGGCAAAAGCTATATTTTTGGCTGAGACAATGTTACCAATAGCTTTGATGTATTCGAAAAGAGCCGTGTTTGGAATTGAATGCACGATTATCGCTTGTTCTCTTTTGGGGAAGGATGGAGGAGGGGGTTTAGTGAGTGTTGCCGCTACGTACGATTTTGGATTTGAGGAAGTAGTGACATTAGGTGCATTTGGATGAATGAATTGAGAAGAAGATTTGACAAAATTATTATGAGATGATGTAGTTGGTTGGTGAGATGGGGTAGATAATGATATTTTGTGCGTGATTCTGGATACAAAAATCACTATTTTGTGACGTTTGTGCGTGAATCACTACACTAAACGTGGTATTCCCGGTTTATCGGGGGAAGTAGGTGAGTAACAGTCATTTCCAACGAACGAAATTGTTACGCCACGGCTCATTTCTTGAATAGATACACTGGTAAAGTTTTTTATTGGCTGCCTCACAAGTTATTATCACATGCACATGCTTAATGCATTGCTAATTACAATCCAAAGAACCACATAGCAAAAACTAATAAAAAATACTTAATTGCTGAATTTATTTAAATGACCTACTTGATCGATCTTAACTCGTCGGCCGCTGTAGTATGAATCATCTACACTATTAACTACTATAAAATATAGAAATATGCATTTATATTATGTAGATAAATGTCAAATTAAAATCGCGCGGATATTTGATTGAGAATACAATTCATGTGTCATCTGACCCTTTTGGTCACTAGGAACTCTGGAACATCATAAAACAATTCGTGTTCTTGTTCAAACATGAATGAATTCTACATTTGTTACATAAAATTCGCGATTGTTTTTTACACCTCGTTGCAGATTTTTTATTTTCATGTATTGGCCGGTGGTTCCTTCCATCATACCGCACTTCCTGATTCTCCTTTGAAGAAGGTGTAGTTGGTGTGGCTTTCGGATCATGAGATTGCCGACCTCGTTTGCGAGAAGGGGTCTTATCCGCTATATAAGCCCTGAAGTGGAGAAGATCTAATATATCTTTTTGGTTTCACCAACTGAATTGCTTTATCTTTGTACTGTAGCCAGGAATTTGTACATGCTATGTCCAGCGCATGAGTGAATAAGCGTAATTAGAACTGTCTGAGTATGGCGTACACACTAGATATAAATTGAGTGAATGAAACGACGAGTTCTCAGTGTGTATTTTATTATTAAAATTCCAGCTAAGCGCTTTCGACATTAGGCCATTCTCAAAGCTGTCCTATAAAATTATAATATTTGTAAAAATTGAAAGAACAATTTCAAAAAGGTTAACTTACGTCAATAAAAAATCCTACAAGAGGCGTCAAAAAACATCAAATCCTGTGACTACTACATACAATATATTTAAAAAAATGTTTGATGTTATATCATTATTTGAATAAAATGGTTAAAACTACCCTATCAAGAGGGTGTACAATTGTAATTCACATAATGAAACGTCATATTTAACCTTCCATTAGCCGCGCATAGGTCCAGCGGACTAATACATGGGAATATTTCTTCTACTCAAAAATTAAATAACAATATCAAGTTGAGCCTTTATGACATATTTCAGTTGTTTATTCGCACTGGCTTTTACAATGCTGCATTTAGATAATAGTTGAAATTCCGTTGCTATTACCGCCTAAAGGGAATGGGAACAGATATTGGTCTAGCGGACCTACCACGCTTACTTGCGACGCTTATTTTTTCCTGTGTGTATTGATAAAGTTATTTTGTTATTCAAGAGTGAGTATTTGCATTTTGATAGTTGTATTCAGAGCCGGGCAAAATACCGAACAAAAGTATTTCAAATATCAAGTACCAAATAGTGCCCAAAGTATTTGCAACTTTAATTACCAAATTATATACTTTATAGAAAGGATTTGAACTACCAAATACTCAGAAGTTGTAAGTGAAGCTTCGACCAAATAAAGTATTTGAAATACTTTCCAGCATTTGAAATACCAAAAGTAGTACTTGAAATATAGGGGAGACCGGGGATGGTTTGGACACGGGGATACAGTGGACAGGTTCAAATTTCCCGCCCTAAAGTGAATTCTACTGCCGCGATCGATTGTACATATTGGTAACACTGCGAGAGACCAGTTGACAGAAACAAATAACCGTCGTTATAAAATTGTGACTTTTACAGTGCTTGTTTACTTTTAGACACCTATGATATAACTTTTTAAGGTAAGAACGTAAGGTTTTTCTGTAACTTAGTTTAATGTTTTCTGTTTGGCGTTCAATTTGCATGCAATGGAGACTAGTAGGAATATATTCAAGTATGTTTCGTGAAGATGCAATTTTTGGTTCAGATTTCACAGCCAGAAATGTGTGATTACACCTGTTGGGGATACATTGGACAACTGGACACGTTGTCCAATGTATCCCCGATGTATCTGTTGATGTGAACTGTTTTATCTTTTCCAGATGCCACGGGAATTCAAAAGAAAAACTCAACGAACCTTTCCTGAAGGTGATCTACAGCAGGCGGTTGAAGATGTTTTAAACAATCGTGGAAGTGTGCGCCATGTGGCAGCTATTCGAAACGTGACGAAGTCTCGTCTTGCACTTTATGTAAAGAAGGCCAGAGAAATGGGCATAGACACTCTGTCGTTCAAACCAAATTTCCATAGAAGACAGGTGTTCTCAGACCAAATGGAGAAAGCATTGGCGGGGTATTTACTACAATGCTCCAAAATATTTTACGGAGTGACACCGAAAAAATGCAGACAAATAGCTTTACAATTCGCTGACGTAAACAATCTAAAATTTCCTGAATCCTGGAAAAGAAAAGGGCAAGCTGGTAGTGACTGGTTTACTGGGTTTATGAAGAGAAATCCTACGTTATCCATTAGAAAACCTGAGGCAACCTCACTTGCCAGAATGACTGCATTCAATAAAACCACGGTCGGCGACTTTTTTGACAAAGTGGACAATGTTATGCAAAGGAAGAAGTTCCGACCTTCAGATATATTTAATCTTGATGAAACGGGAGTCACCACAGTGCCTCCAGTGGCCAAAGTAATTGGACAAAAGGGTGAAAAGCAAGTTGGCCAAGTGACTTCGAGAGAGCGAGGAGAACTGATGACTCAAGTGGGTATAATTTGTGCCAATGGCAATTCTTTACCTCCCGTGTTCATATTCCCACGTGTCCGCTTCGACAAACAGCGAATGATGGCTGGAGCAGCACCTGGAGCTTTAGGATTGGTCCACAAATCTGGTTGGATGACCACCGATAACTTCGTGTTAGTATTGAAATTTTTTAAAGACAATGTGAGGTGTGATAAAGAACATCCTGTGTTGATATTGATGGATAATCACGAGTCTCATATAAGCTTGGAAGGTGTTAATTTCTGCCGAGATAATGGAATTACAATTTTGACACTTCCGCTGCACACTTCCAACCACTTACAACCCCTGGACCGTTGCGTGTTTGGCCCGTTTAAGAAATACTACAGTGAAGCAGTCCACTCATGGATGTTGGCCCATCCCAATGAAACTCTATCAATCTACGCACTTCCTGAGCTATGTTCCAAAGCTTGGGATCGTGCTGCAACTCCTGAAAATGTGAAATCAGGTTTCCTGAAATGTGGTATCTCGCCATTTGATAGAAACATTTTCCAAGACCTCGATTTTCTCTGCTCTGCGGTCTCGGATCGTCCATTTCCGGACCCTCTTGTTCCCAGTACTTCTTCGGAACCTATCGTGTCAACATCTAAAGGAGCAGGCAGAGACACTGCTGCTGTGGATCCTTCTATTACAATCAACTGTTCTACAGAGGCTCATACACCAGTTCCCACATCGAGTCATCAGTTTCCCACACCAGTTGCTTCTACATCGGCACAATCGGAGTTCGTTTCTCCAGAACAATTGAATCCGTACCCAAAAGCTAAGCCAAGGAAATTGGGTAAGGGTGGCAGAAAACGTGGGAGAAGTATGATCGCAACAGACACACCAGAAAAAGAAGAACTCGAACTAAAAGAGAGAGTGAAAATGGCAAAGAAAGCCAAGGTAGTGAAGAAGAAGGTATTTGAAAAAAAGAAGACTGTTTTCGAAGAAGATTCTTCAGATGAAGACATGGGAGAAGTCATCATGAAAGATTCTTCTGAATGGGAAGAGGAGGCAGAAAGTGACGAGTGCCTTAGAAGTGGCAACGATGCCGTTGAAGATGACTTTCTAATTGTAAAAGTTCCATCGAAGAAAGGCAAGTTTGCGATGAATTATGTGGCAAAAGTAAAAAGTAAGTTGCGAGACGGACTTGAAGTAAAGTTCTACAGGCGACTGCTTCCGTCTAATCGCTTTCAACCTACAGCCGAAGAAACTTCATTTGTGGATTTTTCACAAGTGATTTTGATCCTTCCGAAAGCGATAGAAGACAAGCGTCCCAGATTCAAAGGCATGCTTTATTTCAACACTGACCTATCGGGATTCTGCCTGCAGTGACTTATTTTGATATACCTACTTTTCTACTTTTATATTTAGACAAAATATGAATTAAAAATGTTTCTGTTGCTGTACCTATCACTGTTTGTGTTCTGTCCATACCATCCCCAGGTGCCGTCCAAAGTATCCCCAAACACGGGGATAGTTTGGACAGATGTAGTGCCTCTAATTTCTGGCCTTTTTCTGAAAATATATCAATCTTGGAAAGTTTATATTATGAGTATATAAACCTAAAGGACAAGTCTACACATTAGCCTAAAAACCATAAAGGTAACATTTTTAGACAAATAAATAAAAAATAAAACCCAAAAAGTGTCCAAACCATCCCCGGTTTCCCCTACACTTTATTTAAAATACTTATAAGTTTGAAATACTGAAAATATTTGAGTACCCAAATTATTTTAGGGTATTTGAGCAACTCAAATAGAGATGGTGTTTTTAAATGAAACTCAAGGTCTCTAGTTAATTCCACAATATAATACAAGTTATTGAAAATTCTAAAAAATTGACAATTGTTTCGATAAATCAATATCATCGTCAGAATGACAGAAGCTACATTTCATTTTATGCCTACCTGATGTTTAGTAGTTATATTTTTTGGCTAGACCAAGAAGTAACCTAACTTGTGATTGGCTTAATATATGTTTATAGAAAAAGAAGAAGATGTGATATTACAAATATTGAAGCTTAGATATTATTAGCCCTATGGTGATATCCTGGATATCATTTTTCCAATTAAGATCAGTATAACTGTGCAATGATATAGAAAACCAGGAAAACTAAATCTGCTGATCTTTACAATTATCACTTAAGAAGACAGTTTATTAGTGGAGAATTCCCTAGATTTAACTGTTCATTGACAACTTCATATTGTGGGTTTCTTAAATGTCTTCTAATTTCCAGTTCTTCAAGGAAATCCAGTTCTTGTTTCTTTTCACAAATATGCAGCACTTCTAGCTCTGTGTTAGGTGACAATGAATGATTGGTGTCTAGTAGATGTTTTGCGTAGTGGGATTTATCTGGTTGTTTTAATCTGTAAGCTCGTAAGTGCTCACTGTATCGTATTTCAAAATTTCTAAGGGTCTGACCCAAATAGACAGCATTACATTCTGGACATTTGAGTTTATATAGACCTGACTTCTTTAATAGTGGTATTTTTGTTTTTACATTTAACAATTTTGTACTAACGTTACTTTCTGTTTTAAAAGAAATTGTTGCATTCGTTGCTGAAGATATTATCTTTGAAATATTATTAGAAATATTTCCTGCATATGTGATGGTTTTATAAGTTTTAATTTCATCAGCTTGCTTAGGATATATTAGTTGTAATGCCACTTTTTTCTCTTTTTTACTAATTAGTTTATTTATCATATCTAATGGATAACCGTTAGATGTTGCTATTTGTCTAATTGTATTAATCTCTCTATCAAAATTACATTTGTTCATAGGAACTGAAAAAGCTCTATGTATCATTGAATTATATGCTGCTAGTCTGTGTGAGACAGGGTGGTTAGAATTGAATGGAATTGTCACATCAGTCTGTGTTGGTTTTCGGTAAATTGAATAATCAAGTACATTATTAACTCTTTGAATTTTTAAATCAAGAAAATTGATTGAGCTATTTTCTTCAATTTCTAATGTAAATTTAATTTTCGGGTGTAAATTATTGATGTGGTTGAAAAACACATCTAATTGTCGCTCACTACCCATAAAACAAGCTAATATGTCATCTACATATCTATACCAAAATAAAATATTTTTCGAAATATTACTTTCAAAGATCTTTCTTTCTAAATTGTCCATAAAAATGTTTGCTAAAATAGGTGATATAGGGCTTCTCATTGGTAAACCTTCATTTTGAATATATATCTTATTGTCAAAAGTGAAATAATTCTGATTAATGCATACATCAAATAAATTAAGTATATCTGATATTATTCCTGGATTAATATTTTTATCTTCTAGTAATTTTCTTGCAAGTATTAGACATTCTTTAGGAGGAATTTTAGTAAACATATTAGTTACATCGAACGATATGAGTTTATAGTTATCTTGCAAGTGGATTGATTTCAACTTTTTGATTAGTTCTATTGAATTTCTAATTGAGTACTGAGATTCATATCCGTAAG
Source organism: Galeruca laticollis (assembly GCA_963921935.1). NCBI lineage: Eukaryota > Metazoa > Arthropoda > Insecta > Coleoptera > Chrysomelidae > Galeruca > Galeruca laticollis. The sequence continues at coordinate 39,709,667 of OY998176.1, forward strand.
TATTGACTATATAGTTGAGCTTTTTTGCCAATATATTATTAGGAGCATTAACATAAGAGACTACAGGTCTAATTGGTTTCGTTATTTTATGTAATTTAACTGTTCCATATAATTGTGGACAATGAGGATTCTTATGTATGATAGACCTCTTTTCGTAATCATTTGAAAGAATTTGAATTATTAACAATATCCCTTACATTATTAGAAAACTTCTTTGTTGGGTCTGCTTTAAGAACTTTTACATCGCTGGATTCTATAAAGTTATATACTTTGGAATTGTAATTTTCAGTCGTCAAAATGACAGTAGCATTCCCCTTATCGGATTTTGTAACTGTTAGGTTATTGTTCTCTATCTTCCCTTTTATTGCGTTTAAAACTGAAATGTCATTTTTTGTTTGACGTTTAACTTTTGAAGGTTCAATATTTTTGATTAAATTGGCAATTTTTAATTTCTCATAAAGAAAATTATTTGAATTAGATTTTAAAGCTATTTCTGACTCTGTAGCTAAAATTTGTTTAATATTATTCGTATATTTAGGTGGTATGCTGTACTTTAAACCTTTATTTAAAAATTCTATTTCACTATTTGTAAAATTAGTGTCTGAAAGGTTTTCAAATCGTGGTGCAAAGTGTGTTGGTATGTAGGTACTTACAGTTTCATGATGTTTTGAGTATTGAATTTTATGTTGTGTGTGTTCAAGATTCTGTAGCTTCTTTTCTTGTTTCTTAAATTTCATATGCTTCATAGTGCTGATATTTTCTCTAATTTTGTCATCCAAACAGTCAAATTCTACTGGATGTAATTGGAATGTGAGTTCTGAATGTACAACTTTTATGTAGTTGTCTAAGGAGTCTCTAACTTTGAACCATTTCTTACATTCAGATTTTATCCAAACTCGTTGAGCACATTTTATAGCTTTTTGTGCTTGTGGTGTTTTAGTGTGACATTTTATATTCACATAATTTGGTATTACCTTTTTTCTAAGGCATTCTTGGTTAAACCAAATGTTTTGTGATGCTTTGTAACGTTTTTGTAGTAACTTCTGGTACAGTCGGGTCAAATCTTCTCTCGAAGATTTTTTAATGAAATTGACTGTCTCGACCCTTACTTCGTGGAATATGCTCATATTAGTGTTTTTAAATGAAACTAACTTGTATTATATTGTGGAATTAACTAGAGACCTTGAGTTTCATTTAAAAACACTAATATGAGCATATTTCACGAAGTAAGGGTCGAGACAGTCAATTTCATCAAATAGAGATACTTGTGGTAGTAAGTTAGGTAACTATTTAAAAAGTATAGAATTTTGTTTGTACATGTACATACGCTTAAATTGTAAGCAAACAAATACTGATATACCTTTTGTGAATTTCTGGAAAGGAAATAAAACAGATACATCAAACATTATAATAAATGCATTGTTAAAAAGACAATAAAGGTAAAATATTGACAAAAAAACACTTCACATAATAATATTCAAAATAAAAAACTCATTCTACATTTGGCGCAAGCCGTGTAAGTTACACAGTGTGTGTAGTATTATAAAAATTAACAATATACAAAAGAAAATGTGATTAAGATCAGCATAAGAATTATCGTTGCAGGTACAGGATGATGACTGTATAATACCCAACTTGGCAAGATGGGCGGGATATCTTCTATGGCTAGTCTCCATTCTAAATATACTTGCTGAATAAAATTTAGGAGTTGTATAATCAAAAATATAGTTTAGAGGTGAGGGTAAGGTAGGATGAATTTGAAAATGGTGTTATTTGAGGATTGTGAAGCGTTTTCCCAGTGTTTTCGCCAGGATACATACATTTTATTTTTTATTGAGCTAATCGCATCTTTTCCAGTATACACATTACAAAAAACTATTCAGTACTGAATCTTTTACTAATCGATCAGCTTTTTCATTCCGATATATTCCAATATGCCCCTTAACCCAAATAAATGCTTGATAAGGAATGTTATATATAGGTAATGTTTTGTTGGTTCTGTATATTTTATTGAACTCATTGGTTTGAATGAAGGCAAGTGGAGGTGTGTTTTTAACTCTCCAATATCGATTTGTAAGATCTTCTATTGAAATACTATATACTTTATTTATCATGTCAGACCTGAGGGTATTAAGTTTAATTAAATATTTTTGAGACAATAATTGACGTCGTAAAAATAGAGGTGGTTCGTTACATTCTGCCAATAATGCATTCACGGGTGTCGATTTCATTGCGCCGATACAGGTTCGAAGGCATTTATACTGAATTCGATCTATTTTCAATAAGTTGGAATTACTACTTGATCCATATAAACAACATCCATAATATATAATTGATCTGACGTAAGACCTGTAAAACAGTATAGCAATGGCAGGGGCTGCGCCCCATCTGCGGTTTGTGACACATTTTAGGAGATTATACCCTTTTTCACATTTGCTTTTTATATGTATGATGTGTTTGGACCATAATAATTTATTATCAAGTATAATACCCAAATATTTATATTCGTTTACTACCGACAACGCTCGCCCACACAGAGTTAGGCTCTCCGGTGTGCGAAGCCTTTGTCTAGTAAAAAACATCATTGAGAATTTTTCAATTGAGAGGGTCATACATGTTTCTTCAGTCATTTGAATACAGTTTGCATAATATTTTCCAAGGTCTTAAGACAATCAGCGTATGTATCCTGGATGGAGTATATACAGATATCATCTGCATATTGAGTGCATCGTATTGTATTAGAAAACCGTGTATGTAAATCGGCGGAATATATATTAAATAATAAAGGACTCAATACAGATCCCTGAGGCAATCCAGGATAAACAATTCTGGGACCGTGCAATTGATTTTTATGATCCCTAATATAAATTGTACGCGAATTATATAATTGTGATATACTCTGAGAAGTCCTTTCACTAAAACCAACCTCTACTATTTTGTTTTTTTAGTAAATTGATATCCACACAATCATAACCCAAACAGCACTGTACGTATTAAATACGTACATATTAGGTCTTATATACGTCCTGTACGTACAGTACCTAAAATGTACGTATTTAATACGTACATTATGATTCCTAAACGGTACGTACTTTTAGGCACGTACCATGTACGTACTGAATACGTATCGGCTGTACGTATTTTCTGATACTTATAATGTACGTACTTAATACGTATCGTATGTACGTACTTAATACGTATCGTATGTACGTATTTTCTGATACGTATTATGTACGTACTTAATACGTATCAGCTGATGTACGTAATTTGTTATACGAAAAAATTGTGTAGGTACACATTTTTATAATATATAGTATATAGAGGTATATTCATTTCAAAAATAACTTATCTATTTGTTGTTAGCGATGGTTTGTTCATCAATAATATTTTTAAATAGGTATACATTTTGTCGCAAAATTAGCACAAAATTCGACCTACATCAGGTGGGTGATTTGTGCCTACATCTATACAAAAACATTCCAAATTTTTTCTCAGTTTAAGTTCATTTTGTTGGGAAAATAAATTATTAGTAAGTTTAGACTGTGACTGGATGTGTGCACTTGTAATATTTTTATCACATTCTAAACAATAATAATAATAATTTATTGTATTACACAATAATTGATTGATACTGTGCATATGGAGTTTTTCACAAAGTTTCATTCGTTAAAATGAAAACGAAGATAGTTGTTTCTCATCCTGTCCTTGTCAAATAACCGAAAGTCGAATAATTCTGTCTCTCTGGATGTACACAAATATTTTGAAAGTGGTAACTAAATCGATTTGTGGTAAGGTGTAAGGGTCTTCGGCCCTATTGCGTTCATCTACCAAACTTGCAGAAGGAAGATTGACATGTTAGGCGGGAATTGTAAATTTTCAATATTCTATTCTAAGACGTATTCTGTAAGAAGATTGTTTTCCTGTTACTAATTTTAATTTTTTGACAATGTTTAGATTTCTTATGAAATATATTTGTCATCTCGCATCGGACATAATCGATCGAGATTCAAGAATATACAGCCGCCGGATAAATAAAATTTAAAATTCGCGCGTATAAGTGTTACTCTACTTCGTGAATTGTCAGAAATGTCTTTTGTAGTTGTGTCCTTGTGTCAGTTGTGTGTAAAGAAACAAACAAATCAACCATCGCTTTATAATTTTTAAACATGTGTTTTGATGTTATGCTAACCAGATGTCTATGGTATCTGAATAGAAATTATATATAAATTCTAGGAGTATCTGTAGCATTGGTGTTTTTATTTAGTTTAGAGAGTGCAATAGAGAAATATTTGGTGGTATTTATCTCAATATTCCACACATACCGATTGTGCTTGTTACTTTTGTGTATACCCATGATTAATTGGTAAGCTATTAACTAATTTCTATAACATCAACTTTTAATTTTATTTAGTCTCTAGTGTTTATTTAATTTATATTTTTTAAAGTAACAGTTAGACTAGTATAAAGTAATATTAGGTACTTTCCATAGTTGTTTTATTATAGTTTGTAGTGTTGGGACCTTTTGTAAGCAGTTTTTTGTTACAATCTGTCTATTTGCAGTTTATAAAGACAAGTATACCCACCTATTATTTATTATTACATTAATCTACTAGTAAAAGATATCTTATAAAGTTAGTAAACATTACAAAAAAGCAACACTATATTCATTTTGGATTAGATAAATGTTTGCAAAAGGTACTTTCACAACATCCTAAATTAAGTGACGATAGTGTTATTGAAATTTTAATTAACATTGATGGACTTCCACTAACAAAAAGCTCTACAAGTCAATTCTATCCAGTTTAATGAAGTATATATCAAAACTGGGGATTTGTTGAGATTGTGGGTGTATATTATGGCTGTGCAAAACCCAATGAACCTAAATTGTTTTTGTCAGATTTTGTTGAAGATGCCACTAATATAAATAATCGAATTCAGTGCAATGGCTCCAATTTTATGCTGTTAAAATAGAAATATTTGTGTGTGATACTCCAGCAAAAGCTTATATTACATATGCTAAAGGTTATTTAGGTTATATGTCACGCTCTAAGTGTCATGCAGCGGGATCTTATGATAATTGAGTTTATTTTCCTGATATGTCAAACCTTCATTTACATACTGATATTGATTTCAGAGCAAAGACTCCAAAACATCACCATCCAGGTACTTACTTCAAGTCTAGATATGGTCAAATATTTCCCTCTTGATTACATGCATCTTGGTTGTTTAGGGGTTGTAAAAATGTTACTAGTATGTTTGTGGTTAACTGGAAAGCCTTCAGCAGAAATTCCATATAGTAAAATAGAAACATTATTAAAATGTTTAATTGAATAGTCTTGTAACATTCCAACAGAATTCAATCGAAAACCCCGTAGTGTCAGTGAAAGTAAAAAAGGTGGAAAGCAGCATAATTCAGGCAATTTATGCACTATACAGGACCAGTTGTTTTAGTTAATTATTATCATTGTTTTATACTATGCAATAACAATATTATCATACCCACAGTTTTTAAAATACACTTATTATGCTAACAAACTTTCAATATATTTTGTAGAAATGTTTATTTTAATTCATGGTGAAAATTATGCCTCAGATAATATACATAATCTACTACATTTAGCTGAAGATGTTAGAATATTTGGACATCTTAATAGTTATAGTGCTTTTGATTTCGAAAAGTATATGCAAACAATAAAGAAGTTGCTTAGAAAACAATACAACCCTCTACAACAATGATTAATAGAAAAACAGAACTAGATAATGCTAAACAAAGTGAACACATTGAACAAAGTGAATATTCTCAAAATTTTTCGATACTCCACAAACCTCACTACAATGGACCTGTGCTAAAAAAATTATCCAATAACAGATCAATTTAAACAAGTGAATTGCAAAAACTTTGATTTATTGCCTAAAGAACCTGATAGTTGTTGTTTATCCGGTCGAGAAATAATAGCAATCAGTAATTCGAAGATAACGGGCAAATCCTAATTTTAGGATAGAATAAACAGAAAAAGAAATTTTTTACCTTAGGCCATGCGAGTCATCAATATTAAATATATGTTTAGTGAATGAAAAGCATGCAAAATACAAAATGTTTCATTTAAATGTCATGTCATGTTAACATTCACTAACAAATTTGTTACTCTTCCGTTGTTACATAGTTTTTGAGACAACTTGTTGGTATTTATTATACATAATCTAACAATATATTAAGAGTTGGCTGTGTGCTGAATATATCGAACAACTTGCTTTGAGAGATGTTTAATATATTTACCCATTTTTTAGTGATACACTTTTTGAAACAAGTTTTTAAGTTGCTCTAAATATATTGAAAATTAACTACTCTATTAAAAAAATCATGTGTTTATATTTTTTTTTAGATTCAACTTTTCAGAAAAAATGGAAAATAATAATATTCGTGAGTTTTCTAAAAAGACTTGGATAAAAATGCAGTTTATCAATGACACGTCGGTAGCAGTGGTGCCCATCCACAAGATGGATTAATGTAGACAATTGTTTGTGGCCACCAGAGAAACTTATCGCTGCTATAAGGTCACATCAATTAAATTCGTGTTGACCTTCACTTAAGGTGAAGTTGTTTAGGGATGGGACTTACGGTAATATCTACAAATTCTGTATAAATTGCAAACTAAATATTAATATTCATTTCTAGATTCATATGAAACTGCTCGTCTAAAGTGCAGAAAGGCGAAGGTGGAGACCTCAATACCACATATGTGGACGAATCACATCCAAAAATAAGGGAATTTAAAATGAGGTTCCATTCTTCTTCAAAGTCCAACAGTGAGGTTAAAGAACTTGTAAGGCAAAAGAAGGGGTCTAGACTGTCATCACCACTAAAAGCAGCTCGCACAATCATAATAGGTAATTGATATAAAAATAATGATTTTGACCTTCCCCAGAAATATTTCTTTGTTTTGTGAGTTTTTCAATTATTATTTAATGTCCACCATTGAAAAATAGTACTTTTGTGTAAAAAATTATAGACCAAAAATTGAGGTACTTGATCACTGTGTTAATATTTTAGATACTGCAGAGCCCGAAATGAGCCACGTGGAACAAAGCCGAGAGGCAGTTTTGAGTACTAAAGAATGTGAGCCTTCAGCTAGGTCCAGCCATCAAATTTAGTTGTTTTTTTTATGAAACTTATAAACCTGTAATTTGAAGTTATTGGAAAAGGGACTCAATGTCCAACAATAAACCACAGACATGGGATATTTGCAGTTTTTCATTTTAAAACTTACCTAAAAAACCTTTTTAAGTGTGGAAAAAGTGTATTAACCCTCCGAGGAGTTGGGTGTGAGTTTAAAGGGGTCTTGGGTGCTTACCTTAATTTCTCTGGTGCCTTATTTTGAATTCTAAATAAATATTGAAAAATCCACCCCTTCTTCGACTTGAAGCTAGTCGACTGGCGAGCACAGGTTGTTCTACAGGGCAATCTGACATCTAAAGGAGCACAGGAGGTAGGTATTGTGAATAGGAGGAGTCTCGTTATAAATAAATAATAAATACCTACTATTTATTATATTATATTTTCCTAACTAGTTAATAGTCAAAAGTAACTTTAATTAAATTTGCTTTCAATTTGTTTTTAAAGTTTAATATAATCTAGTGTGGGCTTTCTGACGTGTACTTTAATTTATAAGACCATACAGTTGAACTCACAATTAAGTGATAAGGAACTTTATTCTAGCAACGTTATTAACATTGTGACAAGTAAACTCAAATTACCTTCAAAATTTTAATAATAAAGCTTCTTGGGACTAAATTGTGAGCTTTCAGCTCTGTAGTCTGTTTACAAAGTATATACTATCGATACATACCAAGTACGTACAAACTATACGTACCAAGTACGTACAAAATGATACGTACCAAGTACGTACAAAATGGTACGTACCAAGTACGTACAGATGGTATGTACCAAGTACGTAAAAGCAGTACGTATTTGGTACGTACATTTTATTGGAAAATGTACGTATTTAATACGTACCATGTACGTACTATGTACAGAAAAGTACGTACATAATACGTACCTTACGTCTCATGAGTACATATTAAATACGTATTATGTACGTACTTGTGCTGTCTGGGAAGCACCTTTTATATCAAGAAATAAGCAAACTAAATATCTGTTTTTAGAAAACGTAATTTGAACATCATTAACTAAATGAGTTATTGCATCTAAAGTACCGTAGCACCTTCTAAATCCATACTGTGTGCAGGGTAAAATTGAATTTTGTTCCAAGTGCCATTCCAGTCTTGTTTTAATCATCCTCTCAAAAATTTTTGTTACACAGGACATCAGTGATATAGGTCGATAAAACGTAAATAAATTTCTGTCTTTTTGTGGTTTCAAGATTAGAAAAATAGTTACTTGTTTCAGTTGTTCAATGGACTTACCTTTTACCCACCAATCATTATATATTTGTAGTAAAATTGTTTTCGCAGGTAATGGCATATTTCTAATAATATCATATGTTATATTATCGTTACCAAGAGCTGTACATCTTGTGGATTTGATTGCAGTTTCCAGTTCTATGATATCAAAAGATTTGTCGACACACGATTTCACATGTACGAGTATATAAAAAGTAGCTTTCAACACGAGTTGTGTACAATATTTTTCTTACGAACAATAAAAAAAGCAGCTGTTGTCTTTCAAAATTAGTACCTAAACACATACTAACATTGGAGACTTGAAAAGAAGATAACAATACTAGAATTGAAAAGTACATAACAGCACTAGGTTTGAAACGTGTAGAATCCATCTAGGCGCAAGCAGTTATTTTGAAAAATATTTTTCAAAACGCGTGTGTCATAGGATCGTTTGAAAACATTATTTCACTCAAACGTTTTACACTGGAAGACAGGTTATAACTAACATGACCTGGAAGATGGGTGAAAATACATGAAATTAGTCTATTAATTTTTGAATAAAATAAAATACAACATTACAACTTACCATTCAAACTTTAGGAGCTACTAAGGAAAAGCCCGGTATCTATTGCATACTAAAAAAATTCCAATGGCACAGGACCAATTGTGTCTTATTTCAGTAACATGTTTGCATAAAACCGAAAATAAAAAATTAGATACAAAAGTAATAGAATGCTTTGAGATGTACAAAAAACCAAAGTAACATTCTGGCATCAAATCAAAAACAGAAAAAAATTCTGGTAAATTTGAATTTTCTTAAATAAATGTTTTGATGTACGATTTAGAGAAAAATGTTAAATACAAAAGTTGTAGAACGTGTTGAGGTCTATGAAAAAGCTTTGTAACTTTTTTGCGTCAAATGAAAAACAAAGGAAATACGATTTTTTTTCAACTTTGACAGGCCGCCATTTTGTTTTTACTGGGCCGCTTTGGCTCATTAACGAACTCGTCGAAGATTTTTGCCTAACCGATTTTGTAGCGAGTTTCGTTTCGATCCATCAAAAAATACGCCCTCTATCGTGAATACAAATTCCGTTACAATTTGTGAATTTTCTTAAATAAATGTTTTAATGTACGATTTAGAGAAAAATGTTGAATACAAAAGTTGTAGAACGTGTTAAGGTCTATGAAAAAGCTTAGTAACTTTTTTGCGTCAAATGAAAAACAAAGGAAATACGATTTTTTTTCAACTTTGACAGGCCGCCATTTTTTTACTGGGCCGATTTGGCTCATTAACGAACTCGTCCAAGATTTTGTCCTAACCGATTTTTGTAGCGAGTTTGGTTACGATCCGTCAAAAAATACGCCCTCTATCGTGCTTACAAATTCCGTTATAACACATACATATATATATATATATATATATATATATATATATATATATATATATATATATATTATAGAGTGAAACACCCTGTATAATAAATAATAAAAATTAAAGATTGTGCATTGTAATTTGGAAGAATTTTTTTTAAGTCTGAATTTTTTTTTATCATTTGAATGGAGACAAACTGTATGATACACTATTTGATAGAGAAGGCATACACAAGACAGACCGTATAATCGTAGGGAAAATTGTGAATAGGTGCGAGAAACAAATTATGTGAAACAAAATAACACAATTTTTATTCAAAAGATTAAGTATCAGAACTTTGTTTATGATAAAAAAAAACTAATGTTTCTTTATTCTGTGAAATTAAGATAATCTTATGAATTTGTCAGAAGAAACCAAACAATATTTGTTGAAAGAAATATTAACATAAGAAAGGGTAACTGTTTAGACATAACTAGATAGGAAGCTGTATAATAATATGAATTTTCAAAGCATGACATATGCAAAACGAATATTCATTTTGCACATATATTTGAAGTTAACAGCTGTCATCTAAAAATATTAAGAATTTTCATTTTACATACACACTTAGAGATTAACAAATGTCAGTTAAAATTTTTATGAAATATTGTTGGGAGAAAACAATATATGAGGTTTAAGCAATTGAAAAATTTAGAATAGAATGTCCTGATATGATGGAGGGACGATTCACTGTTTGAAGTGAAGGTTTTCAATGATGAAATTGATAGTCAATTTTGATTTGTAAATAAACGTTTAAAAGAATCACATCAGCGACAATTACGTTGCTAATGATAAAAAAATTTGAATGAAAAAAGTTGTTGATTATGTAGACTATTCACTAAGAAGTCTCTTTTTGGGGTAGCAAAAATTTGGAAGAAGAAAAATTATTTTAAATATTTGAGAAATATCAGTTTTGGCTATGGAATTCAAGAAACAAATACATTATACTTACGAGATATACGTTAATGTAAGTAATTAAGTAAATATTAATAACTACAAAATATAAAAAGGAATTGTTATATATTATGTGGTACTAACCGTGACTTTTCTTTTATAAATGGTCAATTGTTGTATTGTGGAAGCAATGTCTCGACAATACCTTTCAGAAAACGCTGAATCATGGAATTCATCCAAAGTGTTTTGATGTTGGAAGAAATACAGCGTCAATTCCTGATTTGGTGGAAATGGACAGGAAGAACGGATTTATTCCAAGAGAGAGAGAACCTAAAATAGATTAAAGGAACTGATCATTGAGGTGAATAAACAAAAACAGTATAGTGAACAAGGTATTTAAATTCAATTTATTAATACATAAAAAGTTAAACGAACTTACCGATTTGTGTAAAGAACTGAACTTTATAATATGTTACATGGACGCTAAAAAGTTTATAGTTCGCCATCTTCTATAATTCATTTGTATACCAAGTTGCATAATTGTAATTCACCCTTAGAATTAATATCTCACCAGAGTATGTGTCTGTTGTATGAATGAATCATTATTTTAGATAGTTGAATTTCTTCAAGAACACTTGTAAAAGAGTAATGTATTTATTTTAATCACATTAAACAACGTTTTGTTTCTTTTGAAGAACGATTTAAAACTGTACGTTGAGATTTTCATTTCATCTGGTGATTTCCGCTCCATCTATTTTCTATAGGTAGAAGTTTGAACTGACATCTATGAATGGTGCAGAGATTTGATTCCAAGCAGGGCAGGACCGTATTCAGTTCATAATTATTAAGTAAATAATATATTTTGATCAACAAATTTGTTTTAAAATATAAAGAATTTATTTATTTTGGCGCTGATATAAAAAAAATGAAACCGTTTAATTTTTATATACTTGAACTCTACCCTGAGATAAGAAAATTCTCATGCAAGTAGCATAAATTGTTTATCACTTGTTTAAAATTATCTATATACCGGGCTAATAATAAAAAGTTCAAAGTAAATCTAAATTAAATAAAATATTAAGTATATTTTTTATTACAAAGGATAAGTCTATCCAGTTTAAAAAAAATGGCCCCCAATGTAGGGCTAAAATTTATCCAGTAAATAAATGACGCACGCAACGTGGGGCTAAAGTAATATAAAACCTTTATATCAAACGAATTATAATAATTAACGCACCAAACGAAGGTAAATAATAATAAAAAGGATTGAAACAAATTTTTAACTGTATTGAAAGAAGAGTCAAATACTAAAATGGAACGGAAAATGACATTAAGGGACGGAAAGCAGTTAGGAGTCGAAAGTAGGTCTGATGAAGAAAGAGAAGAAAGGAGTAATGGTAGAGGAGATTTTCAGGTACAATACTTGGAACAGGGGAGAGAACATTCGGAAGAAGACATTGCAGAACAAAGTCAGGAAGAAGAAGATGTACCATTATCAGAAGAAAGAGGACAAGAGGACAAACAAAAATCAAAAGAGGAAATGGATGTAATGAGTATGCTTCAAATGATGATGAAACAAAATAAAGAAGATATGAATAGAATGGAAGGAAATATAAATAGAAAAATGGATAAACAAAATGAAAATATGAACAGAATAGAAGGAAATTTGAATGGAAAAATGGACCAAAACAAGGAAGAATTAAAACAAGAAATGAATATTAAGATGGACCAGAACAAAGAAGAAATTAAACAAACTAAGGAACTGATAATAAAATTGATGGAAGAAAAATTGGGACATTTAGAGAAGATATTGGAAAAATCAAACACATACATGGAAAATAAAATAGAATCCACTAAACAAGAAATAAGAGGAGAGGAGAATAAAGAAATAACGGAAATAGACAATTCACAGATTAACAGAATTAACAAAATGGAGGAGAAAGAAAAGGATTTCAAAGAAGAGATTCAAAGGGATGTAAAGATACAAAATGAAAATATAAATGATGATACTATAGAACAAAAATTAAGTAATAAAATGAATTTGATGAAGTAAAAATACAAAGACAAATAAATGAGAAAATGATAGATAGCAATTTACAGAATCTAGGAAGTGAGGAAGTCATGAAAATTTATGAAAAAGAGATTTATTGGAAAATAACAGACCCACATGTTAATACATTAAAACGAATAGTGACATGTGGTAAGACAAATAATAATAATAATAGGGGGATACAACTTAATTGGAAGTTAGAGGAAATGAATAAGATATTACAAGAAACCGAGGAAGAAATGGAACAAACCATAGGACAGAATATAGAAACAATAATTTATGCAGAAAATTTCGAAATGAGAGTAAAACTTGGCAGAAATATAAAGATAATTGATCCAAGAAATTTTAATAGGATAATTAAAAATGAAATGATAGGAAGTGAGAGTATTATGGAAAATGAAATAATAAAAAGAAGAAACAATAATATGAAGAAATTGGAAACGCAAATTTTGATGAATCTATTGGTAAAAATTGATGAGATAGGGGACAACAAAATTGAAAAAGACACAGTGGAAAATTTTAAGAAACTTAGGAAGCAGATAGAAGAGAATCAAACAATAAGAGAAGAGGAAAAAACGAAATTTAGGAAAAGAAAATAACATTGAATAATAAGGCTGTATTATTGGACCGGAATCTAGAAGACGAATAAGGAATTGTAAAAGGTCAAGAAGGGATATAAAAACCACATGTAAATAAAAAGTTTATAATTAACAAATAATAATTTAAAAAAAACATATGTAAATATAATTTTGTACATAGATAGCAATTAGGATACGTGAAGATATAATGATGAAATACAGAAATAATTACGTTAACAGATATAATAACAATGGAGATTATAACAATAACAATAATTATAATAACAATCCAGGAAATAACAATAATTATAACAGAAATTTTGACAATCAAAACAATTATAACAGAAATTTTAGATACAATAATAATAACAATTATAGAGAACAAAACTACAGGGAGCAAAATAACAGAAGTGGACAATACGACAACCGACAAAGAGAAAAAATTAGAGAACAAAGAAAAGATTATAGGGAGGAAGAAAGAGGAAACGGAAATGGAGGACAAAGAAGGATAAATAATATTCAAAGAAGAGAAGAGAGAGTGATATCGGTAGAACCGGAAATTATTACAGAACAAGAACCCGACCAAAATTTTGGATCGAGCACATACCAAATGTAAGAAATATCATCTGTACATATGAACATCCAAGGGAATATATTAAATTTGGGGAAGATTTGGAATTAAAAGGAACAATGGGATTGATAAAAATTGAAGGAAAATTAAATGGGAAACTAGTCAAAATATTAATAGATACAGGCTCGGAAGCGTCCATAATAAAAACAAAACTAATTGAAGAAAATATTGAAAATTATGAAAATAAGCTAGTTAAAATACCGAAAACTACATTAATAGGAGCAAACGGAAAGAAATTGTGTGAAGTTAGCAAATCTATAATACAAAGTATTGAATTAAAGGATGGGAAAGAAGTTGAGATGCAATTATTGTTAGTAGATAATTTAGAATCAGACATAGTTATAGGAATAGATGAATTAACGAAATATAAAGCAAGAATTGATTTTGAAAAGATGGAGATTGAATTAAATGGTAATAGAATTGAATTTGAAGAAGGAAATATAGAAGAATTGGAAATTGAAGAGGATAATAAGAAGTTATGGAATATAGAAAGGATTGGAAATATGGAAGTATTGGCAATTGGAGAGGATAATAGGAAGTTATGGAATATAAAAAGGAGTGGAAATATGGAAGAATTGGAATTTGGAGAGGATAATAGGAAGTTATGGAATATGGAGAGGGATGAAATAATGGAAGAATTGGAATTAGTGTGTGGAAATAAGGAATATGCAGAGAAAGTGAAGAATTTAATAATTAAATATAAAGGATTAGTTAAAAAAGAGATGAGAATGGCAAATAACTATGTACATAAGATAGAAGTTAAGGGAATAAAAAATTTCAGAATAAGAACATATCCCATACCTTACAAATATAGGAAAGAAGTTGATTCAGAAATACAAAATATGCTAAAGGATGGTATTATAGAGAGATGTAACACAAGATATGTAAATCCTATTGTGGTCGTAAAGAAAGCAAATGGTGATTTAAGATTATGCCTAGATGCAAGAAATATTAATCAATACACTGTACCACAATACGAGGCTCCGATGAATGTGGAAGCAATTTTTGGGCGCATTACGAATACGAAAATATTTTCTAAAGTTGATTTAAAACACAGTTTTTGGTTGATTCCTTTGGATGAAGATAGTAGAGATTACACTGGCTTCTCTATTGATGGTGTGTAGCTCCATATGGTATACAAAGTGCTTGTTCGGCCTTGGTTAGAGCATTACACCAAATACTAAATAAATTTGAAGACTTTGCACTTCATTATATCGATGATATATTGATCTTCTCAAATGATGAAGAAGAACACCTAAAACATATAGAAATAATTTTAAAAGAATTAGATAGAGCAGGTTTAAAAATAAATCAAAATAAATGTAAATTTTATCAGGAAGAGATATGCTTCCTAGGTTATAAAATAGACAAAAATGGGATGTCCATGGATGAAGAGAGGATCCAAGCAATAATAGTGTATAAAAGACCATCAAACCTAAAATCTGAGAGGATTTCTAGGGATGATGAATTACTTCAAACGTCTGATACCTGATTTGAGCACGAAACAGATACCTTTAATAAAGCTGTTAAAGAAGGACAATAAATGGAAGTGGACTGAGGAAACAAAAATGGCTTTTAATGATTTAAAAGAAGCCTTTACTAAACAACTGAAAGTTTATCATCCGAATTATGACCTACCTTTCATATTACGAACGGACGCATCTAAAGAAAGGTTTGCAGGAGTCTTATTACAAATACAAAATGACATGGAGGTACCCATATGTTTTGTATCAAGGGTAACGAAGAACTATGAAAGAAATTATGGAGTGTCAGAGCTAGAATTGGCAAGTATAATTTTCTGTGTGACAAAATTTAGATTTTATTTATTAGGAGCAAAATTTACAATAGAAACCGATCATTCTTCACTTACAACTATTTTGAAAAACAGATTTGGCAATAGCAGAGTTCATAGATGGGGTTTAATATTACAAGAATATGACTTTGAAATTAAATACATCCCAGGAAAGACGAATGTAGTGGCAGATGCGTTAAGCAGAGAAAGTAAGGGGAATAATGATATAAATAAAAGAATTGTTAAAATTGGAGTAAATATAATGAAAGATCTAGATGGGATATTTTCTTTAAATAGTATCATAGAGGACCAAATGGAATTGACAGAAAAACGGAATCGAAGAGGACAATTGAAAGAAGAAATATGGATAAAGAAAAATGGGGAAGCAGATTTGTTTATGATAACAGAAAATTTAGCTAAAAAAATTTTGGAGAATTTACATAGAAACAATGGACACATAGGAGCTAGGAAATTATGGTTACTGTTTAGAGAAAATTATATTAGTAAGGGGGACCAAAGTATTGCAAAATTAATCACTAGCACATGTCATAATTGTCAATTGGGAAAAAGTAAACATAGGAGAAATGAGAACATAGCAAAGTCTATAGTAACAACAAGATGTGGAGAAATAATTGCTATAGATTTTCTGAGTAATTTGATACCCAGTAAACAAGGAAATCGTCATATCCTAATAGCAGTTGATTTATTTTCAAAATTTGTAAAATTATACCCGACAAAGACAACTAAAAGTAGAATAATTATGGAAACACTATCAGAATACATGCAGGAAATTATAAAACCAGAAAATTGTATCATAGACAATGCTACCTATTTTACTAATGAAAGATTTAGGAAATTCTGTGGTAGAAACAAAATAAATTTAAAAACGATTAGTATCCGACACCCATCTGCAAATCCATCTGAGAGATACATTAGGGAAGTGATAAAGTTTATGAGAATAACTTTGTGGGATCAAAACCATGATAATTGGGAAAATCATCTGGAAGAAATTCAAAATTATTTAAACAATTTGCCAAACACTGTAACAATGGAGAGTCCAATTTATTTAATGACACAACTGAGACCTCAGAGAAAATGGGAAATAGATACTGCAGAAGAGTTTGAAAAGGTATTGCAAAGAGTGAATAAAAATTTGCAAAACAATGCAAATAAATACCTACGGAGAATGGAAAAAAAGGGAAAAATAAAAACAACATTTAAAAAAGGGGATTTAGTGATCGTCCGTGCTTTAAGGGTATCAGATAGGAACAAACAAATGTGTGCGAAATTGAAACCACCTTTCGAAGGACCATATGTTATAGACAATGAGAACGGGATAAATAGCTATGTTTTAAGATATATGGAAAGTGAAGAAATAAGAGGTGTCTTCAATATAAAGGATCTATATAAGTACAATAATTAATGAAGAAGTAAAGAAAAGGAATATAATAAATGTTTAAGGTAAAATTTGCGTTCATAAAATTTTTCCTAACATCAAAATTTGATAAACGCAAAATTTAGGGGATGTTATTATAGAGTGAAACACCCTGTATATTAAATAATAAAAATTAAAGATTGTGCATTGTAATTTAGAAGAATTTTTTTTAAGTCTGAATTTTTTTTTATCATTTGAATGGAGACAATCTGTATGATACACTATTTGATAGAGAAGGCATACACAAGACAGACCGTATAATCGTAGGGAAAATTGTGAATAGGTGCGAGAAACAAATTATGTGAAACAAAATAACACAATTTTTATTCAAAAGATTGAGTATCAGAACTTTGTTTATGATAAAAAAAACTAATGTTTCTTTATTCTGTGAAATTAAGATAATCTTATGAATTTGTCAGAAGAAACCAAACAATATTTGTTGAAAGAAATATTAACATAAGAAAGGGTAACTGTTTAGACATAACTAGATAGGAAGCTGTATAATAATATGAATTTCAGAAAGCATGACATATGCAAAACGAATAATCATTTTGCACATATATTTGAAGTTAACAGCTGTCATCTAAAAATATTAAGAATTTTCATTTTACATACACACTTAGAGATTAACAAATGTCAGTTAAAATTTTTATGAAATATTGTTGGGAGAAAACAATATATGAGGTTTAAGCAATTGAAAAATTTAGAATAGAATGTCCTGATATGATGGAGGGACGATTCACTGTTTGAAGTGAAGGTTTTCAATGATGAAATTGATAGTCAATTTTGATTGGTAAATAAACGTTTAAAAGAATCACATCAGCGACAATTACGTTGCTAATGATAAAAAAATTTGAATGAAAAAAGTTGTTGATTATGTAGACTATTCACTAAGAAGTCTCTTTTTGGGGTAGCAAAAATTTGGAAGAAGAAAAATTATTTTAAATATTTGAGAAATATCAGTTTTGGCTATGGAATTCAAGAAACAAATACATTATACTTACGAGATATACGTTAATGTAAGTAATTAAGTAAATATTAATAACTACAAAATATAAAAAGGAATTGTTATATATTATGTGGTACTAACCGTAACTTTTCTTTTATAAATGGTCAATTGTTGTATTGTGGAAGCAATGTCTCGACAATACCTTTCAGAAAACACTGAATCATGGAATTCATCCAAAGTGTTTTGATGTTGGAAGAAATACAGCGTCAATTCCTGATTTGGTGGAAATGGACAGGAAGAACGGATTTATTCCAAGAGAGAGAGAACCTAAAATAGATTGAAGGAACTGATCATTGAGGTGAATAAACAAAAACAGTATAGTGAACAAGGTATTTAAATTCAATTTATTAATACATAAAAAGTTAAACGAACTTACCGATTTGTGTAAAGAACTGAACTTTAATGTTACATGGACGCTAAAAAGTTTATAGTTCGCCATCTTCTTTAATTCATTTGTATACCAAGTTGCATAATTGTAATTCACCCTTAGAATTAATATCTCACCAGAGTATGTGTCTGTTGTATGAATGAATCATTATTTTAGATAGTTGAATTTCTTCAAGAACACTTGTAAAAGAGTAATGTATTTATTTTCATCACATTAAACAACGTTTTGTTTCTTTTGAAGAACGATTTAAAACTGTACGTTGAGATTTTCATTTCATCTGGTGATTTCCGCTCCATCTATTTTCTATAGGTAGAAGTTTGAACTGACATCTATGAATGGTGCAGAGATTTGATTCCAAGCAGGGCAGGACCGTATTCAGTTCATAATTATTTAGTAAATAATATATTTTGATCAACAAATTTGTTTTAAAATATAAAGAATTTATTGATTTTGGCGCTAATATGAAAAAAATGAAACCGTTTAATTTTTATATACTTGAACTCTACCCTGAGATAAGAAATTTCTCATGCAAGTAGCATAAATTGTTTATCACCTGTTTAAAATTATCTATATACCGGGCTAATAATAAAAAGTTCAAAGTAAATCTAAATTAAATAAAATATTAAGTATATTTTTTATTACAAAGGATAAGTCTATCCAGTTTAAAAAAAATGGCCCCCAATGTAGGGCTAAAATCTATCCAGTAAAATATATATATATATATATATATATATATATATATATATATATATATATATATAACCTTTGGAACGGAGGGTGATTTTGGCATCTAGGAACACCAAAACGAAAAACTGCATTGAAATTAATTTTTCCGAAGTCGCGTCATGCTACTCTCTACAATAGCCCTATTTCATTCTGAAATAAGACTAAAAGACCGCAGTATCTTAAGGCGCGAATTGTCTTTATACCGCGTTCATTCTTAGCATTGAAAATATACTGAGTTTATCCTTAGGAAGCATGGGTTGTTTGGTACATACGGCAAAAAAATATCGTTTTTACAAGGAAATATCAAAGATGCGGCAATTTTAGTTATTACACGATTAAACATATGTGTGATAAACCCTTAACTCAAATTTGAAAAATTTGGGACATACCGCGTTCATCCTCATGAGGGCAGCATTGGTGTCAGCAAAATGAAGGTTTTGTCTCAATTTGAAACACTAATTTAGTGACATATTGTCAGCAATAATTGGAATTCTTATGGAATGCTTTGTGCTCCAGTAACATCGAATCCTTGGGTAATGTAAATTTCCCATAAGAACGTGAATACCAACCATAGTTTTCATCTCATGAATGTCTGTAGGAGCAAATCACTGAATTTGCTGTGCACCATATAGATTACTATATTCAGCCATTTCCTCAAATAACTAAACACTAAAATATTTAGTGAAAAAAAGTGGACTTTGTAGCTCAACAATATCTTCCACTTTTCTTTCAAACCACCTGAAGGCTGGATTCATAAATGTGACTCCTGTTCTCCAGGCAATATATCTTCTTTAGGGGTCACCTCATGTTTTGTAATAAAGTCCTTTTTTGCTTCTTTTTTGTTAGTGGAAGCTGTGCTGGTGCTTGATCCAGGCTGAGGTTCCATAGATATTTCGGTAGTTTCTACCTCCGTCAGAATCTAAGATTTCATGAAAAAAATTTTTATACTGTACTAATTACAAATTCAAAAATACATACATTCAGCACTAGTATCATCGTCATCAGGTACTGGGTCGGGCTCCAAAACTTCATCTATTTCAGCAACTTCTTCTTCACCACTTAGGTCCTCAATGTCAGAAAGCTTTTCAGCAAGCTGCAATACCTCTTCATATGTCAGACACCTCTTGGAGCTCATTTTTTATAATTAACTGCAAAGTTATTTGTAAATTTATTTACCATTTTGAATTATTTTTGGTTATGTTACCTTGTTTGTCTATATCCTTTCAGACACAGATTATATATACTCCCTCTCTTAGTCACACTGTCGTCAATTGATGACACCCAAATTTGAAAAAATATACTTCACATATAGAGTTACAAATAAAAAAATGGTGTATTTCTCACAAAACTAAACACTTATGTCAACACGATCCTTAGAATATAAAGTAGTAAGGAAGGATCGTTTCATTAAGAAACGTTGACCTAAATGGTTATCCAAAATGGCTACTTGTCAGCAGTGGCGTTCCATATGAATTTGGTTAATAAAAAATAAAACAACTTCTTAAAATTAAGAAATTTATATTTTACAATATTTACAAATAATATAAATATATAATAATATAATATAAAAATATATGTTATTGCCCTTTAAATTGGATAAGTTTTGTATAAACCTGTCTTATTTTATCGCCATTATTCGTTTTTGACTTACAAATATAATGAATCCTTACATCTAAAAAGGTTAGGCATACACTCTTGATTAGTAATGTTTTGTGAGTTTCTAAAGGATTGTGGACATGAAAAACAATTTTTATAAATATATCCTTATTGATGAAATATTTTAAAACAATTTTATCTTCATTAATTATCTTATTTTCGTTTTGTTCCACGATTCACTTTGATTGTAGGTACTGCATTTGGTAATAGTCTAACAATAATTGAAGAAGACCTATCGAATGAGTTTTCTGTGAAGTGTTTTGAGCATAAAAAACTATTTTTTCTTGGACACCAATTATCTTTGTCAACAACATTGAGCCCCATTTTTCTCATATTTTCATCACGTGGAAACCCGAAATGAAATGATGAATAATTACTATTTTAAAATTGAATTTTATAATGTAACATTCTAATATTTTTAGATGATATTATATACACCAATATGATACGCCAATGTCAATTAAAAATTTAGGTTAGGAATCATGATAATTAATTTCTTTGTTTTGAATATAAAAACATCTTATTTTACGAATGTAATGTGTGATTATTAAAAAAATGGGTACCTACCGATGAAAAGTAATTTTCAAAACGTGGTTTTTACGAGTCTTTGAACATCCACAAGCACTACAACTAACCATTGTCTTAATAACTATATATGCAATCACAAAATTAATTTATTGTCTAAATATTCTTAATATGAACTAAATAATCAATAAAAAGTTACGTAAAAAGTTCAATGTAACACACAAATCAATTTTTCAACAAGAAACCACAACAAACATAACACGAGTCAAAACCTTTGACGTCACAAATGGTTATCCAAGATGGCCGACTCAGTCCCCTACTTCTACTGTAGTGCAAATAGCGCATGCCACAGAAAACAGTCCGTATTTTGTGGCGCATGCTACTTCCTTACTATTTTATATTCTAAGACACGGTCCGACACAAATTGTTATCAAACAAAAAACCGAGCGAAAGTAGAACCAACTTCAAAGGAACACTAAACATTGACCTTCACAATATCACCAGAAACCTGTAAATTATGTTTTAAAACTTTACGATCACGGCACTAGATGGTACCACCATACTCGCATTCGTTATTCAAGAGTGTATTTAATCGACGACAGCGTGGCTAAATGGTATTGACAAATATTATTATTAGATAGACAGGATGCCAAAATTGCTGTCGTCAATTGACGACGCGGTGACCGAAAGGGTTAATTGGCTGAAATAGAGTAGTAAGAGGCTATCACCGCTTGCTACTACGTCATTGTTCATTATTATGGCCCCCTAATGAAAAAAAAAAGTTCTGTCAGTTTTGACCTCAGGTTAACAAATAAAATAGATATGTTTGTTTTGACTTTTTCCTGTCCCAAACATTGAGTCACATTCTAAGCTCACTTGCGGACACCTTCACTGCTTTGAAATATTTATAAGTCCTCTTTTGTTGTGGAAAAAAGAAATTAGACGTTTAATTGAAAAGGTGTTAAAAAAGTTATACAAATAAATAAAAATTATACTATTTTATGCATTTGAGTCGCTGCTTTTAAAAATAATTAATAATACTTCAATTTTATTTAATAAAGGCATATCCTTATATAAATTTTGAACTAGTATTTGTTGTATCCTTAGATACCTTTATGGTTATAACTAAAAGTGGCAACATTACTCAAAATTTCAGTACCCGTTTAATGTGTCAATAGTAATTTATTTGGTAGTTTTGTTCTTGTTTAATTACCATATAAAGAGAGATGCAAATATTGTCGAATGTGATTGACGATCATTTCGAATGCCGTAGTATTGTAGTAAATAATGTCAAACGTGGTTTGTTTATACGAACTCCATTATAACTAGAGAATAAACATTTAGTTCTTTCGTTTTGATGTGTTTTTCAAGACTTTTAGTGAGAAAATAAACTTTTAAGTTAATTAATTTAATGTTTTTGGATTATCATGGTTCGTCGGTGCCAAGTTTGTCAGAAAAACAGCCGAAATTAGCAATGCCATGTATCGACAATACCACCCCCACTTTTTGTAATTCATTCATGATTTTACTACTGGCGTTTAGAATTGTTGGCCGCAAAAATAAACGTGTTTATGAATGAAGAGCCCTGTCTATGTTTATTATCACTTTAACGTTTTGACATTCAAAATATTGCTGCAGTAGGTGGGGTGACACGACTGAAGTCAACTTACGACAATTAATAAATTTGAGAACCCCAAGAACACACAAATCAATAAAAAGTCACAGTAGAATCAGTACGCTATTCTATGTATCCAAAGGTAATATATTAACACAAAATACTACAGTTCCAGAAATCACTACCATTTTACGAATGCATGCAATATGCGCAGAAAAGATGAGAAGGAATATAAAGAATGTGTTACTAAAATCTTATGGAACTCAATGGCGAAACAAATTCAAAAAATGTTTTTCAATGAGTACAATATTGAGTTTAACCTTTTTACTGATATTGGATTTAACCTCTTCCGGGACAAATTAATTTTTGGATGAAAAAAAGTCGAAAATTTCTGAAGGTTATTATAGAAACGTCACGATATAAGTAAAAATAATGGAAAAAATCCATTGTCAAATTTGTGATTTTAAAAGTCAAAAAAGGAAACGTACACATATGTTGCCAACGGGCAGATGATCTATTGATGAAACGACTCCATACATTCAGGACAGACACTGATACTTGCATATCGCTGGTTTGCGGGAAGAACGGCGCAAAATCATTGATTTTTCAGTGTAGCGTTTTAAAATTTAGTTGTAAATACTTTGATGCATATCTTTAAAAGTAATTATGCTTATAGGAGCTATCGTTCACTTATCGTTAGCACCTTGCTAACTGTAATCTCTGGTATCTTTTTCAGAGAAATGTTTTTATCTCTCGTCCCCAGTCAACAACAACCTTCCCCTTAGCAACCTCCTTCAAAACATCTTTTTCTTCCTTCCCAAATGTCTTACCAACATATTATTTTTTTTATTAGTGCCTCATTTTACCTATTAGAAGCACACCTCGGCGTGTTTAAATCGAACTTTCAAACACGCGCGTTTTTTAAAGTTACCATGGTAACAACAACAACTCGAGAAACGTAAGTATCTGACAACTTTTTTGATTATTGATCTGATAGCAGTACCTCGTAACGTCAAATAAAAATAAATACTATTTAGGATGGATTTTCACGAAACTTGGCTGGGCATCGAGGGCGGACTTTTATGAAATGAAACTTGGCTGGGCATCGAGGACGCACTTCCATTTTTTTGTAGTAATAATATAATAATAATATTTTATGATTTCAAAGTGCACCTATAAAAAAAATAGGGTAAAGTACTCGTGGATACGTGGTCTTTCAAACACTTACTCTATTTCGAGCACTCCGGCTGCGCCGTCGTGCTCGAAAAATCTCGCGTGTTTGAAAGACCTCTTTATCCACTTATACTTTCATATACTAATATCATCAGGTTGAGTACTTATTTAATTTCACTTTGTCATTTCATGACATTTACATAAATTCGTTATTTACAATATTATTAACTAAATTCATACCATAAATAAAATCAGAGTAGCATTATAACTTGTATTAAAGGTTATTAAAAATCTTATCTTTTAAATTAAATCAAATTACAAAAGTGACATTCAATAGTATATTGTACAATGAGCATGAAACGACATACATTTTCCATATACTTACGAGTTGGAAATGGGTCATTTCATGCAAATTGTACACTATACTTTTTCTACGACCATCATAAATCACAAACAAAACTGTAATATTTTTCATAACAATTTTTACCATAAACTTTCCTGCCGTTATTGTTGCTTGGTTTAGAGAATTTTTTCTCTGACATTATTAACTCGGGTTCTTAACCTACATCGTGAAATAACGTTCCAAATTTTCAAATTTTGACTCGAAAATAAAAATAATTTATGCAGAAAAAATCGGTATAATTCACCTGCGGAAAAATTCGGGTCTCTTTGAAGAAGTTATATCACCTCCTGCATCTAACAGGATAGTGACAGATCAATGTCAAAGCATCCTCACTATCGCTACCCATTTTCAATTATTAATTTTTTTTATATACGAATTTTGTAAACACTGATGTGAAATGTTAAAATCACAAATTGATTTAGAGAATTTTTCTCTGAAATTATTAAGTCGGGTTCTTAACCCGTTAAATGAACCATATCATCTT
Organism: Galeruca laticollis; assembly: GCA_963921935.1. Lineage (NCBI taxonomy): Eukaryota > Metazoa > Arthropoda > Insecta > Coleoptera > Chrysomelidae > Galeruca > Galeruca laticollis. The sequence continues at coordinate 39,734,840 of OY998176.1, forward strand.
TTCTTTTTGTACATGTACCTACTTACGTCGTGAAATAACGTTCCAAATTTTCATATATTATAACATATATGATCAAAAAATTCGTCAATATAATGACAGTCTAGTAGCTCATGAAAGTCGTGGGAAATGAAACATTTCGATACAGCTAGCCCGTAGGAAATGAAAATCTGTATTACAACGTGGTAGGTTTCTTAATCGAATACGCACTTGAAATGTACATTTTTCTTTATGGTCGTAAAAAAACATTATATTCCGATTGGATATACTATTGATAGTATACTTCAAAAAATTATTATTATGAATTTACCTTTGACTATTGAATGTCAACATCTATCTATAATTTCATAAAAAGGACGTAGGTGTATCAAAATTGTTCATGGATAATTAAAATTTTTCTTTTTCTATAATTTGTTTCTAATTTAGTGTTTTTAAATGAAACTCAAGGTCTCTAGTTAATTCCACAATATAATACAAGTTATTGAAAATTCTAAAAAATTGACAATTGTTTCGATAAATCAATATCATCGTCAGAATGACAGAAGTTACATTTCATTTTATGCCTACCTGATGTTTAGTAGTTATTTTTGGCTAGACCAAGAAGTAACCTAAATTGTGATTGGCTTAATATATGTTTATAGAAAAAAGAAGAAGATGTGATATTACAAATATTGAAGCTTAGATATTATTAGCCCTATGGTGATATCCTGGATATCATTTTTCCAATTAAGATCAGTATAACTGTGCAATGATATAGAAAACCAGGAAAACTATATCTGCTGATCTTTACAATTATCACTTAAGAAGACAGTTTATTAGTGGAGAATTCCCTAGATTTAACTATTCATTCACAACTTCATATTGTGGGTTTCTTAAATGTCTTCTAATTTCCAGTTCTTCAAGGAAATCCAGTTCTTGTTTCTTTTCACAAATATGCAGCACTTCTAGTTCTGTGTTAGGCGTCAATGAATGATTGGTGTCAAGTAGATGTTTTGCGTAGTGGGATTTATCTGGTTGTTTTAATCTGTATGCTCGTAAGTGCTCACTGTATCTTATTTCAAAATTCCTAAGGGTCCGACCCAAATAGACAGCATTACATCCCGGACATTTGAGTTAATATATACCTGACTTCTTTAATAGTGGTATTTTTGTTTTTACATTTTACAATTTTGTACTAACGTTACTTTCTGTTTTAAAAGAAATTGTTGTATTCGTTACTGAAGATATTATCTTTGAAATATTATTAGAGATATTTCCTGCATATGTGATGGTTTTATAAGTTTTAATTTCATCAGCTTGTTCAGGATATATTAGTTGTAATGCCACTTTTTCCTCTTTCTTACTAATTAGCTTATTTATCATATCTAATGGATAACCGTTAGATGTTGCTATTTGTCTAATTGTATTCATCTCTCTATCAAAATTACATTTGTTCATAGGAACTGAAAAAGCTCATGTATCATTGAATTATATGCTGCTAGTCTGTGTGACACAGGGTGGTTAGAATTGAATGGAATTGTTACATCAGTTTGTGTTGGTTTTCGGTAAATTGAATAATCAAGTACATTATTAACTCTTTGAATTTTTAAATCAAGAAAATTGATTGAGCTATTTCCTTCAATTTCTAATGTAAATTTAATTTTCGGGTGTAAATTATGGATGTGGTTGAAAAATACATCTAATTGTCGTTCACTACCCATAAAACAAGCTAATATGTCATCTACATATCTATACCAAAATAAAATATTTTTCGAAATATTACTTTCAAAGATCTTTCTTTCTAAATTGTCCATAAAAATGTTTACTAAAATAGGTGATATAGGGCTTCCCATTGGTAAACCTTCATTTTGAATATATATCTTATTGTCAAAAGTGAAATAATTCTGATTAATGCATACATCAAATAAATTAAGTATATCTGATATTATTCCTGGATTAATATTTTTATCTTCTAGTAATTTTCTTACAAGTATTAGACATTCTTTAGGAGGAATTTTAGTAAACATGTTAGTTACATCGAACGATATGAGTTTATAGTTATCTTGTAAGTGTATTGCTTTCAACTTTTTGATTAGTTCTATTGAATTTCTAATTGAGTACTGAGATTCATATCCGTAAGTATTGAGTATATTGTTGAGCATATTCCACGAAGTAAGGGTCGAGACAGTCAATTTCATGTTTCTAATTTGTTTTAAATTGTGACATCTTAAATTTCTGTTGATATAATTACATTATGAGTCCATAAAATCTATAATAATACATACATAATCATACACAAAATTTATCCTATTAGATTTTTTTTGATGTCTTAAAAAAATCATTAATAATGTTCAGTTGAGTAGAAAGTACCGCCAAAACTTCCTTAACAAGGAAAAAAATTTACTACCAATTCCACCAATGACCTGCATTCTTCACATAATTCAATATAGAATTTCTTATTAATCATGAATCTGTTTCACGCTCTGTTTGTTCAACTGAATAGTCAACCAGGCGATTATTGATATTCATATTCATTCAAAATTAAGTTATAATGATTATGCTCATACCACAAAAAAAAAAGAATTCGTTATGGTTAAATCAATGTGCAAGCAAAAAGTTTTCTGAAAGTAATGCAGTTGTGGCTATTAAAAACATTACCTAGAATCAAGCTTCAATATCAATATCGTTTTCTTATCGTGCTGTATAATGCTCAGTGGCGGCGCTAGACGATGCGAGGCTCCGTGTAGCACTAGCTTGGTGGGCCCGAAAATGTTTGCAAATTTATGGTAAAAAGTATGAGTTTTCACGTTTTTTAGAGCAAATTTTTCCTTTGAAATTTTGCAACTTTTTATTGCAATTATATACCATTACCCTGTATATTACCTATGCACAACTCTTTTTATGATTGCATATGTATTCGTTTTAAGTGCTATTAAGAGAACTATATAAAGTTTCAAGTTCTGGCAATATATAATTTCTCATTTCATTTTTATTGTAAACAACCTTGTTATTCATGAAAAATATCGATAAAGGCCTAATCATGCTGTGTTCACTCTCAATATAAATTTCGTCTCATTTATTTAGTTATTCCACCTGTTGTCGGTAGCGCCACGAAATAGAGGATCTGTCAGATTTTAAAAAAACCGCCATTTAAATAACCTCAAGTCATACTTCAACTTCGTAGATCGGTTATTATTATATTAATTTCTATAAACACACATTTTTGTGTTTTATAGTGATTGTATTTGTTAAATATTAATAATGTATTGTTCCCACTTGAAATAATACATGTAAGGATATTAAAATGCATATCCTTTTCATTTCCTGTTTTCTGAACATCTTCAAATTCCGTACATTTCAAAGTACTTTCGATTCTTTAAACAAATTAATGCCATCTATATCATGTTGGATTCCTACGGTGAGGGCAATTTGAAGATCTTTGCAATTTTCTAGCAATTCATCGTCGAACATTGATGAAAGTGTCATGATACCGTTCAAAAATCCAAAAGTACTTTCATGCTGCTTTAAGGTCGGGACACACATAACCGCACCGAGCCCGCACCGCGTCCTGCCCGAGTAGAGTCCGCGACACAGTGGACTGTTGGTGACGGTGGTAGAAGAACACACTGGACCGACATTGTTCCGAGCAACAGCCATCAGTAGTTCTATTGTCAGCGTGGTTGTGTCTTTATGATCTCGATCATGTTTTCAAAATTTCGGAACAGTGATCTTGCGATGATTGCCTTGGCTCTAGAAGAAGAAGAAATAGAGGACACGTTGAAAAAGAGGAGACGAAGAAAGAGAACTTGGGTGGACAGTACATGGAAAACAAGATCCATTGAGGGAGAATTTATCACCTTGTTTCTTCGTCTCATGGGTGATGAAATCAAGCTCTACGGATATTTTCGTATCACACGAAATACGTTCCATCTTCTCCTCAACAAGTTGGAAGAACACCTGAAGAAGAAGGATGCTTTCTGGAGGAAATGTATTCCATCAAGAGAACGTTTGGTAGTGTGCTTAAGGTATGTGCCCATATTTTTTTGGTATTTTTAAGAAGGTCACTAAATATTGTGACTTATAGTTGTAGACAGGTAATTAATTAAATAAAACATAAAATTCCCTGGTCAATAATTTTAAGCTCAAATATCTCTCAATATAATTATTGTTACATAGTACACTCTTCAACTGACCCCTTGAATTACATATGAGAGTTAAATAAAAAACACATTATGTCAAAAAACCATACTTTAATTGCAAATTTTTTTATAGTAAACATGTTAATATCCTATTTTTTACAATTTGAAAAACGATTTGTGAAAATCCACGTTAGGGGAATTTTATTGAGGCGTTTGATTGGTGAATCCCGAATGTGAAGAGGAGTTATTGCTGCCTGTGACTCTTGAAAATGGGGTTTAATTCATGGCATGCAAACAAAGTGGGTCTGTCATTTGTTGGTGGCTTTCGTTAGGGGAATGGTATTGAGATGATTCATTGGTTAATTCCGAATGTGAAGAGGAGTCATGGCTGCCTGTGACTCTTGAAAATGGGATGTGGTTCATCGTATCCAAACGAAGCGGGTTCGTTATTTGTTAGTGGCTTTCGTTCTTTGATATCTGCTTCACTTTAACTCTTGCACAGTGGTAAAAATTACAGTTTTTGCCTGGTTCAACATTACTGGATCCAAAAACATTAGAACAGGAGCTAAGCCAGCAAGAAAAATATCAACAGGGTGTTGAGGATTGGTTGCACTGACTTTACTTTTTTCTGTCTCTTTTTCGGCTAATATGAAAGCCATTAGTTGGCTCGAAGGAGACTGTTCTGCAGGTTTAGCATGATTGGGTCCTCTTCGTTTAACGTTGAATGGCCTAGCAAAGTTCTTTTTCTAAGGAGTGGTTTGCCTGGACTCAGCTGGAGAAACTGGAGCGGTAGGCTGAACTGTAGTCTGAGAACTAGTACCGGGATATTGTAAAACATCGTTTTCGCTTTCAAGCTCACTTTCGGGATCATGTTCAGGCTCTTCCACAATTGTGTGAAATTCAGAATTGTCCCTTTGGTCTTCCATTGATGGCACATTTCAGAGGGTTTCTCTTTCCACAATATGAGGGAGCAAAACCTCCAAAATGTCTTCGTACTTGTACTTTTGTTTCTTGGCTGCAGCTTGTACTGATTTTATCTTCCTCTTCTGTAGACTTCGACGAAACTGGTCACGAATTGAATCCCACCTTTTCCTGCACTCTTCCGCCCCCCCCCTAAAAACAAAAAATATGGTTTTAGAATAATATAACTGTATGTTACAAACTATCAAAATATCGTTGTTTTCAGGTTTCTTGCATCTGGGGATACTTTCAAGACACTTTCCTACAGTTACAGGCTGGGAAATTGACTGTAGCTGCTATCACTCACAGTACATGTAAAGCCATTGTGGACGTTATTCATAACGAGGTCATGCCTGTGCCAGATGAAGCAAAATGGAACACTGTGACATCTGAGTTTTGGGAGAAGTGGCAGTTCTCTAACTGCATCGCGGCCTTGGATGGGAAGCATGCTACAAGTCAAGCTCCGAAGTTATCAGGCAGATGGTACTGGAATTACAAACACGCATACTCCATTGTACTTCTTGCCTTAGTTGGCCCATGCTACAAGTTCATTGCAGTTGACGTCGGAGCTTACGGGAAAAATTCGGATGGAGGTATTTTTTTGAACTCGAATTTTGGAAGAGCTCTGGAGAATGACCAACTCAATGTTCCCCCGAGTAGAGCATTACCTGGAACAAATTTCCAACTGCCAATGGTCATTGTAGCTGATGAAGCTTTTCCTCTCAAAAGTTACATGATGAGACCTTATCCAGGAAAAGGTTTGAAAGATGACAGGAGGATATTTAATTACTGGTTAAGCCGAGCCGGGAGGATGTCTGAAAGTTTGTTTGGAATTTTAGCCCAGTAGTTCCGCATTTTCTTCCGACAGTTGCAAGGAAACTCTGAAAACATTACAACTTTAATACTAGCTGCTTGCGTCCTCCACAATTTCATAAGACAAAATGAAGGAAGTAACATGGCAGAATTAAATGAAAGCTACGATGGTATTGAGAGCAACTGTATTCTTGAAGACCTACCCCCTGTACGAGGAGGATCACCAAGAGAGGCGTTTGCCGTGCGAGACAAATTCAAGGATTTATTCAACTCTCCAGCTGGAAGTGTAGAGTGGCAAGCGAGGGCAGCAGTGGAAATATAATGAACCCAAGGTATAAGGGGATTCTGCATCAATATATCATCATATAGTATAATATATTTCCATATTGATTTATTGCACAAGTTTTAGTTAAAAATAAAATAAAGCTCACTTTTGGCTTTTTTGCGATTATCGGAAAATTTGTATTTACCTTGTTTTTACAAAGAAAATGTTGTATATCTTAAAACCTACTTAAAAACAACATTTTAATTTTTTTAGCCAACTGTGAGTTTAAAAATTGAAATTTTAAGATGTATTTTATGGTGTTTGCTTGAAAGAAACATTTTTAAAAAATATTGAAATTGAAGAATTTTCACTAATAAAAAAAATTGCCTCATTGGATGCATAATCATCATAAACGCCAACTAACTTTGGAATTTAACCTAGCGGTAATATTTTGAACTTTAAGTTTCTACTTTGGAGAACACAACTGTGCTAGTGCGTTAATTATGTGTAAATCCAATTGAAAAACTTACATGCACTATACACGGTGTTTTTGAACTCTCTGGTCATGCTTTGTAGAAATAAACACCCTGTATAACAAAATTAATGAATCTAAACATTTAACATACCTGGTGCTCTCAGTGTCTTGGAAATGATTTTCCACACCCTTCACTTGTATTCGGCATTCCGATATTTCTCATCACTTTGATCGTACAGAACAGGGAATTTCCGCACTTCTTCAATAAGTTTTTCGCTCTCCATGTTGCACGAGCCCGCACCGTCACCGACAAAAAATAAACTGAACTAGTCTGTGACGGTACGGCCTCGGCACAGTTTCCGAGCACCACGACGGTGCTGGCGCGGTGCGGTGGTACGTGTCCCTAAATGTTCGAATACCTTGTTTTTCCTTCTTGCCGTTGCACGTCCAAAAGTCGGCCGGGCTCGGAGCGGTTATGTGTGTTTCGACCTTTAGAGCTACAAATCCAAAACAACATTGAAATCCTTTTTTAAATCTACCTTTTGGCGACAATTCAGGAGCTTCGTCAGTAGTTCATAATCGAACAATTTCTTCTTTCTAGATCTTACAGACTTCAAGGTGATTTCAATCAATCCAATGTCGTTGGCCATCTCTTTACCTGTTACCAGCGCAGACTCAAAACTCTGCTCCCGATATTCATCCAACAATTTTAAGAATAGTTTTAAATGGTTTACTGCTGCATCTAGTTTCATATTAGGACTTTATCAGATTTTACTTATATTATGGTGGATTACCACCAGACAACCATTGACACAGTAAACACAAATGACGATATTTCATATTCTAAAGACTGTGAGATTCACTGATAAGTGTACGGTCTGTGCTCGTTTCTCACATACTTCTCAGAGTATCACAAGCGTTGGTCAGTTGGTACGGCAGTGCTTTTACGGACACTTCGTTTCTGACAGAGGCTTTAGTGAGATATCTACAAAGACCATTTTAGGCTTGAGTAAAAAATGTATATAATCTTTGCAGAATTCTGAAAAATGTTTGTGCTGGAACGCTGGACGATGCAGCCAACCAAATTCCAACTGTGGCTGCCACAAGATACAAAAACGTCAAAAGGTTCAAGTTCAAGATTTTTAGTTGACAGTCATTGTGGATGCCTCGCATGTTTGACCCCTTGTCATAACTCTGACGTCTACAGTCCGCCAGAGTCAAGTCGAGTTTGTCTAGTTCGTTCAGCAAGTTGTCAGTTAATCCTTCGGCAGCTGTTGTCTCAACTGAAACAAACCCAACAAAATATTCTTTTACATCGCCGGTTTCCTTGTTAGTTGTCCTCAAAATTACTGACAGTTGCTCGATCCTGGCAATATCTCGAGTGCAATCCAGTACTCGTGCTAGCACATTTTATTTTATTTTGGATACGACATTATTTGCTATCAATTGAGTAAACTCATTATGAGTATTTTTGCTTAAGTAGTGATTTCTAGAGATAATTTTGCCAAATATATTATTTAACGGTTTCTCAGTGTAGGATCAAATTTGGCAATTTACAAAATCTGAAAAATTATCACTTCTGATTGAAATATACGAGGTAATTTGTTCTATATGGCCTCTAAATGCCAAGTTATGAGAAGCTAAAAACTGGACTATTGCTAAAAGCCTTTTCATGATGTGTTTCCAGCGCAGCCTCAGTCTCATGATCAACGGTTTTCACTGTTTTCAATCGTTTTACTAAATCAACTCAGACTAATTTTTATATTATTATCCAATTTGTGATTCTTGTTAAACCATCCCATATTGGACATAAATAAAGTATATAAATTAATCCAATAAAGTTAATTACTTATGCACTTAAAGGTAGCACTTCTATCAAATATATTATTTTGTTTTAGATGCCTGCGATATCTTCAGTACCAAGCTGTACTAGTAACTATGCTTCCAACAGTGAGAAATATATTACAGTATTTAAGTTTCCACAAAATGATGAGCTGAAGAACAAATGGTTGAGAAGTATCCCACGTGCAAACTGGGAACCAAGTCAAAGTTAAAATTTTAAAATCTGAGCAGTTTGAATCTAAATTTTTAAGGTGTAAAGCCCAAAAATTCATTTTATTCACATTAGCAAAGGAGTATGTTAACAAAAATAAAGATAAATTTCACTTTCTGCATTTCAGTTCATGCAATCAACCTCAAACCAATTTTCTTCTTGAAATGGAGTTAACTATTTTAGTAAATATTTTTATAACTTACTATTCAAAGACAATTCACGATAAATTACAAGCTAGTAAGAAACAAATAAATAAAAAAAAGGTCAAAAAAAATTAATGAATTAAAATAGTTCTACCCAGTTTAAACATTTAAAATATCTACTTCTTATCAGTTTTTAAGAATTCTGTTTTACCTATATTATTCTATGTAGTTCAGTTATATTAATAAAGGTATAAGAAATAAAAGGCGATGAAATAATTATTTTAAGGTGCTGTCTTGTCAGCTATAGGCGAAGGTGGAGCCTGATTTTCTCCACATTTTATATTGTTATCAATAAATTGCCTTTTGCAGTTTTATTTTATATAGTCTACCTATAAATATATCGAATTTTATTCGTTAAAAATGTTTTATTTCTTCATTTATTGCTTATTTCTCACCACTGTAGTAGGCTTACAAGCTATTCTCATAGGCCCACTATTTGACAGGTGCGCCAGGTTGCCACATCTAGGCTTTGTGTTAGGGGTGGGCATGAGTAAGGGGCTATCAACAGGTTATATAAGTTTGAACCGTTTCAATTTCGTTGCTGATTGTTTCTGCCTCTCTCTCCGGTTGATTTCTAGCAAAAAACACAATCCACCCACAAAACCAGACAAATCATCATTTTCTATACACCTTCTTTCTCTACCTCCCATACACTTTTCTTAAAAAACTGAATTTTCAGCTCTACCCAAAACTCCAGCCAAGTCCATACGCGCTACGCGCACACAGACCACCCACAAAAATACACCCAACCAGCCCTGAAGAGGAAATAAATCCTATAACAGGGCCAATCTCCAAACAAAAACAAACCTAATAAAACACTACAATCCCCAACTTCAAAAAATCCACGAACTTCTCTCTCTCTCTCTCATTTTGATATAACCAAAATTTAGAATACAGTACCTACTTTTCATTCATTAGCTTAACAAATTGGCTTCGAAATTCCGAATAGGCCGCATAACGCTAGCGGCGCCACTGACAATGTTATGTTGTTAGTGTATTCTTTGATGTCATTGGAAGCAAGAAGCAAGTAACCAATTTGATTCTTTACACTGTAAAAGCCTGTTACAGATTATTCATGGGAGTGAAAGAATTGTTGCGATCTAATAACCTATATAATCGTCATAAATTATAATATAATTGAGGAAAATAAAGTTAATTCAGTAAATGACCCAACATACATGTATCTGAAAATCAATATAATGAGTTTATCGTATGGAAATAAGTAATAAACGCAATACAAAGAGAAGTGTATATATATATATATATATATATATATATATATATAAGTATAATAGAAGCTAAATAATTATTCCCACACCATATGCAACAAACACATCTCTTCTATAAGTTCATGTCGGTTTGTGTTGATATTTCCTTTGAGTTGTAAATAACCCAACTTTCTCTCATTTCGTATATTTATTATTTTTAAACTACATTGTAACGTGATTATACAGAGTGTAATTGGGGATATCAATATAAAATAATAGATAATATAAAAAGGCAAAACTTATACTTTAAATCGTGTATTCTCGGTGCCTGTTTATATTAACACTATAAAAATTAATGGTGTTAACGTAATCACTTTAGTCGTTTGGAGAGGTATGCGTTAAAATCAATGTTAGTTCTTCTCCATTCTTTCTCGAATAAACACATATAGGCCAAGTTTAAATTGTTTGATTTCAGTCTTATAAAACCGTTGTTTTTCCAATAGGTGTATCATAAAATTCTACTCTAAACTATATTTTAGATCGCATTCTGTACTGTAAAGAGACGCCGCTGTTTAGTACTTATTGAAAACCTAACCGCACATTTAATGAATATTATATTTATGTACTTTCACTCGTAGATGCTTTCACTACGAATAGGTACTTATATGCATTTTGCGTGCTATGACAAAAAATTCGTTCTCGACTATGGAAATAAAAATTTTAATGAATATTTTACGCCTCCTTTTTTATTGTAATAACTGTTATTTCAAATGAAATCGTAAAAGCGTATATATACTAGGTACAATGTATTAATTTTTCTTAATAACAATTTTAGATATTATCAAAATTAATTTTTTCTTGAGCATTTTTTCTAAAACTACTATTAAAAAAGTTTTCTAACTTTAGTGGATGTACAAAACAGATGCTTATTTTCTTTCAACCTCATTAACATAATGTCAGAGAATTCGTGTTGCTCGGATTTGCACTTTCATTTTATCTTTTTCGTTTGTTTTAATGTAGGTGAAAGTTCATGATCAAGGTCAATTCGGATGCCATCGCATAATACCTATCTATTTTCGAACCCACCGGAAATTAAATCAGCTCAAGTAAATTTCTGTGTCGAATTTCATTGAGCATTTAAATAATACTAACTTCTGGTCCTTGTCTCCAAATATGTCCCAGCCATTTTATTCTTTACTATGTCGTCTCCATCTAGCTTCTAAAATCTCTTAATTTGTTTTTCGTCTATATTCCTGCTCCTCTATCTTCACTGGACCCAATATTGTTCGTATTATCTTTCGCTCATTTATTCTCAACTTGTCTTCCCCTTTCTTTGTCATTGTAATCGTTTCTGTTGCATACATTGTTATGGGTCTTATTATTGTTTTACGAGTATATATGTTCATTTTTGTTTCTTGGTTAATATTTTACTTTTCAATGGACTTTTATTTGCTAGGTACGCACTGTTTGTTGCTATTATTTTTTCTGCGATTTCCGTCTTTCTTTCCCCTTTATTGTCTATCATTACTACTAGGTATTTAAACTTTTGTACTTCTTCGAACTTTTTGTTTCTTATTTTTATTTCTTTATTTTGTCATGCTTTCCCAAATCTCATTAATTTAGATTTCTTCTCATTAATTTTTAATCACATCTTCATCCCTCTTCTTCAATCTCTTTCAGGATTTCTTCCACGCATTTCTTTTTTTTTTGCCACTAGTACTATGTCAACTGCATATGCAATTATTTGCCCTCGCGTTGTTCTCCGGTTTCCTTTTTGTATCTTTTTAAAACGAATTGTAGAGTCAGATTGAAAAGTGTAGAAGATAGTGAATCTCATTGTCTTACACCTTTGTTTATTTCGAATTCTTCCGTTTCCCCGTTTAGTGTTAAAATACTAACTTTTGAGTGTTTCACTATCATCTCTATTAAGTTTCTTATTTTTTACTTACTCCGTGTTATTTTAAAGCTTTCTTAATTTCGTTCCTCTTTAGCGAATCAAAGGCTTGCTCGAAGTCTAAAAATAACATTTCTATTTTATATTGATGTTCGTATGATTTTTCCATAATTTGCCTAATATTATGTATTACATCTGTTGTTGCTCTGGCTCTTACGAATCTACATTGATATTGTCCTATGATATTATGAGTTTCAGCTATTAGTCGTCTTTGTATTATCGATGATAATATTTTATAGGCAACATTTAATAGTGTGATACCTTGTTAACTGCCTCTCTATGTTGTCCAGAGAGGGTTGCAAGAAGTGGTTTTAATGCTGTAGATGAAATTTTAAGTACAATAAAACAATTAAAACCTAAAAAATCACCGGGCGAAGACAATATACATTCCGAAGCGTTGCAAAAAATTGATGTTAACATAGCAGCTCCATTAAACTATATCATAAACAATTGTTTCAATACTGGACATTTTCCAAACATTTTTAAAAATCCCATAATAAAACCGCTATATAAAAATGGAGAAAGGAGTGAAATGGGAAACTATAGACCTGTATCGTTGATATCGAATGTAAGCAAAATTATGGAAAAAATTATAAAAACAAGGTTATGTTCCTTTTTAAAGAGATACAATATCCTTTCAGACCATCAATATGGGTTTAGTGAGGGTAAATCTACTGAAGATGCTATCTACAATCTAACGTCTATTATTTACCAATCGATAGATCAAAATGTCCCCGTGGTGAGTGTCTCCTTAGACTTGTCCAAAGCTTTTGATACGGTATGTCACACACTTCTTATGGAAAAATTATACAGATATGGAATACGAGGCAATGCGTACAACTTAATAAAAAGTTACCTATCCGATAGAGTTCAAATGGTCACCATAGATGAACATTTAGTACGCGACAAAAAGTGACATGCGGTGTCCACCAGGGTACTGTTTTGGGACCAGTTCTGTTTCTTCTATACGTTAACAGTATATTTTCTTTAAATCTTCAGGGTACAATAACCAGTTTTGCAGACGATACTGTAATTACATATACATCTGCTTCATGGGTGGATCTGAAATGTAAAATAGAAAATGATTTTCAAAATTTAGAAAAATGGTTACAATGTAATAAATTAACAATAAATTATAAAAAAATCAAATACCTACCCCATACAAAACTGGACTACCACAATTAGGTCCAATAAATATGGGGAATAATATTGCTACATGCGAGGGACACAACGTGAAGTATCTGGGCATTCTAATAGATAGACACTTAAGATGGGACCTACACTGTAAAGAAGTCGTAAACAAAATTAGAGGTCACATACCAAAATTTAGAATTTTGCGAGATTTGCTAGATATTAAGAGTTTAAAATCAGTATATTTTGCTTTGGTGGAATCGATTTTGTCCTACGGTATATTGGGATGGGGAGGGGTGTATGACCAGTATCTGAACGGAGTACATGTAGTTCAAAAATGGGTATTAAGAATTATATACAGTAAAAATATTCTCTTCTCAACAGATAAATTGTATAATGAGTTACAAGTCAAAGATATTCGACAGCTCTACTTTCAAAAAATTCTATTATTTCTTCATAAAGAAAGAGATGTACTATTTTGGTTCCACAATATGAAAAAACCCTCTCCTCGCTTAGCTGGATGGATATTGCAATTGTCGCAATATGACTTTTCTATTGTACACCGTAAATCTACAGGAACGGTAGTAGCGGATGCCTTATCTCGGATACCTGAAGTTAGTATTTTAGACTTATCTACCTTACGTCCCGATAAGTGGTATAAAGACATGATTTCTAATGTCCAGAATTTTCCCGAAAGATATCCCAGTCTTAGAGTTGAGAATAATGTCTTATATAAACATGTCTTCAATAAATTTGGACCTATTAGCAATGTTTCGGATTGGAAAATTGTCGTTCCTACTAAAAATAGAAGGGAAATTTTACATCATTTTCATGATAGTCCAACTTCTGCTCACTTCGGGATTTAAAACTTTAGAAAGAATTTCAGAAATTTATTACTGGCCTAATCTCAAGAAATAAGTGTATAAATATGTTCTCGTTGTAAAGTATGTGCATCTTTTAAACCATCCAGCTTGCCACAAGCCGGATTGATGGGACAATATCGTAATATTAACTTTCCTTTCCAATTGATATCGTGTGACTTTTAGGACCATATCCCAGATCTCGTAAAGGTAATCAATTCGCACTTGTTGTAGTTGATTGGTTCACTAAGTTTGTATTGGTGCATCCCTTACGTCAGGCTACAGCTCGGTCAATTGTAGATTTCTTGGAAAACCATGTTTTTCTTATTTTCGGAACACCTCAAATCATCTCTTGCGATAATGGTGAACAATTCACGAGTCATCTATTTAAAAATCTCTTGGATAAATATTCCGTCGAAAAGGTTTGGTATAACGCTAACTTTCATCTTCAAATTAATCACACCGAAAGAGTAAACAAATCGATTGTAACAGCTATACGATCATATAGTTATGAATCTTATTATGCTGCCAAATAATTGATGCTCCTGTAAAAATAATTACTATTCCACTCCATGTTTGCCGAATCAACATCGAAATAAAATTTAAATTTTTCTCCAGTTTTTTTAAAGACTAACATTGCCTTATGGCATTCTTTAAATAACGCAATACGCGTTTCACTTCTATCCAGTGGTTTTTAGTTGGAGTATTATTGAACTGACTTAAGTATGAAACGGAGAATGAATTATCCGGCCTTGTTTCATTTGATAAACACAATACGCTACCAATAGCTTTTAGAAACGTGGTTCCATCAAAACTCTGTGTTTTCATTCAAATCTTCAACTTTGAATGGAGTTGAAAGCCCTTTACATTCTAACATGTTGAATTATTACAGAATTCTTCTTATATAAGCTGACTAATTTAACATTTTTTTATTTGATTCTGGTCTATTTATTTTAATCGAAAGCATATTGGATACGTTCCGTAAATATTTAATCTGAACTTTTTCAGATAACCTTCTTTTTAAAAATTTATTTCAGTGTCTTCTCCTACTGTTAGTTAACTAAATTTTCCTTATTAACGTTATAAACGCAGTAGTCACATCTAGATCGATGGAAACCAAGTTGTATAAGTTTATCCTTGATGTAATTAGTGTAGTCTTAGCCTGATTGGTGCAGACCATAAATACTTTATTTAATTGGCTAACAAAATTCTTGCTATCTGCTTCCTCAAATAACTTTGGTTGCTCCATAAAAACGTTTTCTTCTATTTTACTGTTCAGATATGCAGATTTTACTTCGATGTGATGACAAACGCAATCCTTTTCTAGCTTCAGCACTAAAAAAAATTTAAGATTATTTTTATAAATTACAGGACTATAAGTCTCTGCCTAAATCCTTGAACAAGTAAAATAGCCTCATACTTTTCAATTTCCCCATTTTGATTTACTTTTATTCTTCCTACGATATTTTTTCTTAGGGTCTCTTCAATATGGTCCATGCTTCGTATCTTTTCATATTTTTTATTTATTTCTCCATAGTTTGGTGCCAATTTTTTGCATCTTTTTCAGATAATGCTTCTTCTGAAATTCTCGGATCTATTTTGTTATCTTCAAATTCACATTTAAAGAAATTGCAATAACAACAACCTTTCAGTCTTCTTTCTCTGGTTGATCTTCTTAACGTTGTTTCTTCTTTTTCTTGTACGTTCCCGGAAGTAGTAGCTTCTTCTTCTTTTTGATTACATTCATTGGCTTTATCTTCAATATCCTCTTTGTGTTCTATTGTCTATTAATTGTGAATAATTTCATTCTCATTTCATTGTTCTTGATTTTTTATGGTAAATATAAAATCATTTTCAATATATTTACATTTCTCCTCAATTTTGTTTTCTTTAAATGCAAAAGAATCTTCTTGAAATATGACATCATGGGTAATAACAATTTTTTTTGTTTCAATCTCCATAGTCTATATCCCTTGGTTCCCTTTGGGTATCCAAGAAATACACATGCCCAAGCACAGCATTTTTTATATGGAATTCCATTATTTATTGACTTGGAAGGACATCTATTTCTAATATAGCATGCAGTATTTAGTGTTTCTGCCCAGAAAGTATGTGGCGTTGCAGATTCTGCAACCATACAACGTACCATATTTCTTTATCCTCTATTCATTTTATAAACAATATTCTTTTTCCGTATTTCCCTGTCTAAATTGCTTATAAATTGATATGACACTTTTTCTTTTAGTTTTCTTCTCGCATTTGCTTATTGTATGCTACTACCATATTTAATTTTTCGTTGATTTCTTTCATATTTTCTTATATCTATTGAAACATCCTTTTTATTTTTCCTATATCACTCATCTTGGTGCTTGCTATTGATTGCTTAAAAAGGTATGCTCCGGTCAACCCGTCGGAGGTATACCCTTTATCAATCGTCAGTTTTTTAGTTATTTCTAGCTCCTTTCGTTAAATCTGGCAACACTGCTTTTTTAATCGAGCGCGGGTTTATTTCTAGCTGCTACCGATTCGTTTGAATTTGACCTTTGAACTCTCCCTCACTTATTACTTATTTCTCTGTTTTATGGCTATTTCTGTTTTTCAATCCGGTTTTTTTCACTCCACGTTGGGTTAAGCACTCTAACTTCACTATATGTAGCTGAACTGTAATTAATGTTCTCTGTATCGCCCAAATTTTGAGTTGGATGCAGGGGAAAAATCAAATATGTGTTTACAATTTAACACAACGCAGTATAATAAGATAGATGTGAGAATAGTAACAAGCGAAAGTGTCAAACTATACATCAATCAAGAAGAAATAAAACATGTACAACAGTTTTGTTACTTAGGCAGTATAGTTAATGCAAAAGGAGGAATACAGCTTTTGGAGCCTTCTCAAACATATGGAGATCAATCCAGAATAGTCAAAACACCAAGATAAGACTATTTCACAGTAACCTTAAAACAGTACTAATATATGAGAGCGAGACATGGACACTAACAGACGAAAATGCAAAAAAAATGTTTTTGTAAACGCCGGTCTACGGAAAATTTTTGAGATATACTGTTACAAATAAAGAACTCTGGAGGACAATTAAACAAGAAACATTAGAAAGGAAAATATAATTGGTTAGGACACACATTAAGAAATATAATATAGTAAAAATGCAAGCACACAAATGGAGCAGAGAGGACGACCGACAAAGCATGGAGAAATATGATTGAGGATGATAATAAAAGTTTATGCACTTATTTTGAAAGGAAATATCCCTACTACTCAAACACCAGTCAAAACAATTCATAACACAAAGTATAACCGGCAATGCAGCAAATAGTTACTATGAATGTATTTCCCACAATCAAATTAGGCAACGTTGTCAATACTCATTTATCACTGAACTGGTTTTTAACATACTAAATAAATTGTGAATTGAAAAACAATTAATTAGTATTTGTCATAACTATAAACATGAATATTCATAATTTTTATGCTTGCCATTCGAGTGGTCTGATTTTAATGCATCTTCAAGGTAATCTGCCCCAATCAACCCCAAAAGGCGTGGTTTGAAGTGGGTCTTCCGGTGAAAGGATATTTACCATAAACTTTGTCATAATAATAATTGTGTTAGCAACCAAGTTGTTTCTTAAGGTAAACCACTTTTAGTGTGCAACAACTTTAGAATATAAATATGTACAATGAAATATTATACATAGGGTGATCGAACCGGTTTTCGGACATAAAACTGATTTTTTTTGCATTGAACCCTAATTAAAATGGTGACTTTAAGCCATGAAAGTGATTCTATTAGCGTAAATGCATTTTTTAAAGCGTGAAGAATTGATTGATATGATAAATAAATATTGAACTATAATTATTTATTTATTATGATTTATTATAGTCAAAAAGTCAGTTCTACCAGTTTTCAGGCACAACAGACTAATTTTTAAACACCGATACACCTTTTTCCGGACAAGTGATCGAATACCAGTACTTCAATACCTACAATGAGCTGTATGAACCTAGAACCGGCTGTAGTAGAAATAAAATTATCAATTAAACCATTACCACATCGTCAGATAAAAAAAGCTTTAATACATCTAAAATCGTTTGTAATGAATTGTTACACAATTTTAAATTTTGTAGTGAGAAAGTATTCCCTAAAAACTTAAAATTACCGAATAAGCCGATAAAAAAATGATGTTTTAACCTCACGCTTACTACAAACATTGTATAAGGAAAGCCTTTCCTTATATAATTCTACAAACGATGTAGGTATTTGTAATTGTAGTAGCATTTTTATTTTTGTAGTAGAAATTAGAATACCACAAAAAAGAAATTTAAAATTGAACCTATATCACATCAGATTCAAACGAAAACTACTTTAATACTTCTAAAATCGTGTGTAGTATATTGTAATAATACAATTTTAAATTTTGTAGTAAAAATATAAGACCCTGAAAACTGAAAATAATCGAATAAACCGATAAAAAGATGATCTCGTTTTAACCTAACATTTACTCAAGGCCGGATTAAGACCCTAGGCTGACATCAGTTAGGCGCCTCTAAACTAGGAAAGTAAAAATATAAATAAATATAAAAAGTAAAATAAAACGCGTTTCACAAAATATATATGTATTTGTGAAAATGTACAAATCGATTATTTAAAGGGGGATTTTACGACACTTAATACTTGAAAATTTTTGTATGATATCGTCAAAATGTCTTTCCTTTAGTGCCTCACATTCTATACATAATTTGAGAGGTCAGCAGTTTTATCGTCTGTTAAAGAATTTCTTAAGTAATTTTTTACTCGTTTTAACACGGAGAAGGACCTTTCGCCAGTACAATTCGTCACTGGAAGACACAGATATATTCTAAAAATGATGTCCATGTTGGGAAACGTACAAATTTAAATTTCTGCTGCAGAGTGTTTGCAACCATGACATAGTTTTTGATGGTTTTTCATCAGAGTTAGGTGAGTCCAGAGTTTGAATAAAATATTTGAATTGTACACATTCATTTTCAAAATTACAATACAAATCTCTAGTATAAATTCCTTGAAGATGTCTGCACTTTTCCTTTATTATATTGTCTTCAGTGTTTTCTAAGTTTGTAAGAAAACCAAAAGATCCATTGCTTTCATCGTACGAATTTTTTCGCCTCTTGAGTTCTGATACTATATTGTCTACAACCACGTAGAACATATTTACTTCCATATCTCTCCTACCATCAAAAGTAGTTTCTCCAACATCACTCTCTCCTGGCAAACATTTCCTTTTTTTCTTCCTTTTCGAATCCAACGTATAGGTACTACATTTTGTTAACAATTTACCGCTTTCGTCGTATTTGTTATAAGTTGTTCTCATTTCCGTAACAAAGTGAATTAATGATTTATAGAGTTGAATGGCTGTCACTATATCCATACTTTGCTTTTGCAAAGACCTTGTTTTGTGGAATTGAATTAAAATATCTCTCCAGAAAGAGAGTATAATACCAGTATCCAAACCTAACATTTTTTGCAATAAACCCTTCCCCTCAGCTTTTGTTTTAGGTGCTTGCGAGGTATCATTCACAATAAAATTCAAAGCTTCTTTAAAAGCATCGTAACTGTCATAAAGAGCGGTGCAGGCAGCGACTCTAGCTGACCATCTAGTAGCTGAAAGCTTTTTCTTCACATGTAGTTCTGACCCACTCACAGTTCTGTTACGTGTTAAACACTCTTTCATTATTTCCCACCCATAGGTTGATGCTGAAAAGAAAGTGTATATTTCTTCCACAAACAAGAAGAAATTTGTTACAACAAGAGAATACTCTGCAGCACAGGTTCCTACTAAATTCAGTGAATAGGCAGCACATGGTATACATTTTGCCAATTTGTTCATTTCTTTGATTCTAGCTTGCAAACCAGAATATCGGCCAGACATGTTGCTAGAGTTATCGTAAGATTGTCCTCTACAGTTCTGTATGTCTAATGACATATGTTCTAAATCTTTCAAAACTGCTGTTTCCATACTTGAAGCTTTGTGCCCTACCTTAGCAGCAAATGTAATAAATCGTTCTACTACCGAACCATTTTCAATTACATATCTGAGAACAACAGTAAGTTGGTCAGTATGTGATAAGTCGGGTGTAGAATCTATGATTGTTGCAAAATATTTCGTGTTTTTTATTTCTGATGCAAATTGTTCTCTTAGATCAACCACCATGAGTTTTATAAATTCATCACAAATAGTTGATGACAAATAAGGAACATTTCCTTTTCCTGGATTGCCTTTTGTTTCAATGTGGGTTTTCAGAAACGGATCGAATTCTGCTAAAAGCTCCAACGAACGTAGGTAGTTGTCGTTATCAATAGCTCCAAACATTTCACTAGAAACCCTAAATGCTAAGCCCCGCGATGTCAAAAATTTTATAACTGCAACTACTCGTTTAAGTATGTTAACCCACTAATATCTTCCTGCAAGGTACTGCTTATGAACTTCGGTATCTATTTTCCTTAAGTCATTTGATCGCGCAATATACGCCTTCGCATTTTCACAGTGTTCAGAAGAGTTTTCATGTTCAGAAATCCGATGGGTATTTTTCCAGTCGTTGAATCCAGTCATGAAATGATTCGTTTTTATCCGGTTAAATAATTTACAATACAAACAATAAAAATTTCCTGTTAAGTACTGAATATAATAGCCATTGACGACGTACAGTTTTCCCGTTGTGCAAAGTTTTGAAAAACATATTTTTTGAAGCAAATCTTCTTTGAATATCATAAATTCGTTTCAATTTTTGGAAATCCATTTTAGAAATGTCTTGTACAATTACAGATGGGTTCATTACAATGTAATTTATGAAACTTTTGGTTATAGCCCATCTAGGTGGGTCTGTGAAATCTACTTTTGAAAATAATTCTAACGTTTCTTGAAGATTGCTTGATGAAGATGCACAGTCCTGAACTTCATTAGTATCAGAATTGCATGAGTTTATTGCGGTTTCTAGAGGATACAAAAATAAAAATTACATGCTTACACCGCGTTATTCAATTATCTGCGTACCTCTATCTATAATATCATCATTACTGAGAGTTGATTGTTGTTCATTATCTGCATCGGTTTCCGTACTTCGAACAGGTTGACAAAAAAAAAGAATTCAATTTGGGTATTTTTTTCTTGCTTTTCTTTTACAGCCTTCTTCCTTTCCCACCCACTAAGTTTTCTCTTCCTCCACTTCCACTCATTGTTTTCGATAAAATGATAAACAATACAAAAATACCGCAACTGATAGATATTATTTTAATTGACGATTACTCGATTACTGCCAGCGACTGAACTAACTCATCTGACTACCTTCAATTTTTAAAATAAATGTTTCCAAAGTTTACCAATTTTTTTTGTGAACTTTTCCAATCACCTTTTGTCGTGTTTTTTGTTTTGGGGTGCGCAAGGCGAACGTGGTGGTACTTTGCATATTAGCATATTTATCTCTGGCGGCATCCCGTCACTGCCGCAAATCAGCAAAAAGAGATTTGTCTATAGTTACCACAATTTGATAATCAAAATATATGGATGTAAAGCGGTGCCTTTCAATCTATCCAAGTATTCAAACCCGGCCGACTGAAATAATGATGTCTTTATTTACTAATGTTGTCAATAAAATTTTGTTTGATATTGGTGCCTTACAACACATTCGATCTCCACGAAAAAAATACGTATACAGCAAAAATTATTTGCACCAATTGTGACTATGGTTACTGGTTAGTCCGGTCAGTCGGCGCCTATTTATTTCACGGCGCCCTAGGCTTAAGCCTAGTCAGCCTATTGGATAATATGGCACTGCATTTACTACTAACGATGTTAGTAATTTTAGTAGCATTGTTATTTTTGTAATAGGAATTGTAGTATCCGAAAAATGAAATTATCAATTAAACCATTAACACACCATCAGATAATAGGAAATTTACTTTAATACACCTAAAATCGTTTGTAGAATATTCAACACACAATTTTCAATTTTCTAGTAACAATATTAGTCCCTGAAAATTTGAAATAATCAATATAAGATTAATCTGATTTTCACCTCACGCTTACTACAAACGATCTAGGTAATTGTAGTACTATTTTAGTTTTTGTAGCAGAAATTATAATGCCCCAAAAATGGAATTTAAAATTAAACCATCAACAATTATCAGATAATAACGAAAACTACTTTTTATAAATCTGGTATAAAGAAGACTTTATTATAACGTTGTTTACAGTGTCACATTGAAGTCTCTTTGAGCACTTTTTTAGTAATTTTTAGTGTCATAGAGTTGATTATCGTATGTAGTATGTATTTTCATTTGACATATGACTTTAACCTTGAAACAAATTATAAAATGTTGTTCTACCTAGCAAATTATTATATTAAATGGATTTAATGGTAAATGTGAATAAATTATATATTAAAAATATTAATAAATAAAGTACGCTAACGTTTATTCATCAATTATTTGTCAATTGTTTATTTTTATATTGTATAGGATCAATATATATAGGTATACATAACGTTGGATTTTTGGGATAAATTACCAGATATTCATGTGAAGATGTATTATAGAATTAATTCTCTTCGTGACATAATAAATAAATACATCGCCAACATATACGAAAAAGCTCTTTTTTAAAGAAATAATCATCCTCTGTTTGCTTAAATGAAAGTATTTTTTACAATTTACACAATTATTCCATCATAATATGTCAAAAGTCAAAATTGTTCAATAAAACCATCTATGATCTGAATAATCAGGAATATACAGAATTGCCAACTTAAATTTGAACCACTACTTCTAGTTTAAAAACATGTAATTGTATTTTATTTAATAAATAAATGCGAATTATAAAAATTATTGTGTGAAATTTGTGTCACAATGACTTCTGTAGTACTCGTGATTTTCGCAACTCACCGCTTCGCGGTTCGTTTCGCGAACTTCACTCGTACTACAAAACGAGACATTGTGACACTTGTTTTACAAATAACTATAATACACCTAAAATCGTTTGTAGTACAATTTGAAATTTTGTAGTAATAATATTAGTTCCTAAAAACTTAAAATAATCGGATTAACCCATAAAAAAACAAATAACTCCAATTATGCTGGACCATGTTAGAGAAGGTTTTTAGTCAAGATTGTATTATTGTATGGAAGTCAATGGAGGACCATCGGAACATTCGATTTAAAAACGCTGTTTTGATTTTTTTGATTGTAAGCATGATAAAACAATTCATTTTTTTTAAGAATGTGATTTTTTTCATACACCGGTGTCAAGAGACTTCTAAGACCTTACAAATGAAGTATAACTCGACCCGTCTTCTCTATTCAATTTTAAGGGGTTGAACCGCCCCTTCTTAGAGGGTTGCTTGTTCAAGCCTCAAATATACGTCAAAAGATATCCCCCAAAGAAAATCATCCGACGTGTTTCGGGCAATTTTTCCAATCACTATGGGATAAGAAATATACGGGGTGGCTCGTCTGAGATGGAACACCCTGTATATTACATTGAACAAATGTTAAAACCAAATCCTTATAACGTTACAAAAATGTACAAACCGCAATATAAAACTTATAAAATGGATGAATTGTTTATTCGACATGGACTGCAAGTTTTAAGGCTATCCCCTTATCACCCGGACTTAAATTCGGTCGAAAGTGTTTGGGCGGCACTTAAAGAATATGTGGCCAAACGAAATATTACCTTCAATTTTTCAAAAGGTAAAGAATTCTATAATGAATTTTACTTTTCCACTCAAACTATCTAGTATGCGAGAAAAGTATCGGTTTACCTCAAAAAAAGTTGGAATTTTGAAATTTTTTTTTAGTTATTTTTACGATTTCCATCAACAACACGAAAAATGGTTTTTAGATAAAAATCCTGTGTGTATGTCGTCGTCGTCGTAGTCGTTGTCGTCGGCCACTTTTCGTTACATGTCTTGTTAGCACGATACATCCTCCGGAGTGCAACAAGTCACCAATTTTATGATTGAATATTGTGAAGGACATGTCACAGATGAACCCTATTGATTTTCAGATCACCAGAGTCAGTACAACGGGTGCTATGGTACCTGACGTACGAAATATTTGTCATTTTTTGAAAAATTTCTGTTTGTTAGCACGATACAGCCTCAGAAGTTCAACAACTCACCAATTTTAACATTAAATGTTATTCAGAACATCTCATAGATGAACCCTATTGATTTTAAAATCACCATAGCCAGTACAACAGGTGTACGACATTTTTGTCATTTTTGGATAAATTTCAGTTTGTTAACACGGTGCAGCCTCCGGAGTATATACAAGTGACCAAGTTTATGATTGGATATTATTCAGAGCGTCTCAAAGATGAACCCTATCAATGTTCAGCTGACTAAAGCCAGTACAACAGGTGCTATGGTACTTCAAGTACCAATTTTTTGTAATTTTTGGATGCTCGCTTATTAGTTAGTAATTATATCAGAAATAGACAGCAACGTGTCTCACTAAACGGTAAAAACTCAGAGCTACTTTCACTTTCGTCGGGTGTACCTCAGGGCTCAATATTGGGTCCGTTATTTTTCTCAATTTATACGTCTCAAGTATTGCAACACATATACAGGGTGGTCCTTAAGTAATTGTACATAGAAATATGGTAGATTCCTGACTTTAAAATATTACGATTTAAACCAACTTACTTTAATAAAATCTTGCTAATAAGGAATATACAGGATGTTAAAGGTTAAATTTTAAAATTTCTTTTTTGCAATAACTTCAACGTTTTTGGATATGTATACATGAAAATTTGGAAATAGAGGTTTTTCGGCACGAAAAATCATAATCTGGTACCTACTTCGATGTAGTTTATAGAGGGCGCTACATAGGCCACCTTTGTGGCATCAATGTGCCCTAAATTTTTTTGCTGTTTAAGTTAGCGGTATTTTTGTAAAAGAATATTAAAGCCACGTTATTTTAATAGAAAAAAGGTATACTTGTTATTAACCTTAAAACATAACGGTTTTCGATATAATCGCATTTTATGGATCAGCTGCTTGATTATTATTAAAAACATTTAGAAAACAAATTAAAAAAAACTAAACTAAATAACATTATAACTTCAGTTGTGTCACATTAAATGATCGATATTTCATCCATTCTCGTCGATGCATTTATCTACACGTTCCATAAAAGATCGTCTCATATTAAACAACATCATTGGATCAAAAACACCCGCTGCTCTATTGATTTCTTCCCAAAGTAATAATTATTCATTTCGGAAACTATTAACATAGTAGGCTGACGTCACGAATGATTTTGACAGCGAAGCATTCGATTTGTTTCAATATTATGTCAGTCTTGTAATATTTAGTTTGCATTTTATTAGTTAATTTAAAAAAAGCAGAAAATGCCGAGGCATAATAATTATTCTAATACAGATATGAGAGATATGGTTGCTATTTACTGTCAGCAAAATTTTAATGGGCGAGCTGCGAAACGAGAATATTTGAGAAGATATCCAAACAGGCAGCAACCTAATCATCAAACATTCCAGAATCTATTTAGGAATTTAGGCGATGGTGGTTCGTTTCGTCCTAAGCGTGATAACTTAGGCCGACCAAGAATAATTACGCCTGATAAAGATGACGAAATAATGGTTCGCATTGAAGATGATCCTCAAGTTAGTACACGGCGTTTATCTGCCGCTTTACAAATCAGTAAAACTTCTATTTTAAAAAGACTACACCTCGAGAAGTATCACTCATACCATTTTACTCCGGTACAAAATTTATTGCCAGCAGATCTACCGTTAAGATACCAATTTGCAAGTGCTATCCGAAACAGGCAAAATCTTAATCACACCTTCGTCGACAGAATATTATTTACCGACGAAGCTACATTCAACCGCCGTGGTATTTTTAATTTAAGGGACAATCATCTTTGGGCTATTGAAAATCCCCATGATAAACGAGTAAGCCATTTCCAACATGAATTCAAAATAAACGTATGGTGTGGTATCATTGGTAACAATTTCTTAGGACCATACGAGTTACCTCGTAATTTGAATGGTGAGAACTACTTACATTTTTTGCAAAATGATTTCATTAATCTATTGGAAGAATTGCCCCTGAATATAAGAAAAAATATGTGGTTCATGCAAGATGGTGCACCGCCGCATTATACGAGAGCAGTCAAAACATATTTGAATAACAAATTTCCTGAACGCTGGATTGGTCGTGGTAGCCATTTTCCTTGGCCAACACGTAGTCCAGACTTCAATCCTCTCGATTTCGGTGTATGGGGTGCAATGAAATAACTTGTTTATAAGGATCCCATAAATACAAGCGACCAACTTTGGGAAGAAATAAATAGAGCAGCGGTATTTTTTGATCCAATGATCTTGTTTAATATGAGACGATCTTTTATGGAACGTGTATATAATGCATCGACGAGAATGGAGGACATATCGAACATTTAATGTGACACAATTGAAGTTATAATGTTATTTAGCTTAGTTTTTCTTAAATTTGTTTTCTAAATGTTTTCAATAATAATCATGCAGCTGATCCCTAAAATGCGATTATATCATAAACCGTTAAGTTTTAAGGTTAATCACAAGTATACCTTTTTTCTATTAAAATAACGTGGCTTCAATATTCTTTTACAAAAATACCGCTAACTTAAACAGCAAAAAAATTCAGGGCACATTGACGCCACAATGTAGCCTATGTGGCGCCCTCTGCAAATTACATCGAAGTAGGTACCAGATTATAATTTTTCGCGCCCAAAAACCTCTATTTCCAAATTTTTATGTATACATATCCAAAAACGTTAAAGTTATTGCAAAAAAGAGATTTTAAAATTTTACCTTAAACATCCTGTATATTTCTTATTAGCAAGATTTTATAAAAGCAAGTTGGTTTAAATCGTAATATTTTAAAGTCAGGAATCTACCATATTTCTATGTACAATTACTTAAGGACCACCCTGTATACTTGTAGTACACATTTATACGCAGATGATACCCAACTCTACTATAGTTTTTCCCGCAGTCAATAGAACGTGCTTGTAATGCTATTAATGCTGACCTTAATGCATTTGTAGAGGCCGCTAAAAATCAATGCCTTTTAATCAAACCTAATAAATTAAAAACTCTCCTATTTGGCTCCAAATTAAATCGTCAAAAGATTTCCAGTGATATTGATGTTAAGAAAAATAATGAAAAACCTAGCTACGGTCTCGGAAGCTAAAAATTTAGGTGTCATCTTGGATACTGATTTGAGGTTTGAAAAACATATAAACGCGGTACTTCAAAAAGCGTACATGTCTTTGAAAACAGTTTATGGCATCAGACATTTTTTGCCATATGGCGTAAAAAACACTATGTGAGACTTTGATTTCATCGGTGTTTAATTATGCAGATGCTCTATATGGTCCATGTTCAACGGTGGAATATAAAAAGAAAACTCAGAAAATGCAGAATTGTTGTCTTAGATTATTATTTGACATTCGAAGACGTCGTGGCATTTCAAATAAACTTAAAGAAATTGGGTGGTTAAACATGATTAATAGAAGTATATTGCATTCGGCGTGTCTCTATCATAAAATAGTACTTACAAGAAAGCCGTCTTACTTGCATCGTAAAATAACATATAGGACAGATATTCACAATCTTTACATTAGAAATAGAGGTTTGATTACAGTTCCATTCTTCAAATTAGACTTTTTTAGATCGTCTTTCAGATATCAAGCTGGCCATGGACTTCCTACAGATCTTAAAAGTTATAAAATTAGTAAGTTTAAAGTGTCACTAAATATCTTTTCACTACTCAAACCAGAACACTTTGTTAATTACCTTATTTTAAAAAATTAGAAATGTCTCAAGCTATAATTCCTAATCTAAGTCTAGATACCAACTTTATTTAAGCATGCACTCCTTAAGGTTAAGTGGTAGAGCAGCTTTTATGGTGCTTAATGCCTCATAAAAGATGAACTTCGCCTTTTATTTTCATTAATGAATCTGTTTTTACATTTATTCTATTGCAAACATTTAGATTTTGGAAATAATAAAGACAATTATTATTATTATTATTATTATTATTATTATTATTATCATATTTAGGAAGTATAGTAACAGAAGATGGAAAAATATATGCAGAAATAGCAAACAGAGCAAATAAATTAACAAAAATATACTACTCTCTAAATAAAACTATTCTTAGGGATAACGATATAGACTTAGAAGTAAAAATGAAAATGCATAATATGATAACAGTTCCTACAATAATATACGCAAGTGAAAATTGGACTGTGCGAAAAAAGGACGAAACTAAAATAAATGCCATAGAAATGAAGCATCTAAGAAGAGTTGCAGGGAAAACTAAATTGGATAGGATTAGAAACGACGTCATTAAAGAGACAACTAAACAGAAACCGATAACTGGTAAAATAAAAAAGAGACAACTTAGCTGGTATGGTCATATGGTAAGAATGGAATCAAATATATTAACTAGGAAAATAATCGAGATTGGAAAACCGATCAAAAAACAAAAGGGGTATGCCTAGAAGAAAATGGTTAGACCAAATACAAGAGATAGGTTTAGAAAGAGGAAATACCATAGCAGAAATGAAAAATCTAGCAAGAGACAGAAAGGCACGGAAGAAATGTGTACAGGTCACGGAATCCACATCCGACGCCTGAAAGGGCAAAAGGATTTAGAAAAGAAGAAGGTTGGTTTTGTGTTATTCTAGCCCCATTTTATTTCCTTTTCTTTTAAGACTAGCCCTTTCCGTTTTTTTCTTTTTTCTCATCATTTTTGCGACTGCAATAAATTCTCCACGCCAGTGATGATATTGCGCTGGGTAGTTTTTTTTCACGCGGCAGCCATTATTTTTTTAAAGATGTTTCTAGGAATGTTAGATGTTTCGGAAAAGGCTTAGGAATGATCGCCTGTTCTTCTTTGTTACTATAACTCTGGCTTCTTTATTTTCATACGTTACATCTTTGTTTTTTTTTATTTATTTTCAACCTTTTTGCCCATACTGTCACTATTTGTACTGTCGTGTAATATGACAACATTTCTTGAATACTTTCCTTTTTCAGTTCCAGTCTCAATTTCGTTGTCCGTTTCTTGTTCGTTTGCGTGTTTATTATATTTGTTATTCTCTTCTTCGTTTCTTTTGTCAATTGGATCTTCGGTGCCGTTGAAATTTCCAATAATCGCTTCATTTACTTCATCACTTTCTACTTCCGTTGCAGTTTTTTGTCGCTTTCAGTTTCTTTGTCATTTTTTTTGCATCACCTGCTTCGTTTTCATTACCTGTTTCTTTTTCATTGCGTACGTCATTTACTCTCCAGTTTTCTGATTCATTTTCTGTTAAAGTTTCAAATTCATTTTGCCAAAAGTTATCTCTTTGATAAATTTAATTTACTTACACAATTTTACTCTTGTTTTGGGGTACGTTGGTAGATACGTCCATTTCTTAGTTTTCATTGTTCCTCATGTTCAAAACACACCCCTCCTCAATTTCCATTATATCAACGAGTAGCAAAGTTACTTGATTCATAGAAACAGTGCTTCCCTCAAAAATATTCACAGCCTGATTTGCGGAAATCGTCGGTGACGTGGATGGTTTCATTTGATTCGAATCCTTCGGTAAGAGTGATTTTTGGAAGTTGATTTCGGTGATTACGATTGACACTATAATTTTTCAAATAATTGGAAATTGACCCGATTACTCCCTGGTGGTACCGAAATCATTTATGGTTAATATTTGTTCTCAGGTACTTGCAGAAACGACGTCATATTTACAATTTTGTTCAAGGAAATTTTTAACACATTTTGTGTAATCTACACGCCCGATGCACCACAGAAATATTAAATTACTATCACAAGGGCAAGAGCTCCGTCAAGGTGGCCCCCCCGGTTAGATTTGTGTTACCAAAATGCTAGCACACATAAAGGGCACCTAGCACAACAATTTTTATAGCTAGCACACCAACAGCTCACAATAAAAATGCTTTTGAATTCGGGTGGGGCCAGGTTAACGCTAGCCCCCCCCCCGGTTGGAATTTTGTCGCCAAAATGCTAGCACAGATAAAGGACACCTAGCACAACCTAGCACACAATTTTTTATAGCTAGCACACCAAAAGCTTACAATAAAAATGCTCTTGAATTCGGGTGGAGACAGGTTAACGCTAGCCCCCCCCGGTTGGAATTTTTTCGGCCAAATGCTACCTAGCACGCCATTTTTTATAGATAGCACACCAACAGCTTACAATAAAAATGCTTTGGAATTCGGCTAGGGCCAGGTTAACGCTAGCCACTCCGGTAGGAATTTTTCCGCCAAAATGCTAGCACAAAGAAAAGACACCTAGAACAACCCAGCACAAAATTTCTAATAGCTAGTACATCAACAATGCTTTTGAATTCAGGGGGTAGGGGGCGTCTGCAAAATAATGCTATGGTTACACGAATGAATGAAAATGTTGGATGTATTTGTCCCTAAATATCATTTTCCTATAAAAAATGGCCCCTAAACAGCATTATTGTTGTCAGATGTTGCCAGATTGTGCGTGATATCTATATTTTCCCATCTAGCAGGGTATTTGATTAATTAATAATTATCTATTTATTTTCAATTATTGCTAAAAAACGAAAGAATACAAAAAACCTTCA
Source organism: Galeruca laticollis (assembly GCA_963921935.1). Lineage (NCBI taxonomy): Eukaryota > Metazoa > Arthropoda > Insecta > Coleoptera > Chrysomelidae > Galeruca > Galeruca laticollis. The sequence continues at coordinate 39,765,550 of OY998176.1, forward strand.
CTTTTAAAAATAATTTTGTTAAAATAATAGTAATTTTAATAAAACAAAATAATTAAATTCAACCATTCAAATTACGTCACACTATAAAAAAGGCAACGACAAACGTTTGCGTACAGACATATTGGATAAATAAATGTCCAAAAAAGCGAAGCCGTGTTGAATATGTACTTTGGACAAAGTTGTGCAATCTGGGAAGGGAATGTTCCAATACATGTTTTAGACTGATCGTGGTTCACTGTAGTCCTTATTTAAAAGAAACACTCAAACTTTATATTTAAATTTGCCAGAATATTTACTGCTGAAGTTGATGGTTAATCAACCATTGTAATGATAACATAAATTTTGCATTTCACTATCAGATTTTTTTTAAATTCCCAAGTTAACTTAGAACGTGCAGCTTTTAATTCTTAGAGCCCGTTAATCAGAGCTTCGAATATTTCTGTGGCATATCATAAAACACCAACACTACTATATATTTTTCAAAGTTTTTAGTATGTAACTGGCAATGTATGTTTGTTCGGTTGCAATCTTGCAACTCAGTTTTGAAGCAGATATCTTCAACCGATTGATTTGAAATTCTGTATATACGTCTAGTTTGCATGCCAATCCATAATTAGGTATGTGATGTCATTCTAAATTCAACATGGCGGATCACCAAAGTTGGCGGACTAAAGAAAGTGGACTAATTTTCTTGCTTTCTTACAATATGGGTATTAAATGGAAGGCAGCAAAATTGATGACATAGGTATTCTTATTTTTCTAAAAACTAGGTATCTGAAGTTCTCATCGGACTTTTTAAAAGGGTCGTTAAACCAAGGCTATTGTTAAAATTTGAATCATTTCTATAATGCCGTTTTTATGGGTCTTAAGAGTAAATAAAATTCTTGTAGGTACATCCAAAATGGCCGAATCAGATGTTTGGGTTAAGAAAGGGTTTCCCCGAAGGGCTGATGTTTGTAATAATATGTATTCTTTCTAATAATATTACAAGTAACATGGACTATATAAGTAAAACTAATGATCTAACTATTTTCATGAGTGTAATTCGATAGAATATTTCTGGATTAGACGACATAAAACTGTATTAATGCGAAATTTATATTATTTAAACAACATTACATGGTATTTAATCACCCTGTTTGGTTCGTTTTCACTCACTTATTTTTGGATTAAACTTGAAGAATCGTTTTCAAACCGTGACATTTTTATGATATTTTAAATTAAAATTATGATAATAACAACAATTGTTACTTAGACGTTACTTAGATACGGACTTAAAAGGGAAATTATCGGCACTGCCGGAGAGTTATCTCCGAAAAGATCCTGCTTCATTTGGAATGTTTACCATATGAGTGGAATATTCCGAAAATTTTTCGTAACTACAGTAAGAAACAATTAAACCAGCCGTTTTACATATATATTCAACCTATTCATTTATCCATTTATTTATTCATCGAGCAAGTATAGCGTTATTTCACTGACCTCCGTCCCACTCCCCAGAATTAAAAGTGTAGTTGCTGTGCTAGCTATAAAAAATGGTGTGCTAGATTGTGATAGGTGTCCTTTATTTGTGCTAGCATTTTGGCGACAAAATTCCAACTGGGGGGGGAGAGGGGTAGCGTTAACCTGGCCCCAACCGAGTTCAAAAGCATTTTTATTGTGAGCAGTTGGTGTGCTAGCTATAAAAATTGTTGTGCTAGGTTGTGATAGGTGCCCTTTATGTGTGCTAGCATTTTGGTAGAAAAAATCTAACCGGGGGGGGGGGGGGGGCAGCTTGACGGACCTAAGGGCAAGGACAGTGAAATGATAACATCTAACAACGATCCAAGACTTTTAAAATGCAAAATTTACTCAAAACTACAATTTGAACGAGCTCAAATACAACTAAGTGCGTGGCCACACATAAGGCAGACAGCGGAGTGGAGAGGAGTGCGGAGAGGACAGCGGAGCGTTCAATGGCATGAAAGTAAACGTACACATACTGCGGGAAGTGGGGCGGAATTACGCGTACCTGCTAGATGGTTGCGGAGCGTTCAAATTTATTTGATATTTTTGCGCGTATTGTTTTATTTCGAGTTGAAGTTTTGTGAATTGTGGATGCAAAAAATGGATTGCGAAACTTTAATTAGCGACGTATATACTCGCCGACCAATTTGGGATGTTTCACATTCACAGCATCAGAATCGAGGTGTTTTAGATAAATTATGGTCTGAAATTGCTGAGCACATGGGTATTTCAGATAGGTAAATAAATAATAAATTATAATTTGAGTTCACCACCTAAATATTTTTATTGTTAATTTTTAATTCTAATTCTACTGTAGTTAAAAGTTAATATGTATGAACTCCACCATTGTTATTAATTGGATAATCTTTAAAAAAGTCAGTAAATTTTTGTCGTATTTCTTTAGCCGCTACAGTAGGATTATTGTTTCGACCAATGATATGTGATTGAGATCGTGTGCTACCCCCTTGAATATAAACAAAATCGACATCGTTAGATCCATCTAAGACCCTAACAAAGTTATGTAATATACAAGATGCTTTTATAATATCGCAGGCATTTTCTGTATCAGTTTCGATATTATTTGTTAAAATTCTCCATTTGGCACAAAGAATTCCAAAGACACTCAACACATCTCCTAGCTCTTGACAGTCTATAGTTAAATGCTGCTTTTTCTGGTGTTAAATTATTTCGTGGATATCGTCTCATAAGATAGCTTTTAAGTGGATATGCTTCGTGTCCTATTAAAACGTTTGGGACTTTTATCAGTGTCTTCGGAATATAACTGTCCTGGGGAACGTTAAAATTTCCACTTTCTAATAGCTGGTAAGTAGTAGAGTATTGAAATGTACCCCCATCACCCAGTCTTCCTGCTCCTCCAACTTCGATTACAATAAATTTATAATTTGCATCTGCAATGGCTTGTAGCACTATTGAGAAATGTTTTTTATAATTGAAATAAGTTGATGCAGTATTTGCCGGGCAGTTAATTTTGCAATGTTTTCCGTCAATTACTCCGAAACAATTGGGAAAATTCCAACGGATAACAATATGATTTATTACGTCTTGTAAATGTGGTTGGGTCGGAGATGGCGTATAAGTAGGTTGCAATTCATTCCAGATTACTCTACATGTTTCAACGACAACTTCTCCTATAGTAGTTTTGCCCATTCTAAATGTAAATGCGAGTGAACGAAAGGAAGCTCCAGTTGCTAGATATCTGAAACAAAACACTGTTTTACTGATACAATAAATTTGTTAGTTGGGTCAATTTCAGTAACTACGTTTATTGATATCATTTTTATTATATTTGCGTTCTTTTTTAGTTCAGTGCAGTATGCTGCCGTGCTAAGGAAAAACGCAGTAAGTAGAAAAAAGTAAAATGGCAGTTAAACACATACACAAATTGAAAGACCATTTGAGGTCGTTCAATTCAAGATATATTCATGAAATTCAGTTCAACTGAGTATTATTGTTCCATTTTCATGTTTTATCTTTTGAAACAATTCGAAGAATATTTCAAAAAATATATCAATTACTGTGATTATGAACACGAGGTTGAGCCGTTTCCATAAAATAAAACTTAGTAAGTAACTACTTACTGTATTTTAATTTATGAAAAAAATTCATATCTTGATAATCATGAAACAGTATGTGTTTTTGATAATTTGTTATTCAACTTTTCTTACTATTCACAAACTGAGATCACAACTGCAATGCCGCATTAGTAAATAAAAACAAACGAAACGAATTATCAATAGGTAACATATAAAATAATAATGGATACGAAATATCAACTGTAAGAACGAATAAATGAATATTTGGAGTAGAATTAATTTTCTTTTTTGACTGGGAGGTTTTTCCAGAACTGTAAACGAGTTTTGTCCATCAATGGTCCCACTACTTACAATAAAGCCTCCTTTTTGGTTTTCTCGATGCCGTCTTCCACACTCAGAGCAGTGGGTTCAGTACCAATCGTTTTCATTGAAGCGTTTTTGATGAAATTCAGCTCAAGTTCTGTTTCGGAACTGAAATCTGTTTTGTACTTCAATCTGAACTTTCCTCGCTCTTCGCGGATCTGTACAATATCACTCAAATATGGCTTAGGATTATTGAGTTTTGTATTATTAGTCTTTGCCACGGAACGATGGTCTTTCCATTGGAAAAAATCGTTGATCTGCATGGATTTTACATCAACTTTTCCTGAATTTGATTTTGAAACTGAATCTCCAAAGTCCAGGAAATCATATGTTTCATTTTTCTATTTTAAACTTAATTCGACTTGGTGGTGAAAGATGTCGGCACTCATGAAAGTGTGTCCTGGTTCGAAATAATTAACTTCCAAACTTTCAAGTGACACCATGCTAGAATTCACAATATGCACAAAAAAACTGAGCATACACCAGTTTTTGTTCTGAGCGGAACAATTATCTAGCCAAATGATTATATTCTTGGTATCCCTATTATGCAAGAAGAATTGGTAAAAGGTGCTTATAATATCCTCCTTTTTTCGAGAAGTTATTGCTTCGTGCCACAAAACTGCGAATGGTCGTCGAGATTTCTCCACTCTTCCCACCGGTACGAAACTTTCGTTCTAAGATGTGAGGCGTCTGATAAAAATAACTGCCTTGAACATATCCATACGAGGTAACATAATTATCTTCGGTAAGTAAGCTGATATGCACAGGGTGTTTTCATCAAATATCGTATCTGCATGTTTTTTGTAACGTTTCCTACTTTCTACAACTTTGGAATTATGTGCGGACCATTTAATGCATTTTGTGTCTAAATTGTTCTTGGTATGTTCTGAATTGTGTAAACGAAACGTAATGTTCACACTGTTTGTGACCAAGTTTTGTGAAATGATTGTTCATTTCGTCCACTATTTTTCGGTATAGTTCATATGAAATTTTTGTATTCGGGTACTTACGACAAAAATCGCTGAACATGAAGTTAATTGTGACGTCATCCGGTAGGTATCTAACGTTGGGAGTGTGTTCCCTCCTATAATGAGAGGTTTCCGGATGAAAGGACTCAATGTGTAAATGTATTTGATCTCTGTCAATTTTAGCTTTATTGGGATGATGCCCACGCCGATCGGGTGCAGGGGTGCTTGAAGACATCGCAACTATTGACAAAGCACGGAAAACAATGCCGCCGTTCTTGGGTTTGTAACCGAGAGTCGTCAAAAAAATAGTTTACAAACGTGCCGCTTTGTACCTTCTTTACTATGGAGATGATGTTGTATAGTTACATTTCGTTGAGATGATTCTGTTTTGAGCGTTCTGCGTTTAACAGTATTCCTCGAACACTGATGTAGAATGAAAGATTTCTGTTGTTCCCAGTTTAACTTCCGGTACTCGCTATTGATTTTATACCTTTGCTCATCATCAAACTTGTCACCACATTTCAATTTACACTTATCGACATTACATCCTTTTAAAACTCTATGATTTTCTTGCAATTTCAATAGTTTTTCCTGTAATTTTTGAATTTTGGGCCGTTTGATTTTTCTTTTTCTCACTGTTCCTTTCTTTGTATACTCTGAAACATTATTATGTCCAGTTTGACTGGACAGTTGTTTCTTGTATTTCTGCTTGTGATATCTGGATTAGTTCTTCTCTTGATTCTTCTTCGATCAAAACTTCTTCCAATTGTGTTAACTGCTGGTTTGGGTCTAGAAATGGTAATATTTCGTTAAGTAATTACCTTGGTAATATGTGAAAAAGATTACCAACCTTCTGCTAGGCTGACAAAGTCTATAATAGTACTATTCTCGTTTTCAAGATCTTCTTGAAATATAATTGGTATGTCGTCTATTTCTTTGTGACTTTCAATCGCTAGTTCTGGCATAATGATAATACTTTCATGGGCATCTAATTGAACAAGTTCTTTAATAACAACTGGTATTTCTACCAGTTCACTCTGTCCTGCACTAGTTTTAGGAATAAGAACATTCCCACTTTCGATATTTTCAGTTCTCTGCAAACAATCTATTTCCTGATTAGCCATTTCTACTTCAGGTAATGCCTCTGCTTGCTGCTGCAACACTTTCTGTAATTCTTTATCGCGCACCATCGCCATTATTTTTGTTGATCTACTTCCAAACATTTCCGCGTATGAATGAACCTACCCTCTGGAATCAACGGAGACAACTGAGCTGAGCTCAGTGAGTTGAAATAATCTACTTGTTGATTCTTGTCCGTATACTTAAGACAGTAAGTTAAAATGTAGTATCTACGAATTGTAAGTTAAAACACAGTGTCTACTTCCAGATACTGCTTTCTTTCTTACTCAGATGCAGATACTATATTTTGAGGTACAAAAGGAACGATTCCTGCACTTACTGTGAACATTTCCACGACGATATCTCAGCAATCATTGTATATACTGCATTTTTTCTTACATATTCGAATTCAGCGTGTTCGAATACATAGGTATAGATAAAAAACTGATTTCCGACTTTTTTGCACTTACTGCGTTTTTTCTTAGCACGGCAGTATAACTATTATACATAAAGATTTTTTTTTCAGTTAAAGATGCGAGAATAAAATGGAAGTATCTTCGAGATCAGTTTCGAAACGAACTAAAAAGAATGCCACATACGCGATCTGGCGATCCAATGTCATCATATGAACCCAATTGGCCATACTTCAAATTGCTACATTCTTTAAAAGATCAAATGGAGGCTAAACCAACGACCAGCAATTTATTGGGTCCTTCATCTGTAGTTACCACACAAAAGCACGCAGACATTGATAATTATAACGAAGACTATCGAATAGACAATTTAGATTTGTCGAATGATATATCTGAACCATCAAACAATGATAATCAAGTTCCTAATAAAACTACGTCTAAAAAGGCCTGCAAAAGACCATTAAGTAATATTGACTTAAATGCGAAGCTATTGACCTTGGAGGAAAAAAAGCTGGAATTATTTGCAAAGCAAAATTCATCACGTAATCAGGAACCCTCAGGAATCAGTCTTTTACCAGTGATGGACAATTTTAATTTTCTGCAAAAACTCAGATTCTTCTTCTTCACGTAGCGCTACAACCCTGGGTGGGTCTTCGCTGACTGTACAACTTTTTTCCAATTTGTTCGGTCTTCCATCAACCTAGGGTCAAATGGAATGTTCATTTTCCGGAGATCTGCTTGGATGTTATCTCTCCATCGCATTCTGGGACGTCCGAGTGGTCTTTTGCCTGTGGGAATCTCCTCCATCTCACCATTCAGGTCAGGACATACAAGGATACAACCTTGGATACAACTACCCAAGGTTACCATCGCAAAACCTAATGAATACACAACCACAATATGAAAATTCCCAAAATTTTTCAAACATGTCCTAAAGAACTAGTTATAATATAAATAAAATACTATATATAGTGATGGGCATAAGTGTGGAACCAAGTGAATATCTCTGGAATGGTTCAAGATAGCAAAATGAAATATGGTATGCATATATCACGCAAAAAGGTGCACCTTTAAAAATATTTTGACAACCGTCCCACTTCCGGTTATACCGGAAATGGACAACTCCATCGTTATTTTAAATGGAACACCCTATATATTAATGGATTTTTGAAATATATGTAAAATTTTAGTGCACTTTTGTATGAAGTACTTTTCTACAAAAATGGATACTTTTCGAATTATTAATTTTTTCAGAAAAAAATTGACCTTTGTAGACCCTTTACAAATTATATTTGTACGAGCAAACGCTTGAAGAGTCGTAAACTGTTTCTGTAGGGTGACTACTAGGTAGGTCAAAGTTATTTGAATATGTGTTGAAAAACTCTTTATTGTATACAGGGTGCGCATAAAATTTTTAAATATTTGAACTTTGAAAATTTATGTTTTCAAACAGTTATATCTAAACCTAATGGTTTTGAAGATATTGCAAACTTTTACATTTCTGCCATACCTCATTTTTTACCACTGATTTCAATGAAATTGAAAAAAATTGGGGATTTCTTTTAAAAAAAGTAAGAACTTTGATATTTTCGCAGTTCAAATTTTGAAACTTTTATGCGCCCCCTGTATACAATGAAGAGTTTTGCAACACGTATTCAAATAACTTTGACTTTCCTAGTAATCACCCTACAGAAAAATTTTACGATTATTTAAGCGTTTGCTCGTACAAATATCATTTGTAATAGTCTACAAAGGTCAATTTTTTCTTAAAAAAATGGATAACTCAAAAAGTATACATTTTTGGAAAAAAGTATTTGATACAAAAGTCCCACTTCCGGTTATACCGGAAATGGACAACTCCATTGTTATTTTAAATGGACCACCCTATATATTAATGGATTTTTGAAATGTATGTAAAATTTTAGTGCACTTTTGTATGAAGTACTTTTTTACAAAAATGGATACTTTTCAAATTTTTTCAAAAAAAAATTGACCTATGTAGACCCTTTACAAATTATATTTGTACGAGCAAACGCTTGAAGAGTCGTAAACTGTTTCTGTAGGGTGACTACTAGGTAGGTCAAAGGTATTTGAATATGTGTTGAAAAACTCTTTATTGTATACAGGGTGCGCATAAAATTTTTAAATATTTGAACTTTGAAAATTTATGTTTTCAAACAGTTATATCTAAACCTAATGGTTTTGAAGATATTACAAACTTTTACATTTCTGCCATAGCTCATTTTTTACCACTGATTTCAATGAAATTGAAAAAAATTGGGGATTTCTATTAAAAAAAGTAAGAACTTTGATATTTTCGCAGTTCAAATTTTGAAACTTTTATGCGCCCCCTGTATACAATGAAGAGTTTTGCAACACGTATTCAAATAACTTTGACTTTCCTAGTAATCACCCTACAGAAAAATTTTACGATTATTTAAGCGTTTGCTCGTACAAATATCATTTGTAATAGTCTACAAAGGTCAATTTTTTCTTAAAAAAATGGATAACTCGAAAAGTATACATTTTTGGAAAAAAGTATTTGATACAAAAGTCCCACTTCCGGTTATACCGGAAATGGACAACTCCATTGTTATTTTAAATGGACCACCCTATATATTAATGGATTTTTGAAATGTATGTAAAATTTTAGTGCACTTTTGTATGAAGTACTTTTTTACAAAAATGGATACTTTTCAAATTTTTTCAAAAAAAAATTGACCTATGTAGACCCTTTACAAATTATATTTGTACGAGCAAACGCTTGAAGAGTCGTAAACTGTTTCTGTAGGGTGACTACTAGGTAGGTCAAAGGTATTTGAATATGTGTTGAAAAACTCTTTATTGTATACAGGGTGCGCATAAAATTTTTAAATATTTGAACTTTGAAAATTTATGTTTTCAAACAGTTATATCTAAACCTAATGGTTTTGAAGATATTACAAACTTTTACATTTCTGCCATAGCTCATTTTTTACCACTGATTTCAATGAAATTGAAAAAAATTGGGGATTTCTATTAAAAAAAGTAAGAACTTTGATATTTTCGCAGTTCAAATTTTGAAACTTTTATGCGCCCCCTGTATACAATGAAGAGTTTTGCAACACGTATTCAAATAACTTTGACTTTCCTAGTAATCACCCTACAGAAAAATTTTACGATTATTTAAGCGTTTGCTCGTACAAATATCATTTGTAATAGTCTACAAAGGTCAATTTTTTCTTAAAAAAATGGATAACTCAAAAAGTATACATTTTTGGAAAAAAGTATTTGATACAAAAGTCCCACTTCCGGTTATACCGGAAATGGACAACTCCATTGTTATTTTAAATGGAACACCCTATATATTAATGGATTTTTGAAATCTATGTAAAATTTTAGTGCACTTTTGTATGAAGTACTTTTTTACAAAAATGGATACTTTTCGAATTATTAATTTTTTCAAAAAAAAATTGACCTATGTAGACCCTTTACAAATTATATTTGTACGAGCAAACGCTTGAAGAGTCGTAAACTGTTTCTGTAGGGTGACTACTAGGTAGGTCAAAGGTATTTGAATATGTGTTGAAAAACTCTTTATTGTATACAGGGTGCGCATAAAATTTTTAAATATTTGAACTTTGAAAATTTATGTTTTCAAACAGTTATATCTAAACCTAATGGTTTTGAAGATATTACAAACTTTTACATTTCTGCCATAGCTCATTTTTTACCACTGATTTCAATGAAATTGAATAAAATTGGGGATTTCTATTAAAAAAAGTAAGAACTTTGATATTTTCGCAGTTCAAATTTTGAAACTTTTATGCGCCCCCTGTATACAATGAAGAGTTTTGCAACACGTATTCAAATAACTTTGACTTTCCTAGTAATCACCCTACAGAAAAATTTTACGATTATTTAAGCGTTTGCTCGTACAAATATCATTTGTAATAGTCTACAAAGGTCAATTTTTTCTTAAAAAAATGGATAACTCAAAAAGTATACATTTTTGGAAAAAAGTATTTGATACAAAAGTCCCACTTCCGGTTATACCGGAAATGGACAACTCCATCGTTATTTTAAATGGGACACCCTATATATTAATGGATTTTTGAAATCTATGTAAAATTTTAGTGCACTTTTGTATGAAGTACTTTTTTACAAAAATGGATACTTTTCAAATTATTAATTTTTTCAAAAAAAAATTGACCTATGTAGACCCTTTACAAATTATATTTGTACGAGCAAACGCTTGAAGAGTCGTAAACTGTTTCTGTAGGGTGACTACTAGGTAGGTCAAAGGTATTTGAATATGTGTTGAAAAACTCTTTATTGTATACAGGGTGCGCATAAAATTTTTAATTATTTGAACTTTGAAAATTTATGTTTTCAAACAGTTATATCTAAACCTAATGGTTTTGAAGATATTACAAACTTTTACATTTCTGCCATAGCTCATTTTTTACCACTGATTTCAATGAAATTGAAAAAAATTGGGGATTTCTATTAAAAAAAGTAAGAACTTTGATATTTTCGTAGTTCAAATTTTGAAACTTTTATGCGCCCCCTGTATACAATGAAGAGTTTTGCAACACGTATTCAAATAACTTTGACTTTCCTAGTAATCACCCTACAGAAAAATCTTACGATTATTTAAGCGTTTGCTCGTACAAATATCATTTGTAATAGTCTACAAAGGTCAATTTTTTCTTAAAAAAATGGATAACTCAAAAAGTATACATTTTTGGAAAAAAGTATTTGATACAAAAGTCCCACTTCCGGTTATACCGGCATTGGACAACTCCATCGTTATTTTAAATGGGACACCCTATATATTAATGGATTTTTGAAATCTATGTAAAATTTTAGTGCACTTTTGTATGAAGTACTTTTTTACAAAAATGGATACTTTTCGAATTATTAATTTTTTCAGTAAAAAATTGACCTATGTAGACCCTTTACAAATTATATTTGTACGAGCAAACGCTTAAAGAGTCGTAAACTGTTTCTGTAGGGTGACTACTAGGTAGGTCAAAGGTATTTGAATATGTGTTGAAAAACTCTTTATTGTATACAGGGTGCGCATAAATTTTTTAAATATTTGAACTTTGAAAATTTATGTTTTCAAACAGTTATATCTAAACCTAATGGTTTTGAAGATATTGCAAACTTTTACATTTCTGCCATACCTCATTTTTTACCACTGATTTCAATGAAATTGAAAAAAATTGGGGATTTCTTTTAAAAAAAGTAAGAACTTTGATATTTTCGCAGTTCAAATTTTGAAACTTTTATGCGCCCCCTGTATACAATGAAGAGTTTTGCAACACGTATTCAAATAACTTTGACTTTCCTAGTAATCACCCTACAGAAAAATTTTACGATTATTTAAGCGTTTGCTCGTACAAATATCATTTGTAATAGTCTACAAAGGTCAATTTTTTCTTAAAAAAATGGATAACTCAAAAGTATACATTTTTGGAAAAAAGTATTTGATACAAAAGTCCCACTTCCGGTTATACCGGAAATGGACAACTCCATCGTTATTTTAAATGGGACACCCTATATATTAATGGATTTTTGAAATCTATGTAAAATTTTAGTGCACTTTTGTATGAAGTACTTTTTTACAAAAATGGATACTTTTCAAATTATTAATTTTTTCAAAAAAAAAATTGACCTATGTAGACCCTTTACAAATTATATTTGTACGAGCAAACGCTTGAAGAGTCGTAAACTGTTTCTGTAGGGTGACTACTAGGTAGGTCAAAGGTATTTGAATATGTGTTGAAAAACTCTTTATTGTATACAGGGTGCGCATAAAATTTTTAATTATTTGAACTTTGAAAATTTATGTTTTCAAACAGTTATATCTAAACCTAATGGTTTTGAAGATATTACAAACTTTTACATTTCTGCCATAGCTCATTTTTTACCACTGATTTCAATGAAATTGAAAAAAATTGGGGATTTCTATTAAAAAAAGTAAGAACTTTGATATTTTCGCAGTTCAAATTTTGAAACTTTTATGCGCCCCCTGTATACAATGAAGAGTTTTGCAACACGTATTCAAATAACTTTGACTTTCCTAGTAATCACCCTACAGAAAAATTTTACGATTATTTAAGCGTTTGCTCGTACAAATATCATTTGTAATAGTCTACAAAGGTCAATTTTTTCTTAAAAAAATGGATAACTCAAAAAGTATACATTTTTGGAAAAAGGTATTTGATACAAAAGTCCCACTTCCGGTTATACCGGCAATGGACAACTCCATCGTTATTTTAAATGGGACACCCTATATATTAATGGATTTTTGAAATCTATGTAAAATTTTAGTGCACTTTTGTATGAAGTACTTTTTTACAAAAATGGATACTTTTCGAATTATTAATTTTTTCAGTAAAAAATTGACCTATGTAGACCCTTTACAAATTATATTTGTACGAGCAAACGCTTAAAGAGTCGTAAACTGTTTCTGTAGGGTGACTACTAGGTAGGTCAAAGGTATTTGAATATGTGTTGAAAAACTCTTTATTGTATACAGGGTGCGCATAAAATTTTTAAATATTTGAACTTTGAAAATTTATGTTTTCAAACAGTTATATCTAAACCTAATGGTTTTGAAGATATTGCAAACTTTTACATTTCTGCCATACCTCATTTTTTACCACTGATTTCAATGAAATTGAAAAAAATTGGGGATTTCTATTAAAAAAAGTAAGAACTTTGATATTTTCGCAGTTCAAATTTTGAAACTTTTATGCGCCCCCTGTATACAATGAAGAGTTTTGCAACACGTATTCAAATAACTTTGACTTTCCTAGTAATCACCCTACAGAAAAATTTTACGATTATTTAAGCGTTTGCTCGTACAAATATCATTTGTAATAGTCTACAAAGGTCAATTTTTTCTTAAAAAAATGGATAACTCAAAAGTATACATTTTTGGAAAAAAGTATTTGATACAAAAGTCCCACTTCCGGTTATACCGGAAATGGACAACTCCATCGTTATTTTAAATGGGACACCCTATATATTAATGGATTTTTGAAATCTATGTAAAATTTTAGTGCACTTTTGTATGAAGTACTTTTTTACAAAAATGGATACTTTTCGAATTATTAATTTTTTCAGAAAAAAATTGACCTATGTAGACCCTTTACAAATTATATTTGTACGAGCAAACGCTTAAAGAGTCGTAAACTGTTTCTGTAGGGTGACTACTAGGTAGGTCAAAGGTATTTGAATATGTGTTGAAAAACTCTTTATTGTATACAGGGTGCGCATAAAAATTTTAAACATTTGAACTTTGTAAATTTATGTTTTCAAACAGTTATATCTGAACCTAATGGTTTTGAAGATATTGCAAACTTTTACATTTCTGCCATACCTCATTTTTTACCATTGATTTCAATGAAATTGAAAAAAATTGGAGATTTCTTTTAAAAAAAGGAAGAACTTCGATATTTTCGCAGTTCAAATTTTGAAACTTTTTATGCGCCCCCTGTATACAATGAAGAGTTTTGCAACACGTATTCAAATACCATTGACTTTCCTGCTTTTGTACAGTTCTAAACCCAGATAGCACTAGATATTCAATGGACGTACTAAAAATATTCGATTTCGGATATTGTAATATTCTATGGACCCACTTTAAATATTTATATCCTTTCTCGAATATTCTATGGACCACGAAATGGGAATTTTCAAAAATATTCTATGAATATTCTTTAAAAGTTTGCAAGGAATATTCAAGAATATTCTGAGGATATCTGTTGAACGTATATAGCAAGATAATCCAGAATATTCATAGAACATTCCAATAGGCATATTTCACAAATATCCAAGTAATATTAGGAATATTCTAAGGATATATGTGGAACATATATAGCAAAATGAATGATACCCTAATTTTCAATTGAAAAAATTAAATCATGGGAAACGTAGAGTTCAATTTAATTTATTCATTCATAAATATAAGATGTACCTCATAACATAACTGAAACTAACATAATTTTCAAATACGAGATTACAAAATTTACTGACTTCCTCCATACTTAACGACACTTTTTGAAACCGGTTTCTGCCGTTCTTCACATTTGGCTAAGAAAATTTCCTGTTTTTAATTCAACTTCTTTGTTTGTTAGTCCTTGTCCAGCTTCTCGACGGCATCTGAAACAATAAAATAGTTATTTTTTTGCTAGTAAGTAATTTCTATTCTACTGTGATTTTTGTGTATGTATGTATTACAATTTAAAACGTAATCTTGAAAACTGAAACTTGAAAGATGAAATTAAACAAACATGTAATGCCAAAAAAAGTCTTGTAGGAGACAAGGAAAAGGCGAAATATTCCAAACAAAATAGTGATTAGAAGTTAGTTGTTTCTTGTACATGCTATATTAAATTAATTTACATGTACATTCCAAAATAAAATACCATGATTATACCTACTACTGATTCAAAGAGCTTTGTTTTTCCAAAGCATTTTTCCCCTTTATATGCACGCATACTGTAGCCCTCCATTAGATACTCTGTCAGGATTTTTTGCAAGAATCTTTTAATATATTGTTACAAGTAAGTACCTTCCAATCTTGCCAGAGGTACAACCGAAAATTATATTAATTTGGAAGTTAATGTCATAAGTTTTAAAAATTGAACAATTACAGTTTATAAGCAAAGTTATAACAAACGAACAAAAATATAAGACCGTTTTCATTTGTGTGAACAGTATACATATGCATGAAACTAGACAATTGACCAACAATTACTTTTATTTACCAAATGTCAGAACTAATTTAACTTGGAATTATCAGATTACCAGTTGTGTAGAGCTTTCAAGTAAATCCCAATTAATAAAATAAATAGAGGTAACTACAGGCAATTTGATTAAGGAACTCATAGCATACATCTCGGTAACATAATTACGTGAAACTACTTGAGAAAATAAAATGTTGTTGTATCTTTTTAGCAACGAGATCAATTTCTACTCAGTTACAAGCATTCTTTTGCTTATGCTATAGTTTATATGATAAAAGGAATAATTACAATTGAAAACATTTATCCATTAATTTTGTTACAAAAATTTAGGAAATCAACAATTATTTGAATATTTTCATGCACTAAAATATAAAAAGTAACACATAAATACTCCAATATTTCGAGGCAGTTCCATTTTGATTTGGATATAATATTGAATGTTCAACTTACAAAAAATTCATAGGATTCTCTGTTCAGCAAAGCTGACTCAACTTCTTCAAACTTTGCTTCATCATTTATTGGAAGTTTTAGCTGCAACTAGATAATTTTCTAAAAAATGCATTGATAAATCAACAGGCAATAAAAACATACAATAAAACGTACCTGATTTGATGCGTGTGGTCGTATGTATTAGTTCCACCCGTAGCATAGGACACACCGTAGAAACAAATTTGAACAACTTCTCACTGGCAAAAAATTGACTGATTAATTGACGTTCAAATTTAATTAATCATACTATTACTATTTCACCAATAACAATAACCTATATAAGATGGTCGAACCGCCATTTTTCACGAAGACTGTCAGAACATCCCATGGATATCTGGTGCTATCTGGGAAGCTATTTCCAGTTGCTAATCTTATTCTTGTCGGAATAGCCTCAGTGTCAGACTTCATTATAGAAGGACCAACCTTATTTAGCGGTATGTCAAATTGTTGTTTGGACATTCTCATGCAGTTTATATAATCCTCGAGGTCTTCTTTAGTCAGATCCTTTAACAACATACAAGAAAACCCATGAGTATTTCTACGAGCTTACTATTTTCTTATCCATATTCGCTTCTTTTTCTTTTGTTCATGTTCTATTACTTTACCAAATTCCTCGTATAATAAAACTATACACTTTCTTACGACCGATCTAAAACGTTTTCGTTCAATGTACGCCATTTTCATTCAGTGACTAAACAGAGCGAGCTAAAATGTAACTGGCTTTAGTTGGTTGCTTTAGCTACCATCCCCATGTAAATTCGCCTTAAGGATGAAATGGTAAAGTAGAAGCTTTAGTATTTTATTCCAATTTAGAGGAAAGTGCCCAAGTGGTATGTCCGGAAAACCGTTTCGATCACACTATTTAGAAATATTGCAGACTCTTAATAAAAAAAAACTAGAATTTTTAATTCTGAAATAAATACAAAGGCATCATGATATATCTTGTTTTAACATAAAACGTAATTTCCTTGAAATCTTAAAAAAGCAGTGCATTTTATTCGGGATTTATCAGCTGTAAAAATTATGCACCAAATCATTTTCATTTTCAATACGACCTTGAATATCAGTTCATAGGCCAGGCACACTACGTGCGCAACAGGTCAGTTGACGGATTAACAAGGCAAACTCAGCGGGAATAGGTAAAACAAGTGAATACAAATGTTTATTAAAAAATTCACTAGCTGAATATTTCACATTGCAGAGGGATGGGGGTGGAAAGGATTGAAAAACGGTTTCTTGTAATTTCCGGCATAAATATTGATTGTATCGAAAAAAGTTAATAAAAGAAAAGTTATAGATAATTTAAAAATATACAACTTTTGTTGAGAATATCTCTCTACATAATCTCAAAATGTTCGAGAAAAACGGAAATAACTGTTTTTTCATTTTTTATTTTCAATTTCACCAAAAAAATGTAATCATGAAAATTGGGACAATTATATCTTCTTATATCGCAAAAACGCATAATTTTTATTTTTACCCTAAATTTACGGCAAAAATATTTGTTTTATCGAAAACAGTTGAATTGAAAAGTATATATGGGAGTTTGCTCAGATCGGAATTTTTCTTCGAAAAAAAGTAGTACGCCTGGCCTATCAGATGACAGATTCATTCATGGAGATTCCCGCCTGTTCTCGCTCATTGAATTGAGCTCGAAGCAGACGACACACTTTCTTTGGACAGGTTCAACGGACACTGGTTTCATTTTCGAAATTATGTAACTCGTCCAAAATTAATATAACAGCAATAAATCATACTAATCAATGCATTTGGGAGTACTTATAAAACAGTTTAACGTCCAGTTAAGTAGATCGATGTTGAATAGAGATGGAGGGGTGATATTTAGAACTTAAGAAGTGTATTTGGACATACTGAAAATAAAAAAAATATATTGTGATTCAGTGTTCGAGTTAATTTAAATTAAGACCTCAGAGGAAGAATGCGCTGAGTCAGTTTGGCAATAATTTTTAGGAGAGATAATAATTTATAATTTTCAAGACCGTTTTTAAAATATATTATAATTACAATGGTATGTTTATACAACAAAAGCTAGAATCTGAAACTACTGTGTTAAAATAATGAACAAGTAACATAGAGATAAGAAATCAATGCTTAATAGGAGCTGTCGTATTTCTTAGGTGTTTGCAAATTGTTGGCTCGTAACTCCTCCTTCCCTCGGACGAAAAAATAATGGAATTATTTTTGTGCGATGAATACGTTGTAATTTCTTCTAAAATTATCTCATTTTCTTCCTTGAGTTTTGATTGACTACGTTTTCTTTTCAATAAGTAGTAAATTGCTATTGTTACGGATAAAAATTATTGATACTGAAGTTGTCGATATGGCTGGTATTACTTCATACTTAGTTGTCTGCTCCTCAATTGGTTTCAACTGTTTGGCAATTCTGTTAATTTCATATAAGTCATCTAGTTTTATTCCTTTGAGGGTTCATCGTCTTTTGATAGGCCAAAGTCTGCACAATCATTCATACCAGGGACCAACACTCAAACAGAACACCCACGGTCATATTCCATTCAAGAATCAAGATCTTCAACTTGGTATGAAAATTTCGGATCTTCACTTGACAGCTTCCGAAACGACAATTAATGAAATACCTGAATTTTATTTTTCTAATAAAATATTGAAAAAAATATTTATATAATGTTTTTAATTATTGACTTACTAAGTGTTACTGCTAGTCATTCTGCCGGTTGTATAGGTCTTCTGTAATATGTGAACTTCTTTGTTATATCTGATTTTATAAGATCCAATATTTCATCAAAACATTCCACACTCATTCTAAAGTAAATTAAAAATCGGTTTGTGTCCTTCGTTAGTTCTTAAAAAATTGCATGAAATTCCTCTTTACATTCTCGTTCTAAGTTGATATCATGAACCCAAAATAAACCTGAAAATAAAAGATATACATAGTTCGTAGTAATTTGGGATAGAAATATTTTACTTACCTCTGTGGTTCCTCAGCTTCGTCCACTAATAAGGTGAGGAGTAACGCTGATTCATCTACATTCATTGTGGTTAGCAAACTAATTTTAGAACATCGGACGCATTGAATTATGTACTAATATACTTTATCACAAACAACCTGATCTGTGCGTTTGGCACCCCCACTGTGACCACTACCACAGTTTAAAGCTTCTGTTAAGCTTTAAACTGTGCCACTACTACGCCCGTTCCCGCTCTGGTTTGCAGAGGTGAGTGTTTGCCTTGTGACCGCACCGCGCACGCTCCCGCGCCCGCTGCCGCTCAGGTCTGCGCGCCGTTTAATGCTTTCCCCCATATTGGCGCGGTAGACTGCCGTTCCGTTTACTTGCCATATCAAAACTTCAAAATGAGAAAAGATCAGTTTTGTAGGAAAAATTACGTCAAATGTGTCGCTGCCTCCCGGACTATAATAAGTCGTTTATTCTTTAAGTCAATATTAAAATTCATTTCTAATAAATCATTTATACCAATAACACCATTAAAGAATTCGTGGAAGTCATACATAATCATATTACCGCAAAACATTTTTTATCAAGCAATATCTCTGTAGTATATAGTAGGGCAAGCAATATTTTTCTAATATTTTTAAAACATTTGTAGATAACAAAATCGTAGGTGGAAATGTTTAAAGTTATGACTGTGGCCATATTTTGTTTATGTTTCGATTACAAAAGTATTTCTTGTTTGGCAGTGGCTGCGTGTCCGAGTCCGGACACTTAATTATTGTTACTAAATGTCCTACATCGGACATTTAATTTCAATTGCTATATGTCCGAGTATGAAATCCTACGAAAATGTGTTCGGACATGTAATAATTATTCTTACTAAATGTCCGACATCGGACATTTAATTTCAATTGCTATATGTCCGAGTATGAAATCCTACGAAAATGTGTTTTTTAAGTTATGTCTGTTTGAGTTTTAACCTCGGTTTTTACTTAGCGCTGCCTGCGGGTGGTTCAGTTAACCAATACAATGGAGGTTGGTAAAACATTTAACAGCTACAGTGATTACATGAAAGCCCTCAGTGCTTATGAAAAAGAAACGTGATAGTAAAATTCTAAAAGGAGACCGAAAGGACAAGAACTGCATTTACGAATATCTGAAATTCACTTGTAAGCAAGGAGGAAAGTTGTTTAGGAGCAATTCTAATGGCAAAAGACCAAATACTAGGTAAACCAGCAAATATAGTACATATTATTTAATTTTTTAACATTACTAACTTTATTGCAGATCTCATCGTACTACTAACTGCGGTGCATAAATAACAATTAATTTCCAGAGTAAGACGAAATAGCTAAAAATCACCCAGTTAAATAATGAACACAATCACACTGTTTCAAAAGTAAGTTGTAGGTATAGTCAAGTCAGTTATCATAGTTAGTATAATTTCTTTGTGATATTTCATTTTATTGTAATATAGTCGTAATTTTAAAGGACTTGTATCAGTACTAGGCACCAGTACGGAAATTAGAAGGGGAAGTATTAGAGGAAACCAAAAATATGATTAAAATGAGAGTAAATAAAACATTGATTCAATCTCATGTTATGACAATCAGTAATAGTAAAAATTACTTTAAAATATCTTCACAATATTCAAACCAGAATTAAACCTGATGCAGCTGCGGCATCCGATCTTTCAAGTTGCATCGAGCTGCTGAAGAATACATATAGTAAGTAAATTGAAAAACAATCTTTAAGTCATATACATAATGGATACTATTATTATTTTTCAGATTGTGAATCATTTGTATTGGATGACGACGGGGAATTTAGAGGACTACAGTTTCAATCGAAAGAGATGAAAATGCTCGCGGCAGCTTATCCTGAGTTTATGTGTATTGATGCCACCTATAAACTCCTGGACATCAGAGCTCCAGTGTATATTTTCTTAGTGGAATATTCGAATGGAGGTAGTGACATTATATGCATTACTTTGTTAATGTATGAAGACTCGAACAGCCTAAAGTGGATGTGTGAAACATTCAAATCTAATAACCAGCAATGGTCAAACATGAAAACAATAATGACCGATAAAGACATAAAAGAAAGATTTGTTCTGAAAAAATGTTTTCCAGAAGCAACACTGCTTATATGCAAGTTCCATGTCTTAAAAACGTTTCAAAGCCAAATTACCTCAAAACTTGGAATAACATCTATGGAAAGAAATCTTTCATCAAGTTATGTTCAAAAATTATTACATAGTAAAAATTTAGACGAATATAATAAAATTTTCGAAGAAATGGACGATCAAGTTCCTAGGTCTGTTGACGACTACTTGGAAAAAATTGGACTTCTATTAAAGAAGAATGGGTACCAGCTCTAAGTGAAGCTGAATGCTCATTTTCTAATACAACTAATAACAGGTTAGAATGTATCAATCAGAAACTGAAATCAGTTATTCCACTTTATGCCTCTTTGGGAGTATTCATCGACCATTTTTTTTTGTATTCTTAATAGTCTGTGAAAAACACAATTTTGAAATGTTTACTAACTATGTTACAAAAAGGAACAACCTTAATGCCGTTTGAAAATAATTTAAAAGAATATAAGGAACTATTAACACCCTATGCATACAATTTTATCAAAACACAGCATTATAAATCTAAGAAAGTAGTTATCAAAAAAGATGCCGCTGGCCTAGTGAGTGTGTGTGACTCCGTAAGTCGCACTTACACAACAACAAACAATCGTTGTGACTGTAAATTCATAAAACAAATGAAATTGCCTTGCTGCCATATACTAGCATTTAGATGTTTTGAAAACACAGAGTTATTCGAAAGGTCACTTTGTGGAGAAAGGTGGACTAAAGAATATTATGTTGCACACCATAATCTATTCCAAGATAAAGTAGAAAATCCCAGGGATAATAATTCCAATAATGTTGAAATTGATGCATCTCTGTCAAGTGTTACAACTTTTAAAAGAAAAGCGACTTTGAGTCAGAATCAAAAGTATAATTTTGCGCTAAATACAATACAAGAGTTAGCACAAGTAGCATCGGAAGAAGGAACTCTGGAATTTGAGAATAAATTAAAAATTCTCAAAGATTTAACAAATTATTGGAAATTGGGTAAGAAGATTATTCTTGTCGAAAACGTAGTATATGATGTTATTGCTTCGATATCTTTCTATAAGGAAATCAATTTGCTCCCTCAAGACATTGTCGTTGAAAAAGAAATCAGTGAAACAAATCAAGAAAATAATAATAATTTGCGCTCTCAAGACATTGTCGTTGAAGAAGAAATCAGTGGAACAAATCAAGAAGATAATAATCATTTGCTCTCTCAAGACATTGTCGTTGAAGAAGAAATCAGTGAAACAAATCAAGAAGATAATAATCATTTGTTCTCTCAAGACATTGTCGTTGAAGAAGAAATAAGTGAAACAAATCAAGAAGATAATAACAATTTAAATACAAATGAAACTCTTAATTTGGTCTTCGAAAATGACGAAAACATTTTTGTTACCTCAAAACGTCGACACCGAAGGAGAAACAAAAAAACTTACAACAGAGCATCCAGAAACAAATCTTACAAATATTGATTTAAATGACTCACAAATTGTAAGCAATTCAAATAATAGAGAAAGAGTAGCAAACATAAAAATGCCTCTTCGAATAAAAAGAGAAAGGGGGCGTCCAAAAGGACATTTATTAACAGCCATTGGTCTTCCAAAAAAAAAGTTTAAAACTAAGTGAACTTAGAAACTTACTTAAGATTAGTATTTAGGTACTCATTAGCTATACCAAAATATAATTATGAGCACATATTTATATTGTGTTGTTTATTCTGTTTTTCTACAGTACTTATTTTCAAAATAAACAAATTAGGACTCGCAAGTGTTGCTTATCAATTAATTCGGCTACCGGATTATACATTCAGTATAACTACCTTTTTCAGTATCCCACATCGGATGTTTAGGATCAACGTTCATGGCTCCAACCTCGGACATATAGCAATTGGAATTAAATGTCCGATGTCGGACATTTAGTAAGAATAATTAAGTGTCCGAACTCGGACACTCAGCCACTGCCTTCTTGTTTTCATAAAAAATAAAGTTGAATTAACTTGATACATGTAGGGGCGATTTGGACGTCGAAAATTCGGTTGATATTGGAGGTGTCCCATTCCTCCCTGTGAACTGTTTTCAATTCAACTGAGCAATTTTTAGTCACGTGATAGAACTGATTACCTCATATTGCTTTTTAAATAATATTTTCCTTAATGGAGAAATCTTATTTACAGATTGTGCATCTATAAAATGCCTCGAAAATGGCAGAAAAAACATCCTAATAGAGACCTCACTAATAATTAGATATTACAAGCAGTTAAAATGGTTTGTAATGACCAAAGATCCATTAGACAAGTTGCGTCTGTTATGAATATCTTTAAATCAGCCTTGGCAAGGTATGTAAACTCCTACAGGAAAGCAGAAAATAAATAAAGAGAACGTTCTATTTCAAAAAAATCTAACATGTAGCCTTGTTTTCTCATTAGAACAAGAAAAACTACTGAGTGAGTATTTGATAAAAGTTAGTAAAATGCATTATGGGTTAAGTACCTTTCAAGTTAGGACTTTGGCCTTCCAATATACTGACGCACTACATCTAAATTTCCCAGATTCGTGGAAAGAAAAAGGCGTGGCCGGCAAGGTCCGGTTTTATGGTTTTCGAGATAGGCATAAAGAGCTTTCATTAAGAGCACCTGAGGCCACTAGCCTCTACAGAGACACAAGTTACAACAAACATAATGTCGACTCCTTTTTAAACAACTTAAATTTATTTTAGGAAAAATTCAATTTATCTGGTGACCGCATATATAATTGCTATGAAACCTGTGTCACAACAGTACACAAACCAACAAAAGTGATTGCCGAATGTGGACAAAAACAAGTTGGTCAGGCGACATCAGCAGAACGAGGACAACTAGTCACAGTGTTGTTCATAATAAATGCAGCAGGAAATGATATCCCTCCAGTATTTATTTTCCCAAGAGTCAAATGAAATGAAGCATTTGTAAAACAGGCTCCAGAGGAAAATCTTAGTTTAAGCCACCAGACAGGCTGGATGACCCAAAACAATTTCGCTCTTGCTTTCGATCATATAATTAAACATTCACGTTGCTCAAAAGATGACCCTATACTTCTTGTATTGGACAATCATGAGAGCCACATTCAAATTGAAGTTATACGAAAGGCTAAGGAAGTTGGAGTTCATTTACTAACGTTTCCTGCAACCTTTGGATGTATCCATTTACGGTTCATTTAAATAAAACTATAATGCAGCGTGTAACGACTAGATGAAAAATCACCCAGGTAAAACGATTACATTATATTATTCAGCAGAATTGGTAAATGTAGCTTACGAGGGTTCATTCAATAAGAAAAATAAACGGTTTTAAAGATTAAAACTAACTTTTCCGCATCTGTGGCCCCGAACAATATTCTATCATAAAATGAAATTGTTACTTGTCTACACTTCGGGGGATGTATCGTGCTAACAAACCGAAATTTCTCCAAAAATTTAGTATGTTTGGATTTATAGGACCCGCTGAACTCGCTCTAGTCAACTGAAAATCAAGGTACATCTGTGAGAAACCTTGAACAATATTCAATAATAAAATTGATCAATCGTATACTCTCTGGAGGCTGTATCGTGCTAACAAACAGAGTCAGAAATAGCTTTAAAATCTAATTCAAATAATTTTCTTCATGAGAAACTAATAATTGCCAATTTAATCAAAAATATCGAACCTTCAATAGTTAAACGTCAAACAAAAAATGACATCACAGTTTCAAATTTAATAACAGTTACAACATCTGACAAGGGGAACGCTACTGTCATATTGACAACTAATGATTATAATTCAAATATACATAACTTTATAGAATCTAGAGATGTAAAAGTTCTTAGAGCAGACCCAACAAAAAAGTTTTCTAATAATGTTAGAGATATTGTTGATAATTCAAATTATCTTTTCAGTGATTACGAAGAGAAGTCCATTATAAATAAGAATCCTCATTCTCCACAATTATATGGAACCGTTAAATTACATGAAATAACGAAATCAATTAGATCTGTAGTTTCTTATGTTAATACTCCTAATAATATATTGGCAAAGAAACTTAACAGTATACTTAATAGTTACGTATATACTTCTAAATATTCAATTAGAAATTCAATGGGGCTGATCAAAAAATTAAAAGCATTCAACTTGCAAGATACTTCTAAGCTTGTTACTAGAAGATACAAATATAAATCCAGGAATAATATCAGATATACTTAATTTATTTGATGTATATATTAATCAGAATTATTTCACTTTTGACAATAAGATATATATTCAAAGTGATGGTTTACCTATATCGCCAATTTTGGCAAACATTTTTATGGACAGTTTAGAAAGAAAAATCTTTGAAATTGATATTTCAAAAAATGTTTTATTTTGGTATAGATATATAGATGACATATTAGCTTGTTTTATGGGTAGTGAACGACAATTAGATATATTTTTCAACCACATTAATAATTCACACCCAAAAATTAAATTTACATTAGAAGTTGAAGGAAATAGTTCAATCAATTTTCTTGATTTAAAAATGCAGAGTTAATAATGTACTTGATTATTCGATTCACCGAAAACCAACACACACTGATATAACTATTCTATACAGTTCCAATCATCCCCTGACCCATAAACTAGCGGCATATAATTCAATGATATATAGAGCATTTTCAGTTCCTATGAACAAATGTAATTTTGATAGAGAGATTAACAAAATTAAACAAATAGCAACATCCAACGGTTACCCATTACATATGATAAATAAACTAATTAGTAAAAAGAGGGAAAAGTGGCATTAAACCTAATATTTCCTAAACAAACTAAAGAAATAAAAAATATTTGAAATATTTCTAATAATATTTCATAGATAATATATTTAGCAACAAATACAACGATTTCTTTCAAAATACAAAGTAACATAAGTGGAAAATTGTTAAATGTAAAAACAAAAATATCACCATTAAAGAAATCTGGTATATATAAACTTAAATGTCCAGAATGTAATGCTGTCTATTTGGGTCAGACCGTTAGAAAATTTGAAATCCGATACAGTGAACATTTACGAGCATACAGATTAAAACAACCAGATAAATCCCACTACGCCAGACATCTACTTGACACCAATCATTCATTGACACCTAACACAGAACTAGAAGTACTACATATTTGTGACAAGAAACAAGACCTGGATTTCCTTGAAGAATTGGAAATTAGAAGACACTTAAGAAACCCACAATATGAAGTCGTCACCGAACAGATAAATCTAGGGAGTTCTCCACTTTTAAACTGTCTTCTTAAGTGATAATTGTAAAGATCAGCAGATATAGTTTTCCTGGTTTTCCATATCATTGCACAGTGATACTGATCTTAATTGGGAAAAATTATATCTAGAGTATCCCCATAGGGCTAATAATATCTAAGCTTTAATATTTGTAATATCATATCTTGGACTAGCCAAAAATAATTAAACATCAGGTAGACATCAAATGAAATGTAACTTCTGTCATTCTGATGATGATATTTAGGTTATATCAAAACAATTGTCCATTTTTTAGAATTTTAAACTAGAAATAATAAATTTCATTTAAAACAATAATGAAAATTCTCCAAAAATGACAAAAATTTTGTAGGTACTTCAAGTACCATAGCACCCGTTGTACTGGCTTTAGTGAGCTGAATATCAATAGGGTTGATGGTGTTGATTCGGCTGCAGTATATCTTTTTTCAAATTGTCATTGACCTCTGAATAATGCGATACTACTAACTAAGGGAAGTGGTGCAAATGATTTCTTTTGATGTAGCATTATGGTGCAAAACAAATGCTTGATGGTACAATGCACCAAATTTGAAAATCCCGATCGGCGGGGGGAGGGGTGGTAGGGGGATTTGTGTTTATTTAGCCCCCCCTTCAATAAACAAACAGCATATTGGTGCATTGGGAGTGCATATCGACCAAATATGTATAAGTATCTATTGGGGGGGTGGGGGGGTCTACTTAACTGACCTTTCTTGCTGACTTTACACGTTCTTTTCCTAACGCGTTCGGACCACTGAAGTTTCTGTCCTCTATACGGTTTACAAAAGTATCAATATCTCCTAACTCGACATATTGGTTCCTAATATTAATTTGCCAGTATTAGCATAGCTCGGCAGCCAAAACCTGACATGGAAATAGCGATTTGAGGCAAAAAGTGACCTAAAACGTTTTTTCCCTGAAGTCTTCAAATGCGTAATATATCCAGCCACCTAAAATAAAGTGTACGGTTTTCTTCTAATTTTGCTACAGTGTTGTAATTTTAACTTCACTTAACCCTATAATATAATCGAAAATAGAAGCGTGTGAAAACAAAACCTTAACAACTCTCCACTCTAGCAGGCAGCAGTGCCTCCACTGAAATGTACTTATCATCTCTAGTATGACTTAGTTGGTCGTCGCGCGTTCGCATGGTCATAAGACATTTTATTGTGAAGTTAATCACGTCAAATTTACGTGTCAACAGTGATACAGACAATTATTTGTACGTCAACTAAGCGTGTCAACAGTATTGTGCAGGTATTATATATTTTTAAAACGTGCAGAAAGGGATTGAGTGAAACAGAACTTGAAAAACTGATTAACGAGAGTAGCGATTGTGAGGTAGACAATGAAATTGAGTTTGAAGAAGATACCGACACAGACAATGAGTTTGACGACTGTGTTTGCGATCCTGATTACACAGAAGATGATCAGGAGGTCAGATTTGATGAAAATTTGGAGAGCCGAATGCCGGTAATTCTGTTCCACCTATTGAAAAGTCAAGAGTAGAACCATCTGACGTTATAGGTCCATCTTGTTCAGGTTTGCAGCAAGTGGTAAGTTATAGTCGAACGTGTGATTTACATAGCTACATACATTATTTTCAGGGCATTTTGAAAACTATATCAGAGTCAACAAGGCCATCTGGTTGAGTATTTCAAGATGTGGTAAGTAGTACCTATATTCATTGGGATATCACATAACTTCTCACCAATAATTTTTTAGCGTTCTCCAGAAGCAACTGAAGAGGACGTCGATTATATTATTGTCCCAGAAATCAAAACTCTGGATGGCAAAAATGGATATAAATGGACTACTGAATCTAAGAAAACGGGAAAATCACCTGTGATAAATATTGTCCACATAATACCAGGTCCCACCCTCGAAGCAAGAAATGTGTTGGATCCTCTACGTATATTTCAAATGTTTTTTCCCAATACAATGTTGAATAAAATAATTGACTACACCAATCAGGAAATCAAGAGGGTCAATAAAAAATATAAAGTCGCATCGAAGAACGTATCAGAAACCAATCTGGAAGAACTGAAAGCACTATTGAGTATTTATATACTTGCTGCAGCAATGAAGGACAATCATTTGTCATCGAAAACAATGTTTGATACTACCATTTGTGGCACTCGTTATAGGGCAACTATGAGTAAAGTGAGGTTTGATTTTTTAACCTCTTCCTTAAGGTTTGATGATAAGGCGACGAGGGCTGAAAGAATGGCAATTTCAGTATTTGCTCCTATATCCAAAATCTGGGAGGAATTTATCGAAGTATGTCGGACAAAATTCAAACACAGTTCATATGTCACCAAAGACGAACAACTAGTTTGATTTCGAGGCAAATGTCCTTTTCGAGTGTTCATTCCAAATAAACCCTCAAAATATGGACTAAAAATATTATTAATGAATGATACTTCCACTAAATATCTTATAAACGCCTGTCCTTATTTGGGAAAATCGACACAGACGAATGGACTTCCTCTAGCTGATTATTTCGTAGAACTTCTAACGAGACCAATCCATGGATCGAATCGCAATGTAACAATGGACAATTGGTAAACTAATGTCCCTTTGGCTGATAGATTGCTTTCCAGACCATACAAACTGACAATAGTCGGAACTATTCGAAAAAATAAGCCGCAAATTCCACCAGCACTCATAGAACATGATAAACACCGTCAAATAAACACCTCAATATCCGCATTCACCAAAAACAGTACTTTGGTTTCATACAAACAAAAAAAGATTGAAATTGCTACAATTTCGTCCACCATGCACACTTCTGGAATGATGAATAATGACACACATAAGCCAGAAATAATACACACTTATAATTCCACAAAAGGTGCAGTTGATACTTTCGACCAGATGTATCAAAATATGTGCGCAAACAGAAAAACAAAAAGGTGGCCAATGTGTTTTTTACAATATGATAAACATTGCCATCATAAATTCCAACGTGATTTATTGTCACAATGTTATTGCCTATGGAGGAAAGCCGATAAAAAGAGATCTGTTCATGAGAGACCTGCATAAAAAACTATCAAAGCCTCAGCAAACTTTTCGTTTGTAAAATACACCTAATATGAAACATAACTTGAGGAAAGATATTTCTAAAGTATTGGACGAAGAAGACGAGGAGAAAGAAGATCACGGCGAGGCAGTAGTGAGAAACCAAAAAGGCCCAAAAAAATACTCTCACTTGTGTCCAACAGCAAAAAAAAAGAATGACCTCAACATATTGTCCGAAGTGCAATAAACCAGTTTGTGGAGAGCACACAATTAAAATGTGTCCCAAGTGTCATTTGTCATAAATCAATAGAAAACATAACCTAGAATTTTTAATATAATTTGTTATAAAAAGAAAACAGTCATGGATGCTTGTCATTACAACAATTATTTTCGAAGATATTATAATTTCTTCGAAATTCATTGCAAATTGAAAAAAACACTGGAAAAATAACAATATAACAATATGATGCACCGTGTAGTATATACACAAAACAAATATATCTCAAGAGCAAATTTATGATCTGCACCAACCATAAGAAAATAACAGTATAAATGACAGTAATGACAGAAATTCGCAAAATAGTTAAAATAATTTTAACTTTTTTGCGATTTACCCGCACTTTCGCGTAGGCGATTTTCGCTTTTATGAGTATGGATGAAATACACGAATGTGCGACAAGAGTCTGGCTTTGGCACATTATGTCAAAAAAAACGCGAATATCGCCTAAGTGAGTATTAAGCTTAAATCATAATTTTTTAAAGCCACGATATTTTAATGAAATATTGGCATTAACATGTAAGCTTAAACTAGAGTCCATGAGGAATGAATCTCTTTGTGGGAAATGTTAACCACAAGTTAGATTTACTTCCTATTAATTGGTTAATCGTTTTGAATATGATTCAAGGTTAAAGAAACGACAAGAAAAAACCGGTTAATTAAAAACGGCATTAAAACTGATAGTGATTTGTTGAAGAAAGTTAACAAATAAATGATTTGAAATAATCTTAAACTTGACACATACTTAACTGATTTATTGACAGCTGGGTTAATTAAGTCACAGTACATATTGGAAAGATAGAAAGTAAATAATTATGTATTCGATACGAAAACAAAGTACCTAGTATAATATACGGACTAATAGTTTATTATCAATTAACTTTTTTTATATTATCAATATGTCGTTAAATTATAACACATAGTTTCGACCTCTAGACAAGCTTACCTCAAATCTAGGAAGAGAAAGGTAGGTAATCAAGCAGTCCTTCAATATAAAAAGAAACACAATTACAAATTAACTGAATGCATAAGAGAGAGACGGAAACTTTTAACTTTCGAATTTACTGTGCTATATGTCGTTAGTGGATAGAGACAAAGTTATACAAGGAGAGCGAGTAAAACGAAGAAGTGTTGTATCTGGAGGGGCCCATGTCGAGCGAAAATTCATAGCTATTCTTGATTTCTTTGAGTAGTTAGATAGCTGCGAGACAAGCCGTGAATTGATATTTAGCACGCGCCGACGTCTGTACGCTATAACTTAATCGCGTCGTGTATAGTGGGTGAGCCAAAAAAAATTTAAAATAGTAACGGATTTCAGTGTCTTAATTAAAAGTTTTTAACGATGGTGAGTGATATATTTAGAACAGATATCCAGAATATATTTAATTAATTATTTTTATATAACGGAAAATAACAAATAAATCTTAAAGTTATAAAATAAGTTTTTTAGAAATATGTACAGGGTGTCCCAAATTGGTGTGTTTTGCAGGGTATCTCGTAAACTAAAAGAGATAGAAGAAAAGCAGTTAAGATGTTATGACTTCTTTTTTTGATAAAGTAACGATAGCCTAATTAAATCTTTAGTAACTCCCTGCAGTTGGAAGATACAGGGCGATTATTGAAAACTGTCGAAAACTACAAAGTACTATAACTTCTTAATTAAGAAAAATATAAAAAAAACGTTATGAAAACTTTCGATAGATATAATATTGAAGAGTTCAGTGGCGCACAGAATTTTTTTGTTAGGGGGCTCACTAAGGAAATATAATGCAAACTTATGTTTTTTTAAATGGGACACCCTGTATATTTTGACGTTTTTCGTTTTATTTTTTAATTCTCATTCACCTGATATGACATATTATATATACATTTTCAATAGTTGGAGCTACATTGCAAATAAACCATTTATGGATGTTATCATGTGAAACACACTTAAAAAATTGAACACTCAGTAATGAAATTTAACATTTGATTATAAGGATACTGATAGGTGACAATTTCATTTATCAAAATTATAATTAATAAAAAATAAAACCAGATTAAAAAATAAAAACAATAAACTTATGAAACAACAAGAAATATTGTAACAACTAATCTACCTATAACTAATTTAATTAGAATGTAAAAATTACATTAAATGTTCAAAATGTCCTCCGTTTTCATTGATTAAAAAGTTTTTCGTTTAAATAATCTTCAACCAATTCAGCATTACCAAAAATAATATCAGTGAACAGTGAAACAAAGTAGGTAAATATAGCTGATTATTGATTTTAAGTACCTATATTATTATTTTGAAATTATTGAATCCGTTTTTTGGTAAATAACATCACGAAATAAGATGTCTGTATTTTTTTACCGATTTTACTTTTATTTCTAATTATGTTTAACCCGATATGTTGTTATATTTTAGTTTGTTTACCTCAATTGACATGATTGTTATATCTTATAAGAATGTTCATTTCATCAAGTAGGCTTTGGTCCTCTTACCATTGAAAATAAAACAAAACCTGTGTTACCTGTCAGTATTAATTTTACGACGTGCAGTCTTGTCAACAACATGAATTTTGAAAATTATGAAAAATATGATATGCATGTGGCATATATTGAATGTCAAAAGAATGTTATTGATGCGTCTGAATTATATTTTCAACGATATCCAGAAAGAAGGCAACCTGACAAGAGAATTTTTAAAAAACTCGATTCAAATTTAATCGAGTATGGATGTTTTGATAAACCACGGCGTAAGTACCAAAAGAATCATGAAGAAAGAGAGGTAAATACGTTGGGATATATCAAAGCACATCATGAATCTTCTCTACGTCAAATTGAAAATGAAATAGGTGTTCCAAAAACTACTGCAGGAAGGATTTTAAAGAAATATAAATTTAGGCCTTATCGGACATCCGTCCGTCAAAAATTATACCCAAACGATTTTTTGAGAAGAACACAATTTGCACGGTGGTATATAGGAAAATGTAATGAACATCCAAATTTTTATTCAAAGGTAATATTTAGCGATGAAGCTCGCATAAGCAGTGCAGGAATATTTAACAGACATAATGAACTATGTTGGAACGACTCAAATCCACACTTAGTTCAGGGGATCAGGAGACAAGGCAGATTCGGTTTTAACGTTAGTTGTTTTGTCAAACATAATAAATTAGTTTATCATATATTTGATGATAAACTAACTGCTGCTGGATATATAGATATCTTGGAAATAAACTTACACCAACTTTTGGAAGAGGAAGTGTTGGCTGATAGGGATACATTTTGGTTCCAACAAGATGGAGCACCTGCTCTATTCATTGGAGATTATTTAAACGAAACATTTCCTAATCGGTGGATTGGTACTTATGGACCGGTTAGGTGGCCCCCTCGTTCTCCGGAAGTAAATCCTCCTGATTTTTTTATTTGGGGATTTTAAAAAAATAATATTTACAAGACTAACTTCGAGAGTAGGGAAGATCTATTACAAAATATTCATGCCGCATTTAGAAAAATGAAGCCAGTGCACATTCTCAATTGTGTAAGATAAGTAACAAAAAGGTGTCAATTATTATTACAACAAAACGGAGGACATTTTGAACATTTAATGTAATTTTTACATTCTAACAAACTTAGTTATAGGTAGATTAGTTGTTACAATATTTCTTGTTGTTTCATAAGTTTATTGTTTTTATTTTTTTAATCTGGTTTTATTTTTTATTAATTATAATTTTGATAATTAAAATTGTCACCCATCAGTATCCTTATAATCAAATGTTAAATTTCATTACTGAGTATTCAATTTTTTAAGGGTGTTCCACCTGATAACATCCATAAATGGTTTATTTGCACTGTAGCTCCAACCATTGAAAATGGATATATAATATGTCATATCAGGTGAATGAGAATTAAAAAAGAAAACGAAAAACGTCAAAATATACAGGGTGTCCCATTTAAAAAACATAAGTTTGCATTATATTTCCTTAGTGCCTGCGCTAATAGATTGTTTATTTCGAAAATGTCATCGGAATTTTGAAGGTCAGTGTCTTCAGTACAAGTTCCCAGCATTTCGTTGATTGCGCTGGATGGAATACTTGTAGAACAAGTGTGGATTAACTTACGTTAGGTTAGGTCAAAAAGCGTTGAACTCTCTACTATTCTCTCTTGGTCCAAGTCATAAACAGAATTGGCAAGTTCGGGCTTGTGGAAATCTTGATTGAAGTCATATGGACAAAATATTATACCGTTAGCTGCTTTTGTGTGAAACTAAAATGATATTATGTTTCTATCGGTTTATTCGACTATTTTAAATTTTTGGGGACTCATATTTTTATTGCAAAATTTAAAATTGTACTACAATATACTATAAACGATTCTAGATGTATAAAAGTAGCTTTAGTTTTTATCTGATGATTGTTAATGGTTCAATTTGACAATATTTCGGGCGATACAATTTCTACTACATAAATAAAAATGTTACCACAATTACCTATTTCCTTTGTAGTAAATATGAGGCTAAAACAAGATAATTTTTATATCGGTTTATTCGATTAATTATTTTGTTTTTTCAGGGACTAATATTCTTACTAAAAAATTTGAAATTGTACTTCAATATACTACGATTTTAGATGTATTAAAGTAGTTTTCTTTTTTATTCGATGATGTGCTAAAGGTTTAATTTGACGACTTTATTTTTCGGGCATTACAATTTCTACTACTTCTACTACGAACTAAAAATGTTACTACAATCACCTACATCGTTTGTAGTAAGTGTGAGCATCAAATGATTTTTTTTATTAATCCGATTCCAGGTTCATATAGCTAAGCAAATCATCATCCTCAGTGAACTGCGAGATATTGCCCAACTTGATGTGTGAAGGCCGTGATGAAGCCGACACAATAGTTTTACAAAAATTTCCCGCACTCAATCCATTAAAAGGGTACATGCCGGTTTTACTGCAGTACTTTTTATATTTCAAATACTTATTCTTTACACTGGCAAGCAATTTCAAAATTCAAAACACGGAAATTCGCTTAAAATTTTTTCCGCGACCCTTCGACTTCTTTGGATGCATGCCGTCCATTATTGTACCTTAAATTTGTTTCAATAACTGTATGTCACCAAAAACAGCGATATAACATCACAGAAAAAACCAAAAATGTATCGCGAATTGAAGATCGATTTTCATTATGGCGGGTAATTGTAAATTAGAAAAATGATCTTGTATCCTTATTTTTTGAGGGTTATTAGGCTACCCTTAAAAGGCAAGCGGTATGAAATGGCTAACCAAAATCTCTCACTAGCCCCCTGTCTATTTAGAACATGGCCCACTTAAGCAGAAATTTTTACTATTGTCTATCCAACCGTAATTTTTACTACATCATGACTGTCGAACCATAATGAGGTTTGTTTCTTAAATCAGTAATAACATCAAGCTTCCTTTTTGCACTAGAATAAGCTTGTTCAACAGACTTTACAACTGGATTGTAAAGCACAATATATCAAAAGATTTTGTAAATGAAACTATCCAAATTATCAACTTGAAATATGCTAGTGAATGACCTCATAGAACGTGGCAAATACCTAATTCACTATTAATTAAAATGTAAAATTCTATCAAATCATAGAAAGTGTTTTCACAAATTCTTTCTACCAATCTCTATTTAATTGTTGTTGGAATATTTCGTGTGTTTTCTACTATAATTACTCTTAATGCATGAAATTAAATATTTCGCTTCAATTGGGGTTTTGAAAAAAAAGTTTTTGTAATAAATATAAAGGGCACAAACAAAGTGTTCAGGAGCTTCCTTATCTAACTGACCTAATTTACCCTTATCCATAAGTTTTTCCTAAGCGAACTAGCGCCCTTTGTAGATGACGCTGTTGAATCAGTTTTTTGAGCATATCTAGATTAGATAGATTAGATTAGATTTTAACGGGGTTACAATGCACTGAAACCTAAGGTTCTTTGTGCCCCCCTCTATCAGAGCTATTCTCGCTACTACTACAGCTCGCCTTCCAGTTCTAGGGTTCTAATCAACTCTAGTATTTGGGACGGCTTCAACGAGGTTAGATAATCACTCTTACAAATTTCTTATCCGAAGCATTTCTTGCTTTCATCCTCCTCCCCACAGAATTTACACTCGTCCGTTTTTGCTAGACCTATTCCCATTAGGTGCTTCCTAAGGTGGCAGTGTCCTGTAGGATAGGGAAAGGGAAAGGGCGTTTGTGCTCCTTTCCTGGCAAGTGTATTGGCCTCTTCATTTCCCGTGATTCCCGAGTGGCCAGGAATCCAGACTAAAGAGACCCTGTTATTCTTGCCTAATTCATCAAGTTTTCTTCGGCACTTTCATGCCAACTTTGAGTCAATGACATGGGAGCTCAATGTTTTGATAGTTGCTTGACTGTCAGAATGGATCGATATATCACATTTCTGATAGTTTCTTTCTAGGTTTATTTCCACGCATCTTTCGATCGCAAGTATTTCTGCCTGAAAGACGCTCGGGAGGGAGCCTAACGATAATGAGTATCAGGTGCCAGGCCCAAATACTCCAGCGCCTGCTCCAGCGGTGGTTTTTGAACCATCCGTATACCATCTAATGGTGTTTTCTTTGAGAGCATCGTAGTGAAATTATTTTCGATACCTACTTTCTTGATCATTTCGTCACTGGGAAGATTCGCTGATGAGATGTATTTTGTTAGAGAGGACCAGGCTCCCTGGTTTTTAATACTCTCATTGCCTGAACCTTCCTTGGGCAGATCTTTCTATCACCAGCTGTAGAGGTGTGAGATCTGTAATGATCTCAAGTACTCTAGTTGGACACGTTCTCATAGCTCCAGTAATGCACACACATGCAAGCCTTTGAACTTCGTCGAGGGTCTTCCTCGTGCTGTACTGACTTGCTTTTGTATGCCAAACTATTGACTTTCACGTAATTGCTGGTCTTACAATCATGGCGTACACCCATCGCAGTTTTTTTGGGTTACAAACCCACCTCTTACCAGCTAGATTTCTGCACGCCCTCAAAGCTCTTATTGCTTTACTAGCAGTTATTTCAACATGTTTATTCTACAGAAGCTTACTGTATAGGGTTATCCCTAGATATTTAACTTCTGATTTCCATTCTATGATTTCCCCGTTTAAACAAATAGGTTTCATGGCTGGAAGTGTTATTTTCCGGGTAAATGGAATTACTATGGTCTTGTTTGGGTTAATGTTTAGCCCCACTGACAAGCACCATTGCTCAATGATTCTGAGGCCCTCGAACTATTAGAACTATATCATCAGCATAGCCCATACATTCGAAGTCAAACTCCGTTGGCCTGTAGAACAACTCATCTACTACGAGGCTCCATAGAAGGGGATATATCACTCCCCCGAGTGGCTTTAACTGAGGTGTTTTGCTTCTCCACCTTTGTCTCAGCTATCCTCGTCGTCAACATCTCATACATCAATTTTACAACTGTTTCATATACTCATCCTTTTTAGTGCTTCTT
Source organism: Galeruca laticollis (assembly GCA_963921935.1). NCBI lineage: Eukaryota > Metazoa > Arthropoda > Insecta > Coleoptera > Chrysomelidae > Galeruca > Galeruca laticollis. Next base: position 39,802,354 of record OY998176.1, read on the forward strand.
TGACAGATACATGAGTTGTGTTGTCAAAAGCCCCAGATATATCCAGGAATGCGCACATTGCAATTTCTTTGTTCAGATTTCTCTGGATGACTTCGGTCAGCTGATACGAGCCGTCTCAGTTGATCGACCCGCTCTGTAGGCATGCTAACATTTATGAAGTGGTATATTCTCCAGGTTATCTGTTCTTATGTAGTTATCCACTACTTTCTCCATCGTTTTAAATAGAAACTATGTTAGACAGATGGGTCTAAAAGATCGGGGATCAGTACAATCTTTTTTTCCTATTTTTGGTATGGAGGTTACCCTTGCCCTTCTCCATTTTCTAGGTATTAGACCCACTGCTAAACTGCTTCTTGTAATCTTCAGCAGGTGAGGAAGAATCTCCTCTATCCCGTGCTGCAGGAGTGCTGGAAATATTCCATCCACTCCTGGTGATTATTATGGTTGAAAATAACTTATTATTGCCCATTCCAACCGTTGTCGTAAATATTTTCTTAGCAATGTCCCAATCTTCCAAGCAGGATTTTTTGGTGTAATTCATTGCTATTTCAGTCATTGTTGCTGGTTCACTACCTGGAAAGTGGGTACCAAGAAGAAGAATGGATCCTTCCTCTTCACTTTCCGTGTATGACCCGTCTGGCTTCTTCAGCGATATTGTGGGGCTAGTTCCCCCATTTTCCATGACCTTTTGTAGTCTGGCCGCTGTGTGAGTGGAAGTGATCCTTTCGCAAAAGGCTTCAAAATTACCGTCACGTTTGGCTCTATTAAAGAGTCGACGGATCTCTTTTCTGAGGTTTAAGAGGTTCTCATTCCACCAAGAAGCATCCTTTTCTGAACGAGCTTTTGACAGTGGGCAACTGGAATGAAAAGCTTCCATTATTGCCTCACTTATCTATTCGACTCTTTGTTCCAGGTCGTAGGTCGTGTTCCATATTGTTTTTCTTTTTGTTTTCATTTAATGCTAGAGTTTACCTTGAGTTGTTGCTGTTCTGTAATCATTTTTTTGTACTATTCTTTATCTTTTGCATTTCCTTGTCCATTTCCATTGCCTGGTCTACTTAGTTTCCTTTGTCCCTGAGTTTATGGTTGTCGCTACTGGTTTTTTTGTCAATCTGTTCTGTTTTATTTTTTCCAAATTCTCTTCCTCCGTGTTCCATCTCTATTCCTCTATTTCTATGTACATTTTTTTGAGCCTACTCGTTTTCCTTTATCCCTTTCTTCTATTGCTCTCATTCTGACCTTTTCTTGAATATCTCTATCCTTCTTCGATAAGTCATCCTGGATGAATGATCTCCAGTTTTAAATCTCAGTTTCTGTTTATTGAGCATCACCTTCCTTTTCTCTTCTTGGTTGGCCAGCCTTACTAAGCATGGTCTTTCTCCTAACTTTACTGAGCTTTCTACCGATGACTTTATTTGTATTTCTTTTTCTAGGAAGTTTTTCAATGAATTCGGTAGTTCCTCTGGTTTATTTGTCTCTCTCTGAACCACTTTATTGTTTTTGCTTTTCCGCTTTCCAGTCGTTCCAATCTGTGGACTATATTGGTTATTGTTTTGAACTAGAAAGTTTAGTTGATTTCTGCTCCGTAATAAACTTCGTTTAGTACGGGAATTACGAGTAATATTTCAAGATACTTTTTCAATTTCATAAGTCTCTGCATTAAATTTAATGGCATTTTTAAAAAAAATCGATAATTGTTGATATCAACTTTATTTTTACTAGGTGCCATTATGTTTTACATTTTATTCGTAATCAGCATCTCAAAAAACATGAAAATGTATATTTTCATTGGAAAATAATGATTCTTAAATTTGAAAAATTCCGTGGAAAAATTAGTTTTTTGAGTTAAAATAAGCGCAGTTTTCCAACTTGCGGACTTTTAAATACAAGTATATTTGAAGATACCTCAAAAAGTTTTATTCAAGTCCACGACTTACCTAATAAATACCCTTTTTCGTCTACGTTGACTCCACTATATCTCAAGCATCAACCCGGCCAATCAGTATTAAAATATATACTACAGCTTTTGTCACCAATAATAAGCAGCACAGCACATACACTTCCGACTCCATCTACCCCTACATAGCATAAACATACTTCTCTCTTAATACCTCCATTAGTAATAAATACGATACTTCAAAAGATCTAATAATACAAAGTTTCCTGGAAATTGTTCATATAAATAATTATTATGCGGTCCCATACACGGATACTTCAAAATACGAATTTGGGGTAGGATGTTCAGTCATAACTGCCCATAACCTCAAAACCTTCTGACGTATTTCCTCCCTTTGATATATCCACACTGTATCGACTCTTTAGCAGTAATCTACCCTATACATAACATTTTCACTAACCATCTTCTCGTTCAAAATATGATACCTATCAAATTCTTTTCTTCCAGGGTGCTTCGATTCCTTCGCACATTGACATAAAAGGCAATGCACTCTCTGGTAGTTAAGTAAGAAAAATCTGTCACAATCGATACTGGATTTTCCAAAATCCAGATCTACAAGGATTTGAAATCTGAAATGAGGAGAATAATTACTAACAGCACATGGCAATGAGGAAGTTGCATGTTTTTTGTCATTTACTATTTAAATATATCGCGATTTCCTAATTAAAACAGCGTATATAAAATTACAATCGGTTCTAAAAAACGGAGAAATCTTAGGTTGAAGTTTGGAATAAGCTCCTCCCCCCTAAAAAACTGCGACATTTCATGACGTCAGTTGCCGGACGCTCGCTTTCGTGCTATACTCTAGTACATACTCGATATTTTTCTTAAGTGTAAGTGCTGTAGCTGTATAGTCTTTTGTGGGTGTTTATATTGGCACATTATACATAAATAACGGTGTACTCAGTTTCATCATATCTTAATAGACTATGGCGTGAGATTTTTTGGTAATATTGATAAAGCCGGCCTTTTGACAGGTCTGACTTTGACACTTTTTGCAACTTCTCAAATTCTCTCTTCGATAGTAATTTTCATAGCGGACCGAATTCTCCAAATAAAACGCCAGTTCGTATAAGACTAATCTCTGACAATGTTGTTTAATTTATTTATTCAAAGGATTGGTAAAATATTATAATTATTTTACAAATTACTATGCTTTGATTCAGAAAATTTAGGTAGGTCAGCTACAAAATAGATATAATTTAAATGACTACTTACAATTGGTTTTATCGCTTCAAAACACTTGTAATTAACAAACTTATTATTATTGAGGAAATCTACGCTCTGCGAATGTGGAATAATGAATTGACACTGACACTGATTTTCTTTTTCTAATATAAATCAATTTTTTGTAGGACAGGCCCGACCTATCTAAATTTAAATAAAATAATATTTCGGACGTTTCCGAACATACTCCCGCCCTGTTGAAATCCCTGATTTCAACACACAACAATGAAAAGAAAAAACAATACTAGGGGAAAGAGCTCCTAGTTACAAGGACCTATTTTGCGAACTAATAACGCACAAGAGCTCTTGGATAAATTTTATAATTCTGCGCTTGGCAGTGGACAGACTTTTACAATAGGTCTGACGGCAAGTCGGACATAATTTGTTGAGCGGCTATTGCTCGGAAACGAAAACAGGTCATGCACTCATGAATAACCTTCTTTACTTCTCGGATTCCATTCAATGGCCAATATTTTAAGCGTACATTGGCAAGGACAGCTTCGGCACCAGCGTGACCCAATCTGATATGCTCTCTCTTGAGCAGGAGAGAAACCACATTATTCCTAGCAGGAAGAAGCACAGGGTGCTTCTGAAGGTCGGGAATGTCTGCATACAGGAAAGGATTAAGAGCCAATATGCTCTTGTCAGATATAGGCTTAAGGGATTTCAGTTCAGACACTTCCTTAGGAAAACCTTGGAACTGCAAATTTCGAAGGACCAGCACCAATGCAGAATTTATTTCATATGTGAATAAGGGACCAGACACTTTGTTCTCTTTACTCCTGGAGTTTGATACGAATCGTAAAACATATGCTACTGTGTGTAGCAATTTGCTGAAGGAAGAAAGTTTTTCAAACAATTGACTCCAAAATGTATTTTTTGAGTCAGTACTAGCAACTAGTACTTGGAGCTGAGGTACCTTTTGCTCAGGCACAACGCTTGGAGGGGACTTAAGGAGAAATTTAGATAAGTCCAAACTTACTTCGGATAGAAAATCAGGACCATACCACCAAAGCTTGGAATTTAGTAGGGCGGGAGCCAATACTCCGCTGGAAAACGAGTCCACAGGATTTTTAGCAGAGCGAACATACCTCCATTGAGCTTATGGCAACGACATCTGAATTTGAGAAACTCGGTTGGCCACGAAGTTGTGTCAGCGAGAAGGATGGGACTGAATCCGGTACAAAGCTATCTGGGAATCTGTCCACAAATTTATGGACTTAAAATCCAATGAATTGCCAAAAATTTCAAGGATTTTTTGAGTGAGTTTAGTAAGCAATACCATTGCACACAACTCGAGTCTTGGAAGAGTAATCGTTTTCAGCAGTGCGACTCTGGATTTGGATGTAACATGGAAGTGACAGAATTGTCGGAATAAATGGTTCTGAAATATAAGCAAGCTCCATAGGCTCGTTGACTACTATCCGCAAAACCGTGGATTTGGATATTTACAATGGACTGACACGAAAATAGACATCTAGGAATATTTAAATATTCAATGGAATCAATAAATTGTTTCCATTTTGACTTAATTCAGTAGGGAGCGGTTCGTCCCAGGAAAGTTTAATTAGCCAAAGCTGTTGTAGAAAGATTTTTCCTACTACTATGTTAGGACCCAGCACACCTAACAGATCAAACATCTGAGCAGTGATTGATAAAGCCTTGCGCTTGGAGGGAATATCATCATAATAAATTTTCGGTAACGAAATAGCAAAATTGTCAGAGAAAGGATTCCAAGACAATCCCAATACCTTGTTCGGAGTCTTCCTATTTTATTTCATATTGACTAGGGTCAGAAGGATCACAAAATTTTTGTTTAAATTGTGAGGAATTGGACAACCACTTGTGCAAGCGGAATCCAGCAGAGTTTAGTAAGCTATTGAGTTGTGAGTAAGATTCCTCCAACTCGGAAAGCGAATTTGTACCATAGAGTATGTCATCGACATAGGTTTGCTCTAGAAGTGCCTTTTGGACTTAAGGAAATTCATTTGAATTGGATGCGAGGTCCTTTAGAACTCTTGTTGCCAGAAACGACGAGGAAGTAATTCCGTAATTTACAGTGGAAAGCTGTATGATTTAAGGTCTTCTTGTGGGGAGTTTCTCCACAAGATGTTTTGGAAGTGGAGTTGAGATGGATTCATCTTGACCTGGCGGTACATTTTCTGGATGTCGTAGGTTAGAACATAAGAATATTGTCGAAAGCGACATAGGATATCATACAAATCTGGTTGCACTTGATAGCCTTTGTGAAGAATGTCATTTATGGAGATACCTGTAGAAGTTTTACTAGAGGCATCGATAACTACTCTTAGTTTCGTGGTTTCACTGGTATCTTTGATTACACAGTGATGTGGGAGGAAGTATTTAATCTCATTAGATTTAATATTAGGATCAAAGAGAACATTTGTGGCATGTTTTAATGACACGTATTCATCAATAAACTCTTTATAAATGGAAAATAATTCTGGATTATTTTGGAAACGTTACAAAATCGTTTTTTTGCGATATTGAAGGAGTCACCCAATGGAGCGTTCTCGGCAGTACACTTGAAAGGAAAATCAACTTGGGAAGAGCGATCAGGGCATCGGACATATGTCTGAACGAAGTTTTGTTTAGCAAACTCTTCTTCAGCGGATGAAGATTTGCATTCTGGAAGTTCTTCGACTTCCCAGAATTTCGAAAGAATTTTGTCTAGCGAGTCACCATGCTCGGAAGTATTTTGACAAAAAAGAGCAACTTTATGTCTTTAGAAGCACTTTGTGGAGGTAATTGTCCTTCATTTACCCATTAAAACCTTGTCAGCTGGAGAGTAGGAAGTTTAGGACCCAGTCGATAGATCTGCGGAATTAAAATTTCATAATAAGCATCAGCGCCCAAGAGGATATCCACATCGGACGGGACATGGAAATCTGGATCAGCAAGTTTGAACATTGGAGGAATGTTCAACGGAATTCTAGGCAACATAGAAGTAAAATATTTCGGACGTGTTCCGAACAAATATTATATTCGGGTGTAATTCTGCCTTTTACTACACAAATATTTCCTTCTCTTCTTACTTGTACGTATACTACAGCATTGTCTCCTTAATTTTCTCTAGCAGATCTACAAGTAGTAATAATTAAATCTTTCACAAACTAATTTCGTCATGCATGAAGATTCCACCGAACTACAACCAAATATGATACAAGCTACTAACTACACTAATACATATAATGGTAACAGATATATGTAGGTTCACACTTCACAAACAAACAAGATTAAAGACCATACAAGCTGCAGCATATGGTAGCAATTTTTAATAAAATGTGTTACATTCAATATACATTGCAATACAATTCCCTGGGCTCAAAAACAAGCGTCCGGCAGCTCACGTCATGACAAGGACACACAAATTTTTGGCCTATGAACGCGGAGCACGTATTGAAATTATTTATTACGCACCTATAATAATTATTATCGTTTTCAAATTATTCGCAATGGCTTTCACTTCATACTGACTAGGTTTTAACAAGTTTTCAAATATATTTAAAATCTATGCAGCTTCCTAATTACATCACACAAAACTCTACCAAATATAACAGACACTTGATCTAACGATCTTCCCTGAACTTTCCAGAAAAGAAATTCTTATTGTAAAAAGATTAAGAATTGGCCATTTAAAACTATCGCACGCTCACCTAATGGCTTCAAGTGCTAAACAAATATGTCAATTCTGCCAATCCATCTTGACTGATCCCGATAAAATAGTCGCTGTTATTAAACTACTAAAAGACATTCAACTTTATAACAAATATAAACTCACCGTTTACTAAAACAAAAATTTTACTGTTATTTTTGATATTAACTTGCACTTTTATCGTCAACCATGGATTTACATGAAATTGACTGCCTCGACCCTTACTTCGTGGAATATGCTCATATTAGTGTTTTTAAATGAAACTCAAGGTCTCTAGTTAATTCCACAATATAATACAAGTTATTGAAAATATTAAAAAATTGACAATTGTTTCGATAAATCAATGACGATGATATTGATTTATCGAAACAATTGTCAATTTTTTAGAATTTTCAATAACTTGTATTATATTGTGGAATTAACTAGAGACCTTGAGTTTCATTTGAAAACACTAATATGGATTTATATTGTAATTGTGTGAATGGCCATAGTTGTCGAGCACGTTAAACTAAATAAAAAATGCATATAATTTCCCACGAATACGTCGTTGAATTTTTATTGTTCTTACGATTTCACTGACCAAAAATCGAATATAGAAAGTTAACATATCAACTCGGTGTCAATTTTTACGAAAATTGTCTATATAATGTAGTAATTACCGTAATTATTATTAATTTATTTGATAATTATTGCGAAACCGTTACCCGTGAACATATTTGTTTAGAGAGTTTGAAATCTCGTGTTACATGAGATACACAAAGAAATTGCGGAAGGTGTTGTATCAAAACACTCAAGTTGACCATAATAGTTTCAGTTAATAAATTTTTTTAGTATTTCCTTATTATTTGTGTGTAAAATAATAAGAATATCAACATTTATAGTCTAAAAACGATATGGAAAATCAAAAGTTACTATAATCTATTAGTATTGGTTTACCCCAAAAAAGTTGGAATTTTTTAGTTACCTTTTTGTTATTCGGAAAGGAAAACTGTTTTTAGAAAAAAATCCTGTGTCTACGTCGTCGGTCACTTCTCGTAACATGTCTTGTTAGCACGATACATCCTCCGGAGTGTAATAAGTCACCAATTTCATGATTGAATATTGTTCAGGACATCTCACAGAAGAACTCTTTTGATTTTCAGCTTACCAGAGGCAGTACAACGGGTTCCTCAAATCCAGAAATATTACATTTTTGGTAAATTTTTAAGAAATTTAGGTTTATTAGTACGACACGGACTATACAAATGAGTAATTTCATGATTGCATATTGTTTAGGACGTCCCACGGATGAATTTTATTGATTTTCAGTTCACTAGAGCCAGTACAACGGGTGCTATTGTACTTAAAGTACCAAATTTTAGGTCTTTTTTGGAGAGATTTCGGATTGTTAGCCCAATGCAGCGTCATCAGTCTATACAAGTGATAAATTTTGATGCGGAAAAGTTAGTTTTAATCTTTGTGTATGTGTGTGATGGAAAGAAGGGAAACATATGCTCACCCATTCGCCAAACTGCATATGGTTTAGAGATATTTCTTTATTATATATATTTACATAGTTTTTGTCTGAAAATACTAATGTCTTGAACTTTTTTATTTTAGTTTTATTCCTTAAAAAAATAAATACCAACCCTAGATTAGATTATAATGGAACTTGGCCACGATGACAACATCCTGTTAATAACTAGACATGTTTATGGACCAATTTAAAAAAATATGTATTTTGCATTGGAAAAGCATAACCGTAAAGCACTTTGACTGGAAAGCGATGAAATTGTTTGCTGGCGACGAAAATACTTAAGAAGTATAAGGCAGTACATAACAGAGTACTATTTTATATTAATATTGATGCGAACCTTCTGAAGGGTGACATACTTCGGAGGAGGCACCATGTTTCACACTTTGTTTTCATGAAACATCTAGTATTTGACTCCTTCTTTTGTTTATTTTATAATATTGAATAACCTATCACAATGTTTTATTTAAATGATACCATATATTATGTTTTTAATATACAAATTGTTATTAAAATTTTCTCTATGTTCTGAATTTAAACGGTGGCTGCATATATTAGACGTGACTGTCGTTACATCGTAGTGGTTATTTTCGTTTGTTGTAATGGACCTCTCAAAAATTGATATGAAAGAAGAACGTGTCATATGTCATAATTCTAACCGATCTCTTCCCTTCTCAATAATGTGAAAGTCACGTTCATTTTGCTTTATTGTCAGAAGGACTTTAATGTCGTTTTATGTCAATTCCTTACACTGACTAAGAATATCACATGTGGTAGTAACAACTAGGAAATACTATTATCAATAACGTAAGTAAATTGTTCCATTTTCTTACTCAGTTGATATTACAGCATCAATTCTTTTTTTGTAGAATTTCTTGAAGATGAAAATAAATATTCTCGAAAGCTTGAACAGTAGTTAACAGAGTACGCTTATTTCAAAGGCTGAAAATCCCAATATTCAGGAGAATTATATATATATATATATATATATATATATATATATATTGAACTCATCACAACATCTATAGGATTTTGAAGGTGTTGGTGTGTGAGGGTTTCAAACTGAATTTGGTTGTAAGTTGCCAAAACATAGGGAATTATTTGTTTTTCATGATATGAATGAAATTAAAATGGGTTATATATTGAATGTGTACCTATGATATCGTTTGTTTAATGTAAATATTGAGATGCTAAAATAATATTCAAAACATTTACCATTGTCAGAGCTTCATAAAATAATTCAACTCATACCTGTAGACCAGAAACCATCTTTAAACAATATAATAACTTGTAAATGTGTCATATACGTCATTAAAAGTATCTAAAACCTTAAAAGAATAAATAAATGTATTTAGATTGATATAATACATCATGTTTAATAAGAATTAGTAGCAGAATCATTATTTTAGAGGTTTATTATTATTCTGACACAGATAACTGTCAACTGATTGGAATGTCAAATTTATTTTCATAGCATGAAATTTCCGCGACAGAAGCTTGACGCCGCCACAGAGTTCAATGTCAGCGACAGGAATTCGTTGTCATAAAACTATATATAATTCTGACAAGCGTATAAAGCGACAATGAAATATAACACATAAAGAATTTTTGTAAATATAATTTTAGGCCAAGTTTATGAGAAATAATAATCATTACCAAATTTTAATAGAAATTAAAAGAATTATATATATTTTGAAAAATATCAGTTTGTAGATTTGTCTAATTTAGAATGGAAAAGTATTACACAATGAGAGGTTTTTTTATAAATAGGGATATTTTTGGAGAAGTAGAGTTTTAAATAGATGAATTAAATTATTTTGGAAATAAACAAAACATTAAATATCATCAAATAGTTAAGAAAAATATGAAATTAAATGAAAACCTCTGATTTGTAAATTATGTTAAAAAAATCTAGTGAGATGATGAGTTTTGTCCATAGCAACGGACAGGGAAAAGAGAGTTGTTGATTTTAAAAAAAATGGAGTATGATTTTATGATATTTTGGAGAGAGGACGTAGTTAAATAAAATTTTAAAATTATAATAAAATAGAAGTAAAGTCCTCATATAAGTAAAGAAAAGTATATAGAAAGTGTAAATGAAGTTGAAGAGGTTAATTAAAAAGATTTAAAAGTGAATTGAAGGTACAGAAGGTATAGGATTAAAAGGCATAGAAAAGAAAGGTATTGGGTTGATAAGACAAACAGAGAGTACCATTAGATCATATTTCGAAATTAATTGAAGTCTGAATTGGAAAAGGAAAAAGAAAAATATGACATCTTAAATTATACCTGAAATATAATTTTAAACTTACGTGTAAAGTTCCAGAGTATGTGTATATGGTAGACACATTAATAGAAGTGTTGGTGTAGAAGATTGATTGTTGGTTCCAGAAGAAGACATCGGTAGTGCCAGGTTAGTGTTGAGTACTTTATTGGTTAACCAATTAAATAACTAAAATAATTTTGATTTGGCTATTTAAATTCAAGTTTCTAGCATAAGGGTATTTTAATTCAAAATTTATTAGGTTAAAGTTAGTTTTTCATTTCATCGTATTAGATTTAAATTTTGTTTGTATTGATATATATATATATATATACTTCTTTTCGTATTTTCATTTCATAGTTCTTATAAAATATATAATTAGAGTGTATGTCATTGTCGTTTCTTTCTGATAATAAAGAAAAAAATAAAATAAACAAAAATAGGTTCCATAACTTAGGCGTACCAACGTCTCATGCCCGACTATATATATTTGAGCTAGCCGAACCAACATTTGTATATAAATTAAATAGAAACTAAATATTACATTTACCCTAATCATAAAAATAAAAGAATTAATTATAAAATCATAAATATATAATAATATATACATATGTATATATATTCAATAGAACTAATAAAAAATTTACAGAAAATCAACACACACCGATGTGACTATTCCATATAGCTCCAATCATCCCATGTCACATAAATTAGCCGCATATAATTCAATGATGAGCATTTTCAGTTCCTATGAACAAATGTAATTTTGATAGAGAAATGATTACAATTGAGCAAATAGCAATATCCAACGGTTATCCATTACATATGATAAATAAATAAATTAATAAAAAAGAGGAAAAAGTGGCATTACAACTAATATTTAGATATAATTTTCTATATCGTTGAATAGTTATACTGATCTTAAATGGGAAAAAAATATCTAGGATATCCCCATAGCGCTAATAATATCTAAACTTTGATATTTGTAATATCATATCTTCTTCTTTTTTCTATTAATATATATTAAGTCAATCACATGGTAGATCACTTTTTGGTTTAGCCAAAAATAGTAAATAAACATCAGGTAGGCATCATCACATGAAATGTAACTTCTGTCAGTCTGACGATGACATTTAGTATCGAAACAAGTGAGAAATTTCTTAGAATTTTCAACATTTTATCAATATATTGTGGACTTATCTAGAAACAATTAGTTTAATTTGAAACAGTGATATAGTATCAATAATATGGCAAGACAAAAATGTAACCAGTGCTCACCAAGCCCTAAAGGGAAGATAATAACAATCATCCATATTGGAAGCAAAGAGGGATTTTTAAAAGAAGGTTTGCTAACCTTTCAGTCGTGCCAAATGGGATATGACCACGAGGACATGAATTGGGATGTTTTTGACCACTATTTTGGTTGAATGATAAAATATCTTCCGGCTGATTCAGTAGTAGTTATGGATAACGCAACCTATAATTGTCGACGCATAGAGAAGACTCCAACTTCTTCACTTCTTCTTGGAGAAAACAAGAAATTATTTACTGGTTAATCAGCAAAAGTGAATAATTTGATAAAAAAGGAACTATTAGCTATAGCAAATTTACAGAAACATCGTTTTATGAAATATGCCGTGGAAGATATAGCAGAAAAATATACTGTAACTGTACTGCGCATACCGCCATATTAATTTGAACTAAATCCTATAGAACTTATATGGGCCCAAGTGAAAGAATTTGCAGCAAGACACAACACGACATTCAAAATGCAAATGAGATTAAGCTACTGTCTGATGAAGCTATTAAGGAAGTGACACCAGAGAACTGGCAAAAAGCAGTCCAGCATGTCAATAAAAAAGTGGAGAAAATGTGGGATCTTGACTACATGATGTAGTGATGGATTTGGTGAGCTGAAAATCAATAAGGTTCATGTGTGAGATGTTCTGAACAGTATTTAATCATGAAATTGGTGTATTGTTGCACTCCGGAGGCTGTATCGTGATAACGAAAAAATATCTCAAAAAAATTCCAAAATTCCAACTTGTTTTGGGTAAACCAATACTTATCTCGAATATTAGATAGAGTTGGGCGGAAAAGTAATATAGGGAAAAAGTACCAATAATTTTCAATAAACAATAGAGAATCGGTTCGCGACTACTTTCAAGATAAATGGAAATTTGGTAGAATTAAAAATAGGATAGGTAAATTACATTACGAAATAAAACTCGATGCTGGAAGAGTGTGGCGTAGGCACATAGATCAAATTCGCAAAATAGGGCAGAATACACGCAAAGAACGATTTTTACCGGACGACTTACCTGATAACCTAAAGCGACTTACCTATTAATTTACCCAAAAACTACTTACCTTTTGATTTATTTAGAGATAACATACCTGAACAAGTTGGTTCACCCGATTTATAAAACAAATTCTGGTAATATAAAAAAGAATAAAAATTCTATTCCAAAACTAACGCCACGTACTCCTGAAAGTGCTCCTCGTAAAACATCTTTAAGGCGTTCTTAGTGAATTAGAAAAGCTCCAAGCCGTTTAGATTTGTGATTAATTCTTTAATTTTTTTTTAGTTTTGTTTCACTTAAATAAATAAGGTCGTTTGTGTTAAACAATTTAAATTTTACGACAAAAAAAGGATATGTTATATTTGCCACATTCCCATGGTTAACATGAGTCATATGTCTTTTTGTCAGTTGAGGGTTGTTCTAGAATGGCAGCTACAGTTACCACTTGTATTATATTTCATTAAATAATAAAGTGTATCTTAATCTTGATCAAAAGTGACTTATTACAAGGCCTTCACTCACCTCTACTTCTACACATACATAAGTATTATTGACTCTGTCATCGAGAGAATTTCTAAAAAATTAAATATACCAATTATATGTCGTGTTGCACCTAAGGCTAATTTATTTTGCACCTTGTTTTATTTGTTTTTGAGTATTACCAGAAATAACCTTCTTAAAACAATGTTACCTTCGTTTATAAATAATGAACGTGTCAAAGTAAATTGAAGTTTTAAGGTTATCTGCAAATAATTATATTTAATTTCTTTACACAGTTAGCACACGCAATGTCACCAAAAACTGAAAAATATGTTTATTACCACAAACTTTCAGTATTCAAAATTTAAATTAATTGTTAGGTAAATTTTATTCCAAAATGAGAAATATTTGTCACTCCTACAACGGGGATTATTGCGTTAGGATTGTTCGTTCAAGATTAAATATTAACAAAAACAACGAGCTCAAAAACAACGGCATACCAACAACCTTAAATTAGTATTTCTTAGAAGGCCATGTACCGTAATTATTCTAATTATGCAACTAGATTAATTTAAAAGATTATCTTATTTGAATTGATTGGCCGTGCAATCCCTAGTAATTAACTGACATTAAGTCCCAGATAAACGCATTGAATTAGACTTAATTATGAGTATATTTAAAAGGTTCTAATCTGATTTTTGTAGATGACGCAATAAAACTTGAGGAGCGTTCAATTGAGATAACCTTCGAATGTCACATGCCAAAATTTTGTGACAGTTGGTGTGGTTATAGTAGTTTGGAAAAAGTGATGAATAACGGAACAATAACAAATACGACAACGACGTTATTTATTTTTAAATTTTTATTCATACTGCATAGAAGCTCTTTAATACTGACGTACACTCGTACATGGCACGACTACCAAAACCAGATGATATTGCCGAGTCAAAGTCAGTGCTTAAATACATTATTCTCTAGAATACCAAACGGCATACTGTCTTCGTTTTATTTATTTACTTGAATATAATTGAGTACGAGGTAAAACGTAAGACATTTCACTTTTGATTTTCAAGCAAGAAGCATTAAATAAAGTATATATAGCCAAACAAGACGAACCTTCCCACTAAACAAGAAACATATCAAGTCTTTTTTGTGATGTTCTATTTAAAGACTTTTCGTGATGTTTATTTAAAAAGTTAATAAGATATCTCCTAGATGTCTTAATTTTATTACCAACTCAATTAACATCCATGTTATGTAAATAAAACATATTTTTGATGTATACAATAATACTTGAATTCGCAGTTACATACACATCCTATGAACTCTTTTTAGCAACTTCCTATAGGAAACATTCATACGATGTTAATTTCTCACTAATGTCACATACAGAGCGTTACTGTAATATTACAAATTGACATGTTTCTAAGATGTGTTGCAGTTACTTTTACATCTTTCGAAATAATTTTTAGTAACTTCCTACGATTACGTCTGTGCCATATTAGTTCATAAACCTCTCAGTAATATCTCATATTAAACATCACAGTAACATAAAAAAAAGAAAACAAAAGAGGAACTGACGAACGAAAGTAGTTATCTGTGGACACAAATGACAAGCATGA
Source organism: Galeruca laticollis (assembly GCA_963921935.1). Classification (NCBI taxonomy): domain Eukaryota; kingdom Metazoa; phylum Arthropoda; class Insecta; order Coleoptera; family Chrysomelidae; genus Galeruca; species Galeruca laticollis. The sequence continues at coordinate 39,817,395 of OY998176.1, forward strand.
ATTGGCGGATGGTTTTCAGTTTTGTGTTATATTTTATATGCAGGAAGCACATTTTTTGCAAGAAAAAGTACTTTAATAAAGTGCTCTTCATTTTCGTTAGTTTCTACTTAGCTACAGTTTCTATACTTAGTTATAATTCTTGTTATAATGGACGAACAACAGTTTTTATCGGTAAGTACCTATTCCAAAATCATAATTATTAAAACTTAATACTCATTCAATACTTTAATCGGCTATTGTACATTGAAATTCCAGGTGGCGCAATTGTACACTAACATTATATAATAGAGTTAACAAAATAAGGGTTTTTTCAACTTCTAAAATGTTTTAGTTAGTAAGTATATTTTAAAAACGATTCACAATATTTCAAATCCTAGATATGCATTATACTCTACAAAAAACTTAATATTGAAATAGGGTGGATATTATTATTAATAATAAAACATGATCATATGTTGGCAGAGATTTGAATCTAGAAGAAAATCTTTTCAATGTTCATGATGTTTCAGAAGCTACTTACATAAATAAAATGAAAAACAAATAGTTGGTAATTATGTAAAGGGGAGTAACTATTTCAGATAGTCTGATAAAGACATTGTATTAAACAGTACAAAAAATATTGAATCAAGTATCTCTAGTTCTAGTTTTTGTAGTAGTAGTCATGGCCACCAATATAGTTTTGCAGGTTTAGAAAATTTTAACATTAATACTAACAATTCTTGTAAACAATTAGAGACTGTTTAAGACTTTAACAACAGAAATTTCTGGTAAAAAGCTCATTTCCATTTGAAAATACACTGAATACAATAAATAATCTGTAGGCGTCCCTTACAATGGTCTATACTAATCTAGTTAAATAATATGTAGCTTATGACACTGAATGCTCCAGTCAACAAACAGAATTCAATTATTTATTATTGTAGAAACACAGCTATTGGATACTCAATTGGATACAATTAATTATGAACTCATTTAACTTGATAATGTGTTCATATCTCTTCTTCATAAGTAGTTTTTTTGTATACAGTGTATTGATAATGCTTGGTTTTCATTAAGTTACAATTCCACTATGTTAATATACAATATTGTAATGTTTTTCTTATTTATTAAAAGTTTTTATTACGGGTGGGATAAATTTCAAACACTCGGTATGGCTACTTACTAATTTATTTAAAACACTAAACTAATCACTAACACTTAATTTATATATACTCAGTATATTCACTTAAACTAATTTATATGAACACTTAACTAATTTATATTTACTGTTTGCTATTTCGGTGCATTTATTTCACGAGATCCACTAACTCTTCCGCTGATCGGTCCTTATTTATATTAAAGCCATTTTTACGAGTAAATTCTGGGCTGCGGCTTACACACACAAATAATTTTTCTCGCCATTTCTAGATTAGTCTGTTTACATAAGATAGTCGTGAACTCGTAAAGAGTTTTTTATAACTGCGTATCCGCCAAAATTTTAACTTCTATACCTGGCTTAGACAGAGTCGGTTTTAGGGACTATACCAGTGTGCTGTTTCGTAACAATATGTTCCAGGATGAAAATAACAAGATAAGAATAGTATACTATTTTATACAGAAAAGGAGTATGAATTTTCATGGCACATCTGAACTTACCTGCCAAACGGAGTGAGACATGTAATAGAAGGTAAATCATGAAAAGTCACTTCTCGAAATAAAATATGTTATTATTCCTTTGAAGAACCCCGTATGTATCTTATGAAAAATGGGTCCCAGTCAATTAGCTGAAAATCAAGTTTGATGTAGTTTATAACGATAGATCAAAGGTCTCCGTGGGCACAATTTGATCTAGTAATTGTTGTATTAGCTGCTGTTCAGAACACCTTTAAATGTTTCACAGATTTTGAAGTGTACGTTATGGAATGGTTGAGGCACTCGAAACAGCGACTCTTATGTGAGAAAAAGTAACCGTAAGTAAACGATAGAATTTGGATTGGATTGGATTTCTGTTGATTTAACGTAATGTTTAATAAAATCTTTATGGTATGAAATTTTTATTAGTTTTAATATTATTAAAAAACTATTCTAATACATTTTTTGTAAACTAGCTGTAATGTATGTGTATCCGTTAAACTTTATTAATTCAGTTTCAAAGTATGTCACATTATGACAACTACAGATTAATACACCCTTCTTATTTCTTGTTTTCTCTGAATGCGTTCAATAGTTTCCACTTTCCACACTTGTTATGTAATATGCTTACACAATTTTATTTTTTTTAGGATGGATTCCTGGGCAAGATATTTTTTTTCTAATTTTGTACCTGTTTTTTTCAAATTTACTGTACTGTTCATTAAAAGTGAATAAACGTTTTAAATCATTTATTGCTTTTTTTGCTATTTTATTTAAGTGTACAGGGTGAACAGCTATGAACGACTGTAGGCCACATCTCAGAAAAGAATCATGGTACAACTTTCAAAAAAATTACCTTTAGGTAAGTGATCCTGAAAAATGGCTGGAAAATATTTTGCAGTCTCTAAAATATCCGCTAGGAGTGGAATGAACACTCGAATACATAATACTCCAAAAAAATCTACTGAAGGTGTCCTAAAAATACAATTTTTGAAATCTTGATGAGATTATGAAAAAATATAATTAAGGAGATTTTTTGCCATTATTCTTCAAATAATGGGTGAGGAAGGTTCAAACTTATCAACAAATGTATAGCTTTTTCGTTTTTTAACCGATATTAATGATTTTAGCCGCATTTAAGAGAGTTTTTCTGTTTAATAAGATTGATAACAAAATTAGATAATTTTGTATCCACTCGGAAATTGAAGCATTTTTTTAATTTTTATATCTGATATCGTAAATCTTATATCTTGGATTATTTTTGGACAATTTTTTAACCCCTTTTCATCAGAATTTAAGAAATGCCTCATCACATTTGAAATTTCCGAGAAAAATGGAAAAATTGTCGACTTTTTCACATAGCGTTGACAAAGTTGTTCAATTTTGTTATTTTTGTTAAGCATATCTTATTAAAGAGACAAAACTCTATTGATATCGATCAAAAAACAAAAAAGTGTAACATTATTTGTTTTTTAGGTTGAACCTTTCCCCACCCCTTACTTGAAGAATAAGGACAAAAAGTCCCTAACTAAATTTTTTCATAATCTCATCAATATATCAAAAATTGTATTTCTAGGATACCTTTAGTGTGTCTTTTTTGGAGATAATCTCAGTATTATGTTTTTAAGTGTTCCTTCCACCCCATAGCAAATATTTTCCAGTGATTTTTCAGGTATTTCTTTAAAGTTGTACCATGACTATTTTTTGAAATATGGCCGACAGACGGCGTTCTTAGTTGTTCACCCTGTATTTGCTGATTAGGCACAGAAACATCTATAGGATGTCATCTAGAATGTTTGAGGTATATTATTTACAGGCCTAAGTAATGTCCATACAACATCTAAGAGAATACACTGTATTGTTTTTGAAATGTCGCATTTAGATCATTGATAAGATGTTATTTTTTAGACATTGCATTAACATCGACAAGATGTTAAAAGGCATTTCAGAATGTAACAGAAATGTTGTTTTTAGTTCGTTATGAAGACTTCCTTTTGAAGAAGTTCTAGTAACATCTCAGTAATGTAAAAAGGCAGCGCTTTTACATCGCTGAAACATCACCAAAGTTAACAGCCACAAGCTGGGCATAAGCGGTTGTATAGATGTGCATGTAATAAAAACGAGAGGAAAAAAAGGAAGAACATTATCACAATGTGATGTTGAATTAACATAACTCTAATATTTATTTGCATAGAGGGTTCTAAATTCTTATTCACTGTAACTGATCTGGTATTGCGTATTTTGCAGTCGCCTTAACAATACTTCTATAAATTCTATTGATACTAAATTAAATTCATAACAGTTATTATCGATTTATTATTACATTATTTCTTACATATCTATGTATGACAGTTTGACATTAGCACATTCTATTACGTATAACGAGTTTAAATTGTTGGGAAATATTCAGGCCTGCCGGCTAAGCAACAACCCGAACCTAACAACTGTAGCGAACCGATTATGCAAGATCGCTAAAGTTCGACACCGTTCTCTTTTACACTGAATTTTTTCATTGTTACAGTTACTAACGACATATATAATGTATATAATCTATGCAAAGAAAAATCCGTTGCGATACGAAAAGTCCTTGAAACTTAATCTGCATCTTCTCAGATCGATTTTATATATGAATTATGAAAATTTGGTCCCTTGTTAAATGTTTCGTAATATTTTATCCATTTAGACAAACAAATAGCTATGCTAAAATAAAAATTAAGTTGGGAGAGCTTAAGAATAAAGAGTTTTTTGTTGTTATTTTTGTGGATAAAAATAGAAGTCTGTCAGTTTATTAACTGTCTTGGGAAATTTCATGAATTTGTATCAATGTATCTATAACAGTAAAGGGACAAAAATAAAATTGAAAAATCTTCGAAATAATTAGTTTTCCCTTTAATTGACCCTCCCATTCCATTTCTTCTGGATAAAAATTCAAATTTACCATTTTATTAACAATTTTTCAAAATTTTATGAATTAAGACCGATTAATAATACCACAGAAACATAGTTGACATCTTTGGAATAGATAGTTTTCCCTCGGATTCCATTTCATCTAGTTGAAAATGTGAATCTGTCAGTTTATTAACTGTTTTTCCAAATTTCACCCGTTAAGACCAATTTTAAGCACCAACGGAAGAAAAATGAAGCTGGAAAATATTTAAAAAAGGATAATCATTGATTTTTTTCCACTTCGCATACCATTTCAGCTATTAAAAAATGAAAATTTGTCAATTAAATAATTGTCCAGCAATATTTTATAAATTTAGATTAATATACAGGACCAAAAAAGCAAAAAGAAAGTTGGAAAATTCAGATTTGAGTAAAAAATATGATCAAGATAATCGAGTGTTTTACAACAATTTTCATATCAATTGTGTACAAAAAATATGAACAATTTTCGCTTAATTAACTGTCTTGTTGTCTTCGTTACCAATTTTTTATAATTATTGTAATTCCTTCTTGTTCATTTTTAATACCTTACTCCTAATTAATTATTGATTTTGCATAATCTCCTAATTTTCTACTGATCAAAAGAATTTACACACACTCCTGGTGTTTTTTATGGTACTTCAGACATTCCTTTTTATGTATGAATTAATTACTTCTACTATCATTTATTGGTTCTTAATTGATGTTGTTTTGGGTGACAATATGGTTCAATTAAATGTTACAATTCCCATTTATTATCTTTAGCAGAACTTTATGAAATCTTTTTCTAAACAATCCAAGAATTCATCCAGGAAAAGACTAGTGAGTATAATACTATCTACAGCTTCTGGAACACAGACAAAACGGGAGACTGTGAACATTGTGAATCAAACCAAAGCAAGCCACACACTTACCCCGCTAGCATTCTAGTTCATATATTCGTAACTGTCGCCATCTAGGTTACCAGGAATAAAGAACTATGTGGACCCCTAAAGTACCAGCGTGAACATTTAATTTCTGATGCCTTTGAGTATGATTTTCAACAAATAAATATGGATTAGTTTCACTCCAATACCAGCAATTGAGGCGTGAAATACGATTTGCCACTTCAAAACTAACTTTTAAAAACTTTTTATTTATTATTAACAACTGTTACAAAACTACACAATCAAACTGGTAAAAATAATATAACTAAAATCAGACTGAATATAATAATGTAATGTTTTTCTTATTTATTAAAACGTTTTTATTACGGGTGGGATAAACTTTAAACGCACGGTATGGCTACTTACTAATTTATTCAATCACTAAACTACTCACTAACACTTAATTTATATATACTTAACTATTCACTTACATTTAATTTATATCAACACTTCACTGTTCGCTATTTCGGTGTATTATTGTTTATTTCACGAGATTACATCATCAACTATATTAACTATTCCTGGTCGGTCCCTTATATATTAGTGCCTTTTTCACTAGATAATTCTAGATTGCGGCTTACACAAAAATAATTGGCTTTCTGGCATTTTCTAGATAAGAAAAAAACAATGTCTAGATAACATAGTCACAATCGTAAACAATTCTAAGAATCCCTGCGCGTCCGCCATAATTTTAACTTTCATACCTGCCTTAGACAGACTCGGATTTAGGGACTATACCAATGTGCTGTTTCGTAACATTAACTCCTCCTTAAATGGAAGCTCCTCCTGGAACTTTTGTGTAGCCGAGACTGGATGTTTGAATCGGCAACTGGCCCCATTTCTACACTTTCCGATCTTATGGACATAGCAGGGCACCGTATTCATCGGATACTGATAACGGGGGTTGTAGCTGCAAATTAATATCTGGACACCGGTATCTTGAAAGATAATCTCTACCATGTTCCTGATGATTCGCCAATCCAACTTTTTACTCGCTATCTTAGGCATAGCCAGTTTCCTCACGCTGAATTCCAACACATGGTCTCGTAGGTTTCGAAGTCTTCCCACACATCGCGGTAGGTAGATCGATCTTGAAATTCATTTTTAGTTACCACGTAGAAGACGTACCGCGAATTATGTTTCAGTTTCAGTGTCTTGCCAGTAGCTGGAATCTGGTCTTCAAGTTTTTCTAATTGCCTGAACTTCGTTCGAAAGACGGATGCCAACCCTCGTGCGTTGTTGAGACGGGCGAGGATGTTGTATGCCAGTGAATAATCTTCCGGGAGAGTGAACAAATCTTGTCGTTGTTCTGAAGTAACTCCATATCTAGCTTTCCCGGTACCTCCATACGCACCAATAAATTCATCGAAGGTAGGGTCAGATACATCTCGAATATGGTTTACTCCTTTCTCTAGGTCATGGTCTCCTTCGAATGGCGCTAGTCGGTTTTGGTGAACTACTTTTGGTTTTCCGTTGGGGATCTCGCTTATGCGATATATAACAGCATTGATCCTTATTTTGATCAAGTATGGACCTTCCCAGGATTTTTGTAATTTTGGAGAAAATCCTTTCCTCCTCGTCGGGTTGTGTAACTATACTTTGTCCCCTTCTTTAAAACCGCCTTCTGTGGCCTGCGTGTCATACCAACTTTTCAATCTGTCGCTAGCAACTTGAAGATTTGTTCGAACTAATTAATGAATATTGCCCAGCCTTCTTCTCAATTGGATCACGTAGTCTTCTCCTGCTAGATCTTCTCCAGGCCGACAGCCAAATTCCACGTCACAAGGAAGCCTCATTTCACGTCCAAACAGGATTTTTGCCGGTGTTTATAGCCGTGGACTCATTGACGGCAGATCGATAAGCCAAGGCGAATAGGGAAAGATACTGGTCCCAATCTCGCTGACGGCTGGATACTACTTTGGACAGGTATTTTCCTATAGTCCTGTTCATTATCTCGACCATTCCATCTGACTGTGAATGTGATGCTGTTGTCCTGGTCTTCTTCATTCCCAGCTTCTCGCAAATCTCCTGGAATAGATGACTTTCCAAATTTCTTCCCTGGTCGCTGTGGACTTCCAAGGGCACTCCATATCGGCTGATAAATTCTTTCACCAATACATCCGCAACAGTTGTGGCCTCTTGGTTCAGGATAGCGTAAATTTCCACCCACTTTGTGAAATAATCCATTACAACCAGTATGTATTTGCCACCATTTCCTAAAGCAATCCTTTCGAAAGGGCTTCCAACATTGTACTGTTTCATGAGTGCCTTTCTCTTGCGATGTGGTCCATTACTCGTAGCACCAGTACATCATCGGAGCTGTTCATCCATTAAAACCTCTCACGGATTCGTTGGAGGGTTTTCTTCACTCCTAGATGACCTCCCGATGGACTGTCGTGTAACTTCCTTAGTACTTCAGCTACTCTTGTTCTCGGGATAACTAGCTGTCTCCTCATCTCGGAACCATCATCGTTCCCAACCAAGGGGTTTTCTCCTTCACTCCTTGGTTGGGGTCAGTTCTGAGCAGCCAGCTGCCGTTTCTCAGTGCTAGTTGCTTTTATACTACCACTAAAAGCAGGGTTGCCATTTACGCCGGATCTGCCGTGTCGGAGCTTCTCTTCTTCGCCTTCCACCTCGGTGTGGTCTTCATCCGTAACCCTGTACAAGGGGCCCTCACAAGGTACTATCAGCCGGAGCCAGCTGAACCTAGGTTTTTTAGCGAGGTGTTACTCTTCGATCCCTCCTTCTTCCTTACCTCTTGTGTGGTAAGGTCCCAGGCTTGGGACTGGCATAGCGGAGTTGTCTTTTGAGCGAACGATGGTAATTGTGAAGTTAAATTAATACAGCTGGCAGCTATAATAACAGGATTGATCCGGTATTTTTGTATTGATACATTTTTTTCGCAATAAAAACAGAATATAATAAGGTCTTATCTTTTCTCTCAGCAAGATGGAAAAATATCTTAGATCTTAGTTTATGAATCTGTTTTTCAGTCAATAATTCAGATTCCTGTGCCACATTTGTTTCACTTTTAATGTTTAAAGTTTATTGAATACATGTGGAACAGGAGTCCGTGACAGAACGTCCAAATTCTAAATTCAAATTAGTACTAAATATCTTGCAGAACAAAGTACGCTTATCTTGAAGATTTGAAACTGCCTGATTATTGAATATCTTAAAAAATTTATTTATATTTAACTCAGAGCTAAGGTATTGTCGAATTGATGAACCTCTGCAATAATGTAATTCATCAGATTTAAGAACTTTCATAATAGCAATAACAGTCATTATATTTATTAGATTTCAAATCCCCCCTCTGTTTTCCGTTGGAGTTGTACCAGTTTCCCTAAAATTATTTATCACTCGTTGGTCTCGACTTCTCTTATTGTTCATCACGTTCAAAAATATACTTGGCAAACCTTTAGTATTGTTGATAAAATGTTTTGTTTGAAACTGCTTCTTGGAATGAGATTAATTTTTTGGTCGTCGTCTTGTTTGGATATATTTTAAAATCATAGCATCCTGTTGTAGCTTATCAAAGCTTGAATAAAATCACCTGGTTTTCTTCATCAAGGTCCTTTTGCATTTCCTTGGATTTGACAATTCATTTTATATTTCGTACGCGTCACATGGAATAAATTTTGTTCCATTTTTATTATCACTATTGAATAATAATGATTGCAGAATAATACTAATAATAACCTCCGTGATTATGTTCTGGTTACGTGATAAAAGTAGGTATCTTATTGGTTAAAGTGGATATTGACAAGTTCGATATGAATGAAATTTTATGCAGGAGTTTGTCACTTAAGCAGCAAATGAACTGTAATTCTGATGGGAGAGCTGCCAAAGTACAGTATTGATGAAAAATTCAATTTTTACCAAAAGTAGAGATTGTCTCTTTAAGCTACAATCGTGATCAATTCGCTGGCCAAGTGGTGCTTTGGCACGCAAGCTAAGCAAATCTATTTCAGTGTGATCGTTCACAACGCAATTTCGCGTCAGAGTTGAAGTTGAAGTCATCGAAATTTCTTGCAAGCTGCAAACTTTCACTTCGACTTGCACTTCATACTGGCTATGGGACATGCGCATTAATTTCTGTTATTTGTTTTGGTTTTTGATATATCTGACATCTGTCTGATTTTACCCTGATACCCTGTACAACACTACTTCAACCAACGAACCTGTGCATTGTAGACTTCTGGCTACATTGGCAGAACAATTTTCTCTTCGAAGTATAGATTTATAACCCTTATCAGATTTGTCGTAGAGTGGTTTGTAATTGGAAATGCACTGTAACAAAAATTCAATATTGAATTGATATTCTCCAGTATATACTGCTATCAAAAATGAATCCAAATTATATATTATAACCTCTAACCTCAGACTGAACTAAAAAACAGACGGAATCATGTTTTGACCATATATGTTGAAGGAATCCTGACAATTATTTAGGTACGTACGCGCTTGCGTTAAAGTCGACTTTGAGGCCATTGTGAATGGAAAATTTCGTACCGACTTACGTGCCAAAGTGCCACATTACCAGCGAATTGATCACGAATGTAGCCTTAGTTATGACATGCCACAATTGTGTCTATTTACTTCATCATTTATATAAAAGTTACATTCATCTGAAAAACATGTATTGTATAGCAGATTGGCATTACCCAGTATTTTAGCTCTGCAATAATCTCGCAGAATTCATGCCGACCGTCGTCTAATTCTTGTACAAATCGTATTTTATATGGATGAAATTTGTGAGACTGAGCCTGAGCTACGTTCCTTATCGACTGGGTATTATCCATCTGCAAGTGACTCAAAACGGTCACCTCGACTGTTTCATTCCTTATCGGTCACTAAGGTTCATGTTATCTATTTTCCACAGAACCCTTTTGCATAAATGTATTCACCAACTTCAAAGATCTTTTAACAGAAGTATTACCCGACCTCCTTTGCAATTTACATTTTCTCAAGATGGTGACTGTGTAGTGCAGAGGCTTAAGTTTACGTATACAAGTATTATGGTAGAATGTGTCCCCCTTGATATCAAGGTCGACGTATTTCATCACTTTTTTAGTAAGTTTAGAACTTAATTAATGTTGTTTGTCGCTATATCTTTTCAATATTACGATGCATCCAAAATAACGTATGTCATTACTTAAAAAACAAGTGTAGGTAATGTAAATATATGTTTCTACTGTCAGTATAAAAGAATAGAATGTTTGCGTTTACTTTTGTTTACTGTTAGTGACGTTAGGGTAAATGCAAACTTCAATTTAATTGACTGTAATTACTAAATAAACAAATAAAAATGACTATAAATTTTAAAATTGCAATTGATTTGATAAATTCTCTTTCCTTTCTTAACTAAGCAAAATTTCTAACTAAACGAATATTTAAATAATGAGACTGCAACTATAATTGTACAAAAACGGTATGATAATATGAAAGTAGGTACTAGATGCTGAAGCATTTATGCTCCATATACACATGACCTTGCATGAATACGAGTTTTTTCTTGAACGTGTTATACAGAGTTGGTTGAATATAACATTTTATTTCTTTTTTTTGCTGTCTGCTTAACGACTACTGACCGACCTCGCACGTTGTTCAATTCCAGTAGAAGTACCTACTTCCTAGTAAATGATAAAAAAATGTGCTTGAAACAAAAATATAGTCAGTGACATAGAAACCCGAAAAAACAGTAAAAATGATTTTATTTTGGTACTATTTGTGATACAAATCAGAGACTTCGTAATATGTAAATGATAATTTCACTCCAAGGATCACTTAAGTTTCTGCTCACCTACTTCAATAATACTGGTAGACAAAAAAAAATGTTTCTCTCCAACCATCAAAAAATGTTGACATTTTTGTACTATTTTCAGGTGCAAAAGCCATCAATTCCCTTACCGTACAAAAATTTGCTCGTTGCAACACTTTTAATCCTAGGATTAAAAACGCTACTTATAATCCTAGGACTAAAAGTAATTGCATCTGAGCTTTCTAATTGAAATTTTAAGAGAAAAACATTGTCTCTTACAAACTTAGTAAAACAAACTAATTGGACAACTATATATAGGTATTTATTTGTTATTTATAGTGATATTGAGTGTACAATTGGATTATTGCCAAAATTCAAAGCACCACTGAAATTATCACTAACAATTCAAAAGATTTTAATTAATGTTAGAACAACTCAAAATATTCTTCGTAACTGTTGATGAAACATTCGAGGAAATATCTGAACAGGTACTTGTACCTTCTTTGTCAGGTTGCAATATTTTTCTGGCAGTATTCTCTTTGTTGATACGTGATTCTTCAATATATCCTTCTGCTACCGTACTCGATTTCCAACCTCCATGTCTTTTAAGACAAGTGAGGTCACCGCCACCATCAATAAGAAGTGTAGTAGATGTTCTTCTTAGCGAATGTCCAGTATACTCCTTCCAATTTTCTAACTTCAAAAATTTTGCAATTTCTTGCGGCACGGCACTAATTTTGTGAATACCAACAACCATTCTTTGACACTTCCCATTAACATACTTCAAAAATAAACGACGTTCCTGTATATTTGATGGCCGTAGTGCAACATATTTTCGAAATAAACGCAAATAATTATCGCCTATAATGGTAAACAAACGAGGTTTCTTGTTTTTTGTCTGCAAAATTTTTACGACCAGGACCGAGTCCATATGTTCAATGTCATCAATTTTCAAATGAACTAGTTCGTCACAACGCATAGCACCTCCAATTCCTAATACTAGAACAACCTTTATCATAAAATATACATTATCAGGTGCCATATCCAGGAACCGATCCACTTCCTCCTTTGTAAGGACCCTAGACTTTTTAGGTATATATTCATCACTTTGCCTTTTTAACAATGCTCGTAATTTTGAATATTTACTAATATCCATACCATTTTTGATATCCAGTGTGGATGGCAACATTGAATACTGTGACCAAAGAGTGGATGGCTTGACCGTCTTCGTTAAATTTGAGAAATACACCATAAGTTCACTCTCCGCATAGTTTTGCACATTTTTTTCTTTACACCAATCCATGAATCGCTGATATGCAAGTTCATAAACTTGGCGTGATTTGGGTGGCAAAAGATTTAGATATACTGCTTCGGCACTTTCCAATATATCCTCAGGTATATTTTCATCGTGTTCGGGATTTATTTTGAAAGCAGCGTAAAAACTACTACAAAAATTATATGATTAGTACGTCACTGACGTCTACTTGACAATCAATATTCACCAACAATACCAGATATCCCTGACTACCGACTTGCTATCGCTATTATAATTAATAGGTGTTCCAATTTATTACCAAATTATTAACGATTTTTGAATAAAACTAAATTTATTTTAATTTTGACTTGGTTGGAGAAAAAATAGTATATATCATACGGACTAAAAGTGCCTATTTTTACTCGCAATATTTGCATTCGCTCGGCTGCGCTGCGCTTCGCCTCGCAACTGCAAATATTGCTCGTAAAAAAATAATGCACTTTTAATCCTTATAATATAATATACTATTTTGCTGTAACATAAAACTGAAAAGCCTACTATAGTAGAATGAAGCTATTTAAATACGAAAATGGCCAGGAAAAACTGTAACACGAGAAATATAATCGATACTCGAAATTACTTTTTTAAAAACTTTATTTACACAACTAACTAATTTTATTAGATATTTTTAAGTTTACAAGTGAAAGATTGACAAAGACTGAGCTACAAAATATATAATTCTAATAAAGTAAAAAATGCAGAAATAACAGTTTGCATGAATATGATGATATGAGAATCTGCTGACGTTGAAGGTTCCATAAGAACGGCGACATAATTCCTCCCTTCGAAATTTCAGCTCTGAGGGTTAGCGAGGAAGTTGAATAGACTCCAGGTCCAATGGTGGATCTTCTTTTTTCTTAGATTTGAATTTGGTCCATAGTTTTCTAACAATGATACATCCTCCTAGTATAACCAATAGACAATAAATTATAATTGTCCATATGCTGGGAGCGTGTTGTATTTTCTGAATTTTTAACTCTGGATCGTTTTCGAGAATTTTGGTTTTAATTTGGTTAGGTTGGTTAGGTTGATGTCTTGCAGTTGAATACTGGTAGGAACGTTTTGTATTTCCATAACTTTGACTTCTAGTTCAGGAAACAAGATGGGTTGACTTGAGATTTGGATGTCGTCTCGGTTTACGATTTTGGTGACTTGGGTTTTTATTAGGCATTCTTTTGGTATTTGTATAAGGTATGTATTCTTGACTGTTATGGTTTCGGCTTGATCATGACATGTCAGTGTAATGATTTATTTAAATGGAAAAACTGCAATCCATTGGTTTGTGTTGTCCAGACGTTGGAAAAACGTTTTGGGGATGGTGATTCTTGACTGTTGGCAAATTGAAGTATTTTTTATATTCAGTAGTTCCACTTCGCATGGATTTTCATATTTAACATCTTGGAGGTCGGTGTACTCGCAGAGATGTAGTGTTGACGGATACAGTCCCAGTCAAGGTTTGCTCATGGAAGCATATTGAACGGTATTTTTTGAAAGATATATTTTATTTGAAATAATTGCTTTAAATCGACCTTCTTTTCTAATGGGGATATGGTACAAATGATAATAATGAAAATTCTGAAAATTCGTTATTGGAATCTGTAATATATAAACGGAGAATATCATCCATAACACAAATGTGACTGACAGTGATACTGTGAATAAAACTCAAAGTCAGTGTCACAGAATTATTTAATAGTTAGACAATAAAAGCTACTAGTTTCGGCCTACATAACGGCCATCTTCAGGCTACAAAAACAGATTGTTAAAAAAGGGGACAAATACAGTAAATTCAGATTGAGTTTTCCTACTATTAATTCTCTCAATGTGTGTTCTGACGGTGATGAGCTCCATTATGCTGGTTCTCTACATTACTTTGGTCCTATATCCTATAAATTTGGTAATATATTTAAAAAACATAACATTAAATTCGGTTTTAGAACCAACAACAATTTGAGATCATTACTAGTTAACACTAAAGACTGCATGCCATATCTTCATTCTCCTGGCGTTTACAAACTTTGTTGTCAGGATTGTGACGCTGTCTATGTGGGCCAGTCTGGACGTCTGTTGGACACAAGGATAAAAGAACATCTCAGTTGTATCAAAAGGTATCGGAATACTGACCCTCCTGCTTCCCCTTCAGCATTTGCAAACCATATTATTTCAGAGAACCATCAATTTTCATTGTCTGATGCTCGTATACTTCATAAATGTTTTAAAGGACCTAGGATGAATTTACTTGAAATGTTTGAGATTAACCAGACTAGTTCTGATACTACTGTTGTTTGTCTTAATGAACAATTGTTGCCTTCTGAGCCGTACATGTTCCTCAATCTTCCGTTTCAGGGTTTTTGAATTCAATATTTTTCTCAGACTATTGTTTTGTTTATTTTGTATTGTACCTTTTCAATATGCATTCATCAACTTGTTGTTTATTCTTTATTTGATTGCTACTTAGTATCAGTTTTTGGTATGTATATATTTTGTTTTTAATCTTAGACATTTAGTTTAAGATCTCTTCTTCTTTTTTAAGTGAATTGGACTAAGGTTGACTTTTACAGCTACCTTTTTTATCTATGTATTTTTTATCTATGTATTTTTTATCTATGAATTTGTACACGTTGAATGTTTTATAATTTTGTGTAACTAGTCAATTTTAATTATGTCTTATGGTTCTATAACTTGAACAGTACTATTTTATTAAATTGTACTGTTCTCTTTTTTCTTTTTCAGTTAATTCACTAATTTGTTTCTTATGTGTCAGGTAATGTTGGAGATGTTTGTTTTTGTATTTGTCCCCTTTTTTAACAATCTGTTTTTGTAGCCTGAAGATGGCCGTTATGTAGGCCGAAACTAGTAGCTTTTATTGTCTAACTATTAAATAATTCTGTGACACTGACTTTGAGTTTTATTCACAGTATGTAATATATAAGTTATTTTACCATTTAATATGTAACAGTTAATTTTTATGAATTTTTCAAATAGCAATATGTTTTTCAAAGTTACTTCTATAGGTAACTGACCATCTTCTAATATTTTTTGTAGTTGATATAATTCATTATAAAAGTCATTGCATGACTCCTAGCTTCGAAAATGTAATTGATGTTTCAATATCTTGTAATATTGAGATTATTATTTCCAGCATGTTAATAATTTGGTTAATAGTATCTTTAATGAACATCGCATTTTCTCGATAGACGCTTCCTTCACCAATTAATGCAATTTGTTTTAATTTAGATTCTAAAACTTTTTCGTTATGACTTATTTGATTTATTGTAAAGTTAAATTTGCTTATTAATGCTATAGAAAGAGAATTTTGTATTTTCATATTATTGGTTAATTGATTTTGGTTTTCTTGAAGTTCTTTGATTATTTGTTCGTTTCTTTCTCAGTCACTTGTATCTAAATTTACAGTTATACTTTTGAAAATAGATCCTAAACATTTTTGTCGAGTCTTAAAGAACCTTTAGGAACCACAATCCGCTGCATGAAACCCAAAACTTTGTGTGAGGCATTCCAATATGTTCTAGAAGAAGATAATATGCATTACTTTCCAAATCCACTTAATAGCAATTTACCTAGACAACCAATGCCTCAGTCAAGACAACAATTTAAACCAAATTTTAACAATCAGTCTTATGTTAATAATCCTAACAATACGTTTAATCGGAACAATTTTAATTCACACACACACCGAATAATACTCTTATAACAAGGAACTCATTTCCGACAGGCCTATATCAATTCAAAGTCAACGAATAAGAAATCAAAATTTCCCAACTAATTCACAAGTTTTTAATCAAAATAGAAATGTTAAAGTTTTTAAGCCGAACCAACAACAAAACCAAAATTTGCCAAGAGCCACACCTATGAGTGTCTCTACTCATAATACACTCAATAGAGGAACGAATATTTCGACGCGAAATAATCAAAATGTTACTGGTCCATTTAATCAAAACCAACGAACACGAAATTTTGTGTCAGAAGAACTATGCAACACAGAATGCCAAGAACCTGGTCCCTCTTTTCAAAATTTTAATCCTAATTTTTCCAGTAAAAATGTTTGTAACGAAGATTATAATATGAATGAAACACTTGATAATGAAAGTTATGACCTAATTGAATAAACGAAACAAATTTAAATTTTCAAAACAAGCCCCGCCGGAGAAATCCGACATAATTCCACAAATTATATCATTTAATAACACAAATTCCAGCGAATTACCTTATATAAATTTTCCTGAGCATAATCTAAAATTTTTAATTGATACAGGCTCAACTAAATCTTTTTTAGACCCCATCGTAGCATATAAATTTTACCCAAATCAAATAAATCATGATCCATTTATAGTATCAACCGTTTTTCAAAAATCAGCCCACGAACACAGTCCTCCTTTTGATCTATGAGACAACGGTATTATTTCGAGTAATTCATTTTGAACTTTTTCTTCTGAGAAACTCAGAATTTTTAGATAGTTTGAAACATCATGTGAATGATTTAAGTTGGTTTTGGTAATTCAAAAATTTTTGAAGCTGTTACAGTGGCACTGTGTTCGTGGGCTGATTTTTGAAAAACGGTTGATACTATAAATGGATCATTATTTATTTGATTTGGGTAAAATTTATATGCTACGTTGGGGTCTAAAAAAGATTTAGTTCAGCCTGTATCAATTAAAAATTTTAGATTATGCTCAGGAAAAATTATATAAGGTAATTCGCTGGAATTTGTATTATTAAATGATATAATTTGTGGAATTATGTCGGATTTCTCCGGCGAGGCTTGTTTTGAAAATTTACATTTGTTTCGTTTAAATCAATTAGTTCATAACTTTCATTATTAAGTGTTTCATTTTCATTTATATTATAATCTTCGTTACAAACATTTTTACTGGAAAAATTAGGATTAAAATTTTGAAAAGAGGGACCAGGTTCTTGGCATTCTGTGTTGCATAGTTCTTCTGAGACAAAATTTCGTGTTCGTCGGTTTTGGTTAAATGGACCAGTAACATTTTGATTATTTCGCGTCGAAATATTCGTTCCTCTGTTGAATGTATTATGAGTTGAGACACTCATAGGTGTGGCTCTTGGCAAATTTTGATTTTGTTGTTGGTTCGGTTTAAAAACGGTAATATTTCTATTTTGATTAAATACTTGTGAATTACTTGGGACATTCTGATTTCTTATTGGTTGACTTTGAATTGGTATAGGCCCTGTCGGAAAAGGGTTCCTTGTTATAAAAGTATTATTTGGTGTGTGTGAATTAAATTTGTTCCGATTAAACGTATTGTTAGGATTATTAACATAAGACTGATTGTTAAAATTTGGTTTAAATTGTTGTCTTGACTGAGGCATTGGTTGTCTAGGTAAATTGCTATTTAGTGGATTTTGAAAGTAATGCATATTATCTTCATCTAGAACATATTGGAATGCCTCACTCAATGTTTTGGGTTCCATGCAGCGGATTGTGGTTCCTAAGGTTCTTTAAGACCCGACAAAAATGTTTTCAAAGCTAGGTTGTTGTATAAATATCTTTTACGTATCTTATTTTCTAATGATTGTTCATGCAGATCTATATAACTACAAACAAGGTTTAAAATATTTAACACTCTGTCATAAAACTGTTGGGGTCTCTCACCATTTCCTTGTCTCATCATAACAAGGTCGCGATTAAGACAGGATTCATCTCTTTGGTCCGCAAAATTTCGAGAAAGTGTATCTTTAAGAGATATCCAGGAAGTCACATTTTGTATGTTATTTACAAGTTAAGCATTTCCTCGTAATTTGGAAATTAGTGAATTAATTAAATATATGTTTTGTAAATGGTGGGATGGTCTCTAATATAAAAAGTATTAATAATTGATTCGCAGACAGACAAATAGCGGTAAAGTTCGTTGGGGTTTCCATCGAACTCTGGTACGCAATTTAAGTATTCTGCTTTGAATTCAGTCATTTTTACGTTATTTGTTTGTGCTTATTGATTAGAAACTTGAAAGTCAACTAAAGTATCAATTTTTAAATTTTCTAGATCGCCAATTAAAGAATCTACTGACATGTATTAATGATTAAGCCTGTATAGGCTAGGTATCTACTGCATGAACAAATTAAATAATTGTATATTACTGATTACTCACAGGATATATAAGGCAAACTTGAGCATTCCCTTGACTGTAACTATAAGGACGAAACACCTTCTCTGTTGAGATTCCGTTTCAACTTTCGTCGTCTTCCGTCTTGAAGGACTTCGATGGTCTTCAATAGATGGGTTTCTCGATTTTTAGAGAGCTTCTCCACTTCGGACACCTCCAATCACAGATTACAACGGTTCGATTTCTAGTTGATCGTTAAAACGAAAATTAGACACCTTCGATACGCGACAATTCTAGATATCCTACTGACTGCGCCAGAAATATAATCGATACTTGAAATTACTTTTTAAAAACTTTATTCACACAACTAACTACTTTTATTAGATATTTTTAAGTTTACAAGTGAAATATTGACAAAGAACTGAACTACAAAATTTAAAATTCTAATAAAGTAAAAAATGCAGAAATAACAGTTTGCATGAATATGATGATATGAGAATCTGCTGATGTTGAAGGTTCCATAAGAAACGGCGACACGATAGATATATATATATATATATATATATATTTGGAACTAACATATAACAAATCAAAAATATTTATTTTCAACAGATTTTATTTTTTCCTTTTATTGTCATATCTTTGGGATACTTTAAATAATCATTGGAATTAAACATTGACACACACGCACTTCTTGATTAATTAAAACATAATATCGTTACAACAAAACTTTTTCGTTTTTTCAAAATTGACAACTACATTCTGCTCTAGGAAAATATAGAGACCACTGACTACTAGCTGTCTGTCAAAAAATGAACTCATCTTGGATTATAATTTGACTGACAGTGTCATCTATTCTAAAAAATTAACATAAATGAAACACATTAGGCACAAAAACAAAACTTAAAGTTTATACAAATCTTTAGATTGTACCTAATTAAAACACACACAAAAAGTTTCTAGAACGCATAAACATATTGCTTGGTAGAGCCTTAGTAAACATATCAGCCTCTTGTTTATCTCACGAAACGTACAACAAATTTATTCTATTGTCAATAATACAATCACGAATAAAATGGTGTTTTACATCAATGTGTTCTGTCCTTTTGGATTCAAGTGTGGAGGCCACTTTAATACAGGACATATTTTCTTCATAAATATCTAACGGAAATACATTTTCGTTTAAAATTTCTGAAAGCAATTGACAAACAAAAATATTCTCCGTGATACAAGTGGACAAGGCAATATATTCAGCTTCAGCACTTGAAAGCGAAACTGTATTTTGTTTTTCAGTTTTCCAGCATACCAAATTTTTATTTACTTTTGTAATAAAATCTATGATACTTTTTCTGTCTATTTTTGAATAATTAGCAAAATCTTATTCTACAAAAGAAGTGACAGAAATATTTGAATCAGAGCTTTTTTCATATTTTAAACCAAAATCACTAGTATCTTTAAGATATCTTAGTACACTCTCTAAGTGATTCCAATGTTCAGTGATTTTAAGTGCATATATTTACTACTTTTAGGGCACTTCAAAATAAGAAAGTTGCTATAGCCGCACCATGTATTAATCAACAAGTATTAATACAAAGTAAAATAAATTCACAAATAACTGTATATACTTATATTCAGAATCTTCTCACATTTCTCTAGTAATGTGTAACCGAATTCATGCTCCATTTATTCAAAGCCAGTTCAAATAATTTTTATATTGAAATTATACTGTTAGTAATTTCTTTTACATTAGAACACGTTGTTTAAATGAAAGTAGTTGTGTCTAACATCATTATTAAGAAAACTTATGTAAGTGACGGTATATTGTTAGTAAATCTGAGAGTAATTAATTTTTAAAAATATGTGGGAGATTAAAGAATTAATAATAATATTTAGTAATGAAAGTTTAAATTTCTTATTTAAAAACGTATGGACCATAATATGTGCCAAAATGGCGAATAATTAAATAGACTTCGATTGTTCTATATTCTTGAAAGGCTCTTTACTTGAAGGTGATAAATTTTGTCTACAATTCTTAACTAAATTTCCTATATGAAAGGTACTCTTTGTTGAAGTGGTTGAAGCATTCCATTTTAAATAATTTCATTGTAGTGAGACACATTTCTACGTTGGCAATGAAATAATTTCATAACTTTGACTTAATATCATGACCCTGATCAGATTTTGAGACCAGAAGCATTAAATCGTGTTAAGATAATAGGAAAACTTCGTACATCCCTTCCATCCTCATTTATTTCCAACAAAATACTCGCTCCTGTTATTACATACACCTCCACCTCTCTTATGTAGGCAGGACCAACTTGGCACAATCAATTCAGACCTTTTGCATTATTTAAAACTAATTTATAACATCGATACGAATTTTGTACCATGTGCCGTTTAAGAAAAATGTGGCGTTGGTAGAATATTAAGCTAGCTGGACCACATTTCTACATGAACAGAGAAACAACAAAATCAGAAATTTAATAATTTTAGATATTGTTTCAAGCAGTTTGGTTAATTACAGCAAGTTTTTTATGATGGTACAAATTAAGACAAAACCAGTATTTTTCATTGCTACCATTGTTATAATTTCTTTCATGTGGTTCTACTGACTTAATACTAAGATAGCAGGTCGATTATATAAAATAGTACAAAATAAGTACTAACTTATACAATAGGTCTGCGTTGATTCTCCCCTGTCGGTTGAGAGAGGTTACCTCCTAGCTTTCGATATCTTGATACAAAATCCGTTTTTGTATTAAATTATCTGAAATTTTTTTGAACAGAATACTTGCTTCTGGTACTCAGTGAATCTTCTCGTTCTTCTGATATCCTGATACAAAATCGGATTTTCATGAAATTAATAAAAAAATTGCAAATTCTCGAGAAAAGTACGATACTGGTATTTCGTACACCTCCTCGCTCTTTTGATATTCTGATACAAAATAGGATTAATTGATAAAAAATTGCATATTCTCGGAAAAGTATACTACTGGTATTTCGAACATATCCTCGCTCTTCTGATATCCTGATACAAAATCGCATTAATTCAATAAAATTATATCTCCTGATATTTCTTACACTTCTCCGCTTTTCTGATATTCTCATACAAAATCCGTTCTCCATTGAATTGGTCGAAAAATCGCATTTTCTACAAAATACCTGTTCCTGGTATTTCGTACACCTCCTCGCTATTTGGATATCTGGATACAAAATCCGGTGTTTATGTAATCCCAATGGGTTGCCGATAGCCATAATGTAAGAGCCTGTAATATCTATTGTTTAAAAACGAATATAATATCGGATTAATTAATAGAAAATTGCATATTCTCGGAGAAGTATGCAACTGGTAATTCGAACATATCCTAGCTCTTTTGATATCCTGATACAAAATCGAATGAATTCAATAAAATACTACCTCCTGATTTTTCTTACACTTCCTCGCTTTTCTGATATTCCCATACAAAATACGTTCTTCATTGAATTAGTCGGAAAATTGCATATTTTCTACAAAATACCTGTTCCTGGTATTCCGTACACCTCCTCGCTCTTTTTATATCTGGATACAAAATCCGATTTTTATTAAATTCGGCAAAAAATTGCATTTGCAACAAAATATGTGCTCCTGGTATTCCAGACACCTCCTTGCATTTCTGATATACTGATACAAAATTCGCTTCTTATTAGATTGCAAAAAAATAGGATTCTTCAACAAAATACGTGCTCCTGGTACTTTGTAAATTTTCTCGCTCTTCTAATACCCTGTCACAAAATCCGTTTTTCATCAATATTCTTCTTCTTCTTCTTTTCTAAATCCTTTTGCCCTTTCAGGCGTCGGATGTGGATTCCGTGTCCTGTACCCATTTCTTCCATGCCTTTCTGTCTCTTGCTAGATTTTTCATTTCTGCTATGGTCTTTCCTCTTTCTAAACCTATCTCTTGTATTTGGTCTAACCATTTCCTTCTAGGCCTACCCCTTTGTTTTTTGATCGGCTTTCCAATCTCCATTATTTTCCTAGTTAATCTATTTTGTTCCATTCTTACCATATGGCCATACCAGCTAAGTTGTCTCTTTTTTATTTTACCAATTATCGCTTCCTGCTTAGTTGTCTCTCTAATAACGTCATTTCTAATCCTATCCCATTTAGTTTTCCCTGAAATTCTTCTTAGATGCTTCATTTCTATGGCATTTATTTTAGTTTCGTCCTTTTTTCGCACAGTCCAATTTTCACTTGCGTATATTATTGTAGGAACTGTTATCATATTATGAATTTTCATTTTTACTTCTAAGTCTATATCTTTATGTCCAAGAATTGTTTTATTTAGAGAGTAGTATATTTTTGTTGATTTATTTGCTCTGTTTGTTATTTCTGCATCTATTTTTCCATCTGCTGTTACTATACTTCCTAAATATTCAAATGTTGTTACTCTTTCTAGAGTCTGGTTTTTGCATTTAATATCTCTATTATTTTGATCACCTGGTTGTTTTTCATTTATTATCATCACTTTTGTTTTATTTATGTTCACCTCCATATTCATGTTCTCTACTTCCTTAGTCCAAATATTCACTAGTCTTTGCATTTTGTTCTTTGTATTCGCCACTAAAACCACATCATCTGCATATAGTAGACTACTCAGTTTTATTGGTTCTAAATTTCTGTGTCCAATTATAGTATTCAGCTGCTCATACTTTTCTGTGATTCGTTTCACAATCTTATCCATGATTATTATAAACAGTAGTGGGCTTAAACTGTCTCCTTGTTTTATTCCCTTACACATTTTGAATTCTTCAGACCTTTGGCCTGCAATCTGTACCTTGGCTCTAACTGTCTCGTATACACTTTTAATTATATTTATTAAGGTGGGTGGTACTTCCATTTCCTCCAGGGTTCTCCATACTTCTCTTCTATCTACTGTATCAAAGGCTGCTTTTAGATCTATAAATGTAAGGTACATTTCTTCTCCCTCTTCTATTTTTCTTTCGATTATATTCCTTAGTATATAGATATTGTCATTTGTTTGTCTTTCAGGTC
Source organism: Galeruca laticollis (assembly GCA_963921935.1). Lineage (NCBI taxonomy): Eukaryota > Metazoa > Arthropoda > Insecta > Coleoptera > Chrysomelidae > Galeruca > Galeruca laticollis. The sequence goes on from OY998176.1 coordinate 39,841,054, forward strand.
TAAAAGCTCCCTGTTCTTCTCCTAATTTTGGTTCTACATATTCTCTTAATCTTTTTTCTATTATTTTTGTGTACACTTTATAGCTAGTTTGTGCCAAACATATTGCTCTGTAATTCTCACATTGTGTCTGTTCTCCCTTTTTATAGATGGGTACTATTAAGTTATTTTCCCATTCCCTTGGAATTTTTTGTTGTACCCAGGCTTCTTTGCATACATTCCATATCCATTCTTTTCCTCTTTCTCCTAATGACTTAATCATCTCTGGCGCTATCTCATCTTCTCCGTTAGCCTTGCCTATTTTGATTTTTTGTATTACTTGATCTATTTCTTCTTTATGGATTCCTTGTAGTTGGTCAATTTCCTCTTCTGCGGTTGTTATACTCTCTTCCGGTGTTAATGTATGGAATTGTTCTGTATAGTATTCCTTCCATGTTTTCAATACTTCTTCCATTTCCGTTTGTACTTGTCCTTGTCGATTTTTTATTGCTCTAATATCTTTATATTTATTTCCTCTCAATCTTTTTATTCTTGTCCAAAATTTCTTGTTATCCATCTTATGTAGATCTGTTATTTCTTCTCCGAATTTCTTCCATGACTCACGTTTTGATTTTTTGACGGCTCTTTTTACAATAGTTTTCTTCCTGTCATATTCTTCTTTGTCCACATGTAATTTTGATGTGATATATTTTTTCCATGCCGTTTTCTTTTCTTTGACCGCTATTTTCATTTCGTTATTCCACCAGTTAGTCCTTTTTATATTCTTATTATATTTAATTTTTCCACATATCTTCTCTGTTGCTGTTAATAGCGTTTCTTTAAAGGCGACCCATCGTTCTTCAAGTGTCCAGTCTGTTTTTTCTTTTTCTAGTTTATAGAATTCTTTATTCGTCTCATTTTGGTATTTTTTCTCGATATCTTTATTTTTGAGTTTATGTGTTGCTAGTTTACTGTAGTCTGTAGTAAATTATTTCCTGAGTAATTTTACTAGACAAGTTGTCACTACTAATCTGTGGTTAGATCCAATTTCTGCTTCTTTCTTTGTTTCAATTTTTTGCATTACTTCTGTTAGGTTTTGTGTATATGTTATGTAGTCTATCAGGCTTTTAGCGTTTCTTCCTTCTGCCACAAACGTATATTTATCATTTAGTTGTTGTTCCCACATCGTATTTCCTATTATTAGATCATTCCTTCTGCAAAAATCTATCATTTTTAGTCCATTTCTGTTGATTATGTCTTCTCCATGTTTTCCCATACAACCCATTCCTCTATTGTAATCATTTCCTACCCTGCTATTCCAATCTCCCATTATTATTGTCTTTTCGTTTTCCTCCCTTACTTCATCTAATACTCTTTGCAATTGAATATAAAATTCTAAAATTTCTTCCTCTGCCGTTCCTTCTACTGGCCCATATATTTGTATAAAATTGATTATTTCTTCTAATTTTATACTAATAACTATTATTCTCGAGTCGACTGCCTTAAATTGTATTACCTTTTGTTTTATTTCTTCTGTAACAATTATTCCTACACCCTCCTTTGCCCTTTGTTCTGGTTTTACTCCTGAATAATATAATGTGTGCTTTGTTGTTAGTTGCGAACATCCTTTGCCTTTTTTCTTCGTTTCACTTAGTCCTAGAATTTGAATATTATTGTTTTCCATTTCTTCAGTTAATTCCAATTCTTTCCCTGTTAATGTGTTTATATTCCATATACCTACGCCCATCTGTAATTTTTCCATGTTTTGAGGTCCGTGTTTTTTATTATTACTCTGTTGATGATAATCTTCCTTTAATTTGTTATGCTTGTTACTTGTTATTCTTCTGCTTTGTATTTTGTTATTTAATTTACCGTTATCATATCCCTTGTTCTCAGCTTGAGTCATTACCTGTGTACTATCTTTAAGTGTATTGTTTATTAGTTTTTTTGGTTCTGCTCTCTAGTCATCAATTGTAATTCCTCTGAATCTTCATTCCATTTCCAAACTATTCCGTTTACTATCAATTTCTTGTATCCTACTTTTGTATTTCTTCCCTTTTCTTTCTCTTCTTTGGCCTTTCTTCTAATTGTTTTTTGTATCTCTAATTCTTTTTTGGTAAGGTCCGACTCAATATAAATATGTTCCTGAGAATTTCTCAGTCTACTTTTGCTTCTTAGAATATCCATTTTATCTGCAAAACTTACTATTTCAATCAAGCAAACCTTTTCACTTAGTTTTTGGGCGCTTCTTATTTTGACATCTATTTGCAGTCCTTTAGTTATGAAGTTTTCCATAGTTGTCTTTAGTATCCTATCATCGTTTGTATTCAATTCTAATCCAGTGATGACCAAATTTTTCTTTTTAGTTATTTTTTCTAGATATTCCACTTTGTTATTTAGTGTTTTTATTTCGTTCTTGAGTTCCTGGTTTTCTTGCTTTATTTCTAGTAGCTGTTTGTTGTTCTCGCTATTTTCCTTTTTTAATTGCTATATTTCATCCATCATTTCATCGTTTTTGTTCATCAATTCTTGCATCATTTTGATCATGGTTGCTTCCGAGCTCTCTTTTTCTTCTGCGCCTTTCTTGGGTGTTCTCTTAGTTATTTCACTTCTGCCAAAACTTTCATCTAATTCCCTCCTTTTTCTTTTGTATTCTTCCTCAGTATCTGTTCCGCTCTCTAAAGGCATTTTGTTTGATTTTCTTTTGTACAATCCACGAAATCTGTGTCTCTTTTGTAGTTTGTGTACCGAGAACCTACTTAGTTCAGTCCTTAGCCTACTCAGAGCTGACCGATTTCGTTTATGTATGTAAATCTTATATTACTTTTTACCTGGTAAATATTTAAATCCAAACCTGTTAAATCCCACTTAACTGGCCTGCCTGTGTAGCAATTACCGGTTTTACTGCCAGCTAATTAGAATTTTGTAGTGTTTAGTTTTTATATTTTATAGTGGAAACTTTTTATTTACTGTATATTTTATACTCAATATTTTTATTATTAGACTTAATTATGCTAAAATCTTACTTTGATTTTGCTGTCTCCAATTGTGCACACACTTCACCTCTTTATATATTACTTCGTATAGCTTTTACAATTATTTGAGTCGTAATTTATCTGATATTCAGCTTTATTACGGAGCAATATTCAAAAAATCGCATATTCTCAATAAGTTGGCTCCTTGCTATTTCGTACACCTCCTCGCCTTTCTAATACCCCGATACTAAATATCGTCTTCAACAAATTCACCAAAACATCGCAAATCATCAATAAAAAATAATTCTCCTACTATTAATTGCCCCTGGTACATCTTAAACCTTCTCGCTCTTATGATATCCTGATACAAAATCCGATTTTCGATGAATTAAACAAAAAATCGCATATTTTCAATAAGCATGCTCTTGGTATTTCGTACACCCCCCTTTGTTCCTGATGTCCTCGTAGAAAATACGTTTTTTTATTACATTATCCAAAAAATCGCATATTCTCAACAAAATACTTGCACCCTGGTACTCCGTAAATCTTCTCGCTTCTCTGATATCCCGATACAAAATCCGATTTTCATTGGATTATTAAAAAATAGCATATTGTCAATAAGCATGCTCCTGGTATTTCGTACATTCCCTCGCTTTCTTGATATCTTCATACAAAATATGATTTTCATAAATCTAACCAAAAAAATCTCATATTCTAAATAAAACATGCTCCTGGTTTTTCGTACATCTCAACGCAATTCTGTTATCCTGATACAAAATCCTATTTTTATTGAGTAAGGGAAAAATCGCATTTTTTTCAACAAAATACTGGCTCCTGGTATTTTGTACATCCCCTCGCTCTTCTGATATCCTGGTACATAATCCTTTTTATATTAATCTATACAAAAACTGCATATTCTCAACAAAATACTGCTTCTGGTATTTAGTACACTTCCTCGCTATTCTGATATCCTGATACAGAATTCATTTTTTTTAATTAGCCAAAAATCGCATATTTTCAACAAAACACTTGCTCCTGGTATTTTTTACACTTCCTCGCTCTTCTGCTAACCTGATACAAAATCTTTTTTTTATTAAATTATACAAAAATTGCATATTTCCAACAAAATAGCTGCTTCTGGTATTTAGTATAACTCCTCGGTTTTCTGAAATCTGTTTTTCATTAAATTCGCATATTCTCAATAAAATACGCTCTTCTGATATCTCGATACAAAAACCTTTTTTATTAAATTTGCTAAAAACTCGCATTTTCCAATAAAAATACTTGCTCCTGGTATTTCATACACCTTCTTGCATTTCTGATATCCTGAAACAACTACGTTTTATTTAAATTTCCAAGAACTTTCATTTTTTCAACTAAATACGTGCTCCTGGTACTTCGTAAATTTTCTCGCTTTCGTGATATCCTGACACAATATCCGTTTATCGTCAAATTAACCAAAAAATCACAGATTGTCAATAAGATTTCTCCTGGTATTTCGTACAGCTACTCGCTTTTCTGATATCATGACACAAAATTTGATTATTATTGAATTAACAAAAAAATGGCATATTTTCAACAAAAAGCTTGTTCCTGATATTTCGTACACCTCCTCGTTCTTCTGATATCATAATATATAATACATCCGATTATCATTGAATATCAGTTATTTTGATTATAAAATCTACACCGACATCATCTTTCTACTAATATAAACATATGTTCGAAGTTCGTAACCACTTTCCTTGCCGCCGTTGGACACGTTCTCATTAAACCTGTTATGTATTAATGCAGTCGATGTTTATGTAATCCCAATGGGTTGCCGATACCCATATTGTAAGCACCTGTAATATCTATTGTTTAAAAATGAATATAATATTCGGCTTAAAATTGCAAAACAGTATAGGTACACATGACCTAGAGTCAGTACGCAACAAAATAGAATTATTTGAATTCTTTTTCTATTTAATTTCTCTTCTAATGTACTATGCATGTAATTAATCCAAGTCGATCGGTATTCAGGTAGCGTTGATTGTGTGACTCAACTAAAACCGTTATGATTGTAAAATGACGATATTAAATAAGATATTACATAATGCTTATGAGAGAACGTTGTAAATATTATACAAAATATTAGAATATCATCTATGGTAGTAGATCTGATTGATTCCAGAACTAATAGCCATAAATTCGTATAAATAATTCAGCAATAATGGTGACACTATTTAACTAATACTTTTGACATCTGCTTAATTTTTATGTTTCGTGGCGGTGTTTTGATGGAAGTGTAACGGTTTATAGACTCTTCAAATTTGGAGAAAAATGGACAGGGAAAATGAATACGGAATTATTGCAAAATACCATAAAAAAGGATTAAATATGTTTCTAAACGACCGAACGTTGCAAAATGGTAGTGGTAAACGAACAGCAGGAGAGACACGTATAATATACAGGTTGGCCGAACGATAACGAGGTTTTAAAAAAACGTCGATTTTTGATCAAAGGGGGACACTTTTTTCCGGTATTTTTGACTGATACTTTCACCCCCTAGCGGAGGTAAGCATCACCTTAAAGTAATTAAATGGCATTAGCGGTCGAGTAAGGTATAATTTTAAACCCTTTCAATTATCTTTCCAAAAGTCTTCAAATTTTAAAATTCGGCATAATTAAATTATGTTTTGTTCGATACGTTCCCGCATATTCCGAAGAATTTCCGGAGGGGATAGTTGTGTTTTGAAGATTCTACCTTTGAGGTATCCCCACAAAAAAATCGAGGGGCGACAAATGTAGGGACTATGTAGGCCATTCAAAGCTACTTTTCATCTCAATCCAGTACTGTGGAAAATGTTGTTCTAAGTACTGACGAACAATCAAAGCATAATGCGTAAGAGCATCGTTCTGTTAAAACATTAAATGATCTGCATTATACTGTTGGTCATTTTCAATAATATCGGTCAATGTAGGGTTAATAGCATCTTCCAGTAATTGTTAATACATTTCGCTAGTCAAATTAACAGGTAAAAAATATGGACCCACCAGCCGGTCACCGAAAAAGCCAGCCCATAGATTTAATGTTTGCGGTTGCTGTGTATGCATCGCCTGGAAAATTCTTGGTATTAATTCAGACCAGTAGCAGCAATTATGAAGATTTACAGTACCGTTCATAAAAAAGCTGCATTTATCGGAGAAACAGATGTTAAAAAGAAACTGCATCGTTCGCTGCTCGCTCACTCATTATTTTGCTAAATTTCAAATAGCGGTTATAATCATCGTGATTAAGTTTCTGCACTAAATGTGTTTTATACGAATGGAATGTGATCGATCTTCTTCAACATGGTTTGAATGGTAGTTTCATAGATCCCAGACACAGATGCTGATTGCCTTGTACTTAGCTGTAGGATCTAGATGAACGTGTCCCAAAACTGCAAATTCACTCGCTTCATCTACTACAGACGGTCTATTTTCTCGTTTTTTATTAGCTACATTTCCAGTTGTTAGATCTTTGCATCTGGAATAGTTTTTATGTCTACAAGAAAGTAACAAATAAAACAATCACCTTTTTGCAATTTCGTGAGAGCATAGTAAAAGACCTTTTCATAACTGACACTGTGCCGGTGCTTCAAGTAAATCCAAGTTCAAATATTTTACACTACCCAGAAAGGGTTCCAATAACAGAAAAAAATAAAAGTGGTATGTTGCGGTGTCGCTATTGTACGAAGCAAAATATAAGGAAAAGGTCACGATATTACTGTCCTATTTGTCGTGACTCCCCAGAAATTTGCATATCCCCATGCTACAAATTGTGGCATGCTGAAAGCAGACAATAAACCCCTTTTTCTATTTGACAGTTTAAATTTTTCGTTATGTTACTTTCGCTTGCAATAAAATAAGTTATAAAATCCATTTGACTCATTTTTCTTCCTAGTTATAAAAATATATTGCAATCAATTTCAAATAATTAGGTCTAACTTAGCTTACCATTATAGTGGTACTCAGTATATAGCTACGCACATGAATATATACACTGACTACCAGTATACTGACAAGTGAAACTAATAATATAAATCCTATCCTATTATATATATATTACCAATTGTGTGAAGGTTTCATGTTCCACAATACATTTTCCGTCAAAATACATATGCCCGTTTTTGAGGTAAGGCTGGTATGGTTGTGCCGGGTTCAACATGTTTAAAATTGAAATAATTTGATACTAGTTAAAAGAGATTCGTTGATCTAGATATACTTTTCACGCACACTGTATGTTTCGAACGCGAGGAATTGTCACACTTTTTTATGTCGACCGATCAAGAGTGGTGCTTAGTTGTGAACTGCTTGATGTTGAAAAACTGACGGCCCTCTAAATTGGTTAATTTCTATAGATATATTGGGTCGCAAGTTTTGGGGGTAGAACTTCCTGGTACTGACTGTCACTCTTTCAGTTGAATGGTGATATTTTTCACGTAACGTTAATCACCCAGTTATCGTGAAGCGATAAATTGTGTCCTTTCAAGGGTTTGAAATATTGTTCACAGTGCTAATTAAAGGATCATAGATCACTCAAAGTTATTTGTTGCGACATATTAATGGTTTTGGAAAGTTCCATAATCTGTATTTTCTAAAAAGATCATAAAGATCATTTGAACCATTTGAAATTCAATTGTTTGGTTTCGTGTTGAGAAGGCACTTATAGAAACTAACTTTTCTTTTATAACGGGCGTTTTACGACCATTAAAGTGAAGACTAAGGGCTTAACGATACAATTGTAGATTGTAGATTACAAAGGGGTCGATTGGCCTATAGCTGGCCTCGATTGGCCTATAGCTGGCCTTTCTACACTGCGACCTGAAAAGATCTTTTGTGTATACCCTCCATCTATTTTTTGTCCCAGAGATCAAGGCTTCTAAGGAAGCCTATTATCCGATTGGGAGCTATTTTTGTTACCTGGTCAGGTCTCAAGAATAACCGTTGCAGGTACCTATGGCGTTGGCGGACAAGTACACCGCAATGGCATAATATATGTTCAGCCGTTTCATCTGCACTGTCGCAGAATCTACATGTTCCTCTGTCCACTTTCCCCATCTTGCAGAGGTGATACCTGAGCGGGCAGTGTCCCGTAAGGAGTCCTGTGATTGCTCTGAGATCAGATTTCTGAAGCTCTAAGAGCGATTTAGCATAGCGAACAGAAGGTTGTAGCAACCTTTTTGCTTGTCTTTGATCTGGAACAATTTTCCAGTAGGCTGCACTAAGTTCCTCTTCCCATTTCCGCAGATCTTCCACAATGTGGATTTTAGTAAAGCCACGAAACGGTTCGGGTCCGATGAAAGGAGTGCTAGCTCCTTCCTTTGCAAGACCATCGGCAGTCTCATTCCCAGCAATTCCCTTGTGTCCGGGTACCCATAACAAAGATGGTTTGTTATGTCTAGCCAGTAGCTCAAGAGATTGTTTGCAAATCCACACTGTTTTGGACTCATAAGTTATAGACTTTAGAGCTTTCAAAGCAGCCTGGCTGTCGGAGGCAATAAATATTCTGGCTGCGTTGAGACGCTTTTGGAGGCACTCTTGAGCACAGTAGTCTATCACAAGTATTTCCGCTTGTAATATTGTGGGAGTATTACCTAGGGCTACTGATAACCTAAGACTAGGTCCTGTAGCCCCTATTCCTACTCCTTCGTTAGTTTTTGACCCATCAGTATAAAATGTGAGGGCACCCCTAGTATTTCTGAGATTTCTTTCTGTGTTAACTCACGATCGTTAATAATAACATCTAGAGTAACTTCGAAATCTTGTTTAGCAGGCATTATATGCCTAGGCATCATCATAGATTGGGTTGATCCAACCCTTAGTATCTCGAGGTGTCCTGTCAAATCACCGGGTTTTAGAGATTTAGCCTGTGTTAACCTATAGGCATTTTGCAGAGCAATCCTCCTTACATGTACATGTAATGGAGGGAGATCTAACATTACCTCCAAGGCCGCGCCAGGGCATGATCTCATTACACCCGTTATTCCTAAACATGTCTTTGCAATTTTTGCAACTGTATTGTAGCCCTTTGTTGCGTTGTTTTCTTCCACCATACAAGCGCAGCGTAGGAGATGATAGGTTTGACAACCGTTATATATGACCAGTAGATCTTTTTGGTTCTAGACCCCAAGTTTCCCCAAAGAGCCTACAACACGTCCAAAGAGCCCTTGTTGCTTTTGAGGTGATGTGTGCGAGGTGTGAGTTCCACGTAAGTGTCGTTTTAATAGGATTGACTGAAAGTCCTTCCTTCGAACACCAGGTAGTTATGAGGTTCAAGGCACATTGCTTGCGATCGGCAATGATGCCGTCGTGCTTACCTCTGACCACTATAACTAAATCGTCGGCATAGTCAAGAGCACGAAATCCTTCTCTTTTTAGCTTTATTAGGAGGTCGTCAACCACTAGTGACCACAGTAGAGGTGATAGCACTCCTCCTTGAGGACAACCTGTCACCGCTTTTATAGTAGTCGACTGGTCTCCGAGGTAGGTGATTATTTTCCTAGTATTTAGCATGGACTAAATCAATTTGATTATGGAAGGTGGGAAACTCTTTGCAGTTGCAGCAGCGCTAATTGATTCATATGGGGTGTTATCAAAAGCTCCCTCTATATCTACGAATACACATAGCGATAATTCTTTCGCAGTTATTGCCTTTTCTAGGTCTCTTACGAGACAATGTAAGGCATCTAAGGTAGATTTGCCAGGTTGGTAGGCAAATTGTTCCTCGTGAAGCGGTTGATAAATATTCACTTCTCATGGATGTGTCGAGTATTTTTTCCATACTTCTGAGTAAAAAGGAGGTAAGGCTTATAGGTCTATATGACTTTGGTTCCTCTGGAGGACGTTTTCCACTCTTAGGAATAAAGCAGACCCTGACCTCTCTCCACCCTTTTGGAATGTATCCCAAGATGAAGTTCATCTTGAATATCTTGCATAAGTGGGGAATTAAGATATCGGATCCCTGTTATAGAACTGCTGGAAAGATGCCATCCTCTCCAGGTGATTTGTAGGGCTTGAAGCTGTTCATTGCCCATTCAATTCTATTCTTGGTGAAGATTTTTCCCGCTAGGCTTTTCGCTGATGTAGAAGCTTTGATTAATGTTTCATCAAGATTTGCCTCTGCGCTATCTTCAATAATTGCAGCACCAGGAAAGTGAGCGTCTAATAAACATCTCATGCTTTCCTCTATGGTTTCGGCGAACTCTCCGTTTGGCTTTTTAAGGAGTTCAATACCGTTAGAGTGGTCCCTAGCGATGACTTTTTGAAGGCGCACTGCTGGGGCTACGTTAGAAATCCCTTCGCAGAATTGCCTCCAAGTTTTCCTCTTGAACCTTCTGAGTTCTTTGTTATATTCAGTTAGAGCCTTTTTGTAGTCATACCAGTTTCCTGTCCTCTTGGCCCTGTTAAATGCTTTGCGTGCTAACACCTTTAGTTTGCTGAGTTCATTGTTCCACCAAGGCACATCCCTATTGACAGCCTTTGTTTTGATGGGACAAGATTCCTCGTAGCAATTAATTATCGTGCGATTCAACCATTGAGAGGCTACTTCAAATTCCTCCACAGTTTCAATCGTATAAAATGTGCCTTGAGCATCCGACTTTAATTTGTCCTTATATGAACCGCAGTTCGTTTGTTGAGGTATTCGACAACACTGGGTCTGTCCCCGCGTAGCCCCGACCTCGAATCGTATCATCCTGCGATCCGACATCGAAACCTCATCTGAAACATGCCAGTTTTGTATTAAATTTGTTGTAAAGCAACTAGCTAGGGTGATATCAAGCACCTCTTTTCTAGTTGCAGTGATAAAAGTGGGTGTGTTACCTATGTTAATACTGTCTATATTAGATTAGATACTCTAAGATATACTCACCTCGTTTGTTCGTGTCCGTGCTGCCCCATACTATGTTGTGGGAGTTTGCATCACATCCAAGAATAAGATGTCTGTTCTTTTTATTGCACCATCTGATAAGGCTTTTGACTTCCTCTGGTGGAGGTTTGTCTTCCTCTCCCGGAAAGTAAGCAGAGGCAATTATAATGTGCCTTTTACCCCTTTCGGTGAGGAACTCCACTTCAGCTGTTGCAAGGTCTCTGGTGATAAACTCTGGAACAGAAATAAAGTTTAGTTTTTTTGAGATGAGTAATGCCGCTCTTGGTTTGTCATGTATTTGTGAATATATCAACTTACATGAATCGATGGATAGGCCTTTGATAAGTCCATCGTGAGCCCAGGGTTCTTGAATGAGCCCGATGTCAGATAGGTTTCTGCTAAGCACGTTAGTTGCAGCTTTTGCATGATGGAGGTTTAGTTGCAGAAACCTAACGGATTTGGAGAGAGCCATTTTACTGTTTCTTGGGATCTTTATTAGATCCCTTATTGCCATTTGAGAGACCCGTTTTTGTGGATCCCTTTTTGTGTTTTTTTTTTGCAACCTCGACTGGTTGAGGCTGCAACTGGACCACTATGTTGCTCAGCATGGCTTTTTTGTGGTAATATTCTTACCTGATCAAATTTATATTTGGCCATATAGCCATTCTTTTTGACCCTTTCTGCGGATATGGGGTCCTTTGATAGGGTAAGTTCTACTGTGGGGCCTTTTTCAGCCCTTCTTACAATCCTCCAATTTTGTGTGTTGAGGTCTTCGTTCTGGACCTCTAAAAATCGAAGGATCTGTTCTTTTTGATATTTCAGACTGTCAGGAAGGTACGTCACAAAGATCTCTGAGTGAGGAATGTTACCTTCCTCTGCGAGTCTCAATGACACACCCTCCTCTGTGGCTCCAGCTCCTGAACTATGTTTTTGAGCCACTCAACTGTGGCTCCGTCAGCACAAGACAGCAGCATCCAGCCAGGTCTGAACTGCAAGTTGCTGAATATAGGCCTTGTATTTGCCTTTGGATCCAGCAGTAAGTTTTTGTCCAAAATTTTCTCTTTTATGGCTGCTAACTGTTCCACTGAAAGAGATAATTTGAGGGCATTATTCCTACCCTTATTGCTGATAGCATTTGTCCGTAGGATGGTTTGTTTCCCTCATCGGTAGTTTTACCTACTATGAGAGCTCCCTTCTTCCTCGGATGTTCAGGGGTGCTTTCCTCAGATCGGACTCTTTTGGAGCCCTTACTCTTGGTGCATCCTCCATCTCCTTTGTAATAGGTTTCAGTGCCTGTTGTCGTGCCTCTTCATGACTGAGGCCGTGCTTCAACAGGTACTTAAATCTTTTTCGAGCAGCGCCGCTAACGTTTGCTCGAGCCTTTTTGGTTTTTTGTTGACGCTCCATTTGGTCCTCTTCGCCGCTTTTTAGGAGCTCATCCTCGGTTTTTTGGTCTGGAACATGATCCAGTTCCATTCCCTCTAGATGAGTGAGGCTATCTTTATCCTCTGGGTTTTTTTTTGGTTGGTCCATTTTTTGTCCCACGAGTAGCTAGGGAATTGTTGGTCGCTTCCGGCAGAGCCCCGCATACCGGAAGAAGGCTATTGAAACCTGGGTGTCGCCTGGTATCCGGAGTTCCCATAATAGCGACTAAGCAACCCCAGCCCCGTAGCGTATTCTCTACGCCACGCCAAGTCTTCGGCTTATGCTGTTACACCACTGACTTGAGGGGGATTTTTATGGTGGTTCCCATCCACTTGGCCAGCCAATTAAGGCAAGCCCTCACATCAGTTAGCACATCCTCATCAACCACCTACTTACTGATACGAGATATACTGGGCAGGCTTCCACGAGTTTGCTCTGTTTCCTGATGCATGCAGGGCCCCGGGCCATTGGTCCGGTTGCCCCCCACTTATCCACCCACAGCGATCCCTCTCCACGGTGATGTTCCCAGTATTTGCGTACGCCACAGCTTCGTTTGCCAGCCTCGAGCGACCCGCTTGATGGCCTTGGTCCCCAAACACGCCACTCGATCTGTTTCCACCGCACGACACGTGGAGGTGGAGTTGGCCTTTGTGCGGTTAACGTGTAAAGCTTTATCGTTCACTTGAACAAAATCCCGGCATGAGACTTTTCAAGGGTGGTCCAACTCCAAGTTAATGACACACTTTGTATAACAGAGGATGATCAGACTGTGAAAGTTCAGGGCGCCATCACCTTTTCAAACGTTACGAATAAATACAAGAAAAAACTACGGTGATAAAGGTGGAAACACCGTGTAAAATAAATTACTTTAAATTAAAATATGATAAAAAATTAATATTAAAAACGTTAAAAATAAAATGTGCTCAAACTTAATCAACCCGAACACGAAACCCTGTGGCTCTCACAGCCGGGTGGATTAGAAATAAAAGAGAATATATCTAAGAAAAACTAATTTAATTCTGCCTTAGAACGGACGGAAAAATACAGGATGTACTTAACTGACGGTACTCTGGTGGATGGAAACGGTGTTTTCTATGGTGCAAGATGTCTCGGATCAATGGAAGCTGTCTTCAACGGTAAAGGTGTCGTAGATGGATGGAAGATAAATGGAAGCTGTCTTCAAAGGTAAAGGTGTCTTAGATAGATGGAAGCTGTCTTCAAAGGTAAAGGTGTCTTACATAGATGAAAGCTGTTACGTAGCTCTGACGTAGCTTTCACATAGCTCTGACGTAGCTGCTGTGATTATCTAAGAGTACACAAGAATCAGGGATATGTAGGAACTTGATCGTAATGGGGCACATTGTGTTGGTTCAGCTTTTCAGGTTTAAAAGGAAGGCAGTTATTTGAATTTACAAAAATAAAATTTATTGAAAGCTTCCCAACATATATGTCTCCCATATTGAAACAATAAAAAAACAATTTAACTAAATTAGTAGTATACTAATGTTCTGAAAAACGTATGAGTCAAAAAATTCTTATCTGAATAAATAACGTGCTTTAAAAAATATATCTGAAACCTGTAGTGTCAGCATCCTTCATACGAATGAATATTCTATGGGTTTTAAAAATGTAATTAAAATGTTCTTTATATTGAAAAAAGATATTTTGCAACATAAAAAGCTCTCAAGTATTTGCACAAAATTAAGCAATGATTTGTATTTATTTTAAAATGAATATGTAGGTATAAAATAATGATTCCGTGACCACATGCAACTGAAATTTATGTCTGAATATGTGAAAGAACAGAAATGAAATAAATGCAATAAAAATAATCTCAGCGATTATATGGAATAAAGCTTAGAGATTATAAAATATAAATTTAAACTTACCACAGCAAATTAAGAAAACTTTCAGAACAAGAGAAAACGTGAGTACGTGTTTTCTCTTCAACGTCGGTATCGGAAAAGGGAGGATTTTCAGCTTGTAGCGAACAGGCGAACTTGATAAACGTCAATTGTCTCAACGTTCAGTTTTAATTCTATGGTTGGGAGTGGCGAATGAGACGGCAAGCGGAAATTACACGGAATTTATTATATTAGAACGAAACAGGTCGATGGACATGTTACACCCCCTCTCCTCCGGGAAAAAAATGATTCAAAGAATTATTTTTTTTTGTGAAACATGGGTTTAATAAAGTAGAAAGATGAGGTATTATTGCAAAATCTATGTATTTTAGAGAAGGTAAGATTACTGTCAAAGGTAAAGGAAAGGTAGTTTTGTCGTCTTGTGACAATCGTGCTGTTATGTCATCGTATAAGGCAAAACGTATACTGAGAACGAAAGGTAACGGTAGGGTGCGATAACTTCTCAGTACAGGTAAAACGATAAGGTAAGGTACGATAGGGTATGTTTCGTTAAAACGCTGGAATTCTAGATTCGCGGGGCGCGAGATTCCGTGAAATACGAAACGAAGTGTTCCAGGGGGGACACAAAAGAGAAATGGTGAGTGATGCCAACCTAGAATTGATTTTGAATATAATTCCGTCGGAATTCTAATTATTCCATAAATCAGCCTAATGTTCACCCAATACAGCAATAAAGATATGTCATAGTGACGTCACCAAAGGTGAAATACCACTTTACTAGCGAACGATTATTTGGCAGGGCAACAACACTTATGATGTTCCACAAGGAACGGTTCTCAAAAAAAGGTACGATAACGGTAGGTAGTGCACGAATATCACAATGCGGCAACGCAAAAGGTGTGTTAAGGGAGTCAAAAAAATACATAGATACTGAAATGTTCTGAAAGGTAAATCAATGTTGAAATGAGCTTGTGTGGGCAGGAATAGTTTGTAGCGACATAATGAAAAGAGCAAGGGTATTGTTACTAAAATTATACCCATGACCTGTCAGGGAATACGGTACATCGGTCCAGAACTCTATAAGAGTGTGGCCAACCTGGTGAACAAAAAACGACTACAAATTAAGGAAGTACTGCCATTGAAGGCAAGGAAAGGTAAGAGGTTGCTATAGAAGCCAGAGTGAAGAAAAACGAAAATAAAGAAAAACGAAAAGAAATGAAAATTATAGTGTATCGTTTTTGTAGGAGAACGTTAGCGAAACTCCAAGCAATTGTACCGTTTTTTTAGGAGAACGATAACGAAACTCCAAGTAAATAAAACGTTCAGGTGACTTTACATGATTGGCCTGCATATTGAAAGAAAAGGAGCAAAAGAATAAGAAACGGTATCTAAATCGACAGCACTAATAGAATATTACTGACAAAAGCAAGAAATCCAAAGTACCAAAAAAATTTGAGTGCCTAGCAACGAGATATAGATAGGAAAACCGTATGTACGTAGATGTCTATTGTCATGAACAATAAATACACACTAACGATAGATGTCCTTTAAAACAAGCAAAACTGTCCGATATTTCAACAAATTAAATATAGCAATGTTAATGTTGCATAATAACTTCATAGACAGTATTAGTATCTAATTATGTAACTGATCAAGATAAAAATGTATCATAAATTGTCGTTAAAAAACACATCACAATTCTCCTGTCATTTGAAAAAATACTGAAAAATATTTATTTTCAAAGACAATTGTTGACTTGACAACACTGCAATTAATTAAAACATTAGCTATGATTAAGAAAAAGTAAGTCTGAAAATAAATTGTTTCTTTGGCAACACTGCACTCGATTAACAATTCGGCGATATTTCAGTTTGTATAACTTGACACAATTCAACTGAACAACAAACTTCCAATTCATTAAAAAAATAAATGTTTTAAAAATATACCTAATTTACTGACAAAAGGTTGTGATATGTTAGATCAATTGTATAAAGAGAACCCAGAATATATTCACCATCGTAGACGAAAATATTAGATAAAAAGCAGGTAGAATTTCAATATAGTAAGTTTAAATGAGATAGCGAAATTTGCAAGTCTTTACTGTGGGGGCAAAAAAATTTTAAAGTGAATGGTACAAAATTAAAAAAAGCAAACATGTAAAAAAACTCTAGTCCACATGAAACCAGCTGTTATACAGTGTGACAAAAACAATGGGCGCCAGTTTGTAAAGCTTTATCGTTCACTTGAACAAAATCCCGGCATGAGACTTCTCAAGGGTGGTCCAACTCCAAGTTAATGACACACTTTGTATAACAGAGGATGATCAGACTGTAAAAGTTCAGGGCGCCACCACCTTTTCAAACGTTACGAAAGAACACAAGAACAAACTACGGTGATAAAGGTGGAAACACCGTGTAAAATAATTTACTTTAAATTAAAATATGATAAAAAATTAATATTAAAAACGTTAAAAATAAAATGTGCTCAAACTTAATAATCTCGAACACAAAACCCTGTGGCTCTCACAGCCGCGTAGATTAGAAATAAAAGAGAATATATCTAAGAAAAACTAATTTAATTCTGCCTTAGAACGGACGGAAAAATACAGGATGTACTTAACTGACGGTACTCTGGTGGATGGAAACGGTGTTTTCTATGGTGCAAGATGTCTCGGATCAATGGAAGCTGTCTTCAACGGTAAAGGTGTCGTAGATGGATGGAAGATAAATGGAAGCTGTCTTCAACGTTAAAGGTGTCTTAGATAGATGGAAGCTGTCTTCAAAGGTAAAGGTGTCTTACATAAATGGAAGCTGTCTTCAAAGGTAAAGGTGTCTTAGATAGATGGAAGCTGTCTTCAAAGGTAAAGGTGTCTTACATAGATGAAAGCTGTTACGTAGCTCTGACGTAGCTCTAACGTAGCTGCTGTGCTTACCTAAGAGTACACAAGAATCAGGCATATGTAGGTACTTGATCGTAATGGGGCACATTGTGTTGCTTCAGCTTTTCAGGTTTAAAAGGAGGGCAGTTATTTGAATTTACAAAAATAAAATTTACTGAAAGCTTGAAACAATAAAAAACCAATTTAACTAAATTAGTAGTATACTAATGTTCTGAAAAATTTATGAGTCAAAAAATTCTTATCTGAATAAATAACGTGCTTTAAAAAATATGTCTGAAACCTGTAGTGTCAGCATCCTTCATACGAATGAATATTCTAGGGGTTTTAAAAATGTAATTAAAATGTTCTTTATATTGAAAAAAGATATTTTGCAACATAAAAAGCTCTCAAGTACTTGCACAAAATTAAGCAATGATTTGTATTTATTTTAAAATGAATATGTAGGTATAAAATAATGATTCCGTGACCACATGCAACTGAAATTTATGTCTGAATATGTGAAAGAACAGAAATGAAATAAATGCAATAAAAATAATCTCAGCGATTATATGGAATAAAGCTTAGAGATTATAAAATATAAATTTAAACTTACCGCAGCAAATTAAGAAAACTTTCAGAACAAGAGAAAACGTGAGTACGTGTTTTCTCTTCAACGTCGGTATCGGAAAAGGGAGGATTTTCAGCTTGTAGCGAACAGGGGGAACTTGATAAACGTCAATTGTCTCAACGTTCAGTTTTAATTCTATGGTTGGGAGTGGCTAATGAGACGGCAAGCGGAAATTACACGAAATTTATTATATTAGAACGAAACAGGTCAATGGACATGTTACAAACGATACAATAAATATTCAAACTTGTCCGACAATTCATATAAATCAGTTTTAAACTTCAAAATCGGACCATCAATACGGCATACAAATAAAAAAGAAGAGGCTCTTTCTATTTTAGATCCGTGGTCTAGCCATCGATTTCGTTCATAAATAAATAGTAGATTAAAATTTATGATCAATAAATTTTGCAATTAACAAACCAGTGTTTCTGATTAACCTGGTATGTCATCAGTACAAATAAATTTAGCGAAAGAATTTTTATTAATTAGAAATATGTGCAATGAAGAATTAATATTATTTACCACCTATTTTTGTAAGCCGTTACTGGACGCCTAATTGTTAAACATTAAAAAACGAATTTTTTTTTCTATAATTTCGACCTTGATCTAGTTAGTCAGTAAAGAATAACACTATGTATTAATGATGCTACTATATGAATAATTTATAAAAATTAAAAGGTACAGTTTAATTATATAGGTTGAGATCATACTTACTTGCTAGGAAATAGAAATTATCTCAGAAAAACAATTTACGAAGGTCTCGCCACGGTAATTATAATTTTATTGATCACGTTTTATCTATGTCTATGATGAATACACCATTGATATAATTGATGATTATAAAAACTTCAAAAATAAGAACATTTTTGAAAAAAAAAATCAAAAGTATACCCGTCCAAATCACCAGTCGATAATTGTCACCCCGCCAACAATTTTTCTTAACATTTACACTTTATTGTATGTATACCTTTTATCTATTGAATTACGCCCTAGTATTGAATCCCAACCGTTTTTCCCATTCTTTCGTATTTCTGTTCTTTTTTAACTCTTTCGTTTACACTTTTTTTGCTTAGCTTCTATTGTGGTATCAATTATACGTGTTATCTTATATAATTCATAACAATCCGTCTTGTATAGAAGTTATGGGCGAGGAAAATAGTGAAAGTTTATAATAAGCATCGAATAATACACGGAGTTTCAAAAAGTCTGCACCATATGGAAAACTTTTTAATTATCCATTTGTCAGAAAATTCTATTAATGATAAAAATTGGTGTTTTGCGGAAAATTGACATTTGAGTTTTCGAAACTATGAATTTTCAAACGGTGTACAGGGGAGAACAAAAAATAGGAATTTCTATCAAGAGTAAACTATCCTTATTTTCGACGTTATCAAAAAAGTTTATTTAGAAAAGTTGTTTACAATTAGAAACAATGTTTAGATTTGAAATCACAGCCACCTAAGCAATGAAAAAATTTACACAATTTTTCAAGGTTCTAGTCTCAAAGGTTCTAGTATTTTATATAGACTTTTTGGCGCCTGCTACATATTTCTATAACAATATTTTAATGAAAAATTTGGACCAATTTATTGATTGTACTGTAATATCGACGTCTGTTTAATATGGTTTAATTTTTTGCGCAAATTTAATATTTCACATATTTGTTCATAATAACTATCAGAAGTAATTAAATAAAGTAATAAATTTATTGCTAAACCATTAAATTTAAAAATATGCAAGTTTACGATCACCTTAATCATAGTGTTAACTTAAAGCAAAGTTCTAATGAATGTATTAAACTTAAGAAAAATCAAATTATACAAACCTTCAAAATCATGAATTATCAATCATTGAATCATTAAATTTTCACACTTCCTCCTTCCTTCTCGATACACTTTATTGTTCGTGTACCATATTAGGAATACTTTCATATTTCACCTGGAAAATTCGTTTATGAATTACTAAAATCATATTACCTTTGACTTTTTGACTTTTGAATCAGTAAAAAATTGTGCTTTTTACGTAGTAAACGAGGGGTCATGCATTGTCCTAAAAATTGCCTCCTCCTCACATTTTTGCGGCAATTCGCGTTTTGAAATATCAGGACCACAGATAACCCACAGATAGATGAGACACTGATTGGGGCGCCATCTAAAGAGCCTGTCGACTAAACAATTGAGTGATGTTGAAAAGATTTCTGTAATTTTATGTTTTGGCGGTATATTCAAATCTATTGTATTTTAATTATTTTATTTCAAAATAGCAATTTATAGTCCATCATTTGACATTTCATTCAATTTAACTCCATTAACTCAATAATGATTTGATGTTGAGTTAAATTAAATGAAATATCAAATGATGGACCATAAATGCTTAAAATGGAAAAAATAAAACAATAATCATATAAACAGTTTATTTATTATGGTATAAAAATACACAACAAATAATTTCTTTCACAAAGTATTTTTCTTAACAAACAGAATATATAATGTAAAAACAATGCAATAATTAAAAATAATTTGAGTAACATACATTCTAGATTGAAGTATCATTAGATTTTTAAATGATAAATCAAGATAAAAGTAGAACATTATTTATGATAAGTTTATATTAATTTATTTATTTATTATTATACTCCTATAAACACACAGAGCTGGACAAACTAGTAGAGTATAACTGCTAACTACTTAATCAAAATAAGTGTTAGCAATGAATGGTTAACTACTATTTTTGGCAACTTTCTGTGAATGAGAGTATTTTAGTATAATTACTGTGAACAAAAATAACTAAAATATTGTTAAAGGAAACGTAGTTAACTACTGCCCAGCTCTGTGAATACAAGGTACCTAGTAATAACATATAAGAGTGCTAAACAACACTATTACATGACGGTACAAACTATGAAATAATATATCTAACATTTCATTTCCACTTAAAACATATCTTTATTTCTTTACTAGAAGTATTAAATAGATTTTCATGGCTTTTAAAAATCCCCCCCCCGTCTTTTTTAAATCCTCTCTAGTTTCTGGATGAGCTTCTACAAATAACAAGTTATATAAGTAAAAGCACAAAATGACAACCGTAAATAAGTAAACACACAAATATGCTCGAAAATTTATATCAACAAAATAAAATAAAATGTGCTTATTGTTGAAATAATAATCAAAAAATGTTTGAATTTTGTAGTTTTTGATTTCTTTTTGAATTAATGATTTTTTTTATTTCAGAATTATTTCTTGACTTATAGGTTTTTTATTTTTAATGGATATTTTGGATTTTTGGTTACCGATAGATCAAATACTTAGGCGTTATAGTTCAGCAAAAGTTAATACTGACTTTCCCATAAATTGCCATACTATGGGCTATATATGAAAATCGTTTCTTAAGGTGTAAACTCAAAATATAAGTACATAGTGGAAGAATAGTGCTTTTGCTAATTGTAAAGCATTCGTTTCACTTTGTAAATGCCTTTAATTGAATGTATTGGAATGAACTTTTCCATTAAATAAAATTTTTACTACTTACTGTTCAATTAATATAAATGAAAAAAATATAATAAACAAGATTGTCAATTTTACATATATACGATTATGAACATTTACATATTTATTAACTTATTTCTTAAATATATCTACGTACGTTTGAAAAATGAAAGAACTTTATGCCGATTAATGGTTTTTTCGCTTCGCAACACATTTAGTGAAGGTGGCAAGGACTCAATACCTTCCATTCCATAGCTGGTAGGGGGATTAGCTTCCACGTGTGGTGAAGGTGGAAATGGCTCAACACCTTTACTGGTGGAGAGAATAGCTATAACATGAAATAAAATCCAGTTTATTATTTTTTCAATGGGTACATTTTGAAATGTTCAAAATTATAGCATGTTATACTGAATGAAATTAATTGTCTCGACCCTTACTCCGTGAAATCTACTCATATTACTGTTTTGAATGAAACTTACTGTTACTAGATAATATATTGAAACAAAATTAAAAATGCTAATATCTCTGTTGGGGTTGGTTTTTTTGGATAATTTGTACATACATAATTATTCAGCGGGCCAATATGCATAACTTTTGTTTGAAATATCTTTCCATAAAATGGTGCTTCTTCATATTCCCTTTAGAGATTAGATTATATTTTAACGGGGTTACAGTGCACTGAAACCAAAGGTTTATTGTGCCCCCCCCCTATCAGAGCTGTTCTCGCTACTACTACAGCTCGTCTTCCAGTTCCAAGGTTCTAATGAACTCTAGTATTTGGGACGGCTCCAACGAGGATAGGTCCTCCCTCTCACAAGTTTCTTGTCGGAAGTATTTCTTGCGTTGGCTTGCAATGGCGAGGCATTCCAGAACTAGGTGATCAGGAGTTTCATCCTCCTCCCCACAGAATCTACACTCGTCAATCTCTGCTAGACCTATTCTCATTTAGTGCTTCCTAAGGCGGCAGTGTCCTGTAAGAAAGCCCGTGAGGAGATGTAGCTTATCTTTACTGAGGTCCAAATAGATCTAGCAGTGTCAAAGTTCCACAGGAACTTTTCGGAATGTTCCAACGCGGGAAGGCATCGCCAGAGTGCTTCTCTTTCGGTTTCCTCTTTCTTCCGAAACTCTTTCGTGTAGGAGCATTTTTCTACACCACAGAAAGGCCCCGGGCCAATAAAGGGCATTTGTGCTCCTTTCCTGGCAAGTGTATTGGCCTCTTCATTTCTCGTGATTCCCGAGTGGCCAGGAACCCAGACTGAAGAGACCCTGTTATTCTTGCCTAATTCATCAAGTTTTCTTCGGCACTTCCATGCCAACTTTGAGTCACTGACATGGGAGCTCAATGCTTTGATAGCTGCTTGACTATCAGAATGGATCGATATGTCAAATTTCTGGTAGTTTCTTTCTAGGTTCATTTCCACGCATCTTTCGATCGCAAGTATTTCTGCCTGAAAGACGCTCAGGAAGGAGCCTAACGATAATGAGTATCTGGCGCCAGGCCCAAATACTCCAGCTCCAATGGTGGTTTTTGAACCATTCGTATACCATCTAATAGTGTTTTCTTTGAGAGTTTGGGTGGTTTATTCCCTTTCCCAGTCTCTCCTCGTATTTAGCATCATGGTGAAATTCTTTTCGACGCTTACTTTCTTGATCATTTCGTCACTGGGAAGAGTCGATAATCAGATGTAACTTGTCAGAGAGGACCAAGCTCCCTGATTTTTAATACTCTCATTGCCTGAAACTTCCTTGGATATTTTAAGAATTGCCTCTTGGGCAGACCTTTCTATCACCAGATGTAGAGGTGTGAGATCTGTAATGATCTCAAGTGCCCTAGTTGGACACGATTTCATAGCTCCAGTGATGCACACACGGGCAAGCCTTTGAACGTTGTCGAGGGTCTTCCTAGTGCTGTACTGACCTGCTTCTGTGTGCTAAACTATTGCCCCATACGTAATTGCTGGTCTCACAATCATGGCGTACATCCGTCGCAGTATTTCTGGGTTACAGCCCCACCTATTACCAGCTAGATTTCTGCACGCCATCAAAGCTCTTATTACTTTACTAGCAGTTATTTCAACATGATTATTCCACAGAAGCTTACTGTATAGGGTTATCCCTATATATTTAATCTCTGATTTATATTCTATGATTTCCCCGTTTAATGATATGGGTTTCGTGGCTGGAAGTGTTCTTTTCCGGGTAAATGCTTGGATTAATGTTTAGCCCCACTGACAAGAACCATTGCTCAATAGTTCTGAGGCCCTTTTGTAATAAATCACACAAGGTGCTCTCGAACTTGCCTCTGACTATTAAAACAATGTCATCGACGTAGCCCATACATTCGAAGCCAAGCTCCGTTAGCCTGTTGAGCAACTCATCTACTACACGGCTCCATAGAAGGGGAGATATAACTCCTCTTTGAGGTGTCCCCCGAGTGGCTTTAACTGAGGTGGTTTGAGCCCCCATCTGTGTCTCGGCTATCCTCGTTGTCAACAACTCATACATTCATTTTACAATGGTTTCATTCACTCCTAGCCTTTTTAGTGCTCCTTTGACAGACACATGAGTTGTGTTGCCAAAGGCCCCTTATATATCCA
Organism: Galeruca laticollis; assembly: GCA_963921935.1. Classification (NCBI taxonomy): domain Eukaryota; kingdom Metazoa; phylum Arthropoda; class Insecta; order Coleoptera; family Chrysomelidae; genus Galeruca; species Galeruca laticollis. Next base: position 39,864,777 of record OY998176.1, read on the forward strand.
GGAATGCGCACATTGCGATTTCTTTGTTGTTCAGAGTTCTCTGGATGACTTTGGTCAGCTGATACAGAGCCGTCTCAGTCGATCGACCCCCCCCTGTAGGCATGCTGACATTTATGAAGTGATATATTCTCCAAATTCTCTGTTCTTATGTAGTTATCCACTACTATCTCCATCGATTTGAGTAGAAACGATGTTAGACAGATGGGTCTAAAAGATCGGGGATCAGTCCCATCTTTTTTCCCTATTTTTGGTATGATGGTTACCCTTGTTCTTCTCCATTTTATAGTTATTAGACCCACTGCTAGACTGCTTCTTGTGATCTTCAGCAGGTGAGGAAGAATTTCCTCTATCCCTAGCTGTAGGGGTGCTGGAAATATTCCATCCACTCCTGGTGATTTATATGGTTGAAAGGTACTTATTGCCCATTCCAAACGTTGTCTGGTAAATATTTTCTTAGTAATGACCCAATCTTCCTTGCGGGATTTTTTGATGTGGTTCATTGCTATTTCGGTGCTTGTTGCTGCTTCACCACCTGGGAAGTGGGTTCTAAGAAGAAGAATCGATCGTTCCTCTTCACCTTCCGTGTATGATCCGTTTGGCTTTTTCAGCGACATTGTGGGGTTAGTTCCCACATTTGCCATGATCTTTTGTAGTCTGGCCGCTGTGTGAGTGGAAGTGATCTTTTCGCAAAAGGCTTGAAAATTAAGCCTTTTGGCCTTCCTAAGCTCTTTATTGTACTGAGTAAGCATGTCAGTATACCTCTGCCAATTACCGTCACGTTTGGCTCGATTAAAGAGTCGACGGACCTCTTTTCTGAGGTTTGACAGGTTCTCATTCCACCAAGGAGCATCCTTTTCTGAACGAGTTTTTGAGAGTGGGCAACTGGAATGAGAAGCTTCCATTATTGCCTCACTGATCTGTTCCACTCTTTGTTCCAGGTGGAAATGCGGGTGATTTACCTCATTCACTTCGACGTGTTCCAAATTGTCCTTCAGATTGGTCTTGTAAAGAGACCAATCAGTATTTCTAGGATTTCGGATTGTAGGAATCGAGGTGGTATTTCCCTCTATCCTAAATTCGATGATCCTATGGTCGGAAAATGATGGCTCGTTCATCACCCACCAATCTTTTACATTTTTTCTAGCAGCAACAATAACAATTGTTACGTCCAGGACTTCTTTTCTTGCTCTCGTGACAAAAGTGGGGGTTGTCCCCACGTTTAAGGTCTCAAGGTTATTTGCTAAGAATTATTATAAAAAAACTCACCTTTTGCGTTGTTATTGTTGCTTTCCCACACGGTATTGTGTGCGTTGGCATTACAAATAAGTATAATTGGCAGCCGTCTGCTATTGAAGTGTCTCACTAGGTTTTGTACCTCTTCTGATGGTGTCATCGGCCCGTCTCCAGCGAAGTAGGCAGAGGCAATGACGATGTCTCGGTCGATACCCTCAATGTTGAGGTGAACCATGATTGGAACAAGGTCCCGTGACACGTATTCTGAAACACAAATATATTATATGTTGTTTCTTATGATTATGCAGGCACGCGGAGATACTTGCCTTTGATCATAAATCAATTTAGAATCCTTACATGCCAATCCTATGATTTGGCCTTCTTTGTTGATCCATGGTTCTTGGATCAGTACAATATCCAGTTGTAGTCTAGCGAACAACCTTGCAATCACGGCTGAAGCTCCCTTCTTGACCTCGAGTCAGACTCTCGAACCCCAGGCTGCTCTGCCCAGCTTCACGGGATGCAGAGGCAGTCTCCGCATTCCCAGTCATCCCAGCAGAGCCGGAGAAGATCTCGGGTGGACCCAAGGTCAAGCTTTCGCCTTTTTCCCCCTTTCCAGAGGTTCCGGATGTGGACGGTATCTCCATGTCCTTTGGATCCTCCGCGGTATTCTTCTTTTTTCCCAGCCCCGAGACAGGAATACGCCCAAAACGGAAGTTTAGGGCGTAACCTCCCGCCCAAGATTGGTGATCGTTCCTAATCGTGAGGATAGTTACCTGTCCTTCTTTTTTAGAGTTTAGGATCTTCCACGCCGCAGTACTGAGGGCAGTACTGAGGTTGAAGTTCTGAACCTCGACAAGTTGGAGGATCTTCTCCAGTTTCATGTCTTGGCTTCTAGGGAAGAACACCGTTATGGTGACCGGCTTTGGGATGTCGTCTCCACTTCGAGCCACGAATTCGGGTCCTTCCCAAGAGTTTAATTTCGGCGCTGACCTCATGAGCCAGTCTGCCGATTCTTGTGACCCACAGTCCACCAGTATCATTCCACAACAGAAATGGATACCTGAGAAGTGGATTCCCTTCTCTTTGCTCTGGCACAGCCCTTCCACCAGAGTGTCTTCCAGCGTGGAGAGCTCCTCTGCTTTCAGGATGACCCCTGGATAATCATTGGGCATCATTCCCACCCTAATAGCCTTCTCTGTTTTGACAGCTACTGCGTAACCAGTGGCTTGCCCGGATACCGTTGCAGCTGTTTTGATTTATTGCTTAGAGGCCGCAGCGGAGGAGTAATATGCTTTGTTTTCCCCGTTGGTGGTTCCTTCGGGGGGGTTGGGCGCTGAATTACCTGCTTCCTGGCCTCTTCAGGGGATATTCCCTGATTGAGGAGTCGCAGGTATTTCCGCACCCCTGCTCCACTGAGGCCTTTTCTCAGTGGGTCGTCTATGCCGCCCGGTTCTCCCGGTTTTGGGAGGTCGAACGGCATACGACGTTTGGCCTTATTCCCCTTTGTGAGTTGCCCGGATGAAGAGGTGGATGTTTTCTTCACTACTTTTCCGGTGAAAGTCTTGCTTTTTCCTTCCATGAGTGGTCCCACGAGAAGCTAGGGTCATTACGATCCACCGCTGCAGATCCCCGCATGCAGAGGTAAGGGGTTCAATACAATGGAGCTCTTCCCAGTTTTCCAAGGTCGAAACCAGTAAGGACTATTCTTCTATATAGCCACGCATTCTTCGGCCTGGTTTCCCACCTTGACTTAAGGTTTTTAATGTGGTTGTCTCCTCTTGGTCCGGACAGTTAAGCCAAGACCCCCCATCTCACTGGCTCGCGAGACATGACCACATACAGCCAGGAGACATTGGTATGATTCCGAGGTAAGCTCGAAATTTCACCCGGCATCGTAACGCTGTGTGCAATCCCTTAGCCACGATACTACAGCTGGGACAGGTAAAGTTGGTCCGCGGCAAGGTATTCGAGAGCTGCCAGTTGAGTTTTTAGATACAACGAGCCGCAGGTATTTCCCCGCAGACCTTCTCCTCATATAAAAGCATCTCAGAGGCCCTTCTCCTATCCGCCACCTGGAGACGCGCCGGGTTGGTACTTCACCCCCTCCATATCAATAAATACCCAGACTAACAGCGGCGAACTACGTACATATCTACTGATGTGGACCCAGATTTTCACTTTAGAGATGGGTTAAATTGTGCGAATATGCCAAATATTTCGGTTGGGGGTCAATTTTTGGAATAAATGCATTTAAATCAAATTACTCAGCGAGCCAAATTCCACAACTTTTGTTTCAAATATTTATCAAACTTTTAATTTAGGCGGAGTAATTTTTCGAAAAGTTTAGTTCCGTACGTACACTATATATAGGGAGTAGAAATGATCTAATATGCTAATATCCGGCTCGGAGCAGATTTACGGTAAAAAGGTATGTAGATAAAACCAATCGAAAGGTCAAAATACAAAACTTATGTTTCAAACATTTTTGCCTAAAATGACCCGCTTACATTTTTCACTCCTTTTTAATTTACGTTTGTCTCCAAAATGTTATTGGTTTGTACTGTTTTTGTTTTTCGTTCATGTTTTTGTTACTAGCTCACGCGGTTCTAACCTAAAACTGCCCACATTCAGTGTTTCGAATTCAAATAATTTCGCACAAACGTCCTAAAATTCCGATTTTTTTTAAAATTTAGGTGAAATTTATTAATAAGAGATTTGTATGTGTAAATTAGAGATTTGTTCACAGTGCTGAGTGCAGATGATAAAATTGAAATAAAAGAAAATATAGCAAATCGGGAAACAGTAGTAATATATAATCTACGCCATCCCGAAAGGGACGATACACAACTGTAAGACGAATTTATCAAAAAATTTTGGCACGGAATATGTGAAAAATTTTGAGTTCCTGACAAAACATTGGAAATGCATGTATACAATTTAATACAAGGAATCCATTTTTTAATTCAATTTTACAAAAATTTTGTTATTGAAGAAATTAAAAAAAATCTGAGATTTTTCAAGTGATGAATTAGAAAAGAAATGTTGGGTGTAAACGAATAGCCTCGTTACATAAGTTGAAGTCATGTGCTGGGTATATCAACTGGTTATAGGTAAATTAAAAACAATTTGTCTATTCGTAAAGACTTCTTTAAATATTTAATCAACTGTTATTTTGCATAATCTGTTTTGTAATTATGTTTTTTTGACATACATTTCGGCAAGTGTACGTAAGACGTGACATAACAGCTGATGAATTTATGATGGGACAGAATTAACGAATTTACTAAATTATATTAAATCCTCAGAAAACTGAAAGATCAAATCCTCTATTGAATATCTCGATTTCAATTTGGACACTCATTTAAATTTTGACCTACATTTTCAACATTTATTTTCAAAAGCTAATGGAGTTAATTCGACTTTTGATTGAAAGTCGTTTGGTTTGATCATAAGAACAACGTTGGCAGATTTTGAAAGTTGTAAAAATATTGAGATGTGAAACAATGAGGTTATGTTGATATTTAATTCATATCATAAAAATATTTTGCCGTTCTAAATTTTTTAATTAATATATATGTTCTGGGTGCCTAATTAAAAGAGGTTACCCGCTGTATCTCAGAAAAGCTATTGGAAATTAATTTCTAGTTTATGGACTGCCTTGGAGCCTATAGAGCATTCCAATGAGCGAGGTGTTAGTCTACCAACCAATTCTTCGTCTCTTTATTGATTGCTTGTTTTGTAAGGCTCAAGGTCGGGCCCGGGCCGCTAAAGGGAGCTGTCGTCCCTTCCACAGCCAGTTCGTCCACCATTTTATTACCCTTAAAACCAGAGTGGGCTGGAATCAATTCTAGCCTCACTACGTTCCGCCTTGCTAGGTCAGCAAGTCGTTCTCGACATTCAGCAGCAAGCCCTGAGTTGATGGTATATCCACCGAGGGACATGATTGCTGTTACACTGTTGGTGTATATGGTTATGTGCTGGCCCACATAACCTCTGTCTGGCTTTATTTGCGCATATTCCAAGCTAGCGTATACCTCATCTTAATATGCAGATACCCCCTTTCCCAAAGGAGCACAAACTTGTATCTTTGGGGGTTACGAATGAGTACCTGCGCAGGCAAACATCATCCGCTCGAGCCAAAACTGGAACATCTCCCTAGTATCTGAGCTTCGTGACGTGCATGCATCCTTCCCCGCTTCGCGCATATCCCAAACGTAGGAGTACTCTGCCGGCCTCAGGTACCTCCATGTAAGGGCCACTTTATGATGTCCCTTCTGCCACCATTGCGGCCCGGTGTCGTCTCCTCGTCTTGGCGCCGCAAAGAATTTGCGGAGCCTTTTCGGCACCCAGGAGTTGGGGCAGTTATTCCCGGCATTGCCTGGGTCCTCACCGCTCCCTCCACCTGCTTCTGCTGGGGGGACACGGTGTGGGGCCCCTCTCGGGAAACTTTATCTGAAGGGCACTGTACATGTCGCCCATCACCAAACTCTCCTCTGAGGTCCCCTCCTCCAGATCCCACCTCTCTTATTCTTCCTTTTCTTGTGTGTCCATAGATTATCACACGAGCAGCTAGAGAAATCTTCGGTTCACCTCCGCAGAGCCCCGCACGTGGTGGTAAGGCTACTTACAATGGGGTTTCGACCGATTACCCTAGGTAAAAAACCAGTAGTTGCCGATCTTTTGTTCGACCGCGCATATTATGGGCCTTGTCCCCCCCGCAGGATTTAGGTTTTTGATGAGGTTGTCTCCTCTTAGTCCAGGCGGCTAAGCCAAGAATCCCGATTCTCTAGCCCGCGAGACATGACCACAGTCAGCAAGATCGTCGGTCTCACAGAGGTCTTACTTGGGGCCATCCGGCATCGTTTACCCCGTACAAACCCAAAGCCACGACACTATAGTTGGGTTGAGGTGATATTTATCGACCTCCTGCTCTAGATCCGCTGAGTTTAGTAGCAACAGCACCACGTGAAGGGTGCGATTTATGATCACACACTCCCAATCATATTGTGAGTACCCAGCGAGTTTAGGATAGTTTAAAGAGGTGCAATGTGGTAAAACTTTCCGTGCAAAACCTATCCCCTGGGCTCTGTGTCACTCTTCCGTTCAGCTTCACGCCAATTGGAAAAGGAACAGAGACCCTCGATCGCAAGCTGTGCAAGAAAGTACTTCTTCACCAAAACCACCGTATTCCACAAAGTTTAAAATAGTAATTCACTCCATTTTAAAAAGAAAGAAACGAAATGATTCAGGCGATTCAAAGGAATTAGTTGGCTGTGATGTATAAAGAGAACATTGTGCCTACATTACATATCTTAATGCAACGGCTTAGAAAGAATGAAAGTAGTATCCAGTGTTGCAAAGAGACTTTGAGGAAGTATCTGTGACAAAACGGACTCACTTTTAAAAAACTCACTAGTAGCAGGAAAATCATAATGCAATATGTGCGCCTTAAGAAATGGAGATTTGAATATTTACTGGAAATAAACGAATCTAGAGAAGAACAGAAACTTGATTAGATACATAGGTACGATAATCCAAACAAAAGCTGGGTATACTCATCTGACTTGTGCTAAACTAATGCGCCGTCTAATCAAGGACAAAACAGTACGACAAAACGCAGGAACCGAAAATGGTTCTATACCAAATGCGTTTTTTTCTTTATCGGAAAAGAGTATTAAGGACTCTTTAGTCGATTATCCTGATAATACTACAGCTCAATTATTTAGGCATTGATTCGAAAATAACCTCGTACCAAATATTCCACCCAACAGTATTATCGTCATGGATACAACAGTTGAAGACTAGACAAAATGGCATCATGTTCAAAGGACACCAAAGCCACTATACAAGAATATATGTCAAATAATGATATATACTATGAGGAAAAGTGCACAAAAAACAGTTACCAGAAGTTTTACGCAGTTATTGGACAAAAAAGAAATATTTTTGTGATTCATTGGCTGAAAGCTTGGGACATACGGTGCTCAGATTTTCTCCTTATCACAATTGATCAATATATGGCATCAGATTAATTCAGCAGTTCGAAGAAATAACACTTATCCAAGCTGAAGTTCAACTGTGACAGCTCTTATTAAAATAGAAACTGGAAACATTCCTGTGCCAAGTGTATTTGCCATACTAAAAAGCGGAAAAAGTCATAAATGGACATAGAAAAAAATCCCGAAGAAAAGTTTATTATCAATTTGTATGACGACAGTGAAAAGGTAGTCGATCTCCATGAGTAATTTTGTTTATAATTACGAATAATGCGTGACATATGAACAACAAGCAACAAAGAGATTCGTGGGTATTGCACGCAATAAGAAAAGGGGGGCTACTGAAAAGAGTGGTAACCGCAGACATGCGTGTTTCTGGCTCATTAGCCGTCCTCAGTACGGTATAACCAAGTAAAGGTGTGGAACCTGGGAGCAAAGTTGTTGACTGAAACATGTCCGTGTTCGTTGTTGTCTCGAATATTCGAGATCTTCCAATATTGATGACACAAATGATGCGTTTGGCTTTCCTATTTTGTATTTTCTTATGTTTCAGTCAACAACTTTGGTTCCAGGTTTCACACCCTTACTTGGTTATACCGTACTTTACAATTTGCGTAACTCGCGACAAGATCGTGAATGGTGATTAGATCCTAAAAACAAGAAGATCTAAATACTACAATAATTTTAACTCTGTTTTTTGTGTCCTTAGAATTCGTGTCTCTAATCTACCTTAAAAATTTGACAGATCAAATGAATTGTCGTACTCAGCGAACTAATCAAAGTCTTCTGATAATGACAGTATTGTTTGTCAAGGAATAGACGAAGCTGCATGTGAGACCTCTTCACACACTTATATTATTTTTTTAACTAATAACATGAGAAATTGCTATTATTTACTACTTTCCCCTAGAGAGAAGTAATATTTCTCACCCTAGGTAAATAATGATAATAAAAAACACCTAGGTAAATAATAGCAAGTGTCAAGTTTTCAATATATTCATGTACTTACAAAAGCCATAGTTTGGTAAGACCATTAGTTTGTTATGCTAATTTAAGCTAATACAAATAAATCGATGTAACTGTAATATCAAAAAATACAATTGTATATTTTCTAGAAGCATTTCAAAATTTGACACATACTAAATTTTTACGAAAAAAAACCGCACTCATTATAAACACGCTCCACTATGCTTGACATTTCGAAATATTTAACAAGTTGTTAAGAAATTATTAATATCAAAATTAAAATTGCTAATATATCAATCTTAGTAGTGAAAAAATGTATGAGAAGCCTATTATTTACCTCGCACATTATATATACAAATACTTGGTAAATAATAGCTCACTCCTCAACCTAGGTGTGTAATATACTATTTTCGTCTCGAACATTACCGAGCTTGCTATGCTCGATCAATAAATTATCCCGATTGTTAATCGCCCTTATTAATACACTTGTTCGTTGAATAACTATTAGAACGTTTGTTATTTTGTTAAGTTGTTGTCAAGGTGTTTGACGTTGGCTACATACTCAAAATCAAATGTTTAACTCAAAATCAAATGTGTACCAACGTTGTAATGAAAATCCCTGTATAATACGTTCTCAATTTTCTATACTACAACGTCTATTACGTATTTAATCGACCAAAAAAATAGACATGATTAAATTGATATTGCATCAATGAAAAACCAATACAAAAATAGTTTTTAATTGCGTAATGAATGAAATAATTTATTATTTACTGCTAATAAAAAATTATTTAATTATCACTACAGCACTCCCTAATGTGTTTTTTAATTAAAATAATATGTGTTTTCATGTTTTGTTCAGATCCGTTGAGTTTGATGAAGTTAGGTTAGAAATATTTTTATTGTAAAAAGTTTTTTAACTTTTTTAATAACAATTTAAGTATTTGGTTTATATTGGACGGATTTCTAGCACATTATGTTCCCATATTGTGGGAAAATTGCAGTAGATAAAGATTACATACTTATAACAAATTCTTCTGATATTGCCACAAGCTGCTTAACAATAATTACTTTATCAAAAGGAGATATTATGCATATGCATTGAAATTCTTCTGGTTTGTAGATAAATGAATTCCATTATCACGTCTATCTGTTTGAAAATATCGAAGAAACCATTTTTCGAATGAAGAAACAACTAGTATCCTATTAGTGTTTTAAATGAAACTTACTGTTTGTAGATAATTCCACAATATATTTAAAAAATGTTAAAAATTCTAAGAAATTGACAATTGTTTCGATATTAAATATCATCGTCAGAATGACAGAAGTTACATTTCATTTAATGCTTACCTGATGTTTAATAATTATTTTTGGCTAGACCAAGAAGTGATCTACCTGGTGATTGACTTAATATATGTTAATAGAAAAAAGAAGATATGATATAACAAATACTAAAGCTTAGATATTATTAGCCCTATGGGATATCCTGGATATCTTTTTTCCCAATTAAAATCAGTATAACTGTGCAATGATATAGAAAACCAGGAACACTATATCTGCTGATCTTAACAATTATCACTTAAGAAGACTGCCTAAAAGTGGAGAACTCCCCAGATTTATCCGTTCATCAACGACTTCATATTGTGGGTTTCTTAAGTGCCTTCTAATTTCCAATTCTTCAAGGAAATCCAGTTTTTGTTTCTTATCACAAATATGTAGTACTTCTAGTTCTGTATTAGGTGTCAATGAATAAAAGATGTTTTGCGTAGTGGGATTTATCTGGTTGTTTTAATCTGTATGCTCGGAAGTGTTTACTGTATCGGATTTCAAAATTTCCAAGGGTCTGACCCAAATAGACAGCATTGCATTCTGGACATTTAAGTTTATATATACCAGATTTCTTGATAGGTGATATTTTTGGTTTTACATTTAACAATTTTGTACTTACGTTACTTTCTGTTTTGAAAGAAATTGTTGCATTTGTTGCTAAATATATTATCCTTGAAATATTATTAGAAATATTTCCTTCATAAGTGTTTGTTTTATAACTTTTTATTACTTTAGTTTGGTTAGGAAATATTAGTTGTAATGCCACTTTTTCCTCTTTTTTATTAATTAATTTATTTATCATATGTAATGGATAACCGTTGGATGCTGCAATTAATACGGAAATATCGAAACAATTGTCAATTTCTTAGACATTTTAACATTTTTAGGCTTATTTCAAAATGAAATAGGGCTATTGTAGAGAGTAGCATGACGCGACTTCGGAAAAATTTCAATGTTGTTTTTCGTTTTGGTGTTCACTGATGCCAAAATCACCCCTTGTTCCGAAGGTTATATATATATATATATATTGTATAAAAATATTAAGTATTTTAATATAATTTTATTACATTATGATTATACATTGATTGTAATTGTATATATGAATTATTGATATTAATTTTATTTATTCAAAGATTTTTTTACATTAATCTTACCTGGCTATTTATAAACATGCGTTTCAGTTTGATGAGTCCTAATATCAGTAGGGTTCATGGGCAAATAATTAAGAAACCAACATTACTATTATTTTACTGAAATTTATTTGGTTTAAAGGAATGGATAACTGTCTAAAATAGAATATAACAAACTAACATTTTATTATTTATATTATTCTTTAATAGTTTAGTTGAAAAAAAATATCATGCCTTATTTATGACACTCCTATGGAGTTAATTTGCATAGAATATATCCAACATTAAACTTGAAGATTTACAGCACCAGCGCAGAGCAGATTTCCGCTATTATTTTTTATACAGAAACAATATTGCATTTAAGAGAAAACTATTGAAATATGTACGTTTATAATATATACCATGCAGTGATTTTCTCTAAAATTTGCATAACATATTTTTATAATAATGATAATATTTAAATGAATGAATTGGATGTGCGAAAAAGTGGAATTTGTGAATGGTGATAGTGTTAAAAAATTCCTATAAACTAGATACATACAAAATATATACATTTGAAAGTCAGGTAAGTCGTTTTAATGGTAATGATACAGTTATATAATATTAAGATATAGTTTTTCATTCTCCATGTTGTATATATGTATGCCCTTTTATTATTATTTATGAAAATGATCATTTTATTAATCTGTTTATTTCTTTGGATCCAAAAGATTAAAAAAAAATATCACTGACCTGTTTGATAAATTCTTTCTCTCGAAAAAATGTCCGCACTAAACACTGGCGATCTACTCTTAATTCCTGGATATCTTGATAAAAAACTTGTCTCGTTCGGAAAAACTATCTACATTTGTTACTGGGTCTTCTGTTAACGAATTTAATGTATTGAATAATTAATTATATTTAATTTATCCAGTTTTACCTCAACTTGTTATAGAGTTCGATATAGAACTGTTAACCCACTCCTCTTCGGCTTCACTCTCCTCGTTTTCTTAGCGTCCCCAAGCTTTGTCGATAAGCGGAAGTTCGTACATTTCTGACTGTCATTCTATCAATGTTCAAAATAACTATATTTCTGGCATAAACATACTGTATTTCGCTGTTTTTTCACACTTTATATTGATAATTATTAATAAATTGTCCACTATTATTATTTGTAATTGTCTTCATAATTATTTAACATCATCAGAGTCTGCTGATTGGTCGCAACTTATTTATTACTTTCATTAATTTTGCAACATGAATAATATTGTGTTATACTTGTATTCATTCATTCATTCATTCAAAATAACTATATTTCTGACATAAACATACCGTATTTCGCTGTTTTTTCACACTTTATATTGATAATTGTTAATAAATTGTCCCGTATTATTATTTGTAATTGTCTTCATAATTATTTAACATAATCAGAGTCTGATGATTGGTCGCAACTTATTTATTACTTTCATAAATTTTGCAACATGAATAATATTGTGTTATACTTGTATTCATTTCTTTTTATTCCTGCTTGTTACTTATTACTTTATTAAACATAAAATCTCAATAGTTTTCAATTTTTATTTTACTCATTCAATATATATTTCGTTATTATTAGTTGGTACTCATGTCATCATATCACGATTTCCGTTTTCATAGTCATTCATATATAAAATATATTATCTTTTTAAATTTATGTTATTTAAGGGATAAATAATCAAAATTACTTTAAAACGGGCATATGTTTTCCTTAATTCAAATCTAAAATGTTTTATATTATATTATAGCTTTGTTGATATCTTAGCTTATTATTTGCCTTTCACTTTCTGATAAAAATTTACGTTGCTAAAGTTACGCATTACGTTAAGTTAGATTTGAGTTTCGTTCCTTAGTATGATTATGTCTCAGGTTACGTATCGCGTTGAGTAATTTTATTAATAATTTTGTTATGATTATAACATGACTTTGTATTAATTTTCATTTATTAAAATAACTTGATATACTATAAATATTTAAAATTGATAAAATACAATTGACAGATAATAATGTTATTATTCTAGATAACAAATTTGCTGTTATCTACGTCCTCATTATATATATATATATATATATATATATATATATATATATATATATATCGGTTTGGCCAAAATCTTGAACGAGTTCGTTAATAAGCGAAATCTGCCCAGTAGAAACAAAATGGCGGTCTGTCAAAGTTGAAAAAAAATCGTATTTCTTTTGTTTTTCATTTGACGCAAAAAAGATTTTTCATAGACCTTAACACGTTCTACAACTTTTGTACTTTTAACATTTTTCCCTAAATCGTACATTAAATCATTTATTTCAGAAAATTCATAAATTTACCAGTTATTTTAAATTTTTTGGTTTTTGATTTGATGCCAAAATGATACATGTACATTTGTACATCTTAAAACATTCTATTACTTCTTTATCTAATTTTTTATTTTGCAAAAATGTTACTGAAACAAGCCTGTCCAATTGGTCCGGTGCCATTGGGATTTTTTAAATATATTGTGGAATTATCTAGAAACAGTAAGTTTCATTTAAAACACTAATATGAGTAGATTCCACGAAGTAAGATTTGAGACAGTTAATAACTAGTATCCTGTTATCTTCTTAGAAAAACGTAGCATCGAGTCGGGTATTTTCAACTAGATTTTCATATATTCATGAATTTATAATTTTTTTAAACAATAAACAACTAGAAGAATGTACAAAAAATGTACCTGTGTAGTTGCACACGTCTTGCATTCGTAAATGGAGACAACAGAATTTTGAATAATATTACATAACAAACATATGAATTATTATTCTTCATTCACAGATTCACAGTAATAAAAACATCATACGAATTAGCTTGTCATGTATATCAAACTTAAGAATTTTACGTAAGCAATATTTAATCCACAAATGAAATAATATGCCATACACTTCCTTATTATATTTAACTATGACTAATGATTTTGTTTATTTTGGTTATCTCATTATTAGTCGTATTTTATAATTCACATTATATAATTATTTAATAAAAAATTATTTTTTTAAGTTTATTTCTTTAGAGTCCTGTATAATTTTTGTAGGCAAATTAATGAAATATTTGGACGTAAATTCTCAAAATATGTTTATTATTTACTCTTTGTCCCTATACAGGGTGTCCCAACTAAAATTTTAAGCTGCTTAAACAGTTCAATTTTAACCGAAATGGGGCTGAATTTTTATCGTAGTTGCAAACTTCTCTTTTCATCTCTCTAGCGTCCACAACCAATAATTACCAATAAATTTACGAATACCCTTTTTACAAGCTACAAGTAGCATAGCTTATTTTTGAATATCAACGTCGCTAATACGAATTCTTCAAATAGTCGGTCGACTATGTATTCTTTGTAACAAGTGTTGGAATATCGGTCGTAATCAGAAGATGGCGCCAGCTGACAACTTCTCGCATGTGTGTTACCACACGAGCCAAATAGAAGTTGTCGGAGGACGGAATCTTCAGTTCAGATTAGAGACTCTGAACTAGAAGGCGTTCCTACACTCTTGAAGAGACCCAAGAAGGTCGAAACTAGGCAGTGTATTATGCCCTTCTTCTTTTGGTTGCGAATTACCACAGATGTCTGTATCGACAAAAGGGTCGATCAACGTCACGTTCTCCGAAGGGGATGTAATTCAATATTCTGCGTGGTATTAGCCAGGAATGTAGTTGTTTTTCTCTTCGAAGAACGGTCAGGCTATTATGTCGAAATTCAGCAGTTTCATAAATGGCTTCAAAATTCCTGATAATTCTGTTATTGTTAGCTTGTATGTTATTTCCTTATTTACCAATCTTTCGTTGTTCTCAATTGTATTTCGTAAAAATGGGATGAAATTCGCGTAATTTAGGGACATTAGCACATTCGGAGTGACACCAGCTGTTGCAATTCTGACACCTTGGCCATAATTATTTTAGATCGAGAGCGAGAATATGGCCAGCTACAGTATAGACATACTACGTCCGATTTATCTGATTGTTAAATCATTTCATCATCACTGTCTTCTTGCAATTGTTCATCAATTTTTCCTTGGGCTTTTTGCTGTTTTCCTTCTCTCTTTTTCTAAAGCTTCTTTTTTGGTTTCCTTAATTTCTTCTATATCTGGTATGCTGTTAATAACACTAGTATTTACACGTTTTCTTTTACATTTAGTCTATTTTATTGTCGCCTTCGGGAGAAGTGATGATTCTTCAATTTGCTCCCTGCTTCTATGTTTAGACGTGCTGGTAATTTGTCACTTTCATTCCCCTGAGAATGCAGTGAGATTATTCCTATGAGTACTGCTGGTATGCTCTGTTTCGTTTAAGATGTGATCCTAAATTTCACTTTGCGGTTGTTCCTCGCTATTAGAATTTATAGGTTGTGATTCACAATTTGTGAGTTCCAACTCTTAATCTGTTGTTGAAGCAGCAGTAAATTTATAGAGTTTAAAAAACCTCCAGATTTAAGGGATGTATCCCAGTTTTCTTTGCATTTTACGGAGTCGCAGCATTGAGTTAAGTATTGTTGAAAAGTTTTGTCACTTGGAAGTGAGTGACA
This sequence comes from Galeruca laticollis, assembly GCA_963921935.1. Lineage (NCBI taxonomy): Eukaryota > Metazoa > Arthropoda > Insecta > Coleoptera > Chrysomelidae > Galeruca > Galeruca laticollis. The sequence continues at coordinate 39,879,999 of OY998176.1, forward strand.
GTCCGTCCTGGGTTATCTCTCATCTATTTTTGTATTTCCATACTGTAGATAGTTTGAAGCGGTGCAAAAAAACAGACGTCATTCGTTAAAATGAAATTGTTTTATTAGAACCATTGTTGTTTTCTTTCACAATGATTTAAGCAGTTTTCTCAAAAAATAGTCGTTCAAAATAATAAAAGAACGAGGTTGCATAGATAACGAAAGCAACATCAAAATAGTGGGTTACCTAACACCCCTTGCCATTTAGGGTTTTTCAAAGGTTCGGGGGATTAAAAAAGAAGTGTGAAACTACAATAAAAATTGAGTCACGTCTATTTTATAATTGACCTGTTTTGCGTATTTTCCATATCTGAACATAACTCGAGATATTGAGGGGTGCAAATTTTACTTGCGACACCCCATATAACTTTTAAAAATCATTATGACTCATTTATTTTATAGGTTATTCATTTTATATGAATAAAAATTTTGCAATTATTCTTTATTCACAATCGTGATTCTTCGGTAGCTCAAACAGCTGTAGAAGTCACGAGCCGTTCTTGAACCGTCACAAAAACAACACATTATTGCAAAATGGTGGCAGATACTATTAATAGGATGAATTATAGCGGTATAATTATGGTTACTCATCTTATTGTTTTGATCGTTGACCTCGTCTACGACGATGAAAATCCATTTCCAGCATCGGATTAAAGCAAAAGTTTATTAAGGAGGTTAGCAGATAAAAAACTGTATAAAAAATACAAAAATATCCGAAAGGTGAATATAATTATCGAGAAAAAAAATGAGATTAGAATCTATAAATCGATGAAAACTAATGTACAATGTGTTATCTCAAATGTCTTCATATTTTGCTAATGATTTTGTTACAATATATACCTGAGAAAATAACAAATTCGTTCAGTATATATGCCATTTAACTTTGATCTAAATTCCACGAATCGGTCACGACTTTAACAAAACCGATATAATATTATACGTAATATGGTCACGGTTGGATGTTTATTCCTAAAGTTTCACTTTTACATTTCCATATTGTGCTTTCTTACATTACAATAAGTACCGTTTTTGTTTTCGTTAACCTAACTAATAAAATACAAACATAAATTCTTAACGAGTTACCTATAATAAAACGTATTGGAAATACCGCAAAAAATATGTCGCACCTTAATAAATTATGGACTCTCAATGAAGAAAAAGGAGTTATTTTCATAATATTTTGCATTGAAATTCACCTTTAATTTGAATTGACAAAGAAATTAAAAATAATTTCTGCTCAACGGAAAAAACCTCACTAGGTCAGAGTGACACCTTAAAGAATTTTTTTATTATCAATGATTTAAATTTTATTCAATAATGTTTGTCAGGGATATTTTTGAGGGATTTCTAATTTTTTTGAATTTCAAAATTTCTAAACTACAAAACTTAGTTTTTGAACTCCATTTTTCATATTTGATTTAAACGTTGGGGGAATTTTTCTAAATTTTACTATACAGAATATCTACTAATAGTCCTCAATTCTTTTATAATTCTAAAAATTTTCAATTTTTAAAATTTTTATAGTTTTTATTGGTTACTCAATATTTATAATCACCAGATTCCCATATATCTTTGTAGCCTTGATAAAGGATCCAAATAAACCCGAAACGTTGGCATAGTGGATAATATGTTTTTTATTATCCTACTGAACCGATAAATAGTCATAAAATCATTAATAAATTATGTAAATATTAATTTAGTTTTACCAATTTTAAGGGTGTCACTAAAATTAACGCAGACACAGATTTTTCCATTAAATTTATATTTGTTGAATAACACCTAGTGGAAAGTGGTCGAATATCGACCACTTAAGCAAAAGCGGTCATGCTAGACAGCACAATTACGTACCTAAAACGATCCCAGGATGTCCGTTATCGGACATACGAAGTCCCAGGTACGTCGGTTTCAGACCCTTAGCCATCGTCAGGACGTCCTGGGGACATCTTTTGTCACTAAACCATACGTCCCTTGTAAGTCCTAACTAGATCATCCCAAGCACGTCTCCTTAATTTTGGCAGTGGACCTCCCAAGTACGTCACCTTATTTTTTTAATGGACCTTCTTAGGATCTGTTTAATGGGCACATGAAAAATCATCAAAAATAAATACCATAATGTCTCTATATACATTTATTTGAACATTTTTATTGTACATTTATTAATAAACAAAGTTAAAAACAACTCTTAGAAAAACTTTTTCAACAGTTTTATCTTTTAGTGACCAATTATAAATGAACCTACGAATATCATGTGTTTCTGTACTTTCTGTTGAATTTATGACACATTGTTCTGAGCATAGCTTAATTTTTGTTTGAAAATAAGGTTTGAGGTTATGAACTGTTACATCTTTAATAGGCCCATTTGAAACGATTTGTCTATAAGGTATATAGTTACTGTTATCACTACTACTATAATGATGCTCTTCAACGTCGATGTCTTCAGCAGAGAATGCCAATGGGGCTAACAGCGAAACAAACACAAATATATTTATGCACAAATCACCACAAATTGTCGATCACAACACAACTTATATATACAACCAAACAAAATGGCGACTGGCGCACAGGCGGGTGGCGAAGTAGCGAATGTGCAGTCACGCATGCGCATTTGATGAATAAGAAACAAAATATTTATCGGTAAATTAAAAAAAATAATCTGAGATATTACGTCTTTTTCTGGTTATTGATGATTATATACTTACAAATTGTAAAGAATTGTGGTTTCTAATATGATTTCTATTATTTCCTAATTTTTGGTCCTCATTTGTGCGTCCCCAGGACGTACAAATTAGAATGTTTCTAGAACGTACAAATTAAAACGTCCCTAGTACGTACAAATTAGGTCTGGGACAATGGGACCAGCTTAGGACTTAATATGGATGCCCTGTGCTGTGTGGGAACTGTTTATTTAATATATGTATAAAGATGCTGTGTGTATGAAAGTACCTCAAAAATTATTAGTAACGTTATGGCAAAAATAGATAACGGAATAAATAATGTTTGTTATATTCTAATGTATAAAACTCATACCGGTACTTTTCTGGATAATATCGACCAGTCGGATAAAATCAACCACAAAGTCGGGTAATGTCAACCATATCGGGTACTATCAACCAAATTTTTTTAAATTTAGTTTATTCAGAAAGTAAGGTTACAACAAATTATTTAACATTCACTACAAACAAAATCTTTGGCATTTTCAATGATTGAACAATCTGCATGCGTCCACAAAGCACATGAATGGGATCTCCACCATACTTCATTTGACTTTCTAAACTCTTGACATACAGATACATATGTCAGCATTCTGGGAATTATCTTTCTTTTGGGGAACTATACGTCGTGAAGCTTTAGTCAGCTTCTCATGTTTAATATATTTTTGTTTTTCTAAATTCTTCAGTTTTTGTTGCTTCTTCTTTTTGGTAATTCCTCTTTTAATGGCGTTGAGGTCATTATCTGGGAATGCTTGGTTTGTTGCAATTTGATTCTAGTTATCACTATTGGCAAGGGTAGAGGTTCCGCAAAAGTTTTATTTTCCATGGGTAGTTGAACTGTCGGATCATCATCGTCGGTCAATTCATCGTCTACAATCTCTTTAAGCTCTAATTTTGAAGATTCACTACTAAAGGAAGGTGTACGGTGACGTTTTGTCTTAGATGGTCGATGTATAGGAGATAGTGTTTTCTCAAATCGTGTTATTGTATTTGTTCCAGCAATCCTCGGTTCTTGATTCTGCCCAGCAGTTAGCGCTGGATCGACTAGTGAAGTACTGAACTCTTTATCACTGAACATGGATCGGTTAAATGGGTAAATGCCAGTAGTCTCGAAAGACTTGACCCCTTTGTCTACAGCTGCCACTTTATTAGAAACAGTTTTAAATAACTCGTAATATTCCTTTGCAGAATCTTCTCGTGTTTTCTTGCTTTGTGTGGGGCGGAACTGAAAGAACTTTAATGCCATTATTTCCGCAATAATGGTATGTCCTTAAAGTTGAATAAGCGGAGTGGTTATCCATTAATAACAGGACCGGATCGTTTTTACTAGCTTTTGTAAATTTTGAAAAATGTTTAATCCAGTCTATAAAAATCTCCTCAGTAATCCATCCAGAATTAGAGCACCTTTATACAGCACCAGTTGGCCCGTTTCTTTCTAGAGCTTCTTTCATTCTTTTTCGTTTCAAAATAAACATCGGTGGAACAAACGAACCTGCATCACTCATGCTACAACAACAGTTACAAGTTGGCCCCTCTCTCCACTTGTGACAGCTCCTACCTGTTTTTCACCTTTCTGGGTAATAATGCGGCTTAGCACGCGAACGTTACTAATCCCTGTTTCGTCTACATTAAAGATGCGATGAGCTTCAAAAGTGTGTCCAGAGTAGAGCTTATCTAAATTATCATAAAATATCGTAACTTCTTCTTTATTGAATGCCAACACATGGCTCAGACTTGTGGCTTCCGGTTTACGGCAGCTCAAATGTCGGGTTGCGCCGCATAAATAATGTATATAACCAATCTTTTCCTCACATTGCTTTCTCTTTATTAAAGGTTTATAACATGTTTTGCGAGATCTTCTTCTTGCTGAACAGTAAAAACAAATTTTCTGCCCATTTTGTACTTTTTTGTAGCGAAACGACCTTTTAAATGGTCTTGTAATGTTCCATATGGTAAAAAAAATTGACTGTCTCGACCCTTACTTCGTGGAATATGCTCATATTAGTGTTTTTAAATGAAACTCAAGGTCTCTAGTTAATTCCACAATATAATACAAGTTATTGAAAATTCTAAAAAATTGACAATTGTTTCGATAAATCAATATCATCGTCAGAATGACAGAAGTTACATTTCATTTTATGCCTACCTGATGTTTAGTAGTTATATTTGGCTAGACCAAGAAGTAACCTAACTTGTGATTGGCTTAATATATGTTTATAGAAAAAAGAAGAAGATGTGATATTACAAATATTGAAGCTTAGATATTATTAGCCCTATGGTGATATCCTGGATATCATTTTTCCAATTAGGATCAGTATAACTGTGCAATGATATAGAAAACCAGGAAAACTATATCTGCTGATCTTTACAATTATCACTTAAGAAGACAGTTTATTAGTGGAGAATTCCCTAAATTTAACTGTTCATTGACAACTTCATATTGTGGGTTTCTTAAATGTCTTCTAATTTCCAGTTCTTCAAGGAAATCCAGTTCTTGTTTCTTTTCACAAATATGTAGTACTTCTAGTTTTGTGTTAGGTGTCAATGAATGATTGGTGTCAAGTAGATGTTTTGCGTAGTGGGATTTATCTGGTTGTTTTAATCTGTATGCTCGTAAGTGCTCACTGTATCGTATTTCAAAATTCCTAAGGGTCTGACCCAAATAGACAGCATTACATTCTGGACATTTGAGTTTATATATACCTGACTTCTTTAATAGTGGTATTTTTGTTTTTACATTTAACAATTTTGTAATAACGTTACTTTCTGTTTTAAAAGAAATTGTTGTATTCGTTGCTGAAGATATTATCTTTGAAATATTATTAGAAATATTTCCTGCATATGTGATGGTTTTATAAGTTTTAATTTCATCAGCTTGTTTAGGATATATTAGTTGTAATGCCACTTTTTTCTCTTTTTTACTAATTAGCTTATTTATCATATCTAATGGATAACCGTTGGATGTTGCTATTTGTCTAATTGTATTAATCTCTCTATCAAAATTACATTTGTTCATAGGAACTGAAAAAGCTCTATGTATCATTGAATTATATGCTGCTAGTCTGTGTGACACAGGGTGGTTAGAATTGAATGGAATTGTTACATCAGTTTGTGTTGGTTTTCGGTAAATTGAATAATCAAGTACATTATTAACTCTTTGAATTTTTAAATCAAGAAAATTGATTGAGCTATTTTCTTCAATTTCTAATGTAAATTTAATTTTCGGGTGTAAATTATTGATGTGGTTGAAAAATACATCTAATTGTCGTTCACTACCCATAAAACAAGCTAATATGTCATCTACATATCTATACCAAAATAAAATATTTTTCGAAATATTACTTTCAAAGATCTTTCTTTCTAAATTGTCCATAAAAATGTTTGCTAAAATATGTGATATAGGGCTTCCCATTGGTAAACCTTCATTTTGAATATATATCTTATTGTCAAAAGTGAAATAATTCTGATTAATGCATACATCAAATAAATTAAGTATATCTGATATTATTCCTGGATTAATATTTTTATCTTCTAGTAATTTTCTTACAAGTATTAGACATTCTTTAGGAGGAATTTTAGAAAACATGTTAGTTACATTGAACGATATGAGTTTATAGTTATCTTGTAAGTGGATTGCTTTCAACTTTTTGATTAGTTCTATTGAATTTCTAATTGAGTACTGAGATTCATATCCGTAAGTATTGAGTATATTGTTGAGCTTCTTTGCCAATATATTATTAGGAGAATTAACATAAGAGACTACAGGTCTAATTGGTTTCGTTATTTTATGTAATTTAACTGTTCCATATAATTGTGGACAATGAGGATTCTTATGTATGATAGACCTCTTTTCGTAATCATTTAAAAGATAATTTGAATTATTAACAATATCCCTTACATTATTAGAAAACTTCTTTGTTGGGTCTGCTTTAAGAACTTTTACATCGCTTGATTCTATAGTTATATACTTTGGAATTGTAATTTTCAGTCGTCAAAATGACAGTAGCGTTCCCCTTATCAGATTTTGTAACTGTTTGGTTATTATTCTCAATCTTCTTTTTTATTGCGTTTAAAACTGAAATGTCATTTTTTGTTTGACGTTCAACATTTGAAGGTTCAATATTTTTGATTAAATTGTCAATTTTTAATTTCTCATAAAGAAAATTATTTGAATTAGATTTTAAAGCTATTTCAGACTCTGTAGCTATAATTTGTTTAATATTATTCGTAAATTTAGGTGGTATGCTGTACTTTAAACCTTTATTTAAAAATTCTATTTCACTATTTGTAAAATTAGTGTCTGAAAGGTTTTCAAATCGTGGTGCAAAGTCTGTTGGTATGTAGGTACTTACAGTTTCATGATGTTTTGAGTATTGAATTTTATGTTGTGTGTGTTCAAGATTCTGTAGCTTCTTTTCTTGTTTCTTAAATTTCATATGCTTCATCGTGCTGACATTTTCTCTAATTTTGTCATCCAAACAGTCAAATTCTACTGGATGTAATTGGAATGTGAGTTGTACATTCAGAACGCAATAAAAAAGAAGATTGAGAATAATAACCTAACAGTTACAAAATCTGATAAGGGGAACGCTACTGTCATTTTGACGACTGAAAATTACAATTCCAAAGTATATAACTCTATAGAATCCAGCGATGTAAAAGTTCTTAAAGCAGACCCAACAAAGAAGTTTTCTAATAATGTAAGGGATATTGGTAATAATTCAAATTATCTTTTAAATGATTACGAAAAGAGGTCTATCATACATAAGAATCCTCATTGTCCACAATTATATGGAACAGTTAAATTACATAAAATAACGAAACCAATTAGACCTGTAGTCTCTTATGTTAATGCTCCTAATAAATATATTGGCAAAGAAGCTCAACAATATACTCAACACTTACGGATATGAATCTCAGTACTCAATTAGAAATTCAATAGAACTAATCAAAAAGTTGAAAGCAATCAACTTACAAGATAACTATAAACTAATATCGTTCGATGTAACTAACATGTTTACTAAAATTCCTCCTAATGAATGTCTAATACTTGTAAGAAAATTACTAGAAGATAAAAATATTAATCCAGGAATAATATCAGATATACTTAATTTATTTGATGTATGCATTAATCAGAATTATTTCACTTTTGACAATAAGATATATATTCAAAATGAAGGTTTACCAATGGGAAGCCCTATATCACCTATTTTAGCAAACATTTTTATGGACAATTTAGAAAGAAAGATCTTTGAAAGTAATATTTCGAAAAATATTTTATTTTGGTATGGATATGTAGATGACATATTAGCTTGTTTTATGGGTAGTGAACGACAATTAGATGTATTTTTCAACCACATCAATAATTTACACCCGAAAATTAAATTTACATTAGAAATTGAAGAAAATAGCTCAATCAATTTTCTTGATTTAAAAATTCAAAGAGTTAATAATGTACTTGATTATTCAATTTACCGAAAACCAACACAAACTGATGTAACAATTCCATTCAATTCTAACCACTCTGTGTCACACAGACTAGCAGCATATAATTCAATGATACACAGAGCTTTTTCAGTTCCTATGAACAAATGTAATTTTGATGGAGAGATTAATACAATTAGACAAATAGCAACATCTAACGGTTATCCATTAGATATGATAAATAAGCTAATTAGTAAAAAAGAGGAAAAAGTGGCAATACAACTAATATATCCTAAACAAGCTGATGAAATTAAAACTTATAAAACCATCACATATGCAGGAAATATTTCTAATAATATTTCAAAGATAATATCTTCAGCAACGAATACAACAATTTCTTTTAAAACAGAAAGTAACGTTAGTACAAAATTGTTCAATGTAAAAACAAAAATACCACTATTAAAGAAGTCAGGTATATATAAACTCAAAAATGTCCAGAATGTAATGCTGTCTATTTGGGTCAGACCCTTAGGAATTTTGAAATACGATACAGTGAGCACTTACGAGCATACAGATTAAAACAACTAGATAAATCCCACTACGCAAAATATCTACTTGACACCAATCATTCATTGACACCTAACACAAAACTAGAAGTACTACATATTTGTGAAAAGAAACAAGAACTGGATTTCCTTAAAGAACTGGAAATTAGAAGACATTTAAGAAACCCACAATATGAAGTTGTCAATGAACAGTTAAATCTAGGGAATTCTCCACTAATAAACTGTCTTCTTAAGTGATAATTGTAAAGATCAGCAGATATAGTTTTCCTGGTTTTCTATATCATTGCACAGTTATACTGATCTTAATTGGAAAAATGATATCCAGGATATCACCATAATATCTAAGCTTCAATATTTGTAATATCACATCTTCTTCTTTTTTCTATAAACATATATTAAGCCAATCACAAGTTAGGTTACTTCTTGGTCTAGCCAAATATAACTACTAAACATCAGGTAGGCATAAAATGAAATGTAACTTCTGTCATTCTGACGATGATATTGATTTATCGAAACAATTGTCAATTTTTTAGAATTTTCAATAACTTGTATTATATTGTGGAATTAACTAGAAACCTTGAGTTTAATTTAAAAACACTTCCATATGGTATGTTGAAAATTTTTGCACTTTTTCGTATGCAATCAACTTTGTCATGTAGTGTCTTCAGCGCACGTTCCATATCATTTTCAGACCACGAAGCGCGAAAAGTTTTGCGCGTATACTTTTGACGAGGCATCTGTAAAATAATAAACGTCATTGGTACAATATCGATTACATTAGGAAAATATCGATCACCCCAGTTGACATTAGCCGTCTGCACGTGGTAGACAAAAAATATGAATTACCCTAAAAATTCGTGAAAATTTGACGATAATTCGTCACACAAAATAAGCACATACATATCTAAATACCTTACTGCACAAAAATTGAAGATACAATCAAATTAAATCATTATTCACTTTCGTATCGGTGTCAAAAATATAATAAGGAATAAGACAAAATTTAACATCGAGCATTCACTACGGTCAAACATCGACTATAAGTGCGTACGTGACGTATAGGTATTAAATACCATCCCAGATCATGCTGTGTCGCTCTATTAGGAAGTTGAAAAGCTTCAAGAATTGGGTAGGGGTGTGTGGTATATATTGGACAGCGGTTGATATTCGACCACTCTCCTCTACCTACGGTAAAAAATTGCCTCCATCAACACGTTGTATTGTCAAATTTTTATTAACACTTGTCAAAGGTATAGAGATGTTTGACAATAACAGTTTTTCAAACAAGATACACTAAAACCAAAAAGATTGAAAAGTTCAATGACCTCCGCCTGTATCGATATAAGTCGTGCACAGTGGTGTGGACGATTTTTTTGCGGGGTTAAAAATAGCATTTTTACATTCTCCTGAACAATTTTTTGGACGCGGGAAACATTTGAGACTAAAGAAAATTCTTCAATTATAACAAAAAGTTATTTTTCAATAAAGCAAATCATAGGTACAAAAATAAAACTCGTAACACCGAAAAACGATCTTAGAACTTACCCTTTGTCATTTCCCGGTTTTCCATCATCAATATCACTATAACTATTACCGACATTGATAATAATATCATCGATAACTTTATCAGCCGTATTTATCTACATCCCACATTTTATTTTCTTCGTTTTTTAATTCCATGGATTCAACTCACAATGATAGAGGTGTTGCCTTTATATAGTATTTCCATGACTCAATGCCCAATACCTTACATTTATAGGCATGTATCTTCACAATTTGAAACAATTCGTTCTTTAGGCTGCTTTTATCGTAAGAGATACTTTTATCCCGTAACCATTCTTGAATTTGAGCTTTTCTCCATGCATGTTGTGGCGTTTTTCGCAGTGTCGACTGTGGTAAGGAGCATTAACAATAACAACGACAGATCCTGCTTCCAAATTCTCATAAATGAGTCCAATCCACTTATCGTACACCTCTGCGTTCATCTCTTCATGGTAGTCTCCCGTTTTCTTAGACTTAATATTCATTCACCATTTAACACAAATCCGCAATCACTCCCTATATGTGTAATTATCAAACTACGGCCTTTTCCAGATGGCATTTTAAAACCTGTTAAACAGCCTTCAATAGCTACTTGCCTAGCATTTTTCACATTTCCATCTTGCCATACTTTTTTCACCGTGTTCCCCTCGTTGTCCCATGTTTCATCCGTATAATAAATATTTCTTCCTTACTACCGAAACTCGTTAATTTTCCTTACATACTCTCTTCTCCACGATACTATTTCAGATCTTTCAATAAGAACACTCTTTCTATTTATTTTCATATAACTAAAATTCAAACCATATAAGATGTTCCTCAACGTCTCCTTATCCATTTTAGGGATTATCTCGTTTTCACTTACAGTATTCTCTTTAATGTCTGCACTTCATTTTTCATAAATAACGTATGAACAGTTTTTCGTATGACATATTTCGCATCTTCATCGACTTTTATTTTTGTTCGACCGCTTTTTCGTTTTGGTGCTTGTAGGTACTTTCTATCAGTTCCAAAGGTTTGTCAGCTTAGGTGATCGTATAAGAGTTTGTTAATAAGATCAGAAGTTAGAAGTGGAGGTAGTTGTACATCTTTGGAACAAATTCCCATTTTGGTTGTGTTCAGTAGACCAGCAAAAGCAGATCCCCTCTGTTTGATAAACAATAGTACTCCTAAATTTGATAAAGATGAGAAGATGCAACGATGACTACAATCTAACGATAATGACTATATTATGAATCCATGTAGTGAACGAATTATCACATATATAGCTGGATTTGTTGTTTTACAATTGGGAAACACCTTGAAATGTGAAGCATGTTGGGGGCATTAACTGGACTTGCAGCAAATTTGCTTAATTCTTTGATTGTCCGGAAAAGTGAAGGAGGATAAATATATTCTTCAAATGATGTTATACGCATTTATGAAATTTCTGGAAGTGTTTTAAGAACAAAATCGGCAGCATAGGAAAAAGTCCTTTGAATTGTTAACTAACACAGTTATGAACAAAGCAATAACAATGGATATGTCTGAAGGTTTGAATAAACATGTGTTGGAAAATGATGTTAATATCATTTACTTTTTAATAGCCATATTCACAAAATACCTAAAAATCAGAATACACTTTGTTGTTGAAAAGAAATATGAAATTAAGACGCCAATTGGAAATTGAATGATTTTGTTCTCCGGACAATAAGAGATGAGAATATCATGTATTCATATTTTTTTAACGTTTGTTTAATATATTTTTGTAATGTACATATTTTTATAATAAATATTGTTTTGGTTTTTTAAGTTTTTGATAGATGTTCTAATTCAACCTTTCAAGTCTGTATCTAATCAGAAACTTTTAATTACTTTAGATTGTTAACAATATTTGATGTATTTTGGATAATACAATCGAACTCCCCAAAATGAAATATTTGAAAGTTCCTAATACTTTTATTTCCATCTTAATTTAGTTTCTGTTCACTGTATTGTTCCGCCACTGGTGTGAATGTTCTATCGGTTTGGTCTGAACTTTATTACTCGTCCATTGGTCTCTCCTTGTCTAGGGAATGAGCAACAGCGAGACAGGCGTCTTTTGAGTCGCAATTCAGAGAGACGTTGCCACTATTTGAAGAAAGTTTTTAAACATTAGAAATAAAAGTACAAAGCTAATTTCATAAAAATTACCTTTTTTTCTGTAACTCATAAATTGTAGTATTATGTACATAACTGAATTTTGAAAAGTTCCAGAATACATCTTAAAATTATTAGTGTTTTAAAGTTGAAGTATTTCCGAATTATTCACAAAGATATTTTAGAAATAAATATGTCAACGCTTTCATCTTTATGTGTACGTTACCAGGTCATTGCATTTTTCAAACTTTTTCTTTTTACTGTAGTGTCAATTTATTGAGAAAAATAGAATTAGAAAGATATTAACCCTTTCAACAGCAAACGTTTGAATATTCGTGATAATATTGTATTATAAACTTCCGATGTTTTGTAGAAGAAATTAGAATGATAATAATTTCTACATAATTTATTTTGTTATACTTAAATTAATTAATAATATCCTTTGTTTCAGATATTGCGGTGTGAAATGAGAACTTTTGTGATTTTATGTGTGACAGCTATTTTACTACTTCAATTAGTTTCAACTGAAAGGAGTAAGTATTTGATTTATATTGAAATTTATGGTAAAAAAGCACTACAAGCTTTATTGTATTGTGGGTAAAACGTAATTATTAGTGAACCTGGTTTAGTATTTTCACAATATAATAATTTTTTTTATTTAAATTAACGTGTCTCGACAGCTTAGGTCATTGACCCAATTACATAGGCTAAACAATTATACAAACAAATGGAAATACAAAATATAACTAATACAGCACAGTTTGGTGGGTTTCAGTTGTCACAATATTGGTTCATTATAGTTTATGATATAGTTTTGTGTCTTGAAGGAAGTCAGTAACCCTTGTATCGTGTATGGGGAAACTCAGCATTTCCTGAAGGTTATCACTAAGTTGGTGTTTCAATCGCCTATTTTGGTATTGACAACATTCCATCAGAATGTGTTTAACCGTGAGAGGACTGGAGCAGAGCTGACACAGTGGTGGATCTTCAGATGCCATAAGGTGTCTATGTGTGAGGCGCGTGTGTACGATGCGAAGCCTTCTTATGAGAACTTATCTTTTCTTTTTAGGTTTGTGATTGATATGGGACAAATTGTTGGTTGGATATCACTAAGCTTTAATCGGGATTTGCTCCAATGTTCTTGCCAAGATCTTCGCATTCTACTCTTAAATAGAGCCTTCAAGTGTGTGTATAACTGGATTTTCTCATGCTTTAAGTTGGGCGATGCTGCAGCTTGTTTTACCACTTGATCCGCTATTTCATTGCCTGTAATGCCAATACGAGTATGTTGATAGCAGAAGTTGTCGACTTAGCCACAGGGGAGGCTCATTAGCTTCATATCTAAGGCTTACAGCTGTGCTAGATCTAAAACCACCTAAGAAAATTCGAAGGCCAGTATTTTGTACATAATTCATGGTACTTAATGCTGATTTTGAAGCGGACATGTAAATATAACAACAGTAGTCTAATCTGGAACGGATTAAAGAGCGATAGACACTAAGAAGTATTTCCTCTTCAGCTCCCCATTGGTGGTGTGATAAGAATTTTAAATTATTCAGTCTGCTCAAGCAATTCCCTCTAATATCCCGAATATGTTGTTTCGTTGCCGAAAATTGGAAACCAGTTTTGTCGGACCATTTTGCAGTTGACCGACTTCTTCGTGAAGTAATCTCGACGTAGTGGTAGAGTTCTTGCCATGACAAAATATAATTAAGTCGTTGGCATAGAGGGTAATTTTGACGGGAGATCGGATGTTTGAGGAAATGTCGTTTATGGCAATGCTGAATAGAGTGGGGCTCAGTACCGATCCCTGGAGAACACCATTGTATTGGAAGCAGCTGTTGGAAGTTGATCCGTTTGCAGACACTTTAAACATACGATCACTCAAAAAGTTTTCAATAAAGGAATACATGTTATCTGGTTTGTAACATTTTCTAAGTTTATTGAGAATAACAGGTCGTGGTAGACAGTCAAAGGCATTTTGGATATCGAACACAGCAGCAACGACTTCTTGATTCTTGTTAAGAGCATTCGTTAGGCAAATCTGAATAAGAGCTAGATTATCACTTGCACTGCGTTGGGGTCTAAAGCCTGATTGAGTAGGTGATAGAAGTTTATGTTTTTCAAGATACCAAATTGGTCTTTTATATATAATTTTTTCTAGTAGCTTACATACAGTACTAGTTAGTGAAATAGGGCGATAAGGATCTGCATTCGTCGGAGATTTGTCTTCCTTTTTACTTGGTAAAATGACTGATTATCTCCATTGTTGAGGAAACTCTCTGTTAATCCAGATTGTGTTGTACAAACTCGATAATTTCACCAGAGCATTTGTTGACAAGTTTTTTAAGAATTGAAAAGGAATATTGTCTGGACCTGGAGCTGAATTCTTACAGGACGAGAGGGAATACATGAGTTCTTGGAGAGAGAAAGGAAGATCTAAAGAAAATCTGTCTTGTATAACATGAGTAGGGATTTGGATAGTAGTATTTTTAGCGTATTCACTAGAGTTTTTACTTTTCTCCTGAAGTGCATTGCCGATGATATTAACAATTTTTTCGCTATCAGTAGTCAGTTTACCTTGATCTATTAGTGCTGAGATTTTTGTGAATGTTCTATTGCCTTTCATATGTCTTATTTTTGTCCAGACTTGGCTAGGTGGAGTTTCACATGTGATAGAAGAAACGTAATTTTCCCAAGAATCCTTCTCCGCTTGCTTTAGCGTTCTTTTCGCTTTAGCTTTTAGTTTTTTAAAATTTGTGAGGTTGGATCAGTGCGCGTTCGACGATATTTATTCAGCGCTCTTTTGCATTCACGAGCTGCGACGGAACAATTTTCGTTCCACCATGGATTTGGAAATTGCTTCGTTGATGTATTCGGGCAACTGAAGTTCGTCCGCTATACTGTTAGTATATGAATTAAAACCTGCCCAATTTGCATTGGCAGTTTTCGATTTAGTTATTGTTTTCGATGGATTGATACAGTTATTTGATATCAGTATAGGGAAGTGGTTGCTATCATACAGACACTCTAGAGTATTCCAAGTAAGAGATGGAGCAGATCTTGCGTCACTAATACTGAGATCAATTGTAGAGTAGGTTCCAGATGCAATATTGAAGTAGGTACTACTTCCTATGTTGAGTAGGCAAGTGTCGGTGATTGCTATAACATTTTCAACAATTTTACCTCTCCCAAATATTTTTTCCGAACCCCACATAGTGCTGTGAGCGTTGAAGTCGCCCACCACCAAGTATGGTACTGGTAGCTGTTGTATTAAATCTACTAGTTCCGCTTCAGTAAGATTATAG
This sequence comes from Galeruca laticollis, assembly GCA_963921935.1. NCBI lineage: Eukaryota > Metazoa > Arthropoda > Insecta > Coleoptera > Chrysomelidae > Galeruca > Galeruca laticollis. Next base: position 39,895,704 of record OY998176.1, read on the forward strand.
CTAGGTGGTATATAGAGACTGCAGATAGTGATTTCTTGAGGACACCAGACTGTAGCAGCAACTGCTTCCAGCGTTTATAAGTTTACAGAGTAAAGATCGTCGGAAACAACTACCAAAAGAATTTTCTATAAATGCCAGAAAGTTTTTAACTGGAAGAATAAAAGTTTTTGTGGCGTTTCTATATGTTTTTCTGATAATGTCAGTGGAATTTTCAAATATCTTTATGTCTTCTTCGGTTCTGATTTTTCTTTTTTTAGATTTAGGGGGCTTACGTGGAGTTACTGGTGTGGTGAAAATCACATTGTCCTCCTGAATTTAAGGTGAGGTGGTAACTTCGTTTGGAACGGGGGGATCAATAGAGGAATCGGTTGAGATCGAAAGTGGTCCCTTTTGCCCCATTGCTGTTATTGTTGGTTCATTTATGGGTAATGAGTCAGTCATAAGAGTTCCTACAGAGATGTTTTCTTCAATGTTGGTTAATTGTGTGGGTATACGAGCTGGAATCTGAGAAAGAGTATCGGAATTTGAGTTTGGACAGTTACTTGCTATGTGACCAGTTTGCTTGCATAAGAAGCAGCCCATCTTGTCAGTGGATAGAAATATACGGTATTCATTGTTTTCAAAGGTAACGACTAGAGAAGTTTGAAGTTCATAGTTTTCTGTGGGAGGTATAATGTAGTCCTGTCTTCTAGAGGATAGAATATGGCTCTATTGATCCCATGGAATATCAGCCCTAAGAAAGAAAACTGGGGACGCTAATTGCAAACCGAAATTTTTCAAATTCATTTGGATGAGGTCATGTGGGATAGACGGAGATACATTGGAAATAGTTACTCTTTTTGCAGGTGTAACCAAACTTCTTATGGAATGTTGCGTACCTCCTACATCAATGTTGGGGTTATTTCTAATTAAATTTTTAACCTGTTCAGTTTTATTTAGGTAAATACAAATTCTGGTATTAGATATTCGTGATACGAAACAGTTATTTTTCTGACCAATAATATCTCCAACCGCTCTGACATAGTCAATAAGTTTTAGGTTTTCTGAAGAATGAACTATAATTGCCTGTTCTTTTTTTGGAAAAATAGATTTTGGTGAAGATTTTGCAGCAGCTACATAAGATGTGGAAGTTGAAGGAAGACTACCAGTATTCGCTATTGTTGTTGATTGATTTACTGTAGGAGAACTGTTAATATTGTTGTTACTACCCTTGTACTCTAAGGTAGTAGCTTCTGTCATATTAATGATTAAAAGCTGGTTTTATACAGAAAGTCACCAGCCAGTATATTAACAAGTTGTAATACTGGTTGCCTATTTCCGATTTGAATAGGCGTAAGAGGATAGTTGATTGTAGCTTTCTCATCACTAATTACCATATAACAAAAAAGGAATGTTTATAAATATAGAAATGTTCTCATTCTAAATTAACTCGATATCTCCAATCTGGGATAACAAAGTATTCAGTTCTTTAACACTTTAGTAATTAGAGTTTATCAAAAATTTTATTTATTCTTTTATAATTTGTAAAGATAAACAAGAAAAACCTCGCACTGAACCCGAAAGAACTTAACTCGCTTCCCGAACCGGTCGGGGTGTAATAAAAATTAATTTCTCACAAATAACAAAAAAGCGTTATAAGGATATAGCAATGATATACAAAAAGTACTTCATATCTTACAAGTACCTTGTTAGCTCTTCGAACAACTTCGATACGCGGCGATAAAAAGGATGGTTACGATATAGGACATTAAGGGTTGCTATCGTTTTATATATGTTTATATACAATTCAAACACGAAGTTGACATTTGTCATTCATTCATTTCCATTTACAATGAAAGAATAATTATTAAATGTACCAGTAATACTTTATCACTCTAATTGTAAGGTTGCGGTATTTGATATTGGAGACCCAACTAGAAGTCTTGTGACTTTACTTTTGGATATACTCCTAAATATTCTACCACGACACTCGAACTCCTCCAGCCGCCATGTCTCTTCAATGTACTCATATTGGCTCCTGCTTCCGCTGGTGGCTGGTGGCTGATGCTCTTCAAAGAACAATGGCCTATGTATTGGTCAGCATCTTTCAAATTCAAATATTCAACTATGGTAGCAGGAAAATTTCCAAATGTGTTTTTTACCATAACCTGAAAACAACAGTGGTCGTTTCTATAATTTACGAACGATCTCCGCAAGCCATGTGGCCGCAACGATCCATCTCTTCTAATCAGCTTCAAAGAACCCATTGTTTTGTCATTAATAATGGTAAAAATACGTTTCTTATCGGTTTTCGTTTCGGGTATAGTCACGACAATGACTTCACCCCTGTCATCTCTACGATCAATTATTATATTTACTAATTCTTCCAGCCTGCAACCTCCAAACACCCCAAATAACAGCACCACTTTCATCATCAGAAACGTCTCGTTTGATGCTTCCTGAATAAACGTTATCACTTCCTCTCGAGTTTAAACCTTCGATTTTTTTGGTTAATATCCTCTCACAACCACTTTCATCATCAGAAATGTTTCGTTTGGTGCTTCCTGAATAATATTTATCACTTCCCTCAAGTTACAACCTTCGATTTTTTTGGTTAATATCCTTTCGATCTTTATTTTAAGAAAGCTAGGTAGTAGCTTAGGGTACTTTCCAATGTCAATATCTTGAATCAGTAGTATTGGTTTCTTGAGCATAGAAAACTTTCTCCAGAGTGAATTTACAAAAAACTTTCCCGACTGTAAATAAGTAAACAAATTACCATAATGATAATAACAGTGTGAGACATACTCTTCAAAATATTCCAATGAAACTGTTCCATTAATGAGTGCAAACACCGTTGTCTACCACTCATTTTCGAAATTTGTCAAAATCCACTTCGTTCAAGACTTTTGACTTTCTGCGCAATATATTTTCCATTGCTCTCTTTGCTCTTTCGAAAATTTCTTTGGGAATTTCAATAATTTATCCGTTATTCATCATTTTGTATTTCGTTTTCTCAGCGTTTTGTGCAAAGCGAACTTTTGTAGTTTTATTGTATTTTATTCTATTCTATTCGTGTTTTCCTTTTTTGACGCATACAACTCGATTGAAATAAAGGAAGCAAAATTTTGCGGGTTTTTAAATAAAATAAATCTTCAATAACACAAGAATTTTAATCCCATGAAAAGGATTTATATAAAATAATAAATAGATATAAATTAAAAAAAAAAACGGAACAAGGATATTCATTATCTGTGATATTGCTAAATTTCCATTAATTACCCAATAAAATTATTACGAAGTAAAATAGTGTCTACTTCATATTAACAAGTAAGGTCATTTCGAAAGGTCGCATCTAAATTGATTTTCCAAAATGTAGTAACGCGTCTAACACATTTACACACACCGGCATAATTCTTGGACCCTCCCACATTTTCTAGAATGAAAGGAAACAAAATATTCCAATCAATTTTATGAACTTATTCACTCAATTGCAATACTTTTCATACATTTTATTGTACATTCAAGTGTGAAAATGGAAGAAAAAAATTTCAAGAAGAATTAATACTAAAATTAAATGTAGATAATTAAATATGCAAATTTTCAAATTACTTAATGCATATAAAAGAAAACTATGGCAACTTTAATACACAGTATAACTGCCTCTATTCTGGAGTAGTGAATTGACCCGCCGAGGAATTGAAATAATCGAATGATTGATTTATTCTTCAAGAAATGTGTTCCACTCTACTTCAACCGCTATAGTCAGCACATGGGGAGTTATGTCTTCTAAATATTGCTCTGCCAATCATATCCCATACGTGCTCAATCGGATTCATGTCCAGTGAGTTTACTGGACCATCCAATCTCTGCACATTTGCCTCTTCCAACACATTTTCGACCCATCTTTCGCAATGTGGTCGAGCATTGTCGTCCATAAAATAGTTATTTATATAACAAGTATGTAAAGTAGCCTTTTTTCGGCGAATGTGAATATTGTCAGGCGAATGCGACAATCACATGGGTCGAAAAAAGGCTTATACACACGAATTGCATACAATATTTTTACTACTACCGAAAATTTTATCCAAATACAGAAGTATAATAGTAATTTTCTTTGCGCACTAAAGTAGGTTTAGTTGTTCTTTAGAAGAAACTATAACGCTTTTATTGATTCCTAATAAAATATATTATATATTGATTAATATTTTGAACATTTTAATCAAAATTAGAACAAATTAACAGAACATCAGACGAATTCAATTATTAACAATACTAGATAATATTAAAGGTGCAATTTGTGCACTAGGACATTTTCGGAATATTTTGTTATGTTGTTTTTTCTACACCATTCCTTAAACAAATTGTATTTTGTTTCGTAAATATTCACAGATTTTTGGGGCAATAAATCATTAGAAGCATGCTGTGCTACGTGTAATATGTTTGGTGGTGTATTTTCGAAATAATCTTCAGAGAGATCGTCAGAGGAATCCATTTTTATAATTATATCTACCTATCTATTCCGTTTTCTAAATAAATTATCAAAAATAACACCATAGTTTCCTAAAAATGTTCAATACTTGAATATAAATACTACTTTTGCTTACCCTAGGTATAGTCGGAAGATCTCAATGCACAAGGAATGTCATTCATTCACAGCCAACTACCTATGCACCATATTCTATTATTTTTCAGTACCCAATAATTATGACGTATGCACTTTACTGAATTCTATATGTTTCACTCTCTGATTAAAAAAAAAACTCAGATTTAATATCCGTTTATTATACCTACCTGTACTTTTATAAGACTAGGTATAACTACATACAAATTGGAACTTTTTCTTTACGCACTAGTGTAAAATTTCCCCAGCTCTTCTCTCACGAGCTGAATAATTGGTCTAATGACATTTTCGAAGTACATGTCCCCTGTCATCGTCTGTGGTATGTGGATAAGTCTTGTTCGACGACCATACATAATACCTCCTCAAAACATCTCGGTCCCTCCCTGAAAAGGAACAACTTCTTTAGCAAAAGTTAGTCGTGCTGCACGTCTTAGTTGTCTGCATACCCTCAGACGTCGGCTGTCATTCGTTATTCCGAACATGGACTAGTCGGAAAAAAGGACGTTTCTCCACTGAGCTAAAAGACAATTTATGTATTTACATCACGGCAATATTGTAACGAACTACAGCCGCTTTTGTATATAAACCTTCATCTAATACAGATCTAATAGCCGATTTCATATTGTTTTCATCTGCTAGACCAATAGTGTTTTGCGTTTCCTGTTGCATGGCATAGTCACAATCTTCCAATCTGAAATAAATTGAAAAGCACGCGTCAGTCTTGAAAGAAAAGATTAAGGAGAAATGCTGAACACAAATCGACTAATGATGAGTACTGGCCACTCTGTCCCAAATGACCCTGGCCACTGTGTACAAATCTAACCTCTAAACAAATTTCTTATCTAAAATTTTGTTCGCAAGTTTCTAGCTCCTAGCATGCGTTGGTTATTAGCATAATGTATTAATATTAAACACGATATCACTAAGTAGTCAAAAATCACTTCAAATTGTAATGGTACAAAAAACAATAATCACCGGATTTTTAAACGTGCTGCACCCTAGACACAAAAATGCAATAAATCTGAATTGCGACAAATTTAGGAACTAACACATGACGGACACTGTTTTTTGCCCAGTTTAGCAGCTTCCTGCTAGATGGCAACACATATACTGAATGCATTCTAAAATTATTTCAAACTTGCCACTGTTCCCCACTGGCCACTGTGACCCGCCCTCCCCTTATTTAAATTTTAGCTTAAGCTTCAGTTATATGAAGTATCGAAAGGCCAATGTGCTATCAGGGAAATGTTTTTACAATTACAGTGTACTGTCATTGATCAGGAAATGGATCTCATTACTGTAGAGAATTCGTATAACAAAAGTAAAACGTAAGGCAAAGAAGATTCCGGTAACATCGACATAAGTTCATAATTTATTAAGAATATGCCATCTCCACATATAATTGCAGTACTTAAAAATTACGGAAAGGGCTATTGCATTGACATTTTAGACATAATTACTTTTTATTCATCTGTAAAGTGATTTCTGGATAATATAAACAAATATGCTAACAGTGACAATAATCTGGTTTATACCACTATTTTAAATATAGCGGAATATGTAGCGTAAGGAGACAAACTAACTTACGTCACGGCAAAAAAAAATATTCGTCTAGCCAACTACCATCCCAAGAAGAAAATCAGTAGAAGAACAGCCCAAATAGCAGGCAGAAGCACTAAAAGGCTTTCAAACAAGAAGTCCGAATTCGCTTGTCAAATGTGGTAAAAGAAAATAAGGGTCTTGGCGGTAATACGTTTAGAAAATAATTGGAACCCTTCTCTAAGTAACAAAAATTTGATTCTTCTGTTTTAGAAAAATGATTTAAATATTTTTCAATATTGACAGTCACATTTTTGTATTTTTATGCTCCCTGTATAAAAAAATTATTCTCCCTACTGCCTTTTTCAATATAAAACTGCTTACTGTCTTACTATTAGTTTTAGTTTTGTTGATCCATACTTATTCATAGCTAGGGTGCTCTTTTGATTATTGCCCATGGCATGAGTGTTATTATTATAGCCAACACTTAAAAAATCAGATTTTTTAGCCCACGTGTTGTTACTGTAAATGCAAACGGGAGGTTATGTGTCTAATCAGTCGAGGCACTCTCAAATGTCTTCTCTATCATAAATCAGCACCCAAAGTCTTCGTCGATGTATACCTCCCGAAATTAGTCTACCGTAAGTTCGTCTAAAATGCGTTCTGACCTACCTATAGGACCGTTATATTGCGGTTCCATCGTACAAAATTGGCTATATAGTCCGGGAAAGTAAGGAAGTTGTACATCAAATGTTTCCCAACGCTGATTTTTCATTTTTAAATGAAAATATATCGAGCCAGCATCACTCTCTTAGATTGTCTAATAATTTTCGCTGGAGCTTGCGACGCAGCTTGCAAGCACAGCTCGGACTACCTAAAATTCAAGTGATTTATGCTCATGTCATTTCTGGATGTGATCTTACAAAAAAATCGTAGAGATGAAAATTGCAGCAAATCTTATGCTCTTGAAGGTGACGTAAATAGTTTTTCCAAAAAAAATTTTCCGATGTCAAATTTTCCAAAAATGGAAATTTTTTTCGAAAATCATATTTTTGGCTGGTAATTATAATCAAAATATTAATATTGAGGTCAAAACATAGATAAACATAGAGGGCGAACTTCTAAAAATTTACGTTTTTTCAGATTTGGAAAATTCAAAATGGCGGCTGCTCAAATTGGAAACAACATCATCATCATACTTCGCATACTTTGCATACTTCGTTGCTCCATCTTTAAAATATAAAAATGATCTGAGTGAATAATTTCACCCCATAAAAGAGGGGGTTTTTAGTTTCATTTTATTTGTTAATTTCGTGAAAAGGTACATCTAATTATTGTGCCTGTGAGGCCGATCCCCTTTCAATGTTTCCCTTTTTTAGAGGTATTTTTTACCATTGACGAAAGCTCCGATGATGGCATGTTTATTTGCCGAAAGCTTAATTTTTCAATAAAATTTATTTACACACTTTCATCTTTTGAGAAAATACACCCATCAACCTTCTTCTACTTCTAAAATTCAAGTGTGTACATAGTCTTCAACAGTCTTCCATTAAAAAAAAAACAGTTTTTGCCTTCGCAATGTTTACCTGTTTCGGCTTTGCAAGTGTGCAGGTAGAAAAGGTAACCGAAGAGTTTACGTGTGTTAGTAAGGGTATTTTAGGCGTTCGAAGAGAATGAGCGCTGACCCCTCACCACTACTCCAAGCAGCTGCCGTCGCAACGTTTGGGCGAGCGAGCAAGGATTACTGTTCTCTTTTGAATGGGCCAATTAACAGTAGAAAAATGAAAAATTGTGTTTAAGTTGAGTTGGGAAGTGATCCAAATTTGAAAATTTCAATTAATATTATGACAGTATCTAGCAGACTTTGAATTGGTTTATCTCAGCTTGTAAAAGTCGCATCTGAAAAATTTTTTTTTCGAAAATACTTGTCTTTCAAAAAAACATATTTATAACGTGTAAAGATATTTTTAACAAATTTTTCAACGCCAAAATGAGAAAAAACTAGATGGAAATTTTTTTTTCGGTAAATGTTCTAAAAAATTATGTAAAAAAAATTTAAAATTTTTGTTTATGTTATTTATATGAATATAACATTCACTCTGTCGATTGCAACCAACCGCTCCTCGATATCATTAATGATCATAAATTTAAACGCGATTGAAAAAAAATTTTTTTTCCAATTTGAGCTGCCGCCATTTTGAATTTTCCAAATCTGAAAAAAAGTAAATTTTTAGAAGTTCACCCTCTTTGTTTATCTATGTTTTGACGTCGATATTAATATTGTATTTATAATTACCAGCCAAAAATATGACTTTTTTCAATTTTTTGAAAATTTAACATCGGAAAAAAATTTTTTTGGAAAAACGATTTACGTCACCTTCAAGAGCATGAAATTTGCTGCAATTTTCATCTCTACGATTTTATTGTAAGAAGACATCCAGAAATGATACGAGCATAAATTGCTTGAATTTTATGTGGTCCGAGCTGTGCTTGCAAGCTGCGTCGCAAGCTCCAGCGGGAATTATTAGACAATTTAGGAGAGTGATGCTGGGTCGATATATTTCTATTTAAAAATGAAAAATCAGCGCTGGGAAACTTTTGATGTTTAACAGATTTTTCGACCTTACTTTCCTGGACTAATATAGCGATCTTTTCTTGCATTTGTACGTCCACCACCCGGTCTGGTTTTTTTCCAAAAACGGGCTATAAGTTTATAATGTGGTATTAAAAGGGTGACGAAAGAAAAGCTCATGTGTTGTTCTGAAATAAATAGAAAAATATATTTTTAACAGAACAATGCGTATTGTATTTCATATATACATAATATATTTAAAATCGAAATAGTTATTTTCCTACGACCACATAGGAAAGTAACACATATCGCACTCTCTACTCCCATGGAAAGTGGCCTTTATTCTCACGCTTGCGGAAAGTACTTTCCGCACTAGCGCGGAAAATAACTTTCCGCATGGCTGTCAAAAAGCCGTCGAACCCGTGAATCCTGTAAGATTTACAGATGTAATTATTAATTGCTGTTTCTTATTAATAATATTCACATAAAAACTGGACTAAAAACTAATTATTTATAAAAAAAAAGAAAAGAAAAAAAATTGTTGACGCCGAGAATCGAAACCACAACCTTCCGGTCATCAAACTACATACTCTTCCAACTGAGCTAATTCAAATTTGAATTATGGTTATCAAATCTCGTAAGTCGATTTACATTAATCTAATTATGATATTTCTTATATTTTCATTTTATTAAAACAAACTTTAGCTATTTTTAAAGTTCAAGTAATTAATGTTACGGTTTAGTTTAATTTATCAATGGTTTATGTAAGTAATGATAAGAGAAATAAAAAAGAAGACTGTTATATGTCAGTGTGTCGTTGAAGAATTGAAATGTTGTTGTTCTAGAAACATGTATTATTATTAAAGTAAATTAAGAGTTTATTACTCACTTTTCATAAATAAATGTAACAACTAAGGGATAGCAACGAAATTATAAAACTGTTAATTTATTATTGTAACAATAATTCACTTTTTATTTTTATGGTCCCAAATAACTCAATTTGTACCCCAGTTGTATCTAATAAGTACGCACTTATTGTAATTTTGTCAAATGAACATTAATTATCGTTATTTCTTTATTTCGCTATAAAAGTAATTGTAAATTCATGAACACCTTTTACAGAAACAATATTTAAACATATACTGTCACAAATAAAACGTAAGATTAGTGAGGCAACTCAATATACACGATCTGATAGTTACATATATTGTTTAATAAACTGGGTGGTCGTAGGAAAAATATTGTACATTACTTGTACAAAAGTGACTTTTCACTCTCGTGGGATTCTCGCACTCGGCTTACGCCTCGTGCTACAATATTTCCCACTCGTATGAAAAGTGTCACTTTCCGCACTCGTAATGTAATATACTATTTCCTAACAAGTGCGGAAAGTGATACTTTCTCACACGCGACTGCCGTTGACCCGAACGACACGAAGCGGAGTTCGGGCAAGCAGTCAAGGGCGGGAAAGACACTTTACGCATGAATTAGGAACATTATTTTTTCTACGACCGCATAAAGATTCAAAAAGCACATTGAAAATATATATTTTATTTCAACATACAAAACATTCCATGAAAATCCACTAATTATTATTAACATTAATGTTGGAAATACAATTTGTTGCATTCTGCAAATGCGTCAGAATAGCCGGTCCAGAGTAGTTAGTTGGTGGTAACTGGCTGTTAAGAGTAACGCTCGTAGATTGCAAAGTGCATGAAGATGACGGAGACGGCATCAGTTGCAAGTTGCCAGTACATGAAAGAATTTTGTTCGAGATGGGTTTCTTCTGTTCTACGGAGTCCTCCAAATAACTCTCAGCAACAGCAGTTGACTTCCAGCCTCCAAGATGTTTTATGTTGGTTATCCCTTCGCCTGAATCTGCTAGAAACGTTGCCGAGGATCTTCTAAAACTGTGACCTGTGTAACGTTGTGGGTTAGGTAGGCCTAAGTACGTAGCGATCTCTGCCGGAATTTTACCAAATGTATTTACGTCTACGAACTGAACAGAACATTTGCCTATTTTGTTATTGATAAAAAAACGACAGTGCGTGGTGGTAGGAGGCCGTAAATTTGCATACTTTCTATAGAGCTCCAAAAAGGTTCCACTATTTATGTCTTCAGATATAACAAAGAATCTTGAGGTATGGTTTCTCGAATAGGACATTTTCACAATAATTAAGTTTCCTTTATCTTGAATATCGTCAAGCGTGATTTTCACAAGCTTCGCTCTGCGAAGAGCACCGGCTAAAGCAAAAATGGTACCTACTTTAATCATGAGATATATCTCATCAGGGGCTAAAATAAACTTGGATATGTCTTCTTTCGTAAAAATCTGCGCTTTATGTGGTCGTAAACCAACATTTTGCTTTTTTAGGAACGATGTCAATTTATGAAACTTGCTTATGTCCAGGTTTTGTTTTATTTTAATTACAAATTTCACCATAACGCGACCATAGGGTATTGGATTTCAGTACCTTACTCAGCTCGGAAAAATACTCCAAAAAACTTCTTCTCTGACGCTATTCACTCCTTTTTCCTTACACCAGTTTAAAAATTGGTTGTATTGCTGTTCGTATCTTTCTCGTGATTTACTTGGTAACAGTTCTGAATTTACCTCATCTGCGGCCTTTAATATTGCTTCTGGGAGCTCTTCGTCTGACGAATCCATTAAAATATTGTTTTTATTAAAAATAATTTGAGAAACGCCAGAATCGGACACTTCGACTTGAAACTTTTACGTCTTCATAACAACTCTGTTGTCATAACAAATGTTTGGTTACCACAACAAACCACTTGACTCAGCTTAGTTTGATTGTTATGTGGATTGATTTTGAGAAATGTATAGGGTAGATATATAAAAGTATCGCAATTTCTTCATTCCAATTAATGAAAAATAGTCTGGGTTAGATTGAATATTAAAACCTATATTAGTTTTAATAGTAATATATAGGTAAAATCAATGAAATTTACATTTAATAACGATATATTGACATATTTTACTTACCCGCACTAGTGCGGGAAAGTGACAGTTTCTAAACTAAAATGAGTGCGGTAAAGTGGGTAAAAACGCACGGTCGTAGAAAAACAATATTTCTTACCTGAAATTAATAGAAAAACAACATTTAAAGCTAATATTTCATAAAACTAAATGACACGATCTTTCAAAATATTTTACAATGACATAATATCTGAATGACGTTCAACATATGCAACCCCGGCCTTTTTTCTTGTTATTTTCTTCCAATTTTTCCATGAGAGGCTTCGATTGAAATATCAGGGAGCGCCAGGCATACATATCCGCTGGGACTTTCTAATATTTTGATTCAACAACCCTAACTATTTGTAACTTACACCCCCGTCCTATCTATAAACCATCTATAAACGAAATCAACCTAAATACAAAATAAAACTTAATAGGTTTATTTACATCTCCCCCACCAAAAAAATAATTCATCTTAAGAAATTATTAATAATCTTGTATATATGGGTCTAGTTTTGTAATATGATCAAGGTTGGACTCAACTTTTTTATGTCCGGTATCTATTCTATAAATTCAATCTGAAATTTCTTCCAATATTTTAAATGGATCGATTTTGAATTCTTCTAATTTTTGCCTGTTCAATCGATTACCATTTTCTACATAAACATAATCTCTTACATTTAGTTTACATTCTTTCCTATTTTTATCAAAATGTGTCTTATTATAGTTATGTGATTTAATAGTATTTTCTTAGGCAATTTTTCTATCCTGTGATAAATTATTCTAAACAATTTCATGATTTAATTCATCTGGTAAAATAATGGTATCTTTTCATTTCAACAAATATTTAGGCGAAAAACCGGTCACGGTATGTTCTGTTTCATTATATGTTTTTGTAAATTCCTGCGCAATAGTAGTCCATGTTAGTTTGTTTTTCCCTTCATTTAGCTTACATCTAATTTTATTAACTAAGGTCTGGTTTAACCTTCCATTCGAAGCGTTAGAAAACGGTGCATTTACCGCGGTAAAAATAGAGGATATGTTTTTTTCATTTAGAAAAGTTTTAAAGTCCTTTGAATTGATACCGGGATATTGGTCGGTTGAAATCATGCCAATTTCATGCTCATTTGTTACTTTTCCAATAAGGTTTATAAAATATTTAGAATTTTGTGTCTCTGGGGTAAAATGTAAAATGGTCCACTACAAGGTGTAAATATGTTTTTGTAGACCGTCTGCCACCAAATCCATCAATTGTGTCTATTGACACTATCTCAAATGGGTAAGTTGCCGGATCTAAATGAGACATTAATCCAAATTTAAATTTTCCTCTTGTTTTATTTTTAATACAAATTTTAAAATAATCACACATTTTTCTTATATTTTTTGTTGAATATTTTGCTACGTGAAATGGATTTATTTTCCATCTGCTGTATTCCTATATGACAGTAAAGGTAATGTATATTTTCAATAATTCTTTCACTAAATCCCTCTGTAAGTACAATTTTTCCTTTTTTCCTTATTTTCTTATAGAATATATTATCTTTAAAAATTAATTTATCTGTATATTTTTCAATTTCATCGTTTTTCTCTTGGTCACCTTTAATATCTTTTAATTTAATATAATTCACGACTCTTAAACATTCTACATGGTCTTCTTTCGGTTCTAATACTGGATTTCAACTTAAACTATCAGCTTCTATGTTAAATTTTTCAGGAGAATATTTGACTTCGAAATTAAATTGGGATAGATAATATGTAGGATCTCCTAATTCCTCATCTATTCTAGCTTTAATATTCATTTTTTCTAGTAGTTTATGGTCTGAGAAAACTTTATTTTTTTCCCAAAAGCCAATGTTTCCAATATTTTACCGCTTCTTCAATGGCTAAACATTCTAAATATATAGCCTTTTTTTATTTTTTGAGAATCCTTTAGCTTTTCTGAAAAATATGCGCTGGATCTTCATTTTGTTGTGTTTGTTTTAGGACTGCACCTATACCCTGTATACTAGCGTCCGTATAAATGTGTATTGGTAGATCTGGAATGAAGATAGCTAAAATAGGTTTTTCACAAAGAAGATCTTTTTTTTTCGAAAGATTTTTGACATTCTGGGGACCAGATGAATGCTTGTCCTAAATTGTGTAATGGATCCAAAATTACTGAGATATTAGTGATATATTTAGCGTAAAAATTATTGTTTCCTAAAAACTGACAAACATTTTTTTGTGTCTCTGGGGCAGAAAATTCCTTTATAGCTATTAAATTATCGTTTATTGGAGTAATTGTACCATTCTGAATAATGTGACCTAAATATTTTACCGAATTTTGAGCAAAGTTACATTTTGAAAATTTCAATTTTAAACCTTTTGAAATTGCCTCTAATAACAAAGTTAAATGCTCAATATGTTTCTGAAAATAACAAAGTGTCGTCAATATAATTGACAGTAAATTCTGACAGTTTATGTTTTCTAATTATGCTGCTAAGTATTCTTTGAAATATTGCAGAGGCAGTTTTTAAACCAAATAGTAAACAGGTCCACTGAAAATGACCCTCTGAGTAATAAATGCAGTTTTATGTTTATCTTCAATTTTCATAGGGATGGAACAAAAGGCCGAATTTATATCTAATGTAAAAAATTTACAATTTCTTGTTTTAACCATCAAATCCTCAATCAGCGGAAATGGTTGTAACTGAGCAATTATGATTCTATTTAAATCACGAAAATATATACATAGTTGGATTTTTTTTCCATCTTCTTTTTTATACGCCAATGTTACAGGGGGCCGCAAAAGGACTTATGACTCCTCAATTTATTCTCTAATAATTTTGATACTTGATGTTCGATTTCTTTCCTGTCATCAATAGTACATCTATATGGTCTCTTACAAAAGTATTTATCTATAGACAAATCAATATAAGCTTCATATCCCTTTACAGTCCCAGTATCTAGCAAAAATTGATTTATATTTGTTAATCAATCTATCAACAATTGTTTTCGCTCATCTAAATGATCTACTGTAATATTGAAGTTTTCTACTAAAATGTTTTCATTAAAGTTAATTGTATATTCACAATCATTACCATTTATAATAACATCTCGTTCATCGTCTGTTTTTTTTATGAGATTCATTTCTTTTTTCTATTTCATTACCTAAAAAGCTAGGAATATAATTTGTATTTATTCCTTAGATTTCTTTTCTTTCATTAGAAATATGAAGGTTTTGTGTTATTTGTTATTTTTTCATTTTAAATCAAATGAAATTCTTTTATGCAATCCATTCCTATTAACAAATTGTAGTCAAAATTTTCTTCATCTATTACAAAAAAATTCATAAATTTCTCCATTTCAAAAATTTGTATCTTTAAGATGACTATTTCCACTGATTTCTTTACGCCATTAATCGTTTTTAATCTTGCATTATTCTCAGAATCAATAACTGTAGCTTTCTTCAAGGAAAGTAATTTTGAATTAATTAAGGATACATTCGAACCTGAATCATAAATTCCTTCAGTGTTCAAAGCATCATTCATGACTACTTTAATTTTGATCGATCCTGGAATTACAAGTTTTTGGATCAATATTATTTAATTTAGTTTCTAATTCCGAATTATTAACACTTCTAACATGATCTTGCTTCAATTTTTCATTATTGTTATTTTTATACTAGCATAAGGATTCAGGGTGATAACAATTTCCTTTGTTTTCTTTTTCACAAATTTTACATGGACGTTTTTGTTCCTTTTCTTTTATCATACTTTCAAATGAACTTTTTCTCTCTAAATTTTTTTTGTTAACTAAATGTGACCTCTAATATTATTGAATAAATCTTCAGTTTATTTTTACCATAATAAAATTTGGTAGCCCTATCACGATGAGAGAGATTCATTAATGCCGATTTATCCATTTATTCATTTATTTCTAACAGAAGTCTTTCTTTTTTAAAGCATATTCTAATAATGAGCCTTGTCTATATTTAAACAAAAAAGCATACCTGACCGGTGACCAACCTTTATCAGCATACCTAACCTAACCTAACCTAACCTTTATCAGCATACGTTTCATAAAAACTGTTTTTCCAAATTGGCCATTCGGCTTTTATGGTATGTTTCATGAGCATGGAGCTATACCAGTCTTGACATGAAATATCTAGAAACATTCTAAGATCTTCAACTTTCTCAATATCTTCATTTATATCTAGGCGAACACACTCCGCTTCAAAAGTATTTAGCCATTGTAACGCATTTGTAGTTTTATTATACACTTTTTCTAACACTAAATTTTCAGTTATATTTTTCATATTTCTTTGTTTTGATTCATTCTTCTTCTTAGCAAAGTTTTATAGAATCTTGGTTAAATTCTCTTCTTAAATTCCTGGTCTATGAATCTCTTTTTTGTTTTTAGTGAAATCTCTTCCAGTAAATACCCCTTGAACTGCATATTACCGTCTTCATCCATATATACTTTACTTACTTCCGGTGTAATTTTCACCCATACTTCTCTTTTCTCATGCCTTCGCCGTAATGTATCTTTCACTTTATGATAAGCTTGAGTTGTCTGAATCACATCATGTGGTTTAATAGGTTGATACTGTTCTGGTATCAAAAATATATGTCCATCAATATTTGTGGTAGAGGTATGCAGATTATATTACTTTTTGGCTGCTCAAGATTTGCTTTTACCACAAAGTGAAATCGTAACTTCTCCATTATGCTTATTTTATTAGCTATGGGAATGTTGTTTTATAATGTGGTATTATCAGGGTGACGAAATAAAAGCTCATGTGTTGTTCTAAAATTAATAGAAAAATATATTTTTAACAGAACAATGCTTATTGTATTCCATATAAACATAACATATTCAAAATCAAAAACAATATTTCTTACCTGAAATTAATAGAAAAACAATATTTAAAGCTAATAATTCATCTGATGATGTTTAAGCTATCTAAAAACAAAATCAACCTAAATACAAAATAGAACTTAATAGGTTTATTTACAAGTTTTTACCCAACTTTGCAACATTATAAAGAACGTCAATTCCTCAGTGATTATTTCTATGAAAAATATGCTGAAATAGACTTAGTATTTTGTTTTACGAGGGGGTTCAAGAGTTTTGGCGGTGTGTGTATATATTGTGTTTTGCATTTTTAGATTTTAGTGAGGTTAATTCTGTGTAGCCCGACGCTGTTTTTTACCTTGACATTCTTAACGCCGCTTAGTAAAATTAGTTTTAACATCTAGTAAATAATTAAGAGAATATGATTTAATGAAAGTATAAATTATACCTCTTGTAGCTGCAATACAAGAGGTTTTCGAAACAATGGGATTAAAAAAATATCTGATGAATGGAACAAACAACACGACCTTGGAAATATGAAACTTGGAGAGACTAGCGGACACTTTAAACAGAATCCGCAAACATAAATAAGTAGATTGTTAAAAAGTAATTGAAATATATACATGTATACAATTTTTTTTGACCTTGTTGGTTTTTGTCCTACTCATGTGTAGTTCTATAAATAACTTTCTTGGTGAAATTAAATTAGTTTGAGATATTGCTAATTCTGGATGAATTTTCATTATGTGAGGTGGGCATAGAGACTCATTTCCGGGGAAGTAGGCCGAACAGACCACAAACTAATTTTTCCCTCTCCCGTGCGTATTGTTAGGATACCTGTAGTAACATCATCTGTACAAAGTGACGGTATTAGTACACATTCTATTCTGTTGCTATGAATTATACACGCTCTTTCCCTTATAGCCTTAGATGAATATAAAACCTTACCTTGTTTGGTTGACAGGCCAGAAATATTTTCGCCTATCCTCCATAGTTCCTGCAGGATGGCTACATCGATGCCTTCTTGCTTCAGCATTATAATAAGCGTTGCCGATGCAGCTTTTGCGTGCTGAAGGAAAAGGCTAACGGGGTTATTCTGTATGTCCCATACTCATCGTTACCTACCGAATATCGTTAAGTAAACGATTTTTGGCAAAAAAGCTATTCTGTTCGTGATAATCGTTAGAGAACTCTCGTTTGTAAACGATGAATGCAACCGTTACCTAACGCCACTGATGTTCATCGGCGTTGACGAACGGCAATTTGATATTTACTTTCGGCTTTGTGAGTATAGTGTCAATATGGCCCTACTAATGAATATTTTATTAGAGGAATTGATTAGAAGGTAAAAAGTAACGTTTTAGTATATTTAGTAGTAAATAATAAAATGCATTTATATTTTATATATGAATATAACCACTTGATAAGAAATTTAAGAGATACCAGTGATCCTCTACAAATGCCAGAAGAATTATTTAGGAAAAACTTCAGGTTGAGTAGAGATGCTACTTGGAATTTATTCCAAGAAATTGAAATTTATATGGATGATCAACCTCGGACTACAAGGGTACCAAAATTAATTAGGCTGATAGTAGCATTAAACTTCTTTGCTCAAGGCAGCTACCAAAAAGCTGTTGGTAAGGATCACCATTGTGCTTTGTCACAGGCAACTGTCAGCAGATGTATAAAGGAAATATTAACAATCATAAATAATCATATAGCCCATCGTTACATCTCATTTCCAAATAATGTCATAGACATGACAAGAATTAAAAATGGGTAAGTTATATGTGCAAAATAATGAATGTACAATAAAATGATGTGTTGTAATTATTGGAGGATTTTTTTTTGTAGGTTTTTTGGAAAGTTCAACTTTCCTGGGGTCATAGGATGTATTGATTGTACACATATCAAAATTGTACCACCACCTGCTAATGATCCTTTGATGCCAGGAATACGTTTTGTAAATAGAAAACATTTTCATAGCATCAATTGTCAAATTGTAAGTGTAACCATTTTGTTGCAGTCACTGGAAATAAATCGAAATAGTCCTATTGGAGAATACACTGCATTCTTATGAACACATCTTATTTTTCAGGTATGTGATGCCAATTTACAGATTCGGCACATAAATGCACGGTTCCCCGGATCTGTTCATGATGAAGCAATTTGGTTGGTTAGCAATGTTAGAGAATTTCTACTGAACAATTACAGGAATAATCGGGATAGGAATACATGGTTGCTAAGTGACTCTGGATATACAATTCAACCATTTTTGTTAACCCCGATTGTTGGAACTGAGCCCGAAACTCCTAATGGTAGATATACAGCTAACCATGTGCAAGTAAAAAATACCATCGAACGATGTATTGGAGTACTTAAAAGTTACTTTCGTTATCTCAAAGCTGATGGCGTTTTGCATTATGCTCCAGTAACAGCTTCTAAAATAATATATGCAAGTGCAGTTCTTCATAATATATGCAGAAAAAGAAACATAGTGGATGAAGACTTAGAAAATGAGTTTGATGCTGGTAAGTTATTAATTATTTAATCAGCATTATATTGAAATTGACTCTCTCGACCCTTACTTCGTGGAATATGCTCATATTAGTGTTTTTAAATGAAACTAGAGACCTTGAGTTTCATTTAAAAACACTAGCATTATATTGGTCTTTATTTAAAACATGTCTATTCAAATGCTTTATGTCATGCACTGTTTGCTAGAGTATTGTTTACCTACTTCATTTTGATTCATGTAAATATATGTTTATACCTTTTTTTTTGGTTTTAGTGGTACCTGACATTGATGATGAGGATGACAGAGATCCTATGGAACTAGTGAATGAAGGAGTTGCCATTAGAAATAATTTAATACAAGAAGTATTTAATGTATAACTAATAAAAAACACATCCTATGTTTGTTTGTTTATTTCTAGCATACCACTACTAAATATTTAACAATTTAGTTGAAAAAACATGAAAAAATTGTTTTCATGGGAAAATTGGGCTTGTACTACATCATTATTTGACTAAATAAAATGGAAAACTTGATAAAAACATTTACATAAATGATACTTATAATAGCAGTTGTCTTAAGTTTTTCTTTAAATATTAAATAAACGGATAGTTCTTGTGATAAATAAATAAAAAAATAGTGACAAACTCAAAAAATCTTGCACATGCTCAAATAAAAATTATTATATAATATTTATGTGTCATCTTCAACCAAAGAGAGTGCAACATCAATATCTGGATACTTCAGTTGTAATTTCAAAATATCTACTCTTAATTTGCTATTTTCAATTTTAATTAGTGTTGCCAAGTTTATATTGATTTCTTGTAACATATTAGAATAATCTTTTTCAGAATACTTTTTTAAATGTTCTTTTATTGAGCCCAACAATGTACTTTTTTTCCTATAGGGCTTCAAAGAAGGTTTCAATATTTTTTGTTCTTTTCTCAGTTCTTTTGCTTTTTGTGAATCTAAAATAGTTTCACTATCAATAGTCACTCTCTGAATGCCTTTTATTTTTTTTTTTATTTAAAAAAAAACCTTAATAGGCTTTTCTTGAAATTACAATCTGATCATTAATACGATCAATAAGCAATTTTAATCTAACTTAATTTACTAATTTCTACCTTATAACTAAAGGTCTTACTCATTAGTAGTTCCTTAGGCTCTAATACAAACAAACACTATCACTAGCGTGCAATTACCGCACTATGCTCTGCTTTACACTGTCACTAGTTAACTAACTCAAAGGGCTTTGTCCTCTTGAGTCTTCTCTTCTGGTTGGTGTTGTCGAGGAGCTGGATGGCCTCTACATTCACATGGTCTAAAAGCCGTTGTTCGTGGCTTTTGGCAAACTTAGTGATTGTCTGGCTGACAGTGTCCATCTCCAGGTCCCTGTGGAGGTCACTGTTTCGGGAGTACCAAGGCGCATTGACGATGTTCCTTAATACTTTGTTCTGGAATCGTTGTATGATCTGGATGTTACTTTCTCTGGTACAGCCCCAAAGTTGGATGCCGTAGGTCCAAACTGGTTTCAGAGTTTGCTTGTATAATAACAATTTATTGTATACAGACAGAGTGGAGTTGCGTCCCAATATCCAATGCATGTTTCTAAATTTGAGTCCTAATTCTTCTCTTTTCTTTTTGATATGTGGCTTCCAGCGTAACCCCGCATCTAATGTAATACCCAGATATTTTGCTGTATTGGCGTAAGGTATCTGAGCATTATTTAGTCTAATTGGTACATGTTGATTTCGTTTGTTGGTGAAGTTAATGTGCACTGACTTTGTTTCATTTAATCTGATCCTCCATCTTCTGGTCCATTCATAAATCTGATCTATGTTATTCTGCAGTTTATTTGCTGCTTCTTCATGGTTTTTGCCTACAGCTAAGATAGCTGAGTCGTCTGCAAATGTGGCTGTGGTATTATGTTCTAGGTTTGGAATGTCACTAGTGTACAGTAGGTAGAGGACTGGTCCTAGTACACTTCCTTGTGGTACTCCAGCATTTATTTCTCTCAGTTCAGAGTATGCTTCTTCTTGTTTTATTCTGAATACTCTTTCTGATATATATGAATCCAGAAGGTCAGAGTATTGTTTAGGTAGGTGACATCTGAGTTTGTGTTTGAGCCCCTCATGCCATACTTTATCAAAGGCCTGTGCTACATCTAGGAAGATTGCAGAACAGACTTTTCTTTCTTCCAATGCGTTTTCTATAATATTTGTTATTCTATGCACCTGGTCTATCGTTGAATGGCTCTCGCGAAATCCAAACTGGTGATCAGGTATCAATTTTCTTTCTTCTATTATTGGTTTTAGTCTCTTTATCAGAAGTTTTTCAAATAATTTAGAAACTACTGGTAGTAATGATATTGGCCGGTATGATGATACTTCTTCAGGTTTTTTGCCTGGTTTGGGTATCATAATCACCTCTGCAACTTTCCACATTCTGGGGACATATTTCAACCTGAAAGCTGCATTTATCAGGTGTGTCAGTTTGATTATAGCTTTTTTGGGCAGCTGCTTTAGGATTTCTCCTGTAATCAGGTCAAATCCTGGGGCTTTTTTCGGGTTAATGTTTTCTTTTATCTCTGCAGTTACCTCTTTTGGTGTAACAGGTCTTATCTCTAATTCTTCTTGGTCATAGTCCATTCTTGATAATTCTTCTCCTTCGTTAGGTTGAAAGGTATTTTCTAGGTGATCAGCGAATCTTTTGGCTTTTTGATTGTTATCTCTGGCCCAGCTTCCATCTTCATTTCTGATTGGAGGACTATGCAGGATTGGTCTCTTTAATCGTTTAGTAGCCTTCCACAAGGAATAATCTGTACTGCTGTCATTTGTTAGTTCACTGAGGTAAGTACTAATTGATTCATGTTTGATTTTTTGTATTTCTCTTTTTAAATTCTGTGCGGCATTGTTTAATCTAGTTTTGTCTACTGGTGCTCTAGATTGTTGCCATTTCCGTCTTAGTTTTCTTTTTTCTGTTATTAATTCTTTAATTTCTCTTGGGTAATTATTTCCCTTTGTTCTCGATGTAATGCTCGGGGTATTATTCCATGCAGTTTTCTGAATAACCTTGTTGAGTTTTTCTACTTCTTCATCTAGCTGTTCTTTGGTTTTTAGCGGGACTAAGAGGTTAATGTTGTTTTCTAATTCAATCTGGAAACTTTTCCAGTCAGTCTTGTTGTTGACTAGTCTTGGTAAGTTTTCTCTTTGTATTATAGTCTCACTAAGTGTGAGAAGGATGGGGGAATGGTCAGAACTCATATCCCATGCTTCTTCTATTTGCATGTAGTTTGTCGAGATATTCCTGGCCACAAAGAAGTCTATGAGGTCTGGAATTTTGTTAGGGTCAGCAGGCCAATAAGTTGGTTTTCCTGTCGAGATTGCTTCACATTTAATTTGGTTTATTGCTGTTAGTAGCTCCTTACCTTTAGTGTTAGTTAGTCTAGAACCCCAGTGTACATGTTTTGCATTGAAATCTCCTCCAATGATAAATCTGTACCCTAGGCTATTTAAGAATTCAATGTATTTATTCCTCTTGATTGCGTGTTTTGGCGGACAATAGACTGCCGTTACATTCAATTCGTAAGTTTTTGTTTTTATTCTGACTGTGGTTGCTTGAATTTCGGCTGTTTTATAGCTCATTTCTTGGTGATGTGCTATATTTTGTTTTATTATAACTGCACTTCCACCTTTGGCTGCATTATCTGGATGATTGGTATGGTATACCTGATATCCTTTTATTTTGATGAATGACTCCTTAGTGAAATGCGTTTCACTAATGAGACATATATCTATTTTTTCAATTTCTAGAATGGCCTGTAATTCTTGCTGATGTTGAATGAGGCCATTAGCATTCCATTCTAATATTCTAAGGCTGTCTCTCATTACCAAGTCGCTTGGGGATAGCTCCTTTGTTGCTATATTCCAATCTGGTAATTCGATCGTCCAGTTTATTTAGTTTATCCAATATTTGTTGGAGAATTTGATCGGTTGTTGGGTTGTTTTGTTTTTTATTATCTTCTGTTGTGTTTTTTACTGCCATATTGTAAGTTTTTCTGTTTTCCGCATTGTTTGTAGTAGTCCTGCTTTGTGATTTTTCTGTCGCAGGAGCTGGGTTTCTGTTGTTATCTCTCTGTGGTCGATTAGGCCTTATTACTTTTTTAGTATTTTTGTCTTTTAGTTTCTGCATTTCTTTGGCTACTACACATCCTCTGTAATTAGCTGGATGTCCTTCGCCGCAGTGAACACATTTTGGTTGTACATTTTTAGGTTGAGGGCATTCATTCGTCAGGTGTTTGCCCACACATCGTACGCATCGTGGCTCTTTTGCACAGTAAGCTTTAGTATGGCCATATGCCTGACAGCGTTTGCATTGTGGTACCAATCTTGTTTTTCTTAGCGGTAATATTTCTACCCTTATTCCTTGTATATCTGTTATACCATAAATTTTGTCCACATTTTCATCATGTTTGAATACTAGCATGAACATATTTATGGGTTTCTTAGTTCTATAACTTCGTTTTGGAATAGCATCTAGCAGTTTATATCCTCTATGCCTTAAGTCTTCTACTATTGTCTCTGGTTTAATAGTATGGTGGAGCTTGTTAACAATTACCTTTATAGGTCTGTTTTGTTTGTTCTCGTATGAATGCCATGAGTAGTTACATTCGTTGAGTTGCTTGCTAAGTGTTCTGTAATCTTCTATATTGTCTACATTGACCTTAACGTTGCTATCACTAATTATTTTAATCTGAAATCTATTTACAGTCTTCCCTATTACCTGGTGACAATCATTGAAATCCTTGATATTATCTATGATGATTGGTGGAGGGGTTTGTTCTTTTTTCGTTTTTTCGATAGGAGTTGGGACATTTTGGCTTCGTTGTGGTGGTGTCAATGAAGTATCCATTTTACGCTTCTTTCGATTTTTGGCGCGTATCCACTCTGTCTCCTTTGCTAGTTCTTCCTCATCAGTTTGGTAAGTAACTGATTCAGATATGGTTTCGTCCTCTTTAGGAAGTCTTTTCTCTAACTCTGCAAATTTTTTCTGCAG
Organism: Galeruca laticollis; assembly: GCA_963921935.1. Classification (NCBI taxonomy): domain Eukaryota; kingdom Metazoa; phylum Arthropoda; class Insecta; order Coleoptera; family Chrysomelidae; genus Galeruca; species Galeruca laticollis. Next base: position 39,919,807 of record OY998176.1, read on the forward strand.
TCCTTCATTCATTATCATCACTTGATTTAACTGGACTTGGAGATTATGTACCTCGTTAATGGCATTAATTTTCTCCTGTCCCATTTTTTTCCACTCTGTATATAAAATTTGTTCGTTTTGCGATCTGACATAATTCTCCTGAAACAGGGTTTGGTTATGCTGCATTAAGATCGCTTCGTTTTGTGTTTGCGGCACAATTGTTGATTTCATTATTTACCCTCGTATTTTAATTTTTCGACGATGATAACAATGTTTGCACATTTTTGTTTTTAGCTACAATTTATGCTAATTGATTTTATCGTTATCGCTCACTAAACAACTTTTTACTGCGTTCACTTGATAACTTATCAGAGCTCCGGCACTACGCTACCGTATCTCTCGGAAGTCAAATGATGATTCTTGATTTTAAATTTCATCTTGAGGTAGTCCAATTTCTGCAACTCCCTCAAAACCATCAATTACAACATGGCCCAATACATTAATTAGTTTATTTTCCAAATCAGTTAGAGGACTATCGGGTGGTGGTCCTCCACCTGTTTTGTTAGCATTATTTTTCAGTAGGCGAGCCTTTTTCTTCACTGTGCATCTCCAGTCTGATAAAACCTGTAATGTGTAAAAATACACAGATAAATGTTTGGAAGGTTACAATGTAGAGAAACAAACCTTCTTCCACTGTTTGGTGCTTTGTTGTGGCCCACCACAACGATTTAATTTATTTGTTAAGTCTGCCCATGTAGTACTGATGACATTAGCATTGTTTGGATTAAACTTATTATTTCTAAAAACTTCGTCGTTTGCCAGTGTCTCCACATATACCGTATATTGTGTATGTGTAGATCTTATTGATCGTTTTTTCTTATCTTGCATTGTTTATAATATATAAAATTTGTTTTATCGTATCTATAATAATAATATATATATTTGTTCTAAGATTTATTTCGCATTAACCTCGCTAAACTAATATCAAATGTCGATTACAATAAAGTTTTCTCCAAACGGAAAAGATACTGTTTCGCATTGTCTGTTCTACTTATTCTACTAGCTTTTTGAAAAACGTATATTTTCTTGTCGCTTTGCATATTCCAAGGTTACTTGTAACGAAGTCGCAACAGAATGACTTTTTTGGTAAAATCGTTAAAATTTACGTTACCAAAACCATTGACGACGATCGATTGTTAGCGATGTCGTTGGAGAACGACACAACTATATAGTGCTACTCAAGACGCCACGTAGAAGAAATGTGGAAACACATTTCAAGTGACTGCTGAAAAAAGTATTTCCTCGCGGGATATGTATATGGAAACATCTGAGAGTGAGGCTGAGATAGCCCTAGACGATACAAGTGATGATGAAGAATTCGAAGAAGAACTTAAAAGTGACAATGAGAATCAAGAAGAAGCTGCAGAAATGCAGGATGATGGTAATAAAATTATGTGTCTTCAAAACCAAAGCGATATTAATGAGACTGGCCCTGCAATAGGAGTACAAAATTTCGTAATATTTAAGTTTACGTGTAGTACAAAAAATAAATATTATGTTGGCTGTGTTACTAAAGTGATAATAGAAGGAAACAGAGATTTCAAATAAAATTGCCGATTATTGTATAAATCCAATGGTTGGGTTGAAAATATCATAGATAAAGATCAAATTAATAGTACATTATGTTACTAGGAGTAGAAGGCTACCATTATTGTTGAGCCCAGATTCTTGCACTGCCGAGGCGTTAGCCGAGGCTGTGCAAACTGGGCGAAACATATAATGGGTCTTCTGCTCCGAGTGACATATACTATTTTTTCTTCAAGTGTAAAGATAATGCAATTCATAAGTAGAAAAAAATTGAATACATTGTTTATATCTCAACTATTTATTAATACAAATATGAAAAAAACAGTTATGGCTTGCATGAGCATTACCTATTTATTAAGTGTAATATTGAAGGTGCAGTTTTGTATACTGCAGTTATTTAAATTTAGGCCACTGCCACCGCTTTCGGTTTCGACATTCACAATCTTGTCATTGGTGTACATGTTATGATTAGTAAGATGTTTGTCTATACTTATTATGTTAGAAATATTGTCATTTGAAAGGTTTCCTGAATGTGAATCTCTCTTGATTCCAGAACTCGTACTTGGTTGTTCTTCCCAATGAAGTATTTTTTGTGCAGTTTGTTTCTTGCTGGAAACAGAATCTTCTAAGTACCCTTCAGCAACACTCGTGGATTTCCATCCACCATGTCGTTTTAAAGCGGTAATGTCCCCTCCGTTGTCAACTAAAATAGTTGCTGAAGTCCTACGAAGGCAATGTCCCGTATATTCATGAGGATTTGTTAATTTCAAAAACATAGCAACGTCTTTTGGAACGTTTGAAATTTTATGTATACCCATTACCACACGGTGACATTTACCGTTTTGATATTTAATAAAAAATCGCTGCAGATCCATATCATCCGGACGAAGTGCCATATACTGTCTGACCAAGCTCAAATAAAAATCGCCAAGTATAGTAAATGATCGTTGTTTTTTGTGTTTGTGATATTTACTAAAATTAAATTTCCTATATCTTGGATTTCGCTGTACTTCAAATGAACGAGTTCATCGCATCTACAGGCTCCTGTGACTCCAAATATTAATACAACCTAAAAACAAACATTGAAATAAGTAAACAAAATTCGCCACCGTTGAGATTCGAACCGCAGACCTCCGAGATGCAAGACAAAACCTCTACCGCTGAGCTATCGAGGTATATACTTTTAAGTTCGAAATACGTTAATTGTTGTCAATTTGAATATTAATCTTCTAAAGGATATTATTGCCAACGATTTAATAAGTGAAATAATATTAAAAAAATAAGAAAGTACGTACTTTTGTTGCTAAATAAACATTATTCGGTGCATCCTGAAGAAATTTATCAAATTGGTCTTTTGATAATACTTTTGATTTTTTCGGGGTATAATTTTCTCCTTGTCGCTTTAAAAATGCAGCTAATTTGGTATAATTTTCCATTTTTACATTATGTTTGATGTTTAATTGAGCTTTAATCATTGAATATTGTGCCCATAGTGTCGAGCTTTTAAATTTTTTTGACAAATACGTAAAATACGCAAGCATAACATTTTCTGTGTATCTTCGTACACTATTTTCTTTGCACCATTTTATAAATTTTTCATAAGCAAAATCATATACTTTTCGTGACTTCGTCGGAATTAGTGTTTCAATAGTGGAATTAGCTATTTCGACTAATTCCGGAGGTGTACATTGAAATTCTTCTTCTTGAGACATTTTTACAATACACTTTTCAAAACTGACAAACATCAAATTAAATAAAAATTAAATGACAGTTCCTGTCTACTTGGTTACAACGCCCATAATAAGTCGTTGCTATCGTTTCTCATTATTTTGTTACTAGTACAATAATGAGAGCGTTCATTATGTTACTAGTAAAAGAATAGGTTATTTCTACCATCTGTGTTGCCGAAAAGAATATAGATATTATTATACGCTTGAAGAAAAAAAATATTAAAGATTGAGGTGCCAAAGATATGAGTTCCCAGAGCTGTCTTCATTAAAAATATCAAAATAGAGTAGATACGTTGTTTCGTACAGAAGCCAAATATATCTTTTTCTACTTCCGTTACTAAAACCGCATTATAAACTCTCTTTAAAAGCTAGTGCTTAAAATGCGAGAAATCACATCTCGTTTATCTTTTGTTTTTTAAACGTCACATCAAGGGTATCTTTTATATTTTAAATTTAATGTTCCGTGATAATTTTGTTGTTCTGTGTTAGTCGATTTGTCAGTTAGCTGTCAGACATCGTGCGCAGTGTTATGAATATACAGGGTGTTTCCTAAGTAATCTAAAATATTGTAGTGGGCACTCCGTCACTCCATTTTAAGACGAAACATTCTTATAAACATGTGTGATAAGACTTGTCGTAAATGAGATACAGGTTGTTAAATTGTATGATTATTTCAACTTTGATGTTTATAACTCGGTTTGTAATGCCGGTGGAAAAGTGCCGTATTTTTTTGTGATTGTACTCACTTCCCTCTTTCGAATTTTGATAATTTCATTCTTTTCAATTCATAAACGTAGCCGCTACGATTTCTTTAAGGTGATTTTTAATAAAAAATTTTAGCTAAATTTGGCGGCTACGTCTAATAATTGGAAAAAATTGAATTGGTAAAAATCGAAAGAAGGGAGTAAGACAATCATAAAAAAATACGGCAATTTTCCACCGGCATTATAAACCGAGTTATAAAACATCAAAGTGGAAATAATAAAACAAAACCTGTATCTCATTAACGACTAGATTTAGCACACATGTTTATAAGAACTTTTCGTCTTAAAATGGAGTGATGAAGCGCGCATTACAATATTTTAGATTACTTAGAAAACACCCTGTATAGACCGAACAGCCCTGGCAGCTAAGGTCTTAAATGAAGGAAATAAGATGATGTTTTGAATATAATTATGATCTATTTTTTATTCCCGCAGGCATAGAAAAAGTATAGTAAGCACCTCATGATAAAATCGACTTGAGTCACTCGTTTCACAAGGAACTCGTTCCGCTTCGCTTCACTCGTACCCAATAAGTCGTGACTAAAGTAACGTTTTTAACACTTGGTACTTGATATAATATTAAGACTGATAATAACGAAATTAAACGATGAAATAAAACAATATAGTTTGTTTAAATCTTCATATATTTGAACTAAGGAATATTTTCCGCTTTACTGCAACATGGACCTGAAATAATAGAGCCCATTTGAGAAGACTATTCATGTCCAGTTTTATCTTCGGTCACATACCGGAGGCTTGGAGGGAGGCCGCAGTGTTGTTCATTCCTAAGACTGTGGACGAACCAAAGTCTTAGCGCCCAATTAGTGCGGCCTACTATCTCTCAAAATGAATGGAGAAAATAATAGACTGCTATGTCAGAAACGAACTCCTTGAGTCCGCTCCACAAGAAACATTTTGCTCATCAAGGAATCAAGGAGAAGAATCCACGATTAACGCTCTACAGTGCTTAGTTGAAAGCATTGAAAAGACATACGCGGCAAAAGAAATGACTCTCCGTGCCTTCATTAACAAAAAAGGTGCTTTCTGTAACACCTCACATGCCTCCTTCAACAGATCACTGGGGTAAAGAAACATTAACCAATCACTGATCAGACGGATACAGTTCATGCTGAATAACAGAGTAATTGTAGCGACACTTGGAGGGGAGACGGTCAGGATGACAGCAGGAAGAGGCTGTTCTCAAGGGGGGGGCTCTATTGCTTCTGCTGTGGTCACTGGTTGTCGACAGCCTAATAGCGAAACTGCACGAATCGAATTTTTCGACTCAAGGTTATGCCGATAACCTGGTTGTAACCGTCAGAGGTAGAGATGATGGAGTAATATCCGATTGTATGCAAAAAGAGCTGGATATAATCGAAAATTGGTGTACATAGGAAGCACTTAATATCAATCCTAGTAAAACTGTGCTGGTTCCATTCAGCGGGAGGTGAAAGTACACACTTAAAGCCCCAATTTTGAGTGGAACCCAGCTAACATTTTTCAAAGAAGTTAAAAACTGGGGCATCATAATAGACCAAAAACTGACACGGAACAGTCAAATTTACCACATCCCCTCCAGAGCAATAGCGGAAAGCTAGACATGCCGCAGTCTTTGGTAAGACATGGGGTCTTAAACCAAAATGGATCTTCTGGACATACCAAATGATTATTAAGCCCATGGTCAACTATGCTTCACTGATATGGTGGCTAAAGATACAACAAACCTCGACACAAGCCAAGTTGGAGAAAGTGCAACGATTAGCTTGTCTAGGTATCACAGGAGCAATATCTACGTGCCCTACTGCGGCTCTAGAGCCAATTCTGAATCTTCCACCACTGCACCTATGTGTAGTGAAAGAAGCACCAATAAGGGCCTTCAGACTGAGCCAATCAGTAAAAATAAAAGCCGGAAATCTAAACAGACAGACATTATGCCAGTTAGATACGACTTTGGAAGGCAATTTAAAGTGATAATAAATAACCAGCGAATATGCACAGAGAGTGGACCTGAACTAGAAAGGAACGCATCCGTTTGGTACACTGATGGATCCGAGATAGATGGAGGACTGGAGTGGGAGTGACAGGCTCTCAAAGCCCCTTGGCAGGGCCCCAACCATATATCAAGCAGAAAAACATTTGTCCAATAGTACCTCAAAAAGGACACCCGGAGGGCAGAAATCTCTATACGCTAGTTGAATATCTTTGACGCGTAGCGCTCGCGCCGCCTACCGGATTTTTTTTTCAATTCAGGGATTGTTTGAGTAGGAACCAGTATGCAAACAAATGAAAAACATGACTTTTCTAATCGTTTTTTTCAACGAGTCGGGAGGGTTGTTTCTGATCAAAAATGGTTGTTACAATAAAAGTTGGGTTCCAATCAGTCGATACAAGCATTTTTCGGCCAAAAAGCCTATTGAAAGGCAAAAAATTCCAGAAAGCTTCCACGTAAGTGAGGTACATGAAAATATTGGGGAAAACAATTCTCGCTAAATTATTGGTGAAGTTTTACGAGAAACACCTGGTGCTACGAGTACTAAAAATGCCGAGAATGTTTATTAAGTTAAAATACAGGTAACTATATGGTTATATTATGTTATATTTTATAAAAATAGAAAAAAGTATAAGCAAACATATGAGTTCTTTAATCTATTTCTTCGATTATTTTTCATCAGTGAGCTTTGTATTTTAATTGTAATATATTTATATTAATTACAATGTTTACAACGTTTTGACAAAGCTACTGTGTTAGTGAAACGCGTCAACAAGTTTAAATTGAACATTAGTTCAAATATATGAATATTTAAACAAACTATATTGTTTTATTTCATCGTTCAGTATGGATCTTCATCAAGTAAAAGCCTCATCTATTCAATTTTTTATAACGAAATTAACTGATAATAATGTTTATTAATTATTAGGCAGTAGTAAGTACTAAAGATTTTTACCAGAATTAATGTTTTCCATTTATCTGTTTTTCAAAAATAATAGCCATTTGTATAACAAGGGAGGAAAGTGCTACTATTCCTCCCGAGGATGAAGTTTACTGCCCGACGAGTAGCGGAGGGCAGTAATCATTCAAGGGAGGAAAAGACACTTTACCCCTATGTTATACATATGATTTTTCCGCCTCCCTCAAATAACAACACAATTTTAAATAATTTATTTATGAAACTAATAAATAAAATTAATAAATACTACTTAGGATGGACTTTTACGAAACTTGGCTTGGCATCGAGGACGAACTTCTAAAATGCTTGGCATCGGGGGTGTACGTTTCATTTGTTCTTTAAATCCCTTGGGATTTTAACTGTCCCTTTATATCCCTTGGGTCTGAAAGTGACACTTTAGTTTGTAACATGTGAGACTAAAGTGACCACTTTAGTCTCGGAATTGCAAAAGTTATATCATGGATAATGTACTATAACGTCACTTTTACTTTTCCCCCTAGGGAGGAAAAGTACTTTTTCTCTCTATGGAGGAAAAGTAAACCTTTCCTCCATACAATTAGGCCAGGAAATATATATTTTGGATAGAGGTAGGCGGAAAAATATTTTAATTTGATAATATTCGCTTTTTTACATAAAAGTTATCAAATCCTGCTATAAAAGTTATGTTTTAATTTTTTTTGTCCGGCTATACCCCGTACTAGGGGCTCAGACCACCTTTACCCCACACATTGGGCTGAAGGCGGACTCACTTTACCTAAAAAAACAGAATGTGGTCACACCCCAGATTGTAGATTGTAGATTGTCGATTGTAGATTGTAGATTGTAGATTGTAGATTGTAGATTGTAGATTGTAGATTGTAGATTGTAGATTGTAGATTGTAGATTGTAGATTGTAGATTGTAGATTGTAGGTTGTAGATTGTAGATTGTAGATTGTAGATTGTAGATTGTAGATTGTAGATTGTAGATTGTAGATTGTAGATTGTAGATTGTAGATTGTAGATTGTAGATTGTAGATTGTAGATTGTAGATTGTAGATTGTAGATTGTAGATTGTAGATTGTAGATTGTAGATTGTAGATTGTAGATTGTAGATTGTAAATTGTAGATTGTAGATTGTAGATTGTAGATTGCAGATTGTAGATTGTAGATTGTAGATGGTAGATGGTAGATGGTAGATTGTAGATTGTAGATTGTAGATTGTAGATTGTAGGTTGTAGATTGTAGATTGTAGATTGTAGATTGTAGATTGTAGATTGTAGATTGTAGATTGTAGATTGTAGATTGTAGATTGTAGACTGTAGATTGTAGATTGTAGATTGTAGATTGTAGATTGTAGATTGTAGATTGTAGATTGTAGATTGTAGATTGTAGATTGTAGATTGTAGATTGTAGATTGTAGATTGTAGATTATAGATTGTAGATTGTAGATTGTAAATCGTAGATTGTAGATTGTAGATTGTAGATTGTTGAGTGTAGATTGTAGATTGTAGATTGTAGATTGTAGATTGTAGATTGTAGATTGTAGATTGTAGATTGTAGATTGTAGATTGTAGATTGTAGATTGTAGATTGTAGATTGTAGATTGTAGATTGTAGATTGTAGATTGTAGATTGTAAATTGTAGATTGTAGATTGTAGATTGTAGATTGCAGATTGTAGATTGTAGATTGTAGATGGTAGATGGTAGATGGTAGATTGTAGATTGTAGATTGTAGATTGTAGGTTGTAGATTGTAGATTGTAGATTGTAGATTGTAGATTGTAGATTGTAGATTGTAGATTGTAGATTGTAGATTGTAGATTGTAGATTGTTGAGTGTAGATTGTAGATTGTAGATTGTAGATAGTAGATTGTAGATTGTAGATTGTAGATTGTAGATTGTAGATTGTAGATTGTAGATTGTAGATTGTAGATTATAGATTGTAGATTGTAGATTGTAGATTGTAGATTGTAGATTGTAAATCGTAGATTGTAAATCGTAGATTGTAGATTGTAGATTGTAGATTGTTGAGTGTAGATTGTAGATTGTAGATTGTAGATTGTAGATTGTAGATTGTAGATTGTAGATAGTAGATTGTAGATTGTAGATTGTAGATTGTAGATTGTAGATTGTAGATTGTAGATTGTAGATTGTAGATTGTAGATTGTAGATTGTAGATTGTAGATTGTAGATTGTAGATTGTAGATTGTAGATTGTAGATTGTAGATTGTAGATTGTAGATTGTAGATTGTAGATTGTAGATTGTAGATTGTAGATTGTAGATTGTAGATTGTAGATTGTAGATTGTAGATTGTAGATTGTAGATTATAAGGGGGGTCGTAAAGGATCTACAGCCAATCAAACACTTCGACGTATAATATCTTCTGTGCATAACCCTAAATCTATTCGAGGCACAAGATTCCGAGACTTCTTACGAAGTTTATAAGTTTCCTGTTAGCTAAGTTCTTGATATCAGATGGCGATAGGAAGGCTCCTCCTAGGAATTTCAACCTTTTGCAGAAAAGTGCTGGGCATTTGTAAAGCAAATGTTCTGCAGTCTCAGCGATGTTCTCGCAGTAACGGCAACATTCGCTCTCTGATTTGCCCCTTTTTTGAGGTGATACCTCAGAGGGCAGTGTCCAGTGAAGAGTGCCATTGCAATTTCAAGTCTTTTTCGTCTAACTCGAGAAGCTGTTTTGCTTGCCTTGGCGAAAGGCCCCCAAGCTTTTTCGCTTGTTTATGTCCTGACACTTTATTCCAGCGAGATCTCATCAGATTGTTTTCACAGCATCGAAAATCTTCTTCCAAGGGGGCTTTAGAAAGTCGACAGAAGGGTTCCGGGTCGAGGAATCCGTAGTTTGCTCCTTCTTGGGCAAGGTTGTCTGTTTTTTCATTGCGTCTAATGCCCATTTGACCTGGCACCAACATCAGAGTAACCTGGATGGTTTTTGCCAGTTTTCTTGGGGATTGTTTACGGTCCCAAGTCAACTTAGACTCACAAATGTATGACTTCAGTGCTTTTAATGCTGCCTGGTTATCTGATATACGCTAGTTTAGTACCGCGGCCAGCGCCACCTCGTGGCGAAGTTTTTAGGTTTCAGGATTGTATCGCTGTATGCTGTACGGGCAAAATGGATTGCCTAAATAATGAATTGCTTATTAAAAATAGTGAACGTGCAAATTGTTATTGTTTTGTTGTTGGGTGTTCACATTCAGAGCGTGCAGATCCGGAGCTGCAGTTTTATAAATTTCTTTCTCGGCCATACAAAAAAGAACGATAAAAGAAATAGATCATTGCTGTTCGTCGTGTACAGTAAGTTAACATGCATTTGTATATATACTTATAAAATAATTGTACAGATTAAAATGACAAATTATGTTATCAATTATAAATATGGAAATTAAATTTTTGAGTGTCAAGTAATTATAGCTTATCTTTGTGTCTGAAAATTCATCCTTAAGTGATCCTACATATTATTTTTCCAACCTTGAATAGAACTTTATTAGTGTTTTGAATGAAACTCAACGTTTATAGCTAATTCCACAATATGATGAAAAATGTTGAAAATTCTAAAAAATTGACGATTGTTTCGATAACTGAATATCATCGTCAGAATGACAGAAGATACATTTTATTTGATGCCTACCTAATGATTAGTAGTTATTTTTGGCTAGACCAAGAAGTGACCTACTTTGTGATTGACTTATATATGTTAATAGAAAAATGAAGAAGTTGTGATATTACAAATATTGAAGCTTAGATATTAAGATCAGTATAACTGTGCAATGATATACAAAACCAGGAAAACTATATCTGTGGAGTGGAGAACTCCCTAGATTTATCTGTTCATCGACGACTTCATATTGTGGGTTTCTTAATTTATTTATTAATTCAGTGTATATGTGTGTTTTAGTGAGAAAACTAAAAATAAGATTTGGGAGTTCTGTTTTGTTTTAACTGAAATGTAAACATTGTAATTAATATAAATATATTACAATTAAAATACAAAGCTCACTGATGAAAAATAATCGAAGAAATAGATTAAAGAACTCATATGTTTGCTTATACTTTTTTCTATTTTTATAAAATATAACATAATATAACCATATAGTTACCTGTATTTTAACTTAATAAACATTCTCGGCATTTTTAGTACTCGTAGCACCAGGTGTTTCTCGTAAAACTTCACCAATAATTTAGCGAGAATTGTTTTCCCCAATATTTTCATGTACCTCACTTATGTGGAAGCTTTCTGGAATTTTTTGCCTTTCAATAGGCTTTTTGGCCGAAAAATGCTTGTATCGACTGATTGGAACCCAACTTTTATTGTAACAACCATTTTTGATCAGAAACAACCCTCCCGACTCGTTGAAAAAAACGATTAGAAAAGTCATGTTTTTCATTTGTTTGCATACTGGTTCCTACTCGAACAATCCCTGAATTGAAAAAAAAATCCGGTAGGCGGCGCGAGCGCTGCGCGTCAAAGATATTCAACTAGCGTATAGAGATTTCTGCCCTCCGGGTGTCCTTTTTGAGGTACTACTGGACAAATGTTTTTCTGCTTGATATATGGTTGGGGCCCTGCCAAAGGGCTTTGAGAGCCTGTCACTCCCACTCCAGTCCTCCATCAATCTCGGATCCATCAGTGTACCAAACGGATGCGTTCCTTTCTAGTTCAGGTCCACTCTCTGTGCATATTCGCTGGTTATTTATTATCACTTCAAATTGCCTTTCAAAGTCGTATCTAACTGGCATAATGTCTGTCGGCTTAGACTTGGCTTCTAGATGAATGTGTTCGAAAATATTTAGGTGATCGATCAGATTTCCGGCTTTTATTTTTACTGATTGGCTCAGTCTGAAGGCCCTTATAGGTGCTTCTTTCACTACACATAGGTGCAGTGGTGGAAGATTCAGAATTGGCTCTAGAGCCGCAGTAGGGCACGTAGATATTGCTCCTGTGATACCTAGACAAGCTAATCGTTGCACTTTCTCCAACTTGGCTTGTGTCGAGGTTTGTTGTATCTTTAGCCACCATATCAGTGAAGAATAGTTGACCATGGGCTTAATAATCATTTGGTATGTCCAGAAGATCCATTTTGGTTTAAGACCCCATGTCTTACCAAAGACTGCGGCATGTCTAGCTTTCCGCTATTTCTCTGGAGGGGATGTGGTAAATTTGACTGTTCCGTGTCAGTTTTTGGTCTATTATGATGCCCCAGTTTTTAACTTCTTTGAAAAATGTTAGCTGGGTTCCACTCAAAATTGGGGCTTTAAGTGTGTACTTTCACCTCCCGGTGAGTGGAACCAGCACAGTTTTACTAAGATTGATATTAAGTGCTTCCTATTTACACCAGTTTTCGATTATATCTAGTTCTTTTTGCATACAATCGGATATTACTCCATTATCTCTACCTATGACGGTTACAACCAGGTTATCGGCATAACCTTGAGTCGAAAAATCCGATTCGTGCAGTTTCGCTATTAGGCTGTCGACAACCAGTGACCACAGCAGAAGCAATAGAGCTCCTCCTTGAGAACAGCCTCTTCCTGCTGTCATCCTGACCGTCTCCCCTCCAAGTGTCGCTACAATTACTCTGTTATTCAGCATGAACTGTATCCGCCTGATCAGTGATTGGTTAATGTTTCTTTACCCCAGTGATCTGTTGAAGGAGGCATATGAGGTGTTACAGAAAGCACCTTTTTTGTTAATGAAGGCACAGAGAGTCATTTCTTATGCCGCGTATGTCTTTTCAATGCTTTCAACTAAGCACTGTAGAGCGTTAATCGTGGATTCTTCTCCTTGATTCCTTGATGAGCAAAATGTTTCTTGTGGAGCGGACTCAAGGAGTTCGTTTCTGACATAGCAGTCTATTATTTTCTCCATTCATTTTAGGAGATAGTAGGCCGCACTAATTGGGCGCTAAGACTTTGGTTCGTCCACAGTCTTAGGAATGAACAACACTGCGGCCTCCCTCCAAGCCTCCGGTATGTAACCGAAGATAAAACTGGACTTGAATAGTCTTCTCAAATGGGCTCTATTATTTCAGGTCCATGTTGCAGTGAAGCGGAAAATATTCCTTCCTTTCCAGGCGACTTAAATAACTTAAATCTTTCATATCACATTCGTTTTATTGAGTGGAGGTTTTACCAGCTAGGCTTCTGCTGGATCTGTTGGGGTTGAGGACAGCCCCTTCCAGGCGGGCACTTTGCTCTCTTCATTCTCCACAGCCATTTTAGAACAGGGAAAGTTCGTCTGCAACAGAAGACTTATACTTTACTTGGAGTTATCAGTGTATCCTCCTTCCGGTATTTTCATCAGTCCGATGCCGTTGGAATATTCCTTTGAGAGAACTTTTTGGAGGCGTTGTGCTGGGGCCAGATTATTAATCCCCTTGCACATTTCTCTCTATATTCTCCTTTTCGATTTTCGGAGTTCTTTATTATACTGCGAAAAAGCTATTTTGTAGACTTCCCAGTGTATTAGACTCTCAGGTCTTTTAAAAAGTCTTCTGATTTTTTTCCCAAGTTTTGCCAGCTCCTGTCGATATTATTAACTGTCAAATATTCTAAAAGGCACTAACCCCGTGTATTTATGCCTGTGCTTCCCCATGTCAAGTGGTGGGCGTTCGCGTCGTAGCACAGAATGAGTGTCTGTTCCCTTTCCTTTCCCTTTTACCTAATGTTATCATTTTTACTATGGAATTTAACAAAGGAGACCTGGAAGTGCCTCAATTATTTTTTTGGAAATATGTTTTTTGAAAATTGTACATTTTATTTACAAAAACTGCAGAAAGCGTCCGACTGACGGCATATATCATAATAACCAACAAAACTCTCGACGACTCTGATGGAAATAAATAATTTTACCTAAACGGTCGACCCCATAAAAACCCATACAAAATTAACTGACTTCCTTGGAGGAAGCTTGTGAATGCCGACATATTGCTTACTTTATTTTTTTATTACTATGCATAAAAGAATTCAATAGTTGTGTATATTTAAAATTAATTATTCTTAGTAATATCAACAACACAAAAAGATATATCCTCACGATTTCAAAACATCCTACAATCCTTGATTATTCTGACGATTAGACAACACGGCAATGTCGTGACGACATAACTGATCTGTGACGTGTACAGTAATTTTTTTTTATTTTCAGCATCGAGAAGAAGACTACGAAGGCCAACCAAATCATCTACATCCTCAGTATCCACAGATCAAGAAGTCGCTCCTAGTATATCGAAATTAAGAAGAACTAGACCGAATCCTAGAAAAACATCAGATAACGCTTTGACCTCGGCACGAAAAGATAAGGATGATGGTTCTAAAGTCGTTTGTTATTATACAAATTGGTCCCAATATCGAGTCAAAACTGGAAAATTCCAACCTGAAGATATCCTACCCGATCTCTGTACCCATATCATATTTTCTTTCGGATGGTTGAAGAAAGGAAAACTGTCATCTTTCGAAAGTAATGACGAAACAAAAGATGGAAAGATCGGGTTGTATGAGAGAATCCATAAGTTGAAGAAAGCCAATCCTAGTCTGAAAACTCTTCTTGCTATTGGTAAGTACAAAATTGTATTCAGTGACATAGAAACCCGAACACCCAGTGAACATTATTTTATTTCAAAAATTTTTCACGTACACGTTATTAATTCAAGATTGGAATTTGAGCGCGATCAGTTGAACATTTCTGATTTTATTCAAAAGTTATATTGCTGTTAGTACTGGACGAACCGGCCCCATTTCAATGTCAGAAAACAAAATTTATTCAAGTACAGTCGTTTCAAACTTACAATGTTTTTTACAAGTATTTATCATCCCCAGAGTGCGAAGAATTGCGAATTATCGGTAGCTAGCTGAGATCGAGAGAGATCGATTTGTTGGATTCCCGGAAGCTGGGATGTGTTTCCAAGAAATTGCTAGTAAAGTAAACAGGAGTGTGGATACTGTTGTCATATGTTATAAGGCATATCGCCAAGGAGGCTGAATACCCGCATACGAAAAGTCAGAGACACAGGACGAGTGAGCAGGACAGCAGAGGGACATGCTCGTCTCCTAAGGTTATTTGTTCTAAGAGATCGTTTCTCATCGACAAGGGCAATAGCAACTGTTATCCTTAACACTGGAACATCAAAGAAATCGACTTCAGTGGTGCCAAGAACGACTAGTGTGGAATGGAACACTATCGTCTTCAGTGATGAATACCGGTTCTGTCTAGACATGCATGTGTCGTAACCCTCAATTTTTCGTTGAGTGGCATGTACATCGTACTGTTGGAGTTATGATATAGGGTGCTATTGTTTATGTCTCAAGGTCATCTTTAGTCTTCATAAGAGGCAATATGAATCCACATCGAT
Organism: Galeruca laticollis; assembly: GCA_963921935.1. NCBI lineage: Eukaryota > Metazoa > Arthropoda > Insecta > Coleoptera > Chrysomelidae > Galeruca > Galeruca laticollis. The sequence goes on from OY998176.1 coordinate 39,935,161, forward strand.
ACATTCAAAAAATATTGGAACCTCATCTCACTCCTTACATCAGGACAGTTCTAAATACAATTTTTCAGCATGATAACGATCAGCCACATATATCCAGATAAATGTTGGACTATTTCTACCAGGCTCAAATGCATCTCCTACCTTGGCCCCCAGGACCTTTTCCCTTGCTCTTGTGACAAAAGGGGGGGGGTTATCCTCACGTTCAATTTCTCAAGGTTATTTGTTAGGAGATATTATAATAATCACTTACCTCTGGCGTTCTTATTACTGCTTCCCCAGACTATATTGTGTTCGTTGGCACCACAACCAATTATGACTAGTAGCCGTCTGTAATTGCAGTGTCTCAATAGCTCTTGAACTCCCTTCGGCGGTGACATCGGCCCGTCTCCGGCGAAGTAGGCAAATGCGATGACAATGTCTTGGTCGATAACCCCAATCTTGAGGTGAACCATGATTGAAACTAGGTCCCGTGATACGTATTAATCATTGCATGCCCAACGTTTGATTTGGCTTTTCCGTTCTTGGATCAGTAAAACGTCCAGTACTGGCAATCACGACTGAAGTTCCCTTCGCGTGATGCAGGATAATATGCGCTACATTCGTGAAGGTGAATCATTATGGATGAGAGACGCCGAGTTACTCAGCCTATATTCATTCCCCTCCTTCATCTCTCCCTGTCCCTTCTCGACCACCATGGCAATATCTTTCCCGGAGTTCGAGCAGGTTCCTTAACCTCAGTCAAACCGTCGACCCCCAGGAAGCTCCGCCCAGTTTCCCAGGATGGGATGCAGAGGTGATCTCCTCATCCCTAATTGCTCCAGCAGAACCGGAGGAGATCTCAAGCTGACACAAGGTCGTGCTCTCGCCTTTTCCTTTTTTGGAAATTCCGGATGTGGAGGGTATCTCCTTGTCCTTTGGAGCTACCACGGGGTTCTCTTGTTTTCCCAGCCCCGAGACAGGGACACGTCCAAAACGTAAGTTTAGCGCGTTACCTCCTGCTTTCAGAGCATCTACAAATTGGTGATCGATCCCAATCGTGAGGATAGTTCCTATTTCCTCTGTTTAAGAGTTCAGGATCTTCCAAGCCCCAGTAGTGAGGTTGGAGTTCTGAACCTTGACAATTTGGAGGATCTTCTCCAATTTCATGTCGCGGCTTTTTGGGAAGAACACCGTTATGGTGACTCGTTTTAAGATGTCTTTTCCACTTAGAGTTACGAATTTGGGTCCTTCTCAAGAGTTTAATTTTGGCGCTGACCTCATCAGCCAGTCTGCCGATTCTTGGGACCAACAGTCCACCAGTATCATTCCACAACGGAATGACTGATAAGTGGATCCCTTTCTACTCACACTCTGGCACAGCTCTTCCACCAGAGTGTCGTCCAGGTTTGACAGCTACTCTGCTTTCAGGTTGACCCTAGGGTAATCGTTGGGAAATGTTCCCACCCTGAAAGTCCTCTTTGTTTTAACAGCTGCTGCGTAACCAATGCCCGGCACAGTTACCATTGTAGCTTTTTTTTGCTAAGAAATCGCTGCGGGGGAGTAATATGCTCCGGGTCTCTGTTCTGCTTTACCTTCCTTGTTGGAGCTTCCTTTTCGGTGAGTCATTTCCCCGTTGGTGATTCCTTCGAGGTGGGGAGGGGTTCTCCAAATATTACCGAAATACAATTACTTTTACTGGGTGTTCGGGTTTCTATGTCACTGAGTATATCACAAGCTACCCTTTTCCAATTAAAACTTTCAAAGAAGTAGTTACTACCCTTAGAGAATTGAAGGGGCGGTTGAATAATTTTATAATTTATATTTATTATTATTAGAAATCTTCTAATTTCAATAATAATTTATAGGTGGTTGGTCATTTGGAACACAAAAATTCAAAGATATGGCAGCCAGTAGATATGCTAGACAGACTTTCATATTCAGTGCGATCCCTTTCTTGAGGCAAAGAAATTTCGATGGACTGGACATCGATTGGGAATATCCCAAAGGTTCTGATGACAAGAAGAATTACGTACTTTTATTAAAAGGTGAGTATGTATAACCAAAATATTAACTAGGTCATAAGTTTAAAATTGTTTTTAAACCAAGCCCAAGTACATCTTACAGGATATAGAATATTTTTTTAATTCATTATTTATATTAGAAGCTTATTTATATGAAAGTGGATTTGTCAGAAATGTACTTTGTACTTAGGGGGGGAAATAAAGAGTCTAAATCTCTAAAAACTAGTTCAAGAGGGATTGAGATGAGGTTTTTTGCACTCGTTTTCTAAAATTATCTAGAAAAAATGTACCTACTTTGTATCTAAACCTATTTTAAGTGCTAGACATTTTTTTCCTGTTGTGTCCCTACACTCAGAGTATTATGTTATTTTGGATAACTTTCTAACAAAATTAGTAGGCATATAATAATAAATCAGTTTTTTTCTTCTTATTGGCTTATCCTTATGAGTTTTCAGGCGTCTTTGTATGTGATAAATTAATAAAAATATTTTCTGTTGAATGTCAAAATTCAAAAACAGCTGTGTAAACATTATTATGAAATAATTTTAAAATCCTTTTTCCTAGCTTTTAGTTCTGCAAATTTATCAATTATTTCTTCGCAATTAATATTGTCTTTCACCAGATGCAATCGATACAAACTTTTGTGTTCAAAACCACAACTTATTTGAACTTGACGCAACGTCTCCACGCTGGTATAAGTGTAATCTGGATAAACTGCAAATATTTGCTGTATAACTCCCAATGTCGCAACCCTGTTCTCTTTATATAATTTATAAATCGTTCTACATATAAACTCTTGCGTAGTTCTGTAAACTTTTTTTTTATTTTTCCTTACACGTTTTTTGTTTTTCAATTTGTGTCTAACCTTACGATTCACCGTTTTATTTGGTTGAACATCATGCATGTGGATCAAGGCCACGTAAGCAATCGCTTTCTTTGATTGTATACGGGTAGTAAACTTATTTTTCGTTCCGTTACTTTGCATTTATGCTCGTGTTAGGGAAGTGAGTTTTCTACTGCTCCTTATAAAAACAGCTTTTGCAATTGAAAATGGATCAAGTATAAACAACAAGTCAGTTCATTCGAAATACCGCACACAAGTTAGATGAAGTATTGACATAAATTCCCACATCTTGTATGAAGTGAAGCATTATTTTTGTGTTGTTTTTTTTCAACTACACTTGCTTGCATAGAAATCGGACCACTGTAAACTTTTGACTTTAACTAAATATTTTTCAGAAACTATTCATCAGATCAAAAAAAAATGACAATTTAATATTCTTCGATATAAAATTAAGTTTATTAAAATTTATTGCGGGTTCTTGGGCTTAAAATTGTTAAATGAATGTATGATACAAATTTACCTGTTTTTTTATTAAATTAACACTTAATTTTTAAGATCGGGTATGACCCCCTCTAGCTCTTATAACATCTCGTATACGATTAGGCATTGATCTGATGAAGTTCGTTATTATTTCTTGTGGGATGTAAAACCACTCTTCTACTGCGACAATTAGTTCTGCGATCGAGGTTGGGGCACGAAGTCTTCGTTATAGCTCATCCCATAAATGTTCTATCGGGTTTAGGTGAAGACTGCATGATGGCCACTCCATTATATGAAAACCTACTTCAGTAATGTAATCTTGCACAATTCTTGCGGTGTCCGCTCTCGCATTGTCATGCATAAAAATTAATTCATCTCCAATGTATTCGATGTAAGGGACCACATGATCTGCTTAAATGTACACGATGTGTACCGACCACCGGTTAAACCTCCTCTCCCGTGACCACGATAATGTTTATGGGTCAGTTCGTGCTCTCATAGAAATTCCACACCAGATCATGCAGGAACCACCACCATAAGCAATCCACTTTCAATGCAGCATTCTGCAAGTCTTCGATACACTTTTCTTCCTCTGTCGCGAACATAGTGTAATGTTCTTCTTATTAATTAAAACGTTTTATTACGGGTGGGATAAATTCATACACACGGTAGGTTCACTTACTTAATTTATTTATTCACTACACTATTCACTAATTATATACACAGTATATTCACTTAAACTAATTTATATAAACACTTAACTGATTTATATTCACTTGTTTATCTCACGATGTCAAATTATCAATTAAGCTCATCCGCTGATCGGTCCTTTATATATATATATATATATATATATATATATATATATATATATATCTATATAGCTGAAAAGCGAAAAACGCCGTGATCGTTGCTGATCAATTAGAATACAAACTGAAAAATATCTTATTGGGGATTGCAGCATAAGAGGAAAAATACACTCTATTCAATTCTCCAAGCTTTCGTAAATCTTTATTTACATCATCAGGGAACTACAATAAGGAAAGAAAAACATAAATTATAAAAAGTGTTCATAAAAACATTTCTACAACTTACATTGATCGAGATTGCATCATTGATCTTGAACACAGGAAAAGTGCACAACAGAAAATCATTGAAGAAATAGGTCCAGTCGGCAATACATTTGCCAATTACTGGTAAACATTTTTATTAAAACATTATAAAAAAGTTAAAAGGTTTAAAAAACATTTAAAATCGAGAATCCACACACCCACGCGGACTTGTGAGAATAATGGCGGAAACTAAAAATGTCAGGTTAAGTACACCAGTCATCATTACTAAATGAATGAAAAGAATCGATCTTTGCAATGACGCGAGACACTGAAACAATCGAATTGAAACTTTAAAGAGAATACAAGGGTGGTACCAAAATTATGGAAATGTATTTGAGTAATCATTCCAATGAAAAAATTATTTTAATCACGAGAATTAGTATGTGATTATTAATGTTATTAATTATTATTATAAATATTATTATGGAGCTAATATTAATGGGGGAACACCTACAAAAAGGGAACACCTACAAAAAAGGGGAACACCTACCATGATGCCACAAGTAAGAAACTAGTGAGAATTATTCATATTATCATTATTATTATTGTTGTCATTAATATGGAGACAATTGTGCTTATCAAGCGTTAGAAGGAGGGAGTAGAGATTACTCAAATTTTGAATGTCGGTCTTCTTATTCATACAACCTTCTTCCTGGAAGATGAAAGCCATTTCCAAAAACAGTCTTTTATTATAACTTCTCTCACGAGAAAGGATTTTAACTCCCTCAAAATCAATGACATGATCCAAAGAGGAGACATGATTAGCCAGAGAACATCTTTCAGGATGTAACCTTATATCACTCTTATGGAGGGATACACGGCTTGAAATTTTTTGGGAAGTTTGACCAATATATGATAGACCACAACTGCTACAACAAAGCCTATAAACAACATTACTACAATCCACAACAGGTATCTTGTCTTTCAAAGGACTATAAATTGACTTAACAATCAAGGAACTCCTGGAGGCAAACCTAACATTTTGTAAGTATTGTGAAAAAATTCTAGCAAGTCTAGGCGTAATTTCCTTTATATAAGGCAGAGAAACCGTTAAATCGGAAGGAATCGTTCTGGAGGATGAGAGAGGATCCAACTCAGTTGCACCTGCTGCGTCAATTGAATGTATTGAGGTTTGTGACAAAACAGAAGACGTATTGAAGATGATCTTTCTCAGTAACTGTTTTGGATAGGAATTGTCAAGGAACAAATTAAAGAGAATATTACGATTCTTATTTCTAAATACAGGGTCAGAGAGGTTCATAACTCTAGCTGTCATTTGTTTAACCAAGTTAACCTTTATGCTAAATTTATGGTAAGAATTGTAGTTGAGATATCTCCCAGAGCTACTTTGTTTTCTATACCAATCAATTATAATCACATTATCAGGAGACCTAGTCCATAAAGTATCTAAAAAGGGGACAGCCATGTTAGAGTTTTCTGTTTCGATAGTAAACTGAATGTAAGGATCATAACTATTAAAGGTGAAAAGGAGATCTTCAGTGGAGTCCACAGGGCAAGCTAGGATTATATCATCTACATATTTCTTGATGAAAGGCACATTGAAAGGAAGTACCGGAAGGACCACGTCCAACAGATCATCCATTACATAGCACGCTAATATCGGAGAAATACTATAATTTTATAATGTTTTAATAAAAATGTTTACCAGTAATTGGCAAATGTATTGCCGACTGGACCTATTTCTTCAATGATTTTCTGTTGTGCACTTTTCCTGTGTTCAAGATCAATGATGCAATCTCGATCAATGTAAGTTGTAGAAATGTTTTTATGAACACTTTTTATAATTTATGTTTTTCTTTCCTTATTGTAGTTCCCTGATGATGTAAATAAAGATTTACGAAAGCTTGGAGAATTGAATAGAGTGTATTTTTCCTCTTATGCTGCAATCCCCAATAAGATATTTTTCAGTTTGTATTCTAATTGATCAGCAACGATCACGGCGTTTTTCGCTTTTCAGCTTTATGCAAGATGGGGTTTTTCAATGATATTCAGTCCACCTATGGGATATATGCAGTTGGTTTGTTGAAGAGATGGTCTAAAACTAAGATGAAGTTGGCAAAGGAACGTAATAGAAGGATTTTCCTGCTAAAATGTAGAAAAGCAGGCGTTTTACCGAGTCATATCATACATTCAACTATTCCTATTGAAAATTTAATTTATAGACAAGATACACACACACACGTGACTAGGAGTTTACTTACCAGGTTAGGATACAAATTGTTAAATATTGAAATTAATATTAATCAAAAGTTGATTGTTACTCTTGAAAACAATCTCTCGAGTTTGAGAATTGATATAATTAATAACACAAATGAATTCATTTGCAATAATTTCATTCATAAACAGTTGAGACATTATAATAGATCTTTTCATGATATTAAAAGAAAAAACATAAATAAATTTAATAATTTAAGAGACGAGTGGTATGGTACTTTTCTTAAGACAAAGCCCTCTTGGATTAAAAACCTTTCCAATGTGAATATCCCCCCTAATGTTGAGAAGTTTCTTTCGTTGGGCCCCAAATTCAGTGTGGAACCTCAATTAGGTATAGATATACCAATTAAATCCATCCTCTCTGATATCGATTATATTTCTTCTCTAATTCCTGATGTTGATAATAGAAGTCTTGCTATTGCTAGGTCCATTAATGTTATCACTAATCATGCTCATAAAGATGATTGCCATCCTTCTCTTTTTCGAAATTTGTTGGTTGAGGCAAGATGTTTCCTGAAAATGCACCCTGAGTTAATTGTTACCAAGTCTGATAAGGGTAATGTGACTGTTGTTATGTTAAAGGAGGATTACCTCAAGTTATCTCAGGATATAATCGATAACGATTCTTCCTATGTTCCCCTCTCGAGAGATCCCAGTAGGACGATTCAATCCAAATCTAACGCTCTTGTTAAGAGACTGTATAATAAGAGACAGATCGATGAGATCACAAGGAAAAAATTAACTTCTTATAACTCTGTCATAGCAAAATTTTACACTCTTCCTAAAATTCATAAGCCTACCTTGACAATGAGACCTATTGTCGCTTCTATTAACTCTCCTACTGAGTTTATTGCTTCTTTCCTCACAGATATCTTGACCAAGGCATACAATAATGATAATGAGTATTTCATTAAGGACTCCTTCCAGGTTTTTGAATTATTTAACAGAAGAACTCTTCCAAATAACTATGTTTTAGTCAGTCTGGATGTGGTTTCACTTTTTAGCAATGTTTATTTACAAGCAGTTATACGTTCAGTTCACAAACACTGGCCATCCATTAGTACAGTGTGTAATATTGATATTGACATGTTCACTGAGTTGATTGAATTCCTGTTCAGTTCTACCTGCTTTTCTTTTAATAATAAATTTTACAAACAGACTTTTGGTACTCCTATGGGTGCTAGTATTTCTCCGATATTAGCGTGCTATGTAATGGATGATCTGTTGGACGTGGTCCTTCCGGTACTTCCTTTCAATGTGCCTTTCATCAAGAAATATGTAGATGATATAATCCTAGCTTGCCCTGTGGACTCCACTGAAGATCTCCTTTTCACCTTTAATAGTTATGATCCTTACATTCAGTTTACTATCGAAACAGAAAACTCTAACATGGCTGTCCCCTTTTTAGATACTTTATGGACTAGGTCTCCTGATAATGTGATTATAATTGATTGGTATAGAAAACAAAGTAGCTCTGGGAGATATCTCAACTACAATTCTTACCATAAATTTAGCATAAAGGTTAACTTGGTTAAACAAATGACAGCTAGAGTTATGAACCTCTCTGACCCTGTATTAAGAAATAAGAATCGTAATATTCTCTTTAATTTGTTCCTTGACAATTCCTATCCAAAACAGTTACTGAGAAAGATCATCTTCAATACGTCTTCTGTTTTGTCACAAACCTCAATACATTCAATTGACGCAGCAGGTGCAACTGAGTTGGATCCTCTCTCATCCTCCAGAACGATTCCTTCCGATTTAACGGTTTCTCTGCCTTATATAAAGGAAATTACGCCTAGACGTGCTAGAATTTTTTCACAATACTTACAAAATGTTAGGTTTGCCTCCAGGAGTTCCTTGATTGTTAAGTCAATTTATAGTCCTTTGAAAGACAAGATACCTGTTGTGGATTGTAGTAATGTTGTTTATAGGCTTTGTTGTAGCAGTTGTGGTCTATCATATATTGGTCAAACTTCCCAAAAAATTTCAAGCCGTGTATCCCTCCATAAGAGTGATATAAGGTTACATCCTGAAAGATGTTCTCTGGCTAATCATGTCTCCTCTTTGGATCATGTCATTGATTTTGAGGGAGTTAAAATCCTTTCTCGTGAGAGAAGTTATAATAAAAGACTGTTTTTGGAAATGGCTTTCATCTTCCAGGAAGAAGGTTGTATGAATAAGAAGACCGACATTCAAAATTTGAGTAATCTCTACTCCCTCCTTCTAACGCTTGATAAGCACAATTGTCTCCATATTAATGACAACAATAATAATAATGATAATATGAATAATTCTCACTAGTTTCTTACTTGTGGCATCATGGTAGGTGTTCCCCTTTTTTGTAGGTGTTCCCTTTTTGTAGGTGTTCCCCCATTAATATTAGCTCCATAATAATATTTATAATAATAATTAATAACATTAATAATCACATACTAATTCTCGTGATTAAAATAATTTTTTCATTGGAATGATTACTCAAATACATTTCCATAATTTTGGTACCACCCTTGTATTCTCTTTAAAGTTTCAATTCGATTGTTTCAGTGTCTCGCGTCATTGCAAAGATCGATTCTTTTCATTCATTTAGTAATGATGACTGGTGTACTTAACCTGACATTTTTAGTTTCCGCCATTATTCTCACAAGTCCGCGTGGGTGTGTGGATTCTCGATTTTAAATGTTTTTTAAACCTTTTAACTTTTTTATAATGTTTTAATAAAAATGTTTACCAGTAATTGGCAAATGTATTGCCGACTGGACCTATTTCTTCAATGATTTTCTGTTGTGCACTTTTCCTGTGTTCAAGATCAATGATGCAATCTCGATCAATGTAAGTTGTAGAAATGTTTTTATGAACACTTTTTATAATTTATGTTTTTCTTTCCTTATTGTAGTTCCCTGATGATGTAAATAAAGATTTACGAAAGCTTGGAGAATTGAATAGAGTGTATTTTTCCTCTTATGCTGCAATCCCCAATAAGATATTTTTCAGTTTGTATATCTATATATATAAATATATATATATATATATATATATATATATATATATATATATATATATATAACAACAAAGAGAATCATGGGTAATTCACGCAAAGTAAAGGGCTACTGAAATAGAGTGGTAACCGTGGACATGCACGTTTCTGGCTCATTTTGCCTCATCAGCACGGCATAACCAAATAATGATGTGAAATTTGGGAGCAAAGATGTTAATCGAAACATGGGAAAACACAAAATAACGGATTTCAGCAGGGAAACCAAACGCTCATTTGTGTCTTCAATTGGAAGATCCCGAGCTTTCAGGACATCAACCAACATCGACACGGAGGCGCATAAAGCCCCCCCGCCATGAACCTTCCGACCCATAGTAAATAACAAAGAAGATGTAGGAATATCGCGTGATATGTTAACAACAACAACAAAGAGAATCATGGGTAATTCACGCAAAGTAAAGGGCTACTGAAATAGAGTGGTAACCGTGGACATGCACGTTTCTGGCTCATTTTGCCTCATCAGCACGGCATAACCAAATAATGATGTGAAATTTGGGAGCAAAGATGTTAATCGAAACATGGGAAAACACAAAATAACGGATTTCAGCAGGGAAACCAAACGCTCATTTGTGTCTTCAATTGTTATTTACTATGGGTCGGAAGGTTCATGGCGGGGGGGCTTTATGCGCCTCCGTGTCGATGTTGGTTGATGTCCTGAAAGCTCGGGATCTTCCAATTGAAGACACAAATGAGCGTTTGGTTTCCCTGCTGAAATCCGTTATTTTGTGTTTTCCCATGTTTCGATTAACATCTTTGCTCCCAAATTTCACATCATTATTTGGTTATGCCGTGCTGATGAGGCAAAATGAGCCAGAAACGTGCATGTCCACGGTTACCACTCTATTTCAGTAGCCCTTTACTTTGCGTGTATTACCCATGATTCTCTTTGTTGTTGTTGTTAACATATCACGCGATATTCCTACATCTTCTTTGTTATTTACTATGGGTCGGAAGGTTCATGGCGGGGGGGCTTTATGCGCCTCCGTGTCGATGTTGGTTGATGTCCTGAAAGCTCGGGATCTTCCAATTGAAGACACAAATGAGCGTTTGGTTTCCCTGCTGAAATCCGTTATTTTGTGTTTTCCCATGTTTCGATTAACATCTTTGCTCCCAAATTTCACATCATTATTTGGTTATGCCGTGCTGATGAGGCAAAATGAGCCAGAAACGTGCATGTCCACGGTTACCACTCTATTTCAGTAGCCCTTTACTTTGCGTGAATTACCCATGATTCTCTTTGTTGTTGTTGTTAACATATCACGCGATATTCCTACATCTTCTTTGTTATTTACTATGGGTCGGAAGGTTCATGGCGGGGGGGCTTTATGCGCCTCCGTGTCGATGTTGGTTGATGTCCTGAAAGCTCGGGATCTTCCAATTGAAGACACAAATGAGCGTTTGGTTTCCCTGCTGAAATCCGTTATTTTGTGTTTTCCCATGTTTCGATTAACATCTTTGCTCCCAAATTTCACATCATTATTTGGTTATGCCGTGCTGATGAGGCAAAATGAGCCAGAAACGTGCATGTCCACGGTTACCACTCTATTTCAGTAGCCCTTTACTTTGCGTGAATTACCCATGATTCTCTTTGTTGTTGTTGTTAACATATCACGCGATATTCCTACATCTTCTTTGTTATTTACTATGGGTCGGAAGGTTCATGGCGGGGGGGCTTTATGCGCCTCCGTGTCGATGTTGGTTGATGTCCTGAAAGCTCGGGATCTTCCAATTGAAGACACAAATGAGCGTTTGGTTTCCCTGCTGAAATCCGTTATTTTGTGTTTTCCCATGTTTCGATTAACATCTTTGCTCCCAAATTTCACATCATTATTTGGTTATGCCGTGCTGATGAGGCAAAATGAGCCAGAAACGTGCATGTCCACGGTTACCACTCTATTTCAGTAGCCCTTTACTTTGCGTGAATTACCCATGATTCTCTTTGTTGTTGTTGTTAACATATCACGCGATATTCCTACATCTTCTTTTTTATATATATATATATATATATATATATATATCTATATATATTAGTGCCTTTTTTACTAGAGAATTCTAGATTGCGGCTTACACACACAAAAAGAATTGGCTTTCTGGCATTTTCTAGATAAGACTGGTCACAAAAACAATGTTTAGATATGATAGTCACAGTCGTAAACAATCCCTGCGCGTCCGCCATAATTTTAGCTTTCATACCTGGCTTAGGCAGAGTCGGATTTAGGGACTGTACCAGTGTGCTGTTTCGTAACATTACCCCCTCCTTAAATGGAAGTTCCTCCTGGAACTTTCGTGTAGCCGAGACTGGATGTTTGAATCGGCAAATTGCTCCATTTCTACACTTTCCGATCTTATGGAAATAGTAGGGCACCGTCATCATCGGATACTGATAACAGGGGTTGTAGCTGCAAATTAATATCTGGACACCGGTATCTTGAAAGATAATCTCTACCATGTTCCTGATGATTCGCAAATCCAACTGGTTACTCGCTATCTTAGGCATAGCCAGTTTCTTCACGCTGGATTCCAACACATGGTCTCGTAGGTTTCGAAGTACTTCCCACACATCGCGGTTAGTAGATCGATCTTGAAATTCATTTTTAGTTACCACGTAGAAGACGTACCGCGAACTATGTTTCAGTTTCAGTGTCTTGCCAGGGGCTGGAATCTGGTCTTCAAGTTTTTCTAATTGCCCGAACTTAATTCGAAAGACGGTTGTCAACCCTCGTGCGTTCTTGATACGGGCGGGGATGTTGTATGCCAGTGAATAATCTTCCGGGAGAGTGAACAAATCTGGTTGTTGTTCCGAAGTGACTCCATATCTAGCTTTCCCGGTACTTCCATACGCGCCCATAAATTCATCGAAGGTAGGGTCAGACACATTTCGAATAAGGTTTACTCCTTCCTCTAGGTCATGGTCTCCTTCGAATGGCGCTAGTCGGTTTTGGTGAACTACTTTTGGTTTTCCGTCGGGGATCTTGCTTATGCGATATATAACATCATTGATCCTTTTCTTGATTAAGTATGGACCTTCCCAGGATTTTTGTAATTTTGGAGAAAATCCTTTTCTCCTCGTCGGGTTGTGTAACCATACTTTGTCCCCTTCTTTAAAACCGCCTTCTGTGGCCTGCGTATCGTACCGACTTTTCATTCTGTCGCTGGAAACTTGAAAATTTGTTCGAACTAATTCATGAATATCGTCCATCCTTCTTCTCAATTGGATCACGTAGTCTTCGCCTGCTAGATCTTCTCCAGGCCGACAGCCAAATTCCAGGTCACAAGGAAGCCTCATTTCACGTCCGAACAGGATTTTCGCAGGTGTTTCACCCGTGGACTCATTGATGGCAGATCAATAAGCCAATGCGAATAGGGAAAGATACTGGTCCCACTCTCTCTGATGGCTGGAAACCACTTTGGACAGATATTTTCCAATAGTCCTGTTCATTCTCTCGACCATTCCATCTGACTGTGGATGTAATGCTGTAGTCCTTGTCTACTTCATTCCCAGCTTCTCGCAAATCTCCTGGAATAGATGGCTTTCGAAATTTCTTTCTTGGTCACTGTTGACTTCCAAGGGCACTCCATATCGGCTGATAAACTCCTTCACCAATACATCCGCGACAGTTATGGCCTGTTGGTTCGGGATAGCGTAAATTTCCACCCACTTTGTGAAATAATCCATTACAACCAGTATGTACTTGCTACCATTTTGTGTCATCGGAAATGGTCCAGCAATATCTGAAGCAATCCTTTCGAAAGGGCTTCCAACATTATATTGTTCCATAGGTGCCTTTCTCTTGCGATGTGGTCCATTACTCGTAGCACAAGTCGTACATTTCTTACACCAGTTCTTCACATCATCGGAGCTGTTTATCCAATAAAACCTCTCACGGATTCGCTGAAGGGTTTTCTTTACTCCCAGATGACCTCCCGATGGACTGTCGTGTAACTTTTTAAGTACCTCAGCTACTCTTGTTCTCGGGATACCCAGCTGTCTCCTCATCTCGGAACCATCATCGTATTCAAGGACTCTTTTCAACAGCCCTTCTTCCAGGACAAAGGAGTCCCACTGAGTCCAATACGCCTTGAGTTTCGGTGACAATCTTGACACTTCTTGCCAGGTAGGTCGCCGCTTTTCTTCCTTCCATTGCCAAATCATCTTCAGGTGAGGATCATTCTGCTGATCTTCTCTGATCCTGGTGGGTGACCATTCCTCGTTGACTACTGTAATTCTTGAAACTGCAACTTCCTTAGACTTCGACTTGTTGCATTGTGAATAGTCTACAGGGCATGACCGTCTAGGCAAAAAGTTGGCTTTTCGGTGATTCACATCAGCTGGATGTTCACCCCTGTCTGATTTCCCCTGTGACTGCAGTTCCTGGGTTACAGGAGTCTTGGGGCGCTTAGACGGACTGCGTAGCTCGCCACACTTCCGAAATTTGATCTTCTTCGGCTTCTTGTCTGCCATACCTTTCAACAAGTTGACGATCTGGTCAAGTCTGTCATCGTCACCTTTCTCCTGCATGGTCCAACCTTTGTTGTAACTCGAAGCCTTCGTTGCTGCTTCATATTCAAGAGCAGCTGTCAATGCGTCAACTAATGTTTTGGGATGGGCCAATCGAAGCGTCTTCTCCATATTGTGGTCAAATAAGCCGTCAATAAACACCTGGATGACTAAACATTCCATCATGTTCTCTGGTGCTGATGGATAAGCAAATCGAACTAGTCGGGCAATATCCATTTCATACTCTTGAAGGGTTTCGTCACGTTTCCGCTTTCGGTTCTTCAGCTGGGATTGGTACAAATGTTCTAGATGTTCGTGACCATATCGCATGTCCAACCTCTTCTTCAGCTGCTCGAAATCATCGATTTTTCCCAGAGGTATCGTCTGAAGTACATCTAAGGCATCTCCCCGAAGCTCGATAGTTAAGTTCACTGGTTTCTCCTTGTCGGACCAATTATTCACTCTAGCGGCTGCTTCAAACTGTTTTACGTAGTTGGTCCACGACATTTTTCCATCGAACGTTGGGGCCTTGACTCGGGTAAAACTGCCAATATCTTCTGTCTTGGGTTGTGTTGTTGGCTTGCTTATCTCGATCTTCTTTTGTTCTGCTGGCTTGTCATGTGTTCTTAAATCTGTTATCTTACTCTCTAACTCCTTGATTTTTTCGTCCATAGTTGTCATTTTACTCTCTATTTTTTCGTCCATCGTTGTGATTTTATCCTCAATATCCGATTTAGAGACGAAATTTCATTTTCCACGTCAGCGGCAATGTCATTTTTCATTAATAAGATATCAGCAGAAAGTTTGTCCATGTTAGCAGAAATATCGTTCTTCATGATTGAAATTTTCTCGTCCATGTTAGCAGAAATATCGTTCTTCCTGATTGAAATCTTCTCGTCCATATTAGTAGAAATCTTGTCGTTGTTAGCAGAAATATCGTTATTCATATTTGTTGAAATCTTCTCTTCCATGGCAGAAATATCGTTCTTCATATCAGAAATTGACGAGATTAAGATGGAAGTCTTGTCCTTGAATAGGAATGTTTATGGATCAAAGCCGCGACGAGGACGACGACGACATACACACAGGATTTTTTTCTAAAAACCATTTTTTCGTGTTGTTCTTCACGAAGAACGTAAAGATAATTCAAAATTTTTTTTGTCGGTAAACCAATACTGTTCTCGCATATTAGATAGGTTGGGCAAAAAAGTAATAATCAAATTATGGAAGACGAATGCTGTGCAAATTTCAATTGCAAAGGCAATACTTTCAATCTGTCATAAGTTTGTTATTCTTGTTATAGTCACCATATAAATTTCTTTTGGTTTACCGATTTCTATGCATAGAAACGATAAACACTCTTATCAAATTAAAACTCAAATCGAAGCGCATTAAATTGTCTTTCAAAGAGCATGTATTTTTCTTAATCTTATAAATAGTTTTAAAAAAGTCAAAAGTTTATAGCGGGCCGATTCTAATGTACGCAAGTATATTTTGTTCGTTTTATTATACACCAACTAAAAGAAAATTCTTATATTTAATTCGTTTTTAGTGACGAACGTATTCAATTATTATTCCCAAAGTGTTTGGTAATTCCTTGTAACTACGCCAATGACTAATCTTGACTAATTGTTGTAAACAATAGTGTGCACTAATATCTGAGTTTCCCCAACAAACTTTCTTCGACCTCAATTTCCATAAATTATAATTCCACATTATATTTTCTCCAAAGTCAATAAAAAACTCCATTTATTTTTTTAAAACCTCAACCGTATGTTAATTAATTTATTAATTGTGTCGAAATTATTTATATATTTATTAAAATCAGTTGCTAATTTAATTTAAAGGCTATTTTTTAATTTCTTCAATATCTTCACTTAACAGAATTTGATTTATTGAATTCACTAACTCACGAATGCTTTATTTGGAATAAAAAATGTTCTGTCACTTCATAAAACCATCAGTGCCATTTCATGGTGATGCCACCTGAAATAGAGATAAAAGCGTCAACGCTAAACATTGTTAAGCTATTTTACAGGGTATCATTAACGGATCGCTTAGACTAAATATAGCTTATAAAAACACGTTCGCGTGGTAATTTGTAGATATGATGTACCTACAAACGTTATTTATTTTATATTTTATTTTTTTGGTAGTCTATATGTACTGGTATTCCAAGAAATAAAAGAGTAGGTAAAATTTTTTTCGCTAGATTGTTGCAATATAGGCTAATTTTAAGTAGTCTTTATTTTTAAGTTGTAGAGTTTTGTTTTTAATCCGAGTAATTTCGTCACTATATTTAGAAGAGTTTGTGCTATCTGAAATAATGGCTTATGGCCCTTGCTCAATGCGTCGATCGACTTTTAATAAATGTTATTGTTTTTTTGATGTGGAAAATATAGAATGTCTACCGGTCTTATCACTTTTCCGCCCAACCTTTCTATATGCGAGAAAAGTATTGGTTTACCCCAAAAAAAGTTGGAATTTTGAAATTTTTTTTGAGTTATTTTTACGTTTTCCATCAATAACAACCCGAAAAAACGGTTTTTAGAAAAAAAATCCTGTGTGTATGTCGTCGTCGTCGAGCTAGTACCACGGGTGCTATGGTACTTGAAGTACGACATTTTGTATTTTTTTGAGAAATTGCAGTTTGTTAACACGAGACAGCCTCCGGAACGGGAACGTTTCAGCACCCAAAGATATGGTGCTGAAACTTAAAGAATACGTCACGAAATCATTCGAAATGAAGTACACCACGAATTCAACAATAATATTCACTAAAGAAGTCGAAGATTTTAACAAATTAAAACAAATTCTCAGAGTGGAAAAAGTACCTTTCCACACATATACAAGGAAAGACGAGAAAACACACGCTTTCGTACTGAGAGGACTTGCGGAAGGGTTGCACATAGATGAAATTAAGAAAGAACTTATTAGCACCTATAAAATCAATATAAAAGATATATACCGAATGACCACGAAAGCAAGGTCACTATATCTTGTTATCACTGATCCGAAGATTACTCTAGATTACCTTAATAAAAATGTTAGGGTAATAGAACATACCCGAATACTATGGGAATAGAGGCGACAAGCAAAACCTATCATCCAGTGCCACATTTGTCAGCTCTGGAGTCACGCCACATCAAACTGTGGACGTGCTCCTAGATGTTTGAAGTGCGCGGCACCCCATTTGACCCCAGAGTGCCCCAAGAAACGTTCAAAACCGGCCAAATACGCTAACTGCAAAGACGACCACCCTGTGAACGCAGAAATATGCCCTGAATACATAAAAAGACGAGAGTGGCTGGAATCCAGAAGAATGCAAACAACGAAGAAGGCAACACCCAAATTCATTCCCGCTCCTATCACAACGATAAATCCTTGGAACAACAGAACCACACTCTCCCAACAAGAATTTCCTAATTTACCAGCAAAGCATTCAAATCCTGCCCCACAACAAAACATCCCTAAAAATACCAGTATCCCACAAACAAATGCTGTCCCAACGACTGTCATAAATAAATTTACTCAATTAAACCCAATGTTTCAAGAACTCTAAAGCATAGTAAATCTTGATGAACTTACAAGAGCCGTATCCGATTTACTTCAAGAGATGAAAACTGCCTCATCAAACTTAGACAAGTTCACAATATATAACAACTTTGTAGCCGGGATTGACAAATATGACATCAAGGCAGGTAGGTGGTAAAACAGCCGCCCCGCTAATGTCGGCGGAGGCGGTATCGCAGTATTAATTAAAAAAGACTTAAAATTCCAAATCCTGCAACCAAATAATTCATCGATTGAGCATATTTCATTACTAATAGATAACAAACTAAAAGTAGTTCATCATCATCATCATCATCAGTGGCTTCACAACCCTGGGTGGGTTTTTGCCGACTCAACCACACGTCTCCATCTTTTTCCCACTAGCATCTGATCGGGTCCATCTTCGATATTCATGGCTTTTAGATCCTTTGTAATATTATCTCTCCACCTGAGGCGGGTTCGACCTAATGGGCGTTTTCCCCCCGGGACCTCCTCCCACACCAGTTTTACTATTCTATCATCTGGCATTCTTTTAACGTGTCCTGCCCACTGTAGTCTCCTGGCCTTTATTTCGTTTATTATGTTGGTATCAGTGTAGTTCTTTAAGTTCTTGGTTGGTTTTTATTCTATATTGTCCTGTATTTTCGTCTCTATTTGGGCCGAATATTTTTCTTAGCAATTTCTTTTCAAAGACCTTAAGTCGTTCTTCGTTTGCAACCATTAGAGTCCAGGTCTCACATCCATACATCACGACAGGCCTTATAATTATTTTGTATATGTTCAGCTTAGTTTTCCTGGTAAGTATTCTAGATTTAATTAGGTCTTGAAGAGCAAAAAGGCATCTGTTTGCAGCCTGTATCCTGTTATTTATCTCTTCTGTGATGCCGTTGTTTTCGCTAATACTTGTACCCAGATATTTAAATTGTCTTGTCCGCTCAAAGCTGCAGTCTTCGATAGAGAAGTTTTGTCCTACTCTATCTCGGTTCCGATTTTTTCTGCTGAGGTACATATACTTGGTCTTGTCTTCGTTTATCTTGAGGCCTATCTTCTCTGCTTCCTTTTCGAACGTTATGAAGGTGTCTTTGAGGTCAATCCTGCTATTGCCAATCACATCGACATCGTCTGCGAAAGCCAGGAGCAGGTTGGGTCCTCCTTCATGAAAGATAACAGCTGGCTTCTCAATTTTGGAGTTCCTAATTACATATTCCAATGCTATGTTAAAGAGTTGAGGTGAGAGGGCGTCCCCTTGCTTGAGACCATTATTGATATTGAAGGAGTCGGAGAGACTCTGCCCCACTCTTACTTTACATCGCGTACCCTCCATGCATACTTTCATAATCGATATACGTTTTTTTTGGAATCCAAGTTCTAGCATTGCTTGCCACAGCTTTGATCTGCAACTCTGTCGAATGCCTGTTTAAAGTCAATAAACAATTGGTGGAGTTCTCTGTCGAATTCCCAGCATTTCTCCATTATTTGTCTGATGGTAAAAATCTGATCTACGGTGGACCTATTTGGTCTAAAACCACATTGGAATTCCCCCACAATCTCTTCTGTATATGGTTTCATTCTCTCCAGTAGGATATTGGAGAGTACCTTATAACATGTATTCAGAAGAGTTATTCCACGATAGTTTGTGCATTTATTTCTGTCTCCCTTTTTATGAATAGGGACGATTATCCCTTCCTTCCATTCGTCGGGTAGGGCCTCTGTCTTCCAGATGGTTTGTATGAGCTTGTGTATGGCCTTGTGGAGTGTTTCTCCGCCAGATTTTATGCATTCGGCACGTATGCCGTCGCTGCCTGGAGCTTTGTTATTTTTCAGTTTTTTTATTGCATTCAGTGTTTCTTCGTACGACGGTGGCTGTGTTTCTATTTCGGCCGTTGGTATATTTGTTGGTGGCGTATTTGTATTTTCCTCCTCATTTAGCAGTTCAAAGAAGTATTTCTTCCAGGTTTTCAGAATCTCTTTTTCGTTGGTTATGAGTTCTCCATTATTTTTTGTGAGAAAGTTTTTCGCTCTGGGTTGGTATCCGGCTTTCTGTTTCGAGATTTCGCTAAAATATTCTTTTGTTCTGTTATTCTGTCAGTTGGTATTCTCTCTTTTTCCGTTTCATCATTCTGCGTGTTATTGTTCTTTGGTGTCTATATTCTTCTATATTAGATGCTGTTGGATGTTGTAGCATTTTTTTCCTAGCCAGGTTCCGCGCTTCAAGTGTCCTGTTGCAGTCCTCATCGAACAATTTCCGTTGCTGGCTTTTCTTTTTGCCAAGTACCTGTTTTGATACGGTGGCTATTGCATCTTTAATGTTAGCCCATAGTTCCTCTATGCAGTTTTCGTCTTGAGGCTCCTTTATTTGCTCATTTATTTGTTCTTGGTACCTTTCTTGTGTCTCCTCTGTTTTTAGTTTTCCCGTCTCCCAAGTTGTTTTGCTCCCCTTATTAGGCGTTGGACAGGTAGAGATTCTAATTCTAATCTTTGTCCTTACTAGGAAGTGGTTCATATCTGCGTCTGCTCCTCTTAGGCTTCTGACGTCCAGGCAGTTACTACCATGTCTCCTATCTATTATGACGTGGTCGATTTGGTTTCTTGTGACTCCGTCATTTTAAATCCAGGTCTCTTTGTGGATGTTTTTATGTTCGAACATGGTTGATTTTATTAGGAGGTTCTGGGACGTAGCCAGGTCAACAAGCCTGGTTCCATTGTCGTTGCTAGTGTCATGCAGGCTATGTTTGCCTATGGTTGTTTGATAGGCTTCTTCTTTGCCGACTTTGGCATTAAAGTCACCCAAAATAATTAGCATATCATATTTGGGTATACTCAGGATAAGATTTTCTAGTTCGTCATAGAAGGTATCCTTTATTTCCACGTCTTTCTCTTCAGTAGGGGCATGGGCTGAGACCACCGAGTAGTTATACCATTCTCCTTTCAGTCTCATGTAGCAGAGACGATCGTTCATTGGTTTAAACTCCATGATTGTTTTTGCTATGGGTTCTCTTACTATGAAACCTGTCCCAAATTAGTGTCGTCCTTGGTCATTTCCGCTATACAGTATTATCGAGTTTCCCACTCTTTGCGTTCCGTTCCCTGGCCACCTGATTTCTTGAACTTGAACAACTGAAAGTAGTTGGGGCATACAATTCGTCAAATAAAAAATTGTATGAATCAGACTTTTTTAATATCACAAATACACACAATAGGGTTCTCATAGTAGGTGACTTAAATTGTAAGCACCCGCTATGGGACACCTATGCCACACATGCAAATACGAATGGAAGTACTCTCTTAAGGATTTGTGACAATACTGACTGCAATATATTCAGTACTGATGATCCCACCTTCTTCCCTTACTCCGGTTTCTCACCTAGCACCCTCGACATTGCAATAGGGAGAAACATAAATACAATAACTAAAATGAAAACCATTCCTGACCTGAACTCTGATCACGATCCCATTCTCCTAGAATTAAAAATAACCCACACCATACACCCTCCCCCAACTAGAAAACATGATTACGCCTTAACAAACTGGAAATTGTTTAAAAATCATATTAATGAGAAACTTAGCATCATAGAGTCACTGCTAGAAACACTTCAACATCCTTAAAACATAAACCAAAAATTCAAAACTCACTTCCTGACTATATCTTAAATATAATCAAAGACAAAAATAAAATTCGTAAAAGATGGCAAGTAAATAGAAAGGATGATGACAGACAGTTATTAAAACATTATCAACAAATAATAAACACATTAATAAATGAATACAGAAACTATAACTAGAAAATGTACTTAGAAAAACTTTCCACCAAAGATAATTCTTTATGGAAAATTACCAAACAACTTAAAAATAAGCGTGAAGAAATAATTAAAATAATTGCAAATGGAAACACAATGACTCAAAAATATAACATTGCACAAGCCTTCGGAGAGTACTTTCAGGACAACTTTACAAATAATATACTAAACACATAACATCATAAAAATATGATTCAAACAGTCACAGATTACTTAAACAATGCCCAAACAACACATAACACAAATTTAGCCACCACATCAGAAATTATAAGCACCATTGGTGCACTTGAAAACAAAACCGCGCCGGGGGTGGATGGGATATTGAATGTACTACTAAAAAGTCTTCCGAAAAAAGCAATAGTGCAAATTACACATATTGTAAACTATATAATTAAAAATGGTATTTATTCTGATATGCTCAAGATTGCCAATGTTATCCCGATTATCAAAGCCAACAAACAACCCTGTTATGTGGATAGTGACAGACCTATCTCCTTACTAAACAATATAGCAAAGGTGATAGACAAAATTATTCTCATTAGAATACAAAAATATGTTGAAAAACATAATATTATACCCCAAGAGCAATACGGTTTCAGAGGCGGACACAGTACAGTCGCTCAAATCATAAGAGTATTTAATCACATTAGAGAAGAGTTTTACATGAAAAATAAATCAGTAATGACTACATAGACATCCAAAAAGCCTTTGATACCGAATGGCACGAAGGACTATTATATAAACTTATTAAACTTAACTTTCCGGAATATCTAATTAAAATTATTAAATCATATGTTACTAACAGAAAATTTTATTCTTGTGTGAATGAAGGTGTAGCGGGGCCGTACTCCATACTCGCCGGAGTTCCACAAGGTTCGGTACTTTCACCCTTGCTGTATCCCTATTTACCCACGATTTACCCTCCTCACCGCAAATCCTATCTGCCATGTATGCAGACGACACGTGTTTTGTATCATCTGCATCGACTCCAGACATTGCACTACAAAATATCCAAACACACATAAACATACAAATACTGACTTACATGAGAGACAACAAACTTACGATCAACCCCTCCAAAACAGAGTACTTGTTACTCAGGAGGAAGGGGAGGAGCAAGGGCTCATTGCAATCCCAGCTGTGTGTAGATGGGCAAATAATTGTGCCCAGTAACACATTAAAGTACCTGGGATATACAGTGCAGGGCAACACCAACGCCAACGCCAACGCACATTTTATGAAGCAAGTACAAAAAGCGAAGATGGCAATGAGCAAACTCTACCCGTTGATATGTAAGAAAAGCTATCTCTCACCACACAACAAACTGACAATATACAAACAGATTATTAGACCAATATTGACATACGCCGCACCGGCCTACTACACTGCCACCAAACACAATTTTCATACACTGCAGGTGGTGCAAAACAAGTGCCTACGCATGGCAATACCATACAAAACAGTTTACCCTAAACTTCCAAAAAATACATGGTTACATGAACAAGCCGAATTACTCACTATTAAGGACTTCATAACAAAAATATCTAAAAATTTTTACACTCATAGTTTACCCAAAAATCTTCGTGCAACACTCAAAGCCACCAGTCGCGCAGAAGACTCCCATGATAGTGGGTGTAGGCTTCTGCATGGTAACTTGTTCACATA
This sequence comes from Galeruca laticollis, assembly GCA_963921935.1. Taxonomy (NCBI): domain Eukaryota; kingdom Metazoa; phylum Arthropoda; class Insecta; order Coleoptera; family Chrysomelidae; genus Galeruca; species Galeruca laticollis. The sequence continues at coordinate 39,958,399 of OY998176.1, forward strand.
ACTAGTTGTTTAATTTCATCAACTAAAGACATCGAATCAAAGGTATCAATACCTCTGATCACCACTAAATTTCAACATACATAATATATTATAATAAAACATAAGAAACATCTGTCATGTTGCTTTCTCTCATAACCTAATCACTCAGTTCGTTTTGAAACCCTGTTTTTCAGCTGCTTTTCAGGGATTTACAGTCGAAATAGCCATGAAATCATATTTGTGAATACGGGGCAAAGGTAGTTATATAACCAAAATAAATGGATTATGCAAGAGCGCAAGGTGCCATATACCCCAACACAGCCAAACGAACGTGTCAGGATTGCCAGAACACCGGCCCTTTTTATCTTGAACACAATTGTACTCATTCAATGTTAAATTATTGTTAATAAAGACTTTTTAAAACAAACAAACCTCGTAAACTATTTAGTACAAATACTCAATGCAACTAACTCAACTAGATTGGACTGAACACTGAACACGATCGTGCATTTGTATATAAATGGTAAATGCTAGAAAGACACGATGCAGTAATTATAGTTGTCTATTTTACCTGCGCCAAGCAGGAACAGGTGCCAAGACGAAATACTTCAACTATTTCTCGTCAGACTGCTCTGCGATTTATTCTCTATTCTATCAATTATTATTTTATTTCTATTCTCTTTACGTTTATTTTTGAGCTTCTACAGCTGCCCCCAAACTACGTGTCCATTCACAAAATTGAAAATGTGAATAAGCTGTAATTATTGATTAACCAATTTAATAAAAACTTATATTAAAATTATAAAAATTTAAATACATTTCTAATAAATTAAATGTATATTTCTAGAACTTCGAGAAGCTTTCGAAGCCGAATCACAGGAAATTAAAAAAAATCGTTTACTTCTATCTGCTGCTGTACCTGTAGGTCCGGATAACATACGAGGGGGTTACGATGTACCAGCTGTAGCTTCCTATCTAGATTTCATAAATCTTATGGCTTACGATTTTCACGGTAAATGGGAAAAAGAAACCGGACACAACGCCCCTCTATATTCTCCGAGTAGTGACAGTCAATATCAGAAGCAATTAAATGTTGAACACGCCGCCAATTTATGGGTTAAATTAGGAGCACCTAAAGAAAAAATGGTGATCGGTATGCCTACATACGGAAGATCGTTCACCTTGTCTGATGTTAACAGACACGGAGTACATGCTCCTGCTTCCGCTGGTGGTAAGGAAGGTCCATATACAAAAGAGGGAGGATTTTTGGCGTATTATGAGGTACGTTTTTTCAAATAATTACAGTTTGTATCATCAACATTACATAGTGTAAACGTAAGTACGATTGTGCAAACATTATTTAAATATTTGTTCATTGTTTCATTACGAGATCCCATAAGTACCTGGCATGACCTAGAGATGGCGGTAGTTGTTAAAAAATATCACTGTAGAAAGTACACAATCTATAAAGCATATGATTCAAGTTTGAAGACGCCACTGCCACCTTGTTTAGTATTTGTTTGACAGCCATCAATAGTGAACGTTTACAGTGAATTTGTGAAAATGGAAAAGTTTAGAATCGTTATGTTATACAGTAGTTTTAGTTGAACGGACTCAGCTCAACCAATATAAAAGCTGAACAAGATGCTACTCTTAGAGGGTCTGCTCCTTCGTTTACATCAGTAAAATATAGGGTCTTCTTCTTCTTAAGGTGCCAACTTCTTGCGAAGTTTGGTGACCATCATGACTAATTTTATTTTGCTGACTGCTGCCCTGAACAGGTCGTTTAATGTACAGTTGAACCATTCTCTGAGATTTCGAAGCCACGACATCCGTCTTCTTCCTATGCTTCTTTTCCCCCTTATTTTACCCTGGATAATTAGTTGTAGCAGCTTGTATCTTGTACCTCTCATTACGTGGCCCAGATATTGGAGTTTTCTGACCTTTACCTCTTGGGACAATTCTAAATCCTTTGAGACTCTCCGTAAGAGTCGTTTTTCTGAGATGCGCGTGGTATAATTTTCATTGACTATCTTAAAAGATGTAAAAATATCAATGGCGAGTATTTTGCGAAATTATTGAAACGTTTGAGCGAAGATATGAAGCAAAAACGGCCGAATTTGGCTAAGCAGAAAATTATGTTTCATAAAGACAATGCTCCAGCTCACAAATCCGTTATTGCAATAGCCAAAATTGCTACCTCATGCACCCTATTCTCCAGATTTAGCCCTCTCAGAGTATTTACTGCTTTCTAACTTGAAGAAATGGTTCAGTAGTGAACATTTTCCCAATGAAGAAGGATGTCCGCTACTCTGCGATTTAAATTAAATTTGTTATACAGGGTGGGGCACTATGAATGAACTATTCTCTGGCGTCTTAACGGCAAATAAAATTAGAAACAATTAGACGTAGAATTGAGTAGATTACTCAGGACTATAATTAAAAAATATTTTGGAACATACAGGGTGCTCCAAAAAAGCGTGCCGTATCAAAGTTAGGTTCCTTTAAATGGAACACCCTGTATTTGATCACATTTTTGAATTGTACTATTAAAAATAATGTGAGTTCATTACCAGTTCGCTATACCTATCTAGATCAGTTTCCAGGATAAATCGATTTTACATAATTTGTAGACCCTCCGAAAAAATACAATAACTTCAAAATAAAAACTAATAACCACATTTGCTTTACACTATCTCTCTTAAAGCTTTTAACATTCTGTTTCCTGTTTCCAATATTTACTGGTATGCTATAATATACAGGGTCTTTTTAATATGACAGTATAACACTAACCATTTAATACATAAATTTCTAGCTTAATTTAAATGGAACACCCTGTATCTGTTGGGTCTGTTCAACGTGGGAATTTATTACCTTTCAGTTGGTATTAGGGTTGCCTATATCTAACTCTGATAGTTTTCGAGAAATTTTGAATTTGTTTTTTAATATTCAATTATTTGCTGACATCTAGTTACCTATGACATGATGATACTCCGATGGAAAGTTTTTAAAAATTTAAAATTTGTTATTTTGACAGTAAGTGCATTGTTGTATGATTTATTATTAATAAATTAAAGGTTTCTTAAAATAGAATTTTATTAAGGGTACACAATCATTAACTTTGCATTAAGATTAGTAAAAAGATTTAAAGAAAGGATTCAAAATCATACCTATCGTGTAAGATACAAGCTTGAACTCTGTTAAAAAAATTATTGTTTATTTTTTTTAATATTTTTTGAGTTATTCTTTAAAAAGCTCACATTATCCTATTCTTCATGTCCTCTGAAGTGGGTCGCTGTGTACTGTATTTGGTTTTTAATATTATTCACTTATTTGGCATCTAGTTACCTATGAAATGTCATTCAAATAGAAATTATTTTAATACCATTCCATCTATCAAATAAATTTATAAATTTGTATAGTGTGTATTTGTACATTGTATTTGTATAGTGTTGATGCATTATTAAGTTTTGATAATTGACATAGTTATTAATCCTTGGTTAAACATGAAAAAGTACTCTAACGAAGAAAGAATAGATATGATCTTAATTATTGGTGAGTGTCAGGAGAACTGTTTTTTAGCAAGTAGATTATACGCTCAAAAGTATCCAAATAGAGATCATCCTAACAGAAATGTTTTTAAAAGACTACTGCAAGTATTCAAAACTACTGGAAGCGTGCAATGTACAAAAAATTCAAGACGAAAATCTGCAATTACAGACGATTCAGAATTTGAAGTAATGGGTGCGCTTGTTGAGAATACACATACTAGTCAAAGATATATTAGTGAGCAAGTAGGTATAATCAAGAGACGTGTCGCTAGGATAATTAAAAAACACAAATTTTATCCCTACCATATTCAAACTATTTGATAGGGATTTTGAAAATCGTATTGAGTTTTGTTTATGGGTTATGGACAAACTGGCAGGGTCTGAAGATTTTTTTGATTTGGTTCTATATACGGATGAAGCTACGTTTCATAAAAACGGTTTAGTAAACATACAGAATTTGCATTACTATAACGACGAAAATACGCTTTACTTCCGAAGTGTTGATCATCGACATCGTTGGTCATTAAATGTATGGGCAGGAATCGTTGGAACCCACATAATAGGGCCTTATTTTCTTAATGGAACGCTAACTGGAAAAAAATTTTGTAAAATTTTACGTAACAAACTACCCAAACTTTTAGATGACGACAAGACAAAAAATGTGGCTGCAGTTAGATGGTCCGTCTGTTCCTTAGAGTGTAATTGTCCGGCGTTACCTAAACAATATTTTTCCACAGAAATGGATTGGGCGAGGGGGTCCTTATCTTTGGCCGGCAAGATCTCCATGCTTGACGCCATTAGACTATTTTCTTTGGAGTTGCATAAAAAGTATTGTCTACAATACAGAGCCAACCACTCCTAAGAACATGAAGAATAGGATAAGGAGAGCGTTTCAAACAGTAGCACCAGAAATGTTAAAGAAAGTGAACAATAACTTCTTTAAAAGAGTAGAAATTTGTATCCAACAAAATGGGCGTCACTTTGAACACCTTCTTTAAATTTTTTGTAGTTATTACTTTTCCGCCCAACCTATCTATATGCGAGAAAAGTATTGGTTTACCCCCAAAAAAGTTGGAATTTTGAGATTTTTTTGAGTTATTCTTATGTTTTCCATCCAGAACAACACGAAAAACGGTTTTTAGAAAAAAAACCTGTGTGTATGTCGTCGTCGTCGTCGTCGTCGTTGTCGTCGGCCATTTTTCCTTATATGTCTTGTTAGCACGATACAGCCTCCCGAGTGCAATAAGTCACCAATTTTATGATTGAATATTGTTAAGAACATGTCACAGATGAACCCTATTGAGAGAATTTTTAGTTTGTTAGCACGATGCAGCCTCCAGAGAGTATACGATTGATCAATTTTATGATTGAATATTGTGCAAGGTGTCTCACAGATGTACCTTTTTGATTTTTAGTTGACTAGAGCGAGTATAGTCCTATAAATCCAGATATACTAAATTTTTGATTATTCTTGGAGAAATTTTGGTTTGTTAGCACGATACATCCCCCGAAGTGTATACAGGTAACAATTTTATGATTGAATATTATTCAGGGCCACAGATGCGGAAAAGTTAGTTTTAATCTTTGAAACCGTTTATTTTTTTATAATTTTGAAGCTTATTGTATCTGCATGCCCAATAATAGTGTACTTACCCTGAATAAAATTCTAATTTAAGACACCTTTAATTTATCAATAATAAATCATTCAAAAAAGCACTTACTGTCAAAATAACAAATTTTAAATTTCTAAAAACTTTCCATCGGAGTATCGTCATGTTATAGGTAACTAGATGTCAGCAAATAATTGAATATTAAAAAACAAATTTAAAATTTCTCGAAAACTATCAGAGTTAGATATAGGCAACCCTAATACCAACTGAAAGGTAATAAATTCCCACGTTGAATAGACCCAACAGATACAGGATGTTCCATTCAAATTAAGCCAGTAATTTATGTATTAAATGATTAGTGTTATACAGTCATATTAAAAACACCCTGTATATTATAGCATACCAGTAAATATTGGAAACAGAATGTTAAAAGCTTTTAGTGAGATAGTGTGAAGCAAATGTGGTTATTCGTTTTTATTTTGAAGTTATTGTATTTTTTCGGAGGGTCTACACATTATGTAAAATCGATTTATTCTGGAAACTGAACTAGATAGGTATAGGGAAATGTTAATGAAGTTACATTATTTTTAATACAGGGTGTTCCATTTGAAGGAACCTAACATTGATACGGCACGCTTTTTTGGAGCACCCTGTATATTCCAAAATATTTTTAAATTATAGTCCCAAGTAATCTACTTAATTCTACGTCTAATTTTATTTGCCGTTCAGACGCCAGAGAATAGTTCATTCATAGTGCCCCACCCTGTATAACAAATTTAATTTAAATCGCAGAGTAGCCGACATCACTTCTTCTTCTTTGGGAAAATGTTCACTACTGAACCATTTCTTCAAGTTAGAAAGCAGTAAATACTCTGAGAGGGCTAAATCTGGAGAATAGGGTGCATGAGGTAGCAATTTTGGCTATTGCAATAACGGATTTGTGAGCTGGAGCATTGTCTTTATGAAACATATGTATACAAATTATAATCCTTAGTAATCCACTTAATTCTACGTCTAATTTTATTTGCCGTTCAGACGCCAGAGTGCCCACCCTGTCTTTATTATAGTTTCTATACGTTTTTGAAGATAAAAAATGAATTAAAAATGAGTAGAAAGATATTATTATTCTCAACTTCAACCAGTTTATAAGATAAACACCAATATTTGTATTAATTTCACAGATTTGCGAGATGTTACTTAACGGTGCAACATATTACTGGGACGATGAAATGAAGGTACCGTACCTTGTACATGGCGATCAATGGGTTGGTTTCGACGACGAAAAATCGATCAGAAATAAAATGAAGTGGGTTAAAGACAACGGTTTCGGTGGTGCCATGGTTTGGACCGTCGATATGGATGATTTCACTGGAACTGTTTGCGGAGGAGAAGTAAAATATCCCTTAATTGGGGCTATGAGGTAAGACCAGATAAGGTGATCGGTTGAAACGATCAATGATCGAAAATATTATTATTAAATGACATTTAGTTAATTTTTGTTGCCATACCTTTCTCCATCTTCTTTTTAGGGACATCATTTCATTGTTTCTTGGGTTTTATTATTCTTGAAATGTTTCGTGGATTATAACAACCAAAATGTTTCCAAAACTTGTTGTTTTTACTGTTTTTTTATCTTACTACCTAAGCGAATTTTGTCTATTTCGTCCACAGGGAGGAACTTAGGGGTATTTCGAGAGGAAAAGGTGTAAAAGATGTTGATTGGCAGCAGATTGCCGGACCAACAGATGATGAAGATGATGATGTTGAAGAAAACGAAGACGAAGAAAAACCAAAACCGATCAAAATACCTGTATCTGAAGTACTTAAACGCGTTAGAAAACCATCAGGAAAGAAGACAATTTCTAGTGATGCTCTAGCAAAGAGAGAAAAGATAAATAAAAAAGGTAGGATATATTTTTTTAATAATAATGTATTCCAATTTTAATTTTTTTTAGTGCGTAAACCACAAATATTTTGTTATATGACAAATTGGTCATACAAGCGACCTGGTTCAGGAAAATTTACGCCCGAAGATGTAAATCCGGCCCTGTGTACCCATATAGTTTACGCTTTTGCGACGTTGAAAGATCATAAATTAGCAGAATCGAACAGTAAGGATCCGGAAATGTACGAGCGAGTGATTGAACTGAGGAATAAAAATCCAGAATTGAAGGTATTTTACTTTCCATTCAATTATTTTAAAATTGTGTAGCAATATTATTGCTTTAAACAAATTACAAAACTATTACTTGTTTCGGCATCTATTGACTAGACATGTAACTGCAAATTTGAGATGCACCTATTTACAGATAACTACAAAAGATCCTATTTCGTCGGCGCGCTGTTATTTATGATTCGGAATTTTGTTGAACTATGTCGACAACTTAGGTACCTATATACACGACCACAGTGAAAAGATTTTATTAAATTGATATAAATATTGAAATCAGTTTATATATTATGTTTAAAAATTTGTTTTTTATCAATTTCACAAAGAAAAACAAAAATATAGATTATAAAATTACTGTTTAAAATGTTCGTTGCTTCAAATATTTTCTTTTATGTTAAAAAATAACGATCTTCTTTCCTTTTAGTATTTGTTAAATATTTACGGCCTATAGCTCGTTCCAAAATAATTCGTCCTGACTCCAATAAACGTCTTGTACTTTCCTGTAATAATCCTTGAGTAGGTACTTTGGTAATCCCAAACAACTAGTACAGGTTAGTACTTAGACAATTACATCATTGAAATAATCTTTACATAGAAATTGTTAATCTGAAAAAAATTATGCGTCAGTTGAAAAGTAACAGTTTTAGAAGTGAAACCTTTTATGTTACGCTAAAACTGTGAATGACCGTATAAAGGAAATTCTCAAATATCCACAAAATAAAACAATAATGAAAACAAAAAAAATATTTCCAAAAGAGCAACAATACTTTTTCGGATAAACTTTAAAAAATTATTTTCAATAAAAAAGTTAATATTCTTTTTATTAAATGTTCGAACAAACCACATTTCTGGGCCAAACTTTAATTTAATTCCATTGCTTTGATTAAATGCATAAATATTTAAGAAAACAATTAGATATACTCCTTTATAACTTGATTGTATTAAAAGATTAATTAACGACAAAACTAATATCGCATGTAGCCGAACAAGTTTGTGGAGAATTCTCTTGTAGGTGGGGTTTAAATGACTTCACATTCACAGTTTCTTTTTTAAAAAAGAAGCCCCAACTTCGAATGAAATAAAGAAATTCCCCGATTCATCACTAATGTCTTGATCATTATTACATAAAGTTATGAAAGAAATTATTTATTTAATACTCAAGGGTAGCAGCGAAAACATTTAAACTAAAAGACGCACAGGAGAGCTTCTAATGCAAGCAAAATGTTGCAAATATTCACTGGCAAAATTGTGTTGCACATATTATAAAAAAAGAAGATAAAATATTCAATTTAGACAGAATTATAGATGATCTTATAGAACCAATGATCGTTTCATTATCTAGTGACGACCAAGGGGCAGATTCTGAGTGAATTTTTATTTACATTTTATGTAAAATTATTGAGTGTTCAGATATACGGTAAAATGTTACAAATAATGTTTAATGAAAAATTATCCAAATAGTTCATTGACCAAATTATTTTTAGAACAAATCTGATTTGTAAGTAGTGAACCTACTGTTTCCAGTGTGACGATTAACGATAATAATTTGACTTTCCAACCCCCTTTCGTATGATTTGGAAATTACTTGGTCGGTATAGATACCTGATCTTACTATGAAATATTCCAACTAAAGAATCTAAGAAAAGAGTGATGACGAATACTGTTTGCGCCGATTGTTACAATTTTGGAAAATTCTTGGCAACACCGCATTTTTGTTGAAACAAAACATGTTCGACAATATGAACTATCAGAAAATACACCATTACAACAATTATCGGATATATTAAAAGATTGGGTTTTCAGTATGAAAAAAATAGGGAAGGGAAGAGTACAAAGAATATGCTGTTAAAACGATATGGAATTCAACTGCAAGAAAAATATTTTGAAGAATACAATATTAAATTTGATCCTTTTGCGGACATAATATTTAAGGAAGCTCGTGATGCTCGAAATAGTAAGAGGAAAGAATTTCAAGTTATTACTGAAAAAAGAAAGCTATGTTCTGTAGTATTAGACAGAAAAAACATAACAAAAATGGCAAAATTATGGAATATAGACGAACCAGAAGGATTGCAAAAAAGATTCTTTAACATAGCTTCCTACGAATTGGCTTGGTTGGGAGGGGAAGCTGTAAATTGTAAAACTTATTATTTTAATGAAGAAAAAGACCAAGATGGAACTTCAACAGGAAGAATCGAATACAATGCCATATTTTCAAAAACGGGTGGTTCAAAAAAAAGAACATACAGGAAATGGTTAACAAAAAATTACACTGATAAATTAACTCCAATGTTAAAATGTCATATACCTGGAAATGTTATTGTCACTTTGACATCGATAAAAAAGGTGCATCCTTTTCTATCGGATAAAAACTTCTCTTCCTTAATATCTAGTAAGCGGACGTCACTTTTACACAATGACAATGAGTCGCAAGTTCGGTTACTCATAATTTCACAGCAATTACTTGTTGGCAAAACTGCAAAAACTGTCAATTAGTCTGTCAGATTTTTGAATTTTAAACATATAGTGCTTTTATTTTGAATCGGTGTGGTAGTTATTTAACTTTGTTGATATAAAAACACAAAAGATGAATCGTTTTGGTGAAGTTTCGACTGAGCAAATGACGACAAATATCGAGAAATCTATACCGCAATCTACAAAAAACACAAAAGCTTCAATCTAGAGACAAAAATTGGACTCGACATCACAAATAATAAAATTACCAATCATTCAAATCGCGGTAGTACAGTGTCTCAATTAGCAAAAGCAGGAGTAAGTGACCAACAGCTTATAAAGATAACGGGACACTCATCATCTTCTATAATTAAACCATATCTTCAAATTGAACATCATGAGAATCTTATTAGTTCCTTACGATACTCGAGTCCGAGAAATCAAAATGAATATTCCACATGTGTGAATATCACAGAAGAAAATTTTCAAATCAGTTCACCAAAGCAAACAATTTATTACAGTTATGTAGGGGGTTCACTTATATGGAATTATTCTGAATAATTAGTAATAAGGTGCCCAAAATTAAACAAAGAAGTGCGCCAAAAGTGTATTGTAACAACGTGGTTTACAATCATATGTTATAGAACATAGTTTAAGTGGTGATATATCAAAAGTCATTTCTTTCACTGTTCTTCTTCTTTTTCTTGGCCCTTATATATGTATGCGCGTTACAACCTCCCCCTTTGCTCCACGATAAGTCCCTTGAGTAGGAGCAAGTGAGCAAGAGGTAGGCTAGTGACAGCACCAACACGTGGGTTTCTTCACTGGTCCTCTGCGTAACGCGCCATCTGTCGGGTGGTCTGAGGTATGATCACTTTCGGAATCGGCTGGGGGAGTAGTAGCTACCTCCACTTCCTTATCTTCAGGTTCGGTAACTTTGGCAGGTCGACCTCGTCGTCGTAACGGCAACACTGGAACTGGAACGTCAGCCGTGTTGGTGTCGTGATACGGGGTCAGTGCTGATACGTGGTACTTCCCTAAGGGAGTATCGGGGTGCAGTAGGGATGATATTTCATAGGTGGTAGGGGTAACCATCTTGGTGACCACAAAGGGTCCGTCTCTTCGGGGGGCGAACTTCGAGGTGAAAGAGCTTCCAGACTTGCTTAAGGCATGCACGTACACGAGAACTTTGTCATTCACTTTAAGAGTTGGGGAGTCGCGTCGTGCTTTGTCTTCGAACACTTTATGTCTGTCTTGCTGCACCTTACAGTTTTCCCGTGCTTGGTAGAGTGTCTCACTGAGAGTTTTTAAGTAGGGGGTTATCTCCGGGATGAAACTATCGTTAACTACGATGGCACGGAAGTCTCTTCGTACATCGTCCGGTGTGCGTAACTCGCGTCCAAAGGTGAGATATGCGGCACTATATCCGGTAGACTGGGATCGAACAGAGTTCATAGCGAATCTAACCGCGGGGATACTGTCTTTCCATGAGGTGTGGTCAGCCCCAGTCAAAATGGCTAGCTGTGGTTTCAGATCGCGATTTTTACGTTCTACTGGATTTGCGGCGGGCTAATACACGGGAATAAGCGATTGTTTGAAACCAAGGCAATGGGCAACTTGTTGCATTACGCAGCTAACAAATTGAGGAGCGTTGTCGCTGATGACTCGCCGAGGTAGGCGAAAGCGGAGGATAACCTCATCAACTAAACATCGTGCACAGTTCTCGGCGGTGGCGGTTTTAAGGGGAAATATTTCCACCCACCGACTTGAAGTATCTTCTATATCCATCAGGGGTTTCCGGAAGTGGTCCGAACAAATCTATCGCGAGAATTTCAAAGCGTCGGGCTTGGGCCGGGGTTTGGAGAAGACCGGCCGGTTTTAGGTTCGTTGTTTTGTATCGCTGACAATTTACGCATTTAGCAATGTAGTCTGCTACTGCCTTGCGCATACCGACCCAGTAGTACCGACTGGCTATCCTATGGTAGGTTCTGTCTACTCCATAGTGTCCAGCTAGATCAGAGTCGTGGTACGCAGCCAGAATCTTCGTAATTTGAGATTTGGGAACCACTTGCCGTGCTTCTTCGGAATCCATGTCTGGGGTATACCTAAATAGGACACCTTGAATCATCAGGTAACCGCGCTCGGACCAGCGTTCGTAGTCGGTATTGTCGTGGTCAGGATTTTCAAATGACTCCATGATTTTCTGTAAATCATGATCGGCTAGTTGTTGTTTTCTTGTTTCACTTGTGGGTTTCAAACTCTTCGATAGGGGGACGTGACAGCATGCCAGCAACGACGTTCAGCTTGCCGGGAGTATAGTCGATTCGAAGGTCATACGCTTGAAGGGACAAGGCCCATCGAGCTAAACGACCTGGGGGTGACTTTAGTGACATCAAGTATCGTAGAGGCTGGTGGTCACTTTGAACCACTATAGGGGACCCTTCAATATAACCACGGAACTTGTTTAATGCCCAGACAACCGCTAATGCTTCTAACTCAGTAGTGCAATAGTTTCGTTCTGAATGAGTGAGTAGTCGACTCGCATACTCAATAGGCCTTTCCCCGGGATACTCCCCCTGAAGCAAACATGCTCCGAGCGCATACGAGCTCGCGTCCGTACGAAGAAGAAAGGGAAGACCAGGGTCGACCTGTCGAAGGACGGGCCTTAAGTAAGCCTCTGACTTATTTCGGCAAAATTTTCAATTAATTGTCTGAACCATGAGCAAGTTTGAAGAAATGAGGTCAGTTGCTTGACGTTCTTGGGGGCTGGTCTATTCATGGTAGATGAAACTTTATTAGGATCCGGTTTGATTCCAGACGGTGTGATAATGTGGCCGAGGTAGGGGACCGAGTCGCAACTGAAGGTGCACTTTGCACGATTTAAGTGTAATTTGAAGATCTTCAGACGACCAAAAACCTGCGCAATATCTTGCAAGTGGGTTTGAAATGAGGGCGAGATAATTATTAGGTCATCTAGATGGGCCAAAAGGTAGACATCTGGCAATCCCACACAAACTTTATCAATGAGACGCTGAAACGTGGCAGGGCTGTTCCTCATACCAAAAGGCATACGAGTGTACCTAAAGGTACCAAAGGGACATATAAACGCTGTCTTGTCTCTGTCATCGGGATGTACCGCGATTTGGTGATAACCTGATTTTAAGTCCAGGGTTGACATGAATTTTGTTTCCTTAGTGGCGTACAGCAAATCATCCATTCTGGGAAGAGGGTATTTGTCTGCTCGGGTAATCGCGTTTAGCTTGCGGTAATCGACTGTCAGTCTGACACTGTTATCTTTCTTGGGTACTAAGACAACCGGCGCGGAGTAAGGCGACTCGCATTCTTCGATTGTGCCGTCCTCAAGGAGTTTGTCAATTTCTTGCTTCAATTGTTGCTTTTTGACTGCTGATATGCGATACGGAGCAACTGATATGGGATTACTGTCAGTCAGAACTATAGTGTGTTGAGCAAAAGGGGTCGGCTCTTTATTGGTGTAAAATACATCACGGTTTTGATCGAGAAGCTTATTCAAGAGGGATTTGTCTGAGGTTGAAACTTTCATTTTCTCTCAATTCGATTCGGGCTAGATGGATGGTATTAAAACTAGGAGCAATAGTTCCACTCGGTTCAGGAGCAAAAGAGTACCGAACTTCAGGAGAGTCGCCATAATACCAGCAATTGCGTGGGATGTCTAAAATGATATTAGCTGCCTTGATAAAATCGGAACCTAATAGGGTTCTACTTTGATCATGTTCAGGGACGGCAATTAGAGTAAGCGGGTATTCCCGATGTTCTAACACAATTTTAACCTGGAAAAATAAGGCATTGACAGTGCTCGCTTTGCCATCTGCCAATGTCATAATCATCGACTTGGTCGTATAAGGGGTATTTTCTTTTAGTAAAATATTTCTAAGCATAGCTCCGGCTATGGTGGACTGAGCACCAGAATCGAGGAATGAAAATCCATGATGACCTTGAATGGTAACCCTAGTGAGTGGGCGCATAGGCGAAGCAGCGGTTTGACCATCGACATTGTTTAGCGATGTGCAAAGGAACTCGCTAGATACGCTAACCTTAGCAATTTCAACCGACTTACATTTGGGACAATTGGATTTTACATAATCTGGAGTTTTACAGCCATAGCAGAAGACCTTAGAATTATCGGCAGAGCTGGCAACTCCGCAATCTCGTAGAACCGTGTCATTAACACTATTATTCTTGTGCGCAGCATATTTGCGACATTCATCTCTGATATGACCAAAATTCTTACAAAATATATATTGAATTCTGTTTTTCTATTGTTTACATTATGATTTGCATTTAAATGATCGGTTTCAGATTTTACATTAACTGCATTTTGACTAGTCCACTAATAACCTCTCTGAGTTGTATCCGAAAGATATTGTTCTATGGTACGGGCGTTTTCAATTAGTTCTTTGAATGTTAAAATTTTATCACGAGCTAGTTTTTCTCTAATGCGAGCGTTTAATAAACCGTAAACTAAATCTAATTGTACATGTTCGGAAATTGCGGAATTTGCTGATAAACGTGACAACAGCGCGCGCGCCTTACTAATGAAAATGTCAGTATTTTCGTTGCCTTGTTCGCGCGAAAATAGTTTTCGATAAATTTGATATGCTGGCTTCGGATAACCGTAAGCATGTCTTAAGCAGTCCAAAGCTTCGTCGAACGTGTTTACCGATGACTTGATTCCCTGCCACCATGTTGCTGCAGTATCGTGAAGTAGCATACTGAGGCCCTTTCGTGCATGCTCATCTCAGATATTCAGACATTCTTTATATACCGAAATAGCATTTATAAAGGCTTCAATATCCTCGTTTTTATTGCCGTAAAATTTATGTTTACATGCGGAGAAATTAGAGTTATTACTTACAGTTTTACGTTCTGTTGATTGTGGTTTACACCTGCAATTAGGTCCTGGTCAATTTTATTTTCAGTGTCGGCATTGTAGTTGATGTAGTGGTACTTCTTCCGGAACGTAACAACACACGAGGAACTGACAATAACAGTGTACCCTCCACTATTCAACTTATAAACACACTAACTGCACTAAACTGCTTGGTATTTACGAGTTTGGGAACTGACGGCATCCAGTGTCCACAACTGTGTAATTACTAAAACTTGATTCACTTAATAACCGGTGACTTCTTTATCAACAAGAGCACGTTGGTCCCCAATTTGTAGGGGGTTCCCTTATATGGAATTATTCTGATTAATTAGTAATAAGGTGCCCAAAGTTAGACAAAGAAGTGCGCCAAAAATGTATTGTAACAACGTGGTTCACAACCATATGTTATAGAACATAGGTTAAGTGGTGGTATATCAAAAGTCATTTCTTTCACTGTTCTTCTTCTTTTTCTTGGCCTTTATATATGTATGCATGTCACAGTTGTGTATTTAATAATTGTACTTTCAAATAATCGAATTTTATTGTATTAATAAAGATAATTATTGTTGTTGTTCATCCATATATTCTGTAGTTTATTGTATTAATGAATATAATTATTGTTGTTTATCCATATATTCTGTCGTTAATTTATCTTGCCAAAAAACACTCGAGCTTTTCTTTTATCAGATAAATTTCTCTTTATGTCAAAGTTTTGCCAATCAAATTGACTGTCTCGACCCTTACTTCGTGGAATATGCTCATATCAGACCCTTAGGAATTTTGAAGTACGATACAGTGAGCACTTACGAGCATACAGATTAAAACAACCAGATAAATCCCACTACGCAAAACATCTACTTGACACCAATCATTCATTGACACCTAACACAGAACTAGAAGTACTGCATATTTGTGAAAAGAAACAAGAACTGGATTTCCTTGAAGAACTGGAAATTAGAAGACATTTAAGAAACCCACAATATGAAGTTGTCAATGAACAGTTAAATCTAGGGAATTCTCCACTAATAAACTGTCTTCTTAAGTGATAATTGTAAAGATCAGCAGATATAGTTTTCCTGGTTTTCTATATCATTGCACAGTTATACTGATCTTAATTGGAAAAATGATATCCAGGATATCACCATATTTGTAATATCACATCTTCTTCTTTTTTCTATAAACATATATTAAGCCAATCACAAGTTAGGTTACTTCTTGGTCTAGCCAAAATTAACTACTAAACATCAGGTAGGCATAAAATGAAATGTAACTTCTGTCATTCTGACGATGATATTGATTTATCGAAACAATTGTCAATTTTTTAGAATTTTCAATAACTTGTATTATATTGTGGAATTAACTAGAGACCTTGAGTTTCATTTAAAAACACTTTTTGCCAATCACTAAATTTGCTCGAAAAACTGACATTAGATGAAATCGCTCCACCTTCGGTGTCGCGATTTTATCATGTCAGTTTTTCTCGTAGTGATTGGCAAAACTGTTTCGTTGCAAAGAGAAATTTATCCGATAAAAAAAGCTCTTGTGTTTTTACTGTTGATAAGAGTATTTGTCCAGTAAAATTATTCAAATTACTTCTTAAAAAAAAATGAAAATATAACTACAGATCGTTTATTTTTAACTGCCAATCCTTTTTGGTTGGTATAAAAACGTTCCTCTGGGAATTAATACAATATCATCCTGGACCAAAAATTCGGCAGCAAAAATTGGATTGGGCATAACAAATAATAAAATTACAAATCATCCACACCGTGCTAGTACAGTTTCCCAGTTAGCCAAAGCAGGAGTAAGCGATCAACAACTAATAAAAATGACAGGGCACTAATCTTCACAACCAATTAAACTATAGCTCCAAATAGATCCTGAACATCACGAAGATCTTGTTAGTAATTTAAGAGACTCAGTTAAAAATGCGACATATATACAAACCCAACAAGAAAATATTGAAATAAGTAGACCAATGCAACCAATTTAAAATAATTGTGATTTCAATAACTGTTCTTTCGATTAATTTGTTCCGTTAATTACTAATTAATTGTTCAATAAAAATAATGTTTTTTGTTTCTTATTCTTATGTTCTGTCGTTAATTGTCGTAAATTATCAAAAAATACGCCAACTTTTTTTTTATTGGATAAATTTGTCTTTGTATCTCAACATTTTTCCATCAATAATTTTACTCTAAAAACTGACATTGATAAAATCGCTCGACCTTTGGTCTCGCGATTTTATCTTGTCAGTTTTTTTCGTGAAATTACTGATTGGCAAAATGTTTCGATACAAAGAGAACGTTATCTGATAAAAAAAAGCTCTTGTGTTTTTACCCTTGATAAGTGATAGGTTGCCAAAATATAAGGTTGTCGTGGGGCGATTCCAATTTGCCTGAAAATATGACGGATTTTCAGAGTCGGGGGTATGTTTGCGCCGATTGTACAAATTTTGGAAAATTCTGGGCAACACCGTATTCTGTTGAAACAGATCTTAATCGAATTTTAAGTAGTAGTAATAAAAGTATTGAACGGCGATATCGTTTTACAATAACAATTTCAAGTAGAAACCGTGTGACAAATCTAGACAATATATTAAGTGAAATTTACTCTATCCTTTCCTCCCATTTAGGATTCATTTTTATTCTCTCCTAACTAACATTAGGTAACAATTTCTTTTCAGTATTTCTTTGTTTTAAAATTTCATATCTATTCATTTATTGGAAATATAGCATATTGATCTAAAGTATTGAGTTTAATTGAGCTACGAAGGAACAAATACATTATTCTGCTATGACATATAGATATTTTGAAGATTTATTTCTATAACAAAAAAATATTTGTTGTATTTTTTATATCAAACAAGTTCTTGTACTTACAATGGAACAACTTCTGATATCTACTTCATACTTAAAGTTGTTAATTCAAATAAAATTTAAATTATTCTATTCTCGTCTATTGTGGTTCCTTCATTTTGAATTATCTACATTTATTATTTATTTACTATGTGGTTCATTATTTCCAGACTGTATAATTGTAGTATCACTAATATTTTATTTCATCGCTCCTAATCCAGTAATTTCTTTAGTAATTTCTGGTGTGATTCAGGTTTCATAAAATGGCCCTCCTTGTTAAAAAACAGGGTAAAGTGGTTCTTCGCATTCTTATGATGACGTATCAGGTTGCTGACATCAGAGCACCTTGGCCTTGTTAATATAGGTGGTAGTGCTAAAACTGTGGTTCATACAGTACTGCGACTGCCTCCATACTATTATATATTCAACCAAATTCATGTGTCATCATTTAAAATCTAGAGTAAGTTTTGAAAATATTTCACCCATGTTAAATACAAGTGTAGTAGAACTGGTAACAAATGCGGCAGTTGATATTTCATTTGAAAGCTGGAAAAAATCAATTATTCATGTAATTAAAATTGAAAATTTCTTCCTAAATGCAAATGTTACTGTTAACCCCTTGGTTGAAAGAGACGTTAAAAAATATTGTTGTAATTACTAGAAACTCTATACAATTCTATTTATTCAATTTTTAATTTACCAATTTTATATTTGAAATTTTCTTTTCTTCATTTTACAATAATTGATAATATTCAACCTTATATGGAATGTATCTGTCTAGTTGTAAATGCCACAGAAAGGTGAACTAAATTTTATTTTAGAAGTACGATTATTTTCGGTTTGAGGTAGGAAGTCAAAACGAAATATCTTGGAACGAACTATATAATAATTTGTTATAATATACAAGGTGTGCCAGAAATAAGTTCGTAACAAATTTATCGCTTATTTTCTGGAGGAATTTTTTAGATAATTTTATATCTTATATTCACTTCAAGATACATAGTTATTAATTTTGTCAAATTACAATAATCCAGTGGCATGGTACCAGGGGATGAACTTTTATTTTAATAATTTGTTCATTTCATATTTAATATGTATCAGCTATACAACATCTAATCAATGATCTTCTCTAGGTACTATTGGCCATTGGTGGTTGGGCATTTGGGTCCACGCCTTTCAAAGAATTAACAGGAAACGTATTTAGAATGAACCAATTCGTATATGACGCAATTGAATTCCTCAGAGAATTCAAATTCAATGGTTTAGACGTCGATTGGGAATATCCTAGAGGAGCAGACGATAGAACTGCCTACGTCAATTTGTTAAAAGAGTTGCGTGTAGCTTTCGAAGGTAAGTTACCAGTTTCCAGTTTTCATCTTAACTAAACTTGGACTTTTCTCATTCTATCAGCGTCTTAGACTTAACTACTATTTTGATCTTTACTAACCTTTTTCTCGTTGCTGTCTATTGTTGGTACAGTTGAAAAACTCCAGCTGCTTCTTTTGCCGGTTTTGCCAAATTCTTATTCACTTTTATTGGTAAAAATTTGGATCTATGTTCACTAACCAGTTGTTTAAGTTTGCACTCCAATCTTTCTCGTCCTTATCCATTGCTCGTAAAGTTGAGTAGCTCCAGCTGCTTCTTCTGCAGGTTTTGGAGAATTTTTATCCTCTATTTGAGACAGTTGTTGCAATGAATCCACATGAGCTGCTAGTTTTGTTCAAATGAGCTATAAATACCTGCAGTTCATACTAACCATTACTTGTTAGATTTTGTGTTAATGAAATTTCATCCTTTTCTAAAGCCTGGAGCTGTTTACCTGCTTCGTCACTTTGATTTTTATTAACGGTTATCCCTGCTTCAAGATCTTTCTTCTTCTTCACATTTCCTCTTCTACTAGTACGTTAATCTCACTATTTTTGTCGTAGTTGTTGATTTGATATTCAAAGATCCATTTCACAATTTTTTCTTAGAACAAGGACACGCATTGATTTACTTCGGCCCAAAACTTTATATCCTACATCAGTCTACAATCAATGGAGACTTTGTTTTACTTATTCTTTTGCTTGCTGCAATTTCATACGCATATATTTTCAGGAGAAGCTAAAAGTAGCGGACAACCAAGGTTGATGCTTACTGCAGCTGTGCCGGCGTCTTTTGAAGCTATTGCTGCAGGTTATGATGTTCCAGAAATTTCGAAATATTTAGATTTTATTAATGTGATGACGTATGATTTCCACGGACAATGGGAAAGAACAGTTGGACACAACGCCCCACTATTTCCTCTAGAAAGTGCTTCTAAATATCAGAAAAAATTGACAGTTGTAAGTATAAACATGATAACACAAATTTAAAGAGTCTATTATCTATTTTTTATATTTTTCAAGGACTATTCAGCGAGAGAATGGGTAAAACAAGGAGCACCGAAGGAAAAGCTAATGATCGGTATGCCAACTTACGGAAGAAGTTTTGAATTAGTCAATTCAACCCAGTTTGACATCGGAGCACCGGCTAGCGGTGGTGGTACGCCCGGAAAATATACATCAGAAGCGGGTTTTATGAGCTATTACGAAGTATGCGACTTCCTACAAGAAGATAATGTCACCTTAGTTTGGGATAATGAGCAACAAGTCCCGTTTGCTTATAGGGAGAACCAGTGGGTTGGATTTGATGACGAAAGGAGTTTAAAAACAAAGGTAGAATTACTTATTTATAAATAATTCACATTTAAAGAGCCGTTTTTTTACTTAGATGGCGTGGTTGAAAGAAGAAGGTTTTGGAGGCATTATGATATGGTCTGTAGACATGGATGATTTCAGAGGAACCTGCGGTGGGGAAAAATACCCTTTGTTGAATGCTATGAGGCAAGAACTTGAGGGATATAAAGTGAAATTGGAATATAGCGGACCTTACGAGACGGTTGTTACTTCTGGACAATATACAACTAAAAATCGTGAGTTTTTGTATAATTAATTGACATATTTATTCTTTTTTAACTCGTACTGTACAAAAAATTTATTAATAATTTGTTTCTTTCTGTTTGAAATGCTGCTTTTATTTTATGTGAACGTGGTATCAAGTATATACAGGGTGTACAGGAACTTAATGTCAAAAATTCGGGAGCGTGAGTAGAAGGAGTCACAAATAATGTTAGAAGTTCAAATAAATTTTGTTATACGAGCCTTCATTTCGGAGTTACAGGTCATTGAATTATCGAAATAAAAACTTATGTTTCCAAATAATTTCTAAACTATACATCGGAATACCATAAGATTCCGGTGATTGGTAACGTATATCCATGTTCTGTGATTGACGCTATTATGTAATCAATATTACACACATATATCCAATGGCGGCTTGTGTCCAGTGTTTAGCAATCCGTAATTTTCACATCTAAATTCCAAAAATAAATTTTCCAATCTAATTACTAATGAAAATGTATTCTTGTTTGAAGTCGATAAATTGAACGGTTTAGGAGGAATTTGAATTTTTAGATCGGAATGTGTGTAGAAGAGCTTCTCCGCCATATTCTGTGAAAACAGACATTCTGGAGAAATCTGAGGTCAGTTAAGTTGCCCCCCCCTCCAATAGATATTTTCTACAAAAACATCTATGGTCATTATGCACTTCTAATGCACCAATATGCTCCATGAATGATTTTCTTGTCATCACATTACCAGTGACGTTACAGCTGCCTGTTTATGGGCGGGGGGAGGATAAACGCCCCCCTCAATCGGAATTTTCAAATTCTATGCTCCACCAAGAAAAACAAAATTCACTCTCCCCTAATTAGTTAAACCTCATTATCCCTTAAGTACTAATACACTGAAACAGTTACGCTTAGATTAACAGACCGTCTGAGAGACGAGTTAAAAAAAATTTTTTCATCTAACCAAACTTTTTTAACATGGAATGATTCATTATCATTATAACTATGAGAAAAGTCTATGTAATGCTTATTTAGGCCAACATATTCTTATAGTTTGAAATAGAAGTTCTATTTATGATTTTTTGACATACCCTGAATAATTAGTGAATGATAGAAAAACTAACAACAAGAGAATGAAAAAAGATTTATTTTCATATTACGGATATAAAAAAATATATATTTGGCAGAAAAAAACAAAAAACAAGCAAACGATTAAAAAAATGCGAAGCCTAAAGTTGGGGTTGTTCGGTGCATTCTTTGCACACTTTTTTTGCGCACTCCAAACAGATTGGTCTTTGGCAATGGTAGCAAACATAAGCCGTTCTTCTTTTCTTTTTGTAATGACATAGTGAGCAGTCTTTTCTTTTTTCTAATTTTTCCACTCGCATTTCCAAGGGTTGGTTTACCTCTTCAATGCCTAAAATTTCACATATGCTCAATTTTAACTTCCTTGGTAGAAATGTGCTTTCCAGTCCTGTTTTGAGATGAGGTTCCAAAAGATGAAATGCTAATTTTTCAATAAATTTCGATCGTTCTAGGTGATTATTATTTTTGTAGGATTCATAAAGTATATATATATATTAACTGTGCTGATGTCAAAGAGTCTAAAAAATAGTGCCATAGACCAGCGGCGGGTTCGACGACTGCAACTAAACTTGCTACATTTCTCATCTAACGTATCGAGACCACCTTTAGTTGTGTTGTAATTAGCAATGATATCGGGCTTGTTAGTTAGTGGGTCAACACTGGCATGGTGGTGAGAGGACTATAGCAAAAGGACAGCCTTATTGATTTTTGTTGTGTACGAAACCAAAGTGATATCTTTTGTATAGCCGTATAAGGTTGTTCCTACTTCACGCTTTCTTTTTGGTGAGAATATAGCAGGTATTTCTTTTTTGTTTTTCTTCAGAGTACCAATACAAGTTAATCCACTTTGTTTCATGGCTAGTACCAACTCAATCGACGTGAACCAGTTATCAAAAGTTACTGATCTATTTGAATCAAAAAGTGGTTTTGTGAGTCGCAATACGGCCTATGTAGGTATAAATATAAGCATTCAAAAGATAGTTGGTTCTGGCATCGGTGCAACATAATCTTTATACCATATTTCACAGGCTTATTTGGTATATACATTTTAAAACGGCACCGTCCTCTGAATCCCACTAGCATTTCATCGATACATGCTGACTTACCTAGGGAATACGTTTGACAGTTTTTGATAAGAATATCGAAAATTTCTGAAACTGGGGCGGCTGGATTTACTGCTTTCCTCACCTCCCTGGTTTCTGGATCGTCAAACCTCAAACATGTTACAAGAAAAGCACATCTTTGTTTGGACATGATGCACCTTATAATTTCCCTACCAGTTCCGTTGGTGGCAAATATTGTATCTAAATTTTCATTGTTAGATTTGAACACTGATGTTAATGCTAAAAATCCCATAACAGCGTAAAGTTCAGTCATGTCGAGGTTCCTGAGCGTTGGTGAATTTTGTTTTTTATATTTAGCCCGCTCTCTTTCTATTCTGACATTTGTCCATCTTAGAACTGTTTCACAAATATCATCACTGAACAAAAGCTTCCAAACTGAAAAGGAGTCAACTGGATCTCCAATATTTTTCGCTTTTTGTCGTAAGCCGGGTAACTGCAACACAATGTTGTGCTGTGGTCGTCGTCATCTATTTGAGGTAGCAGGTACTTTGGACCATTTGAACCGGTTTTTTCCATAGTAATAATTTGACTTTCGTTCACCTTCTTCACTCTCATTTTCTTCTCCACTGTCACTCCCTTCGCTCTCAATCTCGTCACCATTTTCATCCATATTCTCATCACCTATAACAAAACATACACAGGTGCACACAATTTGATATTACTTGTAAATCTTTGTTACCTTCAAATTCTGATTCTGAGTCATGATCGCTCTCTATAGCCAAAGTTTCGTCATACTCTGAATCTACCTCACTATTATCGCTGCCAGCCTCATCAAACCAATTTCGAAGTGTATCCTCATAATTTGGATCTCCATACCTCACTCGTTTTGAGCTACTGGGCTCTTGATCCATTGCCCACGAATAATCAAAAAATTACGTTAACACTAACACTCCGTCTAATAGACGGTATCGACAGTTTGAGTCGAAATATTTCAAGTACTACGCACTTCCGCAAGTTGCCCTGCCGACCTCTAACTTGTAGCTACGGGTACTGAAATTACATAACAGGCCGACGTTTAGAAGTGCGGTGGTGGGGAGATACCGTATGGCGAGCAGTACAGTACCGTCTGTGAGACGGTGTGTGAGTTCTTAAGGGTTATACATAGTAAAGTTACCCCCCCTCAATGATAGTTTTCAAAAAAAAACAATTGGCATCGGAAGCCACTGCAAATGCACTCTTATGCAACACCAACAAAAATAAAATTCCCTCTCCCTAATTAGTTAAACCTCATTATACATAGTACAGCTGACCCCCCCCCTCCACAACGATAATTTCCGAAAAAATATCGGGCAGTGGAGTACACTCCTAATGCACTCATATGCACCACCCACAAAAACAAAATTCCCCCTTCACTAAGTTAGTTTAACCTTATTATTTAACCCTCAACTGGCGTCGTGAATTTCTTACCGGCAACTATACCCTGGGGTCTGATGGACCCCAATTTGGGGGGGGGGGGGGGGTCAGAGATAATGTCGAAGGAATATACATCTATTCTGTTATTTTGTGAAGGTTTATGTTTATGTTTCTATTATTTTTAATTTAATAACGACAAAAGCTAAAAAGTAAAACATTCAATTTTTTGACAATAGAAATAAAAATTGGCAAAATAATTCATAAAAATTAAAAAATATATATATTCTCAATTTCTTAGTTTTATTCAAAGTATAAACAAAGGAATTGTGTGAAAAACTAACAAAAAAACATTATTTTCAACAAAACTGCAAACACTAAAGTATTACAATTTTTTTAATGCAATTCTTGCAAACGTATGATCTGCAGTCGCCGCACATGGGTCGAGTACAATTGCTGCATGAAATTTTCGTTTTTCTGTCATTCTTCCGATCACGGATACTACATGTCTTTCGTTTCTGGTTCTCAATATTCGATCCTTGCCTCTCTTCCAGAGGTAGGGGCTTATTGAGTATTCTACCAATAGCTAACCGAAGCTCCCTAGGTAATCGAAAAGTGCACAGTCTTATGTTGAGGAATTCTTCCGCTATTGTCTTGCAAGAATTTTGTAAAAGTCTTTTTTGTATATGGCTTTGTTCTTCTCAGCTGCAATATTCAATATTGTAAAAAAATGGTCATGTGCCATCGCCTAGTTCGCCGGTTTGTGGAATATGTGGTACAGTTTTGATCTAGGGCATCCACACCGCCTTTCGATTGGTTATAGAATGTAATAATTTCGGGCTTACCAGATTCTTTGTCTTCACATTGGGTGTGGTGCATCGAAGATATTAGCACAACTGCCTTCCCTATCTTTGGTCACCGTACATAAACAAATGAATAGTAAGTTCACTCGACGTCGGCTCTTTGATGTAACGCTGTCAAAGGCTTTCCGAAAAACGATCGCGAAACCGCACGTGTCTCGATTATACAGGGGTCGCGCGAATTACTACCGTCATAGCTTGTTGATTTATAAATTGAGTGTTTGGTACGGGGGCTAATAAAAATGTACATAGTTAGAAAACTATTTCAAAAAACGATAGGTATTGTTTTGTTATGCAGGGTACGTCTTAGTATTTAATAGGGAATATAAAATTACTCATAAGAAACAAACTATAATCATCGATTAAAATAACTTCTATTACATTATATAAATAAAATAATTCATCAAAAATGTACAAATATATACAGTAGAACCTCGATAATATAAAGAACAAGAGAGACGTTAAATAATTTGAGTTATTGAGGTTTCTATTTACTAAGGGTTTAAGTTAAGGAATTTTTATTGGTTTAAATTTTTGCTTACGGGGGTCCGTTTATGAACTTTGTTCAGGAATTATTCAGATAGACGGCTGCAAGCTAATGATACAAATAAGTTACTGTACTGAGCCATTTGGTAAACACGTGTTAATTCATTTCACATGACGACTCATTGATAGATGATTCAAGTTACAAAGGTAGTCGTCGTTACATTTTTGAGTTACTGACGTGCGATGCCCAAATTATTCGTTTAAGTTATAGAGGGTTCGTATTTTAAGTAAGGACTCAGAGGAGAAGGGAGCACAAAATTTTATTAATTTATAGAGGTTATTATGTTATCGAGGTTTAAGTTATCAAGGTTCTACGTATATAAATACTTAGAATAAATCAAATCCTCATGTATACATTACAATATAAAAATAGGAAGCATGAACAACTATATATTTAAAATAGTTAAAAAGTATACCAGATTCTATAACATTCCTTAGAATTTGTTTTGCATTTAAGAACAATATTGAATAATAAAATATAGTTAAGAATGTAATCCTAAACCAAACTTATGAAGCAAAGCAAAAAGGAATAATTACAAATTTTGTAATATTTGTAATTTTGTATTGGGTTTATAAGATTTTTTAAGTTTTATTTCACGATTTGCAAATTTAATTATGTAATATAAACGCACTCTTGTATAAAGAGATAAGAAATAACTTAAAGGAACATTTTTACAAGGATGCGTAAATGATACATTTCTAAAAAGATCTTTTAACGTCGCCCCGATAGAATTTTTACATGCTAATTTATTGAACTTAACTACAAATATATCTTCAAGCTGGGTAACATATCCAACAAAATTTTGGAAAGGTACATTGAGCCCACCAAATGGAAAATTTGTATTGCTGACACAGGCTTTTGTCTGAGAAAAAATGGTTGTTTCTTCTCTTAAGGTATTTCTTTCATTAAAAACAATACATATGTCGCAGGAATGTTGCTGCATACATTTTTTCAATAAATAACCAGTAACGTAAACTAACGCGTTGCCATCGGTACTGCTTAGATTCCTGTAATCAGTTGTACAGACTTTCAAAGGATTTGATGGTTCTATTGACGATAAAATGAGATCTTTACAGTAATATTTGACAACAATTCATTAATGTCATTAGTGCAGTTGGCGCCGTCAACATGGTCTAAATACTTCAGAGTAAACAACTTTTTGAATGCTCTAGAAAACTGTATAGGCGTAGGGTGTCTTGAATTACCACAACAATTTCTAACTAGGCCAAAAAAGTTTTCAAGGCAGTCTTGGTTTAAATTTCTTGTCAGTAAAAAGGTGTAACCCTTTGATTTTAATATAACCCAAAGGGCTTTAACTGATTTTATTGTAAGCCTCCACCCAAATATAAATTTCATTTTATTTGTTAAATTTTTTCCTTCACTGTTAACCACACGGACATTTTTCAGTGAAGTTTCAAATTCTTCCATTAGCTGAAACTGTTGTTGGGTACCCATGAATGCATTAAAATTATTTAAGTGGCACGAATTTAATAAATCGAAAACATAATTCATTGTTTTAATGAATTTATCAGTTAGTTTGGCATCTGCAGAAAAACTTTAAAATCAATGTACGTATTAAGAGCAACTGCAACAAATGACTAAAAGTCTGAGAAGCATATTTTACTTTCATTTTCTGAAAATTATTTGGAAACATATGCTCGTCAGTTAATTTTGGACAGAGTCTAAATTCCTTTTTTTTCATAATTGTAAAATGTATCCAAATACATTTTATTGGTAGTTCCTTCTGGTAACTCAAACCAGTAAGAAACAAAATTGTTCCTAGTAGATTTAAGTAAGTGTGGCACGTCAAAAAAGTAAACAAGCTTGATATTATCTACGTAAAAAAACATTGTCTGTGCTCAATTTAAGGTAGCTTTTAACTAATGATTGGAAGTTAGAACCCTGATCAGACACCACACCTCCTAGCACATTTAGACCGATATCACGTAACATTCTAACTGTTTCGAACAAAATGTCTTTTATTTCATTTGAAGGCGCCGTTGATTTATAAAAGAAGTAGGCAAGCGGTTGTTTCCAGCTGCTTGATATACCCCGTGCCATAACAACTAATGCACTAGTTGCTGTTTCGGATTCGTTTCCTGCTGAAAGTGATTCTTGGAAGCCTACTATTTTATCCTTTGATAAATTATAAAATAAATGAGTTTTCAATGACATCTCATCGAGGCATATAATGCAATCTTTTTCTTTATCACTCAATAGTCGAGATCTAAGATCAATAAGGCGAAAAATAAATTCGTTAAAGCCTGGGTTTACTGCCCAACGGCGGGTAAACCGGTTGAGCGTGCTTTTGGAAGGTACCGATACAAAGTAGAAAATTTCTTGTATGCTTTAGGTCCTAAAAAGTAAACGCTCTAAGCAAACTTTTTAAAATCGTCTGTGTACCTACAACCTTTAGGTGATTTATTTAATAAACTTATCTGAGACGCTAGAAGTTTGCAGGCATCTTGTGAGTAGTTAGTTTCCAAATATTTGGAAATATCTTCAAACGATATTCCGGTTTCCAACTTTCTTAAACATTGAGCAGGAACAGTTGATTTTTTCAAACACTTTATCTCCTCTCTCAACATTTTTTTTCGAGGAGTATTGGCCGCAAGCGTCATTGAGGTCTGTAAATGTTGATCTAAAACAAATCAAAAGTTCTATAAAGGATTAAACTTTCGCCACCACTTTTAAATGAGTATTACTTATTAACCACGAAATCATAATAGACGTAAAAATAGAAAATGTTTAATTTAAATCATTTATAGCGTAGCTTTTAGAAATGTATCTAGCTATAAAAAAACATTAAATACCTCTGGTAACCACAGAAGCTAGAGTAGAAACATCGTTACCACTTTCAACATTTTCTGAAAAAAATTCGCCTTCTGTTTGAACATAAACATCTTGATATTTCATATCGTCTGGAAAATAAAATTGCTATAAAATACTTAACTTACATATATTTATTTTATCCAAAACATGCCATCGATAAGTATAATAACATACCTTCACTGTGCAGCATTGTTTTAAAATCAGTTTGAACTGCGACTTCCTTCAAAGTTGTACCGCCATCTAAAAAAATTTGCGAATTATTTGAAATACCTAGTAAAAATATACAAGACAAAATCCTATTGTCAGAAGTATTGTTTAGGTACTAAAAATTTTGGGAACTTACTATTTTTTTGCAAATTCAAGGACGGAACTGCATTATATTGCAGATTTGTACTGCTATTACTGCACATATAATATTCTTGGGAAATTTGTCTATCGCACACTCTTAATGTTTTGTTGCATTGTTCTGCGTCCAAATTGGCATACCTGTGACAATCAACAAAGCCTAAGGCCTGTTTCCAACGTTGACATCTGAAAATATATATTGGTAATATTTTATTTTGAAATACAATAATATCTACTACACTGCTTCTTATAACCAAATTACTAATACCCTTTGCTAAATAATATTGTAAAATTCACCTTGTGTCATCCTTGGGAAACCTGAAGGAAGATGTTTTTGCCCAATCTTTACTTCTACAACCGTCCATACAACACATTCGTGGCATTTTCTTTTTAATAAATATCCCGTAATAATAATCAAATAATTCACTGAAAAGACAGTCCACACGGTATACTATCAACTCCGCTCGAACCTTCAGCTACAAAAGACACACGGTAACTGTATATCGATCGATTCGGAGTTTCAGGATACCGAAAAAGAGTAGCATCGGAGACCGAGTGAGACAGACATCGCGCTAGGAGGAGCTTAGAGTGAACCTACTATTCATTTGTTTATGTACGGTGCTTTGGTACGTATGAAACAATAGTGTAGTCGTTGGTAAAACCATAAATGGAAGATCCTTCTGCTCTTTGCCGATTTGGAAGGAATACTTTAGAAATATCTTTTTTGTTCCGTTTCAGCGTGCCAACATAGATAAGACCTCTTTTTCTCAGTTCATCAACGACTTCCGTTGATGAAAACCAATTGTCTGCTGTGACATTTTGGTTTTAATTAACAATTGGACGAGTGAATCTTAACACAGACTGTGTTGGTTCCAAGAAACCTCTCTCTTCATTTGTCAAGGAAAAACCATCGCTATCCTTACCACTATAAATGTATCCATTATTGAAATAGTGGGTACGTGCATCTGTTAGGGCCATCACGGATGTAGACCCGTAGTCGTAGGTTAGTTTCTGGTTGAAATTGTACCCTCATTGGTCTTAGAACGTTTTGGGGAATTTGAACATTTCTTTGGAATTGCGCAGTACGATTAGTACGATGATTTTATATTATTTCCGAAAGAATTGTTAATAGATGGTTCATTAAATGATTGATTATTTTCAAAAGTGTTATTCGACTGGGGCAGATTAAATCTAGGATGTTCATCATTTGGAAATCTATTTATTGGAGAAATCGCGGCATTTGAATGAAAGTTATTTCGAGAAGAAAATTTTGAATTCGGGCTAATACGGTTCTGGGTAAAAGATTTATTGTGATTTGGATTATAAGAATTTTTTAATGAAATTGACTGTCTCGACCCTTACTTCGTGGAATATGCTCATATTAGTGTTTTTAAATGAAACTCAAGGTCTCTAGTTAATTCCACAATATAATACAAGTTATTGAAAATTCTAAAAAATTGACAATTGTTTCGATAATATTGATTTATCGAAACAATTGTCAATTTTTTAGAATTTTCAATAACTTGTATTATATTGTGGAATTAACTAGAGACCTTGAGTTTCATTTAAAAACACTTATAAGAATTTTGTTTCGGTTTATGAAAAGGAGATAACTTTTCATTTTGTTGACTCCTCAAGAAGTTCAAGTACAATTGTTGATTCCTGTGATTAGCATAAGAGATACGTTTTTGGAGAGCTTCGTCAAGATAATTTAACTGAATATGTGATAAATATTCACAAAAGGGCTCGTTAATACCAGTACAAAAAAGTTTGAGAGCAATATTTTTAAAGCATGTGGTTTTTAAATAAACAGTTTCCTCGTTATTAGGGCTGCGGCTCTGAGCACAAGACTGAGAAAATCGAGAATGATTTACATGTAGGTTCGAGTTTTTGAGATGTAACATTTCTAAGATCTATATATCAGAATCAGACGATTCTGTTGAGCGTCCATTATTAACATTGATTATAAATGGTTCAATCATGTGTTCACTTATATGATCCATTTCCCACATATTTAGTTCTTCTTGTATCACGTGATCAACACATTTCTTCCAGTTTTCTTTGGATACGTTACCTAACGCGTCTTCGAATAAAACTTTTACGTCACTCATTTTGAATGTCGTATTCTTTCTTGAAACTTCCCCTTTCACTTGGGCCCATATTAATTCTATGAGATTGAGTTGACAGTGATAAGGAGGAAGCCTCAGCACCGTTATATTACGCGCTGATGCCATTTGATCTACTATATTTGTGTTTATGTAAATTGGCCAGTTGCAAGAGCTCATTTTTCAGCGGGTTATCTGGGCATTAAATATTTTTCGAGGTTAGCCAATCGTGGATATCTTGTTTACGCCATGCAGTTGAAGGTAATTTCGCCACTAACCTGGAGTGATAACTTGCGTTATCCATAACAATGACTGAGCCCGTTGGAATTAGATCTAACATTTGTGAGAAGTATTCTTCGGAAACGTCTCCATCCATATCTTCATGATAATCTCCGGTTTGCTTCGACTCAAAGCACAACAATCCACCTTTAACCAAACCTTCGGCACTTCCGATATGAGTAATGATGAGTCGACGTCCTTTTCCTGCTGGTGGATTGAGGCCTGTTGACCACCCTTCAAGAGCTGCCTGCCTCCGAGTTTTGACATTCGTGTCTTGCCAAAACATTGAAACAGTATGACCTTCATTTAACCAAGTCTCATCCAAATAATAAATTCGTTTTTGATCTAGTCTTGCTTTCCGAATATTGCGCAAATAACTCCTCCTCCAAATGACAATGTCGTCTCTATCAATCAACATTGCGTTCCGATAATTTTTTTTATATTCAAATCCAAGTTCCTTCAAAATTTTCCATAATGTACTCCGAGACATTTTCGGAAAATCTGAATCTTCTTGAACCGAAGCCATAATTTTGGAGAGAGTTGCGATCTCTTTTCTAAAGAAAAAAGCATGCACCTGACGCCTTATTCCATTCTTCAAGTCGTCATCCATTTCAAGTTTGGGTCGGCCTGGGGACTTTGCTGGGACTGTGATGTTTCCATTTTTTTCTCCTTCATTAAATTATAAATTGTTGTTTTTGAAACACCCATCATTGTTGCAGTAATCTCCACAGTTTCATCAACACTTCCTGTCAAATTCATGATTTTTCTTCTAATTTCTTTGTTCTTCAACGAGGAATAGCAATTTAATATCAGATTTTTTTCGTTCAGCGACAATGGGCCAACTTTAGATCGCTTAGATGGTGATAAATTCTCCATATCCGGTCGAATTTGGTTGGAACACTATATAGTTGGAAGGTGTAGTTAGGTGTTTGTCTCGTGTGATGAGAAGAGAACTTGTATAGATGAACAAAAATAAACACCGCTTAACAATAACGGTAAAAAATAATAATAAATAACAGTATTAATGGGGAAATCAATCAACACAGCAGATTCTCCAGAACAGATGAACTGTAAATTAAAAATATTCAACCTTTACGCTACTTTTATAGTTGAAAAGTTCTAGTAAGTACATTGTATTATGGGGGCATTTTCTTAGAACTGAAAAGACTATATTTCACAATAATAAAACCATTTTTGAGCTACCTGTTTGTCAAGTTTCTTCAATTACCTGCTAATTGGGTGAAATAATCGGCAAATGGGGTTGGTTTGGATATATATATATATATATATATATATATATATATATATATATATATATATATATATATATATATATATATATGTATAAAATTGTTTTTATTATTTATTGTATGTAGGATTATAACTACCTGCAGCTTAGTGGAGGGACTGGTCTACGCCCTTTTATACATAATAATAAATTTT
Source organism: Galeruca laticollis (assembly GCA_963921935.1). Lineage (NCBI taxonomy): Eukaryota > Metazoa > Arthropoda > Insecta > Coleoptera > Chrysomelidae > Galeruca > Galeruca laticollis. The sequence continues at coordinate 39,990,830 of OY998176.1, forward strand.
GTGGAAAATTGATGTCAGTGATATAATCAACACTTTATTATATTATTGATAATTTGAAATTTCATTTTAAATAATATTACAAAACGGTTATTTTCGGAAATGAGATAATTTTAGAAGCCTTAACTTTTTTTAAATGACTAAATGTGGTACGCCTATGGTTCCGGCCAAAATGAGTGATTTATTACTCCATGCCTTCTAAAAACGTAGTATAGAACGGTCAGTGGTTAAAATGCCCAGTTGCGCTATTTATGGATGTGCAAATTACAATAGGAAAACTAAGGGAACAGACATTACATATTTTAGGTTCCCAAAAAATGATGAACTTTGTAAACTGTGGTTAACTGCGTGTCGCCGGCAAGACGACATTAATTTGAAAAACGGTAAATATTACAAAAATTATTACTGATCACTATGTTTACACATTTGTTTTCCTTATAGCATGTGCTCAATACATTTTGAGAAGGATTGTTTCGAAGATATTTCTGTAAGACAGAAACTTTCAAATTATACAGGGAAAAATATAAGAAATTTAAAATATGATGCAATCCCCACTTTGAATTAGCTTGGTAAAAGGGAAAATACCAGAAATTCTGATAGAGTAGTTCGAATAAAACGAAGGCGATTGGTAGCTGAATGCCTAGCGGGAGCTACAATGTCTTCTGCCTCGATCACTTCTCAAAGTTGTGAAGATAAAATAGGAATAACGGAAGGTGACATTACATTAAGTCGAGCATCTGTAAGGTAAACTTAAGAAATCAAAAATTGTCACGTGGATTCTTATTTAACTGTTTTAAATGAAACTTACTGCTTCTAGATAATTCCACCATATATTGAAAAACATGTTAAAAATTCTAAGAATTTTGACAATTGTTTCGATATTTAATATCATCGTCAGAATGACAGAAGTTACACTCTGACGATGATATTTAATATCGAAACAATTGTCAAACTTCTTAGAATTTTTAACATTTTTTTTAATATATTGTGGAGTTATCTAGAAACAATAAGTTTCATTTAAAATAGTAATATGACTAGATTCCACGAAGTAAGAGTTGAGTCAGTTAATGTGGATTCTTATTCTTCTATTTCAGTGAGGATGAAAAACAAATACTTGAACTTCAAACAAAAGTTGCAACACTACAGAAAGAAAACAATTTCCTTATCAATGAGAATTGTGCACTGAAAGCTGAGTTGGAACAGATGAAAACTGGACTGCGACAATTTTTGTCAGAAGGTCAAATCAAAAGAATATTACACTCAAAATGTACAGCCAAACGATGGCCGCCAGATGAAATAGCATGTTCGATATCCTTACGGAATGTTAGCCCCAAAGCATTCCGCTACTTAATAACAAACAGTTATCCTTTACCGGCGCTTTCGACACTACGCAGATGGGCATCGACACTCTCAGTAGAACCGGGCATTCTGAATGACGTTGTTATTTTAATGGCTAAAAAATCTTCTGATATGCAGAATATTGAAAAATTGTGTATTTTATCATTTGACGAAATACATTTATCTAATCGCATAAATATTGAGAAACGACAACAAAAAGTAATAGGGTAACATCAAACGTGCAAACGGTAATAGCACGTGGTATTTTTAGTAACTGGAAGCAACCTGTTTATTATAATTTCGATCAAGCAATGACTATCGACGTATTATCTTCTATAATATCAAAACTTTTTGATGCAGGTTTCACAGTTGTGGGTATTGTCAGTGATTTATGTACATCTAACGGTAAAGTTTGGTCACAACTGAATATTGGACATGACCAAAATTGTTGTTTTCCACACCCTAGCAATAGTTTGTTAAACGTATATGTGTTTGGTGACGTTCCTCATCTTATTAAATTATTAAGAAACCACATACTGAATCAGGGTTTTTGGGTAAAGAACACATTAATTAATAGGGATTGTTTTTAGAAATTGTTGCAACTGTCGTCGTCCGAATTAACCAACGCATATAATTCTGTTGCAAAAAGTATTCGGTTTTGTGGAGAAAATAGGCTACTGCCATTTGTTTTACCGTGGAAGGAAGTTTCGGATTTTGTACAGTTAATAAATGATTGGTTTGATCTTTTTAATTCCCATACAAAAATTGTGGCAAATTGTACAACTAAAAATGCGCATGGAGTAGGTTTAGATATGCAGAAAAAAGTGTTAAAAGAGGTGACCGAAACTATTGGGAATATGGCCGTAGGCAAACATAAGTCTCTCATTCCGTTTCAAAAAGGAATTCTGTTGTCAAATAGGTCACTGGAAGAATTGTTTTCTTATTTACAGGAAAACTATAGAGGAGTCAATTACATCTTGACCTCGCATCTAAATCAAGACGTTGTTGAAAACTTCTTCTCTTATATGAGAGGCATGGGAGCTACAAATGACCACCCAGAACCTCTAGATTTTATATATCGTTTAAGGTGGTATACATTAGGTAAAAACTCGGCGGCAATTTTTACAGACAACATAAATACAGAGGAATCTGGTGAAAAATGTCTAATACAACCATTAGAATCAGAAGAATCGCGTCCCATCTGCTTAACTGAAACACTACTAGCTAATGTCTCCAAAAATATTCAAATAACAAATACCCGTATACTTGAAGAAGAAGAAACATTTATTCCATGTACATTCCCTGAACCAGAATATATTCCTGACGATGAGTCTTTACCTTTTGAAAGTACCGAAATCATTCGTCAAGAAGCTCTTAAATATCTGGCAGGGTACATAGCGTACATATTTAAAGATAAATCTAATTTAGGTACTAAAACTAGCGAGATGATTTCCGTTGGAGCTCAAGATTGGGTACATTTCCTATCGAGGGGTGGTATATTACAGCCAAATCAAGATCTTTTGAAAGCTGCGGAAATTCTTGAATCCGAGTTTCCATCACTTCACGGAACATCTTTATCAAAAGAAGAAAATATTTTTAAAATTTTGGCTGATATTGTCGGTCAAAATCAAATTGAAATCCCATATGAAGTGATTTATTGTTTGAGTCGAACAAGAACTTACATTAGACTCCGATATCTAAATAAACAAATAAGTTTGCAAAATTTGAAAGCGAAAATGGAAAAAAAACTTCCAAAATTTACGAACGTTAAAAAGAAAGTGAGATCGGAACAGTGAATATTTGAAAACGAAAAACCTTTTTTAATTTCGTGTTATTTTTAAATAAGTAAGTCGCATCTTATTCAAAGTCTTTGTATGCTTTAATGCATCCAGATTACCCCTGAAAACCCCAAACTTGGACTTGCCCTAAAATGTGGCTTTTGATACAACTCAAAAAGGTTCAATTATTTTCCTGTTTCAGTAAAGTTTAAGTTTATTTTAATTATTATAATATGAATTATCTCTTAGTATGAACAATAAAGATTTGTATAATCATCCCGTCAAACAAATATCGCCATAAATACCTATTGATGCTACCGAGAGTGGCATTCGTGGCCATAATATAGAAATGAATATTGCATCGCAGTGACGTCACACGCCAAACGTTCGATGCGCATAAGCATACCGTTGTGAGTGTGTCGTGGACAAAATAAACTTTTAAGTTAATTAGATTTAAGGTTTTTGGATTATCATGGTTGCTCAGTGCCAAGCCGAAATTACCAAGGCCATGTATCCACAATAACCTCCCCACTTTTGGTATTTCATTCTGTATTTTACTTCTGACTTTTAGGATTGTTGGCCGCAAAAATAAACGTGTTTATGAATCAGTAGCCCTCTCTATTGTACATTATTACTCTAAGGACTAAAAACGTTTCATTTTAGACATAAAAAATGCAGTGAAAAGCGAATGTACAAAGAATAAATAAAAACACAGATTCTTGGGGCACTGATTTACCTATTATTTGATAGTACATATTTGTTTTACAGCCATCGAAGTAATTTGCGAAGAAGAAGAAGGTCACATAAGCTACCACCCAGATAAAGCCGATTGTAAGATGTACTACATGTGCGAGGGCGAAAGAAAACACCATATGCCATGTCCGGCTAATCTGGTCTTCAATCCCGATCAGAACGTATGCGATTGGCCAGAAAACGTAGAAAGCTGTTCACAATTCACACCGGCACCTCCACCAAGTTAATCTGACTTTTGTTAGAAATATTATCATAGACTGTTGACTGTGTTCATATTATTTAAAAAAAGTGTCTCGTGTCTCGTGTCTCATTATTGAGGTTAGACATTTGAAATTTGAATGATCAAAACGTTGTTAATTGTTGACTATTTAAAAATTATACGTTCCTACATTTTTTTTGAAGACGTGTAATAATTGATATAAATACTACTATAGATACTATATGAAGTATTGGTAGGTTTTGATTATCGAAGTTTTTTTGGCTCAAATAAATTATGCGTGAAGTAGTATAAATATATATATATATATATATATATATATATATATATATATATATATATATATATATATATATAACAAAAACAGAATTAGCAAGCTAATCACGCAAAAGAGGTTACAGAGAATGAGTGGTAACCGTAGACATGCATGTTTCTGGCTCATTATCCTTCATCAGCACGGCATAACCAAGAAAAGGTGTACAACTTGGGAGCAAGGATGTTACTTGAAACATGAAAAAACACAAACAACGGATTTCAACAAGATAACCAAACGCACATTTGTGCCTTCAAATGGAAGATCCCGAGTTTTCAGGACAACAACCAACAGAGACACGGAGGCGTCTATAGCTCTCCTGTCTGAACATTCCGACCCTGGAAATAGACAAATAACCAATGAAAAGATGACAGAATAACGCGTGGAATATAAAACAAAAACAGAATTAGCGGGCATATCACGCAAGAGAGGTTACAGAGAATGAGTGGTAACCGTAGACATGCATGTTTCTGGCTCGTTAGCCTTCATCGGTATGGCATAACCAAAAAAAGGTGTACAACTTGGGAGCAAGGATGTTAATTGAAACATGAAAACACACAAACAACGGATTTCAATAAGATAACCAAACGCACATTTGTGCCTTGTTGAAATCCGTTGTTGGTGTTTTTTCATGTTTCAATTAACATCCTTGCTCCCAAGCTGTACACCTTTTCTTGGTTATGCCGTACCGATGAAGGCTAATGAGCCAGAAACATGCATGTCTACGGTTACCACTCATTCTCTGTAACCTCTTTTGCGTGATATGCCCGCTAATTCTGTTTTTGTTTTATATTCCACGCGTTATGCTGTCATCTTTTCATTGGTTATTTGTCTATTACCAGGATCGGAATGTTCAGACAGGAGAACTATAGACGCCTCAGTGTCTCTGTTGGTTGTTGTCCTGAAAACTCGGGATCTTCCATTTGAAGGCACAAATGTGGGTTTGGTTATCTTGTTGAAATCCGTTGTTTGTGTTTTCTCATGTTTCAATTAACATCCTTGCTCCCAAGCTGTACACCTTTTCTTGGTTATGCCGTACCGATGAAGGCTAATGAGCCAGAAACATGCATGTCTACGGTTACCACTCATTCTCTGTAACCTCTTCTGCGTGATATGCCCGCTAATTCTGTTATTTGTTTTTTTTTCCACGCGTTATTCTGTCATCTTTTCATTATATATTTATATATATATATATATATATATATATATATATATACATATATATATATATATATATATATATATATATATATATATATATATATATAATTTGAAGCAATGAAGGTTCGTTTTTAAGGAGAACATGACTATGCTTTGTAATTTTATATATGAATATTTGACTGGAATAACATACTATTTTTTCAGTTAAAAGAAGTATTTTAAATATAAAACTAATATCTTTAAAGTTCTATTTCATATCTATACCTTTCATGTTCACTACTGTCTCTTCTCTCTATTGAAATCCACTACTTTTAAAAACTTCTAATACTTTTTCTATCTGTGCCTTTTTACTCAAATTTAGTTCATGTCACAAAACAGGTATGGAACATGTTCTATTCCCTAGTGAAACAGAAAAAAAAATTTGAAAAGACTTAAGGATGTACTACTACTACTACTCTTTTTTAATTTAGTCTGACGTAAATATAACAGAATTTAAATCGTAGAATTAGTGACGCCATCTATTAAACGATAGCAACGCTAGACAGGTATATATTCTTTCTTCAAATGCAGTTAACGATTGAGAGGTTATACAATTACGCGCGTTTTCTTGAACAACGAGCAAATATTGAATAGAATTGTCTGGAATTGGTGTACGCACTGTACCTATATAAATTTAATGAATAAAATGATGAATACTAAGTGTGCATTTTATTTTAAATTCAGCTAAGCGGTTTCGGCCAATAGGCCGTCCTCAAAGCTGTCCTATAAAATTACAAAAGCTGACTCATTAAAAAAACAGTTTAAAAAAGAGAGCTTATTTCAAAAAAAGTTTCAATAGGTGTCTCAAAACATAGATTTTCTTAACTAGCTCTACATTGGTAGATAAAATTTAAAATATTCATTAATTGTATTGAATTAAAATGATTTAGTACATATTATTTCAATACAAGTAATGTATACTTTAAATTTTTTTACCTATGTAGAGCTAGTTTAGAAAATCTATGTTTTTAGACACCCGTTGAAACTCTTTTTAACGTAAGTTCTCTTTTTTAAATTGTTTTTTTTCAATGAGTCATCTTATGGAATTTTAAAGGATAGCTTTGAAGATGGCCTGTTGGCCGAAAGCGGTTAGCTGCATTTGAAATAAAATACACACTTACTATTCGTCGTTTTATTCATTCGATAAATATTAAATAAACTTTTTTTTTCAAAAACTATCCTGAGGATATAATAACTTACTATTTATTCATTTTAAATTGATTTCTTTTCAAAAACAAACCGGTGCGACTTGCAAATATAACGGAACATTTAATTTAAACCGTAGAACCCGCCATCTATTAAATGATAGCAATGTTAGGAAGGTACATTTGTCTTCTTTCAAAGGCAATTTTCATGCTTATCGATTGTATCGATTGAGAGGCATTTTACTAAATGGTGTGTTGAAAAAACATGATGAAACAAAAAACAAGGATGGATAATCATGCAAAATGTATGTGTAATTAACTATTTAAATAATTTTTCGTGAAAAAATTAAATATTCATATATTTTCTAGTATTCACAAAATAATTATGTTTCTAATTAATTACCAAAAGTAAAATGAGTATACTTAATATGTAATTTATGAAGAGTAGAGGTAAGGTGAACCATCTCATGTGTGGATTTAGCTGAAAAAGTGGTAAATATAACCTAACAGATATTTACACTCTTGCTACAGTGGCGCCTCCTTAATTTTATGGACTTGGACGGACACTTCCTGATACCTCTACACCACGGTTCTTAGACTATACGGTTGCCTACTTCGACTAACCAATAAGAATCAAGCTCGCGATTACGTCACCAGAGTACATAATTTGAATCGTTGGCCATTCAACACGTAGAGAAAATTGTTTTGTATGGTTCATAGCTCTCTAATACTTAATTTATCTTTTTCTTCGGTGTATCAAGTAAAAAATAACCGCTTCTTCATTTATTTATATCGTAATATACCGAAGAAAAAGAAAAACTGAGCAAATTATTGATAATTATTATGAAGTAAAAATGTGATTTCTGTATTGAAATCAGTAATTAAGAAAAAAACAGATAAAACTGAGACTAAATTTTTTTGAAGACATAATAATTGTAAACCAGTTCGTAAAATGACGTGTTAAATACATACAATTATCCATTTCATCTAATAGAGGTAAGTTGTCATATCTCTAAATTAAACTAAAAATCTTCCCAATATAAATGAATCATAATTTTTTTATGAAATGGTGACTACAGTTTCGGTCCACAAAGACCATCATCACACCTATTATAAAGATATAAATTATGATGTGTCAATAAGCACCTTAAAAAGTAATGTAAGTTATAAATATTATGATATAAAATTTTATTAATTTATAAGATTGTTCTAAGATTTATTTTACATTTGTCTTATGAAATAATTTTCTTATGTTTCTTTATGCTATATATTTTGTTTAGATTATAATAGGTTTATAAGTTATATTAACTAAAACTGTTTTTTCATCTTTTTAACAATTTCTCTAGATTCATCATCTATATCAACTTCCCGTTTTTTTATAGATGTTGGATAGCTGGTTTTTCAAACAATTGTTTAGATATTTAATTTTCAAGAATCTAGACTTTTTTGTATAATTAGGTATTACCATAAATGGCCACACTGCAGCCTCTACCCCGCATTCTAAAATTGAGTAAAAATTGTGTTTGAGGTAATACCATAGACCCATGTGTACCTTATTTAAAATATTTTGTTACACTACAAATCCACAATACATTACAAAATATAAAAGACACAGTCATCATAAACTTGTAACTTGACTGTTGTACTCTTGTGACGTAGCTTCGACACTTAATTTCTCCCCTCCACCTTGGTTAGAGACAACCGTATTACTCCGAGCCTCTACCCTCTGATTAAATCTGAAGTGACAACGCAATGTTGCCGCATATTTTGTAGGAAAAATTTAACGAGAAAACTATAGATGTTGTTAATAACGTCAAAAATCTGGAAATATTTTTAAACTTGCTACCGTTTAACTTACATTAAAACTTTTTGAACACGTAATTTTCCTTTCATTCATATATCTCGTTCTCTATCTTTTCTACACTTATTTTATCCTAATATACGATCTTTTCGAACTTTTCTTCTGATGAAATGTATACATTGAGAAAATAGATATTTTTGTATGCATATACTCGTATATAAAATATTTGTATAATATATTTATAGTTTTTTTGTAAATAGTTATATTTAAATAAATAGTAAATTTTTCCTATTCTTTTATTTAATCCTTCCCCAATGTAGGAGCCCAATTTTCACCAACTTGTGCTACCACCTATTAACTGTTGCGAAACTTTTCAAAAAATGGTTTCAAACCATTAAACAACCTATTCATGAATATAACCTTGTACGTATTTTGTTAAAGCTATGGCGACAAAAGTACTTAGAAATGTCGGTGATACGGAATAGAATCCCAACCGACATTTTTGAGAGGGGCACCAAACGAAAAGACATCTGGCATTGGTCCTCACTAAAGCTCAAAAGTTTGCATCGTTGTCGGGTGTAGGGTGCACTGAAACCTAAGGTTTATTGTCCCCCCCTATCAGAGCTATTCTCGCTACTACTACAGCTCGCCTTCCAGTTCCAGGGTTCTAATGAACTCTAGTATTTGGAACGGCTTCAACGAGGTTATATCATCACTCTTACAAGTTTCTTGTCCGAAGCATTTCTTGCGTTGGCTTGCAATGGCAAGGCATTCCAGAACTAGGTGATACGGAGTTTCATCCTCCTCCCCACAGAATCTACACTCGTCAGTTACTGCTAGTCCTATTCTCATTAGGTGCTTCCTAAGGCAGCAGTGTCCTATTAGAAAGCCCGTGAGGAGATGTAGCTTATTTTTACTGAGGTCCAATTATTTTTTGGATCTAGCAGTGTCAAAGTTCCGCAGGAACATTATGGAATGTTCCAACACGGGAAGGCACCGCCAGAGTGCTTCATTTCCGGTTTCCTCCTTCTTTCGAAACTTTTTCTTATAGGAGTATTTTACTACACCACAGAAAGGCTCCGGGCCAATAAAGGGCATTTGCGCTCCTTTCCTGGTAAGTGTATTGGTCTCTTCATTTTCTGTGATTCCTGAGTGGTCAGGAACCCAGACTGAAGAGACCCTGTTATTCTAGCCTAATGCATCAAGGTTTCTTCGGCACTCCCATGCCAACTTTGAGTCAATGACATTGGGAGCTCAATGCTTTGGTAGCTGCTTGACTATCAGAATGGATCGATATGTCACATTTCTGATATTTTCTTTAAAGGTTCATTTCCAAGCATCTTTCAATCGCAAGTATGTTTGCCTGAAAGACGCTCGGGAAGGAGCCTAACGGTAATGAGTATCTAGTGCCAGGCCCAAATACTCCAGCGCCTGCTCCAGTGGTGGTTTTTGAACCATCCGTATAGCATCTTATGGTGTTTTCTTTGAGTGTTTGGGTGGTGTATTCCCTTTCCCAGTATCTCCTCGTAGTGAAATTCTTTTCGATACTTACTATCTTGATAATTTCGTCACTGGGAAGATTCGCTGATGTATTTTGTTAGAGAGGACCAGGCTCCCTGATTTTTAATACTCTCATTGTCTGAACCTTTCTTATATATTCTAAGAATTGCCTCTTGGGCAGATCTTTCTATCACCAGATGTAGAGGTGTGAGATCTGTAATGATCTCAAGTGCCCTAGTTGGACACGTTCTCATAGCTCCAGTGATGCACACACAGGCAAGCCTTTGAACTTTGTCGAGGGTCTTCCTCGTGCTGTACTGAACTGCTTTTGTATGCCAAACAATTACCCCATACGTAATTGCTGGTCTCACAATCATGGCGTACATCCATGGCAGTATTTTTGGGTTACAGCCACACCTCTTACCAGCTAGATTTCTGCACACCATCAAAGCTCTTATTGCTTTACTGGCAGTTATTTCAACAAGCCTATTCGACAGAAGCTTACTGTCTAGGGTTATCCCTAGATATTTAACTTCTAATTTCCATTCTATGATTTCCCCGTTTAATGATATGGGTTTCATGGCTGGAAGTATTGTTTTTCGGGTAAATGGAATTACTATGGTCTTGTTTGGGTTAATGTTTAGCCCCACTGACAAGCACCATTGCGCAATGATTCTGAGGCCCTTTTGTAATAAATCACACAAGGTGCCCAGTCACCCCAGCAGAGCCGGAGGAGATCTCGGGATGACCCAAGGTCAATGTTACGACTTTTCTTCATTTTCCAGAGGTTCCGGATGTGAAGGGTATGTCGATGTCCTTTGGATCTTCCACGGAGTTCTTTTCCTTTCCCAGCCCCGAGACAGGGATAAGCCCAAAACGGAAGTTTAGCGTGTAACCTCCTGCCTTCAGAGCCTCCCCAGATTGGTGATCGATCCCAATCGTGAGAATAGTTCCCTGTCTCACTTTTTTCAGAGTTTTGGATCTTCCAAGCCCCAGTAGAGAGGTTGGAGTTCGGAACCTCGACAAGTTGGAGGATCTTCTCCAGTTTCATGTCGCGACTTCTTGGGAAGAACACCGTTATGGTGACCGTCTTTGGGATGTCGTCTCCACTTCGAGCCACCAATTCGGGTCCTTCCCAAGAGTTCAATTTCGGCGCTGACCTTATGAGCCAGTCTACCGATTCTTGTGACCCACAGTCCACCAGTATCATTCCACAACGGAAATAATTACCTGAGAAGTGGATTCCCTTCTCTTTGCTCTGGCACAGCTCTTCCATCAGAGTGTCTTCCAGAGTGGAGAGCTGCTCTGCTTTCAGGATGACCCCAGGATAATCCTTGGGCATTATTCCCACCCTAAAAGCCTTCTCTGTTTTGACAGCTGCTACGTAACCAGTGGTTTCCCCGTTGGTGGTTACTTCGGGAGGGTTGGGCGCTGAATAGCCTGCTTTCTGGCCTCTTCAGGGGATATTTCCTGATTGAGGAGTCGCAGGTATTTTAGCACCCCTGCTCCACTGAGGCATTTTCTCAGTGGGTCGTCTATACCGCCAGGTTCTCCCAGTTTCGGGAGGTCGAACGGCATACGACCTTTGTGCCGTTTGGCCTTTTTTCCCTCTGTGAGGTGCCCGGATGAAGAGATGGAGGTTTTCTCCACTACTTTTCCGGTGGAAGTTTTACATTCTTTGTCCATAAATGGTCCCGCGAGAAGCTAGGGTCATTACGGTCCACCGCTGCAGAGCCCCGCATGAAGAGGTTAGGGGTTCAATACAATGGAGTTCCCCCCGGTGCTCCAGTGTCGAAACCAGTGAGGGCTATTCTTCTATATAGCCACGCATTATTCGGCCTAGTTTCTCACCTTGACTTTAGGTTTTTAATGAGTTTGTCTCCTTTTGGTCCGGGCATTGAAACCAAGACCCCCCCCCTCCCACTGACCCGCGAGACTTGACCACAGACAGCCAGGAGACATTGGTATAACAGGTGATTTCGAGGCGTAGGTAAAAAGAATCTCAAATTGATTGTAATTTTTATTTAAATCGAACGTACTTCTTTCAACATAAAAATAGTTTAATCAAAGATTAGATATTAGTTGTTCTGTTGTTCTTTATGCAAATCTACATTCACAAGTAATTATATAACATTTTTGGATTCCCGATAGTGAACCTATTCAACAACTACAACCAGCCAAGCTACTCCAAACTCAGCAAGCGAGCAGAGCTCTAAGCCACCAACAAATATATCACCAATTTCAATTACCATGCCCATTACAACCACCACTTCTCAATTACCCATGAAAAAAAATATAACAGCAGCTATCACAGCTTCAAATATCACTTAATTTGCTTAAACGCATAGCAACAGAAGATCCCTAAAAAAACATCAAATTTTCCACAAACATCTTCATCGACGGCTATTGATATCGAAACCCCAAAAAATAAAGGCATTTCGATACTTTTGATACTACAACATCTTACACAAGCTTCTGTAAACCAGAAACAAAACCCAAATCCACTTCTGAATCCAGCATTACACGGGAAAATCAAATGGCACTTATCAAAGAATTATTTGACAATGAAACTTAAATATTATCTTTCGAACAAACAATCGACTTTTTTGATAACCCACAAGGATCAGCGGATACCCTCTCGGTACAGCAAAATATTACACCTCTGATGCACTAGAACTATTGCAACTCTTAACTAAAATAAACGGTTTGAAAGATTACAACTAATTTTTCCGCACTTTCTATCAAAATTATTCCTCAAACAATTAATATCTGCAACTTTCATATTACTCCTGTTCAAGTAATTTCCTTACAAGACTTTACCAACATTTTATCGCAAGTTATATTAACTTTAATTTTACTGGGTGATTTTAACAGCTACAATCTTATTTGGGGTTTTAACGCAAAAGACGGAATAAGTGAAAACATCCTAGATACCTATAATCTAAATATTTTAAACGTTGGTAGACCTACAGTAGGTAATGTTTGATTTCCTGGGACACTGTATCATATTTGTATGGAAGCGACCATTATCCAATCATAATTACGATCTCCGATTAAAACTCCGGCACTTCATATCCTACTGTTCTAAGACGGAAGATGAAACATGCTGGATTGGCCAAATTTCAGCAATTACATTGAAGAAAGCATCGCTTTGCCACCCATTATCCTACAAAACGATACAATTTTAACGTCATTCACAAAAATTATCACCGATAGGGGAGACCGGGGTCGGAAGTAAATTTTTTTTTCTTTTGTGTTTATTGCCCCCGCCTTCTTAGTTTAGCAATAGAATTTATATATCTATAGATAGTGCATTCGTTCTAGTTTCTAAGGACTTCAAGGTTTTTTGTTTAACATTACCCTCCAACGATATATTACAATTTTTATGCAAAAGAAAAAGTGCGAAAGTGAGACTTATAACCCCGTGTCAGAGAAAGTTGTCACATCGTGTGGGGTAGGTAGTCACATGATAAATTGAAGAGAAAATGAATATATTTATTCAAATCGAACCAACTTTTATTGGAGAAAGATGGTTGTAGGTACTTAATTACCTATTGTGCCCAAGAAAATAACGAAAAATGTTTTATACATAATAAAAAACAAAACAAACTTCAATAAAAATATATGTTAACGATAATAAAAAATATACTCATATAACAAAGAAATAAACTAAGCTTACGCTATCAAACAAACTGGAGACCTAAGAATACGGTAACGAAACCAAAAAAAATATATCTAGTCAGAATGAAGAATCAGTCCGAATACTCTGAATCACAGTTCTGGCAAATGTAATACGGCAGCCTAGGTGTCAAGCTTCGTGAGCCCATAACTTGCATTCTTGGCACTGAATCCAGATATCTTTGGGCTTGCTAGCAGAGTATGGGGATACGCATACCAGGCAAAACACTTCATCCCCATCCTCGTCTTCGTCGTAAACCGATTTCTTTTTCATTCTTTTTCCTTCCTTTCCTTTTGTATTCTTCTTTCCATTACCTTTTTTCACTTCCTCATCCTCACTCAAAACTCGTCTCGTTACTTTTCTTTTTCTTGCTTCTTGTTCTAGTTTTTTCTCTTCTAAATAGGTATTCTCCGGTGTGTCTGTTAGAATTGCTGATTTATATTTCCTTCTATCAGCTCTCGGCGACTTGCGCGGAGGACTTTTGGTAGGAGTTTCAAAGCTAGCGGCGATACTATCAGAGAACTCCCTGCATTACTTGGACCAGGACTAGTGATCACGATAGACTTCTTGGTAGCGTGATGCTGCAGCGATTGCTCTGACTTTGAGCAGCCAGGCAAATTTTGTGACTTCATAGAATGAGGATTAGAGTCAGGGCTCTCATTTTCAGCCGATACATTATCTACAAGGTCGGGCATCTCACATGTAATCGTTGCAGGTTCGTTAGTGACAAAGTTACGTGCGAGGTCAGTGTTAGCGTTTTAATTATGTTCACTATTGTGTACGGTCCCGCATCAGGATTCGCGATTAGTGGCATATATGTGACAATCGATGGCAAGATATCGTGATCTTGAAATATGTCCCGATTAAATGGGGAGATTTCACAAGTTTTAAAACCTGCGAGAATATTGGATGGAGTAACTGCCATTGGAAAAGCCGTGCAAATATTCCCGGTATTTTGTATATCGTCATTTGTAGGCCTGGATGATTAACCATCCATTTGTCCATTGCGTTTTAACGTATTTTTTAAAAGGTACATACACCGATCTGTCCAAAGGTTGGAAGCGATGAGTGCAGTGTGGCGGAAACGATAACTTTATTACGCCATCATCTTTTGCAAAAATTTAGTCCTTCAATGGATAGATGGGAGCTTCGATTATCCAACAGCAAGATACATGGTTTTTCCTTTGATGATTGCACATGGTTATGAAAATGTTTCAGGAAAGCAGCCCGAAGGATTACTTCCTCCTTTGCAGCCAATTGGCCCATCTCTGATGAGGGGGTCTTTGAATTGCACCCTCGGAAAAACGAATAACGCTGGAACTGAATAGCCATATTATAAAGCACACAATAGACATCAGACATATCCAAAAAAGTGCACTAACTTCCAAAATTTAGGTATACTTACGGTACGATGAAATAAAACAATATAGTTTGTTTAAATCTTCATTTATTCGAACTAATGTAATAATTACGATCCAAATTTAATTGACAATATCATAAATAAAAAGATAAAAAAACAGACTTTAGAACAAGTATTACCTTCAGATAAAAATAATAAACAATTTAAAAGCTTAACATACTTTGGAACACCATCCTTAAAAATTAAATCATTTTTAGAAACTTTAGACATGAATATTTCCTTTAAAACTGATCACAATTTATCCAATTTCATTAAAAATAATAAATCTAAATCTTCAAAATTAAACAAATCAGGAGTTTATAAATTAAAATGTGGTAATGATAATTGTGATAAAATTTATATCGGTAGAACTTTTAGAAATTTTAAAACTAGAATTCCGGAACACAAACGTAACTATGACAACAAAAAATTAGATTCTAACTATTCAAATCATTTATTAGAAAACCAACACATTTTCGACCCAAATTTTGAAATTCTCCATGTAGTCGGTAAATCCTTTAGTTTAAATTTATTAGAGGCCCTAGAGATTAACAAAAATAAATATTCAGGTAATCTCCTTAATGACCAAATAGATATCAATCAGTCTCCTTGAACCTCTTTACCTAGAAGATAGCTTAGGAATGTTTGTAGTGAATGAATTTGCAGGTAATTTCTTTCAATACCATTGTTAACCTTAGTAAGTAGATTTAGTACTGTATATATTAAGACATTTTTATATTTTACCTTCATTTGTTTTGACAAAGCTACTGTGTTAGTGAAACGCGTCAAGAAGTTTAAATTGAACATTAGTTCGAATAAATGAAGATTTAAACAAACTATATTGTTTTATTTCATCGTTCAGTATGGATCTTCATCAAGTAAAAGCCTCATCTATTCAATACTTACGGTACTTAAAAAAGATGCACAAAAATTCCTTTTACAATGGGAAAAAAACAAATGCACCTGCTTCCGTCACGAAAGCTGAGAGCAGACTGAAGTCAAGTATATAGAGAGGTATTGTTACCGCGATCCTACGACGCCGGTCAAAGAAGTTACTCGTTCACTCAGTTTTCTGTTATGGCCGCTGTGACAACCAACCCGTGAGACAACCAAACCCGGTCTCCCCTACAGCAGAAAAATATTTAGGAAAAACAAAAACACCCAAAAAACATACAACATTACTGTTCAAGATTGTAAAATCTTGAAATTTATTTGTTAAGATTCATTTAAAATATGTGAGACATTTGTATGCCTCCTTTTTTATTGTATATATTTAAGGCGTAAATTCATTTTAGTTTATAGCTTTGTAGAAATATGTTGCAGAATTGATAAGATCATTCTATTGTAGTAAATTCAAAGGATATTTTAATTTTATTTTCAGAATGCTTTGTAAATATCACGTTTTCCAACAATGATTGTAAATTCTTTTGTATGGACAGATGAATGACACCTTTTTGAAAGTCGACATTGTCCTATAGTTAAGAAGTGAGAAAAAAGCACGTTTCACCCTATTTGTATATTGGATTGTAAAAACCCCAAATTTAGTATCAATTCTGCATAAATTTTATGGTAGAGGTTCGGAAGACATGAAAGACATTTTTGAATTACCTTTCTAAGTAAGAAGGTTACAATTGCTATTGTAGTATTCCATATAAATTTAAATATTTGTTGGCGGCACCCATAGTTAATTCTTGTCTAGGAACTCGACAAGTCAAATGATACTGGCCAATAGGAAATATATATTTTCGGTTGGTCAACCCAATCCACGTGTAAACACGCCCTCGCAGATTTCTATTTAACACGTTTCACAACGTGAAGAAATCAGTTACACACTCAACGAGTCGAGCGCAATGCTCAACAGCGAAGTTAGTTTTTAACTCATCGAATCGAGCGCAATGCTCAACAGCAAAGTTAGTTTTTAACTCATCGAATCGAGCGCAACGCTCAACAACAGTTACACACTCATCGAAAGAGCGCAATGCTCAACAGCAAAGTCAGTTTTTAACTTATCGAATCGAGCGCAACGCTCAACAACAGTTAGACACTAATCGAAAAAGCGCAATGCTCAACAGCAAAGTTAGTTTTTAACTCATCGAATCGAGCGCAACGCTCAACAACAGTTACACACTCATCGAAAGAGCGTAATGCTCAACAGCAAAGTTAGTTTTTAACTCATCGAATCGAGCGCAACGCTCAACAATAGTTACATACTCATCGAAAGAGCGCAATGCTCAACAGTAAAGTTAGTTTTTAACTGATCGAATCGAGCGCAACGCTCAACAACAGTTACACACTCATCGAGTCGAGCGCAACGGTTAAAAACAAAGTTTTTTCATACTCATCGAATCGAGCGCAATGCTCAGCAACGAAGATAATTTTTAACTCCTCAAAACTAGCGCAAGGCTCAACAACAAAAGTTAGTTTTTCACTCGGCAGTTCTACACTTCTAGACGCGAGTTTTGCATTCATCGACGCGAGTTTTACACACTCATCGAATCGAGCTCAACGCTCAATAACAAAGTTAGTTTAAAGTTCATCAAATCGAAACATAAAGTGTCTTCCGATCTGAAACCACAGAAATTCAGCGTTCACAACTCAACTTTGTAACATTTTGTAAATTTGTAAATAATAAATTATTAATTTCGACATTAACTTTGTCAAATTAAGATTATTTATTAAGTTGAATGTCCACGCCAGTTGACGAAGTTCAATTAGAAATATAATCAAAAACAATTACCGTGGTGGAATACTGAATGCGATACTGCCATTGAGGCGCGTATCCACCAAAAAAGCGAGTAAGAGCAAATATTTGTTTTTGTTCGTGTATGCTTGCTCGTGTCCGCTCGACATATTGACAACTCGTCCATACCACAGCAAATATATTCAGGTTCGCAATTGATCCATCTACTTTCTGCGAACGTTTTAAATATGGCTGACCATGAGAAATTATTGTTAGCTAGTGCAGCTTTCGTTGTATTGAGTTTATTGAAAAAGAAAAAAAAACTATTTTGGCAAGCAATTATATTTCACAACAGACATGTTTATAGTGCCACTAGTCTATGCGTGATTTAAAAGTGGAACATGACTACTCCTGAAGATTTTAAAACTTTGCTGGAATTTGTGGAACCAAAAATAATGAAAAATGATACAAACTACAGGAGAGCTATTCCTGCGGAAGAAAGACTTGCCGTAACCCTAAGATTTCTCGCAACGGGCGACTCATATCACTCCCTCATGTATGTTTTTAAGATATCTAAACAAGTTATATCCAAAATAATACCAGAAGTTTGTGAAACCATCATTGAAGTTCTTCACAAATATGTAAAGGTAAGTAGGTAGTCAAATATTTTCTCCCAAATTATATTTATTTGACGCAGAAAAACTTAAAACTAATTAATACATTTTCATGAAATATAGATCAATTTTCAAAATTGGTGTTAAATGATACAAGATTAGTTTGCGCATTATTTATGGAAACACTCTGTAATTCAGTAAAATCAGGTAAATGTACGTCAGCCGCTAGACTTTCAGGTGATATGTTCACACTTTGTTATCAAGTAGGCGAATAAAGAGGAGATGTACTAGCAGTAAGTGATAATGCAGGGGATGAAGCTGGGCTGCAATAGTATTCTGTGCCGCTTGTTGTTGTTGGATGCTGAGTGTTGAAATTGTTGGTTTGTGCATAGTAACCCATGTCCGCATTGAAGATTATATTATTGATATTATGCTCAACAATAGCCCGGGTGTAAGAATTGTAAGTTCTAAGTTTGAAACCAATATGCTCTCCATAAGCGAAGCAGCAATCTTTTTTTTTGGGCTGAAATCTTCGATTTCAGATCAGTTATTACTGCGTAAGCGTCAGCTACCCTAGGATCTTCAGATTTTTTTTTTGGGAGAAACAGATTCTTGGCGCTTGCGCTTTGGTATAGTTGCTTCATTATCAGGATTGCTTTCGTTGCTGTTTGTTTCATTCAAATCCCTGTTGACGCTGTCAGTGTTATCAAAATCTTGCTCTTCGGTCATTTGGGCTGTAACGCGAAAATTTGCCGAGCCGTCGGAGATTTAATATTGGCTAGCCTGTCGACTGAGAGAAGTGACAGCGCTGACGGAGCGAAGTTAAAATTGAGTCCTGCATTTGCCGTCAAGGTGTAAACACACGTTTCCAATTTGAAATTCTTGCATGTGCTCTGGAAGCCATAAGCATTCTACTAAAAACCCCGACAATTCCGACGTAGGGGAAGGAAAATACGACTGAAACCGACAGCTGGCAGCTCCGACCCGATAGGCTTCTGGTCCAGAAACGGCCGTTGACTGTGGACCAGAAGAAATTAGAGGAATCGCGTATTCGTGGTAAATTTCCGTAGACGGCGTAGTTCGAAGGAATTATTATAGAGGTAAATGGTTGAAAATACTTTCTCGGAATTAACAGTTATAGGTTTATTAACGTAGAAATTTTAGCTTTGAATCGTAGTTTATTGGAGCATGTAATCTGTATTTCACGAGATAGTTTCGAGGCATTTCATAAATCCTTATTAGTTCATATTCTTCATTGCTTTATATTTTTTTTGAAATAAGAATATATCACGGGGGTTGTATAAATGTTCAGGGATGTGTCCAACAACATAGTTTTTATATTATGGGTTTTTTGGTATCGTAGTTTTTTTGCTAAGCGGAAAAAAAACCAGTCATATAGTTTTTATTCTCAGTGGAAATGACTTTTATATAGTTAAAAGTCAGGATGTATGATTATTTGCGAATTTCGGGTGTTGTTAATATAATCAGTATAATGGGATATTACGGGGGTACGTCGAAAATTTGACCAGGGTAAAATGTAAACCCTATGTAGAGGCTAATTCGTTTCTCTATTTTAGGGGGGTTTTTGTATGTGGATATTAAAATCACTGATTGGAATTTAATGAGCCAGTGAGACCAGTTCCAGGAGAGCTGGAATAGTCTGTAGCAACATCAGTTCCTGTTCTGGTTCCGGAAAAAGGATAAGTGAACAGTTTCCTTTTTTTATTCTTCATTTTCATTAGTATATTCACATTTATGCGTCACATATCACCGTTTTTCATATAAAGTTTCATTTCTTTTTATTTGCGGCAATTATTATAATCTCGCTTTACAACTTGTACTTTGTATTTAAAAATTTGAAATCTTGCTTATAGTTTAAAATACGCTAAGATACTACGGAACGTACCTGGCACTGCATTTAGTGGATTATTCTAATCCTGACGATTTTATGCATATAACTTGCGCCGTCCATACTTTTGAATTGTATTTTCTCTAGCAACGCTAAACTCCTTCGCTATTTAAATTTTATGCTTATGAAAGTAAATATATTTATATTGATATTGGTATAAATTGCGGAAGTGTGAACCCTCGTAACTGTACATTGTTAATTTTGATATATATTATCGTTGTATTTTTGAGGTATTGTACATGAACTATTTGGTCGTTTCTCTAGAATTTTAGAATTGAGACATCGGTGTAGTTTGGGGCCCTCAGCTCTTCTGCACCCTGAGTTTGAAGCCTTCAGCTCAGCTCAGAGTTTATAGAATCTGCTTGACAGTTAATCACTTAAGTTGTAACTGATAAATTAGTTGGACATTTTTGGATTTATGTAGATTTCGGCCTTCAGCCCATGTACATTCTGAGTTTACAGCCTTCAGCGGAGTTCAGACATTATTTGCAACATTTTTGTAGTGATATTGTAATGAATATTTCGAAAAGAGACCTTTGGTCCACAATGACTAATTAAAGCTTCAATCAGGGGATACTTGCTGACTTTTATTTTCTTGATATTTTACCTATCAGTTTAACCTTTGGAGTGTGTAGTGAGTGTTGTTAACCCACTGAGAAGTTGTGGGCTAATTTAAAGAAGTCTTGGGTGCTTGCCAAAACTCCTCTTAATAATTCTTTGAAGAATCCACCCCTTCTTCGACTCGAAGCTAGTCGACTGGCGAGCACGGGTTGTACCACGTGAGACAACCCGCATACCTATAACGAGCACTGAGAGGGTTGGTAGGTTTTCTCGTTATAGGGCGGATTCGTTGTCATTCTGAAAAACATAAAAAAACAAATAAAATTGAACTCAGAAATATGAAAAGCTAGATTTTAATTAGTCATTAAAATTAATTCCAGTATTATTATTTTCAATTGCCCCAAGGAGAACACAGCAGTGGTTGGATATTGCAAAACAATTTGATGAATCATGGAGTTTCCCCAATTTCCTGGGATCAGTAGGTGGTGAACACGTAGTGTTTCAAGCTCCAATCGATACAGGAAGTGAATTCTTCAACTATAAGTGTACATTTAGTATCGTATTAATGGCTGTTGTCGACGCAGATTATTGTTTTGCTTTCGCTAATATTGGATGTAAGGGGAGAATATCAGATGGTGGTGTAATAGAGAATACATCGTTTTACAAGAAACTACAACTTGCATTTACCACCCAATAATGTATTACCAAATACAAACAAATCACCGTACGTTTTTTTAGCTGATGATGCGCTTCCGTTAGAAGAGCATATTTTAAAACCTTATCCAGGTTCACATCATAAAGATTCAATTCAACGCATTTTTAATTATAGATTGTAGAGCATGAAGAGTAGTCGAAAATGCGTTCTGTATTATTTCTGTTGTATTTAGGGTATTGAGAACACCTAGGCTACTATAAGCACAGAAAGCAGCAAACGTTGTTCTATCATGCATTTATTTGCATTATTATCTACGAAGGTGAAAATCATCCCGAAACATCAATACAAGACAGGTCATCTTTGATCAAGACATTGATAGGAAAATTGTGGAAGGCAGTTGGAGATAAGAAAGAGAAGAGAATCCTTCACAAATCCATCCTATTCAAAGAGTTTTACATAAATATGCAGGAGTTTATAAAGATAACAGATAACAATTTGCAGAATACTTTGCAACTGTAGGAAACGTACCCTGGCAAGAATTATATTTGTAGACAAGATAAAACTTGTATGTGATAGCCTAATAATACACCTGGACATAGTTCATAATAATGATAAAATAATAAAAAAATCAATTAATATTTATTTACTTACATTTCCTACTGTATCCTGTGTTTGTACTGGTTGATTCTCGTCTTTAAAAATAATAGACTTCTGAAAGCAAACCATTTGGAATCATAAACCTCTTCGGTATCTATCTCCGAAGTGGTTTTCTGTTTCTCCCTTCTAAAAGACGCAAGTAGTGGCTTCTCTTCCTTTTTAATTTCCGCACTGTCAGTCTTCAACATGTCCGCTAATTCTCTCGAAGCATCTCTTCTTTTTATTTTTGTAATATGGGTCCGAAGAATTCCACAAAACCAGTCGAGTTCGATAGGCGTTTATCAGTTGCAACACACTGTCATTAGACCATTCCATTTTGAATAGGCGATAATATTTCACTTAATAAAATGTAAATATTATTATATTTCCAAACTACACAAGAGATCGAAGCACGAGCACTTCTGGCAGTGAAATTCCGTCCACTTTGAACGATCATGAACAAGTATTTTCTCTCGATCTTTTTGAACGCGAACAAACAAGCGTTTGTTCGCTCGCTATCCTGTACTCACTAGATAATTATTGATGCAGAATACTCGCTCCTCTTGTTCGCACCTGCTCGCTTTTTTAGTGAATACGCGCCTTTATTAGACAATAGGGAACTGAGTTTCTCCATAGGTGCTACCAAAAATGCAGCCCTAGGACCTGATAACATTCCATTAATATTTCTCAAGAAACTCCCACATACTTCCAAGTCATACGTTCCCCAAATATTCAACTTAATGTAGACAAAAAATATTTTGCCAACCACGTGGTCACAGGAAATCGTCATACCCATACCATACGCAAACTGACCAAGAACTAGGTTAACTTCATACTGACCACTAACTCTTATCAACGTACTTAGCAAAATAATAGACAAAATCATAAATAAAAGACGCTTGTGGACATTAGTAGACAGAAACCTTTCAATAAAAGAAGAAAGCGGTTTCTGCTAAAACAGGTCAATATTAGACAACCTCCTTGATTTGGAGTCCGATATCCACGAATCTTTCGCAAATAAATAATATTGCCTTACAGTTTTTATCGATATCACAAAAGCCTTCGATGCAGCGTGGCGTCATGGCATTATCAAAACTCTTCATTCATGGGGCATCAAAGGAAACATCCTAAAAGTCATACAAAATTTTTTTAAATCCTTTTTTTTTCTGTCCGAACCAATAACACCACTTCAACACTAAAACAGCAAGCTAACGGAAATCCCCAAGGATCAGTCATTGGTTCAATACTTTACCTAATTGTTATCAACGATGTATTAAACCACCACTCCAAAATAGTTAAATGCAGATTATATTCTGACGACCTAGTAATATCCTCCAAGGGTAAGAACATCCACTCAATTCAGACACACATCCAAGAAACCTTAGACCAACTTCAAAACTGGTCCAAACACACGGGACTGCAATTTTCAACAGAGAAGACCAAATGCATATTATTTTCTAGAAAATATAATTCTATCTCTCCAGAACTAAAACTTAATATTATTTCCCTAAGCTATATCGATAACATCATATTTATTGGAATAGCTGTTGAGAATAAACTCAGCTGTAAGCAGCACAAACTACATGTTAAAAATCATTCCAAAACGGTATAAACTTTATGAAAACACTCTCAAGCAATTCCTAGGGATCTGACTATATCTGTCTAATGCACATTTATAAAGCACATCTTCGCTCAAAGATATACTACGGCTCTATAGTATATGCGACAGCTAAGAAAACTACTTTAAACCAATCAAAACACAGCAACAGGAGCATTCTGTTCAAGGCCAATAAAAAGCATGCAGTGCGGAACCGGGAAACACTTTCTACAACTCTGGAGAAAATACCTTGCCGTTTAGTATGCAATATCTATCAGCACAAATCAGCAGAATCTAGTCTACATTAACATACTGACCAATCGCTACAAAACTCTATATTCGATAAACATCAAAACAGACATTCTATGTAAGAGCTAGTCAAATTCTCACAGACCTCCAAATCAAAGCCCAGCTTCCTTTCCAACAAAATTACAACTCCTCCTCCATGGTCGATCAATACCCCTCCCACTGACACTTCACTGTGCAAATTTAACAAATTACAATCCCCATATCCTAATTAGGAAATCAATTGACTCTAGACTTGATCCACAATTTTACCTCGGACATAGAGACGCATCCAAAACCACTGATGATGTATGTACAGCAGTGAACATACAAAACAGTAAACTACAATTTACCTGAAACAAGCAGTATCTGCACTGGATAACTATAGGTCATACTGCAAGTGCTAACATAAAAACAAAAAATATTCCAAGATCTCTCATAATAACAGGGTCTCTAAACTGAACCAAGATAGTACAGAGACGTCTTAAAGGCGTCTGTCTTAGACATTGCTTATATCTTAAAGACATATATTGACGCCTTGCATACGTCATAAAGCCATCTTAGTTGAAGCTTTTGTTAAAACTGAAAAGATATCGACTGTCTCGACCCTTACTTCGGGGAATATGCTCATATTAGTGTTTTTAAATGAAACTCAAGGTCTCTAGTTAATTCCACAATATAATACAAGTTATTGAAAATTCTAAAAAATTGACAATTGTTTCGATAAATCAATATCATCGTCACTCTGACGATGATATTGATTTATCGAAACAATTGTCAATTTTTTAGAATTTTCAATAACTTGTATTATATTGTGGAATTAACTAGAGACCTTGAGTTTCATTTAAAAACACTGAAAAGATATCCTCTAAAAATCCTTTTTATGTCCAATATGACTGATATTGTACGTCTTCCAGACGTAAGTTTTGGTCCCATTGCGGATTAATTTACTTATTTGAAAAATATTTAAAATGTGTGTTTTATTGAATATTTTATAATAAACAAGATATAGAACAAATTGATTTTTAATAATGAATTTCAAATATGTTGAAGATTACCGAATCGATAATTTTTTAATCAACAAAGAAGTAAGTGTTAATCTTTTAAGTCTTTGGATATAAGTAAGTCATTGCTCATTTCACACCAAATTCTGTTAGTTCTTAGGAAAAAATGTTTTTCTAAGTAAAAAAACATGTGACAAATATACGATCTAGAATATTCCACTGGTTAAAGGTGATAATTGGGAGATCTTCAAATATCAGCTGTAAGTTGGTAACGAATATAAAGTAAGTTTTAATAATTATTTAAAAAGAAAAATTTGAAATAACGACAACAGGAGCAAGACAGTTTATTGAAGCACTACAAAATAATTATGGTTGTCAAGTAACGTCACAAAGGAGACACTACACGCGGAGACCTCGAAAGGACTCTACTTTCGGAGATCATTTGTGTTGCGGGAATCTTTAAATGCCTTTTAATCTAATTTTGGCATTTCGTCAATGTTAAATAATGATGAAAACAGTACAAAAATTGATGAGTTATTCCATCATTTTGTTTGTGTTTTCAAAAATTTTATTGAAGACGTTTATTATGTGTATGGGACGGATTATATCATATCATACTGATATAATATAATTCAGCCCACTATGCAAATAAATGTTACAGTTATGTTATTTCAGCATCATATTGTGATAAAGTTCTTCCTTTCTTCCTCTTGTTTTCATCACATGCACATATATACAATCGCTAATGCCCAGCTTGTGGCTTAACTTTTGTGATGTTTCAACGATGCTAAAGCGCTGCCTTTTTACATTACTGTGATGTTACTAGAACTTCCTCAAAAGGAAGTCTTTATAACGAACTAAAAACAACATTTCTATTACATTCTGAAATGCCATTTAACATCTTGTAGATGTTAATACAATGTCCAAAAAATAACATCTTACCAATGACGCAACATTTCAAAAACTATACAGTGTATTCTCTTATATGTTGTATTAACATTACTTAAACGTCTAAATAATATACCTCAAACATTCTAGATGACATTCTATAGATGTTTCTGTGCCTAATCAGCAAATACAGGGTGAACAACTAAGAACGCCGGCTGTCGGTCATATTTCAAAAAATAGTCATAGTACAACTTTAAAAAAATACCATCGGGAAAATGACCCTGAAAAATCGCTGGAAAATATTTTTGAGTTCGTAAAATATCTGCTAGGGGGTGGAATGAACACTTAAAAACATAATATTGTGATTGACTATCTCCAAAAAAGATATACTAAAGATATCCTAAAAACACAATTTTTGATATATTGATGAGATAGGGACTTTTTGTCCTTATTCTTCAAGTAAGGGGTGGGGGGAGGTTCAAACTTGTTAAAAACAAATATCATAACACTTTTTTTGTTTTTTAACCGATGTTTTTTGGCGTCATTTAAAAGAGTTTTCCCTCCTCTTTAATAAGATATGCTTAACAAAAATAACGAAATAGAACAATTTTGTCAACGCTATGTCAAAAAGTATGAGGCATTTTTTAAATTTTGATGAAAAGGGGTTAAGAAAGTAAGAATTCATTGAGTCTAGATCTTAATTCTATTCCAAGATATAAGATTTAAAAATTAAAATATGCTACATTTTACATTTGAAATTTCCGAGCGGATACAAAATTATCTAATTATCTAATTTTGTTATCAATCTTATTAAACAGAAATTTTTTTTTCAAATGTAGCTAAAATCATTAATATCGGTTAAAAGACGAAAAAGTTATACATTTGTTCATAAGTGAGAACCTTCCCCGACCTATTTGAAGAATAATGGCAAAAAATCTCCTTAATTAAATTTTTTCATAATCTCATTAAAATTTCACAAATTATATTTTCAGGACACCTTTAGTATGTTTTTTTGGAAATAATCACAGTATTATGTTTTCGAGTGTTCATTCCACCCCTAGCGATTATTTTAGAAACTGCAAAATATTTTCCAGCGATTTTTCAGAGTCACTTACCTAAAGGAATTTTTTTTAAAGTTGTACCATGATTCTTTTCTGAGGTATCGCCTACAGCCGTTCTTAGTTGTTCACCCTGTATATTTAAAATAAAATAGCAAAAAAAGCAATAAAGGATTTAAATAGTTTATTCACTATAAATAAACAGTACAGTAAATTTGAAAAAAAAACAGGAACAAAATTAGAAAAAAAAATATCTTGTCCAGGAATCCAACCTAAAAATAATAAAATTGTGTAAGCATATTACATAACAAGTGTGGAAAGTGGAAACTATTGAACGCATTCAGTGAAAGCAAAAAATATAAAAAGGTATATTAATCTGTAGTTGCCATAACGGAACATACTTGAAACTGAATTAATAAAGTTTAACGGATACACATACATTATAGCTAGTTCACAAAAAATTTATTAGAATAGTTTTTTAATAATATTAAAACTAATAAAAATTATACACCATGAAGATTTTACGAAACATTACAGTAAATCAACAGAAATCCAATCTGATTAAAGAAAATTCTATCGTTTACTTACTGTTACTATTTGTCACGCAAGAGTCGCTCTTTCGAGTGTAACGTACTCTTTAAAATCCTCATTTGTGAAACCTTTAAAGGTCTTCTGAACAGCAGCTAAAAAAACAATCACTTTAGATCAAATTGTGCTTATGGAGACCTTTGATCAGAACATCATAAACTACATCAAACTAGATTTTCAGCCAATCGCCTGGGACCCATTTTCCATAGAAACATGCGGTGTTCTTCAAAGGAATGATAACATATTTCATTTCGAGAAGTGACTTTTTATGGTTTACTTTCTATTACATGCCTCACTCCGTTTGGCAGGTAAATTCAGGTGTGCCATGAAAATTCGTACTTCACTTCTGTATAAAATAATACACTAATCTCATCTTGTTATTTCCATCCCGGAACATATTGTATAATAACATCGTGAAATTGTAACTTAATGAAAACTAAGCATTATTAATATACTGCTTATGAAGAGGAGATATGAACACATTATCAAGTTAAATGAGTTTATAATTATTTGTATCCAATAGTTGTGTTTCTACAATAATAAATAATTGAATCCTGTTTGTTGATTGGAGCATTCAGTGTCGGAAGCTACATATTCTTCAACTAGATTATTATACTATTGTAAGGGACATCTACAGGTTTTCAATCCAGCTTATTTATTTTATACAGTGTATTTTCAAATGCAAATGAGCTTTTCAACAGAAATCTCTGTTTTTAAGGTCGCAAACAGTCTCTAATTGATCACAAGATTTGTAAGTAATAATGTTAAAATTTTCTAAACCTGCAAAACTATCTTGATGGCAATGACTACTACTATTGCTACTACTACAAAACTAGAATTAGAGATTTTCAATTGGAAATGAGCCTTTTAACAGAAATTTTTGTTTTTATGGTCGCAAACAGTCTCTAATTGTTCACAAGAATTGTAAGTAATCATGTTAAAATTTTCTAAAACTGCAAAACTATGTTAATGGCTATGACTACTACTATTGCTACTACTACAAAACTAGAACTAGAGATTTAATATTCTTTGTACTGTTTAATACAGCGTCTGTATCAGACTATCTGAAATAGTTTCTCCTCTTTCTTCACATAATCACCAGCTATTAGTTTTTTATTTTATTTATGTAAGTAGCTTCTGAAATATCTTGAACATTGAATATATTTTCTTCTAGATCCAAATCTCTGCCAACATATGAGCATGTTTTATTATTAATAATAATGTGTACCTTATTGCAATATTCAGTTTTTTGTAGGTATTGTGACGCGTTTTCCTCCCCTACAAGAGAGGCGAAGACTGCGCGCTGCACTGCGCGTGGAACGCCTCGGAAACGTCACTCCTGACACCTTTGAAACCTTACACTTTCTCGGGCGCCAGATTTTTAACGTGGTTGTCTCCACGGCCCCTCGACTTCCCTCGTCGAGAGTTCCAGGTAGCCTCAGATGGAGGTACGGTAAATTCCAGGGGTCTATTGTCGTCAAAATTCGGGATGTTGCTAAATATATAAAACAAATGTTCTCGATAGTCCTGAAATAAATGTTATTATCCTGATCCACACTACGGAGAAGCTAAAATTCGTGCTGCCAAACAACTACGCTACCATAAGGAAATACTAGTCTATAATAGGTCAATAAAACACAACGCAGGTTTATTTCAGTTTTATTACATTAATACCTTCTAAGTCGTTATATACATACAAAATAAACAATACTCGAAAGCACATATGTATTATTAGCGACGAAGCAGGCAGGACATAAGCGAGAGTGGTTTGAAATTATAAAATAGCATTCATGCAAATAAAAGAAGCGGTAAAAAAAAGGCAAGCAAAACTATGTTAAGCTTGGTGGTCTTTTCATTCATGTATTTGATAGACCCTTATGTAACGAACGGGTCCGGTGCTACTAAAAAAAACTATCCAATCGGGAAAACAATACTATAGATCGGGGACTCTATATCTACTCGTCAGACATTTCCCTAAGCTTTTAACAAAATCAAGAAGGGTATCAAAAGGGCGGAACTAATATCACGAAATCCCACTAAAAGAAAATTCGGGGAAGGTAATGAAAACGGAAGGCAATTCTAGAGTTAACCAGATTTAAATATAAACCAAATTTGTGTTAAAGAACGGGCGACCATCAACCAAATTCAAAGAAATGAAACTCGGAAAAGTATTGCAATTGGGAACTCAAGATTTAAAATATCCGGGAGCCCTAGCTTGGGTATGCCTGGCGCAGACGGATATTTCAATCAGGAATTTTCCTTGCAAAATAGAAGAATAATATGTTCGAAACGGAACTAATATAAGCCAAATTCGTGTCAAAACACGGGGCGAATATCAACTAAATTCACAAAAAGGAGACTCGGAAAAAGTATTGCAGTTGGGAACTCAAGATTTAAAATATCCGGGAGCCCTAGCTTGGGTATGCCTGGCGCAGACGGATATTTCAATCAGGAATTTTCCTTGCAAAATAGAAGAATAAAATATTCGAAACGGAACTAATATAAGCCAAATTCGTGTTAAAACACGGGGCGGATATCAACTAAATTCACAAAGAGGAGACTCGGAAAAAGTATTGCAATTGGGAACTCAGGATTTAAAATATCCGGGAGCCCTAGCTTGGGTATGCCTGGCGCAGACGGATATTTCAATCAGGAATTTTCCTTGCAAAATAGAAGAATAAAATATTCGAAACGGAACTAATTTAAGCCAAATTCGTGTCAAAACACGAGGCGAATATCAACTAAATTCACAAAAAGGAGACTCGGAAAAAGTATTGCAGTTGGGAACTCAAGATTTAAAATATCCGGGAGCCCTAGCTTGGGTATGCCTGGCGCAGACGGATATTTCAATCAGGAATTTTCCTTGCAAAATAGAAGAATAAAATATTCGAAACGGAACTAATATAAGCCAAATTCGTGTTAAAACACGGGGCGGATATCAACTAAATTCACAAAGAGGAGACTCGGAAAAAGTATTGCAATTGGGAACTCAGGATTTAAAATATCCGGGAGCCCTAGCTTGGGTATGCCTGGCGCAGACGGATATTTCAATCAGGAATTTTCCTTGCAAAATAGAAGAATAAAATATTCGAAACGGAACTAATATAAGCCAAATTCGTGTCAAAACACGAGGCGAATATCAACTAAATTCACAAAAAGGAGACTCGGAAAAAGTATTGCAGTTGGGAACTCAAGATTTAAAATATCCGGGAGCCCTAGCTTGGGTATGCCTGGCGCAGACGGATATTTCAATCAGGAATTTTCCTTGCAAAATAGAAGAATAAAATATTCGAAACGGGACTAATATAAACCAAATTCGTGTTAAAACACGGGGCGAATATCAACTAAATTCACAAAAGGAGGCTCGGAAAAAATATTGCAATTGGGAACTCAAGATTTAAAATATCCGGGAGCCCTAGCTTGGGTATGCCTGGCGCAGACGGATATTTCAATCAGGAATTTTCCTTGCAAAATAGAAGAATAAAATATTCGAAACGGGACTAATATAAACCAGATTCGTGTTAAAACACGGGGCGGATATCAACTAAATTCACCAAAAAGGAGACTCGGAAAAAGTATTGCAGTCGGGAACTCAAGATTTAAAATATCCGGGAGCCCTAGCTTGGGTATGTCTGGCGCAGACGGATATTTCAATCAGGCATTTTCCTTGCAAAATAGAAGAATAAAATATTCTAAACGGGACTAATATAAACCAAATTCGTGTTAAAACACGGGGCGGATATCAACTAAATTCCCCAAAAGGAGACTCGGAAAAAGTATTGCAGTCGGGAACTCAAGATTTAAAATATCCGGGAGCCCTAGCTTGGGTATGCCTGGCGCAGACGGATATTTCAATCAGGAATTTTCCTTGCAAAATAGAAGAATAAAATATTCTAAACGGGACTAATATAAACCAAATTTGTGTTAAAACACGGGGCGGATATCAACTAAATTCACCAAAAAGGAGACTCGGAAAAAGTATTGCAGTTGGGAACTCAAGATTTAAAATATCCGGGAGCCCTAGCTTGGGTATGCCTGGCGCAGACGGATATTTCAATCAGGAATTTTCCTTGCAAAATAGAAGAATAAATATACTAATATTAAGAAAACTACGAAAAAGGAAAATCGGAAAAAGTATTAAATCAGATACGATATATAAATGGTTTACCACACTCTAATATACTAGATATATCAACGTATTTTACAATGAAAGTCAACTATCTAAATGTTTTAAATTATCATTGAAAAGACCACATATTCTCGGAATTATTATTGTTTAAAGTTCTTACCTTCACAGCAATAAGTTATCACTGAAATTTTTTTTCAAACAAAAAAAAAGCTCAAAAGTAAATCGGCAAAAGAAAAGTTAAACTAATTTACAGCGGACGATGAATAAGTTACACTTCTGGCTCGGTCGGCTGGCACTTCGATACTCTCCCTATTTTTAAAAATCATATCAGCCGTCTAACCTCACGGTTCCACCTCCCTCTCGACCTGCGCGCTTCTATCCATATCTACCTTGTTGCAGTGGGGAGACCAGTACCTTCAAATGTTGAATTTTAAAATTGAAGTAAATACTTTACTCCCGAAAAAAATTGATCCCTCCATCGCAACTAGGAAGAAAATAAAAATATCGGAATTTGGATAAATATTAAACTATTATAACATTTGGTTCTACCCCCAAACCAGGGGATAAAATAAAATAAAATGTTCACAAAGATTCACAATACTTTACCCTAATTATAAGTCAATATACAAATGATTAGATACACTCGTCGACATAAATTGTAAAATGAAAATATATTCGGCTCATAAAATATTAAATGAATTATAAATAAAGAAACGAATATGTGACGGGTGATACATAATATCAATTAAATATATACAATGAAATAATTTAAATTAAATATATATTCGGTGACATAAACTATCAAATGATTTAACTCAAATATATACTCGGTGGCATAAACCATCAAATGAAAGTATAACAAAGAAACGGATATGCAATGAGTGATACATAATGAAAATGAATATATACTCGGTGACATAAACTATCAAATAATTTAACTCAAATATATACTCGGTGACATAAACCATCAAATGAAAATATAACAAAGAAACGAATACGTGACGGGTGATATGTAATATAAAACAATTATACTCAGCGGTAGAAAATACAAAATGAAAATACACTCAGTTACACAAAATAACCTTGTAGTAACGAAAACTTCGTTACATCCCCCCCTTACTTCGGTAAAAAAAATTAAAGGATGCGAGCATCGCTCGCGTGCTTTAAATTTTTTTTTCTTAAACAACCTATCTCAACTACAATTTCTTACTCTAAAGTCTTTGTTCCATGATCCGGGCTTGTCTTCAGTTTCCCTCCTAAGGGATTTCGGAATGTCGGGGTCTCGTCCAAAATTCAAAAAGGCCGGCGAAAACCCAGTCGAATCGTGTTTGGAGTTGTTCATCGCAAACTTCACGTCGGCTAGTCTGATATCCCAATCTCGGTGATCTTGCTCGCAATATTGCGCAATCATCGTCTTCAAAGTGCGATTG
This sequence comes from Galeruca laticollis, assembly GCA_963921935.1. NCBI lineage: Eukaryota > Metazoa > Arthropoda > Insecta > Coleoptera > Chrysomelidae > Galeruca > Galeruca laticollis. The sequence continues at coordinate 40,023,984 of OY998176.1, forward strand.
GCTCTCTCTACCGGGTTAGCTTGCGGCGTGTACGGGGGTGTGAAGCGGTGTCGGATTCCTAATTCTTTCAACATATTCTTAAACAACGTACTAGTATACTGGGATCCGTTATCGGTTAAAACGGTACGGGGACATCCAAATACGGTCAGTATCTCTTCGTGAAATGCGGTACCGATACTACTGGCAGTGGCACTCCTCAATGGTTTGCACTGTACCCACTTGGTAAATCGGTCCTGGAAAATTACAATATAGCAGTTCCCCTTCTTGCTCCTCGGCAATGGTCCAATGATATCGGAACTAACAGTGTCCCAAGGTCGTTGATTTGGAGATGGCTGCATTTTTCCAGGAGGCTTTTGTTGGGATGGTTTGTACTTCTGGCATTGTGAACATCTGCGAACGTACTTGGTGATGTCTCGGAACATTCCCGGCCAATAGTAAGATCTGGCTATACGAGTAATGGTCTTGGCGATTCCCAGATGTCCAGCATGAGGGGCATCATGGTTTTCTTCGAGAACTCGGGTTCGGTCGGATTTCGCTATGCATAGTTTCCATGGATCACTCATCTCTGGTTCTCTTAAGTCATTTATATCCCAAAAATGACGGTACAAACGGCCTTCTTTGATGCAGTAGTCAGGGAACTTTTCTGGATCCTTCAGGACTTCTTCCTTCTTGTTACGGTACCATGAACATTCGGCGGTTACCTCGGTCACACAAAGTATCGATGGTGGATTGGTTTCTGCTGTCATTGGTAGCGGATTTCTGGACGACGCGTCAGCCACGCGATTTAGAGCACCTTTACGGTACTGTATCTCGAAATCATATTGCTGCAGAAAAATACTCCATCGGGCTAAACGTCCGGACGGACTCACTATGGAATGCAGCCATCTAAGAGATTGATGATCGGTAACAACCGTGAAATGGTAGCCCTCTAAATAAGGACGCATCTTTTCAATTCCCCAAACAATGGCAAGACATTCTTTCTCAGTGACGGAGTAATTCTTCTCGGCAGGACTTAGCGTGCGACTTGCATATGCTACCACATGTTCCTGGCCACTCTTCTGTTGGGTAAGGGCTATTCCCAAACCATATTCGGAGGCGTCGGTCTGTAGGGTGAACGGTACGGAAAAATCAGGACAACTTAAAACAGGGGATTCTGACAGACATGTTTTAATCTCAGCAAAGGCAGCTTCTTGCTCTTCAGCCCACTTCCATCGCTGGGATTTGCGGAGTAATTTCGTTAACGGGGCCACCTTTTGTGAAAACGATGGCACAAATCTCCTATACCAGGATGCGACTCCCAAAAATCTTCGTAACTCTCGGATATTTCTCGGCGCTGCAAATTTAATTATGCTCTCGACTTTTTCTGGATCGGTACGGATTCCATCTCCAGTGACTACATGGCCTAAATATTTCATGGACGGTAAACAGAAGTGGCATTTCTCCGGATTCAGTTTCAACCGTGCTCCTCGTAATCGACGGAACACCTCAGACAGATTTTCCAAATGCTGTTCGAACGTTTCTCCTAGAACTATGATGTCATCCAGATAGGCAAAGGCGTACGGATCTAAATCTGGGCCTATTAGTCTGTCAACCAATCTCTGGAAAGTGGCAGGTGCGGAATGTAAACCAAATGGAAGGACCGTGAATTGGAACAATCCACGTCCCGGTACGGTAAACGCGGTAATGGGTTTGCTCTCCGGTGTTAATGGAACTTGCCAATACCCACTCTTCAAATCTAAACTGGAAATATATTTGGCTTTTCGCAGTTTATCCAGTATAGCATTAATAAATGGAAGCGGGTAAGCGTCCTTCATCGTAACTTCGTTCACTTTGCGGAAGTCGATGCAGAAACGGTTCTTTCCATCTTTCTTCTTCACAATTACAATTGGAGAGCTCCAAGGACTGGTAGAAGGTTCTATCACTCCTTCATCTAACATCGCGTCTATCTCGGTATTGCACACTTCCTGCATCTTTGGATTCTGCGGTCGGTGTCTTTGTTTAATCGGACGGGACTGTAGCAGACGGATTTCATGCTCAATAAGCGTAGTCGGACCCCTAATCTTCTCGAACAGCGGAAGTTCCTGGTTCAAAAATGTATTCAACTTTTCTTTTTGATTCTTCGTCAAATTGATTTCTTCACTCGGAATGATTGTTTCGAACGGGCATCCTATGTAGCCATAATTGGTGTTATCTCCTAACTCCTCCGGAGATAACTTCAATCTTCCAGGTTTATTATCATCTTCATTTTCTCTAACCCTTATCAGAGACGACGAAAGGACTTCAGTATTAGATTGCTCCTTGTCAACCCCTAAACCACCCAGGGTGGACGCAGAGACATCGGAAATAGCTTGCTCCTTGCCAACCCCTAACAACACCGGGGAGAACGCAGAGACTTCAGAACCAGCTTGCTCTTGATCAACCCCTAACACCAGGGAAGACCCAGAGACTTTAGAAAAAGACTGCTCTTTGTCAACCCATAAACCACCCAAGGAAGACGCAGAGACTTCAGAAACGGATTGCTCTTTGTCAACCCCTAACACCAGGGAAGACGCAGAGACTTCAGAAACAGACTGCTCTTTGTCAACCCCTAACACCAGGGAAGACGCAGAGACTTCAGAAACGGATTGCTCTTTGTCAACCCCTAACACCAGGGAAGACGCAGAGACTTCAGAAACAGACTGCTCCTTGTCAACCCCTAACACCAGGGAAGACGCAGAGACTTCAGAAAAAGATTGTTCTTTGTCAACCCCTAACACCAGGGAAGACGCAGAGACTTCAGAAACAGACTGCTCTTTGTCAACCCCTAACACCAGGGAAGACGCAGAGACTTCAGAAACAGACTGCTCTTTGTCAACCCCTAACACCAGGGAAGACGCAGAGACTTCAGAAAAAGACTGCTCTTTGTCAACCCCTAACACCAGGGAAGACGCAGAGACATCAGAAACAGACTGCTCTTTGTCAACCCCTAACACCAGGGAAGACGCAGAGACTTCAGAAACGGATTGCTCTTTGTCAACCCCTAACACCAGGGAAGACGCAGAGACTTCAGAAAAAGATTTTTCTTTGTCAACCCCTAACCCCAGGGAAGACGCAGAGACTTCAGAAACAGACTGCTCCTTGTCAACCCCTAACACCAGAGAAGACGCAGAGACTTCAGAAAAAGATTGTTCTTTGTCAACCCCTAACCCCAGGGAAGACGCAGAGACTTCAGAAACAGACTGCTCCTTGTCAACCCCTAACACCAGAGAAGACGCAGAGACTTCAGAAACAGACTGCTCTTTGTCAACCCCTAACACCAGGGAAGACGCAGAGACTTCAGATACACGGTCTTCTGAGAGACACTTGTCGGTATTGTCCATACTTAGGGTCGGTTTAGCAGCATCGGATTCTTTAGTGAGTGGGCTCACTACTTCCAACATCTCAACAGGACTGGTTGATGGTGAGTGCATCACTAGTTTGTCTTCCATGTATATTTTCCCGCTTCCTAGCTCCAACCGGAAATTATACTTTTGAAGGACATCGTGTCCTAACACAATATCAGTTATCAGACCAGGGAAATGTTCGAATGGCCCTTCCATAATGACGTCATGGATGTTCAGTTTTAGCTTGTATGTGTCGGTGATAGGGACTAAAATTCCATTAGCTAAACGGGCTCTCGCAGCTTGACGGGCTATGGTTTGCTTTCTTTGGGAAAATGTCCTAGCTATCTGATCACCGATGTATGATTTAGCAGCTCCAGTATCCAATAGGGCTCTGAACTTGCGGTTTTCAATTTCAACGTCGATGTGCGGTCGGGAATCGGTGATTTCTTCTGGCGTTTCGGCATGAGAGGCAAATATCTGCGGAAGCTGTGTCGGCCTCTCCTCGGGACAGCTTCGGATTAGTTTTCCTGCCTCCTGCAGGAACAGTCTCGGGAAAATACTCCCTCCTTATGACAACGGGAGCAGAATATCTTCTGAGGGTTCTGGCAATTGCTTCGGTAGTGTCCAGATTCACCGCAGCGGAAACAGGTTGGTGGGCGTGAAGACGAGCCAGACGGTCGTTGAGTATTATCACGTGTCGGACCGTGATGAGTATCGTTCGGTAACGGACGGCTGGTACCAGGGATGGCTTCTCTTACTGGATCGGACGGCGGATTGTGGGACTGTCCATATCTAGGGGTACTCACTGGCTGCGGACGGGCTGGTCCACGGTTCGGTCCACTGGGGTTGGGTGCGTTTTGGAGTTCCTTCCTCAGGAGCTCATATTCCCTCACCACTTGACAGAACGTAGGAAAGTCCTTGAAGTCTACATTTCGGATCTGCAGCCGGTACTCGGGTAAAAGATTTCGGTACAGCCATGCTAGCTGTTGTTCGGAAGTTAGCTTCCCATGCCTCCTCATCAGGGTCTGTAGCTCGGTCATGTACGTTGCAGCGGATTCATTTCGTCTTTGAAGACGTCTTCCTATCTCGGCTTCCAAATCGACTTCATAGTTGATTGGATAAAAGAAAATTCTGAATTCAGCCTCGAATTCGTCCCAGGTTGTGAACCGACTTCGGTTGTTGCGGTACCAAGAGACGGGTTCATCTGATAGTAATTCCGGTAATACCGGAAGCAAGTTGTCTTTCTGGACATTCTTTGCAGTGCAGATTTCTTCGATCCTTTCTATGAAAGCGGCCGGATCTCCTCGGTTCCCAAAAGACACCTTCCAATCGTGTACATTTATCGGTTGGGTCGCCATATCGGTCAGATAATCCACAAGATCTCCTTGGTTTCTAGCGGGTGGTGGGGAAATATGTCTTCGTCTCAAAAAGTTGACGAGCCTTCTTCGTTTGTCAGGAACGGTTCCAGCAGTCGATAAATTCCTCTTTCGTAGTTGGGCAGTAAGACCCTCGTTTTTCAGTAGATATACCCAATTTACGCGATGGTCTGTAGTTTCTTCTATGGAATTTACGACGGGTAATTGGGTCGATGCTGACGGAACGGGTAATGTTTCCTCTGCCACTTCACGTTCAAATGGTAAAGCAATGTCCAATTCCTCGGTACTTCCTCTTGACATCTACTTTTATCTCTTCTTTCTGTATCCCTCGTAGTCGCAACTTCTCGTCCCTCCTTCGCCTCTTTACAGCCACAGCAAGGCAGAACGGCTCCCGCCTTCACAGCAACTAAGCTTCTTCTTCAACCTTCACAGTAACGAAGCCTCTTCCTCAACCTTCACAGCAACGAAGCCTCTTCCTCAACCTTCACAGCAACGAAGCCTCTTCCTCAACCTTCACAGCAACGAAGCCTCTTCCTCAACCTTCACAGCAACGACAAGATAATTCGAAACGAGATATAAAATCCTTGTTTTAATAAACACTCAACAATAAGACGGAAAACAGTCAAAACAGTATATAACGGTACGGCGTGGAAACCAAATTATCACCGGACTCCTTCGATAATCTCAAGGTCCCTACACAAATCTTCACACTGAAACAGTAAAATTCCTCAACCAAATACAACGGTTCCGGTTTTAACAAACAGCCAGTGTCCCTGCTAACTAGTGGATCAACAATACGGGAAAAGAATATTATTCAATAATCAAGAATACGCAAAACCTGAAAAATAATAAAACAGTTCGTATTCAACCAACAATACAAGATCCCTGCTTAATCAGCATCAAACAACAATTCAAGATCTCTGCTCAACCAATAAATCGGCAATACGGGAAAAAATATTATTTAATAATCAAAAGTACGGAAAACCTGAAAAAGAATAAAACAGTTCGTACTTAAACAACAATTTAAGGTCCTTGTTCACTCAATAAATCAGCAATACGGGAAAAAAAATATTCTTCACTAATCAAGAATAAGGATAACCTGAAAAAAAAATAAAACAGTTCCTACTTAAACAACAAATTAAGGTCCTTGTTCAATCAATAAATCACCAATACGGAAAAAAAAATATTCTTCACTAATGAAGAATACGGATAACCTGAAAAAAAAATAAAACAGTTCCTACTTAAACAACAAATTAAGGTCCTTGTTCAATCAATAAATCAGCAATACGGAAAAAAAAATATTCTTCACTAATCAAGAATACGGATAACCTGAAAAAAAATAAAACAGTTCCTACTTAAACAATAAATTAAGGTCTCTATTCAATCAATAAATCGGCAGTACGGGAAAAAATATTATTTAATAATCAAGAATCCGGAAAACCTGAAAAAAATAAAACAGTTCGTACTTAGGCAACAATTTCAGGTCCTTGCTCAATCAATAAATCAGTAATACGGGAGAAAAATATTCTTTACTAATCAAGAATACGGAAAACCTAAAAAAAAAATTAAACAGTTCCTATTTAAACAACAAATTCGTGTCCCTGCTCGGGCGCCAAGATGTGACGCGTTTTCCTCCCCTACAAGAGAGGCGAAGACTGCGCGCTGCACTGCGCGTGGAACGCCTCGGAAACGTCACTCCTGACACCTTTGAAACCTTACACTTTCTCGGGCGCCAGATTTTTAACGTGGTTGTCTCCACGGCCCCTCGACTTCCCTCGTCGAGAGTTCCAGGTAGCCTCAGATGGAGGTACGGTAAATTCCAGGGGTCTATTGTCGTCAAAATTCGGGATGTTGCTAAATATATAAAACAAATGTTCTCGCTAGTCCTGAAATAAATGTTATTATCCTGATCCACACTACGGAGAAGCTAAAATTCGTGCTGCCAAACAACTACGCTACCATAAGGAAATACTAGTCTATAATAGGTCAATAAAACACAACGCAGGTTTATTTCAGTTTTATTACATTAATACCTTCTAAGTCGTTATATACATACAAAATAAACAATACTCGAAAGCACATATGTATTATTAGCGACGAAGCAGGCAGGACATAAGCGAGAGTGGTTTGTAATTATAAAATAGCATTCATGCAAATAAAAGAAGCGGTAAAAAAAAGGCAAGCAAAACTATGTTAAGCTTGGTGGTCTTTTCATTCATGTATTTGATAGACCCTTATGTAACGAACGGGTCCGGTGCTACTAAAAAAAACTATCCAATCGGGAAAACAATACTATAGATCGGGGACTCTATATCTACTCGTCAGACATTTCCCTAAGCTTTTAACAAAATCAAGAAGGGTATCAAAAGGGCGGAACTAATATCACGAAATCCCACTAAAAGAAAATTCGGGGAAGGTAATGAAAACGGAAGGCAATTCTAGAGTTAACCAGATTTAAATATAAACCAAATTTGTGTTAAAGAACGGGCGACCATCAACCAAATTCAAAGAAATGAAACTCGGAAAAGTATTGCAATTGGGAACTCAAGATTTAAAATATCCGGGAGCCCTAGCTTGGGTATGCCTGGCGCAGACGGATATTTCAATCAGGAATTTTCCTTGCAAAATAGAAGAATAATATGTTCGAAACGGAACTAATATAAGCCAAATTCGTGTCAAAACACGGGGCGAATATCAACTAAATTCACAAAAAGGAGACTCGGAAAAAGTATTGCAGTTGGGAACTCAAGATTTAAAATATCCGGGAGCCCTAGCTTGGGTATGTCTGGCGCAGACGGATATTTCAATCAGGAATTCTCCTTGCAAAATAGAAGAATAAAATATTCGAAACGGAACTAATATAAGCCAAATTCGTGTTAAAACACGGGGCGGATATCAACTAAATTCACAAAGAGGAGACTCGGAAAAAGTATTGCAATTGGGAACTCAGGATTTAAAATATCCGGGAGCCCTAGCTTGGGTATGCCTGGCGCAGACGGATATTTCAATCAGGAATTTTCCTTGCAAAATAGAAGAATAAAATATTCGAAACGGAACTAATATAAGCCAAATTCGTGTCAAAACACGAGGCGAATATCAACTAAATTCACAAAAAGGAGACTCGGAAAAAGTATTGCAGTTGGGAACTCAAGATTTAAAATATCCGGGAGCCCTAGCTTGGGTATGCCTGGCGCAGACGGATATTTCAATCAGGAATTTTCCTTGCAAAATAGAAGAATAAAATATTCGAAACGGAACTAATATAAGCCAAATTCGTGTTAAAACACGGGGCGGATATCAACTAAATTCACAAAGAGGAGACTCGGAAAAAGTATTGCAATTGGGAACTCAGGATTTAAAATATCCGGGAGCCCTAGCTTGGGTATGCCTGGCGCAGACGGATATTTCAATCAGGAATTTTCCTTGCAAAATAGAAGAATAAAATATTCGAAACGGAACTAATATAAGCCAAATTCGTGTCAAAACACGAGGCGAATATCAACTAAATTCACAAAAAGGAGACTCGGAAAAAGTATTGCAGTTGGGAACTCAAGATTTAAAATATCCGGGAGCCCTAGCTTGGGTATGCCTGGCGCAGACGGATATTTCAATCAGGAATTTTCCTTGCAAAATAGAAGAATAAAATATTCGAAACGGGACTAATATAAACCAAATTCGTGTTAAAACACGGGGCGAATATCAACTAAATTCACAAAAGGAGGCTCGGAAAAAGTATTGCAATTGGGAACTCAAGATTTAAAATATCCGGGAGCCCTAGCTTGGGTATGCCTGGCGCAGACGGATATTTCAATCAGGAATTTTCCTTGCAAAATAGAAGAATAAAATATTCGAAACGGGACTAATATAAACCAGATTCGTGTTAAAACACGGGGCGGATATCAACTAAATTCACCAAAAAGGAGACTCGGAAAAAGTATTGCAGTCGGGAACTCAAGATTTAAAATATCCGGGAGCCCTAGCTTGGGTATGCCTGGCGCAGACGGATATTTCAATCAGGAATTTTCCTTGCAAAATAGAAGAATAAATTATTCTAAACGGGACTAATATAAACCAAATTCGTGTTAAAACACGGGGCGGATATCAACTAAATTCCCCAAAAGGAGACTCGGAAAAAGTATTGCAGTCGGGAACTCAAGATTTAAAATATCCGGGAGCCCTAGCTTGGGTATGCCTGGCGCAGACGGATATTTCAATCAGGAATTTTCCTTGCAAAATAGAAGAATAAAATATTCTAAACGGGACTAATATAAACCAAATTTGTGTTAAAACACGGGGCGGATATCAACTAAATTCACCAAAAAGGAGACTCGGAAAAAGTATTGCAGTTGGGAACTCAAGATTTAAAATATCCGGGAGCCCTAGCTTGGGTATGCCTGGCGCAGACGGATATTTCAATCAGGAATTTTCCTTGCAAAATAGAAGAATAAATATACTAATATTAAGAAAACTACGAAAAAGGAAAATCGGAAAAAGTATTAAATCAGATACGATATATAAATGGTTTACCACACTCTAATATACTAGATATATCAACGTATTTTACAATGAAAGTCAACTATCTAAATGTTTTAAATTATCATTGAAAAGACCACATATTCTCGGAATTATTATTGTTTAAAGTTCTTACCTTCACAGCAATAAGTTATCACTGAAATTTTTTTTCAAACAAAAAAAAAAGCTCAAAAGTAAATCGGCAAAAGAAAAGTTAAACTAATTTACAGCGGACGATGAATAAGTTACACTTCTGGCTCGGTCGGCTGGCACTTCGATACTCTCCCTATTTTTAAAAAAATCATATCAGCCGTCTAACCTCACGGTTCCACCTCCCTCTCGACCTGCGCGCTTCTATCCATATCTACCTTGTTGCAGTGGGGAGACCAGTACCTTCAAATGTTGAATTTTAAAATTGAAGTAAATACTTTACTCCCGAAAAAAATTGATCCCTCCATCGCAACTAGGAAGAAAATAAAAATATCGGAATTTGGATAAATATTAAACTATTATAACATTTGGTTCTACCCCGAAACCAGGGGATAAAATAAAATAAAATGTTCACAAAGATTCACAATACTTTACCCTAATTATAAGTCAATATACAAATGATTAGATACACTCGTCGACATAAATTGTAAAATGAAAATATATTCGGCTCATAAAATATTAAATGAATTATAAATAAAGAAACGAATATGTGACGGGTGATACATAATATCAATTAAATATATACAATGAAATAATTTAAATTAAATATATATTCGGTGACATAAACTATCAAATGATTTAACTCAAATATATACTCGGTGACATAAACCATCAAATGAAAGTATAACAAAGAAACGGATATGCAATGAGTGATACATAATGAAAATGAATATATACTCGGTGACATAAACTATCAAATAATTTAACTCAAATATATACTCGGTGACATAAACCATCAAATGAAAATATAACAAAGAAACGAATACGTGACGGGTGATATGTAATATAAAACAATTATACTCAGCGGTAGAAAATACAAAATGAAAATACACTCAGTTACACAAAATAACCTTGTAGTAACGAAAACTTCGTTACAGTATAATGCATATTTAAGATTTGAAATATTGTGAATCGTTTTTAAAATATACCTACTAACTAAAATATTTTAAAAGTTGAAAAATCTCTTATTTTGTAAACTCTATTATATTATTTTACGGTACCATCCCGCCACCTGGAATTTCAATGTAAAATAGGCGATTGAAGTATTGAATGAGTATGAAGTTATAATAATTATGATTTTGGAATAGGTACTTACCGATAACATTTGTTGTTCGTCCATTATAACAAGAAATATAACTAAGTATTGAAACTGTAGCTAAGTAGGAACTAACGAAGACCACTTTATACAAGTACTTCTTGTAAAAAATGTGCATCCTGTAAACAAAATATAACACAAAATAGAAAACCGCGCCACGACTCAAGATCCGCCATGTCATGCTTGTCATTTGTTTCCACAGATCACAACAACTGCATAGTGTGCAGTTTCGTTCGTCAGTTTCTCTTCTGTTTTCTTTTTTTTTTATAATTTTATGAATACCTCCATCAAACAGATCACCCAATTATGTTACTGTGATGTTTAATATGATATATTACTTCATCTTAGAAACATGTTAATTTGTAATATCACAGTAATGTTCTGTATGTGCCATTAGTGAGAAGTATACAAATTAACATTGTACGAATGTTTTCTATAGAAAGTTGCTTTAAAGAAGTTCATAGGATGTGTATGTAACTGGGAATTCAAGTATTATTGTGTATATCAAAAATATGTTCTAATTACATGACATGGATGTTAATAGAGTTGGTAACAAAATTAAGACATCTAGGAGATATCTTATTAACGTTTGAAATAAACATCACGAAAAGTCTCTAAAAAGAACGTCACAAAAAAAAACTCGTTATGTATCTTGTTTAGTGGGCTACTTGTGTGCTCATTAAATAATATACTATACTTAAATTGCTGTTAGGTGTATAATGTGTATAAAATCCTGGGCAGATTAATTATGTTTAAAAATAACGTCAGATATTTATTGGGATAGCGTCAGGTCAGTATAGTGTAATAAACACAAGATATGACATAAATTTTAAGAACGCCCTATATAGACAAATTCTTCTTAATTCAAAATAATTATTAATTATCGACCTCAACTTAAGTAAATAACATAAACAAAACAAGGCTATCAAAACATATTAGATTACGAACAGGTCAGATTTGTTTACTACAAACATAAACAATGATATTGCAAACTAACCTTCACACAAGGTGAAACTGGGAAATAAAATAACGGAAAATTGGGAATCAAAGGAGAGAAAGTATCTTTCCCCCGGTGAGGCAAGTCTAAGTATTGACGGGCCCTCACCCTCCAAACAGTAATAGTGTGCAGTTTGTGCGACTGGTGATAATCCAAAACGTAAGTTTTTAAAGTACAATTATTTTATTATATTGTGTATTTGAACGGTGATATTATATTTTTTCTTTGACTTAACCGGGTGTCCTAATATAGGGAAGGGACCCCATAGTATTTTTCCGGTCATATCTAGTGTTTCATATATATCAGCGCCCCTCATTTACTGATAGGGCCAAAATTTGTAATAGGTATCTCATTTAGCTTGTATTCAGGGACCACTTCCCTACATATAATATATATATATATATGTATATATATATATATTATTGTAGAGTGAAACACCCTGTATATCAAATAATGAAGAATTAAGATTATGTATTGTAATATAAAAGAATTTTTTAAGTCAAAAATTTTTTTTAAACATTTGAATGGAGACAATCTGTACGATCCACTATTCGATAGAGAAGACATACAGAAAGGACAGACTGTATAATGTAGGGATAATTGCGAATAGGTGTGATAAACAATTTATATGAAATAAATTACCTAATGAAACTTTTATCAAAGAGATCAAGTATCAAAATTTGTTCATAATAAGAAACTAATAATGCTTTGTTCTGTAAAGTCAAGCTAATCTCGTAATATTTGTTGATTAAGACAATCAAATAAGATAGTGTAGATGTTTAGACATAACAGAGCAGGAAAGTATATAATAATGTGAATTTCAGAGAACATGACTTATAAAGAAAACGAATTTTCATTTTGCATACATATTTAAAGGTAACAGCTGTCATCTATTAAAACATTAAGAATATTCATTTGACATACATACTTAGAGATTAGGAAATGTCATTTTAACAATACTAGGAAATATTATTGAATGAAAATAATATAGGAAGTCTAAGCAATTAAAAACCTTAGAATATAATATCCTGATATAATGGATGAACATTTCACTGGTTGAAATGAGGAATTTGAGTGATAAAATAAATAGTCAAATTTGATTGGTTAATGAACATTTAAAAAAGATCACATCGGCGACAACTGTGTTGCTAACGAAAAAAAAATCAGAATGAAAAGAAAGTTGTTGATTATGGGGTCTATTGACTAGTAGGTTTTTCTTTTGGGAAGAGATTTTGGAGCAGCAAAATTTTTTTAGTAAAGTAAATCAATTGAAATCATTTGGAAGACAAAATTTGACTATAGAATTTAAAACAAATACATTATACTTAAAAGAGATACATCAGTGTAAGTAGTTTAGTTTATATTAATAATTAAAAAAGGAATTGTTGAATGTTGTACAATACTAACCATGAATTTTATTTTATAATATGGTGTCTTGTGTCTTGTGGAAGTAAAATAGCCACAATAGCTTTTGAAAAACACTGAATAGTGGAATTTGTGTGAGCTGTTTGGACTTTGAATGAAGGGCAGCATCGATTCCTGTTCTGGTAGAAGCAGAATGCAAACAGGGAGGTTTTCCAGGAGGAGAATCTGGAACAAATAAAAGAAACGGATCATTGAAGGTGAACAAACAGAAACTGTGAAGTGAATAAGGTGGTACAAGTTAATTTATTAATATATTAAAAAGTCAAGCGTACTTACCAATTTATGCAAAAAACTAAAATTTTGTGACGCGTAGACGCTTTTAAGAGTGTATTTCGCCATTTTCTAAAAATCATATGTTTATCTAGTTGTATAATTGTATTTTACTATTATAATAATATCTCACCAGAGTGCATGTAAGTTGTATGAAAGAGTCATCCTTTTAGATAGTTGAATTTCTTCAAAAAACACTTGTAAAAGTGTAGTGTATTTATTTTCATTAAATTAAATATTGTTTTTCCTTTTGAAAAACGCTTTAAATTACTTGAGTTATTCATTTCATCTGGTGACTTGCGCACCATCTACTTACCACAGGCAGAAGCTCTGAATGAAATCGATTGAACTATGCAGATATTTTTTAAGTAGGACAGGACCGTATTTAATTTGAAATCATTAAAAAAGTAACATATTCTGATTAACAAATTTATTTTTAAAAATATAAAGCATTTATTAACTTTGGCGTTAACATATATAAAATTATAAAATCATTTTATTTAAAATACTTGAACTCTACCCTGAGATGAGAAGTTTTCATGTTGGTTAAATAAACTGTTTATCATATATATTAAATCATCAACATACCGGGCAAATTAAATTCTCATATAAAATGAACTATAATAATAATATATATATATATATATATATATATATATTTATATATTTATTTTAGTATTTTGATAGAAGCGCAAAGATATTTATATTTCACGAAGGGTCGTAGTTAATCCTAAATTCAGAGTTTTGATAATAACATAGAAATATTTATACTTTACTAGGGATCATACTGAAACCGGTCTTCATAAATTACTTTTCTGAATTTTATTTGATATAGAAGGTATTTCTATAGTTTTATTGCTCTCCCTCTGCGAGAAGCGAAATTAACGCGGGAAATAGGGGGTGAAGAATTTCCCTTCTTTTTTTTTAAGATATATCAGTTGTTAACCTCTTATTTATGTAGGGTATGTTACGTAGGCTATCCTAGAAACCAGGAGAAAGCCACGTGTAATATTTTATTGAAAAACGTTCGTATAGGGTTTTAATAATTTTCCTTTTTTTTTTATTTGTAATATATGTATTACGTATTTTAACCTTTCAATAAATTTCCATCCTCACCACCCCCGTGCCCGTCAAATAGGACGGAACTGCACTACGAACTCGGGCTTGGCACCCTGTATAAGCCCAAGGGGCTCCACGACGTCCTTGATCGCTCGAGCCTGGAACAACCCCTCCCTCGATGTAATCCCGCAGGGAGAGTTCCTGGTTCCACAATTTTGTGCCGCGAGGCACTGGTGACAGCACGCTGCAACGATTTTTTTTGTCTAGGGTAGGAGTATACAGTAGGGTCCTTCCGGTAACTAACATCAGCGAGATAATTCAGGAACCAAACACATTTTTCCGGTGACAGCAGAATAAAACTAGGAAACACCTAATTAATTACACGGGACAGCGCCGACAAGTTAACACTACAGGAGACCCATTTATTACAATAGCGTGTATCATTCTTAATCCTAGGTGTACCGCAACACTGCAAATTTCCACATTCCTAAAAAGCAGTAAACATTTTATTTAGCCCAAAAAGCTTTAACGGACTTAGTGGACGCGAGACTATTTTTTTAGTAATGGTTGTTTGGATGCTATTCCGGAAGAATCACCAAAATTTTTTAAATTTCTTAAATGGATCACACTGTATGCTACGATCTCAATGTTCGTTCTCAACATTTTTAGACTCACTGTCATTCTAACTCAAAAAAAGTGCAAGTTAACGGCAAGAGCATTTCCTATCAATATCACATGCATTTTGATAAATACATTAGGAATATCTTCGAGATTTAAATGAAAGGCACCATAAATATTCCAGTCGAGTGCTCACTGATATTGGCTTGAAAGATGTATGACCTAAATTGAATACCTTAGAGACATGAAACGTATGGTTTTTAATCAAGATTCAGTTTCAAGTTTATCTACATCTTATCAAGAAAAAAATAATTACAAGCATTCTTAAAAGTAATTTACAAAGTTTTAGAGAAAATGTTACAGTTTGAATAAATATATTAAAATTGCCATCTCCACTTTTAATTGGAAACTCAAAAGGTTAATTATACTGACGCATTGTCATAGTTCAGTAATTGAAGGCCTGAAAATACCTTAATTAACATCTGGGCCGGTATCCTCAGGTCCTCGCTTGGAGCGATATCGATGTCGTTGATTGCGAGGGAATCGAAGTTAATTGCAATTTCGATTCTCATGGCCTCTCCTTGCAATTGGAACGCTCCCGCCAAAGATGAGTGATATATTTCACTCGCATTCTTATGTAAATAGAGAATTCTAACCTATCATTTTTACTGAAGCAGTGTTTTGAGAATATAATTGTATATAAATCATTTATAATTGTAGTCATATATAAGGGATTGTAGTAATGGATGATCTTCTGTATATTGGACTTCTGGAAGAACTAGAAGAAGCTGAAGAAAATGTCGCAGAGCCCCATAGAGTTGTTTTAAGAGACCTTCTGATACAACTCAGTGATGACCAATTTAAAAAACTATTTCGGTTAACCAAAGAAACTTTTAGATATGTCTTTGACACAATAAGAATATATTTGAACGAACCTGTAAAATCTACAGACTTGAATCCCGAACTAGTAGTAAGAACTGTTTCACTTTTTATTTATATAAACTGATTACAAGTAAACGGTTTTACAGATTAAAACTAACTTTTCCGCATCTGTGGCCCTGAACAATATTCTATCATAAAATTGTTACTTGTATACACTTCGGGGGATGTATCGTGCTAACAAATCGAAATTTCTCCAAAAATAACCAAAAATTTAGTATATCTAGTTTTATAGGACCCGCTGTACTCGCTCTAGTCTACTGAAAATCAATAGGGTACATCTGTGAGACACCTTGAACAATACTTATTCATAAAGTTGATCAATCGTATACTCTCTGGAGGCTGTATTGTGCTAACAAACTAAAAATTCTCCAAAAATGAAAAAAATTTGGTACTTCAAGTACCACAGCACCCGTTGTACTGGCTTTAGTGAGCTCAATATCAATAGGGTTCATCTTTAAGACGCTCTGAATAATATCCAATCATAAAATTCACCACTTGTATATACTCCGGAGGCTGTATCGTGTTAACAAACTGAAACTTCTCCAAAAATGACAAAAATATCGTACTTAAAGTACTGTAGCACCGCTTGTATTGGATCTGGTGAGCTGAAAATCAATAGGATTTATCAGTGAGATGCCTTTAATAATATTCAATCATAAAATTGGTGACTTGTTGAACTCCGGAGGCTGTATCGTGCTAACAAACTGAAATTTATCGAAAAACGACAAAATGTCGTACTTCAAGTACCATAGCACCCGTTGTACTGGCTCTGGTGAGCTGAAAATCAATAGGGTTCATCTGTGAAATGTCCTTAACAATATTCCATCATGAAATTGGTGACTTATTGCACTCCGGAGGCTGCATCGTGCTAACAAGACTTGCAAGGAAAAGTGGCCGACGACAACGACGACGACATACACACGGGATTTTTTTTCTAAAAACCGTTTTTTCGTGTTGTTGTTGATGAATAACGTAAAAATAACTCAAAAAAAAATTTCAAATTTCCAACTTTTTTGTGGGTAAATCAATACTTTTCTCGCAAATTAGATAGGTTGGCGGAAAAGTAATATGTAGCTACCAGTTATTTAATATTAAATTGATATACTATTAAAATTTGTTAATGTTCTCTAAATGTAAAAATGAAATGATTTTAATAGTTATTGGCAGCATTGAAGTTTTTTGGTACTGGTAGCTACCAGCAGGATGTAGTAAATCATTATTGTTTGGGTATCTGCCAATCATCAGTGAGTCGACGCATTCACGAAATTATTGAGGTATTCAATACACAGGAAATAATGAATGCATTCATAAAATTTCCCCAACAAACTCCCGAGTTAAATGATATTAGAAGGAAGTAAGGAAAAGGTATGTATGATTTATTATACAAATTTGAAATGTTTCAGGTACTTTTTAAAATATAATGTTCCTGGGATAATTGGATGCAGTGACTGCATGTTGCCCTATTTCTTCAAAAATAAATGATCCCAATTTTCCAGAGCATATATATGTTAATAGAAAGGGATATCATTCTATAAATGTGCAGTTGGTGAGTCATTTATGTTAATTCTTGTAGATAGCTACTTTACACATTTATGTTTAGGTATGTGATCATAAGCTGTAAATTTTGAACATATGTGCCAAATATCCTGGGAGTAATCATGATTCCTACATTTGGAACAATTGCAATATATTAAACGTTCTACAGAATTTACATGAAGCTGGACATACACACTACTTTTTATTGGGCAAGTCAAATGTTTTAGGTTAATAATAATATTTGTCAGAATATATTTAACCATGTTAATATTTTGTTTAATAAGTTTCTATGAATTATGAATGAACAATGTTGTGAACCTTCTTATTCAATGGAACCAATTTCAGTTATGCACTAAATATTGCAGATGTGGAGTTATATTATAATTTATTTGATTACACAGGAACATATTGCTCAACATTAATGTTTATTTCATTCATATTTTAAGGTGATTCTGGATATGCTTTAAGGAGTTGGTTGTTAACCCCTGTAACACCAGAACCCAATCCAGATAGTCCAGAATTCCATTACAATTCAGCACACAAAACAATTAGGTCCACTATAGAAAGGTGCAATGGAGTTCTAAAAATGAGGTTCCGCTGTTTGTTTAAACATCGTGTGCTCCATTATGATCCAGTTACAACTTGTAAAATTATAAACACATGTTGTGTATTACATAATATATGTTTAGAACTAAATGATCCTTACATCGAAGAACACAATGATGACTATAATGAAGACTTTGGTAATATTATCATTCATATTAATAAAAAAAATATTTTTGTTTTACACAACAATAACAATGTGTAATATGTACCGGGTGTCCCAATAAGAATGGCTCTCGGCCATATCTCGGGAACCGTTTATAGTACAGCTTCGGGCAAAAAAAATTTATAACAAAAGTGACCTCGAGAAAAACCTGGAAATTATTTACAGAGTTGTAGGTCCACCGCCAGAGGGCGTAATTAAATAACAAAAATTATAAAATGAATAATTCACAAATTTTGCCTAATTAAGATGCATTTAAACTATGACTATCGTATTCTTCAAGAAATTCAGCATATATTTTATTTCACAAGTTTTAGTCTATCTCTTCAAATAAAAGGTGGGGGGAAGCGGGAACTTTATTATGAAAAAACGCCTGTAATTCCAGTTCTACTTAACCTATCTATGCAAACTTAGTCTTTTTGCAGAGAGCTCCTTTCTACCAATGTGAGAGTTATAATTTCGAAACAACCTAATGAGTAACGTATACGCTAGAGGGCGTTATTTATTTATTTTTTTAAACCTAGCTATCCTTGAAAAATGTTGAATGGAAACATGCAGTTTTAATTAAGGAATATAAAAGTAGATCAAATTAGCAACAGAATAGCGAAAACCGCATGTCGATATCTTCCTCGTATTACGAGATATCTTAAGCCTAAGAAATGTGTACATTTTGAGCATTTTCCTTTAAACATATATTTTTCCGGTTGGCCTGACCGGATTTTGACATTGTTTGACTCCTCAAAATTGTCTTTCCTTGTTCTATTAATAACACTTCCAATTATTATGTCAATATTACTTATGCTGTCACCGGGAAACTGCGTTATGGAAGTTAAAATGGAAATATAACTTAAGGTATCTCGCTAGTGACGACTTAAATGTTCAAATTGTCGCCCTTCATTATGGATACAAGCGTTTATTCGGATAGATTGAACAGAAGTCTCAATTTCTGCTCTCGAAATACTCTGAATGCCGTTTCGTATTCTTTCGATCATGTTAACTCTAGTAGTGGGTCTAATTGCACCAACAAGGTCTTTAATCCGGCCCCAGAGATAGAAATCTAAGACGGTCAAGTCTGGTGACCTGGCTGGCCAAAAAAATAGGCCTCCACGTCCTATCCACCTATCAGGGTAAGCATTATCTGAAAATTCTCTAACTTATCTGGAGAAATGCGCCGGACACCCATCATGCTGAAACAACATAGACCTACGAGTTGCTAGTGATATATCTTCTCTGCCGCGTCTTCTAAATACAGGAATATTTACATATCCAGTCGTTCTTAAGCGGTGTATGAGTCGACGAAAAACTCTGCTACTGGGATGACGTCTTTGGGGACATTGTATGGCATATACCCTAGCCGCAACAATTGCATTTCTCATACATTCAAAGTAAATGCCTATCATATCAAATGCTTCTTCGCTTGTAAGAATCATCTTAGATATAACTTTTAAGTAAATTTTATATCGAATTTAATGCACACAAATCGGGATGACACGTAAATGAACAAATTACTAGGTTTATTAATTTGACACAAGACATATCTTTTTGTTTTGTTTTTTTCATGGCCCACTACTTGTTTTTATATATTTCCATTTTAACTTCCATAACGCAGTTTCCCGGTGACAGCATAAGTAATATTGACATAATAATTGGAACTACTATTAATAGAATAAGGAAAGACAATTTTGAGGAGTCAAAAAATGTTAAAATCCGTTCAGTCAAACCGGAGTAATTTATGTTTAAAGGAAAATGCTTAAAATTTACACATTTCTTAGGATATCTCGTAATACGAAAAAGATATCGACAAGTGGTTTTCGCTATTCTGTTGCTAATTTGGTCTACTTTTATATTCCTTAATTAAAACTGCATGTTTCCATTCAACATTTTTCAAGGATAGCGAGATTTAAAAAAATAAATAAATAGTGCCATCTAGCGTATACGTTACTCATTAGGTTGTTTCGAAATTATAACCTTTACATTGGTAGAAAGGAGCTCTCTTCAAAAAGACTAGGTTTGTATAGATAGGTTAAGTAGAACTGGAATTACAGGCGTTTTTTCATAATAAAGTTCTCGCTTCCCCCCACCTTTTATTTGAAGAGATATACTAAAACTTGTAAAATAAAATATATGCTGAATTTCTTGAAGAATACGATAATCATAGTTTAAATGCATCTTAATTAGGCAAAATTTGTAGATTATTCATTTTATAATTTTTGGTATTTAAATACGCCCTCTGGCGGTGTACCTACAACTCTGTAAATAATTTCCAGGTTTTTCTCGAGGTCACTTTTGTTATAAATTTTTTTTGCCCGAAGCTGTACTATAAACGGTTCCCGAGATATGGCCGAGAGCCATTCTTATTGGGACACCCGGTACATACATAAATGTAAAATAAGTGTAAGCGACCTACATGTTACATAATAAAGAGGTTAAAAAAA
This sequence comes from Galeruca laticollis, assembly GCA_963921935.1. Taxonomy (NCBI): domain Eukaryota; kingdom Metazoa; phylum Arthropoda; class Insecta; order Coleoptera; family Chrysomelidae; genus Galeruca; species Galeruca laticollis. The sequence goes on from OY998176.1 coordinate 40,044,588, forward strand.
TAAACGGTTTTGAGGATTGAAACTAACTTTTCCGTATCTGTGGTCCTGAACAATATTCTAACATAAAATTGTTACTTGTATACATTACGGGGAATATATCGTGCTAACAAACCGAAATTTCCCCAAAAATAACCAAAAATTCAGTATTCCTGGATTTATAGGACCCGCTGTACTCGCTCTAGTCATTTGAAAATCAATAGGGTACATCTGTGAGACACCTTGAACAATATTCAATTGTAAAATTTATGAATCTTATACTCCCTGGAGGCTGTATCGTGCTAACAAACTTAAAATTCTCCAAAAATGACTAAAATTTGGTACTTCAAGTACCATAGCACCCGTTGTCCTGGCTTTAGTGAGCTGAATATCAATAGGGTTCATCTATAAGACGCTCTGAATAATATCCAATCATGAAATTGGTCACTTGTATATACTCCGGAGGGTGTATCGTGCTAACAAACTGAAACTTCCCCAAAAATGTCAAAAATATCGTACTTAAAGTGCTGTAACACCTGTTGTATTGGCTCAGGTGAGCTGAAAATCAATAGAGTTCATCAGTGAGATGCCCTGAATAATATTTAATAATAAAATTGGTGACTTCGTGAACTCCGAAGGCTGTATCGTGCTAACAAACTGAAATTTCTCAAAAAATGACAAAATGTTGTACTTCAAGTACCATAGCACCCGTTGTACTGGCTCTGGTAAACTGAACATAAATAGGGATCATCTGTGACATGTCCTTAACAATATTCGATCATAAAATTGCTGACTTATTGCACTCCGAATACTGTATCGTGCTAACAAGACATGTAAGGAAAAGTGGCCGACGACAACGACGACGACGACGACGACGACATACACACAGGATTTTTTTTCTAAAAACCGTTTTTTCGTGTTGTTGTTGTTGTTGATGGAAAAAGTAGAAATAACTCAAAAAAAATTTCCAAAATTCCAACTTTTTTTGGGGTAAACCAATACTTTTCTCGCATATAGAAAGGTTGGGCGGAAAAGTAATAAGCTAACTGTAGCTTACCATAGTCTATGTGGAAAATATATTGTTATCTTCATTTCAGGCATTTATTTCAATAACGAAGCAGAAGAAGTTTTAAATATTGGCAGAATAAACCCTCAATTGCAAGCTGGTATAAGGCAGAGAAACAAAATAATACATTTTTAGAAATAGACAAAATTAATGTTTCTTATATTTTCTAAAAATTCTATATCGTCCCATTAAAATTTTCATTTCTAAATTTAATTCCATTTATTTCAATAAAACAATGTACCCACTATTTTGATTTTAATATAAAAATATACACAAAAACTAATTATATTATACAAATTAACATATGAATAAAAATACCCAAAAATGAAAAACTGCATTAAATTTTCTATAAATAAACTTACTCGAAATATCCTCCAGAGAATTAACAATCCTTTCATGGGCATCGGCCATTCTCTCGGTGATTTCGGCTTTCCTTTCTAAAATGGCTATTTTCCTTTGAAAATAGTTTTCTTTTATAGAATTTGTTTGGTCCAAGTTTTTTTGTACGCATCAATGGCCTCGCCACTGTTCTGGGCCTTCAAATAAGGTCGTTGCAAAATTTTCCTTGTAGGCCTGTTATTCCCTTCAAGCTGCTGTACAACTGGGTCATCTACAAAAACACATGTAACTTACTAAACGTTCAGAATAAAAAATATTTTAATAACCTACCCTGATTAATATTTTCAGGACTACATGATCGTCCTGATAGGATATCCTTTATAAAAAGTTCAGCAACCACATGTCCTTCTACCATGACGGGCTTAACTATTAATAAGATAGTGCCATCTATTTCGCCCAGTACCTCATCTTCTGGTCCCTCACCAGTCGCTCTGCGATTTCGTAGAACCTGAGCCTGCTTCTGCTTTGTTCTGGAGCGTATATGCTACCATGTCTGTAAATACGGATGTCGATAATTTAAAGCTAAATAATTTTCAGAACATTATTTTACATTTTATATTAAGGTAAATGGAAAATAATACTCACCGATCCCCACATTTGCCACGTTTTTTGGCAGCCAGGCATACTATTTAAAGTTGTGGCTATAGCCTCCCATTCAGCCTTTGCGGCTGCATGAGTGAATGTGGAATCGAATTTTCCATTTATTAATTTCGGCTTGTCTCTTAGTATTTCAACGAGAGTGGCTTTTTGTTCTGCACCAATCTTCATTTTTAAATATTTATCACAAATTGATCAGAATTTAATGCACGCACAGCTCACAAACTACTATTATTAAATAAATGCTTTTAATGAAATTAACGATGATATTGACTTATCGAAACAATTCTCAATTTTTTAGAATTTTCAACAAATTTTATTATATTGTGGAATTAACTAGAAACCGTGAGTTTCATTTAAAACACTAATATGAGTAGATTCCACCAAGTAAGGGTCGAGACAGTTAATTTCATTAAAAGCATTTATTTCAATTTCAAATATATCACCTGACTAACCTTGAAACGTACCTAATCATAGACTTATATGTGACATAGAACCAGATTAGATTTTCAGAATTAATGAACACAATTATAAGTTCCATGAACATTTTATGTCAATTACTACCTATAACCTGTACTCATAAACAATATAAACATTAAAAGAATATTCTTTAAATAATCCATCTTAATCTGATTCAATTCTATTTTTTTATTCTGGCATGATCTGGTAAGTAATATAACAAATAAATTTAAGGACTGTTACTTTTAATTCGTAACAAGGTTCCCATAAAATTTGAGGTCTAGGTTACGGAGCATAAAAATAACTGGAAGGGCACCCGCCATAGAACAATAAGTACGCGCATTGGCAGCCTGTCAAAAATAGGATCACATCTGGATGTCGCCATATCGTTTTGTATTGCAAGCTGTTGCCGAATTCTAATTTTAATAGCAGAAATTGCAATCATAGCTCGGTTTCCTATTTATGTGGGAATGTAAGCCATTTACATTCTATAAACATATAGTTACTTTACTCTTTATGGTCTAGTTACTATTGGTTGATGGTTATATTATTGCTTTAGCAAACAATGTATAGATGAACAATTCAATTCAACTACACACAACCGCAAAATCTAGTGATATTGTAGCTGAAGTCGGAGAAAATGTAAAAAAATCAATTATTGTACATCGAAATATAAATAAAAATACGCCACTGTGTACTGTTTATTATTTTTCACTTTTTTATGAAATTTCACTATATTTTTTGGTGTTTTTTTATTTGTGATGTCTAATGAGCAGTTGCTTTGTTAGTATTGATCACGGATTTCTAGTTATTAATTGTTGTTGTCAATGGAGTTGACAGTTTGTGAAAGTCGTATATAGTGTTAGCAATCATGGAAAGAAGGTATTTAACTCGCTATGAAATTATGCGGGTTATATGTCTGCTTGAAGCTGGGATGTGCCAAGTAGACGTTACTAGATACATTGGTACAATCCAAAGCGTTATTTCACGGTTACATCGCTGATACCGCGAAGCGGGAAGACATAGGGTTCGTGGTCGAATCACTACCCCGAGACAAGACCGTTTTTTGCAGTTGACTGCTAGAAGAAATCGAAATGTTACTGCTCCTGAGCTTCAAATTAGACTCCAAGAGGTTCACCAAGTGTAAGTGTCGGAAGATACAGTCTGTCGTAGATTGCATGAGAGCAACCTACGTGTCAACCGCCCTTTGAGAGTTCCTCCACTAACGCGAGGATAAACGCCAATTGGGCTAACGTGCTATTCAGTGATGAATCTCGATTTGGAATTTATCCAAATTTGAGACGAGTACGTGTTTGGAGAGAATCAGGCCGTATAAACCGTTTAGCATTATCCCAGGAAGTCTATTCTTACCAAGGCTGTACAATCATGGTTTGGAGAGGTATTAGTGTTGGCGGAAGAACTGATCTCATTTTACTGGACGGTTCTATGACGGGTATGTCGTACCGTGATACGATCCTACAGCCCATTAGTCACCCTAATATGACAAGGTTGTATATGACATTTTTACATTTTCCTGCCTTTCAGTATAACAAAGTTCTTTGGAGCAGTTACTATATTTTAAGCATGGAAATAATCTTCTAGCTAGCATAGAACCTTAGTTATCAACAGAAAATCAAAAGTGTATGTTACAAAATATTTATTTTTTATATATAACAAAGGTGCTTGTTAAATATGGACCTTGTAATAAAAATATATATGGTAAAAAAAATATTACTGGGTTCTATGTTCTAACATACAACCTTGTTATAATATTTTTGAGGTTATGTTAGTTTGTCTACAGTGTTGGAGTAACAGGTTCATGCGAATGTGCTCCAGCTTAATTTTGAAAATTTTATGTATTGGGTGATAGTGATATAAGTGATGGTCACGGCTATGACTCTGACCGAGTTAAAGAATACATTCCACCTCAAAATACATCAAAAAATGTAACCAGGTAAGATTTCATTGTACAAGTTAGGTTAGGTTTTCGGGATTTAAAACAAGTTTTTTTTTAGTATTAGAATTCGAGGCCGTTATATTCCATTGCCATCCTTACCGCCAAGATCAACCAGTAGCGATAGTTCGATTCCACAAGTTGCCTTAGAAAAAAACTACAGTATTTTTGAAAACAAAGAAAACAAGCTTTAAGATTGTTACTTTTTTGTCTTTTACTAATCTGCCCAGTTGTTCAACGGAATATACTAAAGAATGTAAAAAGAATATTGGTATTTTAAAAACTACAGGCAACAAAGTCAATACTAAGTTAGATATCAACTTAATGGCTGGTAATTCTACTTTAATTTTGGAAACTGATTTAAACAGGTGACATCAGAATACAGCATGATAATTAGGGTGGTGGTAATAAAATAAATTAATTTTTTAGAAGGAATCCTAGTTGTGTTTTCAGTCCCTTACAAACAACGGAGGAGAAGGAAGGATCAACAGATTTTTCAGAAATTACTGAAGGAGAAATTTGTCAAAGTTTCACTGTTGTTAGAAAAGAAAGAATAGAGTCTGAAGAGGAATTGTTCGAAGAAGGAAATAAGAAATTGACACGAAAACGGGGAAATAATATTTCAGAGTGGGCATGTAACAAAAAAAGGGAAGGTTTGATCAGGGCATTGATTATATTTCTTCCAGGAAAAAGGCAGTGGCAGCCAAAAAAATTAAAAATAGGAAAGATTGTGTCCAAAAATGCTTTTATCAGTGTTCTTGGAAAATAAGCGACGAGAAAAAAAATGCAATTTTCAAAAACTTATTCTCTCTCTGCTGTAGAGGAGAAACACCTTATTTTAAACAGCACTGAAGTTGACATTCCGTACAGAAGAAGGAAAGGAAAAAGCCAAGATAATGCAAAAAAAGGAAGAGCGTTTGAATATTATTTTACGTTAAATGGGTAGAAAATTCAAGTAAGCAAGCCTTATTATTGTGGAACATTATGTCTAAGTCAAAAGCCAATTTATACGGTGCATAAAAATAAAACTCCCACGAATACTTTACTGGGGAGTACCCAAGGGAAGCATAAAAAACGGTTAACATCGCTCGAAGATACAGATTTTGTCCAAGAGCATATTAACATGTTACTTCGAATACAATCTCATTACTGTCGTAAAACAAGCAATAAAGAGTATTTAGAAAGCTAACTGAATATAAAAAAGTTGTATGAAATGTATTTACAATATGCAAATGATAAAGAAAAATATCCGGTCTCTTTTTGTATATACAGAAAAATATTTGGTACTTGTTTTAACATAGCATTTCATAAACCACGAAAAGATAGGTGCGATACTTGCGAAGAAATAAGAGTGAAAAAAGCAGAAAATAGGTTGAAAGATGAGGAGAGAAGAGACTACATAAATCATTTAAATGAAAAAGAAGATATGACGAAAGAAAAAGAGAGGGAAAATGAGAAGCATCTTTTATGTTTCGATCTCGAAAATATCCTGCCGTGTCCAAAGGACGATATAAAAAACTTTTTTTATAAAAATATACTGAATGTGTACAATATGACTGCGCTCTTTTCCAATGGTAAACAAGTGTATTGTGCGGTTTGGGCTGATGCTTTATATGGAAGAGCTGGAAACGACATGGCTAGCACAGTTTATAAAATATTACATAGAGTGTTAGAAGACCATCCAGAATTTACCGAAATAATATTGTGGAGTGATAGCTGCGTGCCACAAAATAGGAATAGCCTTATGGGTTATGCTCTTGACCACCTAATACAATTCCACAACAAATTACCATGAAATTCTCAGTTCCGATACATTCTTGCATTCAAGAAGTAGATGCTATACATAGCTCCATAGAAAGGTCATTGAGGAGAATAGAATATTATTCCCCAGTCTCACTTCCTCGATATTTATTGAAAGTGAACCGACCAAAACCGTACACAATAATTCAAATGGAGAAGGAATACTTCATAGATTTTCAATTCTACTCAAGTCAGATAAACTACAACACTGTGCCATTTTCAAAGGTCATATATTTGCAGTTTTCAAGAAGATTTTTTGAGCTGAAATATAAAGATTCTTTTAAAGAAGACTCTAACATGTTCAAATTCGTGAATTTACATAAACAAAATCTCCGTAGAAAACAATACGTTACAGCAGAACCTGAAACGCTTATTCCATTGATGCTGAAAAAGTGTGACAGCACTGCGTCAAACCAAAGGTCCTTGTTCAAATGGATTCCTGAGATGGACAGGCAATATTATGAGACTATTTTTAAGCAAAAATAGATACTATGAATAATTTTAAGTAAAATAGTTTTGAAGTACCAAAGTTCTATGTTACAAAGTTTAGAAAAACTGTTAGGTTTGGGAATACCAGAGTTCTATGTTTTTTTAATATATTAATTCTTTTTACTTGGTTTGTTTTTTGTAAAAAATTCAAATCAAATGCTTATCAGGAAACCACTTTGAACAGCCTTATAAATTTAAAACAGTAAAAATAAATAATTAAAGATCAAAAAATAATGTCATTTTTTTAAATCGTATTTTCTCAAAATAGCCACAATGCCACATACCACTTTGTAATCTTAGGGTGACGAATTGTCATTCCATATGCAGCAGCTGTAGGTCCTGACTTTTTGTTTATGCACGATAATGCTCGTCTGCATATTTCCAGACTCGCAATGGACTTCTTAGATGAGCACGGTATAAATGTTTTGCAATGGCCGGCGCAGTCTCCGGATATCAATCCCATAGAACGTGTATGGGATATGCTCCAGCGAGAGTACTACATAAGGGAAGACCTAGGAATAATCCGCAAACTCTATTTTCAGCTCTCACGGACGCCTGGAATGCTATCCTCAAGCAGACATAGACAACTTAATTTTTACAATGCTCGCGCTGTTCTGAATGCTCGAGGAGGAAGAAAGTTATATCATAATGAAGAAAATCATTGAAATATCTATGTTAAAAAGAGAGAGAGTGAGAGAGAGAAAGAGAGAAATATTTCGAAACATTAACTAAAATTATTTATTGCATAAGTATGCTAAAACATATATGGTTTAGTTACAGATGATTCCGCCTCATCACTTTCAGAATACTCATCCTCAGTCTTTAATGTGCCAACGACCAATTTTTTTTACCAGTTTCACCCTTCAATTCATATACTAAGGGAGAAATAACACGGTATACCTTACATTGGGTGTATTTTCGCATAAACTTAGCAGAAATATATCTGGTTTTGTCTGACTTTGGATAATTTTTCTTCCAAACGCGATCACCTACATAAAATCTAAGATCTGTTTTACGCAAATTGTAGCGTTGGCTACTTTGACGATATGCTGTTTGTAAATTTTTTCTCACGACCTCGAAGAATTTAGGCATCTCTTGTGTATCCTGAATTCTGTGGATTTTATCGGAAATGATAACCTGATTATCAGCATTCTCTGCAATTGCACCATAAAAATTCCCAGAAACAGGTACATTCCGAGCAAATACAAGGAACGAAATCGGTTACTTCGTGCTTCGACAGCCGAATCGCCTGAGAATCCTATATATTTCTTCACCCCATGTCCAATGATCTTCAAAAGTGTATGATCATATAGCCGTTACAATTGATTTATTTGCACGCTCTGTGTGATTAATTTGAGGATGAAAGTTAACGTTATACCAAATTTTTTGGACAGAATACTGATCCATGAGATCTTTAAATATTTTACCCGTGAATTGTTTTCCGTTATCACATGAAACAATTTGAGGTGTTCCGAAAACAAGAAAGACATGATTTTCTAAAGAATCTACTATTTTACGGGATGTAGCTTGACGTAAGGGATGAATTAAGACAAATTTAGTGAACCAATCTACAATGACAAGAACAAATTGATTGCCCTTACGAGATCGAGGATATGGACCTAGGAGATCGCAAGAAATGAATTGGAAAGTAACATTTATATTACGATATTTCCTCATAAGTCCGGCTTAAGGTAGGTTAGACGGTTTACATGCAGCACAAATGTTACAGCGTCTTACGTACTTGTAAGCTGACTTCCTGAGGTTAGGCCAATAATATAGTTAAGCAATTCTTTCCATTGTTTTAAAGACACCAAAATGAGAAACAGTTGAACTATCATGAAAATACCGTAGAATTTCCTCTCGGTTTTTAGTAGGGACGACAATTTTCCAATCAGAAACATTGCTGATGGGTCCACGTTTATATAAGGTATTATTTTCTACTCTAAAATTTGGATATTTTATAGGAAATTGATGAACATTAGAAAGCATATCATTATACCACTTATCAGGATATAAAGTAGATACATCTAAAATACCAAGTTCAGGTATACGAGATAAGGCATCCGCAACTACCGTTCCGGTAGATTTACGGTGGACGATAGAGAAGTTGTATTGATATAATTGTAATATCCATCTAGCTAAGCGAGGAGAAGGTTTTTTTATATTGTTTAGCCAAACAAGAGAAGAATGGTCGGTAATAATGAAAATGACGACCTACCAGATAATATCGAAAATGACCAATTCTCAACACAACTGCTAAAAGCTCCTTCTCTGTAGTACTAAACTTTTTCTGCCCTTTAGTGAGTTTTTTACTCATGTAAGCTATGGGATATTCTAGTCCGTCTTCCAACTGGAAAAGAACACTTCCTACACCAACATCACTAGCGTCCGTCATAAGAAAAAATGGTTTGGTAAAATCGGGACTACTTAAGATAAGTGCGGTAGTTGAGACTGTTTTCACCTTTTCAAAAGCCTGATTTGTCTGTGGTGTCCAGGTGATACATTGATGTTTTTTTCGGTCATGTATTAGATCGGAAATTGCGGCAGATAAAGAAGAAAAATATTTTAAGAAGCGTCGATAATAAGAAACCATTCCTAAAAATCTACGCACTTGAGTGGTAGTTTTTGGAAGGGGTAATCACAAATAGCAGAAACCTTTTCAGGATCGGTACGAAGACCATTTTCATCCACAACATAACCCAAATATATGAGGGAAGGACGACAACATTGACATTTCTCTAGATTAACCGTTAAACCAGCATCTCGTAATTTTTCAAAAACTCTCTGAAGGATTTCCAGATGTTCAATAAAATCATTAGTACAAACTATGATTTCATCCAAATAGTAAAAACAATACGGCTCTAAGGAAGGACCGATCACTAAGTTTATTAAGCGACACATGCTAGCAGGGGCTGAGACTGAACCAAAGGGAGTAGTTACATATTCAAATAAACCTTTCACAGCAAATGCAGTTTTTTTTCGAGACGACTTTTCCAAAGAAATTTGATAGAAAGCGTGCTTTAGATCAATACTAGATATATAGCGAGTGTCTCGGAGTTGACTCAGTATAACTTCGATTGAAGGTTGTAATGATATAAATTCATTACTATAAATATCGATCCAAGTAACCAGTTAATGCAGCGATGACGAGGTACCCCACCAGAACAACAAAGTCCCCACGCCAAGATGCGCACGAAGAATCGACAGTGGAAAGGAAGGAGACTTCCACCACCACCGCTAAAATGTATATAAAAATGCAAGCCAGCAGACAAGAGGACAACTTGGTTCACGGACTCCAGCTCCTACAAGTTCAGCCGCCTCCAGTGCGGAGCGTAGGTCGAAGGTACTGACTTTAACCTTATACGCTTTACACATTTCACCGTGGAGTGTTGTACTAAGTCGAAGTATTGATTCGACTTTTATACATCACTCACTCGAATGGCCGTTGGTTTCTGGTATTGACGGAAACGAAAACGATTGTTCAAGCTGTTAGAATAATTTCGGTGCGGTATTGACGCATCGAAAACTCTACAGTATCTCTATAGGGTTTGCTAACGTTGAGATGGGTATTGACCATCTGTAAACGATCGCGCTAAATGTTAGTGTAATTCTGGTGTGGTACTGACGCGCCGGAATAACTACATCCCTATACCACCGAGAGAGTCGTTAAGTTGGGAATTGACTAATTATAAACGATATACTCACATCTGGAGACAATAACCGAAAGAGTATTGATCTATCGGTTGTTCTCAACTTTGGCTGTCTGAACAATTCGTAGGACCGAGAGAATCCCGTATACCACAGTGGAAATTTCGAGTCGTTATACCAACCTGCCTACAGTTCGTCAGTACACATCGGTCGACGGAGGAGTACGGATCGTCGGAACGGGATTTTCAATATAATTACGCACCACAGTAGTATATATAGAATATTGTAGTTTAGTTTAATTTTATCTTTGTAAATAATATTTCTTTATAGCAATAAATCAATTAATTTAATCGAACTCTGTCTCCTTTGGGCTTACCTGGGCAATACGCATTACAAGGTAAGGGATATGCATCTTCATTTACTGTGACACTATTAAGTTTACGCCCATCAAAACAAACTCGATATTTACCGTCACTCTTTTGAACTAACCAAACCAACCAGATAGGACTACAATAGGAAGATTTACTTTCCTGAATCACTACCAGTTCAAGTAATTTATTCACTTCCTGTTCTAGATATGCTTGCATATCTTGAGGTAGAGGATACTGAGGTCGCTTAAAGGGAAGAGAATCTCCTGTATCAATAAAATGTTCAACGAGCGAGGTTCTACCAATTCTGTTAGAAGGACTAATAGTATTGAAAGTTTCAATAATATGATCTAATCTACGTCTCTGCTCCGAAGACAAGTGAGAGCATCCTGGATTCTATTAACTACTACTAACGAGAGAGAATTGACAGTGTGAGATGACTTAGAAAAATTAATTTTAACTTTAAACGTTGTGAGAAAATCCATGCCAAGAATAATTTCATGTTTAACCGAAGGTAACTTACCATCTGCAGTAGATATTTGTAAATTATCATCGGTGAAGATGGTATCGATATATTATGAATAAAATCCAATGCATTTGAGCCAATCAATGAAATATTTGAACCAGTGTCAACTAGACAAAAATTGTTTTATCAAAAATTACAATACCAACATATGGTCTATTATAATCCTTTTTGTTATATAAAACTGATCCTACACTTTCCAAAGGTTTCGGTTTTGTTTGAGATGAGTTTTCTTTGTAAAATCATTTTACAAACATAAGCCATGAGGCACATTTTTTAAAAGATCATTATGGCTGAAAGAATTTTGTGAGTTTGAAATTCCTAACCCGACATAACTCGAATTTATAGAATCTGTTTGAATTGACCTTAATCTTTGGTTTATTCGGATTTTTTCTGAGATTTTGCTTTGGTGGAGTTGGTTTTTCCCGATGTTTCCGGTTTCTGAGCGACTGTGGTAGAGTGGGAAGCTATACCACCGCTTGACTCGTTTTTTGAACACTGTGAACATTTAGTTTTAACGGTACCAGACTGTCTACAATCAAAACAAAACACTCTTCTAGGAATGCGACAGGTATTATAGGTATGACCGGATTTCTCAAACTTCCAACATGTTACTGTCGACGATACAACAGTCACATTCTCACGAAATTGATTGGAACAAGAATCGTCTCAAAAAGATATACTAGGAACGCTTAAATCTGGTTGAAGTAAATTGCTCTCACGGTTTGATGTTGATTGTTGATCCCAAGTTAGGGTTTCTTCAAGTCTTTTACTTTTGTCAGTCAAAGTATCAACAGTATCGATATTTAACAAGGCTAATGGTTGTGCGTAATAAGGTAAGAGCTTTTTACGAATGATACGAATCATAGAACTTTCGCTTGGTTTATCATCAAGGCGATTAAACAAACCACACATGGAGTTAATATACAAGGTAACTCTTTCATGTTGACCTTGTTTTGCAGCTTTTTTTTTCAAGCAAATCATCTTGATAGTTGTAAGGCAAGAAATCTGATTTAAATTTGATCACTAATTGATCCCAATTCGGAAATTTATGTCTATTGATAGATACAAATTAAATGCTTGATCAGTGAACAGATCTGCTGAGCTAGAAAACAATTCAGCATCTGTGATACCTCTAGAAAGTTTCAAACAGTGTACATGCTCAAGAAAACCAAGTACTGATTTCCTAGAATCAATCCCCGAAAAACGTATTCCCCATTTTTGCACAGGTACAGGGTTAGAAAAAGAAAAACTTTGATTTGCATTCACTGGAGTAAAATGTCTTTCGAGATCAACAGAATTAACTTTGCTGTCAAAAGAAAGTATTTCAGCAATTAGACGTTTTTTACCCTGTTCCTGCTCATTTTCCTCACTAACTAAACGAGAGATGCGTTTGGTAAGATGCGTTAGACGACAAGTCAATCTTTTGTATTCGACATCAGAGGAAGTACCAACAAAATCTTAGACCTTATTCTTCAAATCACTAAGTGAATTTTTAATTCCTGTAACCTCTGAATTAAAGGGAAGTTCAATGTATGAAACAGAACTACGCATAGATACTTCTTGAGTTAAAATACCACGCAATAATTTCCTCTTGCCTGCAACCGTTGAAGGTATTTCTAAGCCACGATAAGAAAGTTTATAATCAAATTCATGAGCTAAGAGGTATTCGACATTGAGTTTAAAACTATGTGCCATTTTAGAAATTTTAAGTCAACAAATTTGAATCAAATTGTACAAAAAAGTTATAGATATTGAGTACTGTGTCTTTCACGAAATACTTCCAGTATTTATAGTGATTATAAGTAATAGATAATATACGTATGTGAATCAAGATCAATTACCAAGATACCAAAGATAAAGATATAAATAAAGATACTAAAATATATAGTTAATCAATCAAAAGGTTGAAAATATGAAGATAAAGATATATAAAATGGAATTGCTTTTCACCGTTTTACTCTTCCAAATCTCAAGTGAAAATTCATTGACAAATGACAATGGCAAGCCCTTAGCGTTGGTCGCCAAATCTTTGTTACCACCAACTAACTTTTTGTTACCTGTTGTTCCGTTTAATTTTTTTGTAGCGGCTACTCACTTATAGAGCATCTCAGGCGGAATCCTTTTGCCAGCTAAATAATTATCTAGAAGTAGGTCCTACCGGTTCGCGGGTAATACTACTTTATTTTCTGATAAATGATGAATATTTATTTATAAAGAATTGAAATAATTTGTAGAAAAACCAAAAAAATTAGCGGGCGCCACCTAGAACATCCACATCAATAAACGTTGTAAAGAGGGTTGGAAGGTATAAAAATATGAACCAAGTTATAAAATTTTTAAATATGATTTAATAAATGTAAAAAAATTATACGTTAACAAACGACAAGTTTCAATTAATAAAAATGAATTTATATATAAAAAAATCAAAGTGGAAATAAAAGATTTACAATATTGAGATAGATTTTACAAAAATTATCCAAGTTGATGAAGAAATACAAAAAGTTGAAGTGTACAAAAAATTAATGGTAGTTTAATTCAATAATATAGATTTTGAAACTAGGAATATGAAATTTCAAAGGCGATAAGATGAAGACAAAACAGGAAAAGCAATTTATAGTTGATGACTTTACTTCCCTTGAGTTTTTATGATGTTCCCTGCTGCTTGGGAAGTCAACCAGTATAGCTGGTCTGGAGGTTAAATTTAAGTCATCTACTATATCACTTCATATAAAATTAGACAATTTTGCCCATTCTCAAGATGCTAAAAATTACAATTGTGTCAGAAACTGAATAAATTATAATTTAGTAAAATTCAGGATTTCTAAAATGAAATTCAGAAAAACAAGTGATGGAAAGTATTATTTCAATAACGTGGTTCATACACTTAGAATCATCCTGTATTTTACTATATGAACGATAAAGGTACAATAAATTAGACAGAATTCCATTTAAGCTTTTTTTATACAGAGAAGGTATATTGTAATTCAAATTGAAATATGAATGGTTATATAAAAACGAATATATAATGAAATAATTATTTCAAACCTCTAATTATGAAATTAGATTCATAAAAGTTCGGTAATTGGAAAAAAGTAATTTCTTCTGGCACTATAACGTAAAAAAACATAAAAAGAAAGCGAAAAAAACGTGCTTTTTGTCGGAACCTCCCAATATTAGTAAAGAAAAACCATACCAAGATAAATAAGGGAGATACTGGAGGGAAAGAATTATTAAAACAAATTTAACTATGTATAAACTTACCATTCACATGAATGCACTTTTTAAATCGAAGACCAAATTGATTAAGAAATATATGTAACTATATTTATTCACTGAGATGGTTCAATAATGAGAGAGACTTTTCTAGACTTCGTGCGGAAATAAATACATTTGAAATCCAAAATTTGAAATACGTCTCCTAATTTCTCAATATTTGGAACTAACACTCTCTCTGGCGAGAGAAGTTATACGAGTACATACAACTCACCGTGAATTCTCAATTCAGGAATCAAAATCAACTCCGTCTTACAAAATCTATATAAGTGAATATAGGATGTGTCTACGTTACCGTCGCTAAGTTATTTCAAAAGAAACGCAGTATTATTACGTTTCATCTTCGACTTTTTTTGATATTTTTCAGAAATTTTCGCAAACTCTTTTAACAACAATGGGGATCTGCGGTTTTAGGACAATACTCAAAAAGAAACATACACATAAAATTGTAGACAAATCTGTGAATTGCAATTTCACTTCACCTGCTTCAAAAACAATTGTTACACAGTTTAATATTTGATAGCTCCTTAGATTATTCTGTTCATTGACAACTTCATATTGTGGGTCTTTAAGTGTCTTCTAATTTTTAGTTTATCAAGTTTAGTTCCTGTTTCGTATCACAAATATGTAGTACTTCTAGTTTTGTGTTAGGTATTAATGAATATTTGGTGTCACGTAGATAATTTGCGAAATGGGATTACTCAAGTTTTTTTTAATTTGTATGCTCGTAAGTGTTCACTGTGTCTGATTTCAAAATTTCTAAATGTTTGACATATATAGACAGCAAATCTAAGTTTATATACAGGATGGGGCAATCTTCTGACATCGGAGGATTACATCGTTGTGGTAAGAGATAAAACTTTAAAGTTTTGTGTGAGTTAATACAGTTTTTGAGGGCACATTTTGAAAATACTTTCGATTCTACAGGGTATTCCAAAACCACGTAGCAGCACAAACTTACATTTTTTTAAATAAAACGTACTATATTTTGTTCAAGAATCGAAATGATCTCACCGAGAGCGTTACAGCATTCTAATATTTATATGGGTGTTTTAAAAAGATGTGGCCAATTATTGGCAAAAAAGACCTCATCTTTAACACTCTGCAAAACAGTAAATCAAAATAAATTAACAGGTCTTTGTATTCAATTATCATTCACATATCATTGGCTGTGCTCAGTATTAATTACTTTTTATCTGTGGCTTCTTTAATACAGGGTGACACAAAACGCAAATCAAGCGATATCTCAAAAATTTTAAATTAATCACCCTATAAGTCTTTTTACAATTTGTTAGTACAATTAATAATCTTTCAAACGATGTAGTACATTTAGGATATAAGTTGATGGAAAACCGTAAATATTTTATGAGAATGGTCAAAAACAAGTATTTTACGTACACAAATTAAATTGTATTAAATTTTTACATGCAACGTCTTGTAAATTTTAACATTTCATAAATTTTAGTCCTAATTTTGGATGCATCTAAAATATCTTTTACTTTTACTCTTACCATTAGAGGAAGGAAAAACTTGAGTGGTCTGGAATTCAAGAAATGTGTCCTTGAGACATCCCATTATGGGCATATATTTTTCCAAGTTGAATAAAACTTTTGTTGTATTTCGTGTAAATTTAAATAAAATTTTAAAATCGTAGTAAAGCGCTTTCGACTGTCAAGTCATCATCAGTGCTTACTCGTCAGGTAATATTAGGATGAATCCACAAAATTGTCGTAATAACCTAAACTAAGTGAGAATCTTTGGTAGGAATAATGTTTTGCCACAAAAAATGTAAATAACGTAGTTGTAATGTTTTTGATTTTGACGGTTTTCTGGCAGAGGTACAACTAAAAACTCCCATCTCCACACAAACTTAATCTTTCAAGTAAGAACTATAGGGCGTCAAATTTATTCGTGACTTTAGAGGTGATATTGAAAAACGGTAATTTATTGGTGTATATCAAAGCTGGAAATTATTAAAGTATTAAAAAAATTGCACAAGATCAAGGATTGATTATTTCATATTGTCCAAGTGTCTATAGGTAATATTCAACAGAAAAATAAAATAGTATTTGGATAATTTGTCTCATTGTTTTTGTTACATCCAAATTATCTGTATTATTTTATTCACAACAGCATAGCTTTTTGGAAGGTACATGTACAACGAGCCGCTATTTATCTTTCTTATCGACATTGTTCCAAGAAAAGCACTTAAACAAATTACGACTCGTAAAAAAATACCGCTTTCGAAAAGAATCGGGATGAATGCAAATAAGGCAAAAATGCCGTTCAGACAAGTTCATTAAGATGTATAGGTACCTTTCTTCAGTATAATATATAGATGTAGATATGCTACAACTTCTCTCACATAATTTAAAACGCATTAATTATATGAATAATTCGGGGAGTTTGTTAAATATTTAAGTATTATTATTTCTTTTGTCCATTATCATTATTTTTAATAATTCTCATTTCTGCTTGACCCCAAACTGCTTTTTGTTGTTTTATTATTTCGTTCGTTAATTTGACAAAGTGAGGTTAAGTTCTCCTTTCAGTCTTTTGAACACAATTTGTTAATAATAACCAAATTCTTATTGTTTTCATAAAAAATTTTTATTATACTTATTATAATCAGAGTTCTATCAATTAAATTGTTATTCGTCTATTATTTTTCATTCGATTTTTTTAGGTATATTGTTGAATGCTAATTCTATTCTTATTATACGTGAATAAATTTTTTGTTTCATTTTTCAAGAGTAGGGGAAGGTCGTCCTTGATGGCATACTTCTCATGATTGCATACCACAGGTATTTCTGGAAAAAACTGATTTTGCGCCAACGCGTATGGTTACTCGAGCGCGATATCGACCGACAGTTCTATGTTGAATTTCAGCCGTCCCAAAGTAATATTAACTTATATTAACTTTTATACCAAAAATTTATAATGTTAGGTCCACTAAATTAAAATGCAAGATTTTTATCAAAGGATTAGAGGATATAGACGTTATTCTGTTGTAATAATTTTAAATCTGAGTTGTGGTTTTAAGTTTTTATAATTTATTTACTAAAAGTGTTACGTTTTCCTATCTATTGGAGTTGTCTCACAATAAAGAAAAACTCCTTCGTAAAGGCAAACATGGGATGAGAACGTTATGCGGGAAGCTGTAGAAGCCGTTAAAGAGAAGAAAATGGGTTGGAAGATGGCTGCTCAAATTAATAATGTTCCTGCGACAACTTTACGTAGGAGGTTTAAAAAACGATGCTGCAAAAATGGACTTTTTTTTTGTGAGGTGGTTGAAATGCATTTTACGCACGTGTAGTGGAACCAAATCCCCGAAGCCATTTGCGACCACCACACAGTGTGAGAATCGCCTTACGGCCCTACCCACTAAACATTCCACCTCATTCCCGGACAGTGTCCCTGGTACCACTATTTCTAGTTATCGTCAGATACACTGCTGGTAGTCTATTTCCCCCTGCCCTCTTCCTCTTTAATTCTAACAATGTTCCTGCGACAACTTTACGTAGGAGGTTTAAAAAACGATGCTGTAAAAGGGGACTTTTAGTTTTGTGAGGTGGTTGAAATGCATTTTACGCACGTGTAGTGGAACCAAATGCCCGAAGCCATTTGCGACCACCACACAGTGTGTGAATCGCCTTACGGCCCTACCCACTAAACATTCCACCTCATTCCCGGACAGTGTCCCTGGTACCACTATTTCTAGTTATCGTCAGATACACTGCTGCTAGTCTATTTCCCCCTGCCCTCTTCCTCTTTAATTCTAACAATGTCCGTTATAAATTGAAGAATCTTGCTGAACTTTTCCTTGCTTTCCATCATCGTTCTGATAACATTTTCTTCTCTAAGAGTATGCCCAATATCTATTTCCAGATATAGTCTCTTCTGGTGGAATCTATTACAATAGAAGATCAGGTGTTTTGCACTGTCCTCCTTACATTCATTGCATCTATTACTGTCCACTTTCCCTATTCTTTGCAGATATGAGTTAAATGATCCGTGCCCTGTTAGAAATTGAGTAAACCAGTAATTTAGGTGCCTATGACTACATTTCACCCACTCTTTTATTGAAGGGATCAAGACCTTCGTCCACTGTGCCTTTGTTGTATTATTTTCCCATTCCCGCTGCCATTCCCGTAAGGTTCTTTCCCGCTGTTCCTTCTTTTCTTGGTCCGTGATCGCTCCCATTTCATGCAAGGCTTTACGTTCTTTGGCCAACAGATCGATTGGCGGCACTCCAGTAATCACCTGGACTGCTTCGGCCGAAACTGTGCGGTACGCGCTGGCTACTCTTAGCAAGGCTCTTCTTTGAGATCTAATGATCATTGATCTATAACTTGCCACCTGCATTCATCCACACCACAATGGGGCTCTGTATAGTCGGATGGATTGGACGACGCCATAAAGCACTTTCCTTTTGTTGCTGCTAAGGCCTCCTATATTTGGAATTAGCCTGCTTAATCTCCCAAATCTCTCGACTGCTTTATTGCAGGCATTTTTTATATGTGGTCCGAAGAGACCTTGGTGATCCAGATGTATGCCAAGGTATTTTAATGTGGTTGCTGGACTTATCCTCTGACCTTCAATTGTGAACGTTATCCTGTCCCTCACTCTCGCCTGCTTAGTGCCTTTAAGAAGAATAGCTTCCGTTTTGTGATATGCTAACTCAAGCCTATTTTGGTACATCCACATATTAACTGCCTGTAGAGCTCGGTCTATTTCGTTGACAAGATCTTCACGGTTATTAGCCAGCAGTGTTTAAAATAGCGGAAAGAAATAACTTAAAACATGAGTTTAATGGAGAAAAAAAGATGGCGGAAAAAAGTGGGTAAAAGGATTTTTGACCAGAAATACAAAAAATTCTTTAACCGTTCCAGAAAACATCTCGTATGCTCGAGCTCAGTCTGTTAATAAAAATAACATTTCTGCGTATTTCACTGCACTAGACGCCACTTAAAGTAAACATAAGTTTGCACCTGAAAACATTTTTAACGTCGATGAATCTGGGTTAACCTTTCAGCACTGCAGTAACGATCACTGCCGCTGGACTGAGAGTCCGCACTCCAAAATGGGGCTAAAATATTTAGTTTTGTAAAAATTTGGTTGTAAGCTAGTTGTTTTTATTAAAAGCGCAAGAAGTACTTAAAAATTATTTATTTTGAATAATTGAGAAATGTTTTGAAACTCGAAATACATAAAATGTTTGAACACAAAACAAAAAAAGAATAAGTGAATAAATATTGTAAAACTAATTTAAAAATACCCATCTATATTGTTAACAAGTAATTTTAATCTAAGTAGCAATCTGCACAGACGCAAATAACATGTTTCAAACAAATAAACTTTCCACATGTTTTACATGAGAATCGCGTCGGCCTTTTTTTCTTCTGTCACAGTATTCGCACCTTCCTCTCAGATTTACCGAATCAGCAGCTGGAGGTTGTGGTAATCTCTCGGGTGCTCCAAACAATTTTGAAATTCCAAGTCTTATGCTTCTTGGAATATTGACCTGTAATCCGCGATTACGGATATGATCTTCTACTAGCTCCGAAGCAAGCATATGTAAAAATTTACGACGGCGCATATTTTTGCCTGGGTTTTGCAAAGAAAACAGCACCATAGAATTAATTCCTGCAATGTTCAACACAGAATAAAAAATCACCATCCGCCAACGTCTGGTATTCCTGTAGCAGTCGTAAGCTGCACACAACTTATCTAGTGTGTCTACGCTACTCTTGGTGCCGTTGGTAGTCGATTATAATCTCGGGTTTTCCCGTGGCTTCATCAATTCGGTAGTTGTAGTGCAGACTTGAAACTAGCAGTACCTTTTTGTTTGTGTTTTCGGGATATATGAAACCAATGTCAAGATGTTATCAAAGGCGAACATACTTGTCCCAAGTGGCATTTTAACGGGTTTCGAAAGTTCTAAAGGGATTTCCCGCTTATTTTTCCTGATCGTTCCCAAAAAAGTGAGCTTGTAATACGAATAATAATTGCTAGTGAACCGGTTATCACAGTTTCTTTTGGAATTCCTAAGCGGTTCAACAAGTATTTAAACAACTGAAGGAGAATGATCTTGAACATATGGTCCTGCGGGTTGAGATTCTACATATACTTCCAAATTACAAGCGTAGAATGTTCTAGAATTCACCAGTGCATATACTTTCAGGCCATACTTGTTAGGCTTATTTGGAAAGTATTGGCGAAAGCCACATCTCCCGCGAAATGCCTCTAACTTTTCATATATAGTGACATTCTCAAAATGTGTGTACGCAGATTTGCATTCTTCAACGAACAAATCAAATATAGATCTAATTGGAGCCAATCTATCAACTTCGTATCTTTTCTTCCTTCCGGTATCCATATCGTCGAATCACAAATTCTGAAGTAGTAAAGAAAAACGAAATTTTCACATACCAATCCGAAAAATGTCTACTCCAGTTCCATCGTTATTCCATAACTCATCAATGTTGAGCCGACCAGACTTTAATACGCCAGCTATATATAACAGTCCAATAAAACAATGCATGTCAGAATCATTTGTGCCTGGCTCTCGCAACAATCTGTCGCCAAATTTGGCTCTTTGCTTGTTGATATGTTGGTTAGTATAGCGTACAATTTGTTCTATTATCTCCAAATCAAAGAAATATTTCCATATATTTATAGCAGACTTTAAGTCTTTTACGGCCGTTTTTGGTCCGGTGAAATGAATTATCAAATTCTCTGCACGTATTCTAGACGAAGGAGTGGCACGTTTTGACCATTTCATTTTTTTATGTTTTCCAAGAAAGCAAGGAAGATTAACTGTTGGTTCTATTTCGGTATCGGATATTTCCTGTTCTGTATTTGAGGTTTCTTCCTGTACTTCTATGTTATCTTCCTCTCATTTGTTGTCCGAATCATCTACTTTCTCTTCCTCTGATTTCTATTCTAAACACTCCATCGTGAGTTTGTTAACCCTTTCTAATTCCTTCTTGTAACTACCCGTCTGTAAAAGTTTAATAAACTTTAAAACTTCAAAAACTAACTAGGAAGACTGTAGAATACATTTTGTTCTACTGAAAAATGCAAATAAAAAACTGATTGTTAAAATTAGAATGCTGTAGGGAAACGGATGTAAATAGTTTGCTGGTTACAGTATGAATCCAAAGTTGTTTGCTTTGGGCGGGCTTCCCTACATAATTTTGAGCGGGTCAAAACTAATAGATCTCGAAGGACCACTCTAGTTGAACAGCTAGAGACTGTATACCTTTAAACTTGAAAAGAATATCAGATGTATGGGAAAAGCCACCTGATTCGGAATAACGAACAGGTAAGAGAATGCACGCTTCCTGTTTTACCTTATATTAAGAAGTGTTGCCAAGCATCGGAAAAGGTATACAAAACCAGACACGTGATGTTGCGTTCCTCTGTCTCACTTGACAGCCAGTGAATAAATAAAAATACTAAACTGGAAATTGTTGAAAATTCTAAAAAATTGACAATTGTTTCGATAAATCAATATCATCGTCAGAAATGTAACTTCTGTCATTCTGACGATAATATTGATTTATCGAAACAGTTGTCAATTTTTTAGAATTTTCAACAATTTTCATTATATTGTGGAATTAGCTAGAAACAGTGAGTTCTATTTAAAATACTAAACTGTGTAATCTAAGTGTCTCTTAGATACAAAACAGTTATAAACATTAATTAAATAGATAATGGAACATAAGTTTGGATGGGCTTGTGGCAACTCTGCTGGTGTCAAGAGAATGAATATGGCTGTTATAGAAATATTCACAAATAATAAATGTTATTAGAAATGTGTTGACTTACAACCTTGCACAACACTACCGTCGCGATCAAAGTAACAAATAAAAATTATAACTACATATTAATTACAAAAGTATCGTTGATCGATTCGACGACACTCACACCGATTTTCAACAAATTGAGAGCGATTGCCCAGTGAGAGATCAAATTTACGTCTACTTTTAGAAAAATTAAATGAGGGTTCACCGTATTGGGCCGGGTAAACAGATTGTTTCAAAGCAGGGGCGTATTACGATTTGAATAGAACCACTCTGTTTAAACTGTTGTTTAAACAGATGCGTTACTACCGCGGGACTGTCACTCCTCAAAAGCCTATATTTCGTAACTTAACACACTTTGGCGTACCCGGCGACACACTGATGTTCGTAGTATGTAGCCTGAGGATTCCTGGAGACCAGGCTGGGGACGCTGCAGACCGTGTTATCTATAGAGCCTGTCGAGTAACTAAAATCAGTAGATTTCAAAAAATTCCAAAACATTGATGAAAACTGTAACGTCGTTAGTAATACAATTTTATTGATTTTTATAACTGCATATGCGCGATGTTATATTGCTCGTCACAAAAAACTGACCCGAATTTTGTGTTGCTGGTCGAGCCATTTTCGTTTATCCTGTTTGCTGGTACGTAGTGGGAATAAATCATCCAATTTCACGACGAGGAAACAATGGAGGATATTTCCCCTTGATTTTCAAAAACAGTGTTTCTGAAAATTTGAAAAAGACGAAGGCAGGTTATTAAGAAAGTTTGCTTTGCCGTCCCTGTTTTTGATGGTGAGTAATTTTTTTATATAAATCTATAAGATGTTATTAAATATGTATATATTTTAGATTATTGAATGAATGGGCATATAATAGACAATTTTTTATTTCCCGTCAAAATAGAAGAACCTATACAGGAGACGATCCCTAGAAGAATTAAAGGTATTTATTATCTGCAACTGAAAAAATAAGAATTTTATAACATACCTACATTTTTTCTAGATATACCTTTCAGCCATACATATTACTCTACAGTTGGAAAAGGTGAAATGCCCACCAGAAAATATGAGAGGATATTAACAGAAATTGACGGTAAGTTTTATTGTATTCAATAAAGCAGTTTTAAATTAAACTTACTATTTCTAGATAATTCCACAATATATTGAAAAAATATTTAAAAATCTGAGATATTGACAATTGTTTTGATATTAAAAAATATTATAGCCAGAATGCCACAAGTTACATTTTATTGATGACTTACTTTGTGATTGACTTAATATATGTTAATATAAAATTGCCAAAAATAGTAGTTAACTACTCATTGCTAACACTTTTTCAATTAAGTGGTTAGCAGTTATACTCTACTAGTTTGTCCAGCTCTGTGTGTTTATAGTAGTATAATAATAAATGAAAAAATTAATATGAACTTATCATAAATAATTTTCTACTTTTATTTTAATTTAACATCATTTAAAAATCTAATAATACTCCAATCTAGAATGTATGTTACTCAAATCATTTTTAATTATTGCATTGTTTTTACATTATATATACTGTTTGTTAAGAAAAGTACTTTGTGAAAGAAATTATTTGTTGTGTATTTTTATACCAAAATAAATAAACTGTTTATATGATTATTGTTTTATTTTTTCCATTTTAAGCATTTATGGTCCATAATTTGATATTTCATTTAACTCAACATCTAATTGAGTTAATGGAGTTAAATTAAAAGAAATGTCAAATGATGGACTATAAATTGCTATCTTGATATAAAATAATTAAAATACAGTAGATTTGAATATACCGCCAAAATCTAAAATTACAGAAATCTTTTCAACATCACTCAATTGTTTAGTCGACAGGCTCTTTAGATGGCGCCACTATCAGTGTCTCATCTATCTGTGGGTTATCTGTGACTGAGACGGAGATGGTCAGGTAGTGAGAGAACTCCAAATAATCTGGAATTCTCGGGCGCTTCGGAGTCTGAGTCCGCGCAGCAGTGGCGGAAGGTTACGCACGGTGCAGAAAAGACACAAAAAATATTCGCAACAAGGGACGTAAACAGGTTGGCACCCTAAGCAGTACAAAACGGGGTAGACATTCGACTGTGGTTTGCGCCATGAATGCCATTGGAACAATTATTCCACCTTTTTTTATTTTATTCAGAAGAAGATTCAAGAATGAACTCAGGGATGATGTACTACCTGGAAGCATAGCATTGTGTCAGGAAAAGGGGTGGATGCTGAGCTTTTCCTTAAAAGGCTTCAACATTTTGTAATACATGTCAAGTCATTTATTGATGATAAAGTTCTTCTGCTGCTAGACAGTCATGGAAGTCACGAAACTATAGAGGTCTAGGAGTATACAAGAAATAATGGAATTGTGGTGTTTTGTTTTCCTGCACATTGTGCGCATCGAGTCCAACTCCTCGACGTAGGATTTTTCGACCCGTTACAAACATATTATGATCAAGAAATCAAAAAATAGCTCCGACAAAATCCGGGTCGAGTGGTGATCGATTTTCAGATTGCTTGTCTCTTTAAAAATACTTTTTTTAAGAGTGCCACACCAGTTAATGCTACAAATGCTTTTGCCAAAACGGGTATAGTTCCGTTCTATACAGATATTTCCGAAGAATGGTCATATAGTACATCTCTCATAACAGATTAACCGCTAGATGATGCAATTTTTGAACAGGACAGATCAAGAAACAGCCATTTAATGAAAATGAACAACAAGGAAGCCTCATAAAAAAGAGTGCAAAGAAATTATAGATGGTAATGTACCTAGCTACCCTGTGATTCAAAAAATTAAAAAGAGCATTTATGACTTGTCACCTGTTCATGTGGCTTCTGTCAAACCTGATGCTCAGAAAAAAAGAAAACGTGGAAAGACTGGGCTATTGAATTACTTGCCTGACCTGATTGAGATGAAACAAAAAAAGAGGGAAAAAGACCTGATGGAAATACAGAAATTGGCAAGTAAGACAAAGAAAAAAATCATGGCGAAAGAAATTGACAGCAGTTACGAGAAAAATTAGGAATGTAGTGATTTTAGAGACGATGAATCAAATGTGGGTTGTTTATTATGCAACGAGCTACATTCAGAATCGCGAAGGAAAAAGCTTTTGATCCAGTGTCGTTCCTGGTGTCATGAGGAATGTGCTGGAATCGATATAAAAATAAAGCTATTTGTATGCGAGTTGTGAAATTAATAAATTTTCATTGTTTATCGTTTTAACTTATTTTTTTGTTATTTTTTTTTGTTTAACCTCCTTTTCAAGAAACATTAATTAGTTTATAGTGGTTATTTGCTTTTCAAAATTTCTTGAATGTTTTTTAGATTTGAGTTACTAGTTTTCAAAGAGTTAAGTTTTAATGCTTTCCTACAATATTGTTTCAAATGAAAGGACTTGCTAGAAGAACTCGAAAAATAAAGTGATTTCACTGTAAATCCAATATTAATTAGTTAATTAATAATTAATTAATTGATTAACTAATTTTTTTATTTATTTATTTATTTATTCATTTATTTATTTAATAATTTATTTATTATTTATTTATTTGTTCATTTATTTATGTGTCTATTTATTTATTTATTTATTTATTTATTTATTCATTTATTTATTCATTTATTTATTTACTTATTTAGTTATTTATTCAATTTATATATTTATTTATTAATACCCTGTTCAAACAGGACAAATCCAACTACAGAACAGGAACTTAAGTATATTGATTACAAAGAATAATATCATCAATCAAAGAAGAATGCTTTAATCGCAGACATGCGGCAATGAAAGATATAAAGCTGGTAACTTACATGATTACAAATCGAACACATCCTGTGAAGTGGCGAAAATTTTTAAATATTTGTTCGAATGGTAGGAAGGTAAAACCTATTGACAGCTCTTGAAGCTACTCTCCAAGTATTGAACTAGAGTTTAAGAAGAAGATTGTGATCACTGATGTTATTCACGATTTTAAATAGAAATGTGAATAAGTAACAGTTATGACGAGAACTTAGTTTATTCACACCATGCCTCGTTTGAAGTGTACCAGTACGAACTCCTGCCGGTGGGGAAATGCCATCCATTTAAAAGGAAAGAAATTTAAAAAACCTTTGTTTAACTGATTCAAGTTTCTGAATGTGTATGTCACAAAATGGACTCCAAATAACATCTGCGTATTAAATTTTAGACCTAACGTAGGCGTAGTACAATGCCTATAAAAGGTCTTGATCATTGAAGTCACGCGAGTTTCGAATTAGGAAGCTATACATTTTGTTAGCAGACGAGAATATAACCTCAATATGAGGTATACAAGAAAGTTTAGAATCAAAAGTGACACCCAAGTCAACAAATTTCACCGGGCGTTAAAGAACAGTAATGTTGATTTCATAATCATATATAATTTTCTCAGTTTTTAAGGAAAACGTCATTACCATGCATTTACAGGCAATCAACGACAATTTATTACTTATACTCTATTTCTCAATACGTCGAAGGATAGTTGAAAGTGATTACTATCGCTTCTATCGTCAATCCGGCAGAATCATTTCAAGTCATCAGCATATAGTACGTATTTAACATCAAGATCGTTGATTATATCATTGATGAAGACATTAAATAATAAGGGGTCCAAGTTAGATTAGATTAGATTAGATTTTAACGGGGTTACAATGCACTGAAACCCAAGGTTTATTGTGACCCACCTATCACAGCTGTTCTCGCTACTACTATAGCTCGCCTTCCAGTTTCAGGGTTCTAATGAACTCTAGTATTTGGTACGGCTTGAACGAGTTTAGATCCTCACTCTTATTGATTTCTTGTCCAAAGCATTTCTTGCGTTGGCGAGGCATTCTAGAGCTAGGTGATCCGGAGTTTCATCCTCCCCCCCACAGAATCTACAATCGTCAATTTCTGCTAGACCTATTCTCATTATGTGCTTCCTAAAGCGGCAATGTTCCGTAAGAAAGCTCGTGAGGAGATGTAACTTAGTTTCACTGAGATCCAAATATTTTTTGGATCTAGCAGTGTCAAAGTTCCGCAGGAAATTTTTGGAATGCTTCAGCACGGGAAGGCACCGCCAGAGTGCTTCTCTTTCGGTTTCCTCTTTCTTCCGAAACTCTTTCTTATAAGAGCATTTTTCTACACCATAGAAAGGCTCCGAGTTAATAAAGGGTGTTTGTGCTCCTTTCCTGGCAAGTGTACGAGTATTGGCCGCTTAATTTCCCGTGATTCCCGAGTGGCCAGGAACCCAGACTAGAGAATTTTCTTCGGCACTCCCATGCCAACTTTGAGTCAATGACATGGGAGCTCAATGCTTTGACTATCAGAATGGATCGATATGTCACATTTCTGATAGTTTCTTTCTATGTTCATTTCCACGCAAGTATGTCTGCCTGAAAGGCGCTCGGAAAGGAGCCTAACGATAATGAGTATCTGGTGCCAGTCTCAAATTCTCCAGCGCCTGCTTCAGTGGTGGTTTTTGAACCATCCGTATACCATCTAATCGTGTTTCCTTTGAGAGTTTGGGTGGTGTATTCTCTTTCCCAGTCTCTCCTCTTATCTAGCATCGTAGGGAAATTCTTTTCGATACTTACTTTCTTGATCATTTCGTCATTGGAAAGATTCGCTGATAAGATGTATTTTGTTAGAGAGGACTAGGCTAAGGGGCCCAAGTTACTACCCTGTGGTACTCCAGATGTTGCTAAGTATGCAACTGACTTATGACCATTAAACACGACATACTAACGTCTCTTGTTTAACCCTTAACTGGTGACCATGCGTCTCACAGACTCCGCAAGATCGTTTACGCGTCGGCATTCCCCACCACAAATACGTGGCGAGCGGCCGTTTCGTGTACCTTCACAGCCTTTAGTGTTCTTATAGATGTATTAGTGGGAGATCCGTCCATAATTTCATTTTGGAATTATTTACATCGCGGAGTCTAGTAGACGCAAGGTCACCATTAGTGATATTATAATATGGCTTGTTCTCGCCCCACTGTAAGCGCAATAGACGACGATTTCGAGGAAGTATGCACAAAATGGTTTAATGAGGCGAAGAATACTGTATAAACAGTGATCATTTTACGGATAGTGAACAAGAAATGAGTGAAAATAAAGCAGAACATGACCCGGAAACGATATCCAGCGATGACGAGGAAGAGAGCGTCAATTCCAATAATTATTACTATGGAAAAAATAGGTTTAAGTGGAGTAAAAAAGAGCCAACCAGAAACGTCCGTACAGGCGCTCATAATATAATTGTACTTCCATCAATGCGTTCACATGTACAAAAGTCAGAGAGTCCTGTTTATTACTTCAATAAAATGTTTTCGCCTGATATGTATAGTCTTGTTGTCAAGAGAACAAACGAAAAACTCGCAACTTTTCGGCCAAAATATAATAAAGAAAGAGCCGAGTTGGCTGATACCGACGAAATAGAATTCAGAACATTTTTGGGACTGCTTCTCTATACATCCATATACAAGTCAAATCATGAGGATGTACGAAGTCTTTTTGCTACGAACGGGAAAGGCAGGCCCATATTTGGAGCAGTTATGTCACAGAAGCGTTTTCTAGCCCTAATGGCTGGTTTAAGATTTGACGATTCCTCGGACCGAGAACAAAGAGCAAAGGAAAATTCAGCTGCTGCTATCCAAGAATTTTTTGATTTATTTATCCGCAATTCAAAAAACGCATATAAACTTGGAGCCAATGTGTGCGTAGACGAGATGCTTCTAGGGTTTAGAGGAAGATGTCAATTTAAAATGTATATTCCCAACAAACCCTGCAAATATGGGATGAAAATCTTATGCATGACTGATGCACGAACTGGGTATCTACACAACGCCTACATTTATGCTGGAAAAGGTTCAGATGGATTTAGCCTGACACCCGAAGAAAGAAAAATGAGCTTACCTTCTCAAGCAGTAATTAGACTGGTCAAACATATCTACAATACTAATAGAAATGTGACTGCCGATAATTGGTTTAGTTCAATTGAGTTAGTGCATCATTTACAAAAAATTAAGCTAACCTACGTTGGCACAGTTAGGAAAAATAAAAAAGTAATTCCCCCACAGTTTCTTCCGCAACGAAATCGTAATGAAGGCGACACTTTATATGGACTTACAAAAGACATAATAACACTTCTATCCCGTACACCTAAGAAAAACAAAGCTGTAATAATAATTTCTTCCATGCATCACTCTATAGAAGTGGATCCAGAGAATGGATTACCAGAAATAAATTCTTTTTATAACTTGACCAAAGGAGGTGTGGATGCGATGGATGAAAAATGTGTAAAATATTTCTGTAGCCGCAGAACAAGCAGATGGCCTATGGCTATTTTTTATAAAATAGTAGACATATGTGGTGTTAATTCCTACATTATGTTTACTTCTGTACCCACAAATAATTGGGCTAGATTCAGGTTTATAGGAACCCAGGCAGATGAGCTAGTTTCCTCACATTTAAATAGAATGTCAACGATACAAAGGCAACTAAAACAACTTATTGGAAGTATCCTTGACATTTCCGAAAATACTGCTAATGAACAAGAAGAAAAGCTTCAAATCAGAAACTATTGCCACATCTGCCCATCCAAATTAAGAAGAAAGACTGCATATCAATGCACTAAGTGTCAAAAGCCCATTTGCTTGCAGTGTTCGTGAAAGATCTGTAAAAATTGTGCCATATAGGAGCGAGACTGATATATTTTTTTTGTCTCTTTTAGTGGTTTGCAGGTTTTGTGTAGAATCTATATTTTGTTACTTTTTTACATTTTTTATCTAAAATATACTCATTTTTAAACACTTATTATGTTAATTTGCATATGATTCAGATTTTTTTGGAATATGCCTTATTTTAATTTTGTATAAGAAAAAATGTATGATTTTATTTGTTTATTTACTGAAAATTTGATTTTTTCGTTTTAATAAATGTTTAAATATCATGACAATATTGCTTTATTAATAAAAAAATGTTATTTCAATATTTTTTCAAAACGATTGAAAAAATCCGCTTTTTTTGCTAGGAGTCTATCAGACTCATGGTCACCATGTATGTATGTATTATTAGGATCACCAGTTAAGGGTTAAATAGGAGGTGAATAATTTGATTAAAGACGGTGATAATCCATATCGAGATAACTTTCTCACAAGAATTCCGGGGTCTAGTCTATCGAACGATTTAGGGAAATCGGTGTACATAACGTCAATCTGCGATCGCTCATCGATGCTTCCAGCAATAAATTGGGTTATATTTGCCAAATTAATGACAGTTGAGCGACCTTTTACAGAACCATGTTGCTTTATGTTTATAGTGTTGCATAAATGGCTATACATTCTATTGTACAATAAAATTTCGAATACCTAACAGAAATTACAAATAATTGATATTGGTCGGTAGTTGCTAACATCAACTCTATCGCTATGTTTGTAGATAGGTCCAACCTTCGACAATTTCCACATATTAGGCACAGTGCAAGTCTTCACGCAATTGTTGAGCAGTGTTGTTAACGGCGGAGCAAGTATAGACGCACAATCCTTTAAAATGAAAGCAGGGACAAAATATGGTCCAGTTGTCATTTTATTTCAACTTGTTTTAAAGCTATAAGTACTTCATCATCCGTGAAAGACATGATATCAAGAAACTGCGAGGGTACTGAATCATCTTGAGAGGCGCACATTGCAATAACTGAAAAAGCTTTTGCTAATATTCAGAAAAACCATTAAGTATCGAGCGTATCGAGGGTTTGACCGTTAAACGTCATTCTGTCAGAGATATTAGTAGAACCTTTTTTGCTATTCACAAAAGCCCAGAATTCTATGGGATCTGCTTTCATATTCCACTCAGCTGAATTAGCATTCTTTTTGTACGACTTGTCTATGCCAGATTTTACCTATGCTCCTAAATATTTAAACTGGTTAAGAATATTTACATCATTGTTGATTTTACAGTCGTTATTTAATTTCGATTTCAGCTGAATGTGTTTAATAATATCCCGGGTAAACCACGGTGGACATTTTCTTTTATATTGTTTTGTTTGTCTTGATACACCCTCATTAAATACTTTATAGAACTTACCATAATAGTAGATGCAGGCATCATCGGATCTATCAAATGTTTGAAGGAAAGTCCAATCTATATTAGAGATACGTTGATACAATAGCGAAAAATTTGCTTTTCGGAAATTATATCCTTTGCAAGATATTGATGGAAAATATCGTTTTAAGGTGTGGCTAAAATTTAGTTTACAGTAAATATTTTTATCAAATTATTATAGAGGACAAGATCGAGAATACGTTCCAAATCGTTCGCAATTGTATTGTATTGAGTTAAATTATAAATTGGTAAGAACAGAAATAATTCTCTAAATTATTATGGAAATATGCAGCATAAGAAGATATATTAAAGTCGCAGACAATGAGCAAATTATTGTTATGCAAACTTTCTATATTATTAATTGATTCAAAAAGAGTAATGTATATTTCGCTACTAACATGTGGTGGTACATAAACATTTAGTACATAGACATGACATGAGTCAGCAATTATTTTGACCAAGACCATATCCACCGAAATTAGGATGGGGAGAATGAAACTGTCTATATTTATTTCACACGACGGGAATTAATTGTTTACAGCTATGAGAACACCTCCACCCCTCGAGCAATTACAAGCCTCCAAATTTCTATCAGCCCGGTAAACTGAGAATTTATCTGGATATAGATCACTGTTAAAGACTAAATCCTTAAGCCATGTTTCGCTTAGTGTTATGGCCTTAAAGTTTTTCATAGAGATTACATTGAAAAAATCTACAGTTTTAGGTCGCAAGCCTCTGGTATTCTGATAGTATACATTTCTGTTAACCTTTTTACCAGCAGTGCAAGTAGTCGACTATATGGTAGATCCACTTGAAGCCATGGATTGCTATACTCCAAGCAAATCCTTCTTGAGTTTAGTTAAAGCAATTTTATATGCGGTACAAACACTTGTATCCCACACCGCATGATGACAAGAAGTCGTAGATCCTTGAGCACCTGACAATTTAATGCAATTAGTTCACTTTCGAAGTTGGGATCTACAGGAATTTACATTGTGATTTCCACCGCATAAAGGACATCTTAAAGAATTGTTGCACGATTTGGATGAATGATCAAATTCGTTACAATTGTAACAACGCGACACTTTTAAGGCATCATATACTCTACAGCTATCATACCCTACAAATAATTTACCAGCTTTTAACACTCCGATGGACAACGTCTAAACAAAAACAAGAGTGGGCGACGGTGGTCTGTCAGGACCAAAAATTACCCTACCTTATTTTTTCCTTATGAGTGTTATTTTTGAAAACTAATATATTTTTGTTAATTTATAATGTATTTCCATCCCCCAAATCCAAATATTTTGTTTGTTTATCCGTACTATGTAGTCAATTGGAACAAATGAAAAAAAGTGATATTTTTGACAGGACATTTTTTGACAGCTTACAACACTTAAAAGAAACAAATTTTTTTTCCTTTTTTATAAAAGTTGATAAAACTAATATTCAAACTCACATACGAAACACACATTATTTGGTAAACTATTGCGAAACAGAAAATATAGAGGTACTAAAAATGTTGATATTCTTTTAAGATTTTCCCTGAAAACACTCCTCTCAGCAGGCTCGGATATGATCCAGGCATAACTAACACATGCAATGCCCTCTTTTTCCTGGTATTGAGTTGGGTCGGTTGTCAGTCCGTATCCCATAGTATTTCAACACAGCATTTCGAATATACGATTGTAGTCTTAGGGTTGTAGCCCTAAAGTGCATATAAATTTTTATTAGGTTCAACCCCAATTTTTTAATGAACTGTCTTCGATTTGTAATATATTCCATGTTAGGATTATTGTGTCTAGTAATTACAGAAGAGTTCATGATGGCTACATTTAGAAATCCATAAAAAACTACTAGTTAGGTTAGGTTAGGTTTTTAATGAGTGGGTCAATAAGGCCCTCCACTGCGACTCGTAAGAGTCTAAAGTGGCTCATACCTTTTCAAATTTCACCAAACAAATTCAGCTTCTTAACGAAGCCGATTAATTTGTTCAGTGAATGATATTTCAGGTCCGAGGGCAAGAGAGTGGCCCTGCCAACCATCAGATACCTGACTCGAGTCGCGGCAGGGCAGGCACAAATTATATGCTCTGCTGTTTCATAATCGTCAAAACAAAGACGGCAAATCGGATCGTCCGACAGTCCAAGTTTCAGCATATGATTATTCAAACGGCAGTGGCATGTTAGAAGGCTCGTTAGGCACCGTAGATTGTGTCTATTATAGCCTAACATTTGTTTGGATACATTATTTGAAGGATTTATGAAGGCCTTTGAATAAACCAATCCTGGTATATTATGCCAGAAGTCTAAAACTCTTCTTGCAGTCCAGGTATTTAGTGTTGGTTTAGCAACACTTATTGCGATGCCAATTGTAGGTTCTGGTCCGATAAAGTCATGAGCGGCATCCTCCCTTGCAAGAGAGCCCGCCTTCTCATAACCATCCATACCAGAGTGGCCAGGGATCCAAACCAGCGATACCCTGTTGCATTCTCCTATTGAGGTGAATCTTTTTTGGCAGTCTAGAACCAATTTCGACGTTACACGGTACGAGCTAAGTGCTTTCAAGGCCGCTTGGCTGTCCGTGAAATTTGTTATTGATCTATGTGTGTGGATGGATTTCCTCAAACTCTCCACACATGAAGCAATGGCATAAATTTCCGCCTGAAATACGATTGCATAGGATCCCAGAGAGGTTGAGATTTCTGTCCTAGGTCTTCGCCCGTATACACCCGCACCAGAGCCAGAGGGTGTCTTTGATCCATCAGTGTACCAACAGATGCCTGCTCTTGAGAGTTCATCCTTGCGGAGGACTCATTCATCTCTATTTGGAAATACGACGGTATAATGCAGATTATAGTTTACTGTTGGGGCAATTATATCAGAGGTCATTCCCAGAACACTATGACTTTCGGTGGCCGCTAGCATTCTGCTTTGCTCTGTATGAGCCTGTTTTGTGCAATTAGAAATATGCATAATTCTATATACTGTCCCTCTGGCCCACTTTTCCAGAAGTATATGGAGAGGAGGTAGGTCCAGGAGGATTTCCATGGCTGCTGACTGTGTGGTGCTGGTAGCACCAGTTATAATCAAACAAGCCTGTCTCTGTATGCCAGAGAGCTTTGCTTGGGCCGTTTTCTGTAAAGCTTTTGACCACCAAGCAATGGCTCCATATGTGATCATTGGTCTAACAATCATCACATATATCCAATGGATTTGTTTAAGACCCAAGCCCCAAGATTTTCCACAGATCCTGCGACATGTCCACAAGGATAGTTTGGCCTTATGGATGACTTTTTCCAAGTGAGCGTTCCAAGTAAGTTTTTTATCTAGGATGATCCCCGAATATTTTGCTTCCGCTGCAAATGAAAAACCTCACCATTATAGAAAAGAGGCGGAAGGTCCGCCAAACTCCTTCTCCTAGTGAAGGGAACTATTACAGTTTCACCAGGGTTGATAGACATATGTTGCCTCTGGCAGCAACTGTAGACATCGTCCAAAGTCCTTTGGAGGGTATTATGTGCAACCCGTCTTGACCTGGTTCTTGCCAAAATGACAAGGTCATCTGCATACGCTTGCAGTTCCACCCCTCTTCCTGCGAGAATACCAAGCAGGTCATTCATCAGGAGTGACCACAATAGGGGAGTTAACACTCCACCCTGCGGTTAGCCCCTGGAAACCTTAAAGCTAATGGACTCATCTTGAATAGATGTAGTGGCTGTTCTATTAGTGAGCATGGCATACTTCCAGCCGGTAATCGTTGGTTCAATGCCCTTTTCAGTCAAAGCTTAACCAATGGAGGCAGGTAATGCATTGTCAAATGCTCCTTCGATGTCGAGAAAAAAGGCCACCGCAATCTCCTTATTGTTAAGGGATTTGGTGATTTTCCTAACAAGGTTATGTAATTCTGAATCTGTTGATTTCCCTGTTTGATATGCGTACTGGTGGATGGTCAGGGGGGAGCTGTATAAAGCTACCTGCCTGATATGGCAGTCCAGTACTCTTTCAAGTCCTTTAAGCAGGTAATATGTTAGGCTAATTGGTCTGACCGATTTAGGGTGTGGGTCTGTGCGGCCCACTTTCGGTATATATACTACCCTAGCCGCCAACCAACTGGGAGGTATATAAATCCACGCCAGACTAGCTCTATACAGTTTAATGAGGATGGCTATAAGTAATTCCAGTACGTTTTGTAGCAGAGCTGGAAAGATGCCATCCTCACCGGCAGATTTGAAGGGCTGAAATAATTTTATTGCCCATTCAATCGCCGGTGCTGTGATAACGTTCTTGGCGACCTCCCAATCATTCTTTTTGGGCCGCCTATTGCCCTCAAAGAGGGGAGGTCGGTTGTTATCCAGAGTTAAACTTCCGGGAAAGTGGTTTTTAATCAAAAGCTTTAACGTTTCTTTTCTAGAGGTCGTAAAAGTGCCATCTGTTCGTTTCATCGACCCTATCTCGGCAATCGTCTCAGGAGAGAGAATCTTGTGTGTTCTGGTACTGCAAAGTATGTCAGATATACTCTCATATAACTCTTCCAAGACTCCCGTTTCGCCTTCCTAATTTCTTTGTTATACGTTGTTAGAGCAGTTCTATAAGGTTCCCAGTTGCCTGATTCTTTAGATCGATTGAACAGTTGTCGAACTTCTTTTCTTCGCTTATCTAGGCTTTTGTTCCACCAAGTAGAGTTGCGATTATCTCTTTTTGTCTTGAGCGGACAGTTTTCATGATAGGAGGAGATCACTGCTTCCCGAAGCTTGTCCGCCGCAGTATCTATCCCATCTTAACTGTTTATTGTAGTGAAGCCTTCCTCAATGTACCGTTGGAGGGAATTTCTGTATCCACTCCAGTCAGTAGCTTTTGAGTCGCGATATTCCACTGATGGTCGTGGACCTATTTCAACGTTGAATTGAATGTGCCTGTGATCTGAACACGAAGGCTCAGTAGATACTGCCCAACGCCGTATCTTATTGCTCAAAAAGTTTGAGCTGATTGTTATATCTAACACCTCTGATCTATTTCTAGTTACAAAAGTTGGTTCGGAGCCCTTAATAATAACAGATAGCCCTTCCCTTAGTATATAATCAAAAAGTAACTCACCTCTATGATTTATATCCGTGCTGCCCCACGATGTATGGTGTGAATTGGCGTCGCAGCCCATGACTAACTGGAGTCTGTTCGTCTTGCTATAGTCGATTAACCGACGTATAGCGAGGGGAGGTACAGTATCCGTGTCCCCTGAGAAGTATGCTGAGCAGGTGCTGTTAGTCATACCATTCTTCTCCGGTAAGGACACTTAGATGACTACTACATCAGGAGTGCAAAAGCCTGTAAGCAAAAAATAATTATTATTTTCCCTAATGAGGAGACTTGCCCTGGGTTTCTCCCAAGCACAGACTACTACCTCACCAGGAATATTGCTGAGACCAGTTACTCGGTCTCCGTTTCCTGTCCATGGTTCTTGCAGGAAGGCAAGGTCGATTGATTCGTCCTTGAACCTTTTACCAAGAATGTAAGAAGCGCCCTTCGCATGCTGTAAGTTTGCCTGTAAACAGTTGAAAGTGGCGAATACAAGTAGCCGCAGGCAAACTTGTGTCCCCTCTGATCCCTAGGGGAGATCACACGCTGGGTCAATTGAGGCGCCACCATCTGATCCTCCCAGGGGTGAGGCTGTAGTTGATGTCATTGACGAGGCTTGGTCACCTTTCGCCACGGTAGATCTAGCTGATTGCTTTGTTCCTTTGGTCGAGGCCATACTAGTCTTAGAATTCAGGACAGCAGGTTCAGTTCATTTTTCCGGTTTCCTTGAAGAGAAGTTACCCGTCTCCTTTTTGGGGTAGCCAGCTCTCCGTTTTGGATAGCTGGTGCCCCGGCTACGTATCGGCGGTACACTTCCCCTGTTCTTGTGAGGAGGGTCGGTCCTCCTCACTACAACAGGAGGTTTTCCATTCGGCCCCGGGCCATAGCTTTTCTCGGATCTCTTCGAGGGACCCGGTTTTGATGCCGGTTGGGAGGGCTGGGCTTTAGGCCGGAGAACAACCTGTCCAAAGCCCAGGTATGGTTTGAACCCAATCCTCTCCAACGTGACCATGGATCGATTGTCAATGACGAAAGTCCATGTTTGACCAAGGACTGTAATTTCCTTGTGTAGGGCAGTCCACTCCAAGGTACAGACCGTGGTTCATTTTCCTCAGTCTGGTGAGGACCTGTTCTGAAGTCAGTCTACGACTGCCTTCATCAGGTATGTAAGCCACACAAACGTGTGGCTTTGTGAGTTGGTCGCCTGAGACACATTTCAGGGAGGCACCGTCCCATTGTTAAAGTGTATTAACTACACCAGTCAACCACGAGACACTCTCCTGATTTACACAGGTGACCTGTAACCATCCAGGCCGAAAAGTACAGCTCTGGAACTGTACTTGTGGACCACCTTCAGGAATATCCTCTACAGCGGCCATAATGGCATACTAAAGGGATTCCATTTGTTTGGTCGTGATGGAGGCTGTCGGATGTTCGAGATGTAAAATTCCCACCTTGATGCCGGATACAGCCTGCCCATAAGAGAGCTTTTGTAAGTCAGTTTCACCTGACGATACCATCGATTTAGCCGAGTAGGGCTTTTTTGCCTCTTGTTCGGGTGAGTCATCGTTAGAGCGTAAGCGCTTGCTGATACCAGCCACAGAGGGAGAATGTTCCCTCTCTTGCGGTTGATTCCGCTCCCGCTCCCGCTGCTCTAGAATTTGTTGCAAGGCGGATTTGTAAGGTACCCCACTCTTGAGGAGACGACTGAGTCGTTTCCTGGCTGCACCACCTAGTTTCCTAAGTTTATTTTCAGGAGTTGGAGACCTGAGTGGGTATTGTTCCTGATCAGAGGTTACAGGGAGGTCAGTTGGAGTCCATAGGTCGACTTACATCTCCTCTGTAGTTTTTGGGTTCGTTTTATTTTTCTTCTTCCATAAATGTCCCACGAGTAGCTAGGGAAAAAGAGGTCTATCACGGCGGAGCCCTGCATTACCATGACAAGGCTGACTTACGACGGGAGGGCGCCTAGTATCCCGAAGGTTCCGGTAGTGACAGATGATAGGCTCACTGTCATGCATCCCCTCGGCACGGATACGCGCACCTTAGGATTAAGCCGAAAGACCGTTGGAATTTCATTTAGTCAAAGAATAACAGCACCAAAAACGATCCTGTTATTCCCATTAACAGCGATGCTAACGTGGAAGCAGACACCCGATAGCTGAATTTGACCACCATCCCATAACCCAAGCTAACATACATGCAAAAGCAGCAAGCAGTAGTTCAAGCAGTACAACAATGAGCAAAGATATCAAACCCCGCCAAAAAACTACTAACGGCCATTGTTTAGTATTTCTAGACACATCGTAAGATGATGCCATTTTATCTACAATGTCTACTCCACATTTGGTGTCGTTGTAGAATAGAATGATCTCTGGCTTGTTGCTGATTTCGTCTACTGTATCAGTGTGATGGAAGGATGAAACCAGTAATACATTTTTATTCTTGCGTGATACATGTCAAGTCACCATCATATGAGCCCCAAAACAAAAAATAGAGGAGCCTACAGAGGGGCCTTTTACCCTAGTGACAAATGGGGGCAATTCTTTTCTATTTGATTGAATTGTACCCACAACCGTTAACCTGCGGTCTCTTGTTAGCTGGGCAACAAGGTCGCAAGTAACAAGCCAACGATCCATGGTAATGTTTCTTCCTGTTCCATTGAAAGGTTCACACATTCTACTAGTAACTGCTGAACATGAATTGTCGGTTTTATATGGCCCAGCAGGTTGTTCACCGGCATATATTTCCACATTATTTGTGTAAAATGTTTTTACGTCGACAGTGGCAAATACTTTAATACCATACTTCTTAAGTTTGTTTGGGATATACATGCGGAAGCTAAAGCTTCCTAGAAAAGCAAAAAGCATTTCGTCGAGAGTTACATATTCGCTAATACTATAACAACACTGACTATTTGTCATGAATGCTTCTAAAACTTCTCTAATTGCAGCCAGTTTATCGATAGCGGTTCTTTCGGTTCTCGTTTGTTTATTATTAAAACGTTTTATTCGTATTAAAATCCTAAATCGTCTTTGTGTCATGGCCGCTATAAATATTTCGCATCCCATACCATTATCTGACCCAAGTTCTTTCAAATTTTTTCAAGAGGCATGATCCAAACCAGCCAAATATTGCAAACCAATAAAAGCTCTCAATTCTGTAACAGAGTTAGTTGGACGTCATTTCTGTATTTCCTAGATATCTCTCTATTATATATTGTTGTATTCTACTATGCGTTCGATGATATTTTGCATTAGCAGATTCCAAGATTCAATCAAACTCACTGCTTTTTTCGCTTTTCGGATAGTCCCCGGTAAGTAAGAAACTATATTTTCCCTCCGCTTACGAACATTTTTAGGTGGTGCAAATTTCTTCCATTTAGTTCCATCCTATCATCTTGCTCATCAACCGTTGGTGTTGGTCTTAGTTCCTCCGGGTCGTCCTCTTGCTCGGAGTTTGTGTCATGATCGCTACACTTTTCGTTATCATCATCAGCGATAGAACTGTCAGAATAATTTTCTGAATCCATCGGTACAGTATAGTAAAGATCAGAAAGACGTTGAACTTCATTTTTATAAGGATCCATTACTAAATTAATTATTGAAAATTTCAATAGCTATTACACATAAAATACCTACTTACCGTAAAAACAATATCCAAATCGTTGCACAAAATAATTTACTGTTACCTTTACTTTTAGATAATGAATTTACACTCAAATAATGTCTATTTCACACGAAACTATGATAACAACTGACTCACATCTAACATTTACACACTGCATATAGTTGATCGGCGAAACCCAGTCCAGCGAACGATTTACATCTCTTTCTGTGGTTTACTCATCAGTGTGGTTAACCGAAACCAGAGGGAACCGCAAGTTCCTCCGTGCGAAAAAACTGACACAAACGGGCGACGGTGGACTGTCAGGACAAAGTGAAAAATAAAAAAATATTTTTTATAAAATATAATGTGAAATGAAGTTCAATTTTGTGGAAAGTACTGAAAATCTGAACATTGTACAAGATTTTTTTTAAATAAACATTTGCGTCATAACCTGTCCCTGACAGATCATCGTTGTCCATCGGAGTGTTAATATTATATCATACACAATACTGTCTACCTGAATGACAGCCTGAAACATTGCAGCATTTTTCTAAGTTGGAAAGATTTCACAATTTTACAATCTCTATATCTAGAAAAGATCTCAGTAACTGTCAAACACAATTTTCATACATTTTCAAGAAATTAGTAAAATGAATCCCAAACGTTTTAGTAAATCAGTCGATGAAATAACTAAATAGTAATATCATCAGAAATACTGTAGTTGTTACCTTAATCACAAAAAAAAATTCAAAAGTATGAAAGTGCATTTGCGCACAATTCCCCATCCTATGGGGGAATCTTGCGCGTAGTTGAAAACCAGAAATAGTGAAAAATATTTATTATTATAACGAATTCATTTATCTAACATACTTTGAAGCCTGATGTTAACACTAGTCACCATAAAATGGGAAATCTGTGGTAAATTTCTTAAGAAGCGAGGCCTGAAAACACTCCAAAACAAAACCCATGGTGGACAAGGTTTGAGTTCTAATACAATAAAAGAAAGTCTCAGCAATAAGGAAATAAAAGATACGGATTTTCATTTAAAATTGAAGAGCCAACGATCGATCACGGTCACGGTAAACGTTCAGATGGTATGACCCTCATTCCATGGCAACGCGGCAGACCAGTTATATGAAATTTCACTTGCAATGACACTTGGAATCTGTCCGATGTCCGATCCACATCTACTTCCGCAGGCGCTGCAACTTTACAAGGCGAAACTTTTGAAATCAATGAATACAAAAATTTGCAGAACATTTAAATTTTTATTCCTGTAGCAATTGAAACCTGTGGTGTTTTCGGTCCTGAAGCTTTAAAATTCATTAAAGAAATCGGTAAAAAAATATCAGTAGAAACCAATGATTCAAGAGCAACTTTGTTCTTTATACAACAAATAAGTATGGCAATTTAAAGAGGAAACGCTTAATCTTTTCTCGGTACGTTTCCCCGTTCTAAGCCTCTAGAAGAACATTTTATGAAACCTAATTCTTCTACCACTTTCAAACTTTCTCATATTACCGACCCTAAAACATGTGTTCTTTCCTTTTTCCGAAATTCTACTTTAACTTCTTCATTCTCTTCTTCAGAATGTGTGCCTTCTCATAATAGATGCGTTGACAATGTTATAAAGTATGCCTCTAATAAGCTTTTGGGCCTCAGTGTACTAAAAAATATAGACAACCACCAGCCAGATGATGTCCCATTCATAGGAATACTGAAGAAGATGACTATGCTAGAGAATGATGCGATTCCTATGCGCAATAAATTATCTTCGACCAAAACGGAATATAAAACTGGTTTACCCCCAATAGAGTTGAAGACATCAAATAAAATGGTGAACGACCAAATGGAAGGTATTTATACTAACAGAGTGGCGTACTCTAACAATACTAATATAGACAATTTGTATGATGAAGATGATAACGGAAATCACGCATCAGTAGCCGGTTTGAGTAAAGATTTCAATGACAAACTATCCAGAACAGTAAAAAATGGTACTAACCTCGCCAATAAGACAACTGAGGTTAGATCCAAAATATCTGATGTGACCAATGCAGTGAAACCACTAAGTACTAAAGCAATATCAACCAGAGTTAAAAAATCTAGTTATAATGTTTCAGTGACCAAAAAAATTACATTGCCTTCAACAAGTGTCAAAATAACTCTGATGTTTTGCAGACAAATTCAAAATTGGAAGAGAATGAAGACGTAGAAAAAAAATAATGGGCCAGAAGTCGATAGGGTCGTAGTAACTGAAGAATCAATAAACATCATTCCCCTTTCTAAAAATAACCATAGAGTTAACAACTTCTCTCCATACATTTCATTTTCGATTGAAGTTTTTCAGAAAGGGGATGAAACTCAACAAGAACAAAAGGTCACGTCTAAAAATGATGTAGATAACAAGGAATATATTAACAAAGTGAACCAGACCAATGATCTATGGACATCACCCCTTTCCAAAACCGCAATATCTCCATTCAATTCAATAGCAAACAACATTATTTAAAATTCCTTATCACGCCGATCAAGTGAGAGAGACAATAATAGAATCCGAGATTATTCGGACAATGATAGTAGTTACGAAAGAACTCTTAACAATAACTCCACAATCAGAGTCATAAAGGCTATTCCCAAAAACATTTTGGGTCTCAAAGGCCTCAAAAATATTGGTAACACATGTTTCATGAATAGTATTATCAAATGCCTATCA
The DNA here is from genome assembly GCA_963921935.1 of Galeruca laticollis. Classification (NCBI taxonomy): domain Eukaryota; kingdom Metazoa; phylum Arthropoda; class Insecta; order Coleoptera; family Chrysomelidae; genus Galeruca; species Galeruca laticollis. The sequence continues at coordinate 40,087,466 of OY998176.1, forward strand.
AACACAAGGTGGATATTAGAATATCTAAAGAAAGACGCATACATAAGAGATATTAACATAAATATATCTAGCATGGAAGGAACACTAATTAAAGCATTTGTTGAAGTTATGTAAGAGCTTTGGTCTGAAGACGGTGTAGACAACGTAGTTAATACAGTATCATTGAAAAGTCAGATTCAACGATTTACTCCAAGGTTCATGGGATACACTCAACATGATGCACAGGAGTTTCTTCGTTACCTATTAGCAGGACTTCACGAAGATGTCAACAAGGTATATGAAAAACCAAAGCTAATATTAACAGAAATTGATGACAAACTTAGTGACATTGAGAAAGCACAAGAATCTTGGTTGAGATATCCGAGAACGGACAACTACAAGACTGTGGATAACTTTATCGGTCAATTAAAATCAACACTCAAGTGCACACACTGTGGTCACTGTTCAGTTACCTTCGATACCTTTTGGGATTTATCCCTCTCCTTACCCCAAAGAACAGGTCAATCACGACTTTCACAATGTTTAGAATCGTTTACAAGAGAAGATACACTCGACGGTGTTGAGAAACCAACATGATCGAAATGTAAGGAGCGAAGACGATGCACTAAATCATTCTTAAGTCATAAATTTCCAAAAATATTAGTTATTCACCTGAAGCGCTTTTCGCAAACAGAAAGTTTTAGATGAAAACTTATTATTGCAATAGATTTTCCAATAGAAGGGCTTGCTATGAGCCAATACGCGGCTGATAATATGGCACCTTGTTTGTACAACCTCTACGCTATATCAAATCACAGAGGAAATTTTTAGTCAGTGAAGAAGCATATGTTCTCTTCTATGAACAAGATGACACAAAGTCCCACCTTTTAGTTCAATAATTTTCTTTATAAGTTTTTAAATTGTATATTTTCATTGTGAACCAATGACTTATTTGGTTTTTTCTGCAAAATTTATTTATATATTTACATATACATTGTATTGTATGAATTAAAATTTTAAATATAAATAATACTGGTAACCTTCAAATAAACGTCATTTCTAATTTGATATTGAAGCATTTCTTCATTATATTTTTCTGACAAACGCACAATACTCAATCTGGGATTAACATCAGTAACCTCCTTTCAGCATAAGAGTCAGACATTATTTCTTGAACCAGTTTCACTATCTTCTCATTTTCCTATTTAGTTTTGCATGTAATTAGAATACCATCTACTTTAATATGTTTAACTTTATTCAAATGTATGCAATTATCAGGTTCTTTAGCAATTTTAGAAACATCAGATTTAAGATATCAGATATGGTGGAACATTCCAGATGGTGAACTAGTTATTTTTAATGCAATTCTACAATATTTTTATCAAATGAAAGGGATTGCTAAGAATAACTCGAAAAATAGAGTGACGTCAATCTAAACCCAATATGGCGAAACATACAAGATGGCGGACTAGTTAGTTTTAATGCTATCCTACAATATTCGTATAAAATGAAAGGGATTGCTGAGAGTGACTCGTAAAATGTAGTGACGTCACTTTAAATCCAGTATGGAGCAATGATGACGACCTAAGTCTTCTTATGCTATTCTACAATATGGGTATCAAATTAAAGGAGTTGCAGTACTGTGGTTTTTGGAGTCCTCGATTATGATATTCAGCTCGAATCGTTCGAGTCTGTAGCATTGGACGGTTAACTTTGGATTGTGCAATTTGGCGAGATAGGCGTCAACAGCAATGGTTTGCGACCTCGCTAGGAGAAGGATAACTCCAAAATTAAACCCGATACTGTGTTTCGTAAGGTACAATAGAAGGTCTCCTTATTGAAGAGCTAGACTGGTAAACGACCTTGCAACAATGATGCGTTGAATGGGATGAACAGACCGAGAAACCTGTCCAGAGATAACAAAAAGCTCAAAAATCAATTGAGATAATGTTTTTTAAAACAAGTTCTTATTTGAATGCACTAAAAAGATTAAAATAAAATTTTTTTCGAAACTTTTACTATCAACTTGTAAAGTCATTACACAATTTATATGATATAGAAGCTTGTCGCGAGATTTATCTACGTAGATATACTAGTAAATTAAATCACTTGATGTGATAGATTTTAATTTTTTGAATTTTCAAACTAAGTAAATACGAGTACTTAGATCCCCCCACAAGCATTTATATTATATAAATTGTGTAATAGCCTTATACGTTGATACTAAAAGTTTTGAAAGGAAAGTTTATTTTATTCTTTTTAGTGCATTTAAATAAGAACTTGTTTTTCATTTTTTTTCCATTTTTAATTTATTCATCAGTAATATTTATCTACGTCCATAAAGTTTCGTCTTTAACCGACCTTGCTATCTGTTTTAATTTTCATTTAAATCATTTATTTAAAAATTAAAGGTGGAAGATGTGTCTAAAATGTAAATAATTGCATTATTAAAATGTGTGTCATGGATTAAATTGCGAAGTATCTTTATATTACAATATAATTTCAATAAATTTCCGGTATAGTTTCAAGAAGGCGATAATATTATTGGTAAATTCATGAACATGTTTAATAAGACAGGATCTTTTACTTCCGTATAGATAACGAATCAAAACGGAATTGAAATACAGCTTTATCAAGTTCGAAATCTCACACACAACTCACACAGATATATATATATATATATATATATATATATATATATATATATATATATATATATATATATATATATTATATACATAATAACAAGATGCTTAATATATATATATATATATATATATATATATTATAATTATCAATATATGAATATTATAATTAAAATTTTATTATAAATATTGTATGTACACAATTTATTTTTTTAAATTCAATTTAGATGAATAAGGTGTATTACTATGAAGTTAAAAGTTATGGGACGCCAACTTACCATTAATAGGTAAGTAAAATTTAATATAATTATTCAGACCTTATTAAAATTACCATGAAAAAAATATAAATATATTTGCTCCGGCTCTATACAGAATCTCTTATTTTCAGGGAGTCGGTTCTTGAAAGAATTGCAGTATTAAACTATATCTTTTGTTTTTATTTTTTTTCAATTAAATTGAAATTTGATACAATTTTACAATTATATATTTATGTTCTAAAATTTAATTAAAGAAACACCCTGTATGCTAATTTCTTTAGTTCAACCAAAATTTATTATATTCAATATTTTTACTAACTCAATCTCAATTTTTATAATGAAATCTCTTACATTTTTTTATACAGGAACTGCTTCCTTTTTGTATTCCTCAAATATCTTTGTTTTGGACTTTTTTTTTCAATACTAAGATTACCTCATAAAAGAAATATGTTAAAAAACCAATTAACAAAAAAATTCAATGTCATATGATCCAAGAAATGAAAAAATTACACAACTACGAAACTTCTATAAAATTAACCAGACCTTTCTCAAATTATTCTCCTCTTTTTTCAAAATCTTCTGAATATATTTTGTGTATATTAGCTGTTTTACGTTACTCTCATGTATTTCTTCACCAACCTTCCATCATTCCAAAATATTTTATCTCACTTATCAATATAATGTTTTATTTTCAAATTATTTATTGGATTCTCAAATTATTCTCCTATTGATCAAAATTTTCTAAATATGTTTTATTTATGTATAATAACTGTCTTACATTAATCTCATATATTTCTTCATCAACCTTCCAACATTGAAAAATATTTCATCTCAGTTGTCAATATACTGTTTTATTTCCGAATTATATTCGTTATATTACTCGTATTGACTATAATGTTGTTAATTTTCAATATTTTAATCGTTTCCAATCTACTCCATATTTTTATTCTCTTTTCCAAAAATTTTTCTTGTCAAAAATATTCTGTCAAGTACCTAGCTTCCCTTTTCAACTAACGCCCATCCTCACTTCACTACTTAATTTTTAAAGGATTGTTTGCATAAATTTCTATTTTAATAAATGTCATGTACTGTCAAACTTTAAAACATCATAAATTTTCTCACATAATTCTCTAATAGTAATTTATGCAATAAGTGCATAAAGTGGTACTTTTTTTCACGAATGGAAAAAGTTCCATGAGTGAAAAAAAGACACTTTATGCACATGTTGCATACATTATTTTTTCTACAGCCCTATACAAAAAAATAAAATTCAAATAGAAATTTGGGATATTTTAATTAAGCTCCTTCGGTAAATTACAATTATACGTATTCCAAGTTTCATGAAAGTCCATCCTCGATGCCCAGCCAAGATTCATTGTGTTAGCGTATGGGAAGCGTGAAATAAAGTTAACGTTATGGCACTTTTTTTAACGCTTTATTACTTTTTTTCACTCTAACCATAAACAACCACTGCAAACCGATGAAATACAAGGAACTTTAAAGTTTGGGCGTAGAAAAATTATTTTTTCAGCACTCTGTAAAACTAACAGCCAAACAGAACTATGTGACGGTAAAAATCCTGGAGGTTCACTCAACATATGCATAGATTTGTACATATCACATGGATAATATAATTGGATAAATCCACTAGCCGCTGTCATTAACATTCGACAAGCAGCCAGCACAGTTTCACCTTCTTTCTCATACGTTAGATCCATCTATCGACAAATAATACGCTGCACACCACATTCACTACTGACATTCATAATAAAACATACCACAAAACTTGAGGATACAATGAAAATATAAAAATATGGAAAGGATATTGTGAAAAATCTTTCAGAAGTAGTTTGTGCACGGAATAAAAACCATAAATTGATAGAAAAGAAATGACAGAGCAAATGCGACATATACAAGACGTATGAATGAACTTGGTGATAAAAATGTAGAAAATGTTGGACAAAACATCTCAATATTGGATTTTATTCAATGGAAATCAATTGATTAAATACAACACAATTGCATTGAATATACCATTTTCTTTTCAAATGATAATAGTTTTTTAGATAACACAGTTCTTATTTCTGATTCCCGAAGACTTGTGTCAGACGTTAACGCGAGTTTCACAGCTTTGTGTAGGACCTACACTAACAAATTTCTCGTTACAACCAGAAATATTGTGTTTCACAAATACAACTTTCTTTTAAGTAATTAAATATGAAATATATTATCAACACATGTCACTACCATGGAGGGACAACCTGTATGTGACAATATACAGTAGAAACGGCGAAGCTTTTCCTTCACGTGACCCAATCTACGATTTATACACATATTTTCTACATGCTATATTCTTCTATCAATATAAATCAAACATAACAACGTACGATCGATTGTCTTTTTCACAAGACCAACTACAAGACATACGTAATAGTTTCTTTCAATTTGCTGTAGTAATCGTGAAAAGAGACAACGATATAATTGACGTAACGTGAATAACTGATCGTACTAAAAGTTGAATTTGACATTACCACATTTGAGGTTATGCGAGCTTAGTTTAGTGTCTTATTTTTAGCGAATTTTAGGATTGAAAGTGTATTTATTGTTAAAATCAGTTCCTGTAAGAACTAATTTGACTTTTTATTCCATTTGACATTGGTAAGTACGAATATAATACATTATCAAATTGTAAACTTTTGACATTTCATTACACCTAAAATGTCGTGAGATGGGAATATTACAATGCTGGAATATTACAATGCTTATTTTACTTCTTATTGATAGTAAATAGTATTTATAAGTAATCCCTCGACTCCAACTGTAACAATAGTAAATAGAGACTCCAAAGAAGCTGAATCAAGTAATCAGAATCCCTCGAAAAACACACCACAAAAGACAACTCCAAAAGGCCCCAAAATAAAACCAAAGGAACCCCCCAAAGAAATATCCAGGGAATTTAAACATCTTGAAAGAAATCCTTATAGAACGAGAAACAATTCTTCATCATCAGGTGCAAATAAAATAAAGTGAAACCATATGAAATTTATTTTAGCTATAGCTGTAACTAAAAAAATAATTTCGAAAAAACTTTATAAATGTTTCAACCTGCTTCGGCACACAGAATAAATATAAGTGCATGAATGGTTCGTCTACAACTTGTTACTATTATAAACTAGTTTTTATTTTGGGTGTTCAACAATTACGTTTTTCTTTTCTTTATAAATTCTGAATTGTTTGTGTTCAAGTCATTGCAGTATTTGTCAAATTCTAGATACTAGAAACTAACTTTTCTTTCGCTCGTTCCTTTAAAGTGACTGTAAACAAAAAAAGTTGTTATATCTTCTAATGTCATTGTGCGAATATAAATCATAACAAATGGATTTGTATCTAAGTCGGTATGAGAACAAGCTAGGAAATCGAGGCCCAAGTAATAAATTCGATATCGGATTTTGGTACATATACAAAATGCAAAAAAGGTCAAATCTCAGTACTACATATGAATATCAGAAGTATCCAAAAGAATTTTTATGAATTTTTGCTTTTTCTAAGCCAGCAGGCCGACTTTGATGTGATTGCATTGACAGAAACGAATAGACAGAAATATGTAAGTATTTTTAATATAAATGGATATCACTTAATTTATAATGATGGGGACTATAATAAATGCGACGGAGTAGTTTTGTATGTAAATAATAAACTAACACATTTTTACAAAATTGTCAAAATTTCTGAAACTAAAGCAATAGAATTAGAAATTAAATTAAGAAATGAAACTGTACACATAACCGCATTGTATAAATCACCTATTATATGTCCTAAAATCTTTAGTACGAACCTCAATAGTTATTTAAATAATAAAAAAGGAAAGGAATCTAAAATTCATATACTGATGGGTGACATTAATATTGATCTTTTATCAGATGTCGATCACGTTGAACAATATAAAAATACCCTAGAATCATTGGATTTTGTCTCTCACATTAATCGAATAACAAGTCCCATAAGCAAAACTTGCCTAGACCACATTTATGTAAAAAATTTAAAGTATGAAAATAATAATATTAAATCATTTATTTTTGACTACGGAATAACTGACCATCTCCCCATAGCACTAATCATTCAATTTAAAGAGACATATGAAACAAAAAACGAAAATCAACCTAAGAAATTTATTAATTATCCAAAGTTAAGAGAACAGTTACGAAATAAAAATTGGCAAAATATATACACGATTACTGGGGTGAATGAATGCACAGATCAATTCCTTTCTATCTTACAGCAAAGTATAGAAGAATGTACAAGTATTGTAAAAAGATCGAAAATTAGAAAGGCTAAAAAACCATGGATTACTGCGGGATTACTAAAATCTATAAACGAAAAAAACAAAATCTATAAAAAACTTAAAAGTACCCCTAATGACATACTCTTAAATGAAAAATATCATGACTATAAAAACAAATTAAAAATTCTCATAAAAAATGCAAAGAAGACTTATTTTAATAACTTGATCAATGAAAACTCCAATTCATCTGCAGCACTATGGAAATGTGTAACTGATATATGTGGCAAATCCAAATCTGAAAGTAGAATAGATAACATTTTAAATGAAAAAAGTCAACTAATTAATGGCACCAAAGATATAGCTAATGCGTTTAATAATTTTTTTAGTGATTTGGGGAAAAATTATACCCAAAAGATACCCTCCCCCCAAAATTATGCTGAGAATATACAAACTCTAGACACAACTATGTATTTGTACCCCACAGATGAAGCTGAAGTAAAACATATTATAAATTCGTTAAAAAATAAAAAGTCACCAGGACTAGACGGCATTAAATCGGAAACTTTAAAAGAAATAAAACATGAAATAGCTACTCCACTTACCTATATGATAAACAAATGCTTTAGTTCGGGAATCTTTCCTAAGTCGCTGAAAACAGGGTTATTTAAGCCTATTTTTAAAAACGGTGATATATCTAAAATGGAGAATTATCGGCCAATAACTCGCATTTCAACGATAAGTACAATTTTTGAAAAGATCTTAAAATGTGGGCTAGTTAAATTCTTCAATAAGCATAACATTATTTCTGAAAATCAGTATGGCTTTAGAGATAAAAAATCCACGGAGGATGCAATATGCTCATTACTAGAAACGCTATACAATTCCTCAGATAAAAAAATCCCTGCAGCTTGCATCTTTGTGGACCTCTCTAAGGCTTTTGATACCGTTAATCATGAAAAATTGTTAAACAAATTAAAATTCTACGGTGTGCGTGAATTAACTTATAAGCTGTTGGAGAGTTATTTGAGTGAGCAAAAACAATATGTAACCATCGACAATTGCATAAGCGAGGCTAGAAATGTTACCTACGGCGTGCCACAAGGCTCTGTACTGGGTCCGCTGCTATTCAATATATATTTAAATAGCCTACTTTTCCTGGACATAAGGGGCAAAATTATTAGCTTCGCCGATGATACTGCTATCCTTTTTACCGCTCCTACTTGGGCTCAGTTGAAAACACAAGCTGAAATCGCTTTCAAAAAAATATAAACCTGGTTTCAATTTAATGAACTAACACTAAATGTAGAAAAAATAAAATATATGCCTTTCACATCATACCAGACAGGTCTACCAAATCTCGGATATTTGGATATTGACATGACTACTAAAATTCCAGAAGTAGATAGGATTAAATATCTTGGAATTATTATTGATCGTCATCTCAAATGGGATCTGAAAACAAAAAATATTACTAACAAACTAAGATGATTACTGTCAAGGTTTAAGTACTTGAGAGACATCTTGGATTTACACCACTTGAAAATATTGTACTTTTCGTTAGTGCAGTCACAGCTGAGCTACGGCATCTCTGGTTGGGGTGGAGTATATGATTGTCACATTGAAAATGTAAATGTACTACAAAGGTGGATATTACGAATTATTTACCAAAAGGGTATCAGGTTTCCAAGTGATGAGTTATATGAGATAGCCAAGTTATGGATCTCAGGCAATTATACTGCCTGAAAATACTGCTCTTCCTAAAACGAAATGAACATATATTAGAACGTCTTGAACACACTCATGATACTAGGCATAAACAGAACACATACAACTTACCTAAAAGAGAAAAAACTATTGGACAACACTGCTTTGATTACTTGGGCCCAAAAATTCTAAGTCGAGTACCTGTAGAACTACAAAACATTGAAAAATATAAGAGCTTTAAATGTGAAATAAAAAAATTGGTTTTATCAAAAAATAGAGACTTTTTCCAAAATATAATAAACAAAATATAAAAAGAAAAATATGTGGTTGTATGTGTGTGCGAATATATGTGTATGTATGTGTTGACAATTAATTTATATCTACCTACCCTAAATTATAACTTAATTTCACTGTATCTATTTATTATATCACACACAAGTTGTTGGTCTCAGCTTCAGTGATTAATTGTTTACTTCTACATAAAAAAAATGTAAGTTAAATTTTGTAGTTTGTATATTTCTGTTTTTTTGTTGTGAAATTAACATATATTATTATTACTATTATTATTATTATTATTGGAACGGTGGGTGATTTTGGCATCTAGGAACACCAAAACGAAAAACTGCATTGACATTTTTCCGAAGTCGCGTCATGCTATTCTCTACAATAGCCTTATTTCATTCCGAAATAAGCCTAAAATTTTCAGATTTACTCATCTCATTGAAATTATGTCAACTGCAGTTTTTAGCTATTAAACTGAATAATTAAATAAAATACGAAAGAATTTTATAACTAAGTGAAAATATGTATCATACTATCTTCTTGTAAATATAACTTCTGACTTCTACTTCTCCACTAACTAACTATACGTTCCTAATTCTACTTCTATATTTACAATCAATATTGGCTCATTCCAAACCAGTATAATATATAGGGTGATTCTTAGAGTTTTCCTCCAATGAAGACCTCATTTCACGGAAAATGTTTATATAAACAATTAAAAAATAAAATGTCCTTGGCACACTAAACATTAGTAATCAAAATCATAATACGAATCGGTAATTCATACTGAAGAACACCTGAGCTTCCGTATTTTTTATTTTGGATAGACTGAAATCATTAAAAATGTATATCTATATTAATAATAATTTTTTCACCTTATTAATTAACCATAATTAACATACTAGCAATGTTTTTATTACAGTAATTTGAATTCTTTGTTTTGATTATTTATCTTCCCCTCCACCTACTAGAGGATGCGAGATTTAAAGGCCACATCTATACCATTATGAGTAGCGATGTCTCGCATGCCTTCCTAAACCAAGAATACGAAGAACTTGCGGTAGTCAGTCGTGTTCATTAGTAAACAGTAAACGGACGAAAGTTGTTTTTCGTTTGATTATATTCCTCACGCTCTCTTGATTTTCATTGTTGACATTTTTTTACGGTTCGAAATTATAATGTGATTTTCTAGTGGTGTTTGTTGGTTTTTTTTTGGGATAACATTTTACAGCGACAACAATGACTCTTAGACAATTGAAGAAGAAAAAGTATGTATTTTTATATAGAAATAAATTGTGCATTTTTTTGTTAGACATAACCATATCAACCCTTAGAGTTATAAGGGGGTAAACAGATAAAAATTATAGATATTAATTGAAGAAACTTGATTTATTTATGTATATCTACAATTGAAGTTTTCCGCAAGATTTTGGGAATGAAAACTTTTCTTTTCGCTTCGTTATTTCGGTTATTGTACATATTTACAGAAAGACCCAAAACATGTCAAATTTAAATTTTAAATTGATATTTTGCAACGAGAAAATGTGATCTCTTCCATCAACCCCCTTCGTGGGGTTTTAATATGACAAATGGGATGTATGAGCTTATGATATATATAGGGTGCCCGAGACTAATTGGAAAAAAGTCCGGAGCGTATAGTATGAGCCAAACTAATGTCAGTACTTCATATAAACTTTTTCAATACAGGCCCTCGTTTCCGATTTATTGCTCCAACGTTTGAATTTTGATATCCTGGTTTATTTTTTATTTTCGCACTGTTTATTTGATCTTTATAAACTTCTCAGTATATTTATAATGCCAGCCTTTATTTATTTTGATAACGTAAACAGATTTACCGTAATACCTTGAAGCCAGAAACGAACTACCCATAATGGTTAGCGATCAAAAATTTTTGCAGGGATGACACATCTAAAATGTAAATATCGTCAATGACTTTACCACACCTTGAGCTATCAAAAACGTTCTCTTGTTGGAATTTGATAAAATAAGCCGTTTGGCTTGTAATTACCATTTTATTAATGCTCATCGTACCGATTCGCGCATTCACCATTTTATGAGGATATCCTACGTAACGAGTTTAAAGTAATTTATTGATGCCGTGTTCAAGATTCACCTACTGTAGTAGAAATGAATATCTTAGCAAAAGTCGATAGTAAAAATATTGACAGTTGATTTCCAGGAAATGAGATAGGTATACATAGAACGTTATTAGTTGCTTTGAATCAAAATTACAAACACAAAGTTATTAAAACATTGAGATATCGTCAAAAATACATGTTATACAACATGGCTTCAAGGCCCTACTTTAAATCTGTTTAACTTACTAAAATAAACAAACCCATAAATTATAAATATGCTGCAAATTTTATAAAGGTGAAATGAACAGTACGAGAATAAAAAATGAAAATCAATTGAAAATTCAAATTTTGGAGGCCTATAACTCGAAAACGAGGGCGAGTTTTGAAAAAGTTTATATGAAGTACCGACATTTTTCCCATTCGTCCCTGGACACCCTGCATATGTACAATGTACATATGTATATATAAATAATAGATTTCGATTTTCTATTGTGGGTATAGGTTCAAAAATCTTTTGATTCGAAATAAAGAGCAATATGATGATGAAATCAAGTACCCAATACAGCTCCACTATTATCATAGTTATATTAAAAAAGTTACAACCTTAATTTAATATTTTTTCTATTTACCAATTATTTTGCAGAATATGTGCAAATGGCCACTTCACCCCACACAGCGAGGTTAAGTGGCCACCCATATTTTGGGGCATAGTAACCATGATAAAATGTATTTAGTTCATTACATATAAATACACAGCTTAAGAACATAGTTCATCGGTAAACACACGTCGTCTTCATCGCAGCCACCACATTCTTCATTGGCCCATCTTTTGCATCTTGAGCAGAATATCCAACCCTCCCTTTTTTTGGGTTTTGAGAAGAGGCTTGAGCAGTAGAGAGACTCTACATCTTCTTGCGCATCATCGTCGCTGCTACTTGTGTCATCTTTCACAGGAATTCTTGATTTCATTGTCGCAGATTTGCTTTTAGCCTTCTTACTACCAAAAGCTTGTTTCTCAATTGCTGCTGGTTTTTGAGATTACTTTGCTATTTCTAGCTCATTTTTATAAGGACTGTCTGTGATTATTGCGCTTGAACCTCTTTTCCTACCATTTCTCTGAGTTTCCGTTTTACATTTTGAAAATCGGAACGATATCTTTTGGACTGACGAGTAAACTTGAGCAGCTTGGTCCACTATTTTGGATATTAATTATGCTTTCTTTAACAGGTTGTTTGTTAGTTTGAAAGGTTGAAGCAACTGGATCTGCTACATCATTCGTTTTGTTGCCTTCATCATTGAAATTTTCGTTTTCCGCATGATCTGCCCTTAACTGCAACATCTTTATTAGTAACTTCAGCCGCAGCAAAATCTGCATCACTGAACACATGTGGATTATACGGAACAACTCCACAATGTCTGAACCCATTAATAGCTGCTGTAGGCACTGCTGCTCGAAGATATGCAGCCCCAAACAATTTGCAAACTTGAAATTGTGATACGGTTCTTCCTGGGTTATTTTTAAGATATTTTCCAATTTCATGAACATAAAACGTATTCAAGTGCCCCATAAATGCCACATCAAGCGGCTGTAATTTGTGACTGCAATGGGGCGGTAGACACAAGACAGTCACGAAATGATCACGTGCCATATTGATGAAATCTAGGTTTTTTGTATGCGTAACATGCCCATCTAGTATTAACAAGCAAGGGTCTGAGGCTGTAGGCTACGCAATTATCATTAGGGGAAAGAATTAACCACCAGCAGACATGCAAACGACAATTGTTGTCAAACCTACTCTTTCAGCAGATGTGAGGCTACCTACTTATTTCCGACCTTTTCATGCAAAAATTTTACTTGCCTTAGACTGCACAGTTGTAAGCCCTGTCTTATCTACATTAAAAATGCTCATGGCATTGTATGGGAACCGATTAAGGCAATTGTCTAAGAGACTAAAAAATTTGTCAACGCTGGGCTTATTGAAGGCTCTAGCTCGGGCCGCACTAGTGGCTTCAGGTGTGCGAAGACTAATTTCCGGATGTTTGTCACGAAACCCCTTTAACCAGTCTTCCCCAGCAAGCTCGATTTTTCTGTTGGAAGTATGCTTCAAGCAGTTTTTTCAGCTAATTGTTATGCAAGCGATCTAACGTCTTTTTTAGTGAGAGCATAAAAACGAGTTTCCAGTTCCTGGATATGTTGGACAATTTTTACTTCTTGGTCCAAAGTAAAAACTGGGCGGATAGCACCTAAGACTTTAATATTCCCTTTAGCGTCTCTATTTTTATTTAGGACTCTTCTTTTGCGAGTATTTCGCGGAACATTAAAATTTTTACTGACTGTTTTGAATGGCATATGTTGTTTCTTTACGGCTTTGACTGCTTGTGCCATAGCTTTAGGATCCCATGATCTTTGGTGTGACGTTATTGTGTACTTCCTTCGCATTTTCTGAAAATAAATTTTCAAGTTTACACTCAATACAAAATGAGATGGGTTAAAGTGGCCACTCCAAAATTTACACGGGGTATAGTGGACATTTGGTAGCCACTTTACCCCATCTTGCACCTCATTAGAAATGTGACAACCTACAAAATGTAGTTCGCATATTCATCAATTATATTACATGAATACATACCTTATACCAAATGTTAAGACTCTGCAAAAACGTAGCGCTCTTACACTTATCAATTTTGTTTTACCTACAGCTAATTGAACTCAACCTCGTGCAAAAATACAATTATGCAGATCCCATCTGATCTGAAGATCTTGTGATTCGGTATTTGTATTACAGTTTCCTGTAATGACGTCCGTGACAGTTCAGCGCTTCACCGCACAGGTGACGCTGGTAGGACAAAGAAAAATTACTTGTTGCCACTTTACCTCGGGTGGCCACTATACCCACATCTCCCCTAGACACACCTCGCCTTTTGTGAAATTTTGATTCATTCTATTTCATACGACTAATACGATTAAATAATTATCTGAGGTGGTGAATCGCAATTGAAAGTGAATATGGTGCCAGCTGACTACTTCTTGCATGTGTGGAACCACACGAGCCAAATAGAGGTTATCGGAGGACGGAATCTTCAGTTCAGATTAGAGACTCTGTACTAGAAGGCATTACGGCACTCATGAAGAGACCCAAAATGGTCGAAACCGGTCAGTGTACTATGCCCTTCTCCTATCGATTGAGAATCACCACAGATGTCTGTATCGACAAAAGGGTCGATCGATGTCACGTTCTTCGAAGGGGATGTAATTCAATATTATGCGTGGTATTAGCCAGGAAAGTATTTGTTTTTCTCTTCGAAGAACGGTCAGGCTAATATCTCGAAATTATTGAAATTTTGACTAAATCATAGGTGCAGTAGAAAATCACAACTACTTTCATGGTTGATACCACGCAGAATATTGAATTACATCCCCTTCGAAGAACGTGAAGTCGATTGGCCTTTTTATCGATACAGGCATCTGTGGTGATTCGCAACCAATAGGGAAAGGGCATAGTACACTAACCGGTTTCAACTTTCTTGGGTCTCTTCAAGAGTGCCATAATGTCTTCTGGTTCAGAGTTTCTAACCTAAACTGAAGAGTCTGTCCTCCGACAACCTCTATTTTGCTTGTGTGGTTACAGACTTGCGAGAAGTAGTCAGTTTGAGAGTGAACATGGCGCCAGCTGACTACTGAGCGAATTGGCGCCATCTGGGGCTGTAAATCTTAGCTACTAATTTGACATTTGCCAGAAAAAGTGGGAAATTTAAATTTAATCAACGGCGAGAAATTTGAATTTAATTAATTGCAGGAAATTTTATTAACATCGGGAAACTTAAATGTTACTTGACGGTAGTCCATATGTTCAATTATTTGCTTCAAATGATTGAAACACTCTACAAATTACAACTAAAACTCCTATTCATAACAAAATAACTGCAGTAATAGTCTCCAATTAACGACTTTAACAAAAGGAGGTTTTTTCAAAAGAAACATTTTTGATAATAGTGTTTTAAATGAAACTTACTGTTTCCAGTTAACTCCACAATATATTCAAAAACTGTTAAATATTCTAAAAAATTGATATTGTTTCGATATTACCTAAAAATCATCGTCAAAATTACAGAAGTTACATTTCATTTGATGCCTACCTGATGTTTAATTATTTTTGGCTAGTCCAAGAAGTGACCTACCCTGTGATTGACTTGATATATGTTAATGGAAAAAAGAAGATATTATATTACAAATATTAAAGCTTGAATACTATTAGCCACATGGGGATATCCTGGATATCATTTTTCCCAATTAAGATCAGTATAACTGTGCAATGATATAGAAAACCAGGAAAACTATATCTGCTGATCTTTACAATTATCACTTAAGAAGACAGTTTGAAAGTGGAAAACTCCCTAAATTTATCTGTTCATTGACGACTTCATATTGTGGGTTTCTCAAATGTCTTCTAATTTCCAATTCTTCCAGGAAATTCAGTTCTTGTGTCTTATCACAAATATGTAGTACTTCTAGTTCTGTGTTAGGTGTCAATGAATGATTGGTGTCAAGTAGATGTCTGGCGTAGTGGGATTTATCTGGTTGTTTTAATCTGAATGGTTGTAAGTGTTCACTGTATCTTATTTCAAAATTTCTAAGGGTCTGACCCGAATAGACAGCATTACATTCTGGACATTTAAGTTTATATATACCAGATTTTTTTAATGTTGATATTTTTGTTTTTACATTTAACAATTTTGTACTTATGTTACTTTCTGTTCCAAAAGAAATCGTGGTATTTGTTGCTAAAGATATTATCTTTGAAGTATTATTAGAAATATTTCCTGTATATGTGATGGTTTTATAAGTTTTTATTTCATTGGTTTATTCAGGAAATATTAGTTGTACTGCCACTTTTTCCTCTTTTTTATTAATTAGTTTATTTACCATATGTAAAGGGTAACCGTTGGATGATGCTATTTGTTTTATTGTGTTAATCTCTCTATCAAAATTACATTTGTTCATAGGAACTGAAAATGCTCCATGTATCATTGAATTATATGCCCCTAGTTATCGACAAGTGGGATGATTGGGACTATATGGAATGGTCACATCAATGTGTGTTGGTTTTCGGTGAATCGAATAATTAAGTACATTTTTAACTCTTTGAATGGTAAAATCAAGAAAATTGATTGAACTATTTTCTTCAACTTCTAATGTGAATTTAATTTTTGGGTGTAAATTATTAATGTGTTTGAAAAATATATCTAATTGTTGTTCACTACCCATAAAACAAGCTAATATGTCATCTACATATCGATACCAAAATAGAACATTTTTTGAAATATTTTTGTTTCTAAACTGACCATAAAAGTGTTTGCCAAAATTGGCGATATAGGGCTTCCCATTGGTAAACATTCATATATATATATATATATATATATATATATATATATATATATATATATATATATATTATAGAGTGAAACACCCTGTATATTAAATAATAAGAATTAAGATTATGCATTGTAATCTAGAAGAATTTTTTTTTAAGTCAAAAATTTTTTAAACATTTGAATGGAGACAATCTGTACGATCCACTATTCGATAGAGAAGGCATCCAGAAAGGACAGACTATATAATGTAGGGATAATTGCGAATAGGTGTGATAAACAATTTATGTGAAATAAATTAACCAAACTTTTATTAAAAAAAACAAGTATCAGAATTTGTTCATGATAAGAAACTAATAACGCTTTATTCTGTAAAGTCAAGCTAATCTCATAATATTTGTTGATTAAAACATTAAAGTAAGTTAGTGTAGCTGTTTAGACATAACAGAACAGAAAAGTATATAATAATGTGAATTTCAGAGAACATGACTCATGAAAAAAACGACTTTTCATTTTGCATATATATTTAAAGGTAACAGCTGTCATCTATTAAAACATTAAGAATATTCATTTGACATACATACTTAGAGGTTAGGAAATGTCATTTTAACAATACTAGGAAATATTATTGAATGAAAATAATATAGGAAGTCTAAGCAATTAAAAACCTTAGAATACAATATCCTGATATAATGGATGAACATTTCACTGGTTGAAATGAAGAATTTGAGTGATAAAATAAATAGTCAAATTTGATTGGTAAATAAATATTTAAAAAGGATCATATCGGCGACAATTATGTTGCTAACGAAAAAAAAAATCGGAATAAAAAAGGTTGTTGATTATGGGGTCTATTGACTAGAAGTTTTTTTTTATTGGGAAGAAAAATTTGTAAGCAGAAAAACTCTTTGGTAAAGAAAATCATTTTGGAATTATTTGGAAGATAAAAATTTGACTATAAAATTCAAGAACAAATACATTATACTTACAAGATATACATCAGTGTAAGTAGTTAAGTTTATATTAATAATTAAAAAGGAATTGTCGAATGTTGTACAGTACTAACCATGATTTTTATTTTATAATATGGTGTCTTGTGTCTTGTGGAAGTAAAATAGCCACAATAGCTTTTGGAAAACACTGAATAATGGAATTTATATAAACTGCTTGGACTTTAAATGAAATACAGCATCGATTCCTGTTCTGGTAGAAACGGAATGCCAGCATGGAGTTTTTCCAGGAGGAGAATCTGAAACAAATAAAAGAAACGGATTATTGAGGTGAACAAACAAAACAGTGAAGTGAATAAGGTAGTAAAAGTTAATTTATTAATATATTAAAAAGTCAAGCGTACTTACCAATTTATGCAAAGAACTAAAATTTTGTGACGCATAGACGCTTTTAGGAGTGTATTTCGCCATTTTATAAAAATCACATGTTTATGAAGTTGTATAATTGTATTTCACTCTTATAATAATATCTCACCAGAGTGCGTGTATGTTGTATGAAAGAGTCATCCTTTTAGATAGTTGAATTTCTTCAAGAACACTTGTAAAAGTGTAATGTATTTATTTTCATTAAGTTAAATATTGTTTTTCCTTTGAAGAACGTTTTAAACTATTTTTGAGTTATTCAGTTATTCATTTCATCTGGTGACTTGCGCACCATCTACTTACCATAGGCAGAAGCTCTGAATGACATCTATTGAATTATGCAGATTTGTTTTAAGCAGGACAGGACCGTATTTAGTTTGGAATCATTGAACAAGTAACATATTCTGATTAACAAATTTATTTTTGAAATATAAAGCATTTATTAACTTTGGCGCTAATATATATGAAATTCTAAAATCATTTTATCCTAAATACTTGAACTCTACCCTGAGATGAGGTTTTCATGTTAGTAATATAAACTGTTTATCATATATATAAAATCATCAATATACCGGGCAAACAATAAACTTAAAGTAAATTTAAACTAAAATAAAATAAGTATAACTTTCTTATTACACCATAGCCAATTCATATTAATATGTCACCGCAACGTGGGGCTATAGTCAATCTATTATAAAGTGACGCACCAAACAAAGGCGAATAATTTAAAAAGGATTGAAACAATTTTTTTTACTGTATTAAAAGAAGAATTAAAAACAAAAAAAAATGGAAAGAAGAATGACTTTGAGAGACGGGAAACAAGTAGGAGGAGAAAGTGGCTCTGAACAAGAAAGGGAAGAGAGAAATCATGGAAGAGGAGATTTCCAAGTACAATATTTGGAGCAAGGAAGAGAACGTTCAGACGAAGATATTCCAGAACAAGATCAGGAAGAAGAGGATGCAACATTGCAAAAAGAAATAGAACAAAAGTCTAGACAAGAGTCTAAAAAACAAACAGAAGAGGATAAACAAGAACCTTAAGAAAAAAAAGAGCAAATGGACGTAATGAGTATGTTCCAAATGATGATGAAAAGAATGGATCATAATATGAATAGTATCGAAAAAAATATGCGGGGAGATATGAACAGAATAGAAGGTAATTTGAATGGGAAAATGGATCAGAATAAAGAAGAAATAAAACAAGAAATGAATACAAAGATGGACCGAAATAGAGAAGAATTAAAACAAACTAAGGACCAAATAATAAAATTAATGGAAGAGAAATTGGGACAGGTTGAAAAGAAATTGGAAAAATCAAATATTTACATGAAAAACAAATTAGAATCCACCAAACAAGAAATAATACAAGAAATAAGAGGAGAGGGGATTAAAAAAACCACAGAAATAGACAATTCACAGATCAACAGAATTAACAAAATGAAGGAGAAAGAAAAGGATTTCAAAGAAGAGATTCAAATGGATGTAAAGATACAAAATGAAAATATAAATGATGATACTATAGAACAGAAATTAAGTAATAAAATGAAAATTGATGAAGTAAAAATACAAAGACAAATAAATGAGGAGATGATAAATAGCAATTTACAGAATCTAGGAAGTGAGGAAGTCATGAAAATTTATGAAAAAGAGATTTATTGGAACATAACAGACCCAGATGTTAATATATTGAAACGAATAGTGACATATGGTAAAGGAAATAATAATAATAGGAGGATACAACTTAATTGGAAGTTAGAGGAAATGAATAAGATATTACAAGAAACCATAAGACAGAATATAGAAACAATAATTTATGCAGAAAATTTCGAAATGAGAGTAAAACTTGGCAGAAATATAAAGATAATTGATCCAAGAAAATTTAATAGGATAATTAAAAATGAAATGATAGGAAGTGAGAGTATTATGGGAAATTAAATAATTAAAAGAAGAAACAATAATATGAAGAAATTGGAAACGCAAATTTTGATGAATCTATTGGGAGAAATTGATGAGATAGGGGATAACAAAATAGAAAAAGACTTAGTGGAACATTTAAAGAAATTTAGGATACAAGAGGATCGAAAAATAAGAAAAGAGGATAAAACGAAATTTAGGAAAAGAAAATAAAATTGAATAATAAGGCTGTATTATAGGACCGGAATCTAAAAGACGAATAAGGAATTGTAAAAGGTTAAGAAGGGATACAAAAACAACATGTAAATATAAAGTTTATAATTAACAAATAATGTTAGACAAAAAACATATGTAAATATAATTTTATATATAGATAGAAATTAGTATATGTAAAGATATAATGATGAGATACAGAAATAATTACATTGACAGATATAATAACAATGAATATTATAACTATAATAAGAACGATAGCAACCAAAACAACTATGACAGAAACTTTAAATATAATAACACCAAAAATAACAATTACAGAGAACAGTATTCAAAGGAGAGAAGAGAGTGACAACATATGAACATCCAAGGCAATATATTAAATTTGGGGAAGATTTGGAATTGAAAGGAATAATGGGATTGATAAAAATTAAAGGAAAATTAAATGGGAAATTTGTTAAAATATTAATAGATACAGGTTCGGAAGCGTCCATAATAAAAACAAAACTAATTGAAGAAAACATTGAAAATTATGAAAATAAACTAGTTAAAATACCGAAAACTACATTAATAGGAGCAAACGGAAAGAAATTGTGTGAAGTTAGCAGATCTATAATACAAAGTATTGAATTAAAGGATGGGAAAGAAGTTGAGATGCAATTATTGTTAGTAGATAATCTAGAATCAGACATAGTTATAGGAATAGATGAATTAACGAAATATAAAGCAAGAATTGATTTTGAAAAGATGGAGATTGAATTAAATGGTGATAGAATTGAATTTGAAGAAGAAAATATGGAAGAACTGGAATTTGAAGAGGATAATAAGAAGTTATGGAATATAGAAAGGATTGGAAATATGGAAGTATTGGCAATTGGAGAGGATAATACGAAGTTATGGAATATAAAGAGGAGTGGAAATATGGAAGAATTGGAATTTGAAGAGGATAATAGGAAGTTATGGAATATGGAGAGGGATGAAATAATGGAAGAATTGGAATTAGTATGTGGAAATAAGGAATATGCTGAGAAAGTGAAGAATTTAATAATTAAATATAAAGGATTAGTTAAAAAAGAGATGAGAATGGCAAATAACTATGTACATAAGATAGAAGTTAGGGGAATAGAAAATTTCAGAATAAGAACATATCCCATACCTTATAAATATAGGAAAGAAGTTGATTCAGAGATACAAAATATGCTAAAGGATGGTATTATAGAGAGATGTAACACAAGAAATATAAATTAATAAATTGTACCGATATAAGAGACTCTGAGAAATGTAGAAGTAATAAGTCGCATAACGAACATTAGAGAATTTTCAAAAATGGATTTATAACATGATTTTTTAAACTAATTCCTTTGGATGAAACTTGTAAATGAAACATGTACCTAAAAATAAAATAAGAATTTGTATACATATTTAATTATGGTATTGTAAATAGATTTAAAACTATTTGAAGAGGATACTGCAACACAGGATTCCAGAATCATCTTTGTAACAGCGACCTGAAATAAGAAGAAATGTATTATTAGTAATATATCAGACAGAAACAAACAAATGTGTGCGAAATTGAAACCACCTTTCGAGGGACCATATGTTATAGATAATGAAAACGGGATAAATAGCTATGCTTTAAAATATATGGAAAATGATGAAATAAGAGGTGTCGTCAATATAAAGGATATAAATAAGTACAATAACTGATGAAGATGTAAAGAAAAAGCAAAATAGTAAATGTTTAAGGTAAAATTTGCGTTCATAAAATTTTTCAGAACATCAAAATTTGATAAACGCAAAATTTAGGGGATGTTATTATAGAGTGAAACACCCTGTATATTAAATAATAAGAATTAAGATTATGCATTGTAATCTAGAAGAATTTTTTTTTAAGTCAAAAATTTTTTAAACATTTGAATGGAGACAATCTGTACGATCCACTATTCGATAGAGAAGGCATCCAGAAAGGACAGACTATATAATGTAGGGATAATTGCGAATAGGTGTGATAAAGAATTTATGTGAAATAAATAAACCAAACTTTTATTAAAAAAAAAACAAGTATCAGAATTTGTTCATGATAAGAAACTAATAATGCTTTATTCTGTAAAGTCAAGCTAATCTCATAATATTTGTTGATTAAAACATTAAAGTAAGTTAGTGTAGCTGTTTAGACATAACAGAACAGAAAAGTATATAATAATGTGAATTTCAGAGAACATGACTCATAAAAAAAACGAATTTTCATTTTGCATATATATTTAAAGGTAACAGCTGTCATCTATTAAAAAATTAAGAATATTCATTTGACATACATACTTAGAGGTTAGGAAATGTCATTTTAACAATACTAGGAAATATTATTGAATGAAAATAATATAGGAAGTCTAAGCAATTAAAAACCTTAGAATACAATATCCTGATATAATGGATGAACATTTCACTGGTTGAAATGAAGAATTTGAGTGATAAAATAAATAGTCAAATTTGATTGGTAAATAAATATTTAAAAAGGATCATATCGGCGACAATTATGTTGCTAACGAAAAAAAAAATCGGAATAAAAAAGGTTGTTGATTATGGGGTCTATTGACTAGAAGTTGTTTTTTATTGGGAAGAAAAATTTGTAAGCAGAAAAACTCTTTGGTAAAGAAAATCATTTTGAAATTATTTGGAAGATAAAAATTTGACTATAAAATTCAAGAACAAATACATTATAATTACAAGATATACATCAGTGTAAGTAGTTAAGTTTATATTAATAATTAAAAAAGGAATTGTCGAATGTTGTACAGTACTAACCATGATTTTTATTTTATAATATGGTGTCTTGTGTCTTGTGGAAGTAAAATAGCCACAATAGCTTTTGGAAAACACTGAATAATGGAATTTATATAAACTGCTTGGACTTTAAATGAAATACAGCATCGATTCCTGTTCTGGTAGAAACGGAATGCCAGCATGGAGTTTTTCCAGGAGGAGAATCTGAAACAAATAAAAGAAACGGATCAGTGAGGTGAACAAACAAAACAGTGAAGTGAATAAGGTAGTAAAAGTTAATTTATTAATATATTAAAAAGTCAAGCGTACTTACCAATTTATGCAAAGAACTAAAATTTTGTGACGCATAGACGCTTTTAGGAGTGTATTTCGCCATTTTCCAAAAATCACATGTTTATGAAGTTGTATAATTGTATTTCACTCTTATAATAATATCTCACCAGAGTGCGTGTATGTTGTATGAAAGAGTCATCCTTTTAGATAGTTGAATTTCTTCAAGAACACTTGTAAAAGTGTAATGTATTTATTTTCATTAAATTAAACATCGTTTTTCCTTTGAAGAACGTTTTAAACTATTTTTGAGTTATTCAGTTATTCATTTCATCTGGTGACTTGCGCACCATCTACTTACCATAGGCAGAAGCTCTGAATGACATCTATTGAATTATGCAGATTTGTTTTAAGCAGGACAGGACCGTATTTAGTTTGGAATCATTGAACAAGTAACATATTCTGATTAACAAATTTATTTTTGAAATATAAAGCATTTATTAACTTTGGCGCTAATATATATAAAATTCTAAAATCATTTTATCCTAAATACTTGAACTCTACCCTGAGATGAGAAGTTTTCATGTTAGTAATATAAAGTGTTTATCATATATATAAAATCATCAATATACCGGGCAAACAATAAACTTAAAGTAAATTTAAACTAAAATGAAATAAGTATAACTTTCTTATTACACCATAGCCAATTCATATTAATATATATATATATATATATATATATATATATATATATATATATATATTTCTATATATATATATCTTATTGCCAAAAGTGAAATAATTCTGATTATTACATACATCAAATAAATTAAGTATATCAGATATTATTCCTGGATTAATATTTTTATCTTCTGCTAACTTTCTTACAAGTATTAGACATTCTTTAGGAGGAATTTTAGTGAACATATTGGTAACATCAAATGAAATAAGCTCAGAGTTATCTTGCAAGTTGAATGCTTTTAATTTTTCGATCAGTTCCATTTAATTTTTAATTGAATATTTAGATGTATATCCGTAACTATTAAGTATATTGTTGAGTTTATTTGTCAATATATTAGGAGTAATAACATGAGAAGCTACAGGTCTAATTGGTTTCGTTATTTTATGTAATTAATTGGTTCCATATAATTGTGGAGAATGAGGATTATTATTTATGATGGACCTCTTTTCGTTATCACTGAAAAGATAATTTGAATTATTAACAATATCTCTAACATTATAAGAAAACTTTTTTGTTGGGTCTGCTCTAAGAACTTTCACATTACTAGATTCTATGAAGTTATTTATCTTTGAATTATAATCATTATTTGTCAATACGACAATGGCGTTCCCCTTGTCAGATTTTGTAACTGTTAGGTTCTTATCTTCTACTTTCTTTTTGATTGCATTTGAAACTGTAATGTCATTTTTTGTTTGACGTTTACTTTTGAAGGTTCAATATTTTTGATTAAATTGGCAATTTTTAATTTCTCATAAAGAAAATTATTAGAATTAGATTCTAAAGCAATTTCTGAATCTATAGCTATAATTTGTTTAAAATAATTTGTAAATTTTGGAGGTATGCTGTACTTTAAACCTTTATTTAAAAATTCTATTTCACTATCTGTAAAATTAGTGTCTGAAAGATTTTCAAATCGTGGTGCAAAGTGTGTTGGTATGTAGGTCCTTACAGTTTCATGATGTTTAGAGTATTGAATTCTATGTTGTGTGTGTTCAAGTTTATACAGCTTTCGTTCTTGTTTCTTGAATTTCTTGTTCTTCATCGTGCTGACACTTTCTCTGATTTTGTCATCTAAACAGTCAAATTCTACTAGATGTAGTTTGAACGTGAGTTCTGAATGTACAACTTTTATGTAGTTGTCTAAGGAGTCCCTTATTTTAAACCATCTTTTACATTCTTCTTTTAGCCATACTCGTTGAGCACATTTTATTGCTTTTTGTGCTTGTGGTGTTTTAGTATGGCATTTTATATTCACATAGGTTATTATGTTATTATCTTCTACTTTCTTTTTTATTATTATGTCACATAAACTAGCGGCATATAATTCAATGATACATACGGCGTTTTCAGTTCCTATGAACAAATGTAATTTTAATAGAGAGATTAACACAATTAAACAAATAGCAACATCCAACGGATACCCATTACATATGATAAATAAACTAAATAATAGAAAAGAGGAAAAAGTGGGATTACAACCACTATTTCCTAAACATACTAAAGAAATAAAAATTTATAGAACCATTACATATGAAGGAAATATTTCTAATAATATTTCAAAGATAATATCTTTAGCAGCAAATACAACGATTTCTTTTAAAACAGAAAGTAGAATAAGTACAAAATTGTTAAATGGAAAAACAAAAATATCACCATTAAAGAAATCTGGTATATATAAATTTAAATGTCCAGAATGTAATCCTGTCTATTTCGGTCAGACCCTTAGAAATTTTGAAATCCGATACAGTGAACACTTACGAGCATACATATTAAAACAACCAGATAAATCCCACTATGCCAGACATCTACCTGACACCAATCATTCATTGACACCTAACACAGAAGTAGAAGTACTACATATTTGTGATAAGAAACAAGAAGTGGATTTCCTTGAAGAATTGGAAATTAGAAGATACTTAAGAAACCCACAATATGAAGTCGTCACTGAACAGATAAATCTAGGGAGATCTCCACCTTGAAACTGTCTTCTTAAGTGATAATTGTAAAGATCCGTAGATAGAATTTTCCTGGTTTTCTATATCATTGCACAGTTATACTGATCCTAATTGGGAAAAATGATATCCCCATAGGGCTAATAATATCTAAGCTTTAATATTTGTAATATCATATATTCTTTTCTCTATTAACATTTATTGAGTCAATGCCAAAAAAAATTGAACATCAGGTAGGCGTCAAATGAAATGTAACTTCTGCCATTCTGACGATGATATGTAGGTAATATCCAGACAATTGTCAATTTCTTAGAATTTTTAACCTTTTTTCAATATATTGTGGAGTTAACTAGGAACAGTAAGTTTCATTTAAAACACTAATATGAGTAGATTCCACAAAGTAGGGGTCGAGACAATCAATTTCATTTTTGATAATCGCATGTTTAGATACTGGTATTATTTTGGATTAACAATTTCTATGTAAATATTATTTTAATGATAGAATTCTAAGTATTTTAAGGCGTCCTAAGTACCCTATGTTTATTGGAGTCAATACGAAATATCTTGGAATGAACTATACCTCGTTTACTCGCCAACCAAGTGTGATGAATTGAATATTTGTCAACCGCGTTAAGATATTAGTGAAGACAAAAAACCACTACAATACAAAACGCAAGCATCCGTTAACAAACACGACGTAATTTTATTGAAATCAAGAGCAAAATATTCAAGGAGAAATTGAATTTTTTTCGATTCTTTATCGTGGATGAGTGCAAAGCATTTTCTCCACTCATCAAGCAATCGGTGCCGTTTTTCTTCTTTTGTTTCGCTTAACGATCAGGTATAATATATCTGTCCTAGATATATACTCTTATTTCATTTCTAATGTCATTAAGCACATTTTAATCGTTTTGATTTTCTATTCATGGCGGTAATTTGTCGGTGTACGTTTTTTCTTCTTCTTCCACCAATCGAGGTTTTTCATAACATGTTCTAATGTTTATAAGTTTTTATTTTAGTCATCGCGAGTAAAAGTGAAAATATTCTTGTTAGCGTTAAATTCAGGTTAATATTAATAGGAAATCTACATTATGTGTGAGATGTAATCTGAATAATAGATACTAATTGATCTGATTTATCGGTTACAAGGAATCTATTTCAATTTCTTAATACTCAGTAATTAAATTTCTCCTAATATGACACTTGTATTTGTATAATTAGCGAAAAACTAGCTTTTTAAACTTCAGAAGAAAATGTACATATTTTCATTCATACCAGGATAATTAAGATTTCAGACTAAGAAGCAGTGTCTGCCAGATATCAGGAAATAAAGTTATGCGAGAATAGACTCATTTACATTAAACTATATAGGCTGACATTTACACAGACATGTTGCTTAAATAACGACTTTATTTATGTATTTATACAGCTAGACTAATATCGCTCTCTCTCGTTCTATCTCTGTCTCTCTCTAGCTTCACAACCCTTTGTGGTTTTTTGCTGCAAGCACATACTGCCTTCATGTATTTCGGTCCATCATATCGCCTCTCCAATCCTGAATTCCAAGTGCATTCAGGATATTATCCCTTAATCTGAAACTTGGTTTGCCTAGCGGCTTCTTTCCTGCTGGGTTCTTTATGGCGTTCGTTCTGGGCTCTTTGAAAATGTCCAGCCCACCACCTGAACCTTTGAGCTTTCATTTCAATAACTATTCTCGGCTTATTATACATGTTCTCTAGTTCTTAGTATTTTCGAATTGGATATTGCCCAGTTATCTGATCTACTATAGGCCCATATATTCTTCTCAGTATTTTCCGTTCGAAACGTTTTAATATTAGTTCGCTCTGCTTTGTGATGGTCCAGCCGTATGTTATGACTGGTCTAATCTGTACAAGTCAGAACAACTTTTCAAATTCATTTTATCTTTTTTTACAATGTTTATAAGTTTCTGCAAGAAAATATAAATATACGTGCACATTATAAGTAGAAATTAACAGCAAATTTAATGAATTTTATAATATAGAGTAGACGTTCACAAATTTAACATATTTTGAAGCCTGATTTTCATACTTTTCTTCGGGTTTATCAAAGTTGTTTCGAATTTTCGTATATTTTTCTGAAATCTTCGGGTTAACTTAAATTACTCTAATTTTTTGCGAATTATCCGAATTCTTTTCGAGTTTCTCGAAGGTTTTTCGTATCTTTTCGAATTTTTTCCATAATCATCGAATTTTTCGAGTCTTTTTTTTTAATTTCCCTATTTTTTTGAAGTTTCATGCATTTTTCAGAATTTTCTTATTGTTTTCATGTTTATTCCATTATTATTTTAGAATTTTCCAAATTTTCTTTTGGTTTCTCAAAGTTATTTAAATTTTTATCGAATTTTACGAGTTATCAAATTTTTCTATAGTTTTCCAAATTTTTCATTTTTTTTCCGAATCCATTGAAGATTTCTAATTATTTTCAAGTTTTCTTTCGATTTTTGTTTGATATTTGTACTTACACAACAGTAGGTGAGAATGCTAGGAGGTTACAAACCTTTGGATAACGGTCAATTGGCACGGTATCTGTAATAAAACTGTGCAATAAATAGGATCATTCATATTACAGCTTTAAATGAAACTCACTGTTTCTAGATAATTGTACAATATATTGAAAAAATTTAGAAAGTTCTAAGAAATTTGATAAATGTTTCGATATTAAAAATAATCGTCAGAATGACAGAAGGTGCATCTCATTTAATGCCTACCTGGATGTTTAAATAATTATTTTTGGCGAGACCAAGAAGTGATTGACTTAATATATGTTAATAGAAAAAAGAAGGAGATGTGATATAACAAATATTAAAGCTTAGATATTATTAGTCCTATGGGGATATCCTCGATATTTTTTTCCCAATTTAGATCAGTATAACTGTGCAATGATATTGAAAACCAGGGAAACTATATCTGCTGATCTTAACAATTATCACTTAAGACAGTTTAAAAATGGAGAACTCCCTAGATTTATCTGTTCATTGACAACTGGATATTGTGGGTTTCTTAAGTGTCTCCTAATTTCTAATTCTTCAAGGTAATCAAGTTCTTGTTTCATATCACGAACATGCAGTACTTCTAGTTCTGTGTCAGGTGTCAATGAGTGTTTGGTGTCAAGTAGATGTTTTGCGTAGTGATATATATCTGGTTCTTTTAATCTGTGTGCTTGTAAGTGTTCACTGAATCTGATTTAAAAATTTCTAAGGGTTTGACCCAAATAGACATCATTACATTCTGGACATTTAAGTTTATACATACCAGACTCCTTTAATAGGGATATTTTTGTTTTCACATTCACGTTAAAGTGTGAAATCTGCCATTTATATAATACATGTTGTTTAAACAACAATTTTAGGTATATTAGTACTTATGAAATCAAACATATCTGACTCAGTATAAGAGATTTAACAATTTTTTCCCGACTTTTTAATTATTTTTTCACAAGTCCACAGATTTTTAAATCTTTTTTCGAGTTTCTCTAATTTTTTCGAGTTTCCAGGTTTTTTCTAAATTTTTTTCGACATTTTATTCGAATTCATAGATTTTTTATATTTTTTTCGAATTCTTGCACTTTTTCCGAATTTTTTCGAAATTTCTTTGGATCTCCCAAAGTTTTTTCAAATATTTTCCGATATTTTTTCAAGATCCTCGAATTTTTCAAGTGTTATTTTTGAATTATCTTACTTTTTCGAGTTTCTCGCATTTTTTTAATTTCAATCGTATTTTTTGTTTTTCCTTTTTTTCTCAAATTAGTCAATCTTCATTCGAATTCCTCGGATTATTTGGAGTTGAAGTTTTTTCGAATTTTACAAATTTGTTTGATTTTTTTTACTAATTCATGTTAGAGTATTGTATATATATATATATATATATATATATATATATATATATATATATATTGAACATAATTCAAGAACACAGAAACTAAAATAATATAACTCATATCAGCATACTACACAGAATTATATAAACCAGTATCGGTTAATGAAAATATTTCCAATATACAGAAGATTTAATGCAGTATTTAAAAAACTGTATATGTCTTACATGTACAAAATATTCTGGAGCATATATACATCATCTGTTAAGTGTTAGAGAATTATTAGCACCTATTTTGATCAGGATACATAATATCTATTACCTTATAAAAGTAAAAAAATATATATAAAAGAGATAGTTCTTCACTACTTAGATGGAAGTATAATTGAAATTCTCACTCTCACAAATATATTGAAGTTTGGAACATTTGATTCAATATCTTTAATATGATACCAAAAGAATTTATTGATGAAGTAATCTATTCATAATGGAATACAATATATGAGCAATAGTAATAAGAAATTTGAGTAAAAAGGATAAAACTTACCTTTAAACACAGTAGTTCATTTAAGAAGCATATCGACAATCCATTGTAAGTAATAAATAACAAGTTATAAATCAAAATTCCTTAATTAAAAGAAACATGTAATCCATATTCTAAAAATATTCATTGAACATTATTAATAGTTACAATAAATAAACATGTAATAACTTAATTATTTAACATTTAGAGAGTTTTGGTTATATATATCAAATAATGTCAGAAATGTCAAAATAATTTTATCAATTGACTGGAATAAGGTTATAAATTGAAAAAGAAGCAGAACCATAGAAATCTATATTTATTGAGTCAAGAAAGATGTGAATTTTATGGTTTGTAATTATATATTAGGAATTATGAAATGAATCTGAAATCAAGATATTTATGATTTCGGATAGCAACGAAAAATAAAAAAAGGCGGGTTGGTTGTTGATTTTTGAATAATGATGGAAGTCGGAGATTAGAAAACTTAAATGGTTGAAGAATTTAAAAAGAGAGAATTAAGTTATTGTATAAATAAGTGAGTTATTCCATATATTAATTCGAAATAGCTAGTATAAGGATATTAAAATCATAATTTCTACGAAGATATATACAATATATAAAAAAATACATGTTATTGGAGGCTATGGTACAAATGAAAGAGTCATTTCAAATTGAATAATTAGTTGATGTGGTACGGAATCGTGATGTAAAGTACCTGAATAAGATATTAAGCATTGATTGGGAATTCGAAGCTGGAGAATAATAGAAATTACAAACACGTGGTACCTGTAACAAGAAATCTAGAAAAAAAACATCTCCATCTGGACGACATATGTATGCATGACATGGTTTTTTAACAGACAGAATTTCAAGAAAGGAATATTAGTGGTTGAGAGGTTAGTGTTTCTTTTTGTTTTTGTTGGTACCAACATTCGGGTTAGAGATGTACATTTATAATAAAAGTAATAAGAATTAGTATCTGAAACTATTAAACATATTAAAAGCATTAAAAAAGAAAGGTAATAACATAGACTTGAGTACTTACCATTTATATTTAACAAATATTTTATTGTTTAACATTTCAATATTATATTAGTATTTAAGATAGTTCATCACTTACTTTAAATTTATAATACATAATTCTTGATCAATATAATATAGTTGTTGTATTAAAGGTATTCTTGAAACTATTGTTTATGTTCAGATAATTACTTCAACTGCTGATATGAGTGACAGTTGGAATCGATTATTCTACTGATAATTTCCATCTATTTTAATTGTGAGACAAAATCGATTGCTATATTGAAAGTTTCTATACATAGGCGCACCAATAATAAAAAAAATATAATATCAGTTATTTGAATGATTCATATATATGTAAAATATTGTAGATATAGAGTTAAAATCACTTCCAGATCCCAAAGAGTAGTAAGAGTTTCTCATGCTCTCCACATAAATATATAAATACATAAAAAATTTTCTTTACTTCATTACTGAGCTAGCTATACTAGAGTTGAATATATTAAATTGATAATATAACAATTATAGTGGTATTGTCGGCAAATTATACAACAATAACAATCCATTATAATATATATATATATATATATATATATATATATATATATATATATATATATATATATGTTGTTCAAAAAGCGATTTTATGACAGTATAAAAGCCAGAACATCATAAAGGTTCACAATTCCACCCAGTTTAACGGCGAGAGAAACCGATATTTCAATTTTATCTCTAATTTTTCTCAAGCTTCCTATGTCTTTATCTTAATTCTGCCACACTGTATATGAGATACTGCCTTATAAAATCAATTATTGTAAATCAATTTAGAACTATAATGGTATCCAACCATCCAGTTAATCTTGATTTTATACAACACAGTTGTAACGGTCGTCCTCTTAAACGTAAGTTATTTGAAAATCTTAAGAGTTCTGTGCTACTTTATACCAGTCAATTACTATTAAATGTATATCGTAACATTGACAAATTGAAAAATCATTAGAATAACACGAGAATATGGAATGGCGGTTCACAACGAACATTAATAACAACAAATTAAACAATAGCATTAATAAATTTTGGATCTATTGACTCGAAAATAAAATCACATAATATTACATTGAATGAAAACTGTAAATATGATCACAGTTCAATGAAGTTTGTATGTGATAGTAGCCCCAAGCTTTCCATTATTCACCATGGGAGTTTTATTTGGAATATACGGGGGACGAAAGTAATTATTGACAGATTAAACAATTCCTGTGCAATTATTTCGTCCTGTTGTTGTGTGTTCACCATTCTGAGATTTCTCAACTTCCTATTTTCTGTATCCTGAGAGTTTCTATTTTGTTCTCCCTTTCGTTTTGGTTTGCTGGTTGTATCTAGTTTAATTGGATATATACTATAAAAACTGTTTTTCAATTATTTTATAAAGAGTACGTCATCCAGTAGTCAAGCTACAAATTTACAGAATTATTTCTGGCGATTTCTCTTTATCTTTTATATCAAGCAAATTTTCTGATGAAGCTGGCAGATCGTATTATTGGTCCCCCCGGTATATTATTAAATTTGGATGATATACAGTGCGCGCTTAAATTATGGGTACATGAAGATATCTTTGTCACCCTGTAAGATACAGTAACGAAATTTTGGTTATGTATATTAGATGGACCAAATATTTTATATTTGTACGTTGCCAATTCTACTGCCTTTGAGATATAAGTATGTATTGGGTCACTTGAGACCACCCCTGTCGCCAAGACTGTCAACGTTTGACTGTAAAATATGTTTGCGATCTGTCAATACGATTAATGTTACGCTAGATGTCAATACTGCTTACGTCAATGTTATGTCACATGTCACGCGAGATGTCAACAGCGTTGCCAGTCAAACGTTACGCTAAATGTCAATACTGCACACATCATTTGAACGCCAATAAAAAAAACGTATAAGTAATAGGGGAAAGTGGGGTGATACGGCACACTTAAGCCGAATCATTTATTAAATTTACATTTTTTAGTGTAAAGTGCTTTAAATTTGGAAAAATGTTAATACAAAGAGTTTATTTTATGATAGCATACGTGTTATTTAATAAAAAACATCGAATACACGAAAAAAAGGTAAAATTGCTTCAGTTTCACTTCGCGATATTGCCCCATATGTAGGGAAATATCGCGCATCATGGGGTGTTATGTCGCGCAGTGTGATAAAGGACATATGGAAAGAAATTTTACAACAAAAGCAAAAGATAAGAAAAACAAATCTTATTACCAAAGTTGTACATCGGATATTCTCTTATCTAAACTCAAATCTAAATTAAACGACGTTTCGATTCTTCTTTTTTATCGGCGCCTAGCCTAAGTCGACAATCATCGCGTGTTTATCCTGCTGCAGACTCCCAACCAGAACATTCTGAATGAACCCATACTGCACATTTTACGCAACGGAACCAAAGCTCCCTATTCTTGTCGAATTCACCACATATGACAAATATTTCGTTGGCTACAGAAGGCTTTACTTGAATAGCAAATTCATTGTAGTCTGAGTTGTCATCAGAAAGATCGTCTTTGAAGGATGAATCAGAATTATCATCTGACGTGTCTTCTTTATCGGATTTCACTTTCTTTTTGAATCTTTTCTGTACTTTTACACCTGCACTCACTTTCCGCTTGAGGTTTCTGTTTTTTCATTTTTCTGGTTTTGCTTAGCTTCTTTTTCCAGGAGAGTAGCCCTCATTGGTGTGAAAGTCCAAATTTCGGATTGTTGCTTTGTTGATGTTTTTCTTTTGGTCACTGCCTTAACTACTTTCTTGGGATTCGGAACAAGATCCGATATTTTGACACCTGAATGTGATGGTAAATTTGCTTTTGATGTCAATAGTGTGGATTCCTCAACAGCTAAAGACGTTGGTGTAGGTGGCTCCTGAGCATCTGCATAGGTTGACGGTTTTGCTTTCAAAGCATCTACAGATATCGAGAAAGTGTGTGGAGGAGCTGGATTAAAGCTTCTCTTACGTTCTTCTGGGTCCAAGACAAGTTCTCGAAATTCCTCAGTTGTTGCAAAATCCTCTTTAATAAAATTTTCTGGGATAAAAGGAAATATCCCAGCAGCTTTGAATCCTGAGACACCCTTTTCTATAGTTGCAACCTTCATGTATGCTTGATTGAATAAATGAGCCACGTCATAAACAGTGATTCTTTCGTGTGCAGTCGAAATCATATGAGAGTCATACACAGCAAACAGAGCTTTCTTTAGTGGCCCAATAAACGTTAGGTCAAGAGGCTGGAGGTGATTTGATATGTGAGGAGGAATTGTAAGGAGTAGGATGTGATTCTCGCTACAAAAATTATGAATTTGCAACGAAATGTGACTTGCATGGTTGTCAAGGATGAGTAAAATCGGGTCAGCTTCCGTAGCTTTCACATAATTATAAAAATGTGAGAACAGGAATAAATGCAGCCTATTGGGCCGTCCTTTTTTAATTGAGGAGACATCCGTTTTCTCGGATAAATTATCATTAGGGGAACGTATGTCCCTGCTGCAATTACAGCCCATTAGATGGTAATCGTTTGACCTCGTTCAGCTGAAATGGCAACGCCGACTTGTTCCTGTCTCCTTTTCGCATAAACTTTTCCAGATTTTTTCTTGACAGTGGTTATACCAGATTCGTCGACATTAAAGATTCAATTGCTCTGAAATTTGAACTTTGTCAATAGTTTTTCTAGGTATTTGAAAAAAATTCCTACAGCTTCAGAATTAAATGAGGATATACGATTGAGCTTTCTGGTTGTCGAAGTGTCAGCTCGGGATTTCTCTTTATAAAGCACGACAACCAATATTTTCCTGCTAGCCCAGATTTCTTGTTGAACTTATGAGGTAGGTGATTAGCTTCTGCGAAGTCAAAAGCTATTCTTCTCAGCTCCCGTGGAGTTACGCCATAGAATAATTTTGCCAACTTCATGACTTGCTAACTCTTTTTCTTGCGGTCTCGTAAAAAGAGGTTTCCCCCCCAAGCGGTCAACTTCTGAACCAGGTTTTAGATGGTGACGCAGTGTTGATTCGGGAATGCCAGAATTTCTTGCAGCCTCGCGTATTTTAGCACGTGAGCGTATAGCAGCCAAAGCATTATTGCGCTTTTCAATGGTCCAGCTCTGTCGTTGGGTCTTTCTTTGATAGTTTCTGATGATCTGAAATTAGGAAACATGTTGAAGTTAATAATATGGGGCGTACTGCGCAGTATTACCCCATATCTACCTTGGTTTATTTTTCTAACCAAAATTCCGTTGTTAACGCATGAAAATAGAAAACAAACATAGGGATAGGCTTCTCGAAATAAGCTAGAAAATATTTGTATATAGGAAAGATCGATATTAGTGTTTTTAAATGAAACTCAAGGTCTCTAGTTAATTCCACAATATAATACAAGTTATTGAAAATTCTAAAAAACAATTGTTTCGATAAATCAATATCATCGTCAGAATGACAGAAGTTACATTTCATTTTATGCCTACCGGATGTTTAGTAGTTATTTTTGGCTAGACCAAGAAGTAACCTTACTTGTGATTGGCTTAATATATGTTTATAGAAAAAAGAAGAAGATGTGATATTACAAATATTGAAGCTTAGATATGAT
Source organism: Galeruca laticollis (assembly GCA_963921935.1). Classification (NCBI taxonomy): domain Eukaryota; kingdom Metazoa; phylum Arthropoda; class Insecta; order Coleoptera; family Chrysomelidae; genus Galeruca; species Galeruca laticollis. The sequence goes on from OY998176.1 coordinate 40,123,359, forward strand.
TAGCCCTATGGTGATATCCTGGATATCATTTTTCCAATTAAGATCAGTATAACTGTGCAATGATATAGAAAACCAGGAAAACTATATCTGCTGATCTTTACAATTATCACTTAAGAAGACAGTTTATTAGTGGAGAATTCCCTAGATTTAACTGTTCATTGACAACTTCATATTGTGGGTTTCTTAAATGTCTTCTTATTTCCAGTTCTTCAAGGAAATCCAGTTCTTGTTTCTTTTCACAAATATGCAGTACTTCTAGTTCTGTGTTAGGTGTCAATGAATGATTGGTGTCAAGTAGATGTTTTGCGTAGTGGGATTTATCTGGTTGTTTTAATCTGTATTCTTGGAAGTGCTCACTGTATCGTATTTCAAAATTCCTAAGGATCTGACCCAAATAGACAGCATTACATTTTGTACATTTGAGTTTATATATACCTGACTTCTTTAATAGTGGTATTTTTGTTTTTACATTTAACAATTTTGTACTAACGTTACTTTCTGTTTTAAAAGAAATTGTTGTATTCGTTGCTGAAGATATTATCTTTGAAATATTATTAGAAATATTTCCTGCATATGTGATGGTTTTATAAGTTTTAATTTCATCAGCTTGTTTAGGATATATTAGTTGTAATGCCACTTTTTCCTCTTTTTTACTAATTAGCTTATTTATCATATCTAATGGATAACCGTTGGATGTTGCTATTTGTCTAATTGTATTAATCTCTCTATCAAGATTACATTTGTTCATACGAACTGAAAAAGCTCTATGTATCATTGAATTATATGCTGCTAGTCTGTGTGACACAGGGTGGTTAGAATTGAATGGAATTGTTACATCAGTTTGTGTTGGTTTTCGGTAAATTGAATAATCAAGTACATTATTAACTCTTTGAAATTTTAAATCAAGAAAATTGATTGAGCTATTTTCTTCAATTTCTAATGTAAATTTAATTTACGGGTGTAAATTATTGATGTAGATGAAAAAACATCTAATTGTCGTTCACTACCCATAAAACAAGCTAATATGTCATCTACATATCTATACCAAAATAAAATATTTTTCGAAATATTACTTTCAAAGATCTCTCTTTCTAAATTGTCCATGAACATGTTTGCTATAATAGGTGATATAGGGCTTCCCATTGGTAAACCTTCATTTTGAATATATATCTTATTGTCAAAAGTGAAATAATTCTGATTAATGCATACATCAAATAAATTAAGTATATCTGATATTATTCCTGGATTAATATTTGTATCTTCTAGTAATTTTCTTACAAGTATTAGACATTCTTTAGGAGGAATTTTAGTAAACATGTTAGTTACATCGAACGATATGAGTTTATAGTTATCTTGTAAGTGGATTGCTTTCAACTTTTTGATTAATTCTATTGAATTTCTAATTGAGTACTGAGATTCATATCCGTAAGTATTGAGTATATTGTTGAGCTTCTTTGCCAATATATTATTAGGAGCATTAACATAAGAGACTACAGGTCTAATTGGTTTCGTTATTTTATGTAATTTAACTGTTCCATATAATTGTGGACAATGAGGATTCTTATGTATGATAGACCTCTTTTCGTAATCATTTAAAAGATAATTTGAATTATTAACAATATCCCTTACATTATTAGAAAACTTCTTTGTTGGGTCTGCTTTAAGAACTTTTACATCGCTGGATTCTATAAAGTTATATACTTTGGAATTGTAATTTTCAGTCGTCAAAATGACAGTAGCGTTCCCCTTATCAGATTTTGTAACTGTTAGGTTATTATTCTCTATCTTCTTTTTTATTGCGTTTAAAACTGAAATGTCATTTTTTGTTCGACGTTTAACTTTTGAAGGTTCAATATTTTCGATTAAATTGGCAATTTTTAATTTCTCATGAAGAAAATTATTTGAATTAGAGTTTAAAGCTATTTCTGACTCTGTAGCTATAATTTGTTTAATATTATTCGTAAATTTAGGTTGTATGCTGTACTTTAAACCTTTATTCAAAAATTCTATTTCACTATTTGTAAAATTAGTGTCTGAAAGAATTTCAAATCGTGGTGCAAAGTGTGTTGGTATGTAGGTACTTACAGTTTCATGATGTTTTGAGTATTGAATTTTATGTTGTGTGTGTTCAAGATTCTGTAGCTTCTTTTCTTGTTTCTTAAATTTCATATGCTTCATAGTGCTGACATTTTCTCTAATTTTGTCATCCAAACAGTCAAATTTTACTGAATGTAATTGGAATGTGAGTTCTGTATGTAGTTACAAAATCTGATAAGGGGAACGCTACTGTCATTTTGACGACTGAAAATTACAATTCCAAAGTATATAACTTTATAGAATCCAGCGATGTAAAAGTTCTTAAAGCAGACCCAACAAAGAAGTTTTCTAATAATGTAAGGGATATTGTTAATAATTCAAATTATCTTTCAAATGATTACGAAAAGAGGTCTATCATACATAAGAATCCTCACTGTCCACAATTATATGGAACAGTTAAATTACATAAAATAACGAAACCAATTAGACCTGTAGTCTCTTATGTTGATGCTCCTAATAATATATTGGCAAAGAAGCTCAACAATATACTCAATACTTACGGGGAATCTCAGTACTCAATTAGAAATTCAATAGAACAAATCAAAAAGTTGAAAGCAATCCACTTACAAGATAACTATAAACTCATATCGTTCGATGTAACTAACATGTTTACTAAAATTCCTCCTAAAGAATGTCTAATACTTGTAAGAAAATTACTAGAAGATTAAAATATTAATCCAGGAATAATATCAGATATACTTAATTTATTTGATGTATGCATTAATCAGAATTATTTCACTTTTGACAATAAGATATATATTCAAAATGAAGGTTTACCAATGGGAAGCCCTATATCACCTATTTTAGCAAACATTTTTATGGACAATTTAGAAAGAAAGATCTTTGAAAGTAATATTTCGAAAAATATTTTATTTTGGTATAGATATGTAGATGACATATTAGCTTGTTTTATGGGTAGTGAACGACAATTAGATGTATTTTTCAACCACATCAATAATTTACACCCGAAAATTAAATTTACATTAGAAATTGAAGAAAATAGCTCAATCAATTTCCTTGATTTAAAAATTCAAAGAGTTAATAATGTACTTGATTATTCAATTTACCGAAAACCAACACAAACTGATGTAACAATTCCATTCAATTCTAATCACCCTGTGTCACACAGACTAGCAGCATATAATTCAATGATACATAGAGCTTTTTCAGTTCCTATGAACAAATGTAATTTTGATAGAGAGATTAATACAATTAGACAAATAGCAACATCTAAGGGTTATCCATTAGATATGATAAATAAGCTAATTAGTAAAAAAGAGGAAAAAGTGGCGTTACAACTAATATATCCTAAACAAACTGATGAAATTAAAACTTATAAAACCATCACATATGCAGGAAATATTTCTAATAATATTTCAAAGATAATATCTTCAGCAACGAATACAACAATTTCTTTTAAAACAGAAAGTAACGTTAGTACAAAATTGTTAAATGTAAAAACAAAAATACCACTATTAAAGAAGTCAGGTATATATAAACTCAAATGTCCAGAATGTAATGCTGTCTATTTGGGTCAGACCCTTAGGAATTTTGAAATACGATACAGTGAGCACTTACGAGCATACAGATTAAAACAACCAGATAAATCCCACTACGCAAAACATCTACTTGACACCAATCATTCATTGACACCTAACACAGAACTAGAAGTACTGCATATTTGTGAAAAGAAACAAGAACTGGATTTCCTTGAAGAACTGGAAATTAGAAGACATTTAAGAAACCCACAATATGAAGTTGTCAATGAACAGTTAAATCCAGGGAATTCTCGACTAATAAACTGTCTTCTTAAGTGATAATTGTAAAGATCAGCAGATATAGTTTTCCTGGTTTTCTATATCATTGCACAGTTATACTGATCTTAATAGGAAAAATGATATCCAGAATATCACCATAGGGCTAATAATATCTAAGCTTCAATATTTGTAATATCACATCTTCTTCTTTTTTCTATAAACATGTATTAAGCCAATCACAAGTTAGGTTACTTCTTGGTCTAGCCAAAAATAACTACTAAACATCAGGTAGGCATAAAATGAAATGTAACTTCTGTCATTCTGACGATGATATTGATTTATCGAAACAAATGTAAATTTTTTAGAATTTTCAATAACTTGTATTATATTGTGGAATTAACTAGAGACCTTGAGTTTCATTTAAAAACACTAATATGAGCATATTCCACGAAGTAAGGGTCGAGACAGTCAATTTCAGGAAAGATCTATGACTGTATAAAGTACACTTACCTCGCTTATTTCTAAACCACTGAAAATTATAAGGAAAACACGTGTACGGACACTTCGATTTTCTGCGGTCAACTGAATGCTCCCAGCAAGCCGACCCTGTTCAACATAGTTGCCAACGATAAGGAACAACGTACGAGTTGCCAGATTTCACTTCTCGCTCTTAGTTTCTTTTATTTCGTGGTGCGCAATATTGCCTCACAAAGAATTTTTTTCGTGTAGTATGTAGAAATGAAGCATATTGTTTAATTAAAAACCGTAAAGAAAAGTATCACTCTTATTGTTAGCAACACTTTTCTTCATAGCAACAACTTTTTTCATTCATACAATTTATTCGAATGAATATCAAATGTACAATTGTTCAAATTACTAAACTTTTCATTGGAGGAAGATGCAAATAATGACTAGATCTTAGGAACTGACAAGCTTGTTGGTGCTGTTGATGTGGACGGTGCAAAGACTGAAGGTTGCTCTTCAGTTGAACTACTAAATATTGTTTTCGAAATATGTACTTTGTTTTCACATAGCTTTCCGCGACTCCACTTGACCGCCAGCTCCCGTGTCTCTTCAACACTTGGATATCTGCTGTATTGTTGGCCAAGAAAGTTGCTAAGGTACGTCTAAAACAATGGCCAGTGTAGCTGTTTGGATCTGGTAGCCCTAAGTACATAGCAGTTTTTTTGGGTACACCGTACAAAGTGTTTATGCCAATAGGTAGTTATCTCTAACCTCAATGCATCAAAGCTCAAATAAAATACCTATATATGTTAGTTTTTTTCTATCAATAATAAAGGTGGTTTTGGAAAAATTTGTGTTCAACTCGTGTACTTTTCCCGCTCGCTGGATTTGCTGTGGTTAATTAGAACCAGAGTTATGAGCGTTTTTTATAACAAAGTTCCCACTCTCCCCCGCCCCTTATTTGAGTAAATAGACTAAAACTTCAATATCGCAACTGTAACTATTAAATATACGTAGAAATTTTTGTAGAATGCGATGATTGTTTTTGTTATGCCCCTTAATAACGCCAATTTCATAAAATTTGGCTTTTTATTCAATTACGCCCTCCAGCTATAAACGTACAATCTATCTCCATATACCTAATGTATAAAGTGTTCCACATAGACAAATAATAATATAAGAGACAGTTTGATGCATAGGCGGTATGTGGCACAACGTTTCTGCGCAACTGACCCGCGCATGGAGTCTTTACTGTCGCGAACTACAAGACTATTTTAAATAAACAAAATAGAATAAAATATCATAAATTTCATTACATTTCAACATATCGCCTTTAATGTGGATAAATATTATAAAATATCCTAGTATATTAACTTTTACGTCATATAAAAACGAAAATATACAAAATCAATCTTACATTGGTTGGTGTGAATATGGCTTATGTTTGTCAAAGTCAAAAAATTGTTGAAAATATGGTTATGGTGTGACAAACAATGGTGAGTATTTTAGAATAACTTTTAGTTTGTTTCTTAATTTATTTAGTATTTTAGTTGTAATAAAAGTATGTGAACCTTTAAAATGTCATCACTAGGTATAATTCGTCATAGTTATATTGCAAAGAATTTTAATAATAAATATTTTTGGCCACTTGGCAATTTGGAGTTAAAGAACAAAATATTTTTCAAACTTCCGTCTGACATTAATCAAAGTACTGTATTATCCGTGGAAAGGAAGCTTATTTTTTGTTACCATATTGTTCTTGACTATCATTATATAATGATAGTCAAGAACTACAACACAAATTATGAAGCAGATGACTGCAGTTATTGTATTATTTTTTAAATTTTCATAACAAACCAAAACCATTCACTATTAACTACTACTATTAATAACTAAATGATTTAAATTTTGACACTCAAACTATAAGATATGTCTCTGGTTTCCTTGTAAAAAAAATTACAACTTTTAATTGCGAAGAATGTAAGGCTTATTTGCTGACAGATATTTTAGACATTCACCATAGGTTCACTTCCTTCAAAAAAAACACATCTGATTTATGTACAAAGAGAAGTTAAATCTATTTCAATACTGCATGACTGTTATCACATTTTATAACTTTTAGGTCATGTAAAAAATATTACTGAACACTTTGCAAAAGGTCGTATACATTTCAATTGGTTCACCTGTCGAGAAGTCGAGAACATAAATCATACGTATTTTCTCAACTTCTGAAAGTTTGTGTCCCCTTATTAATTAAAAAAAAGATGATGGTGAAAGGACTAACAAACAAAGATATTTTTTCGGTAACTTACTCTACTGCGTTTAATTTCATTTTTGTTTCAGACCTGTTCCTGTCTTCATGGAAATGGGGTATTTAGTTTTTAACTCCTTTTTATTCTAATATTTGTTGTCAATAATTTTAAAATAACTTGAGCAATTTGATCTCAACTCTATTGAGTTAACTCTCTTAAATATAATGTAATGTAATGTTAGTTAAAATATGTAGTTTTGTGATAAATACATTTTTTATTATGTGCAGGTTAATAAAAAAAATAAATAACTGCTATTTTCTTATTTATCTCAATATTTTATCAATTTGTTTTCATATTATGTGCGGGTTAATAAAAATCTGAATGTATGCAATTTTATCATTTATCACCAAAATTATTTATCTCACAATTGTTTGTTATAATTAATTCATTACAAAAAATTAAATATAATTTTTTGTTTTGGAATGAAATAATTATATAATAAACAATTTCATGACAAACTGTAAAATTTACCTACCCATAATCCAAACTATCAAATTTAAATATCCCGCCTGTAAGAAATAGTTCCGACAACCGCAAGGGGTGCGTTGAGAACGACGTGATGCTAGCTGTTTATACGGGAACGAACACTCTCTTAATATGTTTATTTCTCTATGGTGTTCCAGTTGAAACATTTCAAATAAAACAACGGTCCCAATCCTATGAACGTACTGTATACTCGTATATCTCCCATACGTATAATATATTCATTTCATGCGTACCAATGTAAAATTAACACTTTATCAAGATCAGTCATTCACCTTTCATTTGGAACTATTCTATAATTGAATGTCTTTTATGATATAACGTTATGTTTGAATGTAATGTATGTGAAATGAACGTTCTCATATTTTAATAATCTTTTGTATGGAAATCGAATATTTTATTAATGTAACTACCAAATCACGTTATAGAGATCCAATCGTACACGCTCGCTTGTTGTTTTCTTGAATAGATTCCAGTAGATAACTAGAAAGCAACGGATAAATACTATACATAACGATGTGTAGAATAATAATTATTGTAGGTTAAGTTTTATAAAGTTAAAGTGATGAAATTTCATACAGCAATGCGCATTGTGTTTGGGGTCTGTTGAATATGTAAATTAGAAACGAAAATTTATAAATAATAGAAACAGAAGTCTAAGAATGAATTCTTATTTCAGCAACCCTTCACAGTCCACTCCTGGACATAGGTCTACCCTATATTCTTCCATGTTTCTTTATCCTGTGCAAGTTGATGCCATCTGTTGCCCGCTTTGTTTTGTCTGCCAACGTTGCGTTTATGTAGGCGTGGCCTCCATTGAATGATGCGTCTTGACCATCTCAAGTCGTCCAGTCGGGCAATGTGCCCTACCCAGGTCCATTTCAGGTGGGCTATGCGTGGTGTGCCGTCCTCAACTTTACTTCTTTGTCTAAAACTCTCGTTTGTGATATGGTCTCTAAGGCTCATTCCTAGCATCATCTGTTCTATGGCTCTTTGAGTGATCGTAAGCTTGTTAGCTGATTTAACAGTGAGTGTCATGGTTTCCATTCCGTAAGTCATCACGGGTAATAAGCAGGTATTAAAGACCTTGAGTTTCAAATTTATTGGAATAGTTCGATTTCTCAAGACGTGTGACAGTTTACCCGTGGCTGTCCATGTCAAACGCACACGTCTGTTTATTTCAGCTGTTTGATTTTCTTTGTCTAATTTGATGCAATGTCCCAAATATACATATTCTTCGACGTTGTCAAAGATATGGTCTCCTATATGCACTTGTATATTGTCAGGTGTCATTATTTTTGTTTTATTTAAATTCATGGTTAATCCTATTCTTGCGGATTCTCTTTGAAGTTCTTCCAACATCTCTTGCAATTCTGTTCTATTCTGGCTAAAGAGCACTATATCATCCGCAAAACGTAGATGGCTCAGACGTTAGCCATCAATTTTGATGCCTTTCTTATTCCAGTCTAGGGCTTCAAAAACATTTTCCAGTGCACGTGTGAAAAGCTTTGGGGAGATGGTGCTCCCTTGTGTTACTCCCCTCTTTTTATTTGAATTTGGTTTGTTTCTATCTCTTCCGTGGTTTTAACGGCGATTGTCGCATTGTCATACATGTGTTTGAGAAGCTGTCTGTAGCGAGAGTCGATTCTTGCATTGTTCATTGCCTTAAAATAGTACAGAATTCTACGGAGTCAAACGCTTTTTATTATCATCTCTGCTCCCAGAATCTAATTAACGTTGATTATATCCGGTGTCGCCTTATCTGCAACCCAGAGAAAAACAAGATCATATACCATCTAGCCACTCTAGGCTTGATAAAAAGCAAATAATATAAGATAACATAATAGGTATATTTTCAGCATGAGTTACTCTAAACTCAAGCTGATTTTTCTTTTAGGATCTTTCCACTCTAGGAAATTCCAAGTTTGTGAGCCATCTCATTTTGCACTCTAGGAAATTCCAAGTATGTGAACCCATGTCACTCTAGACATAGTAGATATTTTAATTGAATATATTATGAGCACTTTTGGTACAATATAGTTTGTTTAAGTAATTTGCATACCTGTGATTACCGGACTGGAGTTATTATCCTGAATAGTCGTCTCAACTCCAGAGGCATCTTCCTTCGATGAAGAACCATCAGAATTGAGCTCGTCTGTATAATCCGAGCGGCTACTGTTATGTGAATCTTCCGAAGAATGATTTGGTAAACGACGATGACGCTTTTGCTTTTGTTCAATCGCATTGAACCTTCGCATAACTGATTTAAACATTGTTTTGATCTCAGCATTATCCAATCCTCTATTTTCAGAAGTTCTGGATCTTTTCTTTTCCCCGCCCGCCATTTCACTTGATAATAAGAATATTTAATGATAAAACACGAATAATTACGCCGCACTATAGTTAATCGACAACCCGTGTGGTTTACAGAGCACAAAAACGAAGACTGAAGGGGGTTGGGTCGTGATAGATAATAAGAACCGATTTCTTTGAATATTGTGGTTCAGGAGCGCCAAAGTGGGGGTAGTACATATTTATTATTTACAAGACGAGACCGTTATATAATTGAAGGATATATTGGTTTCTCTACTGATTCTGCCTTTACACACACCCTCTGAATAATGGTTAGTAGGTTGAATTAACTTTTGAATTACTCACCAGGGACGAAATCTCTTCCTCTCAGACGGTGCGTAATGAGCAGGTGATCCGACTAGTATGCCAAAAAAAGAACTAACTCTTGATATAATCATTTATGTTGCGAAACGCACTATCGGAGCAATCACCTTTTTGGTGATTCGCAGTTTTTCGCGTGAAAAACTGCGGGTGTTCCCGTCGCCGCCAGAAACCCCACTACCGCAGTAAAAAACTCTGACTGCCCTCCTGGTCTTCGTAAGGTCCCTCACTGCGCTCAGTTTTTTCGTTGACTTTACAGATCTACACGGGTGTTAGAGAATTACCCAAGTCCATATTTTTCCAATCAAATTTTTTTAAAATGAAGTCACAATAGCAAAGTTTGCATATTCAATTGCATAGTTTACGAAATAATCAACAATTTTTTGTTTAATATAGGTTCGCAACTATTTCAGTCGCAACAAATTAGCTAACAATTATTACATTCCTTTGTTTTATATATTGTACCGGTTGTCCAAATTCAATTTATTGTTGTTATTCATTTTATTTTCTTCAATTATAGCCATCATTACATCTTGCTGTGATGGTATTTACGTTTTGCTTATGTCCTTTAATATTTAGTAGCTTTCATTGTTGTTGTATGGTTTTTACGTAATATTTAGAAATAAATAATAACTAACAGACAAAGAAATTCGCAAGCTATGCACTCAAATTAAACAGATAAATCACAGTATCGCCTATATATTTATTTAAACGATTGAACATTCGCGAAGAAACCATAAAAATTTACATACAATACAAACAAATATTAGATTAACATAAAATCCATTGTGACAGGTGAGAATATTTCTCATTATGCATATGTGATGGTGCCGATTGTTTAAAACAATAGAAATAATCTTATAGCTGAGTCATTTGATTTTATGTATACATTATATGAACCAAAATGTTAAAAAAATCGTCTTAATATTTCGATTAATAACAAAAGACACGGCAAAGTTGCTTGTGTGAGTTGTGTGAATTAATTCTGAAAAAAATTCGTTCTCTACATTGCCAATTCCTCTATTTGGCTCAAGTTTCGTTTAGCCTAAATCAGTTACATGGAATATCGGTTTACGGGATGATTCTATACAAGAAAGCTAGCACTACATAATTTGAGTTTTGCCGCGGAAATTCTTCGTTTCTGAGAAAACTCGAATTTTTAATTTTTCTACTATTAACTAACATTCGAAACTTTACGGTGTTTTTAATAGTTTTTTTGTTATCGAATGACGTAAAACATTCAATATAACGATGTTAACTAATTTTTATTCGAAAATGTATTTTTATCACAATAATTCTTATTGATTTTTCCGGGTTTAGAAGTGCCGAAATGTGATAGGAAGATAAAAACTACATATTTTTGTTTGATTAATAATTTGCAATAACTTTTCTATATAACTTTTTCCATCTTCAATATTTCTATAGTATTCTCAACTTTTTTACCTACTTTTGGGATCGTGGAGTGAAGTGGGGTGCTGGGTGGGGAATATTATATATGTGCGGTTTTTTTGTATTTATTGGAGATTTTGACCTTCTTACTGCGCCTTATAATTCACAGAAAAACAGATTTCGTTAGAACGACTCGTTGTGTGCAAAACCAAACAAGACTCTAAAATATTTAATAATATTGTTATGAGTTTTTTACAGAAGAACAAAACGTACTTTATTTCGACTTCGGGAGACAAATGGATGTGTTCAAACCACGTGTTTTTTGCGACAGTTTCGTCTGGACGACACTTTGCTGATTTTGATCAACGGTACCTATATGCCCAGATCTATTTTCCCATGGTAATAATGGGAAAAAATATCAGGTTTGGTACCATGCCTTTTACATTTGGTTTTACATAAGGGGCGTTTATACAACAAACCATGTAAAAGACCGAATTCATAACCTTCTTGTCGCGAACGAGGAAGAGCCATTTCTACAACTTGTGTCGATATTTTTGTAAATAATATGAACGTAAATATGAATGAAATGATTTAACTCAACTGAATATAGAATATTAAATTCACATATATGTACAATTTATACATACCTACCTTTTATGCTTTATCAGGATTGTCGTTTTTATGCTTTATTGACAATGTTTTTTAAATTTTCGCATTTATTGACCATAGGGATATTAAGTTGATAAGAATAGATATTATTCATTGATCTGTGTTAAACATCGGGAAGAGAATCACTGTATAGTGGCCAAACAACGCATTTCCGCGGATTTTCATTTTCGTATCGGTGCTTAAAAATAAGTCTACAATATAAAATAACACTAATTTTACATGTATCTCATTTCGTTACTTCAAAACCGCATTCAAAAAATGGCAACAGCGCATTTTCCGCGGCAAAATTTCTTCAGTAATATACTCCCTGAGGTATATAAATGACAAAAATAGTTTTTTTTTTCTTTCTTAACAGATTTCGGCTAAACTAAACTTGCCCCCTCTTTTTTGCATCTGAATAGTAATATATCTCCTTTGAGACATTGAACTGACCTTTGAAATCCTTATAGTAGCGACGGATTGGACTCGACAAATATAATTTTTCAAAATACATCTTAAAGTATGGAAATAGCATATCAGCACGTATAAACTGTGAGGCAATACCAATTAAATACTTTTTATTATTCTTCTCATCGGAGTTCTTCTACGATATATTTGGTAGAATTCATATTTCAAGTGAATCAAGCACTGTATTTAAAAGAGTAAACAATTTTTTGTCATATATACTAATCACCCGATATCAAGGCGACTATCGAACAGTTCATTTTTAAGTGCCTTCACGTGCAGTGTAAGAAAATAAGAATGCTGAATAAACAAAAAAGAAAGACGTTTAAGGAATTGTTACTCATGGAAAAGAAATTTGTAAAACTAGAGAGAGCATTAAATAACTGTTCGACATCTTCTGATTCAGATAGTTCACAGGATAAGTGTGTTATTTCAAATAGAAATGGAAAAAATCGCATTATAATAAATCTCAAAAACCTAAATTGCTTAATACCCACAAATCATTTTAATCTTGATGATTGTAGAACAGCGATTAAGCTAATGACAAAAGATTGCTACTTAGCCAACTTAGATTTGCAGGATGCTTATTTCCTATTACTAATCCATGAAAAACATAGGAAATATACCGTTCTCATTTAAGAATCAATTATTCCAATTTAATTGTTTACCCTTAGGTATAAACATAGCGCCTTATATTTTTACTAAATTAATGAAAGAGGTCGCTAGACATCTTCGAATTTTTGGGTGTAAGGTATTATTATATTTAGATGATATTTTAATCATTGGGGAAAATTATGAACAAGGTTATGAAAGCATATATACAACGGTAAACCTCTTAAAATCACTAGGTATGGTAATAAATTATGAAAAGAGCGTTCTTCAACCCGTTAAAAAGATTCAGTTTTTGGGCATACAATGTTAATTCTCACGAGATGACAATTAGTTTGCCTAGTAACAAAATTACCACTTTATTAGAATTGCTCAATAGAACAAAAATCAAAAAAATAATAAGAATAAGAACTGTCGCATCACTCGTCGGGAAATTGGTGTCCTCTTCGCCAGTCATGAATTATGTTTGGTTCCACACAAAACCTTTCGAAATAGTTCTAATAAATAAATTACAAAAAACGGCATAAACTATAACAAAAAAAAAGATAATTCCAGAGAATTTAGAACAAGAATTCAACTGGTGGTTGAAAACTATTTCTAAGGAAAGTAAAAGCATCTCATCCAAGCAATTCTCCCTGGAAATATTCTCAGACGCATCCATGACAGGTTGGGGTGCCTTTTGCAATGGTCAAAAAACAAGGGGTTTATGGAGCAACTATGATTCTAAGAAAATATCAACTATTTAGAACTAGAAGCCGCCTACTACAGTCTAAAATCATTCTCAAAAAATACATTCAACCTTAATATTCTGCTTTGAATCGATAATATAACAGCAATTGCAACCATTATTCGAATGGGGAGGATTACATTTAAGCAGCTTAATAAGATGACAAAGATGTTATGGGACTATTGCGAGACTAAAAACATTTTTATTTATGCGTCTTTCATAAATACAAAAGAAAATGTAGAAGCGGACTTCCTATCACGAGTTACATCATCAGAGACAGAATATGAATTAAATCAACAAGAATTTACGCAAATCATATATCTTTTTGGTAAACCATATATAGAATTGTTTGCATCTCAACTAAATAAGAAATGTGATAATTACTTTTCTTGGAGACCAGACCCCGATTCCTTATTAGTTGATGCTTTCACAACTAGCTGGGAAAACTTAAGGTTTTACGTATTTCCACCTTTTGCCTTAATCCATAAAGTTATTGAAAAAATTCGAATGGATAAAGCCAGAGGCATTTTGGTTGTTCCAAATTGGCCGTATCAGTCATGGTTTCCGTGGTTTCATGAATTATTAATAGAAGAACAAATTTTTTCCCCACCACATGGTTATTTAATTTATTATCCTTCCAGGAGAGATGCACCCACTACACAAAACACTTTCCCTGGCGGCCGGACAATTATCTGGGAATCATTCCACAAACGAGAGATAAGCCTGGCCGTTATTCCTGTGATGTTAAATTCTATTGGGGAAAAAACCATAAAACAATATTCAGTTTTTTATAGGAAGTGGTGGCATTTCTGCCTAAAGCACAAAATTAATATTTACACTTATAATCTAAATTTAGTACTTGAATTTTTGTTGAGTTGCTTTAATGAAGGACAATACATATCGATCATCCCTAGCGTTAATACTAAACTTCAGCCCAGCCGATGAAAACATATTTAAACGGTTTTTAAAAGGTGTTTATAATAACAGACCATCCACACCAAATACTCGGTAACGTGGGATCCTAACCCAGTATTACTTTATTAAGCAAAAATATGCCCATTACATGATTTCACTTTGAAATATATAACTCAAAAGCTTGTTACCTTGTTAGCCTTAACATCTGCTAGCAGGGTACCAACAATATCAAAAATATCTCTGAAAAATATATTCTGTAAACAAGAAAAAATCGAAATAAAAATCGAAGAGCGAATAAAAACATCAGGTTCGAATAAATCCCAACCTTTTTTAGTATTACCCTTTTTCTTTGACAAACCTGAATTATGCCTGGCAAAAACTTTTGAGTACTACCTATCCATCACAAAACTATTCAGAATAGACGATAGGGGATACCTTATATTGACACATAAGAAACCATTTCATCCTGCTTCTACCCAGAGTATAAGTAGGTGGATTAAGGAAGTTCTTCAAAAAAGTGTAATAGACACAATCTTTTTTGATAGCCATAGTGTTAGACATGCTAGTACTTCTGCCGCCTACAGAGCAGGATTGAACCTATATTTAATAAAAAATACTGCTGGATGGATACGAAATTCATCAGTATTTGCAACATTCTATAATAGACCGATAATAACCAGTGAAGATACTTTTGCTAATTCTGTTATTAAGGGATGTTTCAAAAGCACCACGTAATAATTATTAACGGTACAATTTATATAGGTAACCCATCATAGTTTTACTCCACATTTTTTCCATTCTTCCAAAATCATGATAAAAATATATAGTAACTACAGTTGTTATAATTTAATTTTTCCTTTTTTGCTGTTTTGTTTCGTTGTATTAGTTTTTTGTTATATTATTATGAAATTATTATTATACACTGCATTAAATCGCCCTAATTGTATCTAACATCTACCAAATTTATCATAGAAGAACTCCGATGAGAAGAATAATTGAAAGATTGTTCGACTTACCTATAAGGAAGATCAATCTCAATTATTCCAGCATCGGAGTTCTTCTATGATAGAGCCCTCCCTCCCCCAATCTACCCAGTCAATAGAGCGATTAGTTCAGTCACCAATGAACTGTTCGATAGTCGCCTTGATATCGGGTGATTAGTATATACGACAAAAAATGGTTTACTCTTTCAAATACACTGCGTGATTCACTTGAAATATGAATCCTACCAAATATATCATAGAAGAACTCCGATGCTCGAATAATTGAGATTGATCTTCCTTACAGGTAAGTCGAACAATCTTTTAATTCTACCATGTTTCGTCTTATTTCTTTATTCTGATATTTTCGATGAATTATAACAGTACGTGTCTGTATATTCTGAATGAAGACGTTACGTGGCTGTACACTCTGAATGAAGAAGTCCGTTTATTAGAAAAAAAGAAGATGAATGTAATTTAAATAATAACGTTTAGAAAAAACGTAGTATAGATGTCTTACAGTTTAAAGATATTAAAAATTTTCTATCAGATAAGAATTAATCATAATTGAAATCATTTATTTCTCGTTAAATTATCTGCTGCTCCGTATTTCTGAACAAATTGTATTTTATGGACGTGATAAATTTATAATCACCTTTTAATCCAATTAAAATGGAACGGGTTTGTTATTAGTATGAAATCTTGTCGAGAATATTTAAAATAGGAGTGAAATGCTTGAAGCAAATTAAAATAACATATGCAGATTATTATAATTAAAAGGGTTTTAAAAAATAAACATTGTATTTCACTATTGCGTTCTCAATATACAATTTATTAACATTCTGTTTGTTTTTATTGAACGTACTGAATACTCTATTAACTAAACACTACGCCAATACTGTCCGATGCGCGTTTCAATTACAAGTTATCGTCTTCAGAAAATTTTTCAATAACTTCCTGAATATTATATATATACAGCGTATCCACGGATGGGGTATCCTATGGGTGAAAATTTTTTAAATATTAGTTTTATCGAAAAATGTCATTCTTGATAAAAAGTTTTGCTTGTTCTGAAACCCCATAAAATGAAAAAAAATCAAGTTTTTCGAAACACGTCTAATTTTACAGCCAGTTTTATGAAAATCGTATGAATTTTTGCACTAAGTTCGAAAATAATGTATTAATCTAGTGAGTCACGTTTACGATGTACCAAGTAACTGTAAACTTTTCTAAATAACTTTCAAATTGTCATTCTTTAAGAAACATTTGACAACAATGTTAACTATTCAACAAAGAGTATATTTTATTGAGTTTTATGGTATTGGGGAAGTTTCGTACCAGTATGCAATTGCAAAATTTCACGAAAAATATCCAGATGTATCATACCCATTACGCGGTGTGAATTTAAAAAATGAATGAAGAAGTTTGATGAGACAGCATCTGTTCAAGACAAAAAGAAATTGAAAAAGGCGTACGTTGAGGACAATGATGCAGCTAGTGCACTAGCTATGCATTCGTTAAGAGAAAATCCCAAGTTGGGTCTACGAAAAAGAGCAGGGGGTTTTTGCAAGAGTCACTTACAGAAAATATCTAAGCAGAACAAAATTCATCCATTCAAACCGAAATTATTCATACCTTACAAGATTATGATTATGACACAAGGCTAGACTTTTGTGCGATGATTAGTGAAAAACTTATGCATGGCCGATTCTTTCACAATAATATTTTGTTTTCGGATTAAGCAACGTTTACAATAAACGGAGTCGTTTCTTCTAAAAATTGTCGATATTGGGCTAGTGACAATCCGAGCTACAGGATTAACTGTAATAGTCAATTTGCTAAAATAGTTAATGTTTGGTGTGCGGTTTTACCGGATCGAATAATCGGACCGTATTTTCTGCTAGATACAGTAAATCAGGGGATATTTTTTTATTTGCTGGACAACTTCTTAATACTTGAATTAGAAAATATTCGCTTGGAGCAAAGGCGTAAAATGTACTTTCAATTTGATGGATGTTCATCACATTCGACTTTGCTAATTAGAGGATGGCTGGATGAATATTTTCCTGGTCGATGGATGGGACGTTATGGACCAATATTTTTTCCGCCTCGATCCCTCGATTTAAGTGTTTTAGATTTTTTTATGGGTATACTTAAAACAAAAAGTTACGTAAATAATTTAAACCATAATATTGAAGACTTGAAACGAGATATAATTGATGCCGTTAACCAAAGTACCCCAGAAATACTGCGAAATACTTACAAAGACTTTAGGAAGAGAATTGAGAGATGTTTTGAAGCTGTTGGAGGATATATTGAATAGATGTTTTTGTTTTCCTTAGTGTTTCATACATTATTATTCTGTATTGTTATTTTTGACAGTGATTGTAATTCTTCAATAGTTAACATTATTGTCAAATATTTCTTAAACAATGACAATTTGAAAATTATTTATAAAAGTTGACAGTTACTTGGTACATCGTAAACGTCGCTCACTAGATTAATACAGTATTTTCGAACTTAGTGCAAAAATTCATACGGTTTTCATAAAACTGGCTAAAAAATGAGACGGGTTTTGAAAAACACAATCTTTTTGAAAAAAATTCCTAATGCACTACCAAAGAATTGCTTACTATTTCCACCTACTCGAGGTGTGAAGCAGCCATTGTACTGGAAAAGATAGAACTTCTCTACACGGTGCCCCGAAGGAACATTTCGATAATTTTTAATGTATATCACATGCTGTATAGAAGTTTAATCTCAAATGAAGAATTAATATAAACCCGAATGAAAGTCTGTCAATTTTCCCGAACTCCTGCAATCGCTATCCACAACTTCTCTACTTCTATTTTGTGATGAGTATCGAGAGTTTGTCCTGAATACAACCCAGCATTGTTATACCCCCTGTTGAGGAAACTCGAGGAGTTACTCTATCTTCTTTCCTGGATTCTCGGAAAGTAGTAGAGTACTTCATCTCCATGAGAAGTAGGAACATTTTGTGTTTCTATTCTCGATAAGATTCCAATTTTGGTGTAACGTCTTTTGAAGGATTCACGTACACGTTAGAAATGCTCCTACAAACGGAAGTTCCAGATATATTTCCAGAATCGCTTTTTGATCTCAAAGCTGGATTTTTCGAGCACTAGCTATGCATTCGTTAAGGGAAAGTCCCAAGTTGACTCTACGAAAAAGAGCATTGGATATTGGTTTTTGCAAGAGTCACTTACAGAAAATATTTAAGCAAAACAAAATTAATCCATTCAACCGAAATTTATTCATACCTGACAAGATTATGATTATGACACAATGCTAGACTTTTGTGCGATGATTGGTGAGAAACTAAGGCATGACAGATTCTTTCACAATAATACTTTGTTTTCTGATGAAGCAACGTTTACAACAAACGTAGTCGTTTCTTCCAAAAATTGTCGATGTTGGGCTAGTGAAAACCCGAGCTACAGGATTAACTGTATTAGTCAATTTGCTAAAAAAGTTAATGTTTGGTGTGCGGTTTTACCGGATCGAATAATCGGACCGTATTTTCTGGAAGGTACATTGAATCAGGAGGTATATTTGCATTTCCTGGACAATTTCTTGATACCTGAATTAGAAAATATTCCCTTGGAGCAAAGGCGTAAAATGTACTTTCAACATGATGGATGATCCCCCGATTTGACTATTTTAGATTTTTTATCAAAATCAAAAGTTCTGGCAAATAACTTAAACCATAATATTGAAGACTTGAGATAAGCTATAATTTATTCCGTTAACGAAATTGCCCCAGAAATGCTGCGAAACATTTACAAAGAATTTAGAAAGAGAATTGAGAGATGTTTTGAAGCTGGGGTAGGATATATTGAATAGATGTTTTCTGTTTATTTAGTGTTTCTTACATTTTATTATTCTCAAATTGTTATTACTTTTCCGCCCAACCTATCTAATATGTGAGAAAAGTATTGGTTTACCCACTAAAAAGTTGAAATTTTGAAAAAAAAATTTGAGTTATTTTTACGTTTTTCATCAAGAACAACAAGAAAAAATTGTTTATAGAAAAAATCATGTGTGTATGTCGTCGTCGTCGTCATCGTTTCCGTCGGCCACTTTCCGTTACATGTCTTGTTAGCACGATACAGCCTCCGGAGTGCAACAAATCACCAAATTTATGATTGAATATTGTTCAGGAAATCTGATAGATGAACCCTATTGATTTTCAGCTCGCAATAGCCAGTATTATGGGTGCTATGGTACTTGAAGGACGACATTTTTGTATTTTTTTGAGACATTTCAGTTTGTTAGCACGATACAGCCTCTGGAGTGCAAAAAATCACCAATATTATGATTGACTATTATTGTGAATATCTCACACATAAACCCTATTGTTTTTCAGCTCACCACAGCCAGTACAACAGGTGATATAGTACTTTAAGTACGACATTTTTGTCATTTTTGGAGAAATTTCTGTTTGTTAGCACGATACAGCCACCGGAGTATACACAAGTGACCAATTTTATGATTGGATATTATTCAGGGCGTCTCACAGATGAACCCTATTGAGATTCAGCTCACTAAAGCTAGTATAACGTGTGCTATAGTACTTGAGGTACCAAATTTTCGTCATTTTTGGAGAATTTTCAGTTTGTTAGCAAGATACAGCCTCCGGAGTATATACAAGTGACCAATTTTATGATTGGATATTATTCAGGGCGGCTCAACGATGAACCCTATTGAGATTCAGCTCACTAAAGCTCGTACAATGTGTGCTATGGTACTTGAGGTACCAAATTTTCGACATTTTTGGAGAATTTTCAGTTTGTTAGCACGATACAGCCCACCAGCGTGTATGCAAGTGATCCATTTTATGATTGAATATTGTTGAGGGCGTTTTATATATGAACCTTATTGATTTTTAGCTCATCAGAGCTAGTACAACGGGTGCAATGTACCTGAAGTTCCACATTCTTTGTTCTTTTTGGAGAAATTTCGGTAGTACGATACAGCCTCCGTGTATACAAGTGGCCAATTTTATAATTGGATATTTTTCAAGGTGTCTCACAGATGTACACTATTGAATTTCAGCTCACTATAGCGAGTACAGCGGGTCCTATAAATCCAGATATACTGCATTTTTGGTTACTTTTGGAGAGATTTCAGTTTGTTAACACGATACATCCCCCGAAGTGTATACAAATGACAACTTTTATGATAGAATATTATTCAGGGCATCTCACAGATGCGGAAAACTTAGTTTTAATCTTTAAAACTGTTCATTTTTTATATTGATTATAATTCTTGAATAGTTAACATTGTTGTTAAATATTTCTTAGAGAATGACAATTTGAAAATTATTTATAAAAGTTGACAGTTACTTGGTACATCGTAAACGTCATTCACTAGATTAATACATTATTTTCGGGCGGTTTTCATAAAACTAGCTATAAAATGAGACGGATTTAGAAAAACTTGAATTTAATTTCATTTTATAGGGTTTCAGAACAAGAAAAACTTTTTTATCACACATGACATTTGTCAATAAAACTAATATTTAAACATTTTTCACACATAGGATACCCCATCCGTGGACGTCAATGTGTTATAACCGAATTTGTAAGCACGATAGAGGGCGTATTTTTTGACGGATCGAAACCAAACTCGCTACAAAAATCTTGGACGAGTTCGTTGATGAGCCAAATCGGCCCAGTAGAAACAAATTGGCAGCCTGTCAAAGTTGAAAATATCGTATTTCCTTCGTTTTTTAGTTAATGCAAAAAGTTACTGAGTTGTTTCATAGAACTGAACACGTTCTACAACTTTTGTACTTAACATTTTTCTCTAAAACGTGCAATAAAATCATTATTAAACTTTGAACATCCTTTACAAAGATTTTTCTTCCTGAATTCTAACCTCAAAATTGTGAACGCAGCTTATCGAAATTAATTGTTAGTTTAAAAATAGACCAGTTAAATTATTGAAAATAAGTTTTTTTTGTAACTTTGTAATATATTAACCCGGGAGCGGTCGCGTTGTTAGATTTTGCCTAATAATTTATGTATTTTGAGTATAAAATAAGTATTAATAGTCCATTTTATGTTGACTGCCGCCTAGGAATGCCTCATATAACTTACCATCCAATCACGTATGAAGGTGGAAGGGGGAAACTTAAGTTTTATTCGATTTATGGTCACTTGTTAGTTTGAAACTAACAGGCGACCATCACGCGTCGGCAGAGTGTTAGGTAAAATCTAACGGCGCGACAATTTGCGTATGTGTTTTTTTCTATAAGTTTATTAAAAAAAGTGTGATCAAAACAATTATTTACAACTATTGTAAGTGAACTGCTCACAATGGATCCCAAACAAATACAACAATTATTAAAATGGTCTGACGACATAAAATCTGATGAAGAAAAATAATGGTGGTGGTTCTCCTGAGCACATTGAACATAGTACGAATGGAGATCAAATGGAATCATAGGGCGAAGATACCCTTATTACTGACTCAGATGTGCCTATGCCTTCACTTGTAAATCAACACAGAGTGCCTATTTTTATAGGAAAAGATAAGACTGAATGGTTTAAACGTAAATCCGATTCACCTCGAACCAAAACACGTGCACATACTTTGATATCCCAGCTTCCAGGTGTAAAGAGGGTTGCTAAAGAAGCCCGAACTCCAATAGACAGCTAGAAATTGTTTTTTCCGGACGATGTTATTCATGAAATTGTACTCTTTACTAATCAGAAGCTGGACAAATTACGGTAGTCTTACCAACGAGATAAAGACTGTCAACCAACTGATTTTATAGAAATACATGCCCTCTTAGGTTTATTGTATATGGCAGGAGTTATTAAAAGCCCATATGTCAACAATACTGACCTAGGCAGTACTGATGGAACTGCAGCTGATTATTTTTCCGCAGTTATGTCTCATAGAAGATTTCATTCACTTTTGAGAAGTCTGAGGTTTGATGATGCTACTACAAGAAAAGAAGAGATAAATATGACAATTTGGCACCTACTAGAAAAAATTTTGAAGATTTTGTCAAAAGGTGCTCAGATAATTACAATATTGGAGAGTACGCAACAATCGACGAAATGCTTGATTTGTTTTAGTGAGAGGTGCAGCTTTCGACAGTATATTGCAAACCAGCCAGCGACTTACAGCATAAAAATATACAGCCTAGATGATTCGAGATCTTTCTATACTCATATCATGGAAATATATCCTGGGAAACAACCTGGTGGGCCTGTTCCGCTACCTAATGATGCCGCTAGTGTTGTGAAGAGACTAATATCCACTATAGATAAATCGGGAAGGAATCTTACTGTAGACAACTACTTTACTTCAATACCCCTTGCCAATGATCTGCTTCTAAATCATAAAATTAAATTAGTGAGCACACTACGAAAAAATAAACGGGAAATCTCACCAGAATTGATCGATACAAAACAGCAGCCAGTCAGCTCCAGTATTTTTGCTTACGGTAAATATGAACAATTGTATTCTTGTTTCATGCGTGCCGAAAAGAAACATAGTGATGACACAATTGATGTAACTAGTAATGAGGCCAAAAACCTACGGTAATTACATTTTACAACCTGACTTAAGGTGGTATGGACGTGGTGGAGCGACTCAAGTCAGAGTATTCTGTCACACGGAAAAGCAATAGCTGGCCTATGACTGTATTTTACACATTATAGAACATAGCGGCAATGCATGGCCAAATAATTTGCAAAGCTAATACAAATTTCATTACAATACGAAGAAAGTACATAATGGATCTCTCAAAACAACTAACACTTCCTTATCTAACACGTCGTGCCATCAATCCCAACATTGTCCCTGAATCTTCGAAGAAAAATAGCCGCCGTCACTGGTATTAATACAAATGTGACCGCCGCAGCACCGCAAAACGAACAGCCAAAAATGCGATGCAGGTATTGTCCCATTAGAAAAAATCGGTTTACCATGCAACGCTGTGCGACATGTGAACTTCCTATTTGTAAAGAGCATACCATGACAACCATATCGACTTGTACCGCCTGCGCCGCCTGTGGAGAAAATTCCGATTAAGAAAAATATTATTTTAAATTAGCTAACATATTGGTTGTTTTAATTTAAAAAAAAATGAAAGATTTATGATTACTTTATTTTAATTAAAAATAGTAAATGTTAGGTGAAACCTAACACGCGAACTTTGACGTAATTTTTTTAACGCTACCTATCAAGGGTTAAATAGATTTTACATTAAGCCACTAACTTCTTTATCAATTAATAATGATTATTTCTCCTTTGGTCGACTATTGAAATCAACTTTTCTTCTCAGGTAAACGTCTAATTTGATTGGCCTATAAAATCTCTTCACAACATGAGTTACTATCTACGTTTGTGGTACTGGACAAAAATTTTAATAATAATGATACTCGCATGTCATTATCCTCCCTCGTATAATTAATATCTAATGAGCTTTTAATGGAAACTTGTTGCAATAACGCGAACACATTTAGTCGACATCCTGTTCACAATCGAATGAAATAAAACCAAATTTGCCAGACCAATTAATGTAAATGAAAAACGGTTATCAATATTATCAAAAACAATTTCGTTAGAATCTTTCTAAGCGTGTTACTCTGAAGATGGGGCGTCCATTCGGATAAAAGCAGAACACATATTATCTGCGATTTATATCGGAACGGAAATAGGCGTGATGTGGCCATTACTAACGGTCAAGAACAGGGACGTACGTGTTTGTTGGAAATTTCTTTCGTCATATTTGCACATTTTACAATTGATCGCATTAAATTAACGAAATTATGATTCCACCGTATTCATTGTTTTGTAAATTTAAAGAGCATATATGGCGCAATTTTTCACAAGAACTCCATTAAAGAAGTAAAAGAGGCACATTTTTAGGCTCATTTCAGAATGAAATAGGGCTATTGTAGAGACGCAATGCAGTTTTTCGTTTTGGTGTTCCCTGATGCCAAAATCACCCCCCGTTTCAAAGGTTATATATATATATATATATATATATATATATTGTTGTAAATAGAACATATACAGAATCCTGATAAAGGATATAAAATTAAAATTTTGTCAATAAAAATAATTTTTAAAAATGATGTATCAAAATAATAAAATACCTCGTATAACAATATAACTAAGTACGACCAATGGTTATAATCAAAAAGATAGTAAATAAATATAAAAAGAAATCATAAACAAACATCAGAAAAACAGTTGTAAAAATAATTCTTCAACTTAATAAAAACAACCTTAGACAGAACCTCACAAGTAAACGCAGATCAAGAAATAATATAACGCTGCATGGAATCTTAGACACCCAGAGCATCTGTTTATATTTTAAAAATAAATAGAAACTTCTAACAAATGTAACTAAAACTATAATGATTAAACAATAAAAAGACATTTAGAAGTAATAAAATATATAGAATAAGATATTTAGTTAATGATTAATCATAAAAGTAGGTATGGGAAATATTATGATAGGTAGGAATCTGTAATATGGGCAAGGTCAAATTTATACCAAAATAAAACAGTTGAGACAAATTATACCAACATAAATTATTTTGAATGTGAAAAACAATAATGAAATAAATGATTACCGACATAGTTTATGTATATAGGTGTAATAATATCAAACATAATGAGAAATGAATTGTATATATGTATAATAAGTAAATATGTAGATTGTAGAAAACGTAGAATTAATGAAATTGCATTGACCAATCAAAACAGCGCAAATAAACAGTGATATGGAAAAAGACAATAATAATAAGGTGTGAGTGAATAAGTCAATGACAATAAGTATATTAGGTATAAAAAACTATAGTTTGCAATAAGTTTAAGTCAGAAAAACAATAAAAACAACAATAAACAAAGTGACAGGTGAAATTTTCAATCGAACTTTCGAGAACAAAAACCACTTCCGGTGACAGACGATAAAAAGGGTTGTGTTCGATGTAAAATGCGGGAAATTGGTAGTTGAGAGTCAGTGGTCAGATAGGTAACACTAATAAAGTTATCCTAGTTTTATTTAATGTAACAAATTTATAATTAGTCAAAGGAAAAGTATATAAGTCAACATAAAATCTAATCAATTTTAAAATAAATCAAGTGTAACAAACGTTTGTGAGACTACAAGTAGCAGAGGAAGAAAATTATCACCCAGATAATGAAAAGCAAAGGTATTAAACATCAAAGGCGGGAAGATATATGGGAAGCGTCTCCTCCGATGTAGCATCATTTCAAGAAAAAGGAACAAAAGGTCGGTTGTGTGTTTATTAAATATATTTGGTACCAAATAAATGAAACTTTCAAATAAGAACGTATAAATAATAATTTTAAATAATAATTTCAAGTGATATAAAAATTTTAAGAGCTCATATACCTGGTTTAAAGTTCTGTTATCTTTACATGAATATAATATACCAGAGAAAAGTAATATTAAAACTTACCATTATAAAGTGTAGATAAATGTATAATTTCTTTCATGTCGAACTTCACCAAAAATATATATAAAAATTTCCACTAGTAACAGACCACAACTAATTCCAGTTTATATCAATACACAATTATTACCATACAGTAAAATAATATTTAAAAACGTAAATTTTGAATCGATAAAATATCAAATATGTTTCCAAGTTCACGTCCCGAAGAAAACTAAAATTTAACATTTTAAAATCATTTCATAAATCCTCTTAGTTAAAAGAAAAGGAAACACTTTAAAAAGTTTTTTTGTTTAACATAGAAGCAAAGTTAGAAAGAGCAGGTGTTTGCAAATTTCTAAGAATTTCAACGCTCACAAGATTTCGACCAAGTTATGCAAATGAGCCAGAAAAAGTCGTGGTTAAAAAGAAAGGTACAATTTTTTTGGAATATAAAGAAAGTCATATTCAAAGTGGAAATTTAGATATATATAAAATAACTCATTATTTATGTATAACGTAAGAATTGGTAGAACAAAAAGGTTAATCATTTATTTTATTAATAAATAGTTTCATCAGTCTAACTGTATAATAAGCTGTAACAAATAGTTTGTATATGAATCATATTTTTATATGTGTTTTCAAAAGTTTTATTTCACAAAATTTTTTATCAGTCACATAAATATATCACATTAATAAGCAAAGTTGATTTTATTATCATAATATGCCCAGAACCCTACTGATTTTAAGAGTCGTAAACGAATAAGAGCAGCCGAGGTAAGAAAACATAAGAATTAAATAAACTACATGTTCATAAATAGCATAATAAATAAAAGGAAGCATTGAATAAAAAAATATGTAATTTGGCGAACCCAACAATAGTATAAAAAGTTTAAATTTGCAATAAATATAATATCATTTCATATTCACATATCCATATATTCAAATCATACATTGATATATATTAATACTTAAAGTCCAATCATATTCAACTTGTATAAAGTATATTAATAAATATAGAGTACTTAAAAAATCAAATCATTACACACGTATTTAACTGTACCACAACGTAAAAGACATATATATATATAGAACGTAAAGGTAAAAGTTAAATCACATATAACTTGCTTACCCCAAAAGTGAGGCTTTATATAAAATAAAGTAGCAATCATATTTAACTGCAACCCCAAAGTGGGGCATTATAAAAATAAAATATAAAGTAGCAAATCCTATTTAATATATATATATATATATATATATATATATATATATATATATATATATATATATATATATATATATATATATATATATATATATACATATACAATGTCATCCCCAAAGTATGCACCATATGGGAAACTTATTTATTAAGGGTTTTTCGACGAAAAGTTATTCCTGATAAAAGTTTGTGCATCCCCTAAAACTAAACATGCACCAACAAAATACAGTGAAACACACGTAATGTACGAGGAGCCTTCAAATATTTGATTTTAAGACAAGAGTACAGTACTCTTATTTCAAAAAATCTCGGGATATGTTATTCAGAAAAGTTGTTGAGCATCAAAAAATACATCTAGTTTTGAAGTCATGGCCCTCTTAGTGTAGTTTTATTTTTTTACCCTTTTTTTTAAATGGAGACTACGAAAAAAATATTTGCTAAAACGATAAATAGACAACATCCTGTATATGACGGTTTATTAAAAAAGTTTATAGTATTTCAAATGACATAACAAATGTGTTAACCACGGTCAATTTTTCTGAGGAGTAAAATAATTTTCAAATTTTTTGGTGCAAAGTGATTTTTATTTTTTGTTAACACCGAAAATTACTCAAAAGTGTACTGTTTAGTAACAAGAACTTAATATTCAATAATATCAAATCACAAAACATCTAAATAAAATAGGTATTTCGGAACAAACTCATTGATTTTCTGGAGATTTTCTTGTCCAAAATAATTCTTATATTCGCTTTAAAAACAAAAGCATGTTTCCGAAAGAAGTATTTTACATCTCAGAATGATGTCCATCCAGCAACATGCACAGTTAGGTTCTTCTTACACAATCCTTGACTGCATTCGTAATTTGCTCCGGTTGAATGGCCCTAACACAATTAGTAATTACATTTTTTAAATGTTCTCTATCCCTGAATGGACGATGTTTGTAAACTTCGTTCTTCAATAAACCCCATAATAAGAAATCCATTGGGGTTAAATCTGGTGAGCGCACTGGCATTGGATACTCTGACTAACGTCCTATCCATTTTCCATTGAATGATTTATTTAAAAATTGTCTTATTGCAACACTACAGTGAACACTAGCTCCATCTAGCTGATACCAAATTCTTTCTCTTTGTCTACGCGGCATTTGATTTAAAATTGGTAATAAATCTTGTTGTAAAAATTGCTAATATCGGTTGGCATTAAGGTTTCCATCTATGAAGAACAGTATTGTTTAACAGTCCACATAAGACATTTACCTTGAATGAGTATTGTTTCTTGCACTCTATAGTGAAATGAGGGTTTTCTAAAGCCCACCATCTACAGTTCTGTGAACTTACGGTTCCATTAGTTGTAAATGTTGCTACATCAGTCCATAAAATATTTATTGGGCAACGTGCGTTTTCTTCGTATTCTCCCTGATACCATGCGTAAAACTCAAATCTTGGAATAAAATCCCATTCTTTTAGGGTATTTATAAATTTTGGTTTGAAAGCTTTGAATTTATTTCTTCTTAAAAATTTTTGTACGGTATTAATAGGTACATCAAGAGATGTTGATATTTAATTGATGTCTTACCATTTTCGATAACACTTAAACACACTTCCACTTCTCTAGATACTTTTGCAGGTAAGTGAGGTTTTTTGAAATTGTTGGTAATACTGCCTGTTTCTTTAAATTTATCTAAAATACGGGTAATTGTAGTGTGATTTACATTGCGATTTGGATGCCTGGCATTAAAAATGTTTGTTACTTGTCTGCTTGGAGTATTTTCCCCACACAACAATATAATCTCAACTTTTTCCTCTTTTGTAAGCATCTTGATATTATTTAAATATTACTTATTATCAAACGTTAACAAAATAAGCAATAACAATAACTATGTATTGAATGTTCAGCAAATATGTCACGTAACTAATGTCAAACATACGTTTGGTTTCAAAGCCAACTTAAAACACTTATTTTGGACAAGAAAATCTCCAGAAAATCAATGAGTTTGTTCCGAAATACCTATTTTATTTAGATGTTTTGTGATTTGATATTATTGAATATTAAGTTCTTGTTACTAAACTGTATACTTTTGAGTAATTTTCGGTGTTAACAAAAAATAAAAATAACTTTGCACCAAAAAATTTGAAAATTATTTTACTCCTCAGAAAAATTGACGGTGGTTAACACATTTGTTATGTCATTTGAAATACTATGAACTTTTTTAATAAACCGTCGTATACAGGATGTTGTCTATTTATAGTTTTAGCAAATAATTTTTTTCGTAGTCCCCATTTAAAAAAAATGGGTAAAAAAATAAAACTTCACTAAGATGGCCATGACTTCAAAACTAAATGTATTTTTTGATGCTGAACAACTTTTCTACCTAACATATCCCGAGATTTTTCAAAATAAGAGTACTTTACTCTTGTCTTAAAATCAAATATTTGAAGGCTCCTCGTACATTACGTGTATTTTACTGTA
Organism: Galeruca laticollis; assembly: GCA_963921935.1. Classification (NCBI taxonomy): domain Eukaryota; kingdom Metazoa; phylum Arthropoda; class Insecta; order Coleoptera; family Chrysomelidae; genus Galeruca; species Galeruca laticollis. The sequence continues at coordinate 40,153,018 of OY998176.1, forward strand.
TTTTGTTGGTGCATGTTTGGTTTTAGGGGATGCACAAACTTTTATCAAGAATAACTTTTCGTCGAAAAACCCTTAATAAATAAGTTTCCCATATGGTGCATACTTTGGGGATGACATTATATATATATATATATATATATATATATATATATATATATATATAAATATATTATAATATTTTTAATGTTCTACTGTTTTTATAATTATGTATTATATGATTTTATTTGAAATTTGATTATTAGATGCTGTTGTTACAATCGTGGTAGTAACTACACTAATGTGAAAACACCTTTATCACTGAATATAACCTATTTGAAATTTTGACAGGAATTGTCAAATTATTATGCCCGGCTCAGATGAATATGGAATTTTATATTCTGAAAGATAAATTACTACAAAATCGACTTACTCGCTCTTACCTCAGGGAGGGTTCAAAGATTAAAAAAAAAATTAATAATTTAAAATTTTAAATTTATAAATTTCCAAAGAATATTCCAAAATTGTCAATTATACTATTGCAAATCTATAGTGACTGCTTGTTCAATATATTCTAAGACCATTAAATTATCTAATGACATCTACAATTTTTCTGTCACTGAAAATTAACTAAATGTCACTGATTATATCAAAAGTTTTATAGGATCCAAAATTTTTCAAATTCGATGAAATAGGAGTTGAATTAATACCAAAGTGAGTTGGAATCAAAAATTATATATTATATACCATCAGATAACAAGTGAAAATGAATTATTATTCCCAAAATATAATAAAGAACAATAATCGTACTTTCTACGAACCTTAAAATTAAAAAAAACAACCTATATACTAGAAGAACAACCTAATTAACTACTTCTTCGAAACGTTCAAATCGTCGAAAATTACACTTGACGTGTATAAATGTCAAATAACTATATGCGATAAAATTGTCTATTCTAAAAAATTTTCTCTTCTCTTCAGGTGAAATTTTATATATCTTTAACGTTAATTTTGTCAGTATTCAAAAATGTGATATAGATGCATCTATCTTAATTTTATTTAAAGGCCTGTTAATTCTTGAAAAATAATTTATAAAATCTGGACTGGACTCACCAACTAGGTATCAGGATCACTCGTTCTGATTCTAAGCACGTCTTTTAGAATCGCCGGAACCACTTTTCTAAATTTATAATTTAGAACCCGGAAAAATCACTAACACTATTTCAATATAATTATTTAAGGAATTATTCACGCACTGATCTTATCATGCTAATTATTATAATCTGATGCTATTTTAATATATCAATTACTATTATATTATTCAGCAAATTTGAGAGAACTCATATAAGATGTTCTCTCGAGAGGGGTTCAAAATCAAGTAACTAAACTTTTTCCATAAATAATTCTCTTCTCCTTTGGTTACCAAAGAATTCCTTTTTTAAAAAAAAATACAAATTTATGTTCTCATATAACAAAGAGAGATTTTCATTCTTTAATTCTAATTGTAATTTTGCTACTAGCGACATCTGTATTCTTTTTTTAAAATCTTTATAAAATCTATGTATCATTAAGTATCTTCTGCATTATTGTCATTCGAAATTGTAATGTCAAATTTTATTTGCATATTGAATCTTTCAAATTATTTATAATACATTGTATATCACTAGTATTACATCCAAATATGTACATTTTTCTTTATTTCAATGTTTTCTTTAGAATTTATATAAAGTATATGTATTAATATATATATATATATATTTATATATATATATATATATATATATATATATACAGGGTGGGGCACTATAAATGAACTATTCTCTGGCGTCTTAACGACAAATAAAATTAGAAAAAATTAAAGGTAGAATGAAGCACATTACTTAGGACTATATTTTAAAAATATTTTGGAATATACAGGGTGCTCTAAAAAAGCGTGCCGTATCAAAGTTAAAATCCTTTAAATGGAACACCCTGTATTTTATCACATTTTCGAATTGTACTATAAAAAATAATGTTTATTATAGTTTAATAACATTTCCCTATACCTATCTAGTTCAGTTTCCAGGATAAATCGATTTTACATAATTTGTAGACCCTCCGAAAAAATACAATAACGAATAACCACATTTGCTTTACACTATCTCACTAAAAGATTTCAACATTATGTTTCCAATATTTACTCGTATGCTATAATATACAGGGTGTCTTAAATATGACAGTATAACACTAACCATTTAATACATAAATTTCTGGCTTAATTTAAATGGAACACCCTGTATCTATTGGGTCTGTTAAACGTGGGAATTTATTACCTTCCTGTCGGTAATAGGGTTGCCTATATCTAACTCTCATAGTTTTCGAGAAATTTTAAATTAGTTTATAATATTTAATTATTTGCTGACATCTAGTTACCTATGATATAATGATACTCCAATTAAAAGTTTTTAAAAATTTAAAATTCGTAATTTTGACAGTAAGTGTTTTGTTGTATGATTTATTATTGATGAATTGAAGGTTTCTTAAATTAGAATTGTATTAAGGGTAAGTACACTATTATTGGGCATACAGATACAATAAGCTTCAAAATTATAAAACAAATAACTACAAAAAAATGGAAGAAGGTGTTCAAAGTGACGCCCATTTTGTTGGATACAAATTTCAACTCTTTTAAAGAAGTTATTGTTCACTTTCTTTAACATTTCTGGTGTTACTGTTTGAAACGCTCTCCTCATCCTATCCTTCATATTCTTAGGAGTGGTTGGCTCTGTATTGTAGACAATACTTTTTATGTAACCTCAAAGAAAATAGTCTAATGGCGTCAAGCATGGGGAGCTTGCCGGCCAAAGATAAGGACCCCCTCGCCCAATCCATTTTTGTGGAAAAATATTGTCTAGGTAACTCCGGACAATTACACTGTAATGAACAGACGCACCATCTATCTGCAGCCACATTTTTTGTCTTGTAGCTAGTGGAACGTCATCTAAAAGTTCGGGTAGTTTGTTACGTAAAAATTTACGAAATTTCCTTCCAGTTAGCGTTCCATTAAAAAATAAGACCCTATTATGTGGGTTCCAACGATTCCTGCCCATACATTTAATAACCAACGATATTGATGATCAACACTTCGGAAGTAATGCAGATTTTCGTCGTTATAGTAATGAAAATTATGTATGTTTACTAAACCGTTTTCATGAAACGTAGCTTCATCCGTAAACAGAACAAAATCAAAAAATCTTCAGACCCTGCCACTTTGTCCATAACTCATAAACAAAACTCAATACAATTTTCAAAGTCCCTATCAAACAGTTGCTGGTGCATTTGAACATTATGGTAGGGATGAAATTTGTGTTTTTTAATTATCCTAGCGACACTTCTCTTGCTTATACCTACTTACTCACTAATACATCTTTGACTAGTATGTGGATTCTCAACAAGCGCACCCATTACTTCAAATTCTGAATCGTCTGTAATTGCAGATTTTCGTCTAGAATTTTTTGTATATTGCACGCTTCCATTAGTTTTGAATATTTGGATGCTTTTGAGCGTATAATCTACTTGCTTAAAAACAGTTCTCCTGACACTCACCAATAATAAAGATCGTATCTATTCTTTCTTCGTTAGAGTACTTTTTCATGTTTAACCAGGGATTAATAACTATGTCACTTATTAAGACTTAATAATACATCAACACTATTCAAATACAATACACAAATACATACTATACAAATTTATAAATGTATTTGACAGATGGAATGGTATTAAAATAATATCTATTTCAGTGACATTTCATAGGTAACTAGATGCCAGATAAGTGAATAATATTGAAAATCCAAATATCCAAATTATGAAGTGTACACACTCTTGTTTTAACAAGGATAAATGAATTGGTAAAGAAGTGTGTAATATTTTATTAAAGTCAGCCAAGCGCTCTCGACATCATCATCATCATAACGCAATAATGTGAACAATTTTAATCTCTGTCTCTGGACCGACTGACAAAAGCCCTGATGATGACGTAATGTCAATAGCACTTGGCTGAATTCAATAAAATATTACACACTTCTTTACAAATTCATTTATCATTGTTAAAATATTATTAAAAACCAAATACAGTACACAGCCACCCACTTCAGAGCACATGAAGAATAGGATAATGCGAACTTTTTAAAGAATACCTAACACCAATAATTTTTTTAAAAGAGTTCAAGCTTGTATCTAACACGATAGGCATGATTTTGAATACTTTCTTTAAATTTTTTGTGAGTTTTTTTACTAATCTTAATGCAAAGTTAATGATTGTGTACCCTTAATAAAATTATGATTTAAGAGACCTTTAATTTATCAATAATAAATCATACAACAAAGCACTTACTATCAAAATAACAAATTTCAAGTTTTTAAAAACTTTCCATCCGAGTATCATCATGTCATAGGTAACTAGATGTCAGCAAATAATTGAATATTAAAAAACAAATTTAAAATTTCTCGAAAACTATCAGAGTTAGATATAGGCAACCCTAATACCAACTGAAAGGTAATAAATTTCCACGTTGAACAGACCCAACAGAAACAGGGTGTTCCATTTAAATTAAGCCAGAAATTTATGTATTAAATGGTTAGTGTTATACTGTCATATTAAAAACACCCTGTATATTATAGCATACCAGTAAATATTGGAAACAGAATGTTAAAATCTTTTAGTGAGATAGTGTGAAGCAAATGTGGTTATTCATTTTTACTTTGAAGTTATTGTATTTTTTCGGAGGGTCTAAAAATTATGTAAAATCGATTTATCCTGGAAACTGAACTAGATAGGTATGGGGAAATGTTAATGAACTTACAATATTTTTAATAGTACAATTCAAAAATGTGATAAAATATAGGGTGTTTAATTTAAAGGAACCTAACTTTGATACGGCACGCTTTTTTGGAGCACCCTGTATATTCCAAAATATTTTTAAATTATAGTCCTAAGTAATCTACTTAATTCTACGTCTAATTTTATTTGCCGTTCAGACGCCAGAGAATAGTTCATTCATAGTGCCCCACCCTGTATTTATTTTAAATTTAATTTAAATCGCAGAGTAGCCGACATCACTTCTTCTTCTTTGGGAAAATGTTCACTACAGAACCATTTCTTCAAGTTAGAAAGCAGTAAATACTCTGAGAGGGCTAAATCTGGAGAATAGGGTGCATGAGGTAGCAATTTTGGCTATTGCAATAACGGATTTGTGAGCTGGAGCATTGTCTTTATGAAACATATTTATACAAATTATAGTCCTAAGTAATCTACTTAATTCTACGTCTAATTTTATTTGCCGTTGAGACGCCAGAGAATAGTTCATGCATAGTGCCCCACCCTGTATATATATATATATATTGCAGTTTGCAGTTTTATATATATATATATATATATATATATATAATAACACAATAGAATTTTCAAAGTAAGTTCCGTCACCGTCACACATGCTCCCTGAGTGTTGGTAAACATAATGAAAAGAACAATCGTCATGAAAAAACTGTGCATTATACTATTTAATAATTATTATTTTCAACAGTGAACAAAATCCACACAACAATACTGCAAAAAATCACGGAAAAGAGAAACAGACATTTGATACATGACAAATTTTTATATAGTTAGCAAATATGTTATTTAATACAAGAGATTTCAGGAATTTTTAATAAATAGTATAAGTTATGTTAATATTTATATGTGTAACAATTTATCAAGAACAAAATCTTCATCTATGTATATTCATTGAATTGAATTGAATTTTTAGTCCATTGAAAGTTAAAAGAATATTATTATTTCATTGTTACATATCATCACAATAATTTTATAAATAACAATGATTCGAATTTTCTGTGATTCCACAGAACAGTTCCTTAAGATCCTGGTTCAGCTAGCTAGTCAGCCAATTCGTTGCCCGCAATTCCTTCATGTCCCGCTATCCATACTAAAGACACTGTGTTGTCTCTTGCCAGTTTATTAAGGGACTCTTTACAGTTTTTTACCTGTCTAGATCCAGTGCTTGGACAGCTTTAAGCAGAGCCTAGCTATCAGTATATATTATGATTTTGTGTCTTCTGATGTTTTCATCAATTACAGTATATAGCAGCAATTGTCTCTGCCCGAAACACAGTCGTATATCGACCAAGGCTGAAGAACATTCTCTTCTTAGGTCCATTTATAGCAACCCCAGGGCTGTGGTTCGTTTTAGAGCCATCGGTGAACCAGATGGGGTCTTCAGGATTAACCGAGTGCATCACCTGTTAACTAGATGGAATAACGATATTCACTCGCTCAGTAAATATATTCTCTGGTATCATACTATCCAAACACATTTGAAAGTTGGGTCCATCTAGTATTGTCCCAGTTCTATCGGTATTTCCTCCACAAACATTATTCGGGATCCGCATTTCCCCCTATTTCGTCTGAGGATCGCCATCATTGCCTCTGCCTTAATTAAAAGTTCCAGAGGAGGAAGGTGAATATAACGGATCGTAATGATGCCGTCCCCGGTAATGCCGAGGAGAGCGTCTCTTTGAATTGTAGTTAATGTATATTCTACTAAGGATACTTCTGTCTGTCTCCCCCAGAGTATAGTTCCATAGGTGATCTTTGGCCTAATCACTGTTGTGTGAAGGCGGTGTACCACCTCAGGTTATATTCCTCAAGCTTTTCCCATAACTCTTCTGTATTGCCAAGAGAATCTGGTTGCTCTAGTAGTAGATTTTTCTTGGTGTTTTCTCCAGTTCAATTTAGAATCGAGTGTCACTCCAAGATATTTTACCTAGTTTTTATCCGAACAGTTGAGGAGCAGATTTTCTAGATGCATTTTATCCATTATTTGTAATTTTGGCAAATAAAGAAAAACCGCTGCGCGTTTGGCAAGAAATTAACCGTAAAATTGACATACTAAAAAAATGGATGAAAAATCATGCAAATATTATACCTACATGCGAAAAATCTAGTATTGATTATGTCCCAAAAAACTGAAAACAAACTGTGGGACACACTGCATTTAAATTGTCCCCTGGGACAAAATGCATTTTGATTGTCTACACAAAGCTGACTTGGTAGTAAGCATGTAAAAATACTTAAGTAGATTTATAACAATAGCAGTTTATTTTTGAAATAAAAAATGAAATAAAAAATGATAGTGGAAAATAATAGCATCTTACATGTCATAAAAGTCCTCATCATTGTAATCGTATGTCAGGTTCATCGATAACGTCACCATCGTCAGTGTCATCTTGGTTATCTTGATTATCATTTCGCTCACGATTGTCAGAGAGCTGTAACCATGTTAACTAAGGATCGATGACCCAATTTTCCCCCGACAGTTCCACTAACAGTTTCGAGAGGCTCTGTAGTTTTTTTAGTTTAATTTTATTTTTAAGTGCTACAGCAGGTAACTGTAAAGTTGCATGCTTCTTTCCGCGTTTTAATAGCGTACCAAATTTATTGGAGGGATCGTCATTCCTGTGAAACAATTCGGTCTTGAGCAAAATATCGGTGTTGTTTTGTGATATCTTAATAAAAAAAGGTTTGGCCGCACTGATTCCTTCAATTTTTTTTTTAAAGAGTTTAACGCAGTTTTCATATCGTAAACAACCCAGTCCCTACCAAGTTGTCTAACGTCTCCTTTCTTGGAGTGGATCTCATAATATTTTGTAGGTGTTTTTAATGTACTGTAGGATCGTGTAATTTTTTGTATCTGTCCGAAAACACGGTCCGCTGGCAAATATCAGTGCCCGCGCACCGGAAAGGTAAGTATGACAGATTTAATATTTTTGGGATCATCTCTGTACAGCCACAGCATAAGCATATGTATCACGTGTGCATTTTTATTCTGCCCTGCACAACCATCTGCGAATAGTCTTAACTGTTTGATATCTGATCCAAATTCTACTTTATTAAGAAAATCACGTGAAGCAGAATTTGTCTCTGCAGATCCTCTTTTTGCCTGATGTTCCATCCAGGTGTAGAAGACAGGTTTTTCAATATCCACGTCGGTGACACAAAAACAAAAAACGACAACTGCTGTGCATAACAGGCATCTTGAATGGGCACTTTCGTAAGACTTGCACCTGCTGAAGGTCAAAACAGTACGAAACACTCTATACCGGCTTCTCCTTCATTATGTTGGAAAATTGTTTGGCCTGTACTTTTTGTACACGTAGACAAGTTTTTAATTCCTCTATTGCATTTATGTCTTTGAAAATACTAATCGCAGTTTGGGTTCTAGCGCAAAATTTTAATTTCAAATTTGAAAAATCATTTAATTTTTGGAGTTTTTTCGATTTTGCAAATTAATTTTTGCAAGTATGGCTATCGGATTAGTGCCATTTTGTAGCTATTCATATTACGAACAAGTTTTGTATTGGACATTTTTTCATACGAAGTCATCCCGATGAGCCGGAGAAGAAAATCTGCTTAAAAACGGCTTCTCGCGCCGTAATTTGTTAATAAACAATATAGCGGGGCTCCGATCGCGGTTGCAACTTTTTACCTTATTCTCCATATCATTTCAAATAGATTTGCACAAAAACCGTGTTCTTACCAAGACAATGCCAAAAATGCCAGCTTTTGATGCTCCACCGACTGGACTCTTATACATCTGCATGTCGTATTGTTTATCCCTGTTTTCTTGAGGGATTTTTTATTGATGACGTCGATGTGCTATCAAAAGCACCTTCGATGTCTAAAAATGCTGCAAAGGCTATTTTTTCTTGATTCACTCTCCTTCGATACCAGAGACCAAATTCTGATGGGCAGCTTCTCCTCATTTCCCTGCTTCATAGGCACTCCTTTTTGCAAATCCACTTTTTCCATGGTTTTCTCCATGCATGATATCAGACTAATTGGTCTGTAATATTTAGCCTGGGTGTACGTTTCTTTTACTGGTTTGGGAATAAATACCACTTTGACTCTCTCTATGTAATTGGTATATAGCTTAAAGCATGGCTTCTGCGTAATATCAGAACTGAATACTCATTATGATATCAATTAACTGCTGCAGGAGCGTGAGAAATATGCCATATGGTCCTGAAGTTTTGTAAGGGTCGAATGAATTCACAGCCCATCTGATGAGATGGGGTCCTTTGTTAGTTTGTAGTCATCTTTGGTGACCTTTGTTTTGGCTACCGCCCCTTTATCGTAATTTCAATCTATCTTTGCTGAGCCTGGAAAGTGCACAGAAGGTGCTATGAATCCTCCTCTTCAGTATTTGTGAATCCTCCGCTCGGCAGCTGAATAGTGCATCGTTTATTAGAAGTGTTCCTTTTGAGAATCTTGTCAATTTTCACCCTGTCAGGGACACCTTGCATATCTTCACAAAATTTCTTCCAGGATATCTTCTTCGATTCTTTTATCTTTTCATTATATGCATCTAGTTTAGCCTTATATTCTCCATGGTTACCTGTCTTTTTCGCTATCTTAAAAAGGCGTCTTGTTTCCTTCCTCAGTGTAGTCAGCTCTTTGTTTCACCAGCCAGCTTGTCTAGAGGAGCGACTCTCCCTTATCGAACAGGTCACTATGGTCTGTTGCAACCACGCAGCTGTTCACTGTAACTCCTCAGCAGGTTTCATTCTGCCTGGGTGTGTGCCGATTTTCGAAACCAGGTCCTTTTTGTCATATCCCCAATCGGTACTCTTAGGATCCTTGTATGTTCTTATAGCTAACAAAGACAGTTTCTCCGATAAATGCCAATACCTTACTCTCTTTAACTGGTAGAGTGCAGAGAGTTACATATATTTCCCATCGATGTTCTAAATGTTGGCGTATTGCCCACATTCGCAATATCAAGTTCAGTACTACATAAATAATCAAATACCTCTAATGTTGTTGTCATTGCTGTCCCAGATGAAGTGGTGTATATTGGTATCAGCCCCTACAACAACATCCACTTTGTGTCGCCTAGCGCAGTCCATCAGGTTCTCTATATTAGCCCCGGGTAACGGTTCTTCAGAATCGATGGGAAGGTATAGAGACACTATTATCTTTATTACATCCCCATCCATTTCGAGTTTAATCCTTACTGCTAGCATGTCACTCGTACAAAGTTCCATGATTGGCATCAGGTTATATTTAAAATATGATTGTTAATGTACTTGATCAGTCCCTTTTTCATCTTCGGTAGTGTCCAGGTTCTTAAAGCTAGCTCGCGGAAATGAGCCCGAACTAGTTCTTTCATTCACTCCTCATCAATCTGGAGACTCACATGCAGTCACCTATCGGATAATTTGCAGCCATTGATCGTACAACAACCAACCCTCAACCCTGGGTTGTGTTTTTCGATTCTCTTTAGATCCTCTTCTTTAGTCTCTGGAAGTAAAGTATGAGTCGTTGTTGTTTTGGAAGTTCATCACTCTTGATGAGCATCCAGTTAGTTTTATTTTTCCTCATTATATTGAAGGACTCCTCATTAGCACATATCAGCCCATAATAGCTGTCCGTGTATCGACTGGCTTGAAACCTAGGCACATTCTGCACCTCGTCGATTATTTTGGTCAAGTTCTCTTTAATAGTCCCTACTTGATCTTCATTTTCTTCAGGATTGCTCCTGGCTGACACAGTTCGCTGAACGCCCTTTGTCTGCTGGTTTTCACCCTGTCTTGGTATCAATGCTTTGCTCCCTCATTCTGTCAATCTTCCTTCTCTGGGCACCTGAAAGTTTCTCACGTAAAGCTTTCTGATCCACAGGATTCGCTGTAGCGTCTCCTTGTGGTGTTATTGAGTCCCTACAGGCTCCTTAGAAGACTTGTTTTCTGTTGGTTCATATCTGTTCCCACGAGTATAGGAGAAAATAGATCGATACCTGCAGAGCTTCTTATGCAGGTACAATGGGTGCGCCTGGTACCCCAAGGTAAGTGGTCTAGGGACCAACTGTCCCACGGCCGTCCATCCTTTGGACGGCTACTCATCCTCCGGATTTTGGAGGTTTTTACATTGGTCCCCATCCACACAGGTCATGCGTTAAAACCAAGCCTCCCGATCCGTATAGCTCGAAATACCCCTTACAGGTCTTACCCTAGTCAGTGGGTCGTTGCTCTACCATGCAGTTTGCGGTTTGTGGCGCGAGCTTGTCACAGATTGAGTATTTTAAATGGGCACTGTTGGGCATTCATAGCCTTCGTCCCCCCTATTTCCCAATTGACCTATTCTTTCCTGTACATACGTACGGGCCGTCTCTGGCCGTCCCTTATTCGCAGCCCTGGGATGCTCATGATAGGTAGCTCCACCCATTACCCTCCGATTACTGAACATTACTCTTCGGTATCGAAGGGTACTGTTCAGAAAGTCGAAACATTGGACAAGCCGTAACAAGTTGTCGAAAACTTAATGATCATGGGTCAGGAGGCCGTATCGTGCTAAGAAACCGAAATTTCTCCAAAACTGTAGTATATCTAGATTTATATGACCCGTTGTGCTCACTCTAGTAAGCTGAAAATCAATAGGGTTGATCTGTGAGATGCCCTGAATAATACCCAATAATAAAATTGGTAACTTGTATGCATTCCAGAGACTGTATCGTTACTACACTAATATGTCTTGTTAGCACATTAGAAAAAGTGGCCAACGACATCGACGACATACATACATAATTTTCTTCTAAGAACCCGTTTTTCGTGCTGTCCTCCCCGAAAAACGAAAAAATTAGTAAAAAAACAATTCCAAATTTTTTAGGGTATACCTATACTTTTCTCACACCTTAGATAGGGGTAGGCGAAAAAGTTGAGCACCTTTCTTTTGTTGGCATCATATTCTGTATTAATTTATGACAAAAATACCCATTTGGCCTAGGTATGTTTCAAGACATATTCGAATAGCGAATACAATATAAATAAATATTGAGAAAAATTTAAATAACAAATTATTTATATCAAAAGCAGGTCAAATATATTTACATAACTTTCATTTTTAAAGAAAAGGTCAGGAAATGGCCATAAAATGTCGATAGGTTCAATTAACTGGTCATTGATAGATAAGCGTCAAACTTTTTCAAGGTCAATAAAAATTTTACGAGTCCATTTCTCACAAATACAAACAAGTAGTAGTAAATAGTAATTTCACTTTAATGAATTACCGTGTATAATAAAAACTGGAGATATTTACTCCATTGTAGAGGTTTGAAACTATGCTTTCGAAATTCGTTTATACCTAAGCTCTAGCACTTACCGTTCGTTTGCTGAAGCTTGAAACGGACAGAAGGATGGAAAAAACAAAGCCATAATATAGCCATATAGCCAGTCGACGTCGATCGCCATTGGTAGACGTCGACCAACATACTCGAACAACACGTCTACACAGCTTAAGTTGTATGGATTCTATTATTAATCAGTACCCTATACCCGACTTCAGTATATCTCAACAAAATACCTAATTCTGCTTTTCGATCCCACTTAGATTTCTACAAACATTCAGGTACACGTACGAAGACTCTATTCCCATGCAATCGTAAATGTTTAACGTTCGGTTTAATTCCAAATAAAATTTCAAAAGGTGTTTTGTTCTCAATGGTATTAGCTAGTGTTCTATTTCAAGGTATGCAGCTGCACATACTACTTATGGCCAAAATTTCGCTTCGGCTAACACGCACCTAGACATATCCATAATTGACCTATTATATCTTTCAGCCGTACCATTTAACTCATGCACATAAGGTGGAAAACATACAGAACAATGCCTTTTTCTCTGATAAAGTTACAAACATTGTTATTCAAATATTCTTTTCCATTATCACATCACCTTCTATGGTAATATTTGTCGAGTTTTGGTGCTGCTATGAATAGATGCGTGGTGTGTACATTTCAGTTAGTTTATTTGCTACTTTCAAAGTAAGAATTCCAAGACAATGAGTCAATTTTTATTATGCATTGAGTTTTATATCTAATAAACATGTCTGAAACAATTAAGAGAAAACGTAAACTGTCAGAAGAACATTGCAGTTTTCGAGACTCTTGAACGTATAAGTAGTTTTTCATGCAATTTGAGGCGAAACCAACTTGCCTGATTTGTCGTCAATCTGTAGCTGTTTTTAAAGAATTAGATGTCTACAGGCATTATGAAACAACACACAAAACGAAGTATGATAATTTTAGAGATAATGCTCGCGAATCTCAGTTGCAGTTATTAAAAAAGAAGTTTGAGGACAAGACAAGCGGTGCCAAAAGTATGTTTCCGCGACAGGTAAAAGGAAAATAAGGCATCGTTACAACAAGTTATAAGATCGCTAGTCGTCTTGTACAACAATCGCTCAGATGTGGCTAGTTTATAAAGAAGTGAATCCTCGCATCTGTTGAAGAAATAGCCCCAGATAAATGATCGGTATTCAAATAAATATGTCTTTCCCGACATAACATTACTCGTCGCGTAGAAGTCATCGGCCAAAATTTAGAAGACCAGTTGCAAACAAAAGCAGGAACATTTTCCTTTTTCGCCTTGGGATTGCACGAAAGCACTGAAATTCGTGATACAGTGCAATCACTCATTTTCGTGCGAGGAATGGACCAAGAATTCACAATAACTGAAGAACTTGCATCTTTACAAAGCTTAATAGACCGCACATCTGCGGATGAGCTTTTTGAAGAAGTTGTAATAATAATAAGATCGGTTTTAAAACGTCCGGTGACGTTGTCCGATACCTAACTTCCACTGGTTTCTATTTTTCCATTGGCTCTCTCTTAGGTCTCTAGCACTCATAGCTTTAGTTACTCCTTTTTCCATGATTTCCTAGGTCTTCCTTTCTTCCTACGGTTTGGTGGCACCCACTGCATTGCGAGCTGTGGCAGTCTGTTTTCGTTCATTAGCTGTTCATGTCCGTACCATATAAGTTTCTTTTTCTCAATATCTGTTCTTAATGAGCCGTCCACTCACATACGTTGTCTGACGTCATCGTTTCGGATTCTGTCTCTTCTGGATATTCTAAGAGATCGTCTGAACACATTCATCTCGGTCGCCTCAAGTTTTCTTTTATTGTTTTCTGTAATTCTCCATGTCTCTACGCCATAGGTAAGATTACTTTTGACAAAGGTTTCGTAGATATTGTATTTCCGTTGTTTTCCAATATCAGAACTCCACCTTATCCCATTTAGCAGCCTTTGAAGAAGTTGTGCCGTGCTTAAAAAGATTCTATATAAGATGGAATAATCTTTGCGGGCCAACAACAGATGGCGCACCAAGCGTGATTGATTCAAGAAATGGATTAGTGACCAAAATTTTGCATCAAATGGAAATCCAAAACTTTGAAGCTGCCATTACCTGTTCATTGCATCATTCACCATCCAGCAGGCCTTGTGTTTTAAACGACTCGAAATGAATCATGTCATGAATGTCGTGAGAGACATTGTGAACTTCATTCGTTCCCGCGGTTTGAATCATGGGCAATGATTCGAACTTGAAATTACGGACACAAAGAAAATTCATACTTGAATTTTTAAATAACGTTTCTGCTTTTGAGCTAAAATTAAATCTATTTACAAACAAATCGAAAATAGAAATTCTGTTCACGTCAATTGCTGCACAAAATGCAAGAAAAGCATCCTACAGAATTCTCAACAGTAAAAATTTTCAGAAAGTTGAAATGCAAACGCGTTTCCACCAAGTGTGTTGTTTCGTTTGATTGAAAATCCTTTCCAAATTGATGAAACTACAGTTCGTGAGAATTTTCAAATGGAAATTATAGATTTAAAAAGAAATACTTATCTTGAAGACTCGTACGAAGAAAACTGGAAAAACCTTTTATAAAAATCTTGCTGAGGAGAGTTTTCCCGAAATAAAAAACCTGGCAAAACCTACCGAGCGCCGCCATTTCAAAATTTGAACGTGACATCAAGAAGCTGCCCTACAAAAACAAACTCAAGATTCGCATTAATTTTGCCGAAGTCTAATTATGTATTTTTGGAAATAAAACATTTTTCAAACTTCTTTCCTTTTTATTTTAGAAATTCTAAATTAGATCAGGGGTCGCACGTTGGTCATGCCTCCTTTAGATGAGTAATAACTTTGTTTGACAGGAAATGTGCTCGCAAACAATCTGGATAATATCACCAGGAACAGTTTTTTTATTATCCTGTAGGCCTCTTAAAACCTTAGGAGATTTTCCAAGATTCAAAAGAACGTGCATGCATTTTACTGCTTTAGAACTTACGCTGTGTAAGCTTAAAAATTATTTTTTACAAACCTGGCGTCGCTCTGTATTAATCAACATTAAATATGCAAAGGATGAAGTTCTTTGCGCTGCTTGTTCTTTGCGATGTCACCTTTTCTTAATAACTCTTGACTCCATTAATTCTTGTAGATCACTGTCTTGTTCATTATTTGATGCAAACGAACGGAACTTGTTCAATATCGAAATTTTGTCAGCTACACTTATCTTCTTAAAACATTTAACTTGCACCTACAAAAAAACAATTGCTTAGAAAAACTATCAAACTATCAAAAAGTGTCAAAATTATTTTAAACTTACGTGCATGGCTCTCCAGTGGAACCATGTTACCTCGGTAATTCCTATACGGTTGTCAAACACCCGACTTTTTTTAATTTTTAAAGCTTTATACTCATCTAGATTTTTAAATCCCCTTTTTTACATTTTTGTAGTATGCTCAGTATCCCTCATATTGATTAAAAACAATATTAGGTATTTAGCAAAAAATATAAGAACAATCACCAAAATTTTCAAATTTTTTGTCTAGCAAAACAAACTGCTTGCAGCGCTAGCCAGAGAACAGCAGTAAATTTATGAAACGATGCAAGTCGCGGACTTCATCCCTTCAAAAATAAATGTGATATTCTAATGGCTGTTCATAACTTAACGATGTATACACGTCATAATCTCAGTTCAAGTCAAGTAGTGACTTATACCCTTTCATAAATAAGCGATTTTTGTTTCTTAGTCACGAGTTTTATTGGGCACGAGTGGAACGAAGCGGAACGAGTAACTAAAGATGTGTTCAACATGAGGTGCTTAACGTATGGTCCTAAAGTTTTTAGAAAATTTTTAAATTATTTATTTTCGTACCCAATGTCGTTTAATCAAGTTGCCATTGAAACTTAAACGTCACACGTAATCAAGTTTGATTATGAGAGTTTAGTTTTGCAAATCGATTGTAGCAAAATGTCTTATAAATTAGATATTCGTCAGGGCATTTACAATCTAGTTGGACGAATACCTAAGCATGATATTGTTGCAATCCACCAACAGCTGAATATAAGTAAGTCAACCATTTACAACACCATAAGGAATTGTGAAGAGGATATACCATGAATTAATTTACCCAAAAGCAGTAGACCAAGAATTTCGAGTGTAAGAAGAGAAAGAAGACTGATGGAAGCTGCTAAAGACAAAGTTGGAGTTTCTCAGAGAAAATTAGCCCGGAGATTTGGTATTTCGAAAACCACTGTATCAAGAACAATTTATCGCACAAACTTAGTGTTTAGGAAAAGAAGAAAGGCACCAAAATACACCGCAGACCAGCTAGAAAGAATTCCGCGTTGTTGCCGCGCGTCAAGGCGTATCCACTTTGCCAATAAATTGATTGTAATGGATGATGAAAAATATTTTACCTTATCCCATTCAGAGATTAAAGGAAACGATGGGTTTTATACCGATAACATAGAAAATATACCAGACAATGTTAAATTTAAAAGTAAATCGAACTTTGAGGATAAAGTTTTAGTGTGGTGTGTCATTTCTGAAGCAGGATTTATCTCACAGCCGTATGTTGGTCGTGTTCGGGGAGAAGCCTTAAATGCAGAACTTTATATTCAAAGATGTCTTACTAAATTACTTAATTTTTTAAATACACATCATCTCAACGATAATATAATGTTTTGGCCTGATCTAGCTTCATGCCATTATGCTAGAATTACCAGACAGTGGTTAAGTGAAAATAACATTGACTTTGTATCTAAGTTGGACAATGCTCCTAATGTACCTCAGGCAAGGCCAATAGAGGAATTTTGGTCAATACTATCGAGGAAAGTGTACGATAAAGGATGGGAAGCTACAAATGAAGATCAATTGCGGCGTCGCATATTCCAAAAGATTAGAGAAATAGAACCTGCTCTTCTCCAAAGGAAGATGGGACAAGTCCGAAGAAAATTACGACTCATTGAGGATAACGGGCCACTATCCATAATGTAATTTGTAATTATTTTTCGTTATTAGTGTTGTTAATTGTTGCCACATGTTCTTTTAAAATTAAAAAAAAATGGAAAAATTTATTAACATTTAAAAAATTTCGAAAAACTTTAGGACCATACGTTACTATACGCATTCTACGACTGTAGTAATCAAAAAATAGATCTAAATTATATTATATCTTTATTATTTCCATGCATTGCGGACGATTGCTGACAGCCGACTGACCAATCGAATGAGACATAACAAAAAAATATCACAGAACATGAAATTTAAAAGACAAGATATAAAATGTGATGTGACGTTTAAAAGGCCAAAGATAAACGAGGTGTGACTTTTCGCATTTTAATACCAGTGTTTAAAGATTCGTTTTGTGCATGTCAAACCCGGTTTTAGTAACGGAAGTAGAAGTATATATTTGTACCTATTATGCAATTAGATTAAAGATTCAATTCAGTAGAGTATAGAATATCAAATATTCATATTGATTAGAAGCAACTTAAGTTGTAAAAGTAGAATTTTCAATTGAAAACAATCAAGGCCATAACATAACACTACATATTTGTAAATTTGACCAAGAGATATAATTTTATTATACTGTTCGAGTAACATAGGAAACGGTATATTGAGAGTCATCTGTTTATCGTACTACGGTTATACAGGTCCGGCTTTTTAATATAATTGACATCAAACGTAGAGTAATAATAATTATCATGATAAAGAAAAAATATAGTGACAAGCTGAGTCAGACGAAAATTAAAAAAAAGTTTAATGAGGTAGTTTTTCTTGTTATCTAGTTATTTTGTTAATTATCAAATATGCCAACAAAAAGTATATAAATATGTAAATGAGTACCGAGAAATGGAGGAATGGTAGATCGGTAAGAAGTATTAAAAATACTTAATTACAATTTTGTCTTACTTTGTTATTTCGTGACATACAGGCACAATAAATATATATTTTATTCCATATCTTTTTGGGGGATAATATTACAATTTTGAAATTGTTTCAATCTCCTCATAACACATCAAGAGTATTGGTTTTGTTAAATACCAAAAAGTCAGAAGCGTGGTATCAGGGGTTCTTAACCCTTTCAGTATGAATATGGCATGAATGTGATGAAACTGCTTTGATTTTTTTAATATGTTATGACCTGGAAATTGTCTCGGGATTATGTGTCTCAGTAGTAATTTATCATCGGATTATATGCTCCAACAGTATGAACTGAATCTAATCTATTTATAAAAAATATTTATTGGGATAAAAAACAAAATTATGAATGGAAATCAAGAAACATTTTTACATAGATGTAAATTAAAGAATATACAAATGGTTTTGGTACATTCTTCTACCTTTTCTTCACTTTGCAAATGATCGTCTGCATTGATCATTTTCTTTTGACGTTCAGTTCTGGGTCAGCATTTACTACTAACGGCCGGTTTCATAATATCGAATTAACTCCTCGGGTCTATTTACCTTTACCTATAAGGTTAGCATTAGGTACTGTTGCACAATTGTCTGTTCGTTTATTGGTCAGTTGACCGATAGTTTAGTAGTTATTTTTGTTCAGTTGGTAACATATTATGTACAATGATCAGATTTTATGGTTAGTGTCATTCAAAATAAAAAAAAGGAACGTGTTAACCTATAAAATTAATTTATTCATGGTAGACTAGGTGAGCAATCTTTTGTTTTTTGACACAAGTGATAATTTCAATTATTATGAATTCGTCGAATAGTTAAGACAGTAAGAGAAATATATAAATTTAAAAAAAAAAACGAACTAAACGAAAAAGTGTCCAAAATAAATTACAGCAAGGACAAACCGGAAATGGACCTCCTTCTCAAGAGATATTAACAGAGATAAATAAAATCAGAATTGACATAGTAGCAGATCAAGCCATAGGGGTTCCAAGCATTTTTGATAGTAACAAAGGTATTCAAGTTTTCTTTCATATTCATCTTCTTTATTGATCTAAAAGAATAAAAATCATTCATTTTTTTTCACATTATTAATATGCTTACATGTTTGTCGAATAAGAAATATGATCTTCAATTTCTTCTAACAGATGCCCGACGGTTCTCTTTGACAATCGAGAAAATCTATTGAAAAAATCGTCATACTATTCAAAATAATCGTATATGGGCCTTATTATTTTAGGTCTTCTTGGTTCCTCATCACTACTATAGGTACTTACCTCATAATCGTCAATTTCAAAGTATTTTAATAAAATACAAAACACTCAAAAAAATAAAAAAATAGATGCAACAATCTTAATTCAATTGTTAGGTTAGAATCTCCAGGTTATTCTTATCACCACTAGATTTCCTGGTGGTTAAATATTCAGATAGTTAACCATAACTTGAACCCTTGACTGGATAATCTGAAACACTTGTTTTGAGATAACCAATGGTTATTTGTTAACCTCAGGATAACTTGACATTGGGTCATATGAATACAAATGAGCATTTAGTTTATACTTAAAAATTTGGAGTAAATACTCTACGTGGTATGAATAAAAACTAGAAGCAGATACCCCACTTGAGTAGGTACTCTTATGTACAATTTGTTGTGAGAATATTCTCATTTTTCATGTGAATAAAATTGTGTTTAGGCTCTTTAGGATGAGAATCTACTCCATAATTTTGGAGTCTAATAGTAACCAGAATTTAGTTTGATTGCGGCAGAACTATGACCGAGTTCATGCTTAATTTGCGTTTAAAAAAATATTATAAACCTAGAAGAAGTACGTGTGATCGTGATTTTAAATCATTATATCGATTTAGTGAAGAAAATGTCGAGTGGCTATCTACTAAGTTTTTAGGTGTAGAATCAGAAGAAACAAGAGGTGGTGCTATATGTAACACTGATAAAATGAAAATATTTTTGAGGTATGTGGGTGATCCGGGGTTTCAGACAGGAGTAGGAGAAGATATTGGTGTTCACCAAACTTCTGTCTGTAAAGTTGTGACGCAAGTTGCTGACCAGATGCTAGAAAAATGCGAACAGTGGATAAAATTCCCTCGCACTGCGGCGGATGTAATAAAAGATAAAGAAAGATGGCAAACAAAGTACAATTTTCCATGTGCAGTGGGTGTAGTTGATTGCACCCACATAAGAATAAAAAAACCACCTCTTCATGGTGATGAATATATTAATCGCAAGGGATATCACAGCATCGATGTTCAAGCCACTTGCAATGCAGATGAGTGGTTTACAAACGTAGACGCATCATGGCCAGGATCTGTCCATGATTCACGGATATGGAACAACTCACAAATTTTCGACATTGCAAGGAATGAGTTTAAGAGGTCTAATGCATTACTTTTAGGAGATGAAGGTTATGGAATAGCACCGTGGTTAATGGTACCCTTTAGAAATCCTAATACCCCGGCAGAACATGCTTATAAAAATTTATTTACAAAGGAGCGTGTAATAATTGAAACATGTTTTGGGCAACTAAAACAACGATTTCCGATGCTTCAATATAAAATTCGGGTGTCGATAGAAAAACTTCCAAAACTTGTTATATGCTGTTTTATGTTACATAATGTAGCAAAATATTTAAACGATGAGCTCGATCCAATGCAGCCCCCAATACAAGATATTCCGGTTCCGTACCCGGTACAAGATGAAGTTGACGATAATATTAGACAAAGCGGGCAACGTAGGTGATCTGCATTCGAAGAAATCATTCTTGCTCTACCTCAAGGGCTGTGCTTAAGGTAAGAAAAAGTCAGAATACAAAACATATTAATGATTTTAACATTCTTTGTCACAACTTACGTGTTTTATTTTGCAACTATTCAAAAAAAATATTTAAATATTATAAATTAATGTAAGTTTTACTATTTTTACTGTCAACGATAGTACTATTGTTTGAAGTAGATTGTTCAATGAAATCTGGATTTAGCTCTCTCTTCAGTTTTTGTTCCTTCATTTCCAAAACTCTTAGTTGTTTCAGCAAAACTATAGTCTTTGTAGTTCGGTATTTGAAAGTAGTTTAGTGAGGATTGTTTCATATTTTTCAGGAGAACTACTTCCATTATGTTTCTTTTTTTTTTAGGTGGATGTACTTCACTAGCAGCATCATCATTTGTCGTATACGTTTTAGAAGAAGACGTTGAATGTCTGAGAATTTGATGTTCATAACTACTGCCTTGTGTTGCGTCTGTTTGTTGTGTGCCGACAGATAATGCTCCTGAAATTAAAGTTTAAATTGAAGTAATAAAAAATAAAATATCAAGTATATGCAAGCAATTATTAATAGGTAACCTCGGTTTTAACAAAATTATGTTTTTTAAATCTCCTTCTCAACTTCAAATTGGGACTCATCGCATTCGAATTGGGAATAATTGAAATCAAATTGGGAATTATCAATTTCGAATTGGGATTTATCCCAATTCAAATTTGACTATTCCCAATTTGATTTTAATTATTTCCAATTTAAAGTTAAAAAGGTGTAGATAACTTTGTGGATGAAATATGGTGTGGTTGCCTTATTTCTATTATTACTTATAAATATTACATTACCTGGAATCTTTGTAAGAACTGGATTTGTGTCGCCTTCCATAATTTCCAACAAAATCTTTTCCCAATCTTGCAAAATGATTTTTTTATTTCCAGTTCTATTAATATTAGTCTTTTTCTTGAGTCTGGATTTCATGTTGTTAATTTTTTTGTAGATTTGACTTGTCGTTATTTGTAAACCAAAATTAAGCTCTCATGTTGTCTCATCGCTTCGAGTGCTTTCGATTTTGAAAGTCGGACAGATGGTGTTTGTGACTTCGTCTTCGACTCGGATTTTTGTTGCCACCAGCACTCATGCCTCCTGTTAAAATATTACTTAGCAAGGTGTTTGTTCCATTTTTTTCAGAAAAATTAGATGCCCTTATGATATTACTCACGCCAATATCTATGCATAGAATATACGATTTTTAGATGTTTTGCTATACCTACTAAAACTATCATGTTTACGATTAAATTATAAACTATTAAATGAAATTAACTGTCTCGACCCTTACTTCGTCGAATCTACTCATATTAGTGTTTTAAACGAAGCTCACTGTTTCTAGCTAATTTTACAAATATGATGAAAATTGTTGAAAATTCTAAAAAATTAACAATTGTTTCGATAAATCCATATCATCGTCAGAATGACAGAAGTTACACTTCATTTGATGCCTACCTGATGTTTAGTAGTTATTTATGGCTAGACCAAGAAGTTAACTACCTTGTGATTGATTTAATATACGTTAATAGAAAAAAGATGAAGATGTGATTTTACAAATATTGAAGCGTATACATTATTAGCCCTATAGTGATATCCTGGATATCATTTTTCCAATTAAGATCAGTATAATTGTGCAATGATATAGAAAACCAGGAAAACTATATCTGCTGATCTTTACAATTATCACTTAAGAAGACAGTTTATTAGTGGAGAACTCCCTAGATTTGTCTGTTCATTGACAACTTCATATTGTGGGTTTCTTAAGTGTCTTCATATTTCAAATTCTTCAAGGAAATCCAGTTCTTGCTTCTTTTCACAAATATGCAGCACTTCAAGTTCTGTGTTAGGTGTCAATGAATGATTGGTGTCAAGAAGATGTTTTGCATAGTGGGATTTATCTGGTTGTTTTGATCTGTATGCTCGTAAGTGTTCACTGTATCGGATTTCAAAATTTCTATGGGTCTGACCCAAATAGACAACATTATATTCTGGACATTTGATTTATATATACCTGATTTCTTTAATATTGGTATTTTTGTTTTTACATTTAACAATTTTGTACTAACGTCACTTTCTGTTTAAAAAAAATGGTTGTATTTGTTGCTAAAGATATTATCTTTGAAATATTATTAGAAATATTTCCTGATTATGTGATGGTTTTATAAGTTTTTATTTCATCAGTTTGTTTAGGAAATATTAGTTGTAATTCCACTTTTTCCTCTTTTTTATGAATTAGCTTATTTATCATATGTAACGGATAACCGTTGGATGTTGCTATTTGTCTAATTGTATTATTCTCTCTATCAAAATTACATTTGTTCATAGGAACTGAAAAAGCTCTATGTATCATTGAATTATATGCTGCTAGTTTATGTGACATGTGGTGATTGGAACTATATGGAATTGTCACATCAGTGTGTGTTGGTTCTCGGTAAATTGAATAATCAAGTACATTATTAAATCTTTGAATTTTTAAATCAAGAAAATTGATTGAACCATTTTCTTCAACTTCTAATGTAAATTTAATTTTTGGATGTAAATTAATTATTTGGTTGAAAAATACATCTAATTGTTGTTCACTACCCATAAAACAAGCTAATATGTCATCTACATATATATACCAAAATAAAATATTTTTCGAAATATTACTTTCAAAGATCTTTCTTTCTAAACTGTCCATTAAAATGTTTGCCAAAATAGGTGATATAGGGCTAATACTACACTAATATAAACTATTAATTTATAATTACATATGATCCTTTTTTGATGATGAACAGCGAGTGCTGATTTATTTTCGTGACTTACCACAGGTCATACGTTTCTCACAATGCTCCAAACATAACTTTTGAGCAAGACCGTTAAGGAAGGAAAGTTAAAAGTATTTAAAAATATTAATTGGATAGTAAGGAAAGCTAAATGAAGGTGTTATGTGAAAGCCGGTATCAGATTTAGTACTTTCAGAACACCGGACAGTGTTGTCGATATAATTCTGTTTGACTTTTGGATAAAATAAATTTGCTAAAAATATCAGTAATAGACACATTAACTGCCACGGGGACATATTTTGCCTGAAGCGCCGATCAAAAAATTAGAAAATGTTCCAATAACCAATGATGCCATTATGAAAAAAAAACAATAATAATATGTTCCTACTGCTTTTTTGCCCTAATAAATATGGGTTTTTTCTCACAGACCGAGTCGGCGCACAGCAGTTCTAGGCCCGGTGAATAACGTGAGTTGAGGTTATGTTTATGGTAGCACGTGTTAGTTTGTGTTTGGTATTCTTGCGAAATTAGCAGCTGTAATCTTAAAATGTCGTATTTTAGAGGAACGAAACGTGAATTGAATATGAAATAATTGAAAGACATTTCTGAAAATATAGATTTATCTGTCGATGAAGCCAGCGGGTCGGATTATGATTCAGGTAAATTGTAATATATTTGTTTAGGATTTTAATTTGTAAAATAATGTATATATTTTCCGACGATTCTGTAATAAATCGAGACTATGTTTGTGATGAATCTAAGTACGAAAGCTATTTTTACCCGTCACTAGTGTCTACACCTACGACCGAAGAAAATTTTGAATCAGTGGCATAGATTTTCCGTCAACAAGTCGGCAAGTGCAGTCTCATTTATCCGATGCAGCATCAGTATCAGAGGCTAGAAGCTGAAACCAATGGCAATCCATAGGGAATGCCAAGTGACAGACAACCATAGTTAATACAATTCTCTAAAAATGTAGGGGTAAGTCCTAAATTTGGGGCTATGGTGCAGGGGTGTAAACCTGAGGATTATTATTTGTCATTAGTAGATGATGATTTTTTCAGTTACGTACCAAACCAAACCAACATACAGGGTAGTCTATTAGTGTGTAGAAGTGCAATAACTTACTTAGGATAAAAAATATAAACAAATGTCTTAAATAAAAGTTGTTTGTGCTGATACACATTTCTAAAATATTTTGAGATATACTGGGTATTCAGCCTAAGCAAGACAACACGTAGATTACTTTTTTTTAATAGGACACCCTGTATTTTTGTTCACCATCAAATTAAGCGTAAAATTCTACATCTAGCCCTGTATAATATTTTCTCATAAACTACGAAGTTGCCAAGTTGCAATAAAAAATATGAATATTTGACGAAAATTAGTGCACTATAAATGCTGCCTAGGAAACGTTATCAGTGATAAGCAACTAAACTCATTTGGTAGGTGCAAAGGTAAACAATGACTGAAATGTCTGAACTGAGTAGAAGTTTCGTTTGGGGTTCGGGGTACTTTTTGTATAAGCATTGATACAGGAGATTTCAATTAGCAAAAACTTCATTTTTTTTAAATTACACACCCAGTATATTATTCTACCACCTTGTAAAACTGTTTTATCCCTTCTAATTATGTCCGTATAATGTATTCTCTAGAATTTATTGTTTTGAAGAAAATTGCATTTTTAGTTTATTATTTAAAAATTTCCATGTTTTCAACAAGTTTGCTCTGAATATGAAGTTGCAAATATTTTCGTTAATTTTATGTGACAAAATAAAACAGGTCAATTTCTACCTTTAAAAATTGTATTAAAATAAATATATCTTCAAAACTCAAAATAAACAATTTAAAGAAAAATAAACGATTTTAAAGATTAACACTAACTTTTCCGTATCTGTTAGATGCCCTGAACAATATTCTATCATTAAATTGTCACTTGTATTTACTTCGGGGGATGAATCGTGCTAACAAACCAAAATTTCTCCAAAAATAACCAAAAATATAGTATATCTGGATGTATAGAACCCGCTGTACTTGCTCTAGTCAGCTGAAAATCAAAAGAAAACATCTATGAGACACCTTGAAAGATATACAATTTTAAAATTGGTCACACGTATACACTCCGGAGGCTGTATCGTGCTAACAACCCGAAATTTCTCCAAAAAGGACCAAACATGTGACAATTCAGGTACATTAGCACCCGTTGTACTAGCTCTGTTGAGCTAAAAATCAATAAGGTTCATCTATTAGACGCCCTGAACAATATTCTATCATAAAAATGGTCACTAGTATATACTCTGGAGGCTGTATCGTGATAATGAACTGAAAATTCTCCTAAAATGACAAAATTTGGTACTTCAAGTACCATACCATCCGTTGTACTGGGTTTAGTGTGCTGAATATCAATAAGGTTAATCTCTGTGTCGCCCTGAATAATATTAAATCATAAAATTGGTCACTTGTATATACTCCGGAGGCTGTATCGTGCTAACAAACTCAAATTTCTTCAAAAATGACAAGAATGTCGTACTCAAAGTACTATAGCACGTGTTGTTCTGGCTATGGTGAGCTAAAAATCAATAAGGTTCATCCATGAGACGTTCTGAGTAATATCCAATCATGAAATCGGTGACTTATTGGACTCCAGAGGCTGCATCGTGCTAACAAACTAAAATTTATCAAAAAATTATGAAAAAGTCGTACTTCAAGTACCATAGGATCCGTTGTACTGGATCTGGTCAGCTAAAAATCGATAGAGTTCATCTGTGAGATGTCCTGAACAATATTAATTCATAAAATTGGTGAGTTGTTGCAGTTCGGAGGCTGTATCGTGCTAACAGGACATGTAATGAAAAGTGGCCGACGACAACGACGATGGCGACAATATAAACACAGGAATTTTTTCATATATAATACCACGAGAGTGAAAATTTTGTCGGCAAAATTTTTCAATTGTCATGAAAGTTTGTTGCTTGGCAATTTTGCGAATGACATTTTTAATAAAAGCACGAGCCGTCAGGCGAGTGGTTTTGGATTAAATGTCATGAGCAAAATTACCTAAAAGCAACAAACTTGAATACGACAAGAGAAAAATTTAACCTTACAAAATTTTTAATTGAGTGGTATTCGACATGACTATTTCACGAGAAAAAAACTAAAAAATCATATGTTTAAACGTTTTATTTTTTGCAAACTTCAATTATACAAAGCCAAAAAAATAATAACATTATGAAAAAAAAATTACTTATTTATGTAAAAAGTACAATTATTATAATTATACGTTGTAGCATTATTTTGGGGATTGTTTTGCATCATAACCTGTGATGAATTTAAGTTAGGAACTGAGGATTCCTTTTCTTTATTTTCATTTTCTCGAAGGTTCTCTATAAGTTGGAAATGCTGTTCTTCATTTAATTGTAAATATGGTTTCAAAGAATGGGCAGAAGAATGTCCTGTAAGTTTAATTACTTCTTGTTCACCAACTCCTTCTTTTGCTAATGCAGATATTGCAGAAGCTCTATGTGAATGATTGGTTATTTTTATTTTTTTTTTGTGTCTATACCAATTGATTCTGCCGATATTTTCGTCCACTTTGAAATTGTAATAATTCCCAATGGTGAATTTTTGTACCATATTCCTTTCTCCCAATTTGTATGTACTGTTCAAAATAATCTTGTTGTTGTTAAATAATGATTGGATTCTCTTTTTTCAATAATTTAAAAAAATAAACGAACCGGACACAAATTGTTGTTAGCATTATTTCTTACCAGCCACTTACTGCCAGATAAAGCTTTTGATCCTCCTTGTGTCGTTTTGGAAAATATTGGATTATATTCTACCCTGCCAGTAAAATTACCCTTATTATCATATTCTTTATTAAAGTACTTAATATCACAATTAGCAGCTCCATTTCCACGCCATGCTAATTCGAACGAACATAAATGAAAAAACTTTTTTTGTAACCCATCAGGATTATCTTCAGAATAGCTTTCTACCAATTCCATTAATTCTTCTTTGGTAAACGCGTTAGAACTTCTTTTTCTGGTTTCAGGTTGAGCCTGAAGCTTTTTACGTTTTGTATCCCTGGCCAATCTAGCAAATTTATAGGTAATATCTTTAAATGGATCAATTTTGATGTTAAATTCTAGAAAACATTTTTCCTGAACCATTTGAGCAGTCGTATTCCAAAGTGTTTTCACACTAGCTTCAGTATAATCAGTTCCATCTCTTTTTTTCATGGTAAAACCATAATCTTCAAGAATTTTTGCTATAACTTGTTCAGAAATATCCTTTTCTAACGTATAATTACGTGCGTCCAGAAACATTCTAAACTGTTCCCACGCAGACTTTTTTGTCTTCATTGTATTTCGCGGTATACTTTGCTTGATTGTACTCTCTATTTCATTTATTGAATTATTTCCAAATCTTGTATTATTCATGTTAATAATACTTATTTAAATTTTTGGAACAGTTTTAATAATTTTTAGACAGTTAAATAAATAAATAAACAACTTAGTTTCCTCAGAAACCACTAACAAAGATTTTATATTGAATTTTATCACAGAGTGAATTTTATACACATAGATTTGATATATTAAACGTCAAAAAATTGCCGCGACAAGACAAAAAATTGCCAGTTCAAAACCTTCAAATTTTGTCAGTTATCAATTTACTCTAGTGAAACAGTCTCTAAAAACCATTTTTTCGTGTTGTTCTTGATGAAAAAGTTTCAAAACTCCAACTTTTTTGGGGTAAACCAATACTTTTCTACAATATAGGTGAGGGTAAATATATTAAAATCCTTAAAATTCGTACAAGTTTACAAAACTTGTACGAATTTTAAGGATTTTAATATATTTACCCTCACCTATATTAAAGATGTTTTCGTACTCTAGTGGATTTGCTTCAGAAACAATACTTTTCTCGCATATTAGATAGGTTGGGCGGAAAAGTAATAACTAACAACAGATATGTAAGAACTAAACACGTTAGATAACTATATTATTAAATGTACAAAATGACCACCATTTACTTCCATACAAAAAGGTATGCGATCTTCAAGAGCTCTACTAGCACGATGTAGGATATCGACATCAGCAGTACGGAAAACCTCTTTAATTCTATTCTTCATGTCTTTCTCAATTGTCGCGGGTATTTTGTATACTTGTTCTTTGACGTAACCCCACCAAAAAAAACCATTTCTGTAAGTTTTAGTGAACGACGTGGCCATTTAGGGGGTCATCATCTACTTATCCATCGTCCGGGAAATTCATTATTTAAATGCGCATTGATCAGTTGGGTATGGTGAACTGGTGCCCCGTCATATAGGTACCATATTCGCCGCCTTACATGAGCAGGTAAACTATGAAGTAGTTGGGGTAATTCGTTTTCTAAGAAATTTAAATAAACTTGCGCATTATCACTTCCGCCAAAGAAATATGGGCCTATGACATGATTTCCAATTATTCCACCCCATACATTTAATGTTCAGATGTTACGAGAAAGTGAAGCAATTAAAAAAATTCCTACTTTTTGTCAGTCCTGTCCAAAGGAACCAAGTTATTGCTTAGCCTGTTTAAATTCAGTACACAAGGTTTAATTCTACAAAAACTACAGTACTTTTGTATGATATTTATTAGTTCCTAATGCAGGCTTGCAAATTTTTTATGTTAGAATGTTTGGCTTAGTTCAATAAAATAATTTTTGTAGTTGGCAAAATAAAAGTTTCTATTCACAATTACATCGTATGTGTTACATTTTGTTATCATAAGTTAAAAAAACTATCACCGTATAAAATAAATTATAATATTTGAAAACTGTCTGTTGGATATAGTCTCCGCATGCCATTTCGGTCTATCCTTACAGTTATACTGCTAACTGAATAGACCTACAGCTGCCAGGACTTGAAAACTTATTCTAATAGGCCATGACGGCGCGCGAAACAATCTGCATCTCGATCTATTAGAGCGAGTTTAATAAGTTGGAACTATATATTTCTTTACATATTTGTCAGCTCTACTTCATCTACGCCGTCGTTCTCGAAAAATCGCGCGTCTTTTATATACCTTAATATCTACGTATACTTTAGTATAGTGTGAAATTGACAATACAAACAGTTTATATCAGTGTCAATATAATACTGACATGTCACTTTTGTAAGAAATACTACACTTTCAGTGAAACATTTATTTACCAATGTTACCTCACACCGGCCCCTATCTTTATAAGACCGACCTCAACATGGGCATCGACTTCTTATTTCCTTTCTTCACTTGTCACTAGCACATGCTTTTATTTTCAAGAAACCATCAAAGACGACGACGAATACCAACTCCGAGTGCATTCCATTAAAATAATAGCGGGACTTCTTACTACGTACTTCTAGAAAAAATGCCCCTTTAACCTATTCCCTCTTGAAATATTTTATATATAAGGGGTTTTTATAACATGATGAAAAATCACCTAAGTTCTTGCAATAATTGGTAATTCTAATTGTTGAATAATCGTAATTTTACCACCGAAACTAGTTTTAGAATGTATATTTTTGCATTTTATTGCATCATTAGTTAATCGTTAATTTGTTTCAAGTGTCAGTTGACTTGGCAAATAGTACAACCACATTTTTTGTGTATTTTATTGTTCAAATAAAAAGAAGAATATTTACTACTTTCAATAGTGGACAAGTTCAAAATCTATATATACACAAATACAGGGTGGCGCATCGAAAACGAAACAGTCATTTACTGGCTGCTCAGTTCTTTTTTGGAAAAACGCTCAGACCTGCTGATTTTGTTTTGGAGGGGGACACAAAATTGGCAAAAACGCACGTTAACACGTGCATCCTCCTAGGCGGGGGTGGTACCACCTCTAAAATATTAATGGAAAGGGGAGTCGAATGATTAATCATTTGAAAGGCCTTTCAATTCCCTTTATACTTATGTATAATTTATGTACTTCAGTTCAGCAAATTTGGAGATTTATTGACTTAAAGCTCAAATAAAACTTTAATACATCATCATTAGTTGAGATCAATACATTTGGCAGCAAAGTAGATTAAAAATGAAGAACCAACTCACCCGTCAGTCAAGGAAATTCTGGAAATGACCACCGTGAATCTCCATGCAGTAATAAATTCCTCATGTAGTAATAAGGATTTTGCTAATAATTTCTGAGGCACCTAAGGGCTATTCTAATAAATCCTCGTTACCCTTCTTATTTTTGTCACTGAGTAATACCTCCTCTCCAATGAAATTCTGTGCAATCCGAGCGGGTAAGGCACATCCAGTCCGACTTCTGAGCTAGGTACGCCTGGGCTTAAAGCGGAATAATCTCCTTGCCAGGATAGGGTTTGTTCTCGGCAATCGGCCCCCTTTTTCCAACGTATGTACACCCTCCCGGGGAAGTACGGGTTGAGGGATAGGGTGATAAATAAAACTTATGGTAAACACCACACAGCGTATGTAACTAAACGTATATAATAGCTATATGAAAAAAAATCAGACCAATCATATATACATTTGTCAAAATACTATACTTATAATAATGCGTGCGTCAAAATTAAATTTACAACTTAACGAAATCTGTCTACGCACTGAAGTAGCAACTATAATATATATATAAAATAAACATTAGACGTACCCTGATATAAATCTCTCAACTAGTAATTATAGATATTTATCCGGTTCTCCGGTATACGCCGGAATTACTCACAAAATAATAAATTTCGGATTCCGCGTATAATATTAGTAGGATGGTAAATGAGAAAAGAGAGAGAAAGGAAAAATAGAAAGAAGCCCGAGGGGCCAAGTGCTTTCCTTTTTATATTTTTCTGTCTAGAATTTCCAGTTAGCTGGGTCGCATTCGATTCAGTAAACAAATAAACATAGGCCAATTACCTTGTGACCCCCAAGCGAATTTTTAGTTTACGTGTGCTTTATCACCAACGGCCTTGGAGTATGACGGCATTTAAAGTGGATATTTCCGTAGTGAAACAAGATTCTTATGTTATAACATTACAAAATAGTACAAATTTTTCGGTGTCAGCTTTTATAAGCCCCAAGGTTGTCTATCACCTTGAAATAAATGTGAAATGGAATTTAACCAAAATATGGTTTTCTTTTGTTATATATCAAATGGTCCCTGATTAAAACGGAAAAACCAATTCGCTCTGGCTTAAAACTAAATTCAACTCTGTTATTTCTCGATTGCTCTCGCTCTCCTCTTATCTACCACACGAACCAAAAGATACTCTGTGTAAAAAAAAATTAGAAAATAATAACGTAAGAAAACTTCTACGATCCTCAAATCAAGCTTTAACATGCCCGTTTAAATCCTTAAATTCTCTAAACCCTCGAGACACGCGGTAAATCTGGTCTTATTCACAAAAATACACGTTATTAAATAAAATAATACTTTTGTTCAAAAACTTACGGTAGAATAACTTCCCTTTTTATATTCTGCAGGAACTGCGTCTGTATCTCTAACTGGGTCGCTGCCCCGAAAATGCGAAATTTGCCGAGACGTGTTAGGATGATTTAGTG
The DNA here is from genome assembly GCA_963921935.1 of Galeruca laticollis. Taxonomy (NCBI): domain Eukaryota; kingdom Metazoa; phylum Arthropoda; class Insecta; order Coleoptera; family Chrysomelidae; genus Galeruca; species Galeruca laticollis. The sequence goes on from OY998176.1 coordinate 40,185,186, forward strand.
ATAGCGTCGAGGGAAATTCCACCGGTTTGTGCTCTGATACTGGGGGACAGACTTCACTGTCAAGGAATCACCAAGTATTCCTATTACGCCCTGACACAACGGAGAAATTTTTACCTCGGGTATCACCAACACTAAAACACTATACTCTCGTACTCGGGGAAAGCCTTTCCCTTCGCGTGTACGACCCGTACTCTCTCGAGTCCTGAGCCGTTCCTCCTTTTTGTTTTTTTCCATCACCCGACTTTGGGTGTGAGATGTTTTTGTTTTTTGAGTTGCAGTTTTTCTTTGTTTTTGAAGCGTGCAAACTTTTTGTTATCGAAATAATGATATTTTTTTAAACAACTTTGTTTTGGTTTGACCCAGTAAATGTTTTATTTTTTTAATTCTGTTTTGACTTCGTAAAGATTTGTTAAACAATATGTGGGTCGTATTCTAGTTTCATATTAATTAAATTAGATTTTGTATTTACCGAGTGTTCCGAATTTTTGTACAATAATATATTCATGTGTTTTTTCGCATTTATTACAAAACGTTGCTGTATATTTTGCAAGATTTGAGTAGTAATTTGAAGGCACTAAGTCACAATTCTATGTCGCAAATCTTCTAACGATGTTGGCTGAAATCTTCTAACGATGTTAGCTGAGTAACATAAATTTTGCTTCTTAAGTCAACCCACAGAAATGAATCCGAAGGTGATGAATCTGGCGATCTAGGGGACCATTTAATGGCATCTCTTCTCCCAATCCATCGACCTGGAAACGTCTGATCTAAATATTGTCGAACACATAATGCGTAATGTGATGGGGCATCATCCTATTGGAACACCAACCTATTCGCAACGTACCGCCGATCATTCTGATTCTCAATTATGGCTGTTGATGCAGGATCTATGGCGTCTTGCACTAATGCCAAACAAATTTCACTGGTCAAATTTCCAGGTAAGAAAAAAGGACCAACTAAATGATCGCCAAAAATACCAGCCCAATTATTTAATTTTTGTGGCTGCTGTATGTGTACCTCATGATAAATTCTGGGATTAAAATCGGGCCAATATCGCCAGTTATGATGATTTACTACGCCATTTAAGAAAATTGAATATGATACGGTGATCATATTTTTATTGTATCTGTATCCATTTCATAGCAATCAAATCAGCTATTTTAAAAAAATAAATAAACTGTAAGAAAAGATGAGTTATTGGTCAAATAAAAAAATCAGAATTTATCATTTCTGCCAACAAAATTTAGCATACTGTTGAAAAGAAATATAAACGTCAAAATAGGACTTGACAGATAAAAGAAATTTTTGGAATTTAAAAAATGCAAGTAAAGGGATGAAAGGTATTTATTAGAAATATAAATAAAACTGTTTAGTAATCCTTTAAGTAAGTCTTTAGATCTGTGATTCTTTTTATTTAATTTTGTCTCAATGTCCTGAATATTAGAGTAAATAATGTTTAAATTTTGAAAATCGCTTTTCTTGTTCAATCTATTTGGTTCATTTTTTATATAAACCATTTTTAAAAAACATCTTTTGAACAAATTATTTTCTTTGGTTAAAATAGAAACGTTATTGAAATCTATGGAATGTCCTGTTACATTAACGTGCTGTGACAAAGCACAAGCATTCGGTCTTAAAAGAATATCGCTCTTATGTGAAGTAATTCGTGATTTTAAATTTCTTGAATCACAGATCTAATAATAATAAAGCTTTCACTAAATTAAAATAGGAGTTTAATTTCCAAGCCAATTGCTGCATCCTCACAAATATTTCTAAATTGTGAAATAAGCAGCTGCTTATACGAATTATTACTATATATATATATATATATATATATATATATATATATATATATATACGAAAATAGTGGCATTGTCCCACAGCTCATGATTGACGTTGGTAACACTGTTTGTCTCTTGTTACATCCCTTTTGGAGGCAAAATATATCATTTCCTCGCCGGCGTTTAGTATGGTGACACATGAAGATGAAATCAATGGTTTTATTTTATAAAATGCTGCGACAATTACAATTGTTGCTATGACACGATTGATTTGGCCGTTGGTTCAATTCCTACTTGAATATTCCACAATTTACGATCTGTAGTTTACGATTTTACATCTTTATGGAATCTAACCTCACTTCGGAGGTAAGTACACACGTGGTTGTGAATTTCATTTTTAATTATTCTCTTTGACCACAGTATTCAACTGTTGTTTTTTCATTCTAGTTTCCCTGATGATGAGGACAAACATCCTCGAAAGCTTGGACATTTTCCGCTAAGAGTATATCTTTTCCAATTTTTTGCTGCAATCCCCAATATTCACTTGTTTTATATATATGTATATATATTTATATATATATATATATATATATATATATATATATATATATATATATATATATATATATAAAGAAGATGTAGGAATATCGCGTGATATGTTAACAACAACAACAAAGAGAATCATGGGTAATTCACGCAAAGTAAAGGGCTACTGAAATAGAGTGGTAACCGTGGACATGCATGTTTCTGGCTCATTTTGCCTCATCAGCACAGCATAACCAAATAATGATGTGAAATTTGGGAGCAAAGATGTTAATCGAAACATGGGAAAACACAAAATAACGGATTTCAGCAGGGAAACCAAACGCTCATTTGTGTATTCAATTGGAAGATCCCGAGTTTTCAGGACATCAACCAACATCGACACGGAGGCGCATATAGCCCCCCCGCCATGAACCTTCCGACCCATAGTAAATAACAAAGAAGATGTAGGAATATCGCGTGATATGTTAACAACAACAACAAAGAGAATCATGGGTAATTCACGCAAAGTAAAGGGCTACTGAAATAGAGTGGTAACCGTGGACATGCATGTTTCTGGCTCATTTTGCCTCATCAGCACGGCATAACCAAATAATGATGTGAAATTTGGGAGCAAAGATGTTAATCGAAACATGGGAAAACACAAAATAACGGATTTCAGCAGGGAAACCAAACGCTCATTTGTGTCTTCAATTGGAAGATCCCGAGTTTTCAGGACATCAACCAACATCGACACGGAGGCGCATATAGCCCCCCCGCCATGAACCTTCCGACCCATAGTAAATAATAAAGAAGATGTAGGAATATCGCGTGATATGTTAACAACAACAACAAAGAGAATCATGGGTAATTCACGCAAAGTAAAGGGCTACTGAAATAGAGTGGTAACCGTGGACATGCATGTTTCTGGCTCATTTTGCCTCATCAGCACGGCATAACCAAATAATGATGTGAAATTTGGGAGCAAAGATGTTAATCGAAACATGGGAAAACACAAAATAACGGATCTCAGCAGGGAAACCAAACGCTCATTTGTGTCTTCAATTGGAAGATCCCGAGTTTTCAGGACATCAACCAACATCGACACGGAGGCGCATATAGCCCCCCCGCCATGAACCTTCCGACCCATAGTAAATAACAAAGAAGATGTAGGAATATCGCGTGATATGTTAACAACAACAACAAAGAGAATCATGGGTAATTCACGCAAAGTAAAGGGCTACTGAAATAGAGTGGTAACCGTGGACATGCATGTTTCTGGCTCATTTTGCCTCATCAGCACGGCATAACCAAATAATAATGTGAAATTTGGGAGCAAAGATGTTAATCGAAACATGGGAAAACACAAAATAACGGATTTCAGCAGGGAAACCAAACGCTCATTTGTGTCTTCAATTGGAAGATCCCGAGTTTTCAGGACATCAACCAACATCGACACGGAGGCGCATATAGCCCCCCCGCCATGAACCTTCCGACCCATAGTAAATAACAAAGAAGATGTAGGAATATCGCGTGATATGTTAACAACAACAACAAAGAGAATCATGGGTAATTCACGCAAAGTAAAGGGCTACTGAAATAGAGTGGTAACCGTGGACATGCATGTTTCTGGCTCATTTCCGTGTCGATGGTGGTTGATGTCCTGAAAACTCGGGATCTTCCAATTGAAGACACAAATGAGCGTTTGGTTTCCCTGCTGAAATCCGTTATTTTGTGTTTTCCCATGTTTCGATTAACATCTTTGCTCCCAAATTTCACATCATTATTTGGTTATGCCGTGCTGATGAGGCAAAATGAGCCAGAAACATGCATGTCCACGGTTACCACTCTATTTCAGTAGCCCTTTACTTTGCGTGAATTACCCATGATTCTCTTTGTTGTTGTTGTTAACATATCACGCGATATTCCTACATCTTCTTTGTTATTTACTATGGGTCGGAAGGTTCATGGCGGGGGGGCTATATGCGCCTCCGTGGAGATGTTGGTTGATGTCCTGAAAACTCGGGATCTTCCAATTGAAGACACAAATGAGCGTTTGGTTTCCCTGCTGAAATCCGTTATTTTGTGTTTTCCCATGTTTCGATTAACATCTTTGCTCCCAAATTTCACATCATTATTTGGTTATGCCGTGCTGATGAGGCAAAATGAGCCAGAAACATGCATGTCCACGGTTACCACTCTATTTCAGTAGCCCTTTACTTTGCGTGAATTACCCATGATTCTCTTTGTTGTTGTTGTTAACATATCACGCGATATTCCTACATCTTCTTTGTTATTTACTATGGGTCGGAAGGTTCATGGCGGGGGGGCTATATGCGCGTCCGTGTCGATGTTGGTTGATGTCCTGAAAACTCGGGATCTTCCAATTGAAGACACAAATGAGCGTTTGGTTTCCCTGCTGAAATCCGTTATTTTGTGTTTTCCCATGTTTCGATTAACATCTTTGCTCCCAAATTTCACATCATTATTTGGTTATGCCGTGCTGATGAGGCAAAATGAGCCAGAAACATGCATGTCCACGGTTACCACTCTATTTCAGTAGCCCTTCACTTTTCGTGAATTACCCATGATTCTCTTTGTTGTTGTTGTTAACATATCACGCGATATTCCTACATCTTCTTTGTTATTTACTATGAGTCGGAAGGTTCATGGCGGGGGGGCTTTATGCGCCTCCGTGTCGATGTTGGTTGATGTCCTGAAAACTCGGGATCTTCCAATTGAAGACACAAATGAGCGTTTGGTTTCCCTGCTGAAATCCGTTATTTTGTGTTTTCCCATGTTTCGATTAACATCTTTGCTCCCAAATTTCACATCATTATTTAGTTATGCCGTGCTGATGAGGCAAAATGAGCCAGAAACATGCATGTCCACGGTTACCACTCTATTTCAGTAGCCCTTTACTTTGGGTGAATTACCCATGATTCTCTTTGTTGTTGTTGTTGTTAACATATCACGCGATATTCCTACATCTTCTTTGTTATTTACTATGGGTCGGAAGGTTCATGGCGGGGGGGCTATATGCGCCTCCGTGTCGATGTTGGTTGATGTCCTGAAAACTCGGGATCTTCCAATTGAAGACACAAATGAGCGTTTGGTTTCCCTGCTGAAATCCGTTATTTTGTGTTTTCCCATGTTTCGATTAACATCTTTGCTCCCAAATTTCACATCATTATTTGGTTATGCCGTGCTGATGAGGCAAAATGAGCCAGAAACATGCATGTCCACGGTTACCACTCTATTTCAGTAGCCCTTTACTTTGCGTGAATTACCCATGATTCTCTTTGTTGTTATATATATATATATATATATATATATATATATATATATATATATATATATAACAACAAGAAACTTAAATTTACGATTGAAACTGAACAAAACAACCAAATTGACTTTTTAGATCTAACATTACATCATAAAAACGACAAAATTGAAACCGAATGGCACACAAAACACACGTGGTCAGGAAGATACCTCAATTTTAATTCGCAACATCCTTTTTCACAAAAAAAATCAGTAGTAATGAGCCTAGCAGACAGAGCTATAAATTTATCAGATCCAAAATATCGAATATCTTCAATTAAAAAAGCAAAAGAGGTTTTGGAATTGAACAACTATCCACGGAATCTAGTCGACAACATATTTAAGAAAAAAATACATAAAAAATATAACTCGCAAAACCAAACATTAAAACAGGAAAAAACAAATTCTAATTTTATAACATTACCCTATGTGCCTAGTCTGTCAGAAAAAATACAAAATATATTTAAAAATGAAAAAGTCACTGTAAGTCATAAAGGACATAATCTACTAAAAAGTAATTTCAGTAAATTGAAAACTACCATCCCCAAAAATCAAAAAACGCATGTGGTATACGAAATACCCTGTAACAACTGCAATGGAATATACATTGGTCAAACCACTCAATATCTAAAAAATAGAATCAATGGTCACAAATATGACAGAAAAAATAAAACTGCTTTAAGCAATCACATAAAAGAAAAAAACCATAGTTTTAATTTTGATAACACAAAAATACTCAAGACTGAAAATAACAAAAAAAAACTGGAATTCTATGAAATGGTATATATTCAAAAAAATAAACATTGCATCAACTCAAAAACTGATACAAATAATCTAAGCAAAATATATTACAACCTAATAAATTAACAACATTTCTCAGTGTACTATACTTTGATACATTTTTCAGTGTAGACTTGTATATATATATTCTATAACTATAATTTAGTTCAAACCAACAACAAAACACAAAAAACAAGAATTCAACCAAAACTTGTCCTTTCATTTTCAACTTAAGTTATAAATGTCGATTATACGTTTGTGAATGTTTGTAGTTTCTTGACGTGTTATTTTTAACAAATGTTTTAAAACAAGGATGACTTTCCTCAAATTTTTGAGGAGGATATATGCATCGTTTTGTGGTAAGCTGTTTTGTTTTGAAAGATGTTTTATAAATATTGACACTGCTTTTTATCTGTTTGTAGTATTTTGATAAAGGCTACACCGTATAGCCGAAACGTTAATAAACATGTTTCTTGTAAAACTAAGTTTTCGTTAGATTTATAATAAGGACCTAATCCCAAGAATATAAAGAAAAACAATATATCAAAGAGGTCCAAAAACTTTCCTTCAACTATATATTTATATATATATATTATATGGGAGGATTTTTCTGGAATAAAGGTCCTTACTTTTTAATAATTTGTTTATTATTTGCCAAAAGACGGGTTTCGACTTGTCAAGTCATCTTCTGTTTCGGTTAAAAGGTTACATTATGATTGATACATAACACATAAGTTGAAAAAGACGTTACAAAATTACCAAATATACTATTATTTCAGGTGTGTATCCAAAATGACAGATATAAAGTCGAAAATCTTAATTCCAAACAATTATGTAGGTACTTTGTGACGCTACGCGCATGCTTATAATGAGTATAAATTAATTGAAATCAATTCAATTGTTTTTTTGTACTTACACTTTTAACATAATGATAATATCGTTGCTCAATATGGTCTAATTAACTAAGGAAAGCGTTAAAAAAATTACGTGATAGAAATCTTAAGTATGTTTATAATTATCAAAATATTTGTCGATGCATTAAATGAGCAGAAAAATACTTAATTCGTAGTGAAATGCATAATTACAATTTAAATTATCTAAAACTTTGAATAATATATAATCACAATTCACTTTTCATTACATAACGTGTTGAACATACACTGCACACCAAAATTAATCCATAATTTTAAAAATTGTGATGAAACGAATAATTTTAATGTTTCTATTTTGGTAATAAGATATGATTCGTACCTCGCCTATATTGTGAAGATTTATCAGTATAACTACAAAAACTCTAATAGTTTTTATCACTTTTAGTAAGCAAATTGAGAACCTGATAGCAATTTCTTCATTTTAATTCCAATTTAATTTGGTTTGAATACGTTTTGCTGAATCTTCAAAGGCATTTTTCGAGTTCATCAAAAGTTTTTCACCAACAGCAAGTAAATCGGAACTTGTTAGAATCTGACTGTATTGAAATCGTTAATCTTCGCGAGTAAGGATGTTCGGCGAATAAGTGGTGTGGTGGAATTGTTACTTGATGGAGGGTTTGATTTGCTCTTGTTTAAAGTCAATAAAAATCAGTAATATACGCGTCTCATTAAATGAAAACCCAGAATATAAGCCGGTGAATGTTAAACCTATCGAAAAACACAGATATATATTGAAAGGGTCGTAACTTGCCGTTTCATCTAAAATCTGTCATAAAAAGTTTGTTCAACTACAATTTGCTTGTTATATTATTGGCCAAGCATTGAAAAAATAGGTTAAATTATTAAATATTTGTTTAAAACAATTTATTAGTACATTAAATAAAAGTAAATAATACAATTTTTTTCACAAAATAAAGAAAAATTAAAAAAAAACTGTTGCGTAAGCGCAACGTTGGCCGAAACACTTAACTTAAATGGTATTCTTCAAAACAATCGGGGTGTAAATGAACATTACAACTTCTACACATATAAACTGTCTGACTGTGACAAAATCTGCATCTTCTTCTTGTAGGTTGTTTAAATATCAAATGACTTGATTGGTTCCGACGAATATCAGTTGGTATGTTACCAGGAAGTGAAGGTGAAGCTCTCAAGGTATTCATTTTCAGCAGGCGCAATGCAACATTTGATTTAAAATCTATTTGGGACATCTTTGTATTGTTTACGATGTTATATAATTTCCACGAGTTTACTAAGATATTACCAATAGTATTTGTAAATAAAGGTCACCACCATTTTTTTCGTTTCATACCAATCCTATAATTAGCTACACCATTATCGTGTAGATCGACGCCACCCATGTAGGAATTGTATTGGGATATTACAAAAGGTTGTGTTACATTGATTACCCTTTTTTCCATTCTGTTGTATCTTTTCGCTGTTTTTATAGGCTCTACATGATAATGTGTACTTATCAAGGTAACGACAGAATTATCACACCATCTAGCCAACGAAATATAAGTATCCTCGTCCAAACCACTATCGTACGATCCTCGTTTTCTGGTTTTTTTCATTATTTTGGATGACTCTAACGAAGCATGTTGAGTTCTATCTTCGCGAATTGTTGCAGTAGCAAAAAATCCTTCAGTTTTTAATTGTTTGAGTAAGTTGTAAGAGGAGAAAAAATTGTCGAAGAAAACTTCATGATTGTTTTTATTTTTGAGAACTGACAATAACTCTAAGACAACCTGTGGTCCTAAACCCAGAGCATGTTTTACTTTTTTAGGTGATGCTCCTGCATAAGGAATAAATTGAAACATATAACCATCGCTTGAACATAGGCACCATAATTTAAATCCAAATCTGACTGGTTTACCCTTTATAAACATCTTACAGGAATGTCTACCGAAATAGGGCACCATTTCCTCATCCACTGCTAACTTCTCTGAAAAGGTATCAAACTGCATAAACTTCTTATTGATTATGTCAAAAAGAGGCCTGATTTTAGAATACTTGTCATCTTTGTCCAACTGTGTGTTATCATTGAAATGTAAATTCTGTTTTATACTCCGAAATTTATTCCGACTCATACACTGTTTTACTACTTGAACACCTTTGTCTTCTTCTGTGGACCAGTACATATCAGTTTGTGGTAAAACGTGATACCCAGATAGCACTAATATCCCAATAAAATTTAGTAGTTCTGATTTCGATACCGAAAATTCAAGTCGGTTATTCTGTTGTGCATATGCGTTAGAATAGTTTACTATCATCTCTTGAACCTCATCATCAAAGAATTTAAAAAATATATCCAGTGGAGATGCTCCAGCGAGGTTGTTTACCAAATCTTCTCTAATTTCATGTTGTTTAGATATCGGAAAATTGTTGTGCCTAAAATCACCTTTTCCCCAGTTTACTTTCTGTTCTTGTTTTTTGTTTGCACCTCTCTTACGTTTTGCTTGGTTATTATCCTGGCCAGTCGCTGTTTCTACCTCAATTTCCTCTAAATCTTCCTCCCTTGTATGAATTTCAAAAGAACCAGCTATATCCACCTTTTGTAGTTCATTTTCTGTCATCTCCTCGGAAAACAACTCTTCGTCGGTCAACTCGTCAACATCGGGTGGAATATAAACAACGTCAATTCGATCTAAAATAATTCAGACCGTACTAAGATTTATCAAGATATGTATTATGTATGTACCTAATATGTATTTTACCAGTGATAAACAACCTGCTTACCTTTTTCTTGTTCAATATCCATTAGTACCTCTTCTAATGCCAGTTCCAATTCCTTTTGTGTTAGTATGTTCGACATTTTTTACCAGAATAATCCACAATAGTTTTTTATATGATTGTTTACAGATAAACGCTCAAAACGACCCGCTTTATATAGGAGCCTAACAATGACTAACCGAACGACTTACGATAAATAGCAATTCAACAGGTCTGAACGTGTCTAAAACCTGAGTTTACTTATTAGGCCAACGTTGCGTTCGCGCAACGCAGCACTTTACTGCAATAGAAGCAAAGTATGACAAATAAAGTAAACAAATTTTTTGTACAGAACTTTTATTTCAACCTTTTCTTAACTGTCTATCAAAAATAATAGCAGCTGGTTATAACTCAGAACGTATTATTATTTCGAAAAGTATCTCGCTCAAAAAAGAGAAAATTTGCCCATTTTCAAGTAAACAAAATTTTAATTATTTATTTATAAAAAATGTCTAATTTTTTTACAGTTTTATTTAACGTTGCTATTCACAAAAACATAAATATATTATAGATAAGATTGTTTATTTTTATAAAAAAAAAAAACTGTGGTGTTACGTGTACGCAACAGTGGCAGGTAATGGGTTAAGTTCCGTTATTCTGTTTTACTTTAAATTCTGTTTGGAGCCAACTATATTATAATTAGATAACAAACAATTGAAAACCTTGGTGCAAATACTGGACAAGTACATATTTCGTAATTGTAGGGAAAATAATAAAAAATCACATTTTTAAATATTCACTATAAAATTATGGACTGCTATGGAGGAATTGAATATCGGATATGAAAAATACGGCAAATATTCTGTACTAATTGAAAAAGAGGAAATTGTCTTCTGGAGAAGAGATTACCTTCGAAAAATTAAAACCTCCCGTCGAGAGTGTCGATGTATTTTTTATCTTGACGAGACTAGGATAATTCAAGGATATATTAAAACGAAATTATCCTAGCCAACAAGATCATCACTAGTGCTCGCCAAGCATTTTTGGAAGAATACAACAGGAATACTGGCCCCATCTGGCAAAGGGAAAAGGTTATTAATGACAAATATTGGCAGCGAGAACGCTTTTTGGAAGGTGGATTGGTTCCACCTTTCATACCAAAATGAACTGGTGATTATTACGAAGACATTAATGCCGATGTCTTCGAAGAATACTTCGTGCAAATGATCGATCTCATTCCAGAGAGTTGCGTAATAGTAATGGATAATGTGAATTATCATTCGAGGAAGGCTGAAAAAACGACTATTTTGTCTTGGAAAAAGGAAGATATAATTAATGGCTAAGAGGGAAAATATGAGTTTTGAAGGGAACACGGGGAAAAAGGAATCGAAAACCCTCATAAATTACAATATTCGGAGTGTTTAGTGGATAATATCGCCAAACAACGGGGAATAACAATACTCCGTACCATTGCGAGCTGAGTCACATTGAATTAGTTTGGGCTCAAGTTAAAGGGTAAGAAAAAATAACACGTTTAAAATCAGAGACGTAGAAAAATTTTTTTATGAGGTACTGAATATTGTGGATGCTGACTAGAGGAAAACGTACATTGACCATGAGTAGTTTTCACAAAGTAAGGTTTGATACAGTAAATTGCATTGACCATGTTGTAAAATTGGAAGAGAGGATGTAGTGAAGAATACCAAGTGAGATCGACATACATTTATCTGCTAACCCGATGAAAATTATATTTTATCAAATAAAATATGTTTCTAAATATATCCAATAAGGTTGCTCCAACAAATATAGTCACGGCTGTAAGAAATAAAAAATATTGTATTTTCAAAATCACACTGTTTTTTAAATTGCTTGCCAAATTAACGAAATCCCAATTGAAAGCGTACAGTATATGTAACAGCTAGGTTGCCTACCTGTTTCTGGTCACCATTACCTTGTTGCCGTGTACAAACAGGTGAGTTGATATCAGTAATGACACTCACGTGCTTACCACTTGCAAAATATATGTAGTCAATTATGTAACGAATACAGTAGTATGGAATTGACTGTCTCGACCCTTACTTCGTGGAATATGCTCATATTAGTGTTTTTAAATGAAACTCAAGGTCTCTAGTTAATTTACCGAAAACCAACACAGACTGATGTGACAATTCCATTCAATTCTAACCACCCTGTCTCACACAGACTAGCAGCATATAATTCAATGATACATAGAGCTTTTTCAGTTCCTATGAACAAATGTAATTTTGATAGAGAGATTAATACAATTAGACAAATAGCAACATCTAACGGTTATCCATTAGATATGATAAATAAACTAATTAGTAAAAAAGAGAAAAAAGTGGCATTAGAACTAATATATCCTAAACAAGCTGATGAAATTAAAACTTATAAAACCATCACATATGCAGGAAATATTTCTAATAATATTTCAAAGATAATATCTTCAGCAACGAATGCAACAATTTCTTTTAAAACAGAAAGTAACGTTAGTACAAAATTGTTAAATGTAAAAACAAAAATACCACTATTAAAGAAGTCAGGTATATATAAACTCAAATGTCCAGAATGTAATGCTGTCTATTTGGGTCAGACCCTTAGGAATTTTGAAATACGATACAGTGAGCACTTACGAGCTTACAGATTAAAACAACCAGATAAATCTCACTACGCAAAACATTTACTTGACACCAATCATTCATTGACACCTAACACAGAACTAGAAGTGCTGCATATTTGTGAAAAGAAACAAGAACTGGATTTCCTTGAAGAACTGGAAATTAGAAGACATTTAAGAAACCCACAATATGAAGTTGTCAATGAACAGTTAAATCTAGGGAATTCTCCACTAATAAACTGTCTTTTTAAGTGATAATTGTAAAGATCAGCAGATATAGTTTTCCTGGTTTTCTATATCATTGCACAGTTATACTGATCTTAATTGGAAAAATGATATACAGGATATCACCATAGGGCTAATAATATCTAAGCTTCAATATTTGTAATATCACATCTTCTTCTTTTTTCTATAAACATATATTAAGCCAATCACAAGTTAGGTTACTTCTTGGTCTAGCCAAAAAAATATAACTACTAAACATCAGGTAGGCATAAAATGAAATGTAACTTCTGTCATTCTGACGATGATATTGATTTATCGAAACAATTGTCAATTTCTTAGAATTTTCAATAACTTGTATTATATTGTGGAATTAACTAGAGACCTTGAGTTTCATTTAAAAACACTAACAGTAGTATGGGGTTTCTTTGCAAAATCCAGTCATGAATAACTGTTGCCAAGCTTTTAAATTTGAAAAACGAGCAAGCAACGATTTATAACAGATAATAATTGCGCGTACTATTTTCTGCGATAGAGTAGAACGCAGTACAATAGCTGTGCTACTAAATTATTAATTATTATAGACAAAACCAAAAAAGTATTGTTGAAGATGGAACCTGATATTTTTGGTTGGCATCTCGCATTAAGCAATAATAAGATATTGTGTGACCATTCCGTTAGCACCAATGCCGACTGCTCATTTCTCAAGTGCTGGTGAAATGTTGAGAACAGACAAGTCGACTTTATCCAAAGCATTATTGTCTCAGATTGAATTAGTTGAGCCAACAAATACAAATATTGAGATCATCGATGGATTTTATCACTTCAATTTCATCTGATTCTCGATGCCATAATCTTTCGAGAAAATCGCAGAGTATATACTCATTAAACTTTGTTCATCAAGCGCCGACGAAATACATTTAATTTTTGATCGATACTTTTCGCCATCAGTCAAATATTCTGAAAGTCAGAATCGACAAGAATTCGATATTGCGTTCAATATTTCAAGTCCTCACCAAACCAGATCTACAGATTTTTGCAGGCTGAAAAATTTTCGTTTCAAAGAAGCTTTGATACAATTTTTAGTTAACCACTGGGAGAAAGACTATTTGGTATTAATAATCCAGAACAAAAAAAAATGTTTTGACGATAAATGAAACCTGTTATTCTTATAAATCACAACAAAATTGCGTAGAACTAAAGAAAATGATTACCAAGGTCATCACGAATAGGCCGATACAAAAATAATTTTTCACGCTTATAAAGCAGCACCAATTTCAATTATTTTAACTAAATCAGCCGACACACGTTTTGGTAATTTTGCTTTGAAATGTACATAAAATTCCAGATTCTCAAATTTGGCTTGCAATCTCAATAACAAAGAAAAATAATGACCTTGATTGCATTATTTGCGCGGAATTGGCAATTAAATTTGAATCAAATTTGTGCCTAAGTATACCTGCCTTTCGTACATACACGGCTGCTTTTTATAATAAAGAAAAAGGTAGACCTTCCAAAATTTTTATAAGAACGAGACTTACCAAAAAGTTTTTCTACATTACCTGATGAAGCCGACATTTTTATTAGCGAAGAAATGGACGTAGTTCAAGAATTTACAGTGACTATATGTGGTATCAAACACTGTATCAAAGTCAATGACGCCAGATATAAGATGTTTCTTAAAAATTATTCTGCATAACAAGATAGCGATAAATTCATAAAAAGATTCCAAGTTTAGACTCGAACACGATACCGCCATGCTGGGCATCACTAGAACAAAACATTTTACGCACTATTTATGTCAATTCAATGTGACTATGTGCAACTGATCATAATTGTGATAAATTATGTCCTGAGAATTGCGGTTGGTTTCTCGATGGTAATTTGAAGCCGATTGGATATTTTGCAAGTGACCGAAATAGATATTGTAGACAGTATTATATTTTATTCATAAATCCGGCAAAGTAATAAATCTATCAATTGGCCAAATTTCATAAGCGTACTTATTATGAGTTTGAGAGTGAATCTTTACAATTTAAAATGTGTCCTTTATAAAGATCTTCATAAGTATGCAATTTTAGTTATGTTTCAATAAAATTTCAAATTGCTTCTTTTGCTCAAAGAAATATTAGATTCTCTAGTCCTGAGTAATAATTCAAAACGCCTTGCGTTTTTGGATACACAAAAAATTTAAAAATGTTTTTTGAACTACAGTGTCATTTCAAGTATCACTTTAAAACTGAACTGTTATTTTTCGTTGAAAACCAAGAATACTTGTAGAATTGTAGTTGAATTAACTGCTAATATTCTATGTGTTGCGAAATCGACAGTCAACAAATTATTAAAGGAAAAAATGGAACCATTCAACCACCTAAAACTTCTTCAGGTCGACCAAAAATTGAACTGGATGAGTCACTGAAAATGAGACTAAGACGTAAGGTTCACACTTATTTGAAAAAAGAAATCACTACCCTAAATAAAACGGAGCCAAATAACTTTTAGTGTTAAATGCAATCTCATATCTATTAAATGTTATCTACCATTTATATATAGAATAAAATTCAACGTCTAGTATCCAAATGATAAATTCTTAATAAAATGGCAACGTCTATTGACAGTTGCTAAGTGGTTGCTAGGGAAGCCGTGCGATTTACTTTACAGCCGTGCGTTTTTCTTTACCGTGCGTAATAAACGTCTTACATTGATTGCCGACTGTGTGTTGTAACGAAATTTCTTTTATTTGTTCCAATATTATGTGATTTATTTAATTTCTTTGTATTTAAAACTTACTACTTCCTCCTTACTAAACAAATCAATTTAATTACAAGTTCCTTATGTATAATATTTGGGCCGTCCGGTATATATATATATATATATATATATATATATATATATATATATATATGTTCATTTCATTCGATTAAAACATTCAGACCGTCCGGTATACCTATAGAAATTTTGGTTCAAAGTAATTTAATGTTTGAGTTTTTTTTACTAGACTTCTTTTTAAAGCGATTAGTGAAAATATAAATACCGAGACCGCAGTGGAAAAAGTGCTTGTTCATTCTAGTTTTGACTTTCTCTTGTCCGCTCCCGTAAAAATAGTAGAAGTGCCCGTCGAAAAATAGAAAAATTGTTAAGTGCTTAAAAAGGTAAAATTTTATATTTCTTTCCTCCGCCTGTATATTTCCGAAATAAAATTATTTTAGTGTAAAATTATAATTCATAGTTGAATTCAATATAATCCGTATAAAAGAGTAAATTGTTAGGACTCCCGTAGTTGTGCAGTATTCAGTGGTTTATTCACAATATTTCAATCTTGTATAGTTTGCCATAAAGATTAAATCGTAAACTATACGCTATTTCCCATTGTTAGTTATTCTAAAATTTAGTTTTGACTTAATTCGTCCGAAGATATTTTCAGGTTTTTATTCAGAAACAAGTTTTTTTTGTAAGCTTTCTTTATTCGATTTTTTTTTGTATTTGTCTCTTTTATTTTATCATTAGAATATTGTACTTGGGTTCCGAGGATCATATTTGGTTACTGGGTGATTCGAAAGCATTGCTCAGGAATTAAATAGATTCCGATAGAAATTTTAACATCTCGCCGACCCTCTCGGGTTTTGATAAAATTTCTTTCCGTTACTGCCGTCCAGATTTCATTATTAGAATATTGTATTTGGGTTCCGAGAATCATATTTGGTTACTGGGTGATTCGAAAGTATTGCTCAGGAATTAAATAGATTCTTACAGAAATTTTAACATCTCGCCGACCATCTCGGGTCTTGATAAAATTTCTTTCCGTTTCTGCCGTCCGGCGTTTGTTATTAGAATATTGTATTTGGGTTCCGAGAATCATATTTGGTTACTGGGTGATTCGAAAGTATTGCTCAGGAATTAAATAGATTCCGATAGAAATTTTGACATCTCGCCGACCCTCTCGGGTTTTGCTAAAATTTCTTTCTGTAGCTGCCGTCCAGCTTCTGTTATTAGAGTATTGTATTTAGTTTCCGAGAATTATTCTTGATTACTGGGTGATTCGAAAGTATTGCTCAGAAATTAAGTAAATTCTGGTAGAGATTTCAGCTCCTCGCCGACCTTCTCGGGTTTTGTTGAAATCTCCTGCTTCTTCCGCTGTTTTGAGTTGTTATAGGGTTTTTCGTTTAGTTTCCGAGAATTATTCTTGATTACTGGGTGACTCGAAAGTATTGCTCAGAAATTAAGTAAATTCTGGTAGAGATTTTAGCTCCTCGCCGACCTTCTCGGGTTTTGTTGAAATCTCCTGCTTCTTTCGCTGTTTTGAGTTGTTATAGGGTTTTGGTTTAGTTTCTGAGAATTATTCTTGATTACTGGGTGATTCGAAAGTATTGCTCAGAAATTAAGTAAATTCTGGTAGAGATTTCAGCTCCTCGCCGACCTTCTCGGGTTTTGTTGAAATCTCCTGCTTCTTCCGCTGTTTTGAGTTGTTATAGGGTTTTTCGTTTAGTTTCCGAGAATTATTCTTGATTACTGGGTGACTCGAAAGTATTGCTCAGAAATTAAGTAAATTCTGGTAGAGATTTGAGCTCCTCGCCGACCTTCTCGGGTTTTGTTGAAATCTCCTGCTTCTTCCGCTGTTTTGAGTTGTTATAGGGTTTTTCGTTTAGTTTCCGAGAATTATTCTTGATTACTGAGTGACTCGAAAGTATTGCTCAGAAATTAAGTAAATTCTGGTAGAGATTTCAGCTCCCCGCCGACCTTCTCGGGTTTTCTTGAAATCTCCTGCTTCTTCCGCTGTTTTGAATTGTTATAGGGTTTTCGTTTAGTTTCCGAGAATTATTCTTGATTACTGGGTAATTCGAAAGTATTGCTCAGAAATTAAGTAAATTCTGGTAGCAATTTCAGCTCCTCGCCGACCTTCTCGGGTTTTGTTGAAACCTCCTGCTTCTTCCGCTGTTTTGAATTGTTATAGGGTTTTCGTTTAGTTTCCGAGAATCATTCTTGATTACTGGGTAATTCGAAAGTATTGCTCAGAAATTAAGTAAATTCTGGTAGAGATTTCAGCTCCTCGCCGACCTTCTCGGGTTTTGGTGAAATCTCATCGTCCTCCCGTTGTTTCCAGTTGGTTTAGTTTTGTTTTCTCTTTCCAAATTTCGTCAAGCCGCCGATTAACCCCGTATGCCCGATTTGGTGTGATATTAAATACGATAGTCCGATTATAAACCACTGAGTCCATATAAAATTAACTATTTTTCCGATTAGCATTGTACAAGAACCATTTGATATTTTTTTTTCTCGTTTATATTTTATATGGTGTATATCACTTGTTTAAAAAGGTGATCGGCCGCCTCTTAAGTTCTTTGTGCCTTTGGGTAAAAGGTCTTATTTATTGTGTTGTGTGATCGGAATTCACTTAGTGTCTTATAGAATAAATACCTTTGTTAAATTATTTGAGTTCCATTCACAACTGATTAAGAGTTCGTCGTTACCGTTTGTTTCATTTAATGCAAGATTGACAGTAGTGATTATCGTATTAGCAGTTCATTTTAAGGTAAGTCCTGCTAACCGTTGAACGATAATACTCTGTAAAGTAAGTCTATCTCTATCTAGTTTCGACCGCGAATTACAGTCCGACCCCTGGAATTTTCCGTACCTCCATCTGCTGCTATCCGGAACCCTCGAAAGGTTTTGGAGTCGAGGGGCCGTGGAGTAAACCACGTAAAATAATCTGGCGCCCGAGCATCCGCCGTTTTGGGGTGTCAATTGTGACGCGTCCGGTTGCTTAGTCGTCGACCCAAGTGAAGAAGCTGAGGGGAAGCGGCGAAGAGGCGACAACCATTCGAAACGTAGATCGAAGAAAACGCAGCACAACTCGTCACAGTGTTTTTGACTACTTACAGGGGTGGTCGTAGGTAGTAGTATGTAGCATAATAAGTGTTGAAAATGAAAGATTTTACACGAGTTTGTAGAATTGGGCCACGAGCCGTAGGCGAGTAGCTTAAGCTAACGAATGTGAAATCGAATTTTCAACACATGTTATACACGATACTTTTCCGTGAACCACAAAAAACGCAGAGTTAGTATTTATTATTTAAATAAAATAATACGGTAAGGTTACTACAATTTTAAAAATAAGCTGATGCTTCAAGACCGCTGTTGACAATTTCATGTTTTTTAGTTGATACGAAGTTTTGAATTTTATTCATATCAGACTTACAATTACAGAAAGTGATATAATTTTCTCCAATTTGCTCTGTCACTTGCTAACGGTTCAAGAGTCAAATTTAAAATGTCATCGGCAAAGCACTCTAACTGCAGACAAAATAACTATGCCATTGTGTTGGAATGTAGACATCGACCTGTGTGCAAAATAACGCACAGCCGTCGGCCAATCAGATTTCTCAAATTTTTCATTTCACACGGGTATGCCGCTCGTTCGCTTGCGTCTTGAAATTGTTTGCAATTTAAAATTTTCACTAAGAGAAAACTGTATGAAATGTACCATATTTCATAGTGGTCGTCGGAAAAAACTTTCACACAATTATATACCTGTATGTTTTGAGTTTTATGCATAGTTTCATATTAAACGATGAATAGTTCCTCTCTCTTGAGTTCTAGTGAACGTTTTCAGTTTTTCTTTGAATGTGCTCATTGATGGTTGTTCCTTGATGACGGGAGATAAAAAGTTGTATAATTTAGGTCCAAGGTACATATAGCTTCTTTGTCCAATCGATTTATTCATTTTTGGTAATAAGTATAAGTCATTTTGTCGTGTGGTATAATCGTGTACTTTTGTTTTTTAGCTTGTTCTATTCAAATGCTGGTTGGTGGTGGCTTGTGTGTAATATATTTATCTAGGATCCATTAGTCCCCTCTCCGTAAAAAGAAAGTCTAACGGGTATTTACGATCCTTCCCCAGTAAGATTTTCAAGAATCGAATTTTGTGATACTTCTAATAGGTGGTAGTAGGTTTTTTTTGTTACTGCTCCACATCCTAGTATAACATAGCTCAAATGCGATTCTACCAAGCTTTTGTGTACTAATGATCTTTTGCTTATGTGTTAGGAAATAGTTTATGTGCTTGAATTTAATAATAATACATCTGAGTTTTTTAATCAGGTACTTGATATGTTGACTTTCCAACCAATATAATGCCCAAATATTTAATTTTATTCTCAGGACTGATTGTGCAATTTGTTTGTATGTTGATGTCATTGTTAGGAAGGGATGTTTTGTAGCCACTAAACGGTATATATACTGTTCTCTCGAGGTTTATTGACAAAAGGCGATAATCAAACAATTTTTTCAAACCCTTTAAATACTTTTCAATTTTTTGTTTCAGATCATTCCAGTTGTTGTCTTTATATACTATAACTGTATCATTCGCGAAACGTCATTTTTCCATGCTTCTACAATAAAAAGAGATTATTCAGATATATAGTACTTGTCCCAACACCGTACTTTGAAGTACACCACAAGTGATTTCTCTTTCCTCACTCGCAATGTTTTTTATTTCAACTATTTATTTCCGGTTTGAGAGGTAACTTTTAAAGAAATCAGGCGGTTTACTCCTAATCCCCAAGTTTTCTAGTATTTCGAGAAGGAGGAGGATTGAATTTTGGGTTAACCCTTTTTTCACGAAATTCAAATTGGGAGTTTATTAAGAAATTGTATTTTGTTATAAAGTCGTTCATTCTTTTTTTAATTACGGTCGCAAAGATCTTCGCCAAAGAAATTATTAGTGAGATGGGTCTGTAATTTATAACTTCACTTTTCTCTCCACTTTTATAGATAGAGTTAGCGATGGATAATTTGAAATAACTTGGAAAGTGCCCTACTTCTAATGATTTTTTTACTTATCACTGATAACGGATTTATAATGTAATCTGCAATAATATTCAAAGTTTCTGTGGTAATTCCATCATGACCACGAGTTTTCCTTTTTTTTATTCTTCAATTATTTTTGTTAGTTCCATCAGGTTAGTTGATTAGAGAAAAATGGAGTTACAGCTGACAACTTCTTTTTCAGTATAATTTTTTTGTTTTACGATTTTACTGCATATGTGAAAAACCCATTAAAAGTCTCCACTATTGCATCAGATTTGTTTGTCATTTTTCCATCTTTATTTTTTATTCCATTCAAAATATCCGAGTCTGATCTACTCAGTACCTCGTTAACAGTTTTCCAAAGTGATCTAGAGGAGTTTTCCTCAAATTCTACCCTCCTTTTATAATAATTGACTTTAGCATTTTTTACAAGTTCATCAAGAGATTTTTTGTGGTCCAAATATTTTTTTTTCATTGTTTCAATCGCGTCATTTTTTCCACTTCCGATAGAAACAGTTTTTTCTTTTCACTGTTATTGTTTTTATTGAGAAATCTATGCTTTTTTTGATTAACTCAATGAATTTGTTTGTGGTATTATCCAAATTTTCCTCGTTTAGTACTTCTACTCAGTTTATTTGTCGGATGATTTCCACAAGGAGTTCTCTATCAATTGCAATGAAATATTTTATGGAATTTGTTGGACTTTTATTATGTCTTTTATCAAGTATTATTTAATTTAGTGTGATGTAATGATCAGTATGTTGCTATAGTGACTGGTATATGTTTGACTTTGAGTGTATAAATATATGATCTAGATATGTTTTGAGATCCTAGTTGGTGTATTGATTGCTGATAGAGAACCGTATTCACTAAGGGTGTTTACATACGCTAAATATTGTTCAGTGTCCCTCAACAAGTCTATATTAAAATCCCCCACAAACAAATTATAACCATATGGTTCATTTTGTGTTGCTAAAATATTCTCTAACTGTTCTATAAAAGTGTATTACTTGCTGGGGATCTATAGAACGTGTTTATTATGTATATTTTATTCCCAAACTTCGCTTTTATTCTGAGAATGGAACTGCCATTCCAAGGGAAGGTCTTGTGCAATTATTGTATAGAGTCTTATAGCCATCAATCTTGTACACTGAATGTCAAGAATAGTTCTTGTCTCGGTGAGGACCTTACAATCGAATGTTGTTTCTAAGCTATCCATGAGTCTAAATAATGTTATTAGCTATCAAAGTGCCTATTCATGTTGTCACGTTACATTAGTACTCAATATTCGTTCTGCTACTTTGTGTCTATCTTACAGATCGTGTCTTCGGTTTAATTATTTCCTTATTTGATGTGTTTGATGCCGATTTCAACTGCTTCTCATTAGTCGTTTTCTTCAAGATGTTTGAAAGTTTGTCCGTTACTGCAGAAAGGGGCTTGTCAATAACTTTTGTATTTGCATTCGAGGTTGGGGTCGCTGGTGCACTATTTTGTTTTTCAAATTTATTGGTTTCCTGAAACTCTTTTTCTGTCAAATCATTTAACTCGCATATTTTACCACTTACAAATAATCTATCTCCTTTTATGTATCAGTCCTCATATTTTTCCGCTTCAGCAAGGTGTAAATGTTTTCTGAGCGTTCTATAATCGTTTCTCTGTTTACTTGTTAGGTGGTGGGCGATGGAAATATTTTTCACTTTCAGTTTGTTACAGTTCTTGAGAACATAATTTTTCTTGAGACTCGAAAGGAATCCTATTTTGATAGGACAATTCTTAAATTTTCCCAGAGGAAAACAGTCACTGAAGTCACCTTCTTTCAGTTCCACATCTAGTAATTCATTGAGTTCCAGTTTTTTGCTGTTATTTCTTCTCTCGTTTTGTTCAAGCCAAATATTATCACATTTTTTTTGTTTTGATAGTTTAACGTTTTCGTTGTTTTCTCTTTCTAGATCGGTCATTGTATTCTTATCTTCCTCGATTTTCAATAAAAGTAGAAACTCGGTTGCATCAATAAAGTGAAGATTTCATCGTAGATTTGTTTGTTGGTTTTGTCCGAATCTGGCATTTTAGCTAACACGCCAGTTTGTTTTGGATATGGTTTCAGGTCTATTTTAGCTTTTCTGTTGATTTTGTGCAGTTTTTCTTTTGTTTAGGTAATTACTGAGTTGATTACATACTGTTTTTCTCCTTCCGATGTGTGGTGGCAGTAAAGTAGTGGGCACTCTTCGAATATTCACGTATAGGTTAGAATGTTAGATTTAGTTAATTATTGTATGGCACGTCTTATGGCGAGGTGGTCGAGATGTGAGGATCTACCTTTGGTGGAATAGGTAGCCGGTCATAAAATTAATTAGTGGTGAAAACCAAAGTTAAATCGAGGTAAATGAAGTCGGAACACTCGTAAAATATTGGATTGTGATTGGAAAAGGAAGAGTTATTACTTGCCCCCAAATGCTCGCGGTCCAAACATTTAGTTGAAATTGATACACTAGCTTGTGCAATGTAAAAACTGCCACAATCACGAACTTTACTGTTCCACCACGAATTATGATTGACTTGATTCAAAAAATATATAATTTCCTAATGACGCACTGAAACCGCAACTTTATTCAATTGCGAAGATGCACAAAGTTAGATTTAAAGTCTATGAAACGGATGAAATGGCAACTTTACGTGGTATATCAGTGCTTCGTCTGCCCCCGTACCATTGTGAACTAAATCCCATTGAATTAATATGGGTGCAAATCGAAGGGACAGTTGCGAGAAAAAATATATCGTTTAAACCAAATGAGGTAAAACTATTGTTTGAACTTGCCGTATATGACGTGAAAAGCGACAACTGGAGGAAATGGATCGAACATGTCATCAAAGAAGAATCGTCTATATGGAAGATTGACAATATTTGTGATGAACGGATCGAGCCAATTATTAACGTCAATAATTCTTCTGCCGCTAATTCTGATGTAGATTAAACCTTTCGCATCTATATAATATTACGAAAGCGACTATTTTTATTGTTATTTTTGTTTCTTACTCATGGTCAATACTACTTGCCTCATAAAACAGAATCATTTTTAGACTTTACTCAGTTTTAAGCGTTCTTTCAACTATTATACTGAATCAATCGGTCATTCATACAAATTGTTTAAAAAAATACGTGCTTCGTTAATATTTCAGTTTATCTGTGTCTAAATATAAGTTTAACTTTTTATATTCAATATTGAAATAAAAATTTGACATATTCCGTTGCTTGCATCTCATTCCACGTCATTTATTTTTAATCTCTTGAAAATACGAAAAGAACCGAGAAAGTCCCTAAACTCGTCATGATACCTGCCTGCCTGACAGAGAAAAAATTAATGTTCAAAATAATTTTTTAATATTACTGATGTGGTTTCATCCTGTAATGCCAGGGTCAGAAAGATTTATTACTCCGTGGCATTAATGAGAAAACTATACTTCCGGCGTTTCTGATCCTGAGTAATGTTTTATTATTAAAATACACTTGAATTTCTTTTCTTTGTATTTATTGTATAATAATAGATTTTGAATTTTAATACTAAACATGTGTTAATAATTTATTTTCGAATTACGTTTTCTTTTTTTCGGTTATAAGGACGTTTTTCTTAGCTGTATCTTGATTTATTCAACATTTTATAATTTTTGGTATACTAAGTTAAAATAATAGTTTTCAAAAACTTTTCCATTGACATCATTCTTCGAATCACTTGATTTACATAA
The DNA here is from genome assembly GCA_963921935.1 of Galeruca laticollis. NCBI lineage: Eukaryota > Metazoa > Arthropoda > Insecta > Coleoptera > Chrysomelidae > Galeruca > Galeruca laticollis. Next base: position 40,209,641 of record OY998176.1, read on the forward strand.
AAAACACTTCTTCGCCATTTTTCCACAAAGAACGTGTTTACAAACTGAATGTTTGCACCAAAACGCTTCTCAATAGCCTCGTCCTCCTTTATCACATGAAAAAGTTCGCGCAATGCTTCTCGTCACTTTCTCCATTTTTTTTATTTAAAAGCCTGGCAACTGTAATTCATGACCAGATTTTGCAAAGCAACCCTGTACTACTATTTTCGTAATAAAATTGCCTCAATTTTTTATATATTTGGTAAGTATATGAGTGCAATTACTGAGACCAACTTATCTGTTTGTATACGACAACCAGGCAATAAGGACCAGAAAAAGGTATGATGTATGCTTCTCAGTGGAATCTCAGTCATTTGCCAAGCAAGTCAGTGAAATTTTGAAAATAGATTATTTTTAATAATTTTTTCTTCACCCAAAAAAGCGATTGTGAAAACAAACCACAGGCTACTAGCCGTAGTATACATATTAACCAGAGTAATCACAGGGTGCAGTATGAAAATGCTGTTATTTCGGACTCAGAAAATAATCTATTTCAGCGAAAATATTGAAGATGTGTTACATTAGTGAATGCAAAAATAAAGTCTTAACCACAAAAAAGACGTAGATGGCTTAAGTTTAATGTATACATACTTACTAAACCAACAATATACTAAACAAAATAAGTGGCCAGAAATATTCAACCATTGACATAATTGATTGCATTATATGGTACTTATAGAGTAGAGGGCACACTGAGAGTTGGCAGAATTACACCAGACCTACTCCAATTACACAATAACGTCAGTCAGCTTTTGACATTTGTCGTTCTGATTTCTCCAGTTACTTGTCCTATTGTGACGTACATTTTTTTGTGTAAACTAAATACCGAATCTGAATTGTACCCCACAGGATATTTGCCGGTTTACTCAGTGAAGATGGGGAGGTTCGTTAAAGACCTCATAAACATCGGAAATATCTTAATTGGGCGCCAGGCAAGTCGATACCCAAATATCTCAAGAACTACCAATCACGCGACCTACCAACGCAAAAGGAATGGTACTGAATTAAAACAGAATATTCAAGAAACGATTCTATTCAGTTCTTTTTTTTTTCTTAATAAACAAATAGTACATCAACGTGAAGAAGGTGTGAACAGATTAAATTTATTCAATAGCACAGTGGTAAGCCATAACACCCAATAATGAATGTAGCACAGAAATTATTATTAATAAGTACAAAAAAAAATAATTAATACCTAAATAAATAAGGAACGCTATTGTATCTTGCAAATGAATGGTGGGGAATATATCTCAAATACATATAAAAAAAATTAAAATCAACTTATTAGTATCCCGGGCTTGAGCTCATGCGCAGGTAACCAAGAGAAAATACGAATAGTCAGAAACGGTCTAAGTGCAGCACAATAGCTATCCATTAACAAACACTGTATGGTGAAATCTACTTCAAACGTTACGATGGACCAAAACAACAATATTTTTTAAATATGTGACTATATCTTAAGTATTTGAATATCGTATTAACTATTCATATTATGTGAAATAACAATTACTATTGTATTCAAAGTATGAGTAAGAAGGACCGACTAAATTCAAATATGTTTCGGATATTAATGATTTACCCTGTATTATTACGGGTTGTTCAACATTTCAACAAGTACCAAGGAAATGAGTATCATATATTTTGCACAAAAGCTCAAAATTAATTACTATTAAGCCAATTTCATTAATACGTTTTAAATAAGAAATATGAGTCGCAAAATATTAAATTAAATACCGTTAAAGCCTCGCAGCATCAATCACCCTGTATACGTGCTGGGACAACCAAACCCAGATCCATAGATTGTGTTCCCAGTAGTAACCATATGCAGACTTCAACGAATAACCAAAAAAACCAAGGCGAGTTTCGATACACCAGGCAAAAAAAACAGATGGAAAAACCCCTATGCTACTACGGGGTTACAGCCTGATCCCGTCGTATCGAAAGGGGTGCATAAACCAATAACCACCCAGAAGGAAAAAAATGACAGGGGTCTCGATAGCGTCTTGGTAAATATTCTTATTAATTGGAACCGGTAATAGGCAAATTTCCAACACAAGAAAATGGCGACTGGGTGTAATTTAAAAATCCCATAAGGTCTAGAAATCCAGTAGAACACAAAAATATCTATTTCTACTAACCAGCACGACTGGATTCCAACAATATGTGGAACAGAATAATCCCGCTTAAGGATGACTAAATAAAAGTCAGAATTTCAGTACCACAATTGAACACCACAGTTCCTAAGGGTCAGACCCTTAGGAATTTTGAAGTACGATACAGTGAGCACTTACGAGCATACAGATTAAAACAACCAGATAAATCCCACTACGCAAAACATTTACTTGACACCAATCATTCATTGACACCTAACACAGAACTAGAAGTACTGCATATTTGTGAAAAGAAACAAGAACTGGATTTCCTTGAAGAACTGGAAATTAGAAGACATTAAGGAAACCCACAATATGAAGTTGTCAATGAACAGTTGAATCTAGGGAATTCTCCACTAATAAACTGTCTTCTTAAGTGATAATTGTAAAGATCAGCAGATATAGTTTTCCTGGTTTTCTATATCATTGCACAGTTATACTGATCTTAATTGGAAAAATGATATCCAGGATATCACCATAGGGCTAATAATATCTAAGCTTCAATATTTGTAATATCACATCTTCTTCTTTTTTCTATAAACATATATTAAGCCAATCACAAGTTAGGTTACTTCTTGGTCTAACTACTAAACATCAGGTAGGCATAAAATGAAATGTAACTTCTGTCATTCTGACGATGATATTGATTTATCGAAACAATTGTCAATTTTTTAGAATTTTCAATAACTTGTATTATATTGTGGAATTAACTAGAGACCTTGAGTTTCATTTAAAAACACAAATCATTTTAGATTATTTCGGAAATAATCCTAATGCCAGTATAAGGAATGCCACTTTAGACTTGAATATTCGACGAGAAAATATTCGGAAATGTCTCAAGGCGAAGAATATTAAACCTTTCAAGCCAACATTTTTACACACACTGCAAGAAGGCGACAAAGCAAGACGTATAGAATACTGTTTATGGGCCCAAGGGGAATATTTAGACAATAGAAATTTCCTACAAAATATTTTATATACCGACGAAGCCACTTTCACTACAAATGGAGTAGTGTCATCACATAATTGTCGCTATTGGGCAGCGGATAATCCTAACTGGGTGATAAATTGTAAAAGCCAGTATTCCCAAAAAATCGACGTCTGGTGTGGGATATTGAACGAACGAATTATTGGTCCATTCTTTTTTGAGGAAAACATTAATGCGCAGAGGTCGCTAGAATTTTTAAACACAGAGTTTTGGGATGCTATTTACGAGCCGCCAATCAATGAACGATCAAATTTAATTGTCCAGTTAGACGGGTGTTCAGTTCAAACCGATGGATAGGCCGTGGTAGTCCGCTTCTAGATTGGCCACCTCGATCTCCAGACCTCACAGTTTTGGACTTTTTTCTCTGAGGACTTATCACACAAAAGGTTTACAAAAACCGCTCAAGAGATAGAAATGAACTTTGTGCAAGGATTCGACAGGTATGTGCAGATATTACCCCTCAAGAAATAAGGAACGTAATCAGAAACATTCGTAAGCGCTACGACAAATGTATCGAAATACATGGTGGATTAGTAGAGGCTACTAGAATATGAGTTTGAATTAATTGTTGCACTGACTCGAAACATTTCAATGATTAGTTATCATAGTTACGTTTATTAACATTTTTTGCTTTATTATTAGTTGAATTGTGTGAATGTAATCCCGTTATTTTTATTAGAAAAATTTACGCCATCAATTTTTTTCATCTGGTGGCAGTTTATTGTTGAAATCATGAAAAAAATATTCTCATGGCTATATCTGTTGATATAGGGTATTTTTGTGACTGTTAGCTTTGTGAGTTTTCGAATTTTATGAGTTGCCATAACTTTGTTATTAATGAATGCTTTTTAATGAAGTTTTGGTCACACCTGTTTAGAGGCACTCTGAATCCAGTGGCGTAGTGATTTTTTCAATAAAAAAATAGCTAATAAAAAATCCCGATTTTCGACTGAGAAAAAATATCGTAGTATGCCCTGAAAATTGGAATAATCATTCCAAATTTTGTCACAAGGTAGACCTTTTAGTACTTGACATTTAAAAAAAAATTATTAAAATCGGTTTACAACTTCAAATTTCAGGGGGGTGTTTCCATTAAAAATGGGTCACACTGTATATATATATATATATATATATATATATATATTTATATACATTTGCCATCAAAAAGATGTAGGAATATCGCATCGCGTGATATGTAAATAACAATAAGAGATTCATGGACAATTCACGCAAAGAGAAAAAGGGCTACTAAAACAGAGTGGTAACCGCGGGCATGTATGTTTCTGGCTCAATTGCCGTCTTCAGTACGGTATAACCAAATAAGGATGTTCAATTTGAGAGCAAAGATGTTAATCGAAACATGGGAAAACAGGGGATTTCAATAGGGAAACCAAACGCTCATTTGTACCTTCAATTGGAAGATCCCGAATTTTCGGGACAATAACCGTGTCAATATTGGTTGTTGTCCGGAAAACGTATATATATATATATATATATATATATATAAATATATAAATATATATATAAATTGTAATATTTTTAATATTATATATTTATAAATTTTTTAATTATAATTGCCCTACGATGTGGAGACAACATATAATATGTTGTTGCAGCGACAATTATTGTACATGCAACTTAAGTACGTATTCTATTTCAATTTTGACAGTAGTTGTCAGAAAAATGTGCCCGGCGCCAATAAATATCAATCTAAAGATGAATTTATATACACTCGACCTATTACTCCTATCTCAGGGTGAGATCAAAGTTGTTCAAAATTAATTCTTCAAATTTATTTGTTTTTTAACGTATTTCCAAATTAAATGTTCCACTATGATCAAACTCTCGAATAACTGTTAAATCAATATAATAAAAGGCACTTTAACTATTTTAGGACATTTACTATTTTACTGTCACTAAAAAAATCTAGCGAATGTCACTGATTAAATTAAAAATTCTATGAATGTAAAATGATAAGTTCAACGAGATTGGATACTGAATGAATACTACAGGAAGTTAGAATCAAAATTATATATTATACTATCAGATACGCAAATTCAACAAAATTATTATTCCCAAAAAATACCATAAAAGAACAACAGTCATAATCTCTACAAAAACTTGAAATTAGACTACAACTATGCTAGAATTTAACCTTATTAATTATTATTATCAAACGTTCAACTTGTGTAATTTACACTTGACGTGTATCAATGTCAAATAACGAAATTTCTGCTCAAATTGTCTATTCACTTGATGTTGAAACTGATATATGTATCGATAATTTTGGTATATTTTAAAATTTCTTATATAGATGCATCTAAATTTTCAACTGTATTTAAAAAAAGCCTGATATTTCTCGAGAAATAAATTTAAAAACTGGAGTGGACTCACCAAATGGATCAGGAAAACTCGTACAAATTCTAAACGTATTTAGAATTCTGCGAACTTTCTAAATATATACAATTTAGAAAACTGGAACCACAATAAAGCATGTCCCCATAACATTCCTCTGATAATAATTTTTTTCTCTACAATGTCTCTTATTCCTCTCATTCTGCTTTTTATTATTTTAATAAATACTTTTGGGTGAATTACATTTATATTTCCATCAAATTTCACCCCAAAATCGATATTTCCAGTATACATCATTCCACCTCCATTCCGTTTTAGATTATCTTCTATAGTTTCTGGTAATTTTCTATTCATGTCCTCCAATTCCTTGTTAAATAATTTGTCTATATTTTAACTCCTTTTAATACACGTTCCTGTTTGTTCTTCTATCCTTCCATTTAAGTCATTAAATTTCTTATTCAAATTCTGTTCATATATTTGCATTATATCTTCATTTGTTTGTCCTTGTACTTTTATAGACTGTATCTCTTCAATTATGTTCTCATTTTGTTTCTTTACTTCCACTTGAATTACTCCAGATAAAGTTTTTTCTAGGCATCTTCCTAGTTCTTGAACGACTGCTTGTTTGTATCTTCCCTGATTTTAATGCCATTTTCTCGAATTTCCATCCATAAATTTTCATTCTGGCCCTGCATATCTTCTTTCATCTTTTCAATCTGCTTCCCAAATTGCTTATTCTCTACCCTAACTTTCTTAATCTCATTCAAACTTTCCTTTTTCACCTCATTAATATATATATATATATATATATATATATATATATATATATATATATATATATATATATAACAACAAAGATATTCATGGGTAATTCACGCAAAATAAAGGGCTACTGAAATAGAGTGGTAACCGTGAACATGCATGTTTCTGGCTCATTTTGCCTCATCAGCACGGCATAACCAAATAAGGATGTGAAATTTGGGAGCAAAGATGTTAATCGAAACATTGGAAAACACAAAATAACGGATTTCAGCAGGGAAACCAAACGCTCATTTGTGTCTTCAATTGGAAGATCCCGAGTTTTCAGGACATCAACCAACATCGACACGGAGGCGCATATAGCCCCCCCGCCATGAACCTTCCGACCTATAGTAAATAACAAAGAAGATGTAGGAATATCGCGTGATATGTTAACAACAACAACAAAGATATTCATGGGTAATTCACGCAAAATAAAGGGCTACTGAAATAGAGTGGTAACCGTGGACATGCATGTCTCTGGCTCATTTTGCCTCATCAGCACGGCATAACCAAATAAGGATGTGAAATTTGGGAGCAAAGATGTTAATCGAAACATTGGAAAACACAAAATAACGGATTTCAGCAGGGAAACCAAACGCTCATTTGTGTCTTCAATTGGAAGATCCCGAGTTTTCAGGACATCAACCAACATCGACACGGAGGCGCATATAGCCCCCCCGCCATGAACCTTCCGACCCATAGTAAATAACAAAGAAGATGTAGGAATAACGCGTGATATGTTAACAACAACAACAAAGATATTCATGGGTAATCTTCCAATTGAAGACACAAATGAGCGTTTGGTTTCCCTGCTGAAATCCGTTATTTTGTGTTTTCCAATGTTTCGATTAACATCTTTGCTCCCAAATTTCACATCCTTATTTGGTTATGCCGTGCTGATGAGGCAAAATGAGCCAGAAACATGCATGTCCACGGTTACCACTCTATTTCAGTAGCCCTTTATTTTGAGTGAATTACCCATGAATATCTTTGTTGTTGTTGTTAACATATCACGCGATATTCCTACATCTTCTTTGTTATTTACTATGGGTCGGAAGGTTCATGGCGGGGGGGCTATATGCGCCTCCGTGGTGTCGATGTTGGTTGATGTCCTGAAAACTCGGGATCTTCCAATTGAAGACACAAATGAGCGTTTGGTTTCCCAGCTGAAATCCGTTATTTTGTGTTTTCCAATGTTTCGATTAACATCTTTGCTCCCAAATTTCACATCCTTATTTGGTTATGCCGTGCTGATGAGGCAAAATGAGCCAGAAACATGCATGTCCACGGTTACCACTCTATTTCAGTAGCCCTTCATTTTGCGTGAATTACCCATGAATATCTTTGTTGTTGTTGTTAACATATCACGCGATATTCCTACATCTTCTTTATATATATATATATATATATATATATGTTCTCGAAGGTTATTATTGAATAAATTACGTTTAATTGTTTACAATTAAACGTATAAAAGAACACATTATACTCAAATATAATGAATTCATTGAAGGCATCTTATTAATTCAAAACAATTAATACATTCCATACAATAATAATTTTTTCCAACAACTGTATGGATGCACCATGGGCTCTCCTATATCTTCTACACTTGCTCAATTAGTTATTAAACATCTAGAACAAGGTATTAAAAGATTTGAATCACATTATTCTGTTTTTTAAACGATATGTGGACTACTGTATAGCAGCAGTACCCAATGATAATATTGATGACGTACTGTCTGCTTTTACTAATTTACATGAAAAAATCAAATGCACTTGATTCAGATTTATCACAATTTAATAAAATAATACATCTTAGGTCTTTCCGTACATGCCTGTATAATGTCGTGGAATTTGTATCGATAGTGCTTGTTTTAAATGTCTGTTATTTTTTGAATGTTTTTTACCTATTGTACATGTGGTTTTTAATTTCTGAATTGTAAACAATTAAACGTAATTTATTCAAGAATAAACTTCGAGAAAGTTCCTATTTATACAACCCAAGTCTTTGAAACATAAATTGTTTAAAAACCTTTTACACCTTTTTTTTATCTATGTTGACTCCACTAAAATACCGCGTTTTGATGACAATGGAAAAAGCTGAGGCTGTGGTGATGACAGTTGAGGGTAATACAAAGTCTTTTATTATCGAAAGTGGGGTAAGGCAAGGAGATACATTATTAATATTCATATTCAATATATGATTGAAAGGTGTAATTCCGGACCTGGGATAATAAGGGACAATAATAAATAAAGCAGTACAGTTTATTGCACATGCCGATGATATAGCTACATTTGCAAATAACTTGAAGTGATAGTTAACGGAACAAACGATAAGAAGGAAGAAATATCAGAACGCCTGCAGGCAGGTAATAGAGCCTTTTCCCATTACAAGAAACTGTTAACTTGGAAAAGCATGAGTAAAAATACCAAAATGAAAATATACAGAGCTGCCATTAGACCAATAGTTACATACGGATGGGAAATAATCTGCTTAAGAAATAAGAAATAAAAAATACTACGAATTTTTGAAAAAAAAATTCTAAGAAATATATTAGGACACAAAAAGATTCAGGTCAATGAGTACAGACCACTAATGAATTTGAAAATAAAATATGGAGTAAATTAGATAAAGTCTCAAATAATACGATACATGTATGCAGAAGAGATCCGGATACTGGAATTAAAAGGGTGAGCAAATGGATACTTGTCGAAAGCTGATTAAGGAGCAGACCAAAAATAAGGTGAGAATACCAAATTATAACTGATTTACGAAGGAAGGAAATACAGGACAGGGCTGAAATCATCAAAGATAGGAAAAATTAAAGATAGTAACGGAAAAAGCAAAAATGGATAAGAGAATATAAAGCCGATAAAATGAAACGCGGAGTATTTGGCTGCATTACCCGAATCAGAGAGCTACAGTGGAGCGGTTACAATTCCCTGGGGAATGTATAACCTTTATGTATGCTCATAAGTGTTATAAATATGAAGAAATCATCATTTATGAGCTTTTTGTGGACTTTTTCAAACGTATTTTAGTTACAATAATGAATCCAGACTTATAAAAAGAAAATAGAATGAAATATTATAAAATCAAAGTCGGTTCAAAGATGCTTGTAGGGTATTTCCGTTCAACTGTCCATGCTATTCATATAAAAATATCTTAATTAAACTATAGACGTCTCTTCCTCGCTAAAAATAAGAAACGATTATAAATAATAAACGATTCTATTAAAAATAGTCGATGTTAAAAAGTTTCTTCACGTCAAAATGAATAAAAATAAATTTAAACGTGTATATCATGGAAAACAAGTAATTCAAAACATTCTGTCACGTATATTCATTTGAATAATTCTAGCCTTATTAAGAAATTTCTCTTTTAATAAATAGTATTTACAAATATTTTCTTTAATAAAGTGGTAAATCGTGTGGTTCAGCTTTCAACAGAAATCTATAATAATAGACAAAAATTTTTTATGACGTGACCTCAATGAGGTTATGGATAATATAGACGTTTCGATCGTAATTAGGTATCCACTCTCACTATTCAAATGAAATTGAATTAAGTTGACTCAGGGCATGTATTTATACAAATCTTCTCGAGGGAAATAAATAGAGATTCAAAACTAATTATTCCTATAAAAGTAGTAACATAAACAAAACATAAAGACATAACCTCACAATTTCAAAACAGTTCTCAACTATTCTGACTTTCAGCAAACACGGCACGGTCATGACGACATACCTAAATGATCTGTAAAGTGCAACAGTTTTTGTAGTAATTGTTCTGTAAATTTGAAATTTCGTATAAGTTTTAGTCTCTTCAAAACACTTTCCCTCAAATTAATTCACTAGTAAATAACAACGTTTGGTAATGTATCTTGTGATTGACTTAATATATAGAATAGAAAAAAGAGATATTACCAATATTAAAGCTTAGATATTATTAGCCCTATGGGGATATTCTGGATATCTGGATATAGGAAACCAAGGAAGACTATTATCTGCTGATCTCTACAATTAATGTGTACTTAGGAAGACAGATTAATAATGGAGAATTCCATAGATTTAACTGTTCATTGACGTTTTTACAGTACGGGTTCCATAAGCGTCTTCCTTGAGGAATAAGAAGACACTTAAGAGACCCACAATATGAAGTCGTATATTTCACGTAGAATACCGCTCTCAAAGCAATTTTGACATCATTGTTTTGCATATTGTTCAATTGTTTTATAATGTGCTTTTTAGCAGAATCTATCTACTCGTATATATAAATACATATACATATATAAAAATGAATGTTTGTATATATATATATATATATATATAAATATATATATATATATATATATATATATATATATATTATAATATATTCTATGGTTTAATAATATTTGCCCCACGTTCGGGTGACAAATTATAGTATATCTAATGTGTTTTACTAATTTTATTATATTTTATATATAAATATGAATTTATATGATGCTGAATTTAATTTGTAGCTGTCATCACAATTTGTGATAATAACTATACTATTGTGAAAATACCTTTACCTCTAAATATAACCTATAAAAATTTTAATGACAGCAGTTGTCAAATTAATATGCCCGGCTAAATAAATATTAAATTTTATATTATGAAAGATAAATCAATACAACACCAATCAACTCACTCTTTTCTCAGGGAGGGATCAAAGATTTCAACTAATAATTCAAATTTGTAAATTTCCAAATGATTTTCTAAATTACGTATCACACTATTCAAATCTACAGTAACTGTTTATCCAATACACTATAAGACAATTTAAATTATCTTATGACATATATGAATTTACTGTCAGGAGATTAACTAAATGTCACTTATTATACTAAATTTTCTATAGTATAAAATTATAAAATATTATGAAAATGAATATGAAAAGAGAGCCAAAAAGATTTGGAATTCAAATTTATATAATATATTATCAAAATAACACTTACAAAAATTAAAACTCTTCAAAAATATCATAAACGCATAAACAAAGATAGAATTTTCTATCAAACCTTAATATTAAAAAACAATCTATATTAGAAATTTCCGATCTAAATAATTTAACCGAAAGTTCAAAATGTCTAAATTTATACTTGATATCTGTCAATGTAAAATACGTAAATTTTCTTGTAAATTGTCTGTTCCCAAAATTGTCTGCACTTGACGTAGAATTTTATATAAGTAACGTTACTATAATTTAATCATAAGATGCATCTATTTTCGAAATAATTTTGATCAAAGGCCTATTACTTCTCGAGAATAATATATAATATGGACTGGACTCACCAAACTGGATACTAGAAGATCTCGTACGTATTCTAAAACGTATTTTTAGAATTTCCGGAACAAACGTTTCCAAATCAATAATTTAGAAAACGCGAAAAACACTTGCACTTTAGCGGTAATTCTTTGTGAATAGTACACGCACTGGCTTTACAAAAGGCAAGTTATGTTGAACTGATAACGATTATATAAACTCCCTAATATTCAAAATTAAATTTGAGACAACTCTTATTATGATGTTGTCCCATGGGGATTTCAAATTCAACTAACTAAAATGTTTCAATAAATAATTCTCTTCTCCTTTGGTTACCTGGCATTCTTTTTTTTTTTTAAATTACAAATTTACGTTTTTATATACCAAGAGAGATTTTCATTATTTTATTTATAAGTGCCATTTTGCTAATAGAGACATCTGTATTCTGGTTTTTCAAATCGTTTTAAAAACTATCTGTCATTAGGTCTATTCTGCAGCAATGTCATATTGAAATTGAAATGTCAAATTTTATTGGTATATTGAACCTTTCAAATTATTGATAATACAGTGTGTATCACTAGTATTACAACCAAATAAGCACATTTTCTTTATTTCAATGTTTTCTTATAATTTAGATAGAGGATATGTATTAATATATATATATATATATATATATATATATATATATACAGGGTGTTTCCTTAGTAATATAAAATATTGTAGTGGGCGCGTCGTCATTTCATTCTAAAACGAAAAGTTCTTATAAACATGTGTGATAAGTCTTGTCGTTAATCAGATACAGGGTGTTGAATTGTTTGTAATAAATGAGCTCTGACTGTAAGTGAAATTTATTTTTCCTGGTGACGCTACTGGTCGAATAAGAAATTTTTTTCATACGTATTTTTTGTGTTATTTTAACAACGATGCCTGCGTTTACTAATACTGAAATGGTTAATATACACTTTTTGTATGGATTAGTGAATGGTAATGCCTTAGAAGCTAGACGTATGCATGCGTAGCGTTATTCAAATAATCGCTTACCATGTTCTGATACGTTTACTAAGATACATATTCGTTTACAAAAAACTGGAACTTTTGATAAATCAAAGAATATTATTGGACGACCCAGAAATGTGAGAATTCCACAATTCGAGAACCAGATTCTTCAAATTAGGGGAAAGTGGGGGAATATCGACCGTCGGGCAAAATTGACCAGTTTCAAATATAAATTTGAAGCCATACGAGCGAAGTGTACCGGCCGGCCGAAAGATGGCTCGTAATGTGTTTATTTTACACGGTTATGATGGTTCCATCACTCATTCTGTGTGCACGATCTCAGCTTTAACCATATAAGACTTGTTTTTATTAAAATTATGCAGCTCTTATTAACCTTCATGGGACGGACATCAAAATTTTACGAAAAGGACTAACTGGGGCCGAGAAGACCCCATGCGTAAAATTGCAGAAATGCTGTATTTTTCTTTAAATTAAATATATAGAAAAGAAGTTTTATTAAAGTTTTACTATTAACCATTTATTAGTCAAAAATCATCACGAGAAAATACAAAATACCCTAATCACTATTACTACTAGCTACATATCATTTTAACATGTTTTACAAACTATCTCCGATTTTGAATGTTCTAGGCACACAAAGTTATTACACCTAATACATAATTTTCTGGATTTTCTGTCTTTTCCTCTTTGACACATATGGCAGCGCCCCCTGGTAATGTTGTGTTGTTCAACTCTATGTTCTGTTGCATCCAGTAGTTCGGGAAAAACGTCTGTCATATGCCGTTTTCTATTCGTCTGAATGTATTTATTATTATATCGCCGGAAAACGTTTTTCTTTATGAGTTCTTTTCCTAGTTCCAAAATATACATTTTACGTTTATCCAAACTGTTTTTTCGCCAATCCGGGTTTTGCAGTAACCACACTTCGTGAGCATTTATTCCTGCGATATCTATAAGATGCGAAAATATTGCCATTAGCCGGCGGTTTGACTTTCTCTGCACTGTATATTCTTTGGCCAACTTATCTGAAGTGTCGACAGCACCTTTTGTTTTGTTGAAATGAAGAATAATTTCTGGTTTATAGTGCTGTCTTCTCCAGCAACTTTACTATCAGTATGCTCACTTGAAAGTAAGATGACAGCATGTTTTTGTTCTGGAACATAGGGTATTAGCGTTCTTTGATTTCTAAAAGCAAACATACTTGAAAACTCTTTCTTGTACGATGCCGGTAGAAGTTCCCTGGGAATAAATGTTTTATTTTTCTGGAGGGTTCCACATAAAGTAATATTTTTTTTCCACAACTTGTCAGCAAGTTGGAAACTTGTAAAAAAGTTATCGGTCGTTATTCCAAATCCGCCTTCCATATGGTCTGTCAAATCTAGGACAACCCTTTGACCTTGACCCTTTTCCGCTTTGTTATCTTGTTTTCCTAAAAATTAATAGATACATGGAAATATGTAGTTTGCCTATATTGCTTTTCAAATAACTTACCCAAATAAACTTGCATGTTTGCAATATAAGAAGTGGTGCAGTCCACAAGAGCCCATATTTTGATTACATACTTATCAGGTTTACTCTTCATATAGACTCGGAATGGTGCCTTACCCCTAAATGGTACAAGCTGCTCATCTACACATATATGGTCGCCAGTATTAAGTGATTTTTTACAATTAGAAGTGAAAATAATGAATATATCTCTTATCGGAGCCAGCTTATCTACTAATTTTCGTTCTTGTCTTGTTTGAAAATTATCAAAGCGAAAAAATGAAGTAATTTGTTTGAATTTGTCTCTTGACATTGCAGCAGGAATTATAGGACGACAGTAAGAAATATCTTGACACCAGAGCATATAGATAGCCTCTTTCGATCCGTGAAGTGCGCCAAGAATAAGCAACAGTCCAATATAAACTTCAATCTCTGTAGAATCAACAGGTACAAAAACTTTAATTTTATTCGGATTTTCTATATTCCATTTATCATGATATGTTTGTGCCTTTCTGTTTGTTTCGGTTACTATTATGTTCAAAATATCCGGAGATAGGAAAAGAAGAAAAGCGTCTTTTATACTTGAGATATCAGAACTGTAATTTGTGGGGCCTAGAGCATGTCTCCGAATATTAGCTTTTGAACGGCTAACTTTTGTGTTTCCTGGAATTTTTGACCACTCAGTTCCATCTTTAGATTTATATACTGGAATGCCCTGGCTGTTACTAACTGTTGGTTCCTTTGGGTTCGTTTTCTCTATACTTTGATCAACAACTATTACATCATTTTCTTCCTCTACTTCTGTGACAATGTCTTCATCTTCTAAGTCACTCGATGTTTCCTCATTGATAACACTATAAAACTCTGGATCATCACTTTCAAGTATACGTAACATCTCATCGTCAGTAAGCCCCTTGCGATTGTTTCTAAATAAAAACTGACTCATTTTCAAAACGATGTACCCTACTCGCAATATCACAAGAGACTAACCCGAATATTCAAGTCTAAAAATTATATCGCAGTGCGGGGAATCCCCCATTTGAACTGGTAATTTACATTTTACAATTATATGGGTAAATTCCCTGTGAGTAAACAAACGTTAAATGTATGGGATTCCCCGATTTTACTAACAGTTACCGGGATTATTTTATCGGACGTAAAAGGCTGACCGGGGTCTGAAGAGACCCCTGGAATATAAAACTATTTTTTGTTTATACCAGCCAATAAAAACTACTAAACACATAATATTTTATCGAAATAACATAAACTGCAGCTAGATGAAAGCTCAATGTTTAAAAATTTGCGTTTGCAAAGATACAGCAAAAACATACGTCATGGGGTACGAACGGACCCCGGCCAGTCCCATGAAGGTTAAGGTAGGTACAGTTTCGTATTTTATAATTGTATTGCATTTTACATTCCTAGGTTGCAGCGGATATTTTACCACAATTTGTGTCTAATCTGGTGTATTTTTGATCTATATTTTTTGTAAATTATTTTTTTGGAGTTAAACATACTTGTTCGGGTAAAATCGATCATGTTGGTTGATGATACCCTCCAGTAATCGATATTACCCTTCACACTTTGGGCATGGCACAATTAGTAATCGCTATTTTAAATTAAGTACATAATAAATATAAACATTACACGACAAAATTTTATTTTAGATGCTGCGAATGGACATTCGAAAAACTGGGCGTTCTTCGTGGACGGAGGATTCCATGAAAAGAGCAATAAAGGCCGTGAGAGGAAAAAAGTTATCTGTTATGAGTGCCGCTAAAAGCATATGGCACACTCCAAGATAGGCTGAGAGGTAGATTTCAACCAAAAAAAAACTTACATTGGGAAGAAGTTTTCTTCTAATATTAGGAAAAAGAAATTGTTAATACCATATTAAAACTGTCAAAATTATTTTACGGATTGACAGCTCAAAGCATACGCACGTTGGTGTTTAAATATACAGAGAAAAATAAAATTCCACATACTTTTAATATTGATAAAGGAATGTGCGGGAAGGGTTGGCTCTCTATTCGCCTATGCGACGTTATCCGCAGCTTAGTTTTCGCAAACCGGAAGCCACTAGCCTCAGCAGGTTTACCGCATTAAACAAAGGCGAAATGGATGTTATTTATTAATAACCTAGAGTCACCATTTGTAACACACCATTTTGAAGTTCGTTGCATACACAACGTGGACGAAACGGATATTTACAATATTCACAATCCCGGTCGCATATTGTTAAAAAAAGAGAAAAGCAAGTTGGCGCGATAACAAGCGGAGAAAGGGGACAAAATACTACGATAGTACGCTGCTTTAGTGCATCAGGACAATATATTCCGCCCGTGTTTATTTTTAAAATAATGAGAATGAAACATGATTCAGAAAAAATGGACCCGCTGGCGAGATATACAAATGTTCGAAATCTGGACGGATTACAGAAGAGCTGCTTACGGAATGGTTGCAACACTTTGCAAAATTTGCTAATGCTACTCCCGAGCAGCCTATTCTTCTTATACTGGATAATCATTCCTCTTTAGCTTCGTACAATTTTTGTCGACATTCTGGCATTCATTTACTATCACTTCTACCTCACACATCTCATTGAACGCAGCCTCTGGCTGTAATTTTCTTCAAACCTTTTAAAAACTGCTTATCAGCAAGAATGTGATAAATACATGAAAAGTAAAAATTATGAAAAAATTAAAGACACTGATATAGCTGAGCTTTTTAGAAATGCTTACAATAGGGTTACTACTATAGAGAAAATTTTAAACGGTTTTAAAACTACTGGAATATTCCCCATCAATCGTGATGTACTTTGTGAAGAAGACTTTATACCTATCTATGTAGATAATGAAGATCAGTTAAATACAATGGCTCTAGAAGATCAACCATTCACTCAACAAACAACCGGCGAGGTATTTCGGAACCAGCAGAGTCCAGATATAAGACTCCTGCTCCAGAACTAGAGCTAAGTGGAATTATCCCAGGAAGACTGAACATTTTACGTAATAGAATGTCATCAAATTCGTCTGATTCTGAATTCAGTTTGTTAAAAGTTGTTGAATATAACTTGAGCAACGACAATGATAAAACCCTAAAAATTAAAGAAAAAAGAGCAAACACTTCCTTTCAAGACTTATGTCCAGCTCCAGTCTTTCAAACAAGAACTTCACAGGCGTAAAAGGCAACATTCTCAATTAACATTCACTCCACTAAAAGAAGAGCTCGAAAATAAGACATTGAAAAAACACGAAAAAGAATGTTGCAAGAAAAATTACAGGCAAAGAAAAAACTCCAGCTGAAAAAAAGAAAAAAGACTCTGATGAAATCTGCACTATTTGTGAACAATTTGGATATGATAATGATGTTTGGTAGCGGTGCCATTCTTGTGCAACTTGGGCTCATGCTGAGTGTACTAGCGCTGAAAAAGTGTAGGTATATTTGTGACCTACGCTTCACATAAATGGTGTTAAAATGTTAATATTAGATGTTTTTCAGAATATTACTGCTTGCTTGATTTTGTCCTTCACCATGGTCGATATTATCCTACCGGTCGAAATTACCTGATTTTTCCTATTTCTATATACGTACCTTCAAAAATAACATTCGTTTGTTTGAAGAAATCAGTAGCAAAAATTCATAATAGATGAAGTAACCAAACAATTTTCTCGTTACAAATATTACTACTTGAAACTTTTATTAGAGCTTAAGTAGTCGATATTTCCCACTCTCCCCTATTGGCCAACATCTAGAAATGAGTACCCGAAAAATTGCTGATGGAGTAAATGTTAGTAACAGAATTATTTGGAATATTCCTAAAGAAAATTTATTTTATCCATATCGCGTTCAACAACAGAACTGTTTGGAATATTCCAAAAGAAAAGTTATTTTATCCATATCGCGTTCAACGTGCTGAACATTTGCTACCTTCTGAGTATCAGCTCCGTATACAACATTGCCACAACAATCCCAATTTTGCTGCCAGTATTCTGTTTACGGATGTAGCCAACTTTTCAAGACAGGGCATTATGAATTTTCCTAATGACCACATAGGGGCAGATGTAAATCCACATGCAACAGTTGTAGCACGGTTCTAGCACTCCTTTTAGGTCAATGTTTGGCTTGGCATCATCGAAAATTATTTAATAGGACCATTTTTTCTTCCTGCACGGTTGATCGATGAGACATATCTTCAATTTCTAGAAAATGAACTTCCAGTTCTTTTGGAAGATTTACCTCTTATTATTAAAGTCGCATGTGGTTCATGCTTAGATAAGGAAAGAGAGGGAATACCGCACACTGCTTTGTCCTTCAGTTTCGAATCTGTTACCTATAGCCACCAATAAAATGGCCGTCGTTTAAATGCAAATCCAAAGCATGACATTTCTAATTCGTGAATAAATAAGTTAGGTGTGATAGTGATTAAGTTTTGAACTTGTTATAATGGTGAATTGTTCAGTATTTGGATGCCAAAGTCGCAGCGATAGAAAAGCCCTGGAGTTTCATTTCATAGGTAAATATAAATGAAAGACAGTCAAGCTTTATTTTTATTTTCTTTGAGTCTCGTAATTATTACTAACTTTTAATATATGCTTTAGTATGAAACAATAAGTTATTCAATCTACCTAATGGGAGTTTTTGATAACATATTTCAATAATTTTTATTAATGATTTGCATTGAAACTTCTACTTTTGTAGGTATGAATACCCAATGTGCCAGAGATGTAGGTAATTTATATTTAATTTTTATAAAAAATTTCAAATATTGATTTTTGGTATGGAATCGAAAGCAATCAATCTTAATTAGAAAAATGTATTATAATATCGTATTTTGGTTACAGACTTACCACAGACTTTAAAAAACGGAAACCTATGAATACAACATATGAAAATGAAGAATTGGGAGCCTAATAAAAATGATAGGATTTGTTCCAAGCATTTTGTTAATTTTTGGTTTTATTCAACAAACTCTACGTCAAGAGTTCGTTTACTTAACCAAGCCATTCCAACAATATTTCCACAGCTACTGAAGTACTTACAACTAAGTAATGTAAGTGTAATTATTTCTGTGTTAACCATATTGCCAGAGCTTATATTATATTGTATCCAAATTTATTCAATATTTTCCATTGCTATTACTACTCTATCTTCAATAAGATATCAATTTTTTGTTACTTAGAGAACATTAAAGTTCCTATATTGGTTTACTATCTGTAACATTTAATATTCCATTATTATTGTGAAATAGAAATATGATAAGAGCTGTTGTTTCTAGACAAGTAAGAGAAAAGTCAGTGATACCGAGCCAGAGCCAGGACCTTCCACATCGTCCTTAGCTCATGCTCAATTCAATAAGTCTCCAAAGAAGAAGAAGAAGTTAGGGAAACAGCTCTTTAGCAAGGTTGCGAGAAGTCGAGAGAAAAGTAGGAAAATTAGAGTCTTGAATCAATCTTTAAAGAGACATAAGAAAAAGGTGGTTTCTCTTGAGCAAAATATGTCTAGTGTTAATAAACTATTATTGGAAAAGAAGCTTACAAGTAAAAATAAATACCAACCTGAATTACGCGAGTTTACAATAACATTGAATTTTTTTCCGCCTAAAGCCTATGATTATGTGAGAAATGTATTTGATACATGTTTACCACATAGCAGCACCATAGGAAGATGGTTACAAACTATTAACGCAACCCCAGGTTTTACAAGTGAAGCATTAGAAACTTTGAGGAAGCATGTGGAAAACGAAAACAAACCATTATTATGTTCTCTTGGTATTGATGAGATGTCCATTCGAAAGCAGTTAGAATGGGATGGTAAGAATTTTCACTCGACTTTTCATGGGTATGTTAATGTAGGAGTTAATTTAAATGATGATTCAAATGAATTAGCAAAAGAAGCTTTTGTTTTATGGATTGTTCCAATTAATGGTACATGGAAGCTTTTAGTAGACTATTTTTTAACCAATGGTTTAAATGAAGAACAAATAAACGGTTTTACAGTTTAAAACTAACTTTTCCACATCTGTGGCTCTGAACAATATTCTATTATAAAATTGTTACTTGTATACACTTCGGGGGATGTATCGTGCTAACAAACCGAAATTTCTCCAAAAATAAACAAAAATGTAGTATATATGGATTTATAGGACCCGCTGTACTCACTCTAGTCAATGGGGTACATCTGTGAGACACCTTGAACAATATACAATCATAAAATTGATCAATCGTATACTCTCTGGTGGCTGTATCGTGTTAACAAACAGAAAATTCTCCTAAAACGAAAAAAAATTGGTACTTCAAGTACCATAGCACCCGTTGTACTGGCTTTAGTGAGCTGAATATCAATAGGGTTCCTAATTGAGACGCTATGAATTATATCCAATCATAAAATTGCTCACTTGTATATACTCCGGAGGCTGTATCGTGCTAACAAACTGAAACTTCTCCAAATATGACAAAAATATCGCATTTAAAGTACTGTAGCACCTGTTGTATTGGATCTGGTGAGCTGAAAATCAATAGAGTTAATCTGTGACATGTCCTTATCAATATTCAACCATAAAAGTGGTGACTTATTGCACTCCGGAGGCTGTATCGTGCAAACAAGACATGTAAGAAAAAGTGGCCGACGACAACGACGACGACGACATACACACAGGATTTTTTTTCTAAAAACCGTTTTTTTGTGTTGTTGTTGATGGAAAACGTGGAAATAACTCAAAAAAAAATTTCAAAATTCCAACTTATTTTGGGGTAAACCAATACTCTTCTCGCATATTAGATAGGTTGGGCGGAAAAGTAAAAATGCGCAATAGTTAAACAATGCATTGCATTAGTTGAAAATATTGGTGCACATTTTGTTTCTCTTACCTGTGATGGTGCCCCATCAAATATAAGCATGGGTAATTTACTAGGATGCTCATTTCAGTTTCCAAATATAGAAACGAATCTGAACATTGTTAATAAAAAAAAATATGTACTTTTTCCTTGATCCTTGTCATATGACAAAATTGGTATGTAATGCTTTTGGGGAGAAAAAATATTTAAAGACGGAGATGGAAACTTCATTGATTGGAAATATATAGAATCTCTTTCAAAACTGCAAGAAGGTGAGGGTTCACAACTTGGTAATAGATTACGTAATGCTCACGTCAAATTTTTTAAACAGAAAATGAAGGTAAGCCTGGCTGTGCAGCTTCTTAGTGAGTCTGTAGGATATTCATTAGAATATTGTAAAAATATATCACATTTAGATGAATTCAAGGATTGTGGAGGCACTGTACGGTTTTTGAGAGTATTTAATGATGTCTTCGATGTATTAAATAGCAGATCATTGGTACCTCCAGGATAGAAAAAACCAATATGTAAAAAAAAATTTCAAAACATGTAATTTCATTGATTTTGATATTGATTACATATCATAATAGGCTTTATTTGAGGGGGAGTTAATAATCCGATCTAAGAGAAAAACTGGTTTTCTTGGAATTATTATTTGTTTGAGGAGCGCACTACACTCATATCAAAACTTACCCACTAAACAAGAAACATAACAAGTCTTTTTTGTGATGTTATTTTTAGAGACTTTTCGTGATGTTTATTCAAAACGTTAATAAGATATCTCCTAGATGTCTTAATTTTTTTACCAATGTAATGTCATGTCATGTAAATAAAACATATTTTTGATGTACAAAATAATACTTGAATGCGCAGTTACATACACATCCTATGAACTTCTTTTTAGCAACTTCCTATAGGAAACATTCATACGATGTTAATTTGTATACTTCTCACTAATATCACATACAGAATGTTACTGTAATATTACATACTAACATGTTTCTAAGATGATCACATGTTGCAGTTACTTTCACATCTTTCGAAATAATTTTTAGTAAGTGTTTTTAAATGAAAATTTTAAATAACTTGTATTATATTGTGGAATTAACTAGAGACCGTGAGTTTCATTTAAAAACACTAATATGAGCATATTCCACGAAGTAAGGGTCGACACAGTCAATTTCATTAATTTTTAGTAAGTTCGTGTGATTACTTCTTTACGATGTTAGTTCATATTAAACATCACAGTAACATAAAAAAGTAGAAAACAGAAGAGGAACCTGATGAACGCACATTATCTGTGAAAACAAATGACAAGCATGAAATGGTGTATGGTTTTCAGTTTTGTTATATTTTATTTGCAGGAAGCACATTTTTTGCAAGTACTTGAATAAAGTGGTCTTCGTTTTCGTTAGTTCCTACTTAGCTTCAGTTTCTATGCTTAGTTATAATTCTTGTTATAATGGACGAACAACAGCCGTTTCGGTAAGTACCTATTCCAAAATCATAATTATTAAAACTTAATACTCATTCAAGACTTTAATCGGCTATTGTACATTGAAATTCCAGGTGGCGGAATTGTACACTAACATTATATAGTAGAGTTTACAAAACAACGTTTTTTTCAATTTTTAAAATATTTTAGTTAGTACGTATATTTCAAAAAAGATTCACATTATTTTAAATCATAGATATGCATTATACCATACAAAAAACTTGATATTGCAATAGGGTAGATATTATTATTAATAATAAAACATGCTCATATGAAGGCAGAGAGTTGAATCTAGAGGAAAATATTTTCAATGTTCAAGATGTTTCAGAAGCTACTTACGTAAATAAAATAAAAAAACAAATAGTTAGTAATTATGTAAAGGAAGGGGAATAACTATTTCAGATAGTCTGATCCAGATATTGTATTAAACAGTTCAAAAAATATTGAATCGAGTATCTCTAGTTCTAGTTTTTGTAGTAGCAGTCATAGCCATCAATATAGTATTGCAGGTTTAGAAACTTTTAACATTAATACTAACAATTCTTGTGAACAATTAGAGACTGTTTAAGACTTTAAAAACAGAAATTTCTGTTGAAAACCTCATTTCCATTTGAAAATACACTGAATGGTCCAGTCAACAAACAGAATTAAATTATTGATTATTGTAGAAACACAGCTATTGGATACTAAATTGGATACAATTAATTATAAACTCATTTAACTTGATAATGTGTTCATATCTCTTCTTCATAAGTAGATTTTTTGTATTCAGTGTATTAATAATGCTTAGTTTTCATTAAGTTAAAATTCCACGATGTTAATATACAATATGTTCCAGGATGAAAATAACAAGATGAGAATAGTATATTATTTTATACAGGAAAGAAGTATGAATTTTCATGGCACATCTGAATTTACCTGCGAAGCGGAGTGAGGCATGTAATAGAAGGTAAATCATGAAAAGTTACTTCTTGAAATAAAATATGTTATTATTCCTTTGAAGAACCCCGCATGTATCTTATGGAAAATGAGTCCCAGTCAATTGGCTGAAAATCAAGTTTGATGTAGTTTATGATGATCGATCAAAGGTCTCCATGGGCACAATTTGATCTAAAGTAATTGTTTTATCACCTGCTGTTCAGAACACCTTTAAATGTTTCGCAGATAAGGATTTTGAAGTGTACGTTATGGAATGGTAGAGGCACTTGAAACAACGACTCTTACGTAAGAAAAAGTAATCGTAAGTAAACGATAGAATATTCTTTAATCAGATTGGATTTCTTTTGATTTAACGTAATGTTTCATAAAATCTTTATGGTGTAAAATTTTTATTAGTTTTAATATCATTAAAAAACTATTCCAATAAATTTTCTGTAAACTAGCTGTAATGTATGTGTATCCGTTCAACTTTATTAATTCAGTTTCAAAGTATGTTGCATTATGGCAACTACAGATTAATATACCCTTTTTTGTTCTTTGCTTTCACTGAATGCGTTCAATAGTTTCCACTTTCCACACTTGTTATGTAATGTGCTTACACAATTTTATTTTTTTTAGGTTGGATTCCTGGACAAGATATTTTTTTTACTTTTGTACCTGTTTTTTCAAATTTACTGTACTGTTCATTAAAAGTGAATAAACGTTTGAAATGCTATTTTATTTTAAATGTACAGGGTGAACAACTAAGAACGACTGTAGGCCACATCTCAGAAAAGAATCATGGTACAACTTTCAAAAAAATTACCTTTAGGTGAGTGATACTGAAAAATTGCTCGAAGATATTTTGCAGTCTCTAAAATATCCGCTAGGGGTGGAATGAACACTCGAAAACATAATACTTCAAAAAAACATATTAAAGGTGTCCTAAAAATACAATTTTTGAAATCTTGATGAGATTATTAATAAATATAATTAAGGAGATTTTTTGCCATTATTCTTCAAATAACGGAAGGTTCAAACTTATGAACAAATGTATAACTTTTTCGTTTTTTAACCGATATTAATGATTTTAGCTGCATTTAAAAGAGTTTTTCTGTTTAATAAGATGGATAACAAAATTAGATAATTTTGTATTCACTCGGAAATTTCAAATGTAAATTGAAGCATTTTTTTAATTTTTATATCTGATAACGTAATTCCCTTTTCATCAGAATTTAAAAAATGTCTCAATACATTTGAAATTTCCGAGAAAATGGGAAAATTGTCAACTTTTTCACATAGCGTTGACAAAATTGCCCAATTTTGTTATTTTTGTTAAGCATATATCTTATTAAAGTGCAAAAACTCTTAAATGACGCCAAAAACATTGATATCGATTTAAAAACAAAAAAGTGTTACGACATTTGTTTTTTAGGTTGAACCTTCCCCCACCCCTTATTTGAAGAATAAGGACAAAAATTCCCTGTCTACATTTTTTTATAATCTCATCAATATATCAAAAATTGTATTTCTAGGATACCTTTAGTATGTCTTTTTTGGAGATAATCACAGTATTATGTTTTTAAGTGTTCATTCCACCCCATAGCAGATATTTTAGGAACTCAAAAATATTTTCCAGCGATTTTTCAGGGTCATTTTCCTGAAGGTATTTTTTTAAAGTTGTACCCTGATTATTTTTTGAAATATGACAGACAGCCGGCGTTCTTAGTTGTTCACCCTGTACTTGCTGATCAGGCACAGAAACATCTATAGGATGTCATCTAGAATGTTTGAGGTATTTTATTTAGAGGTTTAAGTAATGTCCATACAACATCTAAGATAATAGACTGTATTGTTTTTGATAAGTCTCATTTAGATCATTTATAAGATGTTATTTTTTAGACATTGCATTAACATTGTCGAGAAGTTAAAAGGTATTTCAGAATGTAACATAAATGTTGTTTTTAGTTCGTTATAAAGACTTCCTTTTGAGGAAGTTCTAGTAACATCACAGTAATGTAAAAAGGTAGCGCTTTAACATTGCTGAGAAGTTAAGTTGAAACATCACAAAAGTTAACAGCCACAAGCTGGGCATAAGCGGTTGTATAGATGTGCATGTGATGAAAACAAGAGGAAAAAAAGGAACATTATCACAATGTGATGTTGAATTAACATAACTGTAATATTTATTTGCATAGTGGGTAGTAATAGACCAGAACTTATTACTTTATCTCCCTTTGTAGGTATAAGATAAGTCAAGATCATCTTGAACAATTTTTTTCATCTATTAGATCAAAAGGGGGGTGAAATAAGAATCCAACAGCTCGTTAATTTATGGGTTCTTATAAACGACTATTGGTAAGAGGTGAAGTAAGGGAAGGTGGTGTGGGAAATTGTATTCCATTGGATTAAGTTCCAGTATTAGTAGCATCAAGTAGAATTACTTATGTAAGATCAGAAGAGTGTATAAATTTTACAACAACTGGTACTGGTAATCTAATTTCTGAAGAAGGAGTAGATATAATTCATACAATTTTAAAAGATCATGATTACATTATTAATGATGTTACGATGACCGAGCGCTCATCCCAAATTGTTGTTTACGTAGCAGGTATTGTATCGCGAAGTTTACAAAAACATATAAAATGTGAACTTTGCGTTGCAGCGTTAATAGGTCAATGGGTGAATTTTTTGAAGTCATTTATTTCACAAAAATTTCATGGTAGGCTTACATACCCTTCTGACGATGTACTTACGATATGTAACAAGTCTGAACGCTATTTATGTTATCAAATAAAATGATATCTGAGTGCCTTAATTGTAATTTAATGAAAGACTTGCAACAGCATGTACTACAAAGTCCAGTAAATCACATTTATTTTTTAATAAAATCTATTTGTATGAAATATATTAATGTTCGGGTACATTTTATAGCAAAAATACAATCTCAAAAATTAGATCCGATTCGAAACCAATTGACAAAACTAATACTTTTTAAAGGGCAATAAAAAATTATGTATTCATATTTATGGTAGGTAGTTAGTTATATGATATTTAGACCATGAAAGAGAGGGAACATTTAAGGTAGCGATTTACTTTGCATTTAATATTAAATCGGAAACGTAAAACAGTGACTAAATCTTAAGACTTAACTATTAGTTCTAAATTTTGTATATATTAATTAAGGGGTACTATTATTAGTAAAATTTAAGATAGGCTAACAAATTTATAATATTATCTAGTTTACAGAATATTTATAAATATAATTTACCTTTGAATTGTTATTCTATCAACCTTTGAATACACAACTATTCCGATCACCTATGGTCAATTTTGACCATATGTGTGATAGTTTAAGAAATGTTACAATTGGCGGACGGCACTCGCCCGCTACGAATTCTCCTAGTTTGTGGCGTACAATCAGTTGGCATCTGACCTTTGTGAGTGCAGGTGGTCGTTTGGCAGTAAATCAAGCAACCGGGTCAAATCTGACCCAGCATACCTTTGGTGATACTATTTTTGAGTTGAACCGTAATAGAACCCTTACGCAGTTTGAACTTGAACAAGAGGCTTTTAACGCACATATTAGTGACTATTCATCTAGAGAGAGTGAGTTTAGCGAGCAAGATAGCGAGTCAGAAGTAGAGGAATCAGAACATGAGCGAGATGATAATGAAAATGTGCAAGAACAACCAGATTCTGATGAAAGTGGTGGAAATGAAGAATTACAGGCAGAAATACAACAGTATTTTTTTAAAAAGAATAAATACAAGTTGTCAAAAGCACCTCCAGCAGCAAGTAAAACTCTAGCAGAAAATACAATCAGAACACGCGTACCTGCTGTCATAGGTGATGCATACAGGAATAAGCCAACGAAACCAGTAGAATCATGGAATTTGATTTTTGACGATAATATGTTAGATATTATTATAGAACATACGAATGAAAGACTTACTGATTTGACAGTTTCTTATGGTGATAGTGCTTTAGACTGTCAATTCACAAACCACGTAGAAAAACCTGAATTGAAAGCATTTATTGGTTTGCTTTTGCTGTCTGGTGCTTTCAAATCAAATAATGAAGATGTCAATTCATTATGGGCTACAGATCTAACGGGTCGTGACATTTTTCGCGCCACTATGACACTGAAACGTTTTTGTTTCTTATGCGCTGCATTGCGCTTAGATAATAGTGCCACAAGAAACGAACGAATTCGGAATGGAGATAAACTTGCCGCCATTTCCGAAATATTTAACCTTACGATTGTCAACTCTCAATCAAATTACGCTTGTGGTCAATTGATGACTATTGATGAAATGCTGGTAGGCTTTAGGGGAAGATTTCGATATAAAATGTATATGCCTAATAAGCCTAACAAATATGGTATAAAAATAATGTGTTTGTGTGATGCTAAGACACATTATTTATTTAATGCGTTTATATATGCTGGTAAAGAATCCCCTAATCCGAGAAAACTATCAGTTCCCACACTCAACGTTTTACAACTTGTGCAGCCTATTGTAAAGAGCAATCGAAACATCACTGCTGACAATTGGTTTTCATGAATTGAACTGACGAATGAATTTAAAAAATGTGGTCTAACATGTACAGGAACTTTGCGAAAAAATAAAAAAGAGATTCTCCATGAATTTTTGCCCAATAAAGACCGCCCTGTTTTGTCAACAATTTTTGGATTTACAAGGGCTCTAACACTCCTATCATATGTGCCGAAAAAGCGCAAAGCTGTCATAATGCTCTCTTCGCTACACCATACAGCGACAATAGAAGATAATGAAAAAAAACTTCCAGAAATTATTTGTTTCTATAACTCAACTAAGGGAGGTGTTGACAGCTTAGACCAAAAGTGCGCCTGTTATAATGTTTGTCGTCGAAGTAGACGTTGGCCATTGACAATATTTTATGCAATGGTAAATATTATGGGCGTCAATACTCACATTATATATAACAGTACTGTAGATACTAATAAGGTAATGGACAGACGACAATATATTATTTCTGATGGAAGAGAGCTTATCAAAGACCATCTCCAAATGAGAGCTGAAATAAAAAACATTCCAATTGAACTTCGAGGTATGATAAGGCGTTTTATTGGATCACCCCCAGAAATAATCCCCATGACAACAAAAGACGGCGATGTTACATGTGTTCTAACGACAACAAATATCCAAAAAAATGTTCAATGTGTTTCAAGTGCATTTGTAAGGCCCATAGCATTGATGTCGTGAAATGTTTGCAGTGTGCGAGAGATTAATCAATGAAATAATTTGAACATACAAATACCCCAGACTTTTTTACTAAAATTCTTGTCTTTTTATTTTTTTTCATATTAGATGTAGAACAATGAGTTTAAATAAAGATCAACCAGTTTGAACGGAGCTTTTTTTAATTTTAATCATTATTTTCTTAATTCTTACAAAAACCTTAAAAAACACAAGACGTTTGCTTTTACACCATAATAATAGGATAATATTTTTTTAGTGATTTTTCTTATTTTATATATTGTACTAAAGGTCTAAGTAATAGAGTAAACTATTAGAAGAAACATGTTTTGTTAATTTATTAAATCTTACAGACTTTTTACTCACGGGTCATTATTGACCCAACATACCTTACGAGGTTAACAAAATCACCATACCACTTGAGGGTTAATATAAAAAAGGTAAGATGCTTTGTTTGGAACTTAAAAGGAGTTTTATGTGTCTCTTCCATTATTCTAAGGTTTATCTAATAAAATGTTTCTGTACATTTTTTATTGGAGTATTAAAGATATGTTTAAAATATGTTGTATTCTTTCCAATCATTGAATACTTATCTTCAAATGTTCTTATAACTATATAATTATTCGTTTTTCAATTTATTCTAAGAAAACTATATAATAGAAATGTTTGAAACTAAGATATATAGATTATATGCATCAAAATCTCACAAATTAAAAAAACATATCAATTACGTTAAAAAATATATATATTTAAACCTACATCAATTTAATAGATATAAATATATTATCGCCTATTGCAACCTTTACGTTACGCCACTGGGTGGTGGCAATCGGTAACAGTTTTGCTATCACAGTTAGGAGGCCACTCTCTTTCCTCGTCTAAGGGTTCATGCATGACGGTGCTCCTCCACATTTTGCAGTGATTGTACGCGAGTTTTCAAATAACGTTTTTTCAGACCATTGTATCGGACGAGATCTCCACACCCGTGACCCCCAAGGTCACCTGAACACAATCCTCTGGATTTTGTCATCCCCGATATTGAACTTAGGAGATCTTCGAAATCGTATAATACAAGGCTGTAATGTTATTCGTAACAATCCTTGTTTCTTCGAACGTATTCGGCAATCCATTAGACGTCGAGCGGATGTTTGCATTATGGCTGGAGGTGCACATTTTGAACGTTTGCTCTGAAATGTACTATTTTTCCTTCATGTTTAATACATGTTGTTGCTTCTAATAAAATAATAAAATAATTCAACACCCTGTATCTCATTAATGACAAGACTTGTTTATAAGAACTTTTCGTCTTAAAATGGAGTTACGAAGCGCTCACTACAATATTTGAGACTACTTATAAACCACCCTGTATATGTTCTTTCTTCACGCTAACACCGTTCAACCGATCATCATGAAAATTGGTATGTATATGTATTTTTTCATGGGGAATGTTTTTAGACTATTTTCTTTGGTGTAACTCCTCGCCAGGAGGCGCTGCAGCTTATAAAAGTGTACACCCTTAAAACTTTTCCGCATCTGTGAGATGCCTTCCTCATCTGTGAGATGCCCTGAACAATATTTTATCATAAAATTATCACTTGTATACAATTCAGAGGATGTATCGTGCTAAAAAACTAAAAATTCTCCAAAAATTACAAATAATTGGTACTTCAAGTCCCATAGCACTCGTGGTACTTACAGGCTTTAGTCAGCTGAATATCAATTGGGTTCATCTTTGAGACGCTCTCCAATCATAAAATTGGTCACTTGTATATACTCCGGAGGCTGTAGCGTGCTAACAAACTGAAATTTCTTCAAAAATGACAAAAATGTCGTACTTAAAGTACTGTAGCACCTGTTGAACTGGCTCTGGTGAGCTGAAAATCAATAGGGTTCACCTGTGAGATGTCCTGAGAAATATTCAATCATAAAATTGGTAACTTGTTGCACTCCGAGGGCTGTATCGTGCTAACAAGACATGTAACGAAAAGTGGCCGATGACAACTACGACGACGACGACAACATACACACACGATTTTTACTTTTCCGCCAACCTATCTAATATGCGAGGAAAGTATTGGTTTACCCACAAAAAAGTTGGGGATTTGAAATTTTTTTTTGAGTTATTTTTACGTTATCCATCAACAACAACACGAGAAAACCAGTGTTTAGAGAAATAAACGGTTTTAAAGATTATAACTAACTGTTCCGCATCTGTGGCCCTGAATAATGTTCTATCATAAAATTGTTACTTGTATACACTTCGGGGGATGTATCGTGCTAAGAAACCGAAATTGCTCCAAAAATAACCAAAAAGTTAGTATATCTGGATTTATAGGACCCGCTGTACTCGCTCTAGTCAACTGAAAATCAATAGCGTACATCTGTGAGATACCCTAAACAATATTCGAACATAAAATTGATCAATCGTATACACTTTGGAGGCTGTATCGTGCTAACAAACTGAAAACTCTTCAAAAATGACAAAAATTTGGTACTTCAAGTACCATAGTACCCGTTGTACTAGCTTTAGTGAGCTGAATATCAATAGGATTCATCTTTGAGACGCTCTGAATAATATCCAATCATAAAATTGGTCACTTGTATATACTCCGGAGGCTGTATCGTGCTAACAAACTGAAACTTCTCCAAAAATAACAAAAATATCGTACTTAAAGTACTGTAGCACCTGTTGTATTGGCTCTGATGAGCTGAAAATCAATAGGGTTCATCAGCCTGATATCCTGAATAATATTCAATCACAAAACTGGTGACTTGTTGAACTCCGGAAGCTGTATCGTGCTAACAAACTGAAATTTCTCAAAAAATGACAAAATGTCGTACTTCAAGTACCATAGCACCCGTTGTACTGGCTCTGGTGAACTGAAAATCAATAGGGTTCATCTGTGACATGTCGTTAACAATATTCAATCATAAAATTGCTGACTTATTGCACTCCGGAGGCTGTCTCGTGCTAACAAGACATGTAAGGAAAAGTGGCCGACGACAACGACGACGACGACGACAACGACGACGACGACATACACACAGGATTTTTTTTCTAAAAACCGTTTTTTCGTGTTGTTGTTGATGAAAAACGTGAAAATAACTCAAAAAAAATTTCTAAATTCCAACTTTTTTTGGAGTAAACCAATACTTTTCTCGCATATAGAAAGGTTGGGCGGAAAAGTAAAAATCCTGTGTGTATGTCGTCGTCGTCGTCGTTGTCGTCGGCCACTTTTCCTTGCAAGTCTTGTTAGCACGATACTGCCTCCGGAGTGCAATAAGAAACCAATTTTATGATGGAATTTTGTTAAGGACATTTCACAGATGAATCCTATTGATTTTCAGCTCACCAGAGCCAGTACAACGGGTGCTATGGTACTTGAAGTACGACATTTTGTCGTTTTTCGAAAAATTTCAGTTTGTTAGCACGATACAGCCTCCGGAGTGCAATAAGTCTTTAAGTACGATATTTTTGTCATTTTTGGAGAAGTTTCAGTTTGTTAGCACGATACAGCCTCCGGAGTATATACAAGTGGTGAATTTTATGATCGGATATTATTCAGAGCGCCTTAAAGATGAAGTATATTGATATTGAGCTCACTAAAGCCAGTACAACGGGTGCTGTGGTACTTGAAGTACCAAATTTTTGTCATTTTTGGAGAATTTTCAGGTTGTTAGCACGATACAGCCTCCAGAGAGTATACGATTGATCAACTTTATGAATAAGTATTGTTCAAGGTGTCTCACAGATGTACCCTATTGATTTTCAGTTGACTAGAGCGAGTACAGCGGGTCCTATAAAACTAGATATACTAAATGTTTGGTTATTTTTGGAGAAATTTCGGTTTGCTAGCACGATACATCCCCCGAAGTATATACAAGTAACAAAATTTTATGATAGAATATTGTTTAGGGCCACAGATGCGGAAAAGTTAGTTTTAATCTTCAAAACCGTTTATTTTAATTGAGATGTATAATTTAAAATTATATGGATAACATCTGCAACTACTTTAATCCTATTAAAAAAATAGAACATGAAAAAATGTCTCGTTGCAATAAAAAGTAAAAAATCTTCAAAATGGATTGTTGTAGCGAGTTCAACAAACAATATCTTTCAAGTAGGAATTTTAGTGAGGTTATTCACCTCTGAATACAGAATATTTCAAGATATAATAAAAATGTACGAACCTCTGTTGCTACGCCATTGGATAATTAGATTTATAAGGAAACAGATGTTTGGTGGATATTATTTATATGAAACTTTCTGCGATTTAAAACCACGTTTACATTTTTCACTTTCTACTATTTATAGATCACATTATAAAATTTCGATACAGCATTAAAATTTAATTAATATGAACAACTCAGGTTGTCATAAATTTTATTCATAACAAACAAATTCTGGTTGTTTAACAACCGCAAACAATAATATAACTAAATTGAATAATTAGTAGTTTAGTAGTGTTCACGTTATAACAATACTTTTATTAATAACATCTCATTGTTAACTAAACTTAACCTATAAGCTGAAAATTGTTAGGTTTGTTAATATTTTGAGTTTTTAATATCTCCATTAGATTTTTAAGTCACATTTTATAAATTTCTTATTTTTGTTCTCTTTGTATTTATCCATTTTTTACAGACCATTCTATTTCTTGCCATTAATATCCTTTCGTTTCCCATTTTTAAGCCTATTTCTCTTATTTGGTATAGTTATTTTTCTTCGTTTTTAATTTCAACAAAAGATTTATCTTGTGGTCTTGTAATGTTTACTTTATACTAATTTAATAAAATGTAACAAATATTAGGTTTCAAATATTGGGAGCATAAATAATGTCAATGTTTTACAAACACCGAATTAGTTGTCACTTGAACGGTTGCAACCGATACGGGAAAGTCATGTACCTTGATGCCATACATTTTCAGATGCGATCGAAATAGGAAAAAGTAATAAATGCGATTCTTTCTTTGTTGCTCTGTCACTTTAACTTGGGTTTTATTATGTGGCAAAACTAATTACTGTCTATAACTAAAAAAGGAGAAAAACTAAAAGTGGCCTTACGTAAAAAACGGGAGTTTTAAGTTGAGCAAATGGTATAATGTACCTTGAGCCATACACAAGAATTAAAATACTAGAAAAGGTACGAAAAATCATTTATTTTAAAAACTAACATTAAAAAACATTTTTTGACGTTGTAAAATGAAAACTCAATGTCGAAAGTCAACATATTTCTTTGTCTTTCGGATAAGCCTCAGACTGTAGGCTGCGGCAGAGACAAGATCGTGCTTTATCAATTACAAATATTTCTGTCTTTTATTTAATAAACTTGTTAGTAGAACGTTTTACGCACTTCAGTTGGAATTCATCTTAATCAATATTTATTACCTCTGTTACATAAAAATGCACTGCTTTATTGTGCAGTGATTTTTGTTAGCACTTAATCACCCGATTTCAAAGATCTACTTATAAATTGTTGTACATAAGGCTTAAATATCTCATTCGATATTTCCGAACTGTCCGACTCAGTTGAATATGAATATTCTTGAGATGACTCTGCTTCTATTGTTTTCTTCAGTTTAATTTTTTTATCTATTTTCAGCTCTTTCCTTTTTTGTTCTTCATTAAACATTCTTTCAATTTGTTCCTTTTCAGGGGTGTCTGTTAAAACTCTATTTTTTTTACTTTTTACGATTAGTGACCTTCACTTTACGGTTTTTTGCCATTGGATAAGGCCGAATATACTCTGGCGATGTTAAACTAGGATGAATTCAAAATTGTTTGCGTTGTAAGGGATGTGCTATCTTTAGTAGAAGCTGGAGGACTTTGTCTACTTGTAGATGGCAATGGATCATCTGTGATATGTTCTAGTTTCTAGTGTAAACTATCGAACACAACAAGAAACGGTTAACATCATACGTCATATGTCATTTGTGACATGGGGTTAATCAATGCATGTTGTTGTGTTATCTCATAACTCTTCTTGTATTTTTTTCAGTAATACATAGAATACTTTTTTATTCAAATAAAGAGTCTTTAATAAGAATACAATGTATATATGAATATATAAATAAATTTTGCAGAGGAAACATTGGTTCACAATGAAAATATACAATTTAAAAACTAATAAAACAATTATTGAACTTAAAGGTGGGACTTTGTGTCATCTTGTTCATAGAAGAGAACATATGCTTCTCCACTGACTAAAGATTTCCACGATAATAATAGCACCCTTGAATCGTTATATTCGTGCCACTGTCCCGTGTAGGGATGTCGGCAATATGCTGTGTATTGACCATTATAAGTGGTTCCACAGTGATTTGATATAGCGTAGAGGTTGTACATACAAGGTGCCACATTATCAGCCTCGTAATGGCTCATATCAAGCCCTTCTATTGGAAAATCTATTGCAACATTAAGTATTCCACTAAATCTTTCTGTTTGCGAAAAGCGCTGCAGGTGAATAACCAATATTTTCGCCGTTTCTCATCACCGTCGAGTGTTTCTTCTCTTGTAAACGTATCTAAACATTGTGAAAGTCCTAATTGACCTGTTCTTTGGGGTATGGAAAGGGATAAATCCCGAAAGGGATCGTAGGTAACTGAACAGTGATTTGACCGACAAAGTTATCCACAATCACGGAGTTGTCCATTCTCGGATATCTCAACCAAGATTCTTGTGCTTTCTCAATATCACTAAGTTTGTCATCAATTTCTGTTAATATGGGCTTTGGTTTTTCAAGAAACTCCTGTGCATAATGTTGCGTGTATCCCATGAACCTTGAAGTAAATCGCTGAATCTGACTTTTCAATGATACTGTATTAACCACTCTGTCTGAACCATCTTCAGATCAAAGCTCTTGAATAACTTCAGCAAATGCTTTAATTAGTGCTCCTTGCATGCTAGATATGTTTATGTTAATATCTCTTATGTAGGCGTCTTTCTTTAGATATTCTAATAGCCACCTTGTGTTTGATAGGCATTGGATAATACCATTCATGAAACATGTGTTACCAATATTTTTGAGGCCTTTGAAACCCAAAGATTCTTGGATCTGATTGTGGAGATATTGTTGATAGCTCTTTCGGAACTACTATCATTGTACGAATAATCTCGGATTTTATTATTGTTTTTCTCACTTGATCGGCTTGATACGGTATTTGAATTGATGTTGTTTGCTATTGAATTGGATGTAGATATTGCGGTTTTGGAAAATTTGGTTGATGTCGATAGGTCATTGGTCTGGTTCACGTTGGCTCTCTAAAGGTGTTTGTATGGATCGTTTTTTCATTTTATTTGACTCAGTATTGGAATTTCTTGAAGAAAACGAACAATTGCGCGAAAACCTGATTACTTAAAAAAATGACATCGCTTATTTGACGGACCTGTTTACAAATGCAAGGTGATGATTTAAATTTAATTGAAACTGAAAACGTCATAGCTGCTTTTGCTGGAAAACTTTTTATATTTGAAAGAAATCTTGGTAGAGGTGAGTACAACCATTTTCCCACATTATCAACTGTGTCTGCAAAACCGGAAAATTCACTTACTTACTGCCACCACTTGGAAGTTCTTCATGTTGATTTTACAGAGCGTTTCCAAGATATTTTAAACAAGGAAATACCAAGTTGGGTTATAGATCCTTTGGCAAACACAGATACTGAAGGCTCATCAAATTTGGAAGATAATCTATTAGAACTCACAACTAACGAAGAACTGAAAGTAAAATTCAAACGTGGATATCAAGAGTTCTAGCTTCAAAAACCAATACCAGTTCTCTATCCTGGATTGTGGACAATAGTACAAAAGTTTTAATTGCATTTCCTTAGTCCTATATGGCTGAGCATGCATTCAGTGCAGTAACTGATTTGATGTCAAAGATGAGGAACAGACTACACATCACTGAACGTGGCTATCTGCGATTGATGTTAACGAAATTGGAACCCGATATTAACAAACTGGTAACACTCCACCAGCCTCAACCGTCTCATTGATTTCTTCTTTATTATTAATTTTGTATTTCTTATTGTATTGCATTTCTTATTTCTATTGTGATTGTATTTATTATTGATTCTGTGCTTATATTTAAAAGCTTAATAAACAATTTTATTGTACATTTGGTAGTCGTTTAATAAATTTCTATTTCATCATTCCTCTAAAATAAAATTTAGACATTAACTGAAATTAAAGCTAAATCCAGATCAATTGGGACGGTACAGATGATATTCAAATAAAATTAACTACTTTGGACTAACCAGCTACTGGAAGGGGGGGCAGTGAAATTTTTGTTCTCTTCTATAGGGGGCGGTGGTCCAGAAAAGGTTGGGAACCACTGATCTATAGACATCACCCAAACTTTCCATAACAGCATCGAATTCAATAGCAAATAACATCAATTCAAATTCCTTATCACGCCGATCAAGTGAGAGAGACAATAATAGAATCCGAGATTATTCGGACAATGATAGTGGCTGCGAAAGAGATCCTAACACTTACTCCACAATCAGGTCCTGGAGGATCTTCCCCAAAATCTTTGGATCTCAATGGCCTCAAAAATATTGGTTACACATGTTCCATGAATAGTATTATTCAATGCCTATCAAACACAAGGTTGCTATTAGAATATTTAAAGAAAGACGCATACATAAGAGATATTAACATAAACATATCTAGCATGGAAGGAGAACTAATTAAAGCATTTGCTGAAGTTATTAAAGAGCTTTGGTCTGAAGACAGTATCATTGAAAAGTCAGATTCAGCGATTCACTTAAAGGTTCATGGGATACGCTAAACATGATGCACAGGAGTTTCTTCGTTACCTATTAGTAGGACTTCACGAAAATATCAACAGGTATTATGGAAAACCAAAGTTCATATTAACAGAAATTGATGACAAACTTAGTGACAGTGAGAAAGCACAAGCATAAGATATCCGAGAATGGACAAGTCTAAGATTGTGGATAACTTTGTCGGTCAATTAAAATCAACACTCAAGTGCACACAATGTGGTCACTGTTTAGTTACCTTCGATCCACATTGGGATTTATTCCTTTCCATACCACAAAGATCAGGTCAATTAAGACTTTCACAATGTTCAGATTCGGTTACAAGAGAAAAAACACTCGACGGTGATGAGAAACCAACATGTTCGAAATGTAAGGAACGAAGACGATGCACTAAATCATTGTCAATTTATAAATTCCCAAAAATATTGGTTATTCACCTGAAACGCTTTTCTCCAACATTAAGATTTAGGGGAAAACTCAATGTTGCAATAGATTTTCCAATAGAACGGCTTGATATGAGCCATTACGCCGCTGATAATGTGGCACCCTGTAGGTACAACCTCTACGCTATATCAAATCACACTGGAATCACTTAAAATGGTCACTACACAGCATATTGCCGATATCCTTACACGGCACAGTGGCATGAATCATATCCCTTTAGAGAGCCAACGTACTTCTGTGTGCAGCAGCAAGCGATTGTAGTCTTCATCATTTTAATTGCAAAGCTTATGAAACAAACGGTCATTCAATGAATTGCTTCTAATGATATTGATTGCTTTAATAACGTTATTGAGGGACGCATGCAGACGTTCATTTAATTTTTTTGCAACCAAATGCTGACGGTGAATAATACAATGTACAGCGAATACATTTGGCACTGCTTTTCTCAAATGTGCTATAAAACCCTTATGACGCCCGGTCATTGCTGGAGCACCATCAGTAGCAGCAGACAAAATATTGCTAATAGGAATTTCTTTCTCTTGAAAAAATTCTTGCATGATATCAAATATAGAATGTCCCTTTGTATCAGATTCCAAATTCTTAGCAAATAATAACTCTTGATGAATTTTTTCTTCTTTTATAAATCGTACGTATGATAAGAGTAGAGCTTCGTTACTTGGTAGAGTTGATTCATCGAGTTGAATGGAAAATTTGCAAGTCTTTAGGTAATTGCATAATGATATTTCAACGTCATTTGCCACTTCATCTATTCTTCTTTGCACTGAATTATTACTGAGAGGAATTTTTTTAATGATATGAAATGGTGTCTTATGATGGGGAACAGTTTTTAATATCTCTTCGACTGCCGGCAAAATTAATTTCTCGCCAATGTTTTGTGGTTTACCTGACTTTGCGATTAACAATGAAACGTTATACGAGGCTCGTAGCCCATCATCGTCTCGTTTAGAAGACGATGCAAAAAGGTTTGATATAGATTGCGGTTTTAAATATTGTTTTTCGAGTTCTTGAAAATAGAATATATCTTTGTTCTTATCAGAATGCATTTTATGTAAATGCTCTTGTAGTCTAAAAGGTTTCATAGCTTCATTTGAAAAAACTTTTCGGCTAATTAAGTACATAGGTAATGATTTGTTTGTAGAAGATTCCGCAAATCTATATTTTAAATATTCAATACTGTATTTCCGGCATTTCTTTTTTAATTTAGAAGTAGATTCAGCCATTTTCATACAAAAATTAAATTCTCAATAGATTTATAGATAGCAATGTTTATAAAATGACACACCACTCACGATTATTTACTACGGCAGAGCTTATGATTCACGACTATATATCGCGGCCAAGCACATACAACTAACTAACAAAAAATTCGTAGAGCTGTTGCTTTTATACGTTTCATTTCGTGCATGATTCAACTTGTCTGTGTGCGAACATGTCGGAACATGTTATTTTGTATGAACATCGCGCGTTCGCTTATCAACGTGCGAGGACAAGTCATATACTTCTATTCTGAACTAAAAGAAATCATTATAATTATTAGTATTGTTATTAATGCTAATTTAAAACTGCTTACTAACCCTTATTAAATCATTTTTATTTCACCATTCCTCTTGACTGCTCATTATTTGCTTCTGAATCCGCTACCGCCCCCTAAAAGG
This sequence comes from Galeruca laticollis, assembly GCA_963921935.1. Classification (NCBI taxonomy): domain Eukaryota; kingdom Metazoa; phylum Arthropoda; class Insecta; order Coleoptera; family Chrysomelidae; genus Galeruca; species Galeruca laticollis. The sequence goes on from OY998176.1 coordinate 40,249,165, forward strand.
CTGCAGCGCCCACAGGGGGGCGGTATCGCCCCCGTTGGGAACCAATGCTATACATCAATGATCTGGATCCCTTTGTTAATATATTCCTTGTTGTCTATATCATTTTTAGACTTGTTCTTTTGTTTTTGTTGAGTTTCAACCCCTTTCTGAAAAACTTTAATCGAAAATGAAATGTATGAAGAGAAGTTGTTAACTCTAGAATTATTTTTAGAAAGGGAATTGCTGTTTATCGATTCTTCAGTTACTACGTCCCTATCGACTTCTGACCCATTTTTTTGTTCTACGTCTTCATTCTCTTCCAATTTTGAATTTGACTGCAAAACATAGGGGCTATTTTAACACTTGTTGGAGGCAATGTCATTTTTTTTTGGTCAAAGAAACATTGTTAGTAGATTTTCTAACACTGGTTGATTTGGCTTTGGTGCTTAATGGTTTCATGCCATTGGTCAACTCAGATATTTTGGATCTAATCTCAGGTGTCTTATTGGCGAGGTTAGTACCATTTTTCACTGTTCTGGAGAGTTTGGCACAAAAGTTTTTACTCAAATCGGCCACTGATGCGCGATTGCCGTTATCATCTTCATCAGACAAATTGTCTGTATTAAAATTGTTAGAGTATGCCACACTGTTAGTATAAATACCTTCCATTTGGTCGTTCACTTTTTTCTTTGATGTCTTCAACTCTATTGGAGGTTAACCAGTTTTATATTTTGTTTTGGTCAATAATATTTTATTGCGCATAGGAATCGCATCATTCTCTAGCATTGTCATCTTCTTCAGAATTCTTATGATTGGGACATCATCTGGCCGGTGGTTATCTATATTTTTAATTCCATTGAGGCTCAAAAGCTTGGTGTGGGCATAATTTTTAAAATTGTCAACGCACGTATTATCAGAAGGCACACCTTCTGAAGAAGAGAATAAATCAGACTAGAGAGCGTTGAGGCACAAAGAGCCCTTGAAACTTTTGGGACTCATCTGATGACTGATAGTTGCCTCTCCAATTCTGGTAACTTTAGATGAAAATCCGTATCTTTTATTTCTTTATTGCTGAGACTTTCTTCTGTAATAGAACTAAACTTCGTCCACCATGGGTCTTGTTTTGATGTGTTTTCAGGCCTCGATTATTAAAAAAGTTACCACAGATTTCACATTTTATGGTGACTGGTGTTGACATCGGGCTACAAAATATATTAAATTTAGGGAACGGCTACTCTATATTATAAATATTTTTCAAATTTGCTGTTTATTTCTACTTATAATGTGCGCGTACATTTATATTTTCTTACAGAAACTTGTGAAAATTGTAAAAAAAAAGTTGAGAGGTGTCAAGGGACACCCGGATGGAACGAAGTTCCTTTAGATTAATTAGTGAGGGAATTGTAATAAAATTTTATTTTTTTCAAGTTATAATAATATTTTTTTTATTATTAACAAATATAATGTTATATAAACTTAATCAGTAGGCTCAATTTTCGTGATAATTGGCTTGTGGTAACTGAAGTAGGAAACATATGTTTGTGTAATAATCAATCAATAGATTCTCCACTATGATCCTACATAAATAAAGAAAATTCTATCACCACTTGTAATAACCAAAAAAAAACTCTGCTGTCCAAAAATGTCCCGAATGGACCGAGAAGGCAGCGTAGCTGGCTGTCACCACCCACGTTTCCGTGGGAAACAGGAGTTTGCGGCTCCTGTAAGAAATGTCCGCTTCGGCCTCCGCTGCTACCAGTTGTCGTTGGTAATGAGAGGTCTTGTATTATGGGGTTACGTCAGTTAGAGGGGTGTGTTGAGGGAAAATTTTAGGTGTAGATCTTATGTGTATATGTTAGGTATCCCTACTCTCCTGGTTGAGAAAATAAATTACCCGACAATGATTTCTTGAACGAGTTTAATAAAAAAATATAAGGAAAATAAAAATAATTACACCAAATTTACAAAACGTCGGGAATACTCGTATATAGAGTCCCGTGTCTACAATTGAATAAAACCAGTGATAGGATCGAGAGAAAACTTGAGATATCCCTTTTAAGTCAACGCGAATGACTCGCAGAATAAAAGAAATTTGTTATTTTTTAAAAAAAAATAATCGTCAGAACCTAATATTTTCGCGTACCCTAAATATGAATTTTGATATTAACAATTTAATAGTCAACCTCAAATGTGCTCCCTATTCCTAATTTATACGGTGAGATATCACCATTAAATATTCGTGTGCGATATGAACTACCATACACCAATTAAATTATATAAACATAATATCATAAAAAGCGGGCTGGCAATGTTTATAACCTGACCAAACTACAGAAAAAAAATCATAATACACTGTTAGTATAATTTGAAATCAGACTTACCAATTCCCGGACTGGGTGTTCACAAAACGCCGACGGACACGATTCGCGTTTCGAACAAAAAGAAACCCTTTTAGAGCGCGTACAGTAGACGCTCCCTTGTAATCTGCTTTCCCTTTTCGAGAAAAAAAAAATAATTAATTATACCTTACTGCTAAGACACTACTTTAATTATAAATTACTGTAACTCAGGACTCCTCAAAAACCGCTATTCGCGAAACCCCAAAAGAAAACTTGACCGTTCCCGACCGCGAGTTATTAACAACTCCTCCTCATTTGTTACTTTTTCGAAGTTTCGGAATTTTCCCTTGCTCAGCAATCCTTTATTTTCTTTGTACCTGTTAGCTTCTGATTGGTGGAACTTATCGTTCGACGTAATTGTGTAATAGGTTTTTTACCTCGATTAACAATTGAATTTATTGGATTCCGCAAAATTTCTTTATTTTGACGCAATTATTATTTCCGGTTAAAATATTATTTTTTTAATTGTTGCACCCAGACAGACGCTTAGATAAGTGGTTTTTTTCTTTTCATCAATGTGAACGACCGTTTTCTATAGTTTAAACGTTACAAAGTAAAAAGTAATTTGGTATACAGGATGGTTCTCCCCATGAGTCTTATTTTGGTATTTATTACATTTGGGATTCTATTTTATTTAAATGTCTTGAAAAAACTGCATCAATGGTAGTATTATATTTTGTTGTTGATTCTGCTGGATTATTGTTAAAAAGCAAAAAAAAGAATTTTTCAGAAAATAAAAATTCCTCCCCGGCGGGGAATCGAATCCCGGTCTCCTGCGTGAAAATATTTTTTGTGACTGGTTAATGCATTTTAGAAATCACGCTAAACCCACGAAAGACGAGCCGGATTTATAATTTGTAGACAACCACTCCAGCCATATTTATTTGAAGTCGTACGAGTTTTGCGAAGAAAATCATATTGTTATGGTATCAATGCCACCACACAGTTCACATAAAATACAGCCATTAGATGTGGTCTTCTACGGGCCCCTGAAAGCCGAATACAGAAATCAGTGCCATTTATTTATGAAGACGCAGTTGATGAAAAGTATCACTCCTTGTGATGTAGTGTCTTTATTCAATAAAGCTTATTCTACTGTGGCTACAATTAGCAAAGAAGAAGCTGGTTTCAGAAGCGTTGATATCTATGCTCTTAACTGCATCGTTTTTAATGAACAAGACTTTTTGCCTTCCGAGTTATTGAATCAGGACGTAATTGCCATACAAGATAACGAAGCTGATATGTATTTCAGCAATGATCCCCAAGCTGTAGCAAGCGATGATGCTCTACCAAAGACTTCTACAAATGAAGAGCAACACGAAATTCCTTCAACTTCTTCAGGATTTCTCTCTTTTCAACAAATTCTTCCCGTTCCTAAACTAGCAGAGAAAAAGAAGAGAGCAGGCAGGCAAAAACAGCACGCGAAAATACTTACAGCTACACCATTGAAGCAAGAGTTGGAAGAAAAGGAAGCCAAGAAACAGCTAAAGGAAAAGAAGAAATTAAAGGTACAACCTTCTAAAATGAATCTTGATGAAAAAAGGAATAATTTAAGAAATAAGAGAGAATCCCATAAAAGAAAATTATTTGATGAAAACTCTTCAGATTCTGATGTTGATGTTCAATATGATGATAATGAAGATGAAGATGTCAATGAAGATATATGTTTGATAGGTAATGATTATGGAAAGAATAATGAGCAGTGGTACAGATGTACCCTATGCGGAAGATGGGCACATTCTAAATGCAGTGGATGGGACACACCTGTAGGATTCACATGTGATGAATGTCAGCCTTTTACTTAGATAGTTAGATTGTTTTTATTTTCTTTTTATTTCAATAAAAAATATTTTGGTAAAAAATGCTTATTTGAAGTTTACTTAATTATATTTAATGCATTTTTCTGCTTGACCGGTATTGCCCTCATAAGTGACCGGAATTCCCCTATCTGTATGAATACCAGTCAAATGCACATTTTTTCTTGTTATCATAAAAGTATAGAAAACATTTTGAAAGATTTTCAGATCAAAAGAGTTTTTAAGTGCACTAGTGATTGCTATATTAAAATTATTTGAAATTACGACTTATTTTTATACTTAGAAAAAAAACTTTTCTTAAGTGACCGCCATTTGCCCACTTTACCCTAATGGCTCTTATCAAGCCGTTATATTGGAAAATCTATTGCAACATTCAGTTTTCCCCTAAATCTTTCTGTTGGCGAAACTCTTATGTTTTTACTGTTGATAATTTGAAAAACCAAATTAGATACACTACGGGATTTACCATGGTATTCATCCTCAAATCGTTGATTAAATTAAGTTCTCATATATCATAAAAAAATATTTTAATTTTTATACTTACCCAAATTGACCCAGAAACGATCAAATTCTTACAATTTCTCACGCATTTTGTCACAGAACTGTTTCCAAATTGTTGATTGTTTATATATTTTTCTTCTCTCTCTTTGTACATATATCTTTTTTTTAACGGTTAGCTAGTTCATTCGTTTTGCTTCAGCGTCAGTCTTAATGACGATATTGTGGTCATAAAAATGAAGACCGAGAAGCATAATATTGCGGTCGAGTTAAGGAAAAAGATTCAATAAATTATTATGTACAGTTACTCGATAGCTTTTATGTGTCGTTACAATTAGATGATTATGATTTGATTTGTTACTTTCATTATATCAGTACTAAAAACGTTTTTTCACCAGACATACGCAGTTCTGTGTTAAAACGTTTTCAAACGATATAAAAACAAATTGAATATATTTTTTAGACTGTTAATAACTTCGTACATTAGAGTTTTGTAGAAACACACACAAACTACTTCTTATAATTATATAGAACTGCTAAAAGCAAACAAATAGGTTTCAGACATGCTGATTCCGTCTAAAACGGTCATATACGAATAAGTATATCTTACAATGTTACAGATTAAACAATTCCTTTTATTCTTTTAGGCATCTCCTCAACTCGACAGGCAAGATAATCCCAAAATCCACTGATTCAAGTGGAAATGAGCGTTTCACAAAATTAGACGACTCAACAAAAGTAAGTTGTATGGGTGTTAAAAAAAGTGTCACAAAATGAAACGGGGGGTAGTATGTGCCAAAATATGCAGAAAAGTCTTGATGAACATATGTCCGCAAATGAATGGTTTCGGAGATACGGAGTGTTTTGTGTTTTTGTATCATTTTTTGATTATCTTTTTTCATTCTCAAAAACTTGCTTTTCGGAGTCGACCGATGTTTATTCATAGATACTATTTGCAGTTATTATTTTGTTGTGGGTGAATAATTTTATAAATTTTCGTTATGCCTGTTTAAACTAATATTGAATTAGCTGACATGCATTTTATGTATGGTCGTGCAAATGGCAATGCGAGGAAAGCGCTACGTCAGTATATCGACGCTTTCCCTAATCGCCACATCCCTTCAGTTCGTGTGTTTGGAAGATTGCACCAAAGATTGCGTGATACAGGTAAATTTGGGAAACAGTCACATGATTCCGGGAGACCAAGGTCGGTGTCCACCCCTGAGGCAGAAGAAGCAATTTTAGCACGAGTAGAAGAGAATCCAGAAACTAGTGTGCGAAGAATATCAGCGGAGGTAGGAATTGGGGCTCCTCTGGTTTGGAGAATCCTCCACGAGCAGCAGCTTTACCCGTATCACCTTCAACGAGTGCATGCTCTGAATGCACCTGATTATCAAGCACGTTTCGAGTTTTGTCGATGGTTTCTGAGAAATGATGCTGAGGATCCCAATTTTATTACACTAATTCTTTTTATTGATGAGGCAGGGTTTACACGAAATGGAGTTTTTAATTTCCATAATTCGCATATGTGGGCCGACGAAGATCCCCATAGTATCGTGGAATCCAGGCATCAAGTTCGTTTTTCATTAAACATTTGGATGGGTATTTATAGCGACCGGTTACTAGGTCCGATTGTACTACCTAACCGATTAACGGGAGCTGACTACTTAAACTTTTTGCAGAGCACATTGGGTGATTTTTTAGATGACATTCCTTTAATACAAAGAAATCAAATGTGGTTCCAGCACGATGGTGCTCCGGCGCATTTTTCATTTAGACGGATCCTTTGGTCGAAGTTGGATAGGAAGGGGCGGACCTGTGCCATGGCCTGCAAGATCGCCTGATTTAAACCCCCTTGACTTTTTTCTTTGGGGACACTTGAAAAATTTCGTGTACGCCACTCATGTGAATAACCTCGAAGAGCTGCAGCAACGAATAGAGGAGGGATGTCATCGAATCCTAGCCAATGAGGGTGTTTTGGAAAGAATCCGACAGTCCTTGCGAAGGAGATGTCGTAGCTGCATTGAAATGGAGGGAGGGCACTTTGAACATCTCATTCAACTCTATGTTGTTGTTGATTGTTTATAAATATCATTGTTTTTTTATACATAATAAAAAATAATAAATAAAAAATATTTATTAATACTTTTCTGCTTATTTTGGGTCATACTATTCACCATTTCATTGTGTGACACTTTTTTTTAACACCCGTATATTATAATTTATATCATAAGAACCTTAATGACATAAATATTTCTTTTATCGAAAAACTTGTTCAATTTGCAGGAAGAACTGAGACCCCCGATATACAATCCAGAAGATTACGCATATTGGATCAAGAAATGGGGAAAGAAATCAGTCCACGGTATCGTGTCTTTGTATTCCCATTCCAGCATGTCTGACCTAGAAAGCAGAAGTTTACAGAGGAACTCATTCAGAGATTACAGAAATCCAATGTTGAGCTCGTCCGCAATGGAAATGACGTTGAGACAGTTCGGGACAGTTTCGGAGCTGTTATCGAAACTTAAAAGTGATTTACGGCTGGCGTATCCTAGGTAAGTAGAAATTGTTCAACTTTCAACTCACGTCAGCTCTATTTTATAACTCGCTGAATCTCACATTTTATTAACTGACAGATGAGAGGCTCCTACATTGCACAAGGTGCACAGTATTGCCTACGTGATAATTTTTTTAGGTACAGTGTGTCCCAAATTGGTATATTTGCAGGTTATACCGCAAAATAGAGGAGATAGAAAAAAATAGTTATGACTCCTTTTTTGTAAAAGTAGCGATTACCCAATCAAATCTTCAATAGGTCCGTCCCTTCATTACAGAGATACACAGAAGTGTCGAAAACGACAGGGTTCTAGAACTTCTTTATTAAGAGAAATATTGAAAACTTTATAGAAACTTTTGATAGATATATTATGGAAGAGTTCAGTGGCGCACTACATTTTTTTAGGAGTCTCACTAAGGAAAGATCATACCAACTTATTTTTACTTTTCCGCCCAACCTATCTAATATGCGAGAAAAGTATTGGTTTACCCCAAAGAAAGTTGGAATTTTGAAATATTTTTTTGAGTTATATTTACGTTTTCCATCAACTACAACACGAAAAACGCTTTTAAGAAAAAAAATCCTGTTTGTATGTCGTCGTCGTCGTCGTCGTCGTCGTCGTTGTCGTCGGCCATTTTTCCTTACATGTCTTTTTAGCACGATACAGCCTCCGGAGTGTGATACGTCACCAATTTTATGATGTAATATTGTTAAGGACATGTCACAGATGAACCCTATTGATTTTCAGCTCACCAGAGCCAGTACAACGGGTGCTATGGTATTTGAAGTACGACATTTTGTAATTTTTTGAGAAATTTCAGTTTGTTAACACGATACAGCCTCCGGAGCTCAAAAAGTCACCAATTTTATGATTAAATATTATTCAGAATATCTTACTGATGAACCGTATTGATTTTCAGCTTACCAGAGCCAATACAACAGGTGCTACAGTACTTTAAGTACGATATTTTTGTCATGTTTGTAGAAGCTTCAGTTTGTTAGCACGATACAGCCTCCGCAGTATATACAAGTGACCAATTTTATGATTGGATATTATTCAGAGTGTCTCAAAGATGAACTCTATTGATATTCAGCTCAGTAAAGCCAGTACAACGGGTGCTATGGTACTTGAAGTACCAAATGTTTGTCATTTTAGAAAAAAATTCATTTTGTTAGCACGATGAAGCCTCCAGAGAGTATACGATTGATCAATTTTACGATTGAATATTGTTCAAGGTGTCTCACATATGTACCCTATTGATTTTTAGTTGACTAGAGTGAGTACAGTGGGTACTATGAATGCAGATATACTAAATTTCTGGAGAAATTTTGGTTTGTTTATGACACTTGGCTTACCCCGTCTAGAAATGAATCGCCTGAGACAAGCAATAAATGATTTGGTGCTTAAGCTAGGTACTACTTCAATATGAACAGCCTTAGTTGAAAAACAAATAAAGATACTAGCATAGCATTTAAATGTAATTGCCTTTCCACTGCCTTTTTCTTCAATTAAGAAAGGTCCCGCATAATCTACCCCCAATATAGTGAATGGAGAACTTATCTTTAAACGAATTGTGGGAAGGTTACCCATTATAGGGTTAACCTGCTTTGGATTGAATCTGAAATACTTCATGCATATTTTCACAGTTTGTCTAGCTGAATTTCTTCCTGATATAATCCAAAACTATTCACGAACAGCATAAAGAAGCTGCAGAGGTCAAACATAAAGAAGTTCAATATGCTTTGCCAGGAATATTAATTTCGAAAGCGGATGCTTGAAGGACAACACCATAGGATGTTGTTTACTATAATTGAAGTCAGAATTTTTCAATCGGCCCCCCAACACGTATAATACCATCTTTATCAAGGAATGGAGTCAGGGATAGCAATTTGCTTTTGCAAGATATTGGTTCACCTGATTCTAATGATTTGATTTCTTCAGGAAAATCTTGTAGTTGTGCTATGTTAACTAAATGATTCAGACTATAATATAACTCAGATATATTCAATTGATTAGCAAGGTATCGATCTAAAGGGGGAAAAACAATTGATCTTGAAATGCTAAAGCCAGGCAGTGATACGAATCAATTTAAAAATAATAAACGGTTTTAGAGATTAAAACTAACTTTTCCGCATCTGTGGCACTGAACAATATTCTATCATAAAATTGTTATTTGTAAACACTTCGGGGGATGTATGAACAAACCGAATTTCTTCAAAAATAACCAAAAATTTAGTATATATGGATTTATAGGACCCGCTGTACTCGCTCTAGTCAACTGAAAATCAGTAGGTACAATCATAAAATTGATCAATCGTATACTCTCTGGAGACCGTATCGTGCTAACAAAAACTGAAAATTCTCCAAAAATTACAAAAATTTGGTACTTCAAGTACCATAGCAGCCGTTGTACTAGCTCTAATGAGCTGAATATCAATAGGGTTAGTTCATCTTGGAGATGCTCTGAAATTTCTCAAAAAATTACAAAATGTCGTACTTCAAGTACCATAGCACTCATTGTACTGGCTCTGGTGAGCTGAAAATCAATAGGGTTCATCTGTGACATGTCCTTGACAATATTCAATCATAAAATTGCTGACTTATTGCACTCAGTAGGCAGTATCGTGCTAACAAGACATGTAAGGAAAAGTGGCCGACGACAACGACGACGACGACGACGACATATACACAGCATTTTTTTTCTAAAAACCGTTTTTTCGTGTTATAGTTGACGGAAAACGTGAAAATAACTCAAAAAACATTTTTTGGGGTAAACCAATACTTTTCTCGCATATAAATTGGTTGACGGAAAAGTAATATCAGAATATTTTTCAAAGAGAAAACAGCTCTCTATTTTTGAAACTTGTTGCCTAATTTCTGGCAAAGACTCAGATATCTTTGGATTATCTGGCCAGCAATGAGGATCTTCACGAATCCAATTGGGACCATGCCACCATAGGGAATTGTCAATAAGTTGACTGGAATATTGTCCCCTAGAAACTATGTCGGCAGGGTTGCCGTGGCTAGAAACGTGCTTCCATTGGACGTTGTGAGAAATGTTTTGGATTTCCGCGTTTCGATTTCCAACAAATGTGTTCAAAAGATTAGGACTTGTTGGAATCCAAGATGATACAATTGATGAGTCGGACCAAAGATATATACCTTCAAGGTGGACAGAAAGAGCGCTCACAACAGTTTGCCTTGAAGAAAGCAAAGCTGCACAGAGTTCCAGTCGAGGAATGCTTAACATCTTAAGGGGTGTAACCCTTGATTTGCTACATAAAAGATTGACACTGACCTCTCCATTCGAATTGACTGACTTCAGGTGAATGCAAGAACAATAGGCTTTTTCGGATGCATCGGAAAACCCACGCAACTGAATACTAATAGAATATTTGCAAACAACATGCCGGGGTATAGAAAATTCATGTAAAGATTTCAACTCCCCTTGAACTTTGGTCCGAGATGGGATAATGTGGAATGGAATGGGATCATCCCATGATAATTTTTCAACCCATAAAGTTTGCATCAGAATTTTCAATATAATTGTGAAAGTACTTAGGATTTCTAATAAATCATAGGTTTTGGCAGTGTAAGCTAGAATTTTTTTTGTAATGTGCTTTTCGTCACAACTTAAGTCAACACTGTAGAGAGAGCTCATCAGTTTTACAATTCCAAACAATATCTAAAGTTTTGGAAATGCTTGAATCTCCCAGATTCACATGAATGTTAGTTGATAATAAATTTGGATATAAATGCTGTAAGATTTTTGGTTCATTCGAGTGCCACTTGCGGAGTGTACACAAGTAACAATTTTATTGTTCAGGGTCACAGATGCTTTAATATTTAAAACCGTTTATTTCATGGGATACACCCTATTTATTTTGACATATACCGCTTCCATTTTTAATTCTCTTTCACCTGATATAACATATGACATATCTATTTTCAGTAGTTGTAGTTACAGGGCGAACAAAATGTTTGCATTAACATTCAAAATATGTCTATTGACAATCATTTGTGGTTCCCAAATTACAGCATGTCCAAGAATGTAAATAAATATAGCCGATAGTCTGGCGATCCTTGAACTGATTGTGTGCATTTACACTGTGTATATGGCTCCTTGTGATTCATCGCATTCTCCATATATTTTGATTCTTCCATTAACTGTTACAATTCTGAGAAGGATCTAAACTGAATTATTTCCATCTATTTGAAAATAGACATTTATTACTTTTTTACATTTTTGACAGTTCTCTTTGACATCCCTTATATTTTATGATTAATATCAACAAGTCTAATAAAAAGGTCACAACAATTCTCCCCTCCTTATTACAAACTATTTTACAATATAAAGAGACAACCTTTAAAACATATAATATTCCTATTTACTGTTAAAACACACTTTAATTATTATTTTATGCCATTACGTAGTTTTTGAACCAAACAGGTCACCGTTTTTCTCTTTGAGGTCGTAATCCCAATAAACACACAAACGTTTTAAAAACGTAGAATATTTAACATGTAACCTAACGTTTATAAATGGTTTTTAGGCAACTGGTTACCGGGGTAATGTCGCTCGTTTCTACGTAACATATAACGATTTTTCCAACGTCAAATACAACGTGATTTTCGTAACGTCATTCAAACGTTACCGTTTTAATGTGATTTATCGGTTGCTTTTGAACGCAATATAAACGTTTATAAAACAGTCTTCTGAAACGAAAACCCAGTACTTTTATAACGTAATATAAATGTTTTTATAATGCCGTTTATAAACATTTTTGTATAATGATATTTAGCACATACTTTTAACGTAATTTAAACGTTACTTATTTGATGTGATGTACCCATTGCGTTTGTAACGTGATATGAACGTTCTTATGCTACTTATAGACGGTCTTTTGAAACAAAATTTAACACCCACCTTACTAACGTCACTTAAACGTTATATTTTCAATGTGATTTACCCATTGTTTTTGTAATGTAATAGAAACGTTTTTATAATGCAATTTAAAAAAGTTTTTGTATAATAATATTCAGCACTTACTTTTAACGTGATTTAAGCGTTACATTTAATCGGTTTAAACCATCATTTTCGTAACGTTATATTCACATTTAGAATTAAAAGTAGAGGGGGGCATATTTGACAAAAACTGGAATCGTATATTAACGTTTGTAAACAAGTAATATTTGATAAATAAAATTTTATTCATATTAATAAAATAACAAATAGTATTTATTATACAAGAAATAAAGCATTTATGTATTCTTTACTTGTTACCGTCTTCGGTCCTCGATGGATCCCTTATACTGATAAGCTACGCTTACCATTAAAAGGAGCTAGTCTATTCGTACAGCGACATCGATGAGCGGGAACCGGAACTCCACGGCGACGTTAATAGGATTACTACCAACTCTTCAGGCGTCTCGTGTTGGCCGTTGTGGTTTGGGGTTGCGAGAATTACGGGCGATTGTTACACGTTATATTTATTTTATTTGATAAATCCACACAAAAATAGTATACAATAAAAAAATAAAAATTCTTGTAAGTAACATGAAGTAGAAAATGTTCTTAAAACTATAACATAAAATATAAAAGATTTCTAGTTTTAATATTTTACAAAACAACGTGTTTATATATAACGGGATTGGAAAGCGTTTTTGTAAATGCATACGAGTTCAATTAAGTCGTTGTTTTCAAATTTAAAAATGCGTTGTATATACAACGTGTTGAAAAACATTACTGTATAACCGTTTATATCACGCGAAATAGTATAAATAATGTTAAAATTACTACGTTAAAATAACGGGAATTAAAAGCGTTTTTGTAAATGCATATGAGTTTAATTAATTCGTTGTTTTCAAATTTGAAAAAGCGTTGTATATACAACGGGGTGAAGACATTGCTTTTTAACTATTTATATCACGCTAAATAATTTGAATTATGTTAAAAATGCCACGTTGAAATAACGGGCATAAAAAGCGTTTTTGTAAATGCATAAGTTCAATCGAGTCGTTGTTTTGAAATTTAAAAAAGCATTGTGAAAACCACATATTATAAACATTCACTGGATAACATTGTATATTACGGAAAATAGTATAAATAATATTGAAAATGTAACGTTATAATAACGGAATTAGAAAGCGTTTTTGTAAATCCATATGAGTTCAATAAAGTCGTTGTTTTCAGATTTAAAAAATCCCAATGGCACAGGACCAATTGGACAGGCTTATTTCAGTAACATGTTTGCATAAAACCCAAAATAAAAAATTAGATACAAAAGTAATAGAATGTTTTGAGATGTACAAAAAACCGAAGTAACATTCTGGCATCAAATCAAAAATAAAAAAAAATTCTGGTAAATTTGTGAATTTTCTTAAATACATGTTTTAATGTACGATTTAAAGAAAAATGTTCAATACAAAAGTTGTATAACGTGTTGAGGTCTATAAAAAAGCTCACTTACTTTTGTGCGACAAATGAAAAACCAAGGAAATAGAATTATTTTTCAAATTTGACAGGCCGCCATTTTGTTTTTACTGGGCCGATTTGGCTCATTAACGAACTCGTTCAAGATATTGGCCTAACCGATTTTTGTAGCGAGTTTGGTTTCGATCCGTCAAAAACTACGCCCTCTATCGTGCTTACAAATTCCATTATAATTTGTGAATTTTCTTAAATAAATGTTTCAATGTACGATTTAGAGAAAAATGTTGAATACAAAAGTTGTAGAACGTATTAAGGTCTATGAAAAAGCTCAGTAACTTTTTTGCGTCAAATGAAAAACAAAGGAAATACGATTTTTTCTCAGCTTTGACAGGCCGCCATTTTGTTTTTACTGGGGCGATTTGGCTCATTAACGAACTCGTCCAAGATTTTGGCCTAAACGATTTTTGTAGCGAGTTTGGTTCCGATCCGTCAAAAAATACGCCCTCTATCGTGCTTACAAATTCCGTTATAACACATACATATATATATATATATATATATATATATATATAAAAAAAATTACCCTATATATATATATATATATATATATATATATATCCTTTGGAACGGAGGGTGATTTTGGCATCTAGAAACACCAAAACGAAAAACTGCATTGAAATTTTTCCGAAGTCGCGTCATGCTACTCTCTACAATAGCCCTATTTCATTCTGAAATAAGCCTAAAAAGCGTTGTATATATAACATGTTAAAAACATTACGGTATAACCGTCTTTATCACGCGAAATAGTATAAATAATGTTGAAAATACTACGTTAAAATAACGGACATAAAAAGCATTTTTGTAAATACATTTGAGTTCAATTGAGTCGTTGTTTTCAAATTTAAAAAAGCGTTGTATGTACAATGTGTTAAAAACATTTCTGTTCAACCGTCTATAACTCGTGAAATGGTATAAATAATGTTAAAAAATACTACGGTAAAATAACGGCCATAAAAACCGTTTTCGAAAATACATGTGGGTTAAGCTAAGTCGTTGTTTTCAAATTTGAAAATACGTTTGGAATATAACGTTTCGATTTCAACCAATTTGTCAACGTTGAAAATTCAACGAGTAACGTTGAAATAACTTGTTGAAATAAAAACGTTTTTTTACGTAGGTGTGTTTATTGGGATAGTGACGCATCAGGTGTTGGTTCACCTAAATGACGTTCATTCAATAAACCTGGATTCCTTTGAGGTACTGTTGGAAGCATTGGAACATTGAATGACCTAGTGGGACCAAACGTTACTGTCATTTTCCGGACTAACGTTGATCTCAATTGATTATGATGTCTTTCTAATGTTCTTCCTGAGGCTAAAACGACCAAATAATGGAGTTTCCCAAGTTTCTTTTCTACATTTCCGAGCTGTCATATGTGTTTATTATTTACGAAGACACTGGATCCTTTCCCCCACTTGAAATGAACGTACTGGTTTATATGAAGACTGAGAGGCTTTGGGTCGATAAGGAAAAATTGCATCCAAACGAATTCGCATCTTCCGATGTATTATAGATACAACTCTACAGGAGAATCACCACAAACTAGTCGTGTCGCGCGATACCGAAACAAAATATTTTGGACTTTGTCTTGATTAGGTGTACAGTCATGCATACTCGCTTTCAATTTATGCTTTAGAGTCTACACGTTTCTTTCTGCAAGTCCATTTGTTGCCGGATGTCATGGAGCTACAAATTATTGGAATATTCCAATGAATTCGCAATATTTTTGAAACTCTTCACTTTTGAAAATGGATGCATTGTCCGAAACTATTTCCAATGGATACCCGTGTACTGCAAAAATATTGTATAATAATCTAATCGTCGTTAAACTATTTGGCGCATCCTTTAATATTTTAACTTCTGCCCATTTTGATTTCGCATCTATGCATACTAAGAAATAGCATGACTCAAAAGGACCTGAATAATCAATGTGAATTCTCTCCCAATTACTTTTAGGTAAATCCCATGGATGAATAGGTACTTTAGGCGGATTTGATCGTAATAGTGCACAATTTTCACAACTTCTGACTAATTCTTCGATGCCCCGGTCAATGCTAGGCCAATACATATAACTTGCTTCATTTTTGTAATTCCCAGATGTAATTCATGTAGTTATCTTAAACTTCCTGAAATTACAATTCTATCCATTCTAAAAAGTATGTCGTCTATCAATTTGTATTCAGAATACGTCGATTGATATTTCAATGTCTGAATAATTTTGCTGAGATCTGGATAATTTTTTGTTTCATTTCTAATTATCGTAGATGTAACTTTTTCGCCTGAAATTTGAAAAATTACTTGATGATATATTTGATTCACTTCAACACCAATACGAGTGTCCGTTGAAATATTGGAATTTTGAATTGGAGCTCTAGACAAACAATCAACATTTTGATTTTCTTTGCCTCAATTGAACGTGACAGTATAATTGAAACCTGAGAGAAATGATACATAACGAAGTAAATGCGAAAACGTCAATTGTGGAAGTGCTTTATGATGATGGAAAATTCTTGAAATTGGTTCATTGTCGGTAATAAGTGAGAATTGCTTTTCAAATGAATAGTTATAAAAGTGATTAACACCAAAAATAATTGCAAGCCCTCCTCTGTCGAGATGGCTATAATTGCTTTCAGAGACAGTAAGCGAACACGAAGCATATGCCACTGGTCTTTCAACTCCGTCTATAGTATGGCTGAGTACTGCGGCTATTCCAGTGGGACTTGTATCTGTCGTTAAAACAGGAGATAAACAGGGATCGAAGGGTATAATAACACGCTTGCTAAGAAGCTCAGCCTTTAATTGCATGAACGCTGATTCACACTGTGCTGTCCATGACCATCGTTTATTTTTTCTAAGCAAACATCGAAGATGATATGAAATAGTGGAAAAATCGGGAACAAATCTGGAATAATATGTGACTAGACCTAGGAATCTTTCAACATCATTTACATTCGATGGACATGGCATTTCTTGAATGGCACATATCTTGACTGGAGATTTTGAAATTTTGTTGAATTCTACAATATGTCCCAGATATTGAATTCGTTCTTTATAGAATGAGCATTCATTTTTGTTAAGCTGAATATCATAATCCATAAGTTTTTGCAAGCTTGATTTTAGATTTTCAGTGCATTCGTCAATGGTCAATCCATGAACAATAATGTCATCAAAATAAGATTCGGTATTTGTAAGACCCTTAAGAAGCTGAAAAAGAATGCGATTAAATTCGGATGGGGCTGTGTTTATTCCGAAACTGAGACGATTCATGCGATAAGTGCCACGGTGAATTGAAATTGTTTGAATCGCACTGCTTTCTTCATTTACTCGTATGTGTAGATAAGCTTTATGAAGATCAAGCTTACAGCAGTATTTAGAATTTCGACGGCTATTTAAGAAATTGTCTATGCGATGCATTGGGTGATTTGCTTGAACTAATTTTTCGTTAACCCCACATTTGTAATCGACACATAATCGAACACCTCCACCTGCTTTCGGAATTACGACTAAAGGTGAACCCCAGTCACTTGTAGGAACTAATGAAATGATACCATCTGCTTCTAGTGAATCCAGTTCTTTGTTTACAAGCTCCCGGAGTGCATATGGTACACTTCTTTCTCTTGTAGATAAGGTTTTAACGTCTTTCCTAAATTGAAGTACAACCTTCAGTCCTGGAATACATCCAAGTTTTGCTTGGAATATTGGTGAAAAATGTCTCAATAAACTTTCCATTGAGTAGTCGTGCTGCATAGTATATGCTGGGACTGAGATTTTCATGTCGGTGTCAATTTGATGAAGTTCAATACCTAGTCCTCGAATCCATTGTCGCCCAAGAAGAGCATCATGTCCCGCTGAAACGATGTGTAGTTCATCTTCAATCACCTTCCCACGGTATTCGACATTAACAGAGACTTTTCCCTTGGGTTGAATTTCATTGCCTGAATAAGATCTGAAGGCTATGCTTGAATTTTCCATGGTTACATTAAAATTTAAATTGTTGAAATCGTTCTTATTTAGTAAGGAAAACTTTGCACCTGAATCGACTTCTAAACGTTGAGATTTTCCATTTAGGTACACCGTAATAAAATATTTATCAGAATCAGGAAGTATTACGAATAAATCAACCACTTCAAAATGATTATACAATGTGTCTATCTGTTTAACGCCATACTCAACATCGGAGCTTGGTTGGTCGTCCGAAACAACATGCACAGATGTGGAACTTGAGTTTGTTATACTCGATTTTTTGCGAGGAGCATTTAACAACGTTTTAATACAAACCTTTGCAACGTGTCCAATTTTCTTGCAGGATTGACAGGACAGGACAATCTCCAATTTTATGATTGTTTCTGCCACATCGAATACAAATATTTTCGATACCAAGTGCCTTGTAATCTGTTTGACTACGATGGTATCGCAAATTCTGACGATTTGAACTTTGTGCTCGGGAATTTGATTGCAAAGTGGAACGATTCCTGTTATGTCTTGTAGAATTTGAAATTGCTTTGATATCACTAGTGTTGAAATTTGAGTGATTTGAACTGGAGTGCTGGGATAGTTGTTTACTCTGTATTTTCGATGCTTTAAGAGCAGTTGCCTTCTTTATTATTTCCTCGAAAGACTGCAAAACTTGTTCTCTTAACCAATCATCACGCAACCCACGAATAAACTGAGCTCTGAGAAAAATGACTGCGATAGAAACAGACCTGGTACATTCACATATGTAGTTGAAAGTTGCAAGATCGCGTTGAAGTGCTGCTACATATTCGACAATTGTCTGACTTTCTTTTTGGTAATCGTTCAGAAAATAATGTTCGGAACAATGACACTCTTCTTTGGTATTAACATTCGTTTCAAGACCTGCACTAAATCTTTGTAGTTCAAAAGTTTTACTGATTTGTCAGGACCAAGAAATGCTGCCAAACTATATGTATATAATGTGTGGAACCTATTGAAACACAGAGCAGCTGAGCAATTTTTGATTCATCATTTATTCCTTTCATGTAATAATAGTTTTCAAATTGTTCAAGATAACAGGAAAATTTTTCTTTGTGGGAATAAAAATTTTCAAATGGTGTGCTATATTTGAAAAATTCACAGGAATTGTTGCTGACGGCTGTTGTTCCGGACGTAATTGATTGTTAATCTTGCTGATAAGAATTTGCTGCTGCTCACGCATTACAGACATTAGTTGTTCAAATTGTTCTGCGTCCATTTGAAAATATAATTGAAATCTTCTTTTAGTTTCTTGAAAATTGAATGAATATATATTTTTTCACTCGTCGTCAATTATTACATTTCTGTGAAGGAACTAAACTGAATTATTTCCATCTTTTTGAAAATAGACATTTATTACTTTTTTTACATTTTTGACAGTTCTCTCTGACATCCCTTATATTTTATGATTAATATCAACAAGTCTAATAAAAAGGCCACAACAATTTTTTCCCCGATACATATTTCTCGCTCCTGAAATATTTCGGCTGGGTATTCCCTGATAGGCGGCTGAAAATCAGGGTCTCAATAATTGATGGGGGTTTTAGGTTTGAGTAAAGCAACATGGCAGATGTTATGATTGGTTTATATTATTGTATTGTTGGTAGGGGGTAATTCAGTCCAGTGTGAAGGGCTGAGCTGAAATTATCACTACTTTAGATGAGTGGGTTTTTGAAATTACAACCAATTTATATAGTTAACGTACCATGCAGAAGCCTACACCCACTATCTTGGGTTACCTCTGCGCGATTTACGGCTTTGAGTGCATTTCGAAGATTTTCTGGCAGACAGTTATGGTAAAAATATTTGAAATTGTTGTTTCGAAGTCTTTAAAATAGTGGGTAGGTCAGCTTTATCATGTAGTCATGAGGTTTTAGCGAGATGAGGGTAAGGTATTTGATGTTTAATTGCCATTCTAAGACACTTGTTTGTACCACCTACAGGGAGTGAAAGTTGTGTTTTGTTCCTGTGAGGTAGACTGATGCTGAATAAGTTAGAATGGGGTGAATTATTTTTTTGTATATAGTTAGTTATAAATCGGTGGAGAGCTTTACGAACTTGTGTGCTAATATGCGCATTTGCATTTGTGTTACCTTGTATTGTGTATCCTAATTATTTTAAAGTTGTACTGGGGGTAATTTTATGTCCATTTATGTAAAGCTGAGATTGCAATCGGCTGTTTTTGGTAGTAACAAATACTCTTAGTGTTTTTAAATGAAACTCAAGGTCTCTAGTTAATTCCACAATATAATACAAGTTATTGAAAATTCTAAAAAATTGACAATTGTTTCGATAAATCAATATCATCGTCAGAATGACGAAGTTACATTTCATTTTATGCCTACCTGATGTTTAGTAGTTATATTTGGCTAGACCAAGAAGTAACCTAACTTGTGATTGGCTTAATATATATTTATAAAAAAAAGAAGAAGATGTGATATTACAAATATTGAAGCTTAGATATTATTAGCCCTATGGTGATATCCTGGATATCATTTTTCCAATTAAGATCAGTATAACTGTGCAATGATATAGAAAACCAGGAAAACTATATCTGCTGATCTTTACAATTATCACTTAAGAAGACAGTTTATTAGTGGAAAATTCCCTAGATTTAACTGTTCATTGAAACTTCATATTGTGGGTTTCTTAAATGTCTTCTAATTTCCAGTTCTTCAAGGAAATCCAGTTCTTGTTTCTTTTCACAAATATGCAGTACTTCTAGTTTTGTGTTAGGTGTCAATGAATGATTGGTGTCAAGTAGATGTTTTGCGTAGTGGGATTTATCTGGTTGTTTTAATCTATATGCTCGTAAGTGCTCACTGTATCGTATTTCAAAATTCCTAAGGGTCTGACCCAAATAGACAGCATTACATTCTGGACATTTGAGTTTATATATACCTGACTTCTTTAATAGTGGTATTTTTGTTTTTATATTTAACAATTTTGTACTAACGTTACTTTCTGTTTTAAAAGAAATTGTTGTATTCGTTGCTGAAGATATTATCTGTGAAATATTATTAGAAATATTCCCTGCATATGTGATGGTTTTATGAGTTTTAATTTCATCAGCTTGTTTAGGATATATTAGTTGTAATGCCACTTTTTCCTCTTTTTTACTAATTAGCTTATTTATCATATCTAATGGATAACCGTGAGATGTTGCTATTTGTCTAATTGTATTAATCTATTAGAAATTGACTGTCTTGACCCTTACTTCGTGGAATATGCTCATATTAGTGTTTTTAAATGAAACTCAAGGTCTCTAGTTAATTCCACAATATAATACAAGTTATTGAAAATTCTAAAAAATTGACAATTGTTTCGATGACGATGATATTGATTTATCGAAACAATTGTCAATTTTTTAGAATTTTCAATAACTTGTATTATATTGTGGAATTAACTAGAGACCTTGAGTTTCATTTAAAAACACTAATAATCTATTAGATATGATAAATAAGCTAATTAGTAAAAAAGAGGAAAAAGTGGCATTACAACTAATATATCCTAAACAAGCTGATGAAATTAAAACTTATAAAACCATCACATATGCAGGACATATTTCTAATAATATTTCAAAGATAATATCTTCAGCAACGAATACAACAATTTCTTTTAAAACAGAAAGTAACGTTAGTATAAAAGTGTTAAATGTAAAAACAAAAATACCACTATTGAAGAAGTCAGGTATATATAAACTCAAATGTCCAGAATGTAATGCTGTCTATTTGGGTCAGACCCTTAGGAATTTTGAAATACGATACAGTGAGCACTTACGAGCATACAGATTAAAACAACCAGATAAATCCCACTACGCAAAACATCTACTTGACACCAATCATTCATTGACACCTAACACAAAACTAGAAGTAAAGCATATTTGTGAAAAGAAACAAGAACTGGATTTCCTTGAAGAACTGGAAATTAGAAGACATTTAAGAAACCCACAATATGAAGTTGTCAATGAACAGTTAAATCTAGGGAATTCTCCACTAATAAACTGTATTCTTAAGTGATAATTGTAAAGATCAGCAGATATAGTTTTCCTGGTTTTCTATATCATTGCACAGTTATACTGATCTTAATTGGAAAAATGATATCCAGGATATCACCATAGGGCTAATAATATCTAAGCTTCAATATTTGTAATATCACATCTTCTTCTTTTTTCTATAAACAATCACAAGTTAGGTTACTTCTTGGTCTAGCCAAATATAACTACTAAACATCAGGTAGGCATAAAATGAAATGTAACTTCTGTCATTCTGACGATGATATTGATTTATCGAAACAATTGTCAATTTTTTAGAATTTTCAATAACTTCTATTATATTGTGGAATTAACTAGAGACCTTGAGTTTCATTTAAAAACACTAATATGAGCATATTCCACGAAGTAAGGGTCGAGACAGTCAATTTCATTAACAAATACTCTGTTTTGGAGTCATTTATGGTTAATTTTTGATTATTGAAATAAGGTATAATTTTATTGTTAATATGTGTTCGTAGTTTATCGAATGCGTAATCCGGGTTTTGTGCCTTCCCTCGAGTTCATATCCATCCATCATCTGGTGTGTGTTTTTTTGGAATTTAATAACATTTTCTTCATTCAAGTTGTTGGTTCCATCACCATTGACAAGTTCTACTCCACCTTCCATCTCGTCTTCCATATTCAAATAATTCAGGTCCGCATTGTTTGAGCCATCACTTGGGGAAGTTCCCGAGCATTCAGTTTCAAAAATATGGATATTGTTGATGTCAAGATCATGCAGATTCTTGAGATAGGATTTTTGATTCGAAATATCTAAATATTCTTCATTCTTCGATTGTACCTTGCCTAATGCTGAAGGAGTTTCTTTCCTGTGGAAATTATTCAAACGAAAAACTCCATCCATTATAACATCAGCAAAGTCTAATACACTATGAAAACAATTAGAAGTGCTTAAAGTTTCATTATTAGATGGTTTAGGAACTGTAAATTCATAATTTTCGCCTAATGAACTTTGTGATAGATTATCCATATCCGCTATATGATCTTGAGGTTCTCTAGAATTAAACACAGAGTGACGATCATATGAGTCCCGTTCATTTGATGTGAAGGAGTTTACTGAGGCAGGAATAGGCTGAAAATAAATTTTACGTAAAAGATTAATCTTCAATAAGTAGGAATATCGATTCAAATAATTTTTTAGGAAATAATTCCGCAAATTCGACACACTTATTGTAATAAGTATCTGGTTGAGGGATATTCATCATTATACAGTCATCAAGCTCCTATGAAAAGAACTATACCCAGATAACATCGACCATCGGCCCAGCACTTGCATCGCACATGTCTACCGGCAGTTCATGTTCCGGCCAGGCATATAATACTTCCCAGCATCGAGGTGTCAAGGCGAAAGCCGGCCGGCCGTGATATACTCTCCCGGCGATTGAAAGTGCCTTGGAAGCGCTCTAACGGCAACAGATTTTAGTGCATGATTGATGCAAGTCAAATGCCTCTTATGCGTGCATTTCATTTTATGGTACTCGACCGGCAGCGGAATCACACATGCATAAAGGCAGTTGATGAAGCGAGATTCGGGAGCGCTTGAGAAGTACACCTGCGCATACTGCCGAAAGCGAATATGGAGGTGTGCTGATTGCACCGCTTCTTAAGCATTCCTGATGCACTATTTTGAAATACTTCCATTTTCCATAGTCGGCCGTTATTGGTGTTATCCGTGTATTCACTCATATAAAACACTTTCTAGTAGATTGGTATGAATAACTTACTTTATGTTGAACTGTTGAAATATTGGCTCATTCGATTCTTTTTCCAGCTACAGATATATACCAATACCCATTTAAAAATATTTACTTACCTTATTTAATCTCAAAGTCCTTCTTTTCACTGACAATTTCCTAACAGAAAGTCTTTTACGATGTTTATCGCCAGTTCGATAATTTGAACTCTACATGCTTGATCACAATATCACAAGTTCACAAACTAACAAGTGACACCATCTGAATGCAATCGCAAACTAACTAGCTTTTTGTAGTCTATTATACATGCATATTTGGCCGGTCCTTTGTCCATCACCCTCGCCGCCGCCCTTCGCAAAAAAATTTTATCACCTATTTAATATCATACCTAATCTTATTCGAGAATGCAATGAATTCCTTTCGCAATTTCTATTGACATCATCACATGTGCTGAAATTTTTTGAATAGCTTCTGTGCTACTTTTGGTTTTTATGAATGAAACTACGATTTATTCAATAATTCGTAGTATCTATGTAAAAGTGCTGATTTCGTGCGAGGGCGCTCGAATCAGTCATCAAAAATACTCCGTAATTGCGTCTGCAAGGGTTCAACAAAAATCATTTTTGACCTAGTAGTCATTGATGGATCACGATAATTTTTTTTTCAATAAAGACAACTGTGTAATTGAAGCATCTCTCGGAGTACTTTTTCGAAATACGATATATCTTGTGAGATAAAGAATAGTGAATATGGCCGATATTTCGTGCTTTTTTTCTAGTGTTTTTTTCAAAAAATTAAAAAAGTACTCCGAGAGATGCCTAGATCCAACCTTTCACAAGCAGAAAGTGAAAAAAAATCTCGATTTTTCTTAGCGAGTTCCCAGTAACATGATTTTTGCCATTCCTTATTTTACAAAGTTTAACTATCAATCCCGAATAAGATTAAACCCCTCTAAATGTTCCATTTATTATAACTTTAATATTTTTTTCAAATTAATTCTAGTTGTTACGTTGTTTATTGTTGTTTGTAAGTTTATTTCTTATAATTTTCAAATTTTTGTAAAATTAATTTGTTTGTTTTTTATTTCTATTTTTTTTAAATTGATTCTTCCTATTTTTGGCAAATAAAACTGTCACGGTTCAGATTCTCAGAATAAAAACTTAAATTGCGTTACTGGGTGTTTCATGTTTAAGTGTATTTAACGTGATGTCAACTGCAAACATTTTATTCGCCCTGTAGCTCCAACCACTGGAAATAACACAGCGTAAAAGTCTAGGGATATTTTTGTAAGTAGTCGTGTTTTTACCTGTAATCAACTTGAAAAAGTAATACAAAATTTATAGTTTATATTGTTGTTTAATTTGTCAAAAACATTGACTTTTTTGCAAAAAATAACAGTAACCTGAACAGAAAAAATATTCTAAAAACCACTGTATTTTGAAATGTCAAAAAAATACAAGAAACTCAAAAATTAAACTTAAAATAAAGTATTGCCACCACGTTGTCTTATCACAACCCCACATCTTGCATTCATGCTCAAAATTACATTTGTTAATGTCTGCTTGAGGTATTTGTGTCCATTGTACTCTCAGAAGCTCTCGAAATTGAAACTCATTGTGAATGTTGCCCATAAATGGAGTAATTCGTCGTTGGAACATACGTGCTCAATGGGATTCAAGTCCGGTTACTGTGCTGGCCATGGCAATACATCAATACCCTCGTTATCCAACTAGTTTACTACAATACGGGCAACATGTGGTCGAGTGTTGTAATGCATTAAGTGAAAGTTATCTTCAACTGCACCTGCAAATGGACGAACGACAGGTTGGAGAAAAGTATCCAAATACTACTGACTTGTGAGAAAGCCGTGTGGGAAAATGAGTGTAGTTCATCCGTCAATAATGATTCCGTCCCATGCCAATAATGTACCACCTCTGTATGTGTACACTTAATGCACATATCGCAAGCGTTCCAAATTTCTGGACTTGAGCGGCAGTTATAGAACGATCACGTCCTGGATGTTGCTCGGCTGGACTCCCAGTGTCTCTGATCCGACGCCATAATCGACTTATGACGCTTTGCGAGACTCCCATTTGTTCGGCTACTTGGGTTTGTCACACACCAGCTTGAAGGGGGCCCACCGCCCTATTCATCTCACCCAACGTTACATGTTGTTGTTCCATGACAAAAACACACTATCTTCAACACACCTACTAAGCAAGAACAGTATGAAATGACTAAAAATCGAAATTAAACAAAACATTAAAATGTCAGTTTTTCCGTCCCTTGTGAAAAACGTTCTTAAACACGTATTGTTATCTGTTTTGCAATTTTTTATACAAAAAAGTAAGTATTTAGACTAACAGTCAAAATCAAAGTAAGTTTATATGAACACGAAAATGTCTTTAATTGGTTTTAGGATTTTACAAAAATATCCCTAGACTTTTGCGTTGTGTGTATATATGTTATATCAGATGGAGGCGAATTGCAAATAGAAACGAAATATGACAAAATGTATAGGGTGCGCCACTGAACTCTTTCATGATATATGTATCAAAATTTCCTATAAAGTTTTTGAATATTTTTCCTAATAAAGAAGTTCTAGAACCCAGTCGTTTTCGGCAGTTTTCAACAATCGCCCGGTATCTCTCTAATAAAGGGACCTATTCAAGATTTGATTGGGCAATCGTTACTGTAACAAGAAAAGAAGTCAAAACATCTTAACTACTTTTTTTCTATCTCCTCTAGTTTGCGGTATACCCTGCAAAACATACCAATTTGGGACATCCAGTACATAATATGAATACTCCCACTTATATAAACAGTATAAAAAAAGTCTCACATTTTATATAAACGTAATTTATCAGTGAACTTCAAATGTTCTTGCAAACTATGTGCTCTGATTAGGACAATATCTGGCACTTCATCCAGTTCTGACAGTCGGGACTCGAAAGAGCTTCTTTCACAGATCCTAGATATCCCACTGAAGCTAGAAACTCTTCAGGGCAATGTTTACCTACACCCAGATAACTAACAAAATCTTAAAGTATTTTTGGTGTTCTTTTTCTTCCTGTTTTCCAAAAATCTTTTGACGTGCCGCCTTCTACGATAGTATTTTTAAAGCTCATCTTTAACATTGTCTTCGGCTGACGAAAATGTTTGCTCTGCTGTATCGCACTCGAAATCAAAACTCTCTTCACTGAGATCACTATTTATAATAGCCATGGTGGTCCCGGTGGCTTCTTCTTATTTCACATAAAAAATTATATTAATGTGCCCTCATAGCTTCAGCCCAGACCCACCTAGCTATCTCAACTATAGATCGATTCAGACTCTCCGAGAGCCAGTTCTGCTCTGGAGTGTAAGGATTTGTTTTTTTATGGAGTATGCCCCGTTTCCTTAAATAATAAATAGCCATCAAATTCAGTACTGATATACTCTCCACCATTGACTGTACGCAACACGTTTATTCTCATACAACTATTTTCAGCTAAGCAGATAATTCTGAGAGGTCTGAACTTTATTTTTAATAAAATAGGCAAATGACGTCTGGCTGTAATCATCTTGGAATTGTACAAAATACCTATGGAACTTGCCTCCTTAGGACCTGCCTTGTTGCTATGCACCAAATCAAGTAGTCCTGTTGCCCTAGTGCCTAAATACCCAATAGATTTGCGACACTGCGTTCCTTCGCAGCAAACTTCGCAATTTTTTTTTTGGTAATTGTTGCCTGATCATTATATTTCACTCCGTCTACTGGAACACCTCTCGTTTTATACAAATAATTTGAGTTGATATGCCCTAAAGTTTTATTCCAAGTTTCACTTGTAGCTCCTGCTTGTCCAGCAAATAAGCATTTTTCAATGGGACCTATTACTTTTATAAAACACCGTCATTAATAAAAGCCATACCTACCAAAACTTTCTGCATTGTAAATCCTAAAACTTTCTGCATTGTAAATCCTACACTTATCTGTGTCAAACCATTTTTCAATAGTTCAGTAACAGACAATAAATTTGTGGACAAATTAGCGACATAAATGAGCAATTTGTACATCAACTTGAAAACTTTGCTCACCAACATTAGTGAGTATTCCAACTACCTTGCTCTTGAATTAAGTTGTTACCAGCAACCCTGATGTCCCTTAGTCTTGGTTCTCGCTTATTAAACAACCAATCTCTCCTGAATATGAGGTGAATACTCGCACCAGAATCTAAATACCATTCAGTGTTGTTATATTTCGTCCTTAAGAAAATCACTTGAAAAGCATTTTTATTTTGGTTTTGGCCGGCTTGAGGACGTTTCGACATAAAATGACCTTTCTGCTTGCATCTAAAACAAATCACAGCATTTTTATTGTTTTTTCTACATTCATTCAAAAAACAATACTTTTGTGAAACACATTTAATGGAAAAAGTGGTTTTTTTTGCACTAGTGCAACAACATTTTTGTTGCACTCATCTGCCATTCTTGTCAGTTTTGTGATGATTTATGACAAACATGAACATTTAAAAAAACTAAAAATCCAGAGCAAGTGTCTGATCCTGCTCTAATACAGCAATTATATATGTATATCTTACTACTTAGTCTCAACGAGTTACAATTACTGCAAGAATCTATGATTATTTAAAATTTAAAAGGTCAAAGCGAAAACCAGCTATGATCAATTACTGACAAGGTGGAGGCCAAAAATATACAAAAAAAGAAGAACGGTTAAAATACATTCTTAGTAACATATTATATTCTAATTTTCCAGTTTTTGCATGAATGTAGAAAAAAATATTGTATGCAACTCGTGCAAAACGTGTTTTTTGCACTCGACGTGTTGTCCAACTCGACCTAAAGGCCTCGTTGGACAATTTTACGTCGCGTGCAAAAAACACTCACTTTTTGCACTTGTTGCATAAATAACTATTTTTTTGATGACACTGTCACTTTGACGTTTCTGACAATTTCCACTTTCTTTACTTATGAAGGCACCCATAGTGCGTTCACGAAACAACGCATTTGAGTGTAATGGTTAAACTTGGGTACAAAGTGAGCGTTCAAAAACATTTAATATATACCTCTATACCACAGGGTGCAAAAACGCAACACGATAATCTGGGGGACCGGCAGTACCCCGTCCACTTCCCCTCTTTATCTGCCTTCCTCATCAGTATCACCCTGGCCGCCTTCCATCTTTCCGGGAACTCTTCCTCCCTCAGCACCCTGTTGAATAGTACCCAGAAGTACTACCCATTGTCATCCAACAGCCTATTCACCACATAACCTCTCAGGTCATCTATCCCTGGGGTTTTCCTTACTTTAACCCCCCTCTCCAATTCCCATTTCTCTACCGACCTAATCCTCTCCTTTTCGTTACCTCTTAGTTTCCTCGACTTCCCGAATCCTTCCCTCCATTCCCTCTTCTGCCTCTGTGAACAATTTCCCTATAATTAGTCTCCTTCCTCTAGCACCTCGTTCCTATTTCCACCCATCCTTTTACCGCTATCTCATACGCCTTTCATTATGAGTCGTTTTCCAGTTCCCCAAGTAGCTCTTCCCACGTCCCTCTTTTCCCTCTCTCCACCCTACGCTCCAGCTCCTTCTTCTGGTCCTTGTAACCCCCTTTTCTCTGTATACAACATCATCCCCTCAGCATCCGCCTCCGTTCTTTCTTATACTCCCCCTGCAGCTCCTCTATTTTCTAATTCCACCAGTAATTAGCCCTCCTCTCACACATTTTACCCCTCTTTCCCTCTGTTTCACAGCCGTATGTCACCCCGTCGATTCATCTACCTCATTTCCAAGTCCTTTTTCTATTTCCTCTCGTACCTTCTTCCTCATACTCTCAATCTTGGCCTTCGTCCACCTTCATCCCCTCCCTTCAAATAATTCCTTTCTCCCTTTCCTCCTCCGTCTCCACAAACCTATACAAACTCAAGCTTTCCTCATCCTCCAGCCCCATTCAACCACTCACCCGTTCTCCCAGCTATTCAGCACATGCGGATACATCAATGTATGACGAACCCCCTTCACCTCTCACGAAGGTGGACAGGAGACCATCATTCAGCGCTGCTAACCGGTAGGATGCCAACACATTCTCCAGGATCAATGCTATCCGTTTTCCTTACCTCAACCCCCACCCCTCCCCCGAAGTATTCTTCGCATTGAAATCCCCTGTCATAATTTCCCTTATGATCCTCCTTTTCCCTTTGACACCCACAGGTCGTCGTTCTTCTCCTTAACCCCCTTCACCTTATACCCTGCCAGCCTGTGTCCCTTTTCTCTACATCCAAAATATCTGCCCTCCTCTCTACCCTTTATAATAGTCACCCCAATCTCCCTTATTCTCAGCAATGCTTTCGCCTTTCCCATTCCGCCCTCACCACCACCCTTTTTTTCTTTTCCTCTGCCTTATCACCTTGATCACCATTGTCCGCTTCCCAATCAACTTTCCTATTTCCTTCCTGACACCTTCATCTTAAATCCACGGGTCTATCTCTATCATCTAAATGCTTTTTGTTCCCCTCCCTGCTTCCACCGCGTTAGCTGCTGTTACTTTTTCCACCTCCCCTAAAATTCTCCTCACCTCAATCGCCCTCTTCGCCCCAATTACCACCTCTCTGTTTAAACCTCTCAACCTGTCTACCCACTCCCTCTTCATCTCCGCCAGCCTCTTCTTGATCCCCACCTGGTTGCTCCCCGATATCCTTCAATATTACCGCTCCATTTCTGCCCTCCTTTCTCCTATCTCTATCAATTGTTTTCTTATTCGTCCCATCTCCTCCCACCTACACCACCATCTACCTTAGCACCTGCACCCTCACATATTTAAGCCTGTGGATTTCTACGTTGTCTACACTCCACACTTCCCCAAACAGTCGACTCATCAGTTCAAACACCTTCTTCTCGTCCCTAGCATCTCCTTCCATCCGGCGGATCAACTCTCTCGTGCTCATCCTTACCCCTTTCCTTTTCATAGTGCGTACCTCTTCAAACCCACTCCATTTCCTCTTCTCTTTCTCCTAGTATCGGGTACCTATCCCTGAACATCCACTGTATCCCCTTCTCCATTCCACCACCTTCCTTAGCCATCCATACTACTTCAACCTTTTCGTCTCCTATAATTGGATTCCCTAGCTTCATCTCTATTCCCTCTCCCTTTTTACCATCCCAGTCCCTATCTCTAACCTCCTTCCATCTTTCCCAATCTCTTTGCCCTTATTCCCGTCGTGTTTGTCCTCCCTCATCATATCATCCGCCTCCCCCTCTCATTAGCCTCTATAATTACTTGACCCATCTCTCTTCCGCCGCCTTCTGCTCCTCCAGCCTTTTCACCTTCTGCTCCAGCCGCCTTATAGTCTCCTTCAATACATCCACACTCTTCCCTTCTTCCTCATTTTCATTCTCCAGTTCCTCCCTTCCTTTTTTCTTCTCTCTCATTTTCTGCTCTTTATCCTGCAGAGGCGATACCACCTTCCTTTTCACCCCAGGATCACTCTTTGGATTTCCCTCACTCGACGATCTCGACTTATCAGGCGTTTGTTTCATCAAATTCGACCTATCAAAAGTTCCATTTTCTTGATCCATTACTTTCTGTCCAATTTTTTTACTAACTGACTCCATATTCGCTCCCACGAGTAATTAGGGAATGTAGGTCTGCCACTGCTGAGCCTCGTTTGCGGTGGTAAGGCTAGAATACTTTAGGAAGTATCCAGGTATCCTAGAATCATCGTTTCTGGCTGCGTTTCGTGCTGCCATTTATCCATGTCCACGGGGGTCATGCCTTTGCTTTTACTATCTGCACATTAGCTGCTTAACTCCTACATCGACACACTTATCAAGACCTTCAAGTACGAGAAAGTTTTTCATTGCAACTGACCATTCCTCGTAATTTTCCCTGAATTGGAGTTTTGTAACATTCTAAAGATAGTTGATCATCATTTTGGAAATTGCTCCACTACACAAAACACCACTGTACAGTTCAATTTTAATCAACCCGAGTACCGATTAATTTTACTCTTATCCGTGTAATAACTGCAGAACTTATATTTTACTTTCACAATACACTATATATTTATAGGATGTTCTAGGCCTATAACCTGTTCATCTTTACGGGATTAAGAGATGAAAATAAAACTCACGTCAGCTCGATTTGTTAACTCGCTAAAGGCGGACATTTTATTAGCTGACATATGAGAGTTTGCTAGAAAGTACAAGGTGCAGAATATTCCCAACTTGTTATACGTTTAGGTACATAATATCAACAGAAATAAAAAATAAGAAGCGATGAAAGCACAACATACCTGAGAAGGCTACTTTATTAAGAATAAATATGTTTAAAAAGAAATAACATCCCTCTGTGACAAAATACGTATTTCCTCATTCTTGATTGCTCCCGAATAAGCCTGATATTAGGTACGCGATATTTCTGGAAGTCTTCTTTATCAATACGTTCCCCTTTGACAGTTACATGCGACAGAAAGAAACCAATAACTTAACCTAATTTTCGTGGATATCAACAGGACATTCCAAATATTATTGTCTTTAACTAGGGATGTAACAGATTTTGTTGGGACTCGGTCGTCACAATATTTTATTCGATCTACGCGTTCAATTATTGTTTTATTTTAAAGAACAGAACTGCTGCATGTCTTACTCGACAAATTTCCTTTTGTTCGGTTTCTTGATCGAAAGAATACGGTTTCAAAAACGATTTCAGTTATATAGTTATCGTTATTACGTTATTAGATTGTTATAAAAGGCACGCATTTAAGTACACTGTATAATTATGAATGCCTATAATTTTATTAGTCCATTTTGAATTCATTAAATTATACATTTTAGTTTTTACGAAATAATGAAGGTACTTGGAAAGCAGTCACGTACAAGAAAACATTCAACACAGTCGACTGCCTATTGGCGGGTCGTTAAATAGGGTGTTTGATAGTTTTATTCAAGGACTTTACACTACAATGTTGCATACGATTTTTTTTTATTTTAGATACTATATGCATTTGCAACATTCGCATGTTATTATTATGTTCGTAAATCAAACTCCGGGGTTCTAGAAACACTTTACTTTATTAATGCTTTTAGGTTTACAAAGCAAATTAGCGTTCCCTAAGCGAGGCAAAAATATACCGGGCCCTTTCCGTCAGTCTCAACTGCCAATTGTCAAAAAAGCGTGTGTTCCATAATCTACACTAATATTAAACATAACATTTTCCCTCTTCTTAGTGACAAACAACATACTCACAAAATAAACATAATGATTTCAGTTCCGGCAAATAACCAAACCAGAAATAAAACAAACGATAACCACAACACCAAAAAAACTTATACTAATACTTTAAATTTTGATATATGAAACTTTATAAATTTAGCCTTTGAGGCGGTTTTCTAATTAGGTTACTTCGCCTTACATCCAGATCCACATTTGACTTAAAGTTTGAGTCGGGCGTACCTAATGGGGTACTACTAAAAATGGTTTCATTAATTTCATTGTTTTCAAACCCTTCTATCGACTAACTAGAATCAAAAGCTGGTTCTGTGAAAGAACAAGGATACTGAACAGCTAATGAAGGCGAAATCACTGACATCTCAGTGTTCATGCTTGTAGTAGTTGTTGGCAGAACAGACTCTTCCTGTTGTGTGACCTGTTCACGCCTAGGCTCAGGTTATTGCAATTTTCTTAAATTATTAACATGTTTATACACTGTTTTGCCATCAACATCGAACATATATGTCACGGGGCTGATATGTTCTGAAATAATCCCCTCCTTCCATTTATCATTACAGTACGGATCCAATTTCCCAACCAATACTTTCTCCCCCACCAAAAATACAGGCGGTTTGTGACACATATTTTTTTCAATGAATTTATTTTCTATG
Organism: Galeruca laticollis; assembly: GCA_963921935.1. NCBI lineage: Eukaryota > Metazoa > Arthropoda > Insecta > Coleoptera > Chrysomelidae > Galeruca > Galeruca laticollis. The sequence continues at coordinate 40,282,529 of OY998176.1, forward strand.
TTATTTGGTTTTAATAAATCTAAACGGGTTCTTGGTTTAACTTTAGAAATGTATTCGTTGGGGCTTAGGCCTGTGCTAGCACATGGGGTATTCCTATAGCTAAACAGCAGGTTCACAATTTGCTGCTCTAATGTTGAAGAAACTTGAACTTTTTCAGTTAAAAATCCTTCTTAATCCTCTTTTACCTTTTTCATAATTTTAAACTTATCCAATACATCTTTAGCCACACTAACATGACGTTCAGCTGCCCCGTTTGATTGTGGGTGATATGGTGGTACCTTATAGCAATTCAAATACCATTGGCTTCCTCAAATTTAGTGAACCCTTCTGCATTAAATGGCGGACCATTATCACTCACTATCACATTGAGTAGTCCCATATAAGAAAATGCAATTTTTAACTTTTCGATCAATTGACCCACTATGCAAATAAATATTACAGTTATGTTAATTCAACATCACATTGTGATCATGCTCTTCCTTTTTTTCCTCTTGTTTTCATCACATGCATATCTATACAACCGCTTATGCACAGCTTGTGGCTGTTAACATTTGTGATGTTTCAACTTAACTTCTCAGCGATGTTAGAGCGCTGCCTTTTTACATTACTGTGATGTTACTAGAACTTCCTCAAAAGGAAGTCTTTATAACGAACTAAAAACAGCATTTCTGTTACATTCTGAAATGCCTTTTAACATCTTGTCGATGTTAATGCAATGTCTAAAAAATAACATCTTATCAATGATCTGAATGCGACATTTCAAAAACAATACAGTGTATTCTCGTAGATGTTGTATGGACATTACATAAACCTCTAAATAATATACCTCAAACATTCTGGATGACATCCTATAGATGTTTATGTGCCCAATCAGCAAATACAGGGTGAACAACTAATAACGCCCGCTGTCGGCCATATTTCAAAAAAAAGTCATAGTACAACATTAAAAAAATACATTCAGGAAAATGACCCTGAAAAATCGCTGGAAAATATTTTTGAGTTCCTTAAATATCTCCTATGGGGTGGAATGAACACTTAAAAACATAATACTGTGATTATCTCCAAAAAATACATACTAAACGTATCCTAGAAATACAATGTTTGATATGTTGTTGAGATTATGAAAAAATGTAGTTAGGGACTTTTTGTCTGTATTCTTCAAGTAAGGGGTGGGGGAAGGTTCAATACAAACAACAAATGTAACACTTTTTTTTCAATCGACATCCATGTTTTTGGCTTCATTTGAAAGAGTTTTTCCTTTTTAATAAGAAATGCTTAACAAAAATAACAAAATTGGACAATTTTGTCAACGCTTTGTGAAAAATTCCACAATTTTCCCATTTTTCTCGGAAATTTCAAATGTAATGAGGCATTTTTTGAATTCTGATGAAAAGGGGTTAAAAAATAGGAATCTATTCCAAGATATAAGATTTACAATATCAAATATAAAAAAATTTACATTTGAAATTTCCGAGTGAATACAAAATTATCTAATTTTGTTATCAATCTTATTAAACAGAAAAACTTTTGAATGCAGCTAAAATCATTAATATCGGTTCAAAAACGAAAAAGTTATACATTTGTTCATAAGTTTGAACCTTCCCTACCCATTATTTGAAGAATAATGGCAAAAAATCTCCTTAATTAAATTCATTCATAATCTCATCAATATTTCAAAAATTGTATTTTTAGGACACCTTTAGTATGTTTTTTGGAGTATTATGTTTTCGAGTGATTCCACCCCTAGCGGATATTTTAGAGACTGCAAAATATTTTGCAGCAATTTTTCAGGATCCCTTACCTAAAGTTAATTTTTTTGAAAGTTGTACCATGATTCTTTTCTGAGATGTGGCCTACAGTCGTTCTTAGTTGTTCATCCTGTACATTTAAAATAAAATAGCAAAAAAAATAATGAAGGATTTGAAACGTTTATTCACTATTAATGAACAGTACAGTAAATTTGAAAAAAACAGGTACAAAATTAGAAAAGAAATTATCTTGTCCAGCAATCTAACCTAAAAAAAAAATAAAATTGTGTAAGCATATTACATAACAAGTCTGGAAAGTGGAAACTATTGAACACATTCAGTGAAAGCAAGAAATAAAAAAGGGTATATTAATCCGTAGTTACCATAACGTAACATACTTTGAAACTGAATTAATAAAGTTTAACGGATACACATACATTACAGCTAGTTTACAGAAAATTTATTAGAATAGTTTTCTAATTATATTAAAACTCAAAAAAATTTTACATCATAAAGATTTGATGAAACATTACGTTACATCAACAGAAATCCAATCTGATTAAAGAAAATTCTATCGTTTACTTACGGTTACTTTTTTCGATTGCCTCAACCATTCCATAACGTACACTTCAAAATCCTTATCTGTGAAATATTTGAAGGTGTTCTGAACAACAGCTAATAAGACAATTACTTTAGATCAAATTCTGCCCATGCAGACCTTTGATCGAACATCATAAACTACATCAAACTTGATTTTCAGCCAATTGACTGGGACCCATTTTTCATAAGATACATGCGGGGTTCTTCAAAGGAATAATACCATATTTTATTTCAAGAAGTGACTTTTCATGATTTACCTTCTATTCCATGCCTCACTCCATTTGGCAGGTAAATTCAGGTGTGCTATGAAAATTCATACTTCTTTTCTGTATAAAATCCTGGAACAAATTGTATATTAACATCGTGGAATTGTAACATAATGAAAACTAAGCATTATTAACACACTGTATACAAAAAAAGACTACTTATGAAGAAGAGATATGAACACATTATCAAGTTAAATGAGTTTATAATTAATTGTATCCAATTGAGTATCCAATAGCTGCGTTTCTGTGTTTCTACAATAATAAATAATTGAATGCTGTTTGTTGACTGGAGCATTCAGTATCATAAGTTACATATTCCCCAACTAGATTAATATAGGTACCATTGTAAGGGACAAATACAGCTTATTTATTGTGTTCAGTGAATTTTAAAATGGAAATGAGCTTTTTAACAGAAATTTCAGTTTTTAAAGTCTTAAACAGTCTCTAATTGTGCACAAGAATTGTTAGTAATAATGTTAAAATTTTCTAAACCTGCAAAACTATATTGATGGGTAAGACTACTACTAAAAAAACTGAAACTACAGATACTTGATTCAACATTTTTTGTACTGTTTAATACAATGTTTGTATCAGACTATCTGATATAATAACTCCCCTTTCATTACATAATTACCAACTATTTGTTTTTTATTTTATTTGTAAAAGTAGCTTCTGAAACATCTTGAACATTGAAAATGTTTTCTACTAGATTTAAATATCTGCGAACATATGAGCATGTTTTATTATTAATAATAATATCTACCCTATTGCAATATCAAGTTTTTTGTAGGGTATAATGCATATCTAGGATTTGATATATTGCGAATCGTTTTCAAAATATACTTACTAGGTAACTAAAATATTTTAAAAATCGAAAAAACCCTTATTTTGTAATATAATGTTAGTGTACAATTCCGCCACATGGAATTTCAATGTATAATAGCTGATTAAAGTATTGAATGAGTATTAAGTTTAAATAATTATGATTTTGGAATAGGTATTTACCGATAATAATTGTTGTTCGTCCATTATAACTAAGTATTGAAACTGTAGCTTAGTAGGAACTAACGAAAACGAAGACCACTTTATTCAAGTGCTACTTGCAAAATATGTGCTTCCTGCAAATAAAATATAACTATAACACATAACTAAAAACCATCCGCCATTTCATGCTTGTCATTTTTGTTTCCACAGTTTCCTCTTCTGTTTTCTTCTTTTTTATGTTGCTGTGATGTTTAATATGATATATTACTGAGAGTTTTATGAACTTACGTCGTACAGACGTAATAAGTACGATGTTAATAAAAATTATTTCGAAAGATGTAAAAGTAACTGCAACATGTGATCATCTTAGAAACATGTTGATTTGTAATATTACAGTAACGTTCTGTATGTGACATTAGTGAGAAGTATACAAATTAACATCGTATGAATGTTTCCTATAGGAAGTTACTAAAAAGAAGTTCATAGGATGTGTATGTAACTACGAATTCAAGTATTACTGTGTGGATGTTAATAAAGTTGGTAATAAAATTAAGACATCTAGGAGATATCTTATTAACGTGTTAAATAAACATCACGAAAAGTCTCTAAAAAGAACATCACAAAAAAGACTTGTTATGTTTCTTGTTTAGTGGGGATTTAAGTTGCTCCCGTTAGGCATAATGTGTATATCAAGCCATTTGGACTCGCTATTTATAATCAGTAACAGCCACTTATTATTACGGTGAAAGAAGTCCACGTGAATCCTATCAAATACATTAGCTGACTTTGGCCAAGACAACAAATACTTTTCAGAATGAGACATACCACACACGATTTGACAGTATCCTCCATATCCTGTTGCATCTCCTGCCACCACAAAGTGGTTCGAGCCAGCATTTTGGATCTTACGATATCTATATGATCTTCATGAATTAAATCAAGCAATTCTCTGCGGAGTACTTCCGGAATTACTATTCGTGACCCAACCATGAGGCACCCCTTTTCCACTGTTAGGTCATTTCTTTTTAGATAATATGGTTTTATATTATCTGACACCTTGCTAGGCCAACAGGTCTTCACATAATTCAATAATTTAACAAAGAGAGGATCCCTACTTGAAACTTTGGCAACATCTTCAAATGTTATAGGTGAGTAACCTGATAAGTTAAAAGAATTTATTGATGAATCAATATCCGTAGCATCTGGTAGGGGCAACCGAGATACCATATCGGCCTCAAATAATTTTGATCCATTACGAAATTCAATGCTATAATCATAGGCTGACAAAATAGTATTCCATCTTAGAATTCTTTATGCAGACATTACTGAGATATTTTTACTTGGATTAAAGATAACCTTTAAAGGATGATGGTCTGAAACCAAAATAAAGGGACGCCCATATATATACTTATGGAACCCCTTGATACAAAATATTATCGCCAATGCTTCTCGTTCTAACTGAGAATAATTTTGTTCGGCTTTTGATAATGTCCTCGACACAAATATTATTGGTTTTTCTGTTCCGTTTTCCCGACACCAACACCATAAGCACTAGCATCACACAAAATTACAATGATCTTATTGGGATCATAATGTACTAGACATTGGTTTTGCATCATCAAATCTTCACTTAATTTAAAAGCCTCACGACAATTATCATCAAACTGGAATTCGACATTTTTTTCCAACAATATACAGGGTGTCCCGGGACTAATGGGAAAAAAGTCAGGAGCGTATAATCTGAGCTAAAATAATGTTAGTACTTCATATAAACTTTTACTATGCAGGCCCTCGTTTTCGAGTTATAGGCCTCCAAAGTTTTAATTTTGAATTTGGTTTTCATTTGTATTTTTTGTACTAGTTATTTGATGTTTATAAAATTTACGGCAAAGCTATAATGTATGTGTATGTTGATTTTGGTAAGGTAAACAGATTTACAGTAGTGCATTGAAGCCAGGGACGGACTACTCGCTATGGTTAGTGATCCAAAAATTTTGCAGGTATGGCACACTCTGTATGAAATTATCGAAATTCACTTCCCCACACATTAATCTAACGAAAAGGGATATTTGTTGGAATTCTATAAAATGAGCCGTTTGGCTAATATTTACAGTTTTATTAATGCACTACGTACCAGTTGACGCATTCACCATTTTTATAAGTACACAACGAGGTAAAACTAACTTTTAATAGATGTCCAAAATTTACCTAGAGTACTACAAAAAAATAATTTAACGATAGCAGAAGATGAAAAACATTAACGACTTATTAATTGGAAAGTTGGTAAAAACTTTTTATAAGTGTTTTTACCGTTTATCAAGTTACCATAGGATTAGTTGTCAAACGTTGTGTAGAATAGTTCGTAGTCAGTACTTGTCAATAATTCATAAGTCCTTAATTTAACAGTTACAATAGCAGAATTCGCTTTTATTGAGTACGCAGATAAACATCTAATGTATAAACTGGCTTCTCGAAACTGTTTAGAGGCCAAAAGGCTTTATGAAGAACATTTTGCAAACAGAGCATTGCCGGACAGACGAATGTTTGGGCGTATTGATCTCAGGTTACGAGAAACAGGTATGAATAAGTAAATGTAATTTTCCATGTATACAAAACAAAATTTTAAATTTTAGGAAGATTTTCGCCAGAAAAAGCTGGAGAAGGTCCAGTACGAAGCATACGTACTGTGGCAGTTGAACAAGACTTGTTAAATGCAGTTGATAATGAACCATCGAGTTTTAGAAAATTATCAAGAGAACATAACGTCTCGAAATCAGTTGTTCATCGCGTCCTAAAAGAACAGCTGTTATATCCTTTTGACATGAAAAAAGTACACCGTATGACAGTGGCTGATTATCCTGCTCGACTTGAGTATAGCCAGTGGTTTCTGCGACAACAACAAGCAGACAACACATTTATTAGTAACGTTCTCTTTACGAACGAACCGGGTTTCACCAGAGATGGAATCATAAATTCTCATAATATGCATTTATGGGATGATGTGAATCCACATGGCATTATCCAAACTGGGATCCAGCATAGATTCATGGTTAATGTTAGGCAGGAATAGTTGGCAATAATTTGATACAGCCATACTTTATTGACGGTACTTTGACCGGTCAGAGATATTTGGAGTTTTTTGCAAAATGAGTTATGGAACCTGTTTGATGATGTGCTACTACAAACTCGTAGGAATTTATGGTTCATGCATGATGGGGCCCCTCCTCATTTCAGTTTAGATGTACGACAGCATTTACATACAAGGCTTCCTAATAGATGGATTGGTCGTGGAGGCCCTTTTCAATGGCCACCGCGATCAGGAGACGTTAATCCTATGGATTTCTTTCTCTAGGGTTATGTCAAAAGTAAGGTATACGCAACACCTGTGCAAACAAGGCAAGATTTAATAGACAGAATTGTGTTACACTGCAATGTTATTAGAAATAGTGTGAAATTGCTCTTTCATGTGCAAAGAAACAACCTTCGTAGACTTAGAATGTGCGTGGAAGTGGGAGGAGCTCATATTGAACATTTATTAGAATAACGTTAGTTTTTGTTGTTGTTTAGGAATTAGTTTTAGTCTAATGTTTTATAACTTGTGTTTTTTGAGGTTTTCTTAATGGTTCAATAATGTTATGTTCGTAATTTTGATTAAAAGCAAGTAAATTCTGGACATCGTATTAATAAATTAGTTAGGTAGATTTGTACGTAGTGCATTAATAAAACTGTAAATATTAGCCAAACGGCTTATTTTATCGAATTCCAACAGGAGTACCTTTTCGTTAGCTTAATGTGTGGGGAAGTGAATTTCGATAATTTCATACAGGGTGTGCCATACCTGCAAAATTTTTGGATCACTAACCATTGCGAGTAGTCCGTCCCTGGCTTCAATGCACTACTGTAAATCTGTTTACCTTACCAAAATAAACATACACTTACATTATAGCTTTGCCGTAAATTTTATAAAGATCAAATAACTAGTACAAAAAATAAAAATAAAAACCAAATTCAAAATTAAAACTTTGGAGGCCTATAACTCGAAAACGAGGGCGTGCATAGTAAAAGTTTATATGAAGTACTAACATTATTTTGGCTCATATTATACTCCTGATTTTTTCCCCATTAGTCCCGGGACACCCTGTATATAATGGTTTCAATTGAGCCGAAATCATAGGTAAAAACTTACTATAATAATTCAAAAGTCCCAGAAAACTACGCAACTGCGTGATGTTTTGAGGTTCGGGTGCATCACGAATTGCTCGTAATTTGTCTTGAGTAGGATAAATACCCTGCTTGTCAATATAATGTCCAAGATATTCCACTTTATTTTGAAACAGCTCACATTTATCCCAGTTCACCTTAACATTGTATTCACTCAATCGCGAAAAAACAACATCTAGAGCTTCTTTGGCTTCCTTCATTGCATTAGAGGCAATTAAAATGTCATCCACGTAACAACTTACTTTAGGTATTCCCATTAAAATTTGGTCCATTACCCACTGAAATATTGCGGGGGCTGAAGCTATGCCATATGTTAACCGAGTGAATTGAAACAAACCCATATATGTGTTTATTGTTAAATATTTTTGAAAATCTGGATGAACTTCAAGCTGTTGGTATGCCCCAGACAAATCTAAAACTAAGAAAACACTATCACCCGCCAAGCCAGCAAAAATGTCATCTGGAGTGGGAAGGGGGTATTGATCAACATTTAAAACTTTATTAACAGTGGCTCTAAAATCTGAACAAATTCTAAGATCACCTGATTTTTTTGGAACTACTACTATTGGTGATGCCCACTCTCTATACCTAAGAGGCTTTAAAATATGTACATCCAACATTTGTCTTAACTTAGCCTCCACTTTGGGTTTTGATGCATATGGCATAGAATAAGGTCTCTTAAAAATGGGTGCAACATTGTCTTCGATGCAAAACTTAACTTTTAATAGGACTACACAGATTAAGATCAAAAACATTTTAGTATTTACTTTGTAGATTTATAACTATATCAACACCAATATTATTAACTTGACCCTCGGTAGAGAACTTATTCTGTCAATGCGGAAACAATATGTTAAGCCAATTTCTGCCAAGTAATGGCATAAACTCTTCCTTTGAATCTATAACAGTTAATGGCTATGCAAAATTGTTACCTGCGAAATCTACTACAACTATACATTGGCCTAGAGCTTTGATATTTTGCCCTGAAACTACATTTAACTTAAAACTAACAGGTGACAAAGCTACATTAATACATTCTTTAAAATGACTTACAGACATCACTGTTTTACATGCTCCTGTGTCTGTTTCAAATTTAATATCTTTACCATTTACCTTCAAAGACAATTGATGTGGGGAAGTATCGTTAGCCCTTACACTTGAACTTACAGTTTTTACCATATTTAGACTCAAATTGAACAAGTCGCTGTTGACCTCTTCTTGATAAACTGCCTTTTGATCTGTCATTTGCTCCTCCAATGATCCAACTGTATTTTTATCTGGACTTAAATTTCTAGCATGTCCGAACTTATTGCATCTAAAACACTTCCATTTAATAGCTGGGCACCTATTTTTTACATGCATTCTGCCATATTTGCTACAGTCACTTCCTCGGTGACTACGTTCCCAATCTTGATTTGAGTTCTTTTTCGCATAATTAAGTTCTGAAGCTCCACCATATGTCAAATTATGAACTTGTTTTTCGGCCATTCCAGCTGCTTGCGCGATACTACATGCCTTCGTAAAAGTAAGCTGAGCTTCCTATGAAAGTTTTCTCTGGATACTTTCCGTACGTACTCCACACACAAACCTATCACGTAATGCTTCATCCAAAAATTGTCCAAATCTACATGAACTAGCCAATTTACGTAGCTCTACAGCCAAAATCTGCAATACTCTGATCAACCTTCTGATTACATTTATTAAACACAAATCGTTCATACATTTCAGAAACCAGTGGTGCATAGTGACTTTTTAACTTTGTGATTACCTGCTCAAAGGATAAATCACCTAGTTTCTCCGGCGATACCAACTTTTTCAAGGTCTGGTAAACTTTCGGGCCTGCCAAGGTTACAAACATTAACACCTTCATGCTATCATCGTTAACCACATTTACTTTAAAGAGATGATCTATTCTTTCTAAATATGACTCGAACTCTCCCGCTGGACCTTTAAAATATTCTATACTTCAAATCATAGCCATTATAAGAACGTAACGTAACAGTAACAACCAAATACTTCGCTACACGACCGTCCACTTCATGAACAATAACCTTAACAATTTGGTCTCAATTTGCTTCGACAGATAAAAATAGTAACAGTTACCACCTCGTCGCCAATTATTCTGTTCGTAAATCAAATTCCGGGGTGCTAGGAACACTTTACTTTATTAATGCTTTTAGGTTTACAAAGCTAACATAGATAAATACTTTTAATAATAAGAAGAATGGAATCTCCTGTACTAAGTCAGAAGTCATAAAGTTTTGTCGAGTGCTGCGCCATCTATTGTTGTGGAAGGTTACTAATCACCAACAGAGAAAAAATAAAGGAAGAGACCTGCATTATGTCACAGTTTACTAGCTACTACTAGATGGCAAACCAAGCAAATACTGAAGGTTTTTTGAATTATGCCTATATTGTTTTTTCTTAAATAAACAAATAAAAACAGTCACACAAAGTTTAAACACTTTTTGAAATAACCTGTTATTTTATTTTGGCTTAAAAGTAAGATAGGTTGTTTCAAAAAGCTGTTTAGAGCTTTTATCCGTTTTTATTAACCAGGATAGTTTATTAAAAGACGTACGTCGACAAATAGTTTCAAAAATTTAATATAAAATCTTTTTTATAAAATAGTACAGGTGATTTTCTTTATTTTCTTCTCAAACTTAAGATAATAATAATTTATTGATAATAGCATGTGCTAACAAATATTACATATATGATACAATATAATGGATACACATTTTTCAAAAAGTTCAGATTTTTTGAAGGTTTCGGCAGCATACCTTTTTAACAGCAACTGACGACTTCTTCTAAACTGGGTAGCTCTTTTTTTAAATTGAGTGGCTATTTGATAGAGACGTCTGGCTTTTGGTGATAGGTCTTTAATCCTAGAGACATTCACCTCAGCAAGTAAATCAGATCTTTCTAAATTAAATAATAATATCATCAGCAATAAAAAATAATATGAATATGCAATATACATTGCATTTAGATAACATTTTTGTTGAAATGTTAAATTTTAAACCTTATTTTAGACAATATTCTAATAGAAGTATACAGTCAAAACTTGATGTAACTAAATAATATGAAATTATAAGTACATTTCTAAGTACCTAATAATTTTTCATGTTTTTTAATAAATCAAAACCTATACCTAATATCTATTATTTCTGTGAAAATGTTTTTGTTAAACACCTATATATTAATAAATCAATTAATTATTCACTCACTTATTTTTGGAGTAACTGTGGCATTCAAGTCTGCTGGTGTGACAGAAGTATTATCTTGAACAGCATGTGTTAATAATTTCAGCTCGGGTTCAACTGAATAGCTACAACTAGCCTCATTAATAGCACAGGATTCTCGTGCTTTTTTAGCTCTCAGTTTTACAAACTGAGCATTTAAAGCTTCCTGTAACATTGAAGTCCTAGGACTCTTAGTTACAGATACAGTGCCAATTTGTGGTACAGCTAAAGAGGTTGATGGTTCAGTTTCAATTATTGAGGAAGGAACATCATCAGTTACTGTTTCTAAAGACTCTAGAAAATAAAAACAATTATTGAATAAATGTATCCTAGTTAGTTGTTAGTTTTTTTCTTAGATTATCATAGATTTACCTGGTAAATTGACTGATGGGAAAACTCCTCTTTTCAAAACTTTATTTGGACCAAAATCTTTAGGTAAAAAGTGTAAGGCACACACTCTACAATTGTTGTAAATATTCTCAGATGTCATTTTCTCCTTCAACCTTCTGTTTCCACATAAATTTACCCATTTGTCAAAAATTACTTTACTGTTCTTGGTAGGATTGGGAAAACGATGCTTAGAATACATGCTTTTATAGCAACCACTAACACAGCATGCGAGTGAAGGCATGACTCAAATATACTGCTAGTTGGATACTATGGAACAAAAATTTTAAGTTGTACAGTGTTTCTAAGGTATAAAATTGTACAAAATAAATCAATTTAAGTAAACTTTTGAAGCAAAAATGTATGCTTAGCCACTGCATAGCTTCATTACTTTGAATTTTTGGTCTCTAGCAAGTTTACGTAACTCCACTTATATTGATCCATTTTATATTTATGAAAACTTGTGGGAACTTCATAAACAAATATAAAAAAAGCTTATTATCAACATAAAACAAACTTTGATATATGGAGGTATAGGGCATTCCAACGAATTGTCACTGGTTACAGGCAAATTTGGCAGGATTTATTTACATTAAGCAACATTGGTTCTTATAGCGTTTGAATATGTAGGACTTTTTTGTGTTATTAAATAATATATACCTATATCTGTAATACATATTTACTGAAATTTGGGTTTCCGCTGCTACCAAGGCCGCAATGTTTAAGCCTGATCCCTTTCATATATTTCCCTAGAAATGAATTTTTTTATATTTGGATATTTCAATTTCCGGTGCACTTCAATTTATTTACAATAACCCGTAAGTAGCCATTTGTTGGATTGCTCTGCCTTATTATATATTCATGCTAAAATACTTACCACAAAAATACGAATATAAAATAGGAAATAGTCTTTAAATATAAAATTATCAAAAACAAGCACAAAACAACTCACTAAAATTCACTGAACATTGGCGACTTATGGAATATAAAAACTATTTTTCAAAATTCAAATTTCGAAATTGACATTGATTGACATCCAAACAGCTTGGTTTTGGTAAATTCAAAGATGACGGTATTACAGCAATCAGTAAAATAAAGTTCGTTAGTAACCTTCCAAGCGAATAGATGGCGTTAAAAATGTAGTTGAGCAGTGGCTATAAAAGATCGCAGGGCATGAAAGCAAATTAGCTTCCCTAAGCGAGGCAAAAATATACCGGGCCCCTTCCGTCAGTCTCAACTGTCAATTGTCAAAAAAGGGTGTGTTCCATAATCTACACTAATATTAAACATAACAGTTATATTCTGTGTAATATTCACTAATTCAATTTTAAGATTACCAAGCAATACTTTGCAACAAAATTTAGAAATAATTCACCGTAAGGGGTGTTATTTTAATAAATAAATAAAATAAAAGACACAATTTCATAAATGTAGGAACGATAGATATGCAACCAAGACAACATAGTTGTATGTTTGATGTTAAAAGTAGCCTTTGGGCAAAAGTTTATATATTTATCAATTATTTTTAGTAACGTCTTTATTTTTCTTTCATTACTATTTAAACTGAACTTAAATTTTGAAGTTTTTATTATTAATTACTCATTTATACCATTTTCTTAAAGGTTATTCTTTGGAAACAATAACGTTTCACTTGGCAACGTTTATGTCATGCATCATATGCATTGAACTCTATACTAAGTAGAATTCAATAATCATATGACACAAAATTATGTTAATGTCACTGAAATGAAATATTCAGTTCAGTGGTTAATGCAGAGCGTATAGTTATACAACTAAAACAACACAGTTGTATGCATATATGTATATCATTTACCAGATTACTGTTTGTTCTGGTTCCATAGTTATGGGTTTAAAATAGAAATAGATTTCATATGGTTGGAGTCCTCGCCGGAAAATGCACTTAAGGATAAAAATGTCAAGAAGATTGTCAAAAATGCATATATATTTATAGTGACGGAACTTATGTCTAAATTGTTGAGTAATTTTACAGCTCATATTATACTTATTTCATTGGATCTATCACAATATTAAGATAAAGAGATGGGTGGCTGTTGGACGATATCCATGTAAGTTAGACTTGAATTGTAGGCCAGTTAGTTTTCTCTATATGTTGAATATTTACGGCTTAAAAGCAAGTCACCGTTGGCGAAAGTTTGACAATGTTTTTGACGTTTTGAAAAAGTTTATCTCAAAATTCGGTCATACTGTTTTTGTCCGTGCATCTTTAATCTCTCTAGAGATGGCTTCGTGTCAACCATGTGGACCGCTTCCAACCGGTCAACCGGGCTCATGTCCACCGTGTTGTCCCCCATGCTGTCCCCCTCCTTGCACGATACCAGTCGTTGCGGATAATTTACCGAAGAATCCGGTTCCGCCGAATGAATGTTGTAATGTTTGCGTCCCGATCAACGTCCCCGCAGTCCCAGTACCCAAGAAAGTATCTAAAAGATGCAAGTATATACAACCACCAAGGCCGAAATCGTACGCGCCGTTAAGGAAATTCATCCCTCCCGAAATGAAGATGGAGGACAACACTATTTATAGGAAATCTTTTATACCAGTCGAAGCCGAAAAACCAGCGAAAATTATTCCAGAAAGCAATTTGTGCGTCGGAGAAGGTAAAATGTCTCAGAATACGGTTAACAGGATGTCTTTCCAGCCTCACAAATCCAAACCAGCTTGTCCTATATATCCTTGTGAACATAAATTGATAGGAACAGGCCCGATGCAAGATATAACGACGCAAAAGCACGATTATGTGGCCAAACCGGCCGTTAAAACAGAGCCCGTCAGACCTTTGACTAATCTATTTTCTTCAGACTGTCCTTTAAGCGACAAAACGGTCAATAGATTATCTTACATGCCACAAGATCTAGAAAAAGCTAGAGTTTTACCTGTTCGACCTACGAACGCTATCCCGGCACCGTGCGGTAAAATTAGTGGTAAAACTGTACAGAAGATGTCCTACCAGCCCTGGAAGCCTCCAGAGCGTATGGACATGCCTTGGGCTGAAAAACCGAAATTCGTTCCACCCAAGCTTAGAATGGAAGATAACACTATTAACAGGCTGAGTTACGGACCTCCTGGAGAATATATTGAATGTGATGACGATGATTCTACTTGTATACCTTGTCCACAAACAAATTTTTGTCCTCCACCTCCAGTTTGTATGGGTCCCACCCAATGTTGTATGCCTTGTTGTTGTCCGAAAGCAGCTTGTTAGTATTAGTGTTATGGAAAAATTCTACGCATCAAATTCTAACTTTTGTATCACGTTTTTTATATTTTTATACAATTATATACAATATATTTTTGGATATATAATTATTACGTGATTGCCTCTTTATTTCATTCTGCAGCAAAAACTACAAATCACAGGTAAATAATATTTGTATGTGGTAGTAATCCCAAAATGTTCATTGTGCACTATGGTGTATTGTATGAAGTATACGGGTATTGAAAGGGCGAGTAGGAACTTCGTAAAATTACTGGCTCATTCGAGGTCAACTTAATATCTAAACATCTCTATTAAAAGGAACACGTTCTCCAAAGAGATGATACGAATAAGACTACTATCACTTAGATCAACAGGAATGGTAACCAGATGCAACTGATTTGCAAAGGAACTAAACTAATGATTCAAAAATTCTAGACGAAGCAACAACTTGTAAATTGAAATTCTTGTTAATAATACATGTCAATGGAACTTATCACACTGATCAGTACACAATAGGATTGACAATAACACAAAAGCTGATGAAATTATAAAAACTGGACATAAATTTTAGTTTGGGAGTAATAGCTGAATATTGGAGTAAACTGCGAAGAAAAATATGATTATAAATACTGTGCAACCAAGAAATGAGCACCAAAGGAGATTGATCCAGATTATTCTATTTTTGTTCTTCCTATGTATATACATGGTCTAACCAGATCCAATTATCGAGTCTATGGGCTTTATTTTTGTTTAATCGTTTCTAATTCAGTCTCTTCTTGTGATTCCTTTTATTTTTCTTGAGAATTTAATTTCAGTAGCTATTATAAACCAAAATATGCAATACCACCGATGTGATAAAATAAAAGGACCAGGTTGACCCCTACGTAAAATATCTATTGACAGTCTTTAACAAAGTACAGGGAGAAATTGAGATAGAGATAGAACGATATTCATCCACAACTCTAGATATAGAGCAACGGCTCAAAACTGCAGTAAATACAAAAAATTGAATATCTAAATCAAACCGAAGCTTCAAGTAATGGACTTATATTAGCAAAACTAGGGGTCGGATGGGCAAGATGCATATGGTAAGCTTAAAAAAATAAATTTTTGCTTATCACAATATATTTAAGTCCAAATCTCAGAAACATTAATTGATAACACATTTTTTATCTAAAAAAATGTCGTCGTCGTTGTCGTCGGCCACTTTTCCTTACATGTCTTGTTAGCACGATACAGCCTCCGGAGTGCAGCAAGTCACGAATTTTATGATTGAATATTGTTAAGAACATATCACAGATGAACCCTATCGATTTTCAGCTCACCAGAGCCAGTACAACGGGTGCTATGGTACTTGAAGTACGACATTTTGTCGTTTTTTGAGAAATTTCAGTTTGTTAGCACGATACAGATTCAGGAGTTCAACAAGTCACCAATTTTATGATTGAATATTATTCAGAACATGTCACTGATGAACCCTATTGATTTTCAGCTCACCAGAGCCAATACAACAAGTGCTACAGTACTTTAAGTACGATATTTTTTTCATTTTTGGAGAAGTTTCAGTTTGTTAGCACGATACAGCCTCCGGAGTATATACAAGTGACAAATTTTATGATTGGATATTATTCAAAGCGTCGCAAAGATGAACCCTATTGATATTCAGCTCACTAAAGCCAGTACAACGGGTGCTATGGTACTTAAAGTACCAAATTTTTGTCATTTTCGGAGAATTTCCAGTTTGTTAGCACGATTCACCCTCCAGAGAGTATACGATTGATCAATTTTATGATAGAATAATGTTCAAGGTGTCTCACAGATGTATCCTATTGATTTTCAGTTGACTAGAGCGAGTACAGCGGGTCCTATTAATCCAGATATACTAAATTTTTGGTTATTTTTGGAGAAATTTCGGTTTTTTAGCACGACACAACTCCCGAAGTGTATACAAGTAACAATTTTATGATAGAATATTATTTAGGGCCACAGATGCGGTAAAGTTAGTTTTAATGCTTAAAACCGTTTAATTTATTTTTGGTCATTCTATGTACATGGTCTAACCAGTTCCAATTATCGATTCTATGGGCTTTATTTTTAGTTCATCGTTTCTAATTCGGTCTTTTCTTGTGATTCCTTATATTTTTCCTAAAAATTCAATTTCAGAAGGGATTATAAAAAAAAATATGCAATTCCACCGAT
This sequence comes from Galeruca laticollis, assembly GCA_963921935.1. Taxonomy (NCBI): domain Eukaryota; kingdom Metazoa; phylum Arthropoda; class Insecta; order Coleoptera; family Chrysomelidae; genus Galeruca; species Galeruca laticollis. The sequence continues at coordinate 40,299,417 of OY998176.1, forward strand.
GTGAAAAAATAAAAGGGCCAGGTTGACCCCTACGAAAAATATCTCTTGACAGTCTTAAACCCAGTACAGGGAGAAATTGAGAAAGAGACAAAACGATATGCATTCACACCTCTAGATATACAGCAACCGCTCAAAGCTAAATCAAAGCAAAGCTTTAGGTAATGGACTTATATTAGCAAATCTAGGGGACGGACGGGCTAGATGCATATGGTAAGCTTCAAAAAAATAAATTTCCGCTTATCACAATATATTTAAGTCCAAATCTCAAAAACATTAATTAATAACACATTTTTTATCTAAAAAAATGTTAAAAACCGCAAAAGTAACGCCCCTAATATAAAAATTGGGTCAGTAGATTTTGGGATCGAATGTTGAGAGCGAATGTCAGTGGCGGAAATGATTAGTGCGGTATCGTCCGCATATAGTTGGATATTGTCCTGGGGGTGTCGTGGTATTGGTGTATCCTACGTATAAATTATATATAATAGTGGAGCGAGTATCGAGCCTTGCGGAGCGCCAGTCTGGGGTGTGAATGAATCGGATAGGCTGTAATCAACTTTGACGCTGATAAATCGGCCTGTGAGGTAGGAATATAATAATTTTACGATTTGATATGGCAATCAGATGCTCAGTAGCTTTCTTACTAGTCTGGCGTGCCAGACTTGATCGAAAGCTTTTTGAACGTCCATGAAAATGGCGGCTGAACAGCGTCGTTGATTTAAAGCTGGGGTGACGATAGTTTGAAGGTTGGTGGTGGCGTTCTGACGAGAGTGGCCTGGCTTGAATCCGAATTGATGTGCCGGAATTATATTATTTTCGGTATAGAAGTCCCAGATTATCTCTTTTAACAATCGTCCAAAGATTTTACCTAGAACGCTGATTCATTAAATAGGGCGGTAAGATTCAGGCTTTGTTGGGTCTTTGCCGAGTTTGGGGATGGGAACAACGTTGGTTGATTTTCAACAACGGGGGAAGTAAGAAAATGCCAAAGAGGCGTTCAGCAAGGCACATAGCGGAGGGAAAATCTCTTCTGGCAGGTTTTTAAGTGTCTGTCTCGAGATTCCGTCGTGCCCGGGGCACTATTTACTGCTTCTAATAGACTAATAAACGTTTCCTCGTAACCTTACAAGAGAATAGTTACATTATGATGAAATAAAATTCGTAATTATTCACAACGTCGATAGTATAAAGCCGTGTGACGAACCATAAAGACACTAATAGTTTTAGGAATTATTATCAGTGACCAGTGAGCTCGAAGGTTACTAATAAATTATAGAAAAGATATTAATCAGATCGAAATCACGACTGTTTGAAAATATAATAATGTCACGCTTTAATTGTATATATAATTTAGTACAGTGAGGTCAAATGAGACCATCGACTGTGTGCGTGTGTTTATTTTTAAATATATATATATATACATATATATATATATATATATATATATATATATATATATATATATATATATAGGAATTCCTTACGAGTAAAAAAGCAATCATAGTTAACAGTATCATGTTAGTAATACGTTGCATCGTGTACGTTGTCTGTGGTCAAGATTCAATTATTAATAGTATAAAATATATGTCCCAGTGATTTTTGATATAATCTATGGTATTATTTATATCCCACCGATTAATGGTAAGGGTTCTCCATCAGTAATGGTACAATGGATAAAGGGCCTAGTAAGAGGAACACTTACTTTTAATCACCACAGCCGAACAAATTCACTTTTAACTTATTATCAACGGCTGAAAAGAAGTCCACAAAAATAAACGTTATACTCACAAAAGAAATACCGTAATTTATCTTTTAAATCCAGAATAGCTACATAATTCCCTACAAGATATGACAATTTGCGAAATTAATTTAATCATTTCCTATATTCGATAAATATAAAATTTTAAATGATTACTTGACTCGAGAAACCACGTATTTTAGAATGCAAAGAATATCTATTTACCCAGATTTTTGATATCCTGAATTGTCCGACGAGTGGAGAATCACCCTCCGTTCCACGGCCTCAGTGGATGGCTAAGAATTTTAATCTTCCAAGTAGTAATGACCGCCGGCAGATAAGTTACACCTCCACTTGCTAAGGAAATTCTCATAGGACCACCTTCCTCGTCAAAATTATGAGCGGAAACCCGTTCGTGGTAGGTATAGCAACCGATATTCCTAGCGGTCGGGCAATTTTTCGCGATACATTGTTACATTTCATTGAATTATTCCATATCTTCCTTCTTATTTCCTATGACTTAATTTTAAGTGCCACAGTCTCCTTCTTGCCACTGATGACCGCGTTTCGCCCGCAGTTAGTGCTAGAAGCTTAGTATAATTTACCCTCTAACCCACACACGCACTGGCTTTCATCCCTGAACCCAAGTAGCACTCAAAATAATAATTCAAAATTTTTTAATTACAAAAACTTCAAATGTATACTAAAATGAACTCAAAATAAAAATGCAGACTTGCCTTTTGGATGCTAATTTTAATGGACATTACTGAATTTATCGAAAGCACCTTCAAGAAATTATTGTTTACCCTGAAGTAAGACGACTGTTCATCAAGTAACACTTATATTCATTTAATATTTGTGTAGTTGAATAAATAAAGCGAATATGTTTTAACAGTGATTATATTTTCAAATATTATTGAATTTTCAAGTGGTTTTTATATATTTGGCGAACCTTGAGAGAATTTTTGGTTTGTAAAGAGATATTTACATTGTGAAGTGGATACTTATTATAAACGTTGATCAACTCAGTAGAAGGTTGGGTGCTCCTCTGAAGGATGATAAACTATCATGATTATTTTTTCGATTTTCAAGGAGAAAAAGAAGAATATTAAGAAAAAATTTCAATAAGAAATTAAAAAAGATTTAAAAAAAATATCTATTTAACTACGAGGCAAAAGTGGGAACAATATAGAAATAATAAAGAATCTTCACCTTCACCCATCTGATTTTAATTTAAGTATACACATTGTATCTCCTGTCTATTTACTAAATGATACATCATCTTGTGAACCCGTGATAATTAGTTTAATTATACAGTATTCATATTTTATGTTTATTTGTTCAAGTGTTTAGTAGAATTAAAAACGCCATTAGGTAAACGATGTAAAAAATAGTGAACATTAATTACTTATACAATATAACATATTTCTTTGTGTTTGAATATGTTCATTTAAAACTGGATTTTAATAATTTGAAGGTTTTTGAACTCATCTTGCTATTTACAATGAACTTGGAACTGATGTAAATATCAGTTGCTTTATTTTTGGTTTTGTGTTACCGTTTTAGAATAAGTTTATCGAATAAATTTATATCTTATGTAGCAACAAATATATGCAGTTTTAGATGCAAATGGCGTCTGTCATTTTCAATATCCTGCATTCTACGTCTCTAGTTTCGTTCAACTCTTTCCAGCAAAAAAACAAGTAGTATAGCGGCTCAGTGTGACGTTTACGTTAACTAAAAAAATTAGCTAGAAACATTGAATTTCATTTAAAACACTAATTTACGTTAACTTCTAAAAAGTAATTCCAGTTTAACCCTTTCAGTCATGTTGGGTACAATTGTACCCATTGAAATAATGCTTGTATTATAAATTACAAATTAGTGTAACGAAATTTATATTCTCTAAGGACTATATTTATGCGTTTTATACGTAGATGGCACCAAAAGTGTTTTACTCTTAACGAAATTTATTGTCATAAGCAATATGGTGGCACCCGCTTAGTTGGTACAAGGTAAGACTACTTTTTATCTTGAAATACCATTCAAATAAATGTCATCGCAGTTTATATTTCTGCGCAATGTTGAAAATAGTGTTGAATCTTACTAATTATAAATATATTTTATTAAAAATTTCAGTTTCTCAAATTGATAACTGTCCCTCAAATTCGATGGGTACAGTTGTACCCAAAGTGACTAAGTATTATTTTTAATTTCAGATTAAAATGAGTTCAAGAAAAGTTTTAACCGAGAAGGAACTACTGGAAGAGTTAGAAAAAGGGCTGTCTGACATAGAAGGACTTGATAGTGATGACAGTGACTACGAAGAAGAGATCCAAGTAAGGCAGAGAGTTGGACAATTGATTGATGATGTCTCAGAACATATAAACGAGGAGTATAATGTGGAAGAAATAGAGGACGAGGAGGATAATGTGGAAGAAATAGAGGACGAGGAGGATAATGTGGAAGGAATAGGGAACGAAGAAGAGGAATATAACTATGAAGACTTCATTACTTTGAAAAAAACGTGAAATGGTTACAGAATGTGCAATATGTAACAATACATTTACCCACTAAAATATCCCGGAATTATAATGAAAACTGTTCTGAGGAATACCCAGTTAAATATTTCCTGAGATATTTTCCAGGAAGTTTATTTGAAGATATAGTTCAATACACAAATATGTACGCTTTGCAAAATGGAACTGAGAAATTTGTACCATGTAACCTACAAGAAATAAAAGCTTTCTTTGGTCTTAGTATTCTAACAGGATGTCTAAAATTTCCAAGATTATGTATGTATTGGGATAAATCGTTGAAAGTTGATATTTTTACAGACACAATGACAATTAACCGTATGTTTAAACTTCGAACCCACATACATTGTGTTGACAATCTAGCACCCAGACAGAGCAACGACAAACTGTGGAAAGTATGACCAATTTTTGAATCGGTTCTAAAGAGATGTAGAGAACTTCAGGTAGAAACAAATGTCTGCATCGATGAACAAAGCATGCCCTTCAAAGGAAGATTGTCTATAAAATAATATATCAAAAACAAGCCTCATCCATGGGGAGTAAAGCTGTATTTGTTAGGTGGTGAAAGTGGATTGACTTATGATTTTCTAATCTATCAAGGCAGTACCACCGAAGTAGAGCCTTCATTTCTGAAATATGGGCAGGGTGCAGGTGTCATATTACAATTATCAAAAAAACTTGAACCTAATAAACATATATTGTACTGTGACAATTATTTTACGAGCTATCATCTTCTACAAATTCTCAATCAAAAATCAATATTTCTTGCTGGTACTGCTAGGCTCAATAGGCTTTCTAAACCACCCCTAACTGACGTAAAGGATTTTTTGAAAAATAAGAGAGAGGATCAACGGAACAAATTATCTCTACAGATGGAATTGTAGTAACCAGATGGTTAGATAACAAGCCAGTGATTATGGTATCCAACTTTGTTGGTGTTGGGAAAGAAGACATTGTGAAACGCTGGGATAAAAAAACAAAATCGTTCAGTGACGTAAATCGACCCGAAGTTATACAAAAGTACAATAGGTCTATGGGTGGCATAGATTTAGCAGATGCTCTTATTGCTTTCTACAGAACAAAAATTCGGTGTAAAAAGTGGACTATTCGACTAATGTTTCATGCAGTTGACATGGCACTAACCAACTCCTGGTTGGAGTATAAACAAAACATGCATACCTTAGGAATTCCGACAAAAGATATTATGGACCTTCTACATTTTAGGATGCAAGTTGGCGAATCGCTCATAAAAGTCAACTCTTGCAACAACCGAAAAAGGGGAATACCATCAAGTGGTACATCTAGTCCAGTAGTGCCAACAAAACGTCGAAACGTTGAAGTTAGACCTCTTACTTCAGTGCAATATGATAACATTGGACATTTTCCTGAGCATCCAGGTTGTGGGGGAAAGTCAAGATGGAAATGCCAGAAGTGCAATATACATATATGCCTTCAAAAGGAGAGAAATTGCTTTCTTGCCGTTCATCAGCAATGGTTTTTTCGATAATATTTATATTTGTTAAGTACTTTTCGGTACATATGTACCCATAATAAATTTTTTCACATATATATGCTATATTTATTTTAATGTATAGAGAGAGTTATTTGAACTCATTTAAGTACATTTAAACCAAAAAATATTTTTTTTCATGCTGAAAAAAGTCTGTACTGAAAGGGTTAATGAATAAACCCTCTATAAAAAACTGAAGATGTTGGAGTGGTTTCAGTTTCTAAGCTCTAGCACCCATGGTTCGTCTGCAGAAGCTTAAAACTGACGAGCGGGCAAAGCCAGAATATAAGGGTACAAATATAGTGGAGCGACGAGGGGTTTAAAATGTCTTTATTTACAATTGTTATACACTGTGTTATTTATAAAATGCGACATAGGGTTTCCTCTACAAAACTGTCAAACGCGAGCTAACTTTTTTACCAAATAGCGTTCTTAAAAAATAATTTTCTTAAATTCGGTCTGGTTTACTAAGAAAATGCAAAGTTATGTTTTTACGCCATTTTTATCAAACTTTGGAATACTAAGAACCGGTGCCGATGTGGCTTGGTACTCTAAATTTAAAGTTGAACGTAAAGGGTCGCGGTTCGCTCCCGTGGTGTGTCCGAAATGTTTTTTCCATAATGTTTGTTCAAAAAGAAATTTTAAGTAGAGATATTTAAAACAAGAAAAATTTTTAAGGTTACAAATTCATTTATTTAATTAAATGCTCAATTTATTTCCCGTTTGCTGCTAAACAGTGTCCCAAACGATCATAAATGATCCGCCGTACATTATTAATAACAGTCCTACTAATTTTCCGACATTCATTAATAATAATATTTTTCAATTTATCTTCTGTCTCCAGTTCATATTCTGCTACCTTCTTTTTTAGGAAACTTCATAAAAATAAATCGGGGGGTGCTAAATCTGGAGATCTTGCCTGCCAATTTATTGTACCCCCTCGACCTATCCACGTATTTGGGAAAACAGTATCAAGGTATGCTCGTACTTCCCTACTGGAATGAGCCGGGCAACCATCATGTTGATACCATACTGAAACATTTCTAGGTGCAGCATTTGCAATTTGGGGTCCTATTTCATTTTGGAGAAGATTCAAATATTCTTGGCCATTGAAGAAAAGACCAATTATTTTGTCACAAAATGTGCCGCCCCATACGTTTACTTTTTTCTTGTATTGGGTATGAGACACATTTATTTTACATGGATTTACTGTATCCCAATACCTTTGATTTTGTTTGTTAGTTTTTCTCTTTAAAACAAAACTAGACTCGTCGGTAAAATAGATGTATCTTAAAAAAATCATATTTCGGTTGGCTTTGTCTATCATAATTTCGCAGAAAAATTGTCTATTAAAATAGTATTGCTCAAAAAGTTCTTGCACATCATGAAGTTTGTAACCTTCGAAGCCGTTTTTTCTTAGAACTCTGTGTACTTTGAAAATATTAGCATTTAAATCTCGTCCCACGCGTCTAATGATGATCCCAGGGTTTTCGACAAAAGCCAACAAAATGGACAGGTCAATCTCCATTAATGTTGTTCGATTTCTTCGTCGGTGTTCCGGTTTTAGGCACAACGTTGTTTCAAATTGTTGAATAATTTGATGTATCCCGTCATGCGGTACATCAGTCTGACCGTTGGACATATTAAATAAAAATTGTTTAATATCGCGACTACTATGACCGCCATAATACATACGAACAATTTGCACAGTTTCTTCACGAGTAAGCATTTTACAACGAGAAGAAAAATAAATAATAACTAACTGATAAAAATTAAAAACTACCAGAAATGTAAACAATAAAATAAATTAAATAATGGGAAAACCCGAACAATTTTAAATGAAATTATAACTATTATAATAAAATTAACTGTGTTGACCCTTACTTCGTGGAATCAGTACTATTATAATAAATTAAAAATTAATAAAGAATGAATCTAAACTTGAAACAATAAATGAGCTTACAAAAATATCGACAACCGAAACAAAAAATTACTCACAAGTACACTAAAATAACAAATCTAATCGCTTCAAAAATACTTATTCGCTCCAAAGATTACAAAATTGTCAAGAATTAAAATGAGATTATTTGGAAGGCTACCTACTGGATTTTGTTTTTTTAAATTGATACTAAATTGTCTGAACTTTTCTTTAAATAAATAAATTTTTGAAACAAATTATTTTGCTTTATTTAAAAATTAATGTTTTTAGATAAAAATTGTAAAAAAGAAATAAAAACAAAAAACTTCGTCACAGCGTGGGATCGAACCGTCATCCTCCACATTCAACTTTCAAATTTCGCGTAGCAAATACCAACTCGGTCATATCGGTCCCGGTTGTTTTTATTCGAAAGTGATACAAAAATGGCGTACGACTTTTAAAAACATAATTATGCATTTTCTTATTAAACCAGACCGAATTTAAGAAAATTAAAAGTGCACTTGAATCTATTTTTTAACGGCCTTTTGAAATCTGTTATTATTATTCACGAACGCTATATGGTAAAAAAGTAAGCTCGCGTTTGACAGTTTTGTACAGGAAGCCCTATGTCGCATTTTATGAATATGAAGTGTTATAATATTTACATGGGCACCTAAGAGTATATATACATAGTAGCCGATGGCCTGGAAATTCCTGAGACCCTTGTGTGGGTGAGGAGGTGAATATGGCTCCTTGCTACAAACATTATCTAATTGTTGTCACTAGTGAGAATTGAGATTTTCGACTGGCATGTCCCTAAAAGGCAGCTGAAAAACAGTGTTTCAATATTGAACAGAGATTTAGTTTTCGTGAGCCAACAACATGGCAGATATTGTTTATATTGGTAGATCGTGAATGAAAAGGGAATACAGCAATGGTGATAATACTGATCCTTGGGGAACTCCGGCTTGTATATGGTATGAACCCGGCGAGCATTCGTTCACGTATGTATAGAATTTACGATTTGTTAAATAATAGTAAATAATTTTGATTAAAAATTCCGGTTGTATGATATTTATTGATTTGTATAATAATTCCTCTTGCCATACGGAGTCAAAGGCTTTTTGAATACCAGTTGTTACCATTAAAGATTTGTTTTTAGCCTGAAATCTTTCTCATATGTAATCGAACACTTATAATTTGAGCCACTGTGCTATGTCCGCCTCTGTTTGGGAGGAGTTATTTTGGGTTTGTTAGTAGAGGCTTGGATTCTTCTTAGAATAATTTTGTCTATAACATAACATATAGGTGAATGGGTCTGTAACTACCGCATAGATATAGAAATAAGTATCCACATAACACGGTCCGTTTGTTAGCTTTGATGATAGGGATAATATTGGCAATCTTGAGCTTATCGGGGTAGTTGCCAAGTTTTATAATATCTATAGTATATCTTTTTTGAAGTTTCTTGAGGAGGATGTTTGAAATACCATTGTAGAATTGTATTAATCTATTAATTCTATGGGTCTTCGATAGGACTGTCTTTGTATATCGATAGTAATCTGGTTCGTGAATGGAAGTAAACTGCAAGTTGAGTTTGCGATTTAAATTGTTTATTTGTGTAAATACAATTGTATATAGTTACACCAAAAGTTGAGACAATTGTGTACAAGTATGTAGTTAATAACTACCCATAATAACTGTAAAATGATAAGGTGTCCCTTTGTCGGTGACTGCAGAGGGAACCGCTTTATTTTTGTCGATGCTCACAGATCAGCATCTGAAATTCCACTGCCCACCCATCTCTCTATTGTTTTATGCTGGAAATTGCCGGCAAAAGACCCCGGGGCATACCTAACGAAACGCAATTGACGTCACCCTGTGGTTATGACCAATGAGAGGGTACCGGTGAGTTACGGTTCGTTAGATATGCCCCGTATTCCTTAGCGGGCAATAAACCGTTGGAGCACGGGATGCAGGGGTGGTTTAAGCATTTTATGATGGTTCATGTTTGGAACATATTAAATTAAATTTGTTTCCAAACACATTGCCACCCGAAAAGGTTGAAGAGAGATTTGGGACATAGACGCAGATAACAAGGGGTATTACTAGACAAGTTAGTAAAATCACATTGAAATAGAGATGTAAATGGATTTAAATATAATAAAGGAATGATTTGTGTGCCTAATAACAGGCAAAAAAAATGCTCTACCAACTAAATTGTAACTAAATAAATTGACTAAATCTACTATATACAACAATGAACAAGCTATCTACAATGGGATGATACCCATAACTGTCAGCCACTCCATCTGTTTGTGTTGAATGGAGTGAGCTAGTCACTCAGAGTGGTACTTTCTGCTCTGGGCAGAACAATAATCTTAGTGATAGGGCGTGTGGAAAGTCCTGATTTGGTTAAAATTTGTACGGAGCGCACTTTGTTGTCTTTTCCTGTAAATATTTTTGATACTCGAGCCAATGGCCATTGCATAGGAGGGGAATCATCGTCTTTAAGAAGTACGAGGTCGTTAAGTTGGATGTTGGATTGTGGATGCATCCATTTTGGACGATTTTGTAAGCGGTTAAGATAGTCCACTGACCATCTTTTCCAGAATTGTTGTTGTGCTTGTGTACACAACTGCCACTCTTTTAGTCTGTTTACGGGGCGAGAAGAGACATCTTCTTCAGGATAGGATAATAAGGGAGAGTGGATCAAGAAATGTCCTGGTGTTAATGGGTTTAGGTCATTAGGGTCATCGGATAGGGGAAACAGAGGACGCGAGTTCAGAATAGCTTCTACTTGGGTGAGTATGGTGTACAGTTGTTCAAATGTATAGGACGAAGTTCCTAATATTTTTAATAGATGTTTTTGTGCTTTTGATGGCTGCCTCCCATAGCCCTCCCCAATGCGGGGATCTGGGAGGAATGAATTTCCACTGTATTTTGGATTGGGTTAAGAAATCTTGTAATTGAGGATAGTGTTTGTTTAGAAAGTTATGAATGTTATTGAGATAATTGTTTGCTCCAGTGAAGTTGGTAGCATTGTCGCTAAATATTGTTTTAGGTAATCCTCTGCGGGCAATGAACCTTTTAAGGCCTGCAAGGAATGCCTCGGTTGAGAGATCTGAAACGAGCTCTAGGTGTATAGCTTTGGTTGCAAAGCAGACGAATACGGCGATGTATGTTTTTTTAAGTGGAGCTTTTCTTAGAGACGAGGATTTTGTTAGGAACGGCCCTCCAAAGTCTATTCCTGTGTTTGTGAAGGGTCTGGAAGGGGTTACTCTTTCCTTGGGTGAATCGGCCATTATTTGTTGTGAAGTAATAGCACTGAATCGAATGCAAACATTGCAACTATGTATGATCTTTTTTATCATCCGTAAACCATCCAAAGGCCAGTAGTTAAGCCTTGTTAAGTGAAGTACTGCTTGTGGACCAGCGTGCCCAGAGCGTTTATGTTCGTGTTCGAGCAATAGGAAGGTGAAGGGGTTTTTTGAGGGAAGAAGAATAGGATGACGTTGTTCATAAGGCAAATTTGATTGGGACAGTCGCCCACCAACTCTAATGATTTGATTGTTATCTAAGAAAGGATTGAGAGAAGCTATTTGCTTGTTACTAATTGGCACGTCAGATTTCAGTTGATGCAGTTCTTGCTTAAAAAAGGCTGATTGAACATGTTTGATAAGGAAAGACGTATATTGGTTGAGCTCTGAAGGAGTGAGCGGACCACTGATCTTATTGGTTGAATGTCTGCAGTTTTGAATGAAGCGTAGAACGTATGCGAATGATCTTTGTAATCTTGAGTAGTTGGAAAATGTTGCAATGAAACTGCTCCACGTGTTAGTAATGGCTTTAGTGCTCAGAGCTACGTGTTTTTTCTCTTCGGGAGGATTGACTACCAGGGAAAAGGAGTCGTATTGGTCAATATTGGACGATTGATCTGATAAAAAGGCGGGGCCTGATAACCATAGGGAGCGTGTTTCTAATGAGAATTTTCCTCGAGACAACATGTCTGCGGGGTTGAGGGTGGAAGCTATATGTCTCCAGGTGACGTTGGAAGTGTCTTCCTGGATGGTCGTGACTCTATTAGTCACAAATGTAGTCCACTTGGACGGAGATCCATGGATCCACGATAATGCAACCTGTGAGTCGGACCAGAGTGATGTGTTTGAAATAGTAACAGTTTGAGATAAGGCATCTGAGACTCGTTTGTACAACGAAGATAAAAGAACCATTGCGCACAACTCCAATTTCGGGATGGTTAATGGTTTCATAATAGGGGCTACTTTAGACTTTGCCGCCAAGAGGTTAGAAGATGCTGTTTTATCAGAATAAAATGTTCGCAGGTAGATACAACACCCATATGCTGAAGTGCTAGCATCACAGAAGCCGTGTAATTCATATTTCACCGCTGGTTGGCTGGTTTTGATACATCGAAGGACCGTAAAATTTGATAGTTGAGATATATTATTTTTGAATAAAGACCATTCATTGAGAATGTCAGAGTCTTCTATGGATTGATCCCATGTTAGTTTTAGTGCCCATAGTTTTTGCATGATAAGTTTACCTGCTACTATAACTGGATTAACTAATCCAAGAGGGTCATAACATTGGGCAATTAAAGACAAAGCTTTGCGCTTCGTGAGTGGATGTGTTTCTACAGTACTTGGGGTAGATATTTGGAAGCTGTCAGATGAAGGATTCCAGTTCAGGCCTAAAACTTTGCAAGGTGTGTCATTTAAATTCATATCTTTTAGGGTAGAATCACTTTTAGGAATTGACTGTAAGAAAGTTGATGAGTTAGATCGGAGTTTATGTAATTCGAAGTGGGCTTCTGATAACATTTGTACAAGAGATTCATGTAGGGTGGACAACTCGTTTTCTGAGTCAGTGCCTGACAGAATGTCGTCTACGTAGGTCTGTGATAGTATCGAGCTCTGTGCAAGAGGTAGATGAGGATGCTTGAGGGCTATGTCCTTTAGCACCCTGCATGCTAGATAGGGAGCGCTTTTTTGGCCGAATGAAACTGTATTTAATTCGATACAGGATAAGTCTTCATCTTTGTTGTTTCTCCACAATACATTTTGTAGAAAGCGAAATTTGGGATTTAGAGATACTTGCCTGTACATTTTTGTAATATCGGCAGTAATGGCAAATTTGAAAGTTCGAAATCTGAGCAGTATATCAAAAAGTGGAGGCTGAACTAATGGGCCTCTCAAAGAGATGTCATTCAAAGATAGGGAAGAAGTTGATTTGGCAGAAAAGTCGAAAACGACTCGCATTTTGGTGCTGAGACTATGCTCACGTATTACGCTTAGGTGTGGGACAAAGTATTTGTTTTCTGCGAGAGAATTTTGCAGGGTTAGAGGTACTATCGTTCCGTGGCCTAGTTGAAGGTATTCGTCAAATACTGCTTTGTACTCCTGTTTGAGTTGAGGGAATTTGTCTAGTTTATGTTCCAATGAAAGAAATCGATTTTTTGCTTGAACAAATGAGTCACCCAGCTCTTTGTGAGCATTTGCATTAATAAGAGGAAGGTCCACTTGATACCGCCCATCGGGTGAAATTCGAGTTGTATTTTTGAATATAGTTTCGGCTAATTCGTCGTCTTCAGATAATATTGGTCCTGGAGGACAGGCTTCTTGTTCCAAGAAATTTTCAAGTAACGTTTCTAACTTGTCATTATTTTCATTGTGTGACGTAATTGAATGAAAAGAGTGAGATGTATGATGGCACATTGAATGATGTTTTAAACATTGAGGTGGGACTGTCCCGGATATAATCCATCCCAATTTGGTTTGAACGAGAGTTGGAAGATTTTTTCCTAAGGAGTGTAGGCCTGGCTGTAGGAGTTCGTAGTAGATGTCTGCACCCAGAAGTAAATCGATATCTCCAGGAGCGTGGAAGTCCTCGTCGGCTAACTGTCCTTGGAGGTGGGAAGGTATGTTCAAATTAGATGCTTTGACTGCTACTTGAGGTAGCTGCGAGGTTATTTGTGGCACTACTGCACAATTGACGAGAAATCCTTTAGAAGATGTTCTATGAGAGAATATTTTGAGCTCTTGCATTTCATGTACTATGTTACTGTCATTTAAGATGCCCGAGATATGTAATTTAGTTGGCTTTTTTGTGCCACCTATGGCAGTTGCCAGAGAATCTGTGATAAATGAACTCTGGCTACCGGAATCCAGAAGAGCTCTGGCTGTGATTGGTCGCCCGTTTGCCGGGTAAATATGGACCTTGGCAGTGGCTAACAGGATATGAGATCCTGTAGTGCTCAAGGCTGAGAGAGAAGATGAGTGTTGGGTTTGACTTGAGTTGAGACGTTGAGATTGATTAGAGCTAGTTGGAGTTGAGTGTGAGTGATCGAGGGTTTGAGTATCTTGAGACGGATTATGAGATGATTGATCTGCTGAAGAGGTGTACACTGTAGCACTAGACGTATTGTGTCTATTGTGCAAGTGTAGAAGAGAGTGGTGCTTTTTGTGACACACAGAACATGTAGCTTTAGATAAACACTCTTGAATAGAGTGATTGGCTCCTAAACAGTTATAACAGAGTTGAATTTGTTTGACAAAGTTGATGCGATCTGTTATAGGAAGGGATAGGAAAGATTGGCATTGGTAGATGCGATGACCATCGTTTTTGCAATGCGTACATTTCTTTATTTGAAATCCAGTGCCCATGTTTTGAGTTAAATTATTATGACTGGTTTGATTCAGATGATTCGATTGATGGGAGCTTAGATTGCTCCCACTGCTGGAAGAAGAGAACCTTTGGTGCGAATTTGAATTTGAGAGCAAGGAGACTTGATTGTGAGATTGAGATTTGTAAGAAGTCCTAGCGTTTGAACCTGGGAGTTTAGAAAATTTACTGTCAGGAAGTGAATCTTGATACAAGTTTTCCAAAATAACGCAGCGTTTGCTTAAAAATTCAAACAATTCATTAGTGTCTGATAGTTGACTTGGTTTAGCTTGTTCCTCAAACGCTTTCTTCGTAGCATAATCGAGTTTTTGCTCCAACAAGTAAACTATCAGAGACCCGAACAGTTCTTTTTCTGATAATCCTAGATTATTTAGAGCGTCTAGAACTACTTTTGTGTTAGCTGAAAATTGTCTCAAATTCTGTGCATTACATTTAGAAATAGATGGCATTGACAATAACGTTTGATAATGGGCTAGCACTAGTTGCTTTTTATTGCTGTATCTTTTTTCTAAAATATCCAGTGCGATGCTGAAATTATCATCGGCTACTGTCAGCGCTTCAACCATTTTGAGGGGTTCCCCTCGCAAATACGATTTTAAATAATATAGCTTTTCAGAGTTAGATGTGAGTTTGGCATTATTTATGATGAGGGCTCTAAAAAGACTCATAAAGGAAGGATACTCAACACAATTACCTGAAAACGTTGGCAAATGTATATTTGGAAGTTTTACGTGTAGTTCCTGGGATGAAGCAGCATCCGGCTGAGGTTTTACATCATTGATTTTATCTACCATTTCCTGTAGGAATGCTAGAAGGTCCATACAATAGTTTTCATATTCCTCTCTGTCCTCGCTTTCAGCTGTTTCATCCAGGTCCCGAAGTTTGTCTTGATTTAGTACGTAGGAAGCGATTTGTTTTTCCATGATGTCAATTCTAGCTTGAATTTGACGTTTGACTTTACACCCCGTATTGGCTTGATGCCAGTTTGCCACACGAGCAATTTTTGCCTTTATGTCGTTGACTTTGTTTTTTAGAGCCTCCATGATCACTGTCTGTCAATAGAGTTCCCCAAATATAGTAGGGAGGAAACTAGCTCCTGCAGTGTTTGATTTGTAACAAATAGCTGCTTTATTACAGTACTTATATATGAAAAAATTGGGTATCTTAAATTTCCTTTTACTAGGAAGTAAACTTAGATGTAGTTGATAAGCCCCCGTACTATTGGGTAGCCAAGAATTTTGTTGAGATTTGATCAATGATAAATTTCCTTTATTGGGAAATAAATTTATATATAGTTGATAAGCCCCCGTACTATTGGGTAGCCAAGAATTTAGTTTAGATTTGATTAGTGATGAATTTCCTTTTATTGGGAAATTAATTTAGATATGGTTGATAAGCCCCCGTACTACTGGGTAGCCAAGAATTTAGTTTAGATTTGATTAATGTTATTTAAATTTCTTTTCAACGTAGCTCCCTTTTACTTCAGAGAACTATATTGACAAAACAGGTTGATGTTTTGTTGATATGCACATTAAAGTTTTGATTAAAATAATTCTAGCTGGCTCCTTCATATATATAAAACGACAATAATATAAATGCATGCAAATTAAAACACAGAGGGTGTAATTTTTATTTCTCGATGATTTTTGACTGTCACAAAACGTCTAGACGATATCTGAAACAGAGAATACAAGCACATATGCAAATATAGGAGCCAGCTGATATCGGTTTCAAATGTTTTTGATGTAATATTTACATATATAGGTGATACATATAAAATAACAACTATTACCTTTTCAGTCTTTGATATTGAATAATTTGTAGCTATGCAGTGTTTTTAGCTGTTTTACATATAGTCAAATATTTTATTGATTTGCTTTTTAATGCTATTGACTTGAGTTTAATTAGGTTAGATAATTATTTTTTGTAACTGACCTGATAGTTTTGCACTGATTCACTTACTAAACACTATGTTCGATGTTTTCTTGCTTGATTTATAGATGAGCTGCAGTTCTTGTAGATACAGTTGAATTAGCTGAAGAAATTAGTTTTTTCTTATTGCACTTTATACTGGGTTACTAGTCGTATTCACTCTTTTTTACACATTTTCAATTTACTTCCGGCTCGATGGATCATGTAGAATTGTATTAATCTATTAATTCTATGGGTCTTCGATAGGACTGTCTTTGTATATCGATAGTAATCTGGTTCGTGAATGGAAGTAAACTGCAAGTTGAGTTTGCGATTTAAATTGTTTATTTGTGTAAATACAATTGTATATAGTTACACCAAAAGTTGAGACAATTGTGTACAAGTATGTAGTTAATAACTACCCATAATAACTGTAAAATGATAAGGTGTCCCTTTGTCGGTGACTGCAGAGGGAACCGCTTTATTTTTGTCGATGCTCACAGATCAGCATCTGAAATTCCACTGCCCACCCATCTCTCTATTGTTTTATGCTGGAAATTGCCGGCAAAAGACCCCGGGGCATACCTAACGAAACGCAATTGACGTCACCCTGTGGTTATGACCAATGAGAGGGTACCGGTGAGTTACGGTTCGTTAGATATGCCCCGTATTCCTTAGCGGGCAATAAACCGTTGGAGCACGGGATGCAGGGGTGGTTTAAGCATTTTATGATGGTTCATGTTTGGAACATATTAAATTAAATTTGTTTCCAAACAACCATCTTTCGCTGGACCTGCTTTAAATTTGAGTGATTGGATTATGTTATACAGTTTTCGCTACATTTGAGAAACATTTTTAGTTATAGTATATAGAAAAATTTAATATATGCGATCAATCTTGCATGGTCGATAACCTAAAATTACATTTTGACATCAGTCACGTGAACACTATCATGGCCGCAAATTTGAAATATTCGATGCCAAAATGCGAAAAGTGGGGTTAGATGTTGTAATATATTGATTTGATCTTTGTTGAGATTTTTGTTCAGTTGATTTTGTCAATGTCAAGTTGTTAAAAGTTTAATAAAGCCTATTTCAGTTCAGGTTTATTTACTACAATTTATTCGACTTTTTTTTGATTCTAAATAAGATGGATAAACTACTCAGACCATAAAGGTTAAGTTGAACCAAGCTCTAGTACTGCCGCTCAACAGTGTACACATTGGATTCGGTAATTCGAGAATTTTATTGAAGCTGTCAATGCCACAGAAAGCAATAAGCGACTGAATATCCTAATTAACTATGTCAGTCCCACTATTTATGGATTTATCAGTGAATGTTCAACCTATGATGAAGCACTCGCAATCTTGAAAAAGATCTATGTCAAACCACGCAGTGAAATTTTTGCTCGATACTCCCTTGCAACAAGGCGTCAACAAGTTAGAGAGCCTATTGACCAATACTTACAAGTTCTGAAGGAAATGAGCAAAGAATGTAATTTTAAATCTGTATCTGCAGACGAAAACAAAAATGATTACATAAGAGATTCGTTCATCAGTGGTCTCAGTTCTCCTCAGATCAGACAACGACTTCTGGAAAATAATACACTAACTTTACAAGATGCTTTCTACAAAGCCAGAGCTCTTGAAATGGCTCATTATCATTCAGAGGCTTATGTATCTTCATATGGATCCTTTAATGCAGCAGCTAATATGAATACAGACAATCGCTCTGAACAAATTCAAGAATGTTCCGATCAACCAACTACTTCCGCAATTTCTTCTAAGCGTTTCTTTTGTGGTTTTGATTATCATTCTCGGAAGAAGGGACATTTTTCAAAAGTCTGTAAATCTCGAGGCAATTCAGCAAAATCCACCAAATACTCAACCGAACAGACATTATCAACAATCCTGGCTACAATTTCAGCTGCATCCCCAGCTTGCCTGTCAAGAGCAATCCTTCAAATTGACGTTAATGGAATTATGACGGATTCGTTGATTGATACAGGAAGTTCGGATAGTTTCATGAATAATAAAATAGTACGAGCAAGAAAAATGAAGATATTCCCTTCCTCATGTATGTTAAAGTAAAATTGTACTTTATATGTTAATTGTTCTAAAAGACAGTCGGTAGTCTTTACCTTGACTACAAATAAATGATTTGATTTTCAATTTCAATTTTTCTAACTTGTCAGTCAAAAGCGAACAGTTATGTTAATTTACTGAATAAAAAGTTCACATCAAGATTAAACTGCATTCCTTGTATTTATTTTAATTGGTTATGGGCCCAGAACGCTTAATTGTGTACTAGAATCGTTTTTATTCCAGAAAGAATAAATTCGTATAAGAAACGGTTGGACTGTGAAGTATCGTTGAATAGCCACAGATGGATTTGGCGAAGCACATCAAACCCTTGGCCGGTGAGGCAGACTGGCCGATCTGGAAGCGGAAGATTCGTGATCTGCTCGATTATCATGAAGGTGCATTAGACGTTATCGATAACAAGATTAAAAAACCAGAACCTCTAGCTGACGGCGCTAGTGCGGCTAAACAAAAAGAATTCAAAGAGAAGTATGATTTCTTCCGAAAGGCAAATAGCTACGCAAAGTCTATGATTGCTAGCTCAGTTACAGATGCGGTGTATGAGAAAATCATCGATAAAGAAACCGCGCGTGATGCTTTCGAGGCCCTTAAAGAGCAGTTTGAAGCGACATCCAAGGATCAAGTTTTTCAAATTTGTGATTCATTTTTCGCTTTTAGTTGGATGTTAGGTGAGGACGTGTCTACACATTTAGCTAAGTTGAGAAGTCTTTGGAGTGATCTCAACAACGGTCTCACTGCTCGAAATGAAAACAAGTTACCAGACTTAATGCTTGTGTGTAAAACGCTCAATATTTTACCTGCTGCATTTGAGACATTTAGGTCCAGTTGGATGCTGCTCACCAAAGACACAGAGAAAACCTTTGACGAGCTGACTACACAGTTGTGTATGTTCGAAAGAAATTTCAAGAAAAGCACCAACAACGACAAATTTTCTCAAGAAGCTCTAGTGGCAAAAGGCGAGACGCAAAAACAAGACGCGAAAAAGAAGTCGAGAGCAGGTACAACCTGTAATTATTGTGGTAAGAAAAACCATTGGGTCAGTGAATGCAGAAAATGGATCGCAGATGGACGACCATCCAAAAATAAGTCCGTTAATGACTCTCAAAACCAAGCTAACCACAAAAATAACCAAAACAAATTTCAGAGCAATGCTGTTGAGGTTAAGGAAGGTCTTGTGTTGTCATTTTCAGAGATTTTCAATACTGAGATCAACACTACAGACTGGTGGATCGACAACGGTGCTACAAGGCACGCAACGAATAATTTCGATTTCTTTGTAGATTTTGAAAAATTCAAAAATCCGTGTGGCATAAAGGCTGCAGAAAAAGAGCTTTTGCAAGCAGTAGGGAAAGGCATCGTAAAAGTTGTATCAACAGTGAACGACGAGCGATACATCCTAACCTTGCACGATGTTTGGTACGTTCCCGACATATCGAAGAATTTGTTTTCTGTTCTAGCAGCTCAAGACAGAAACCTAAACAGTATGTTTGAATCAACAGCTACGTGGTGCTCGCTCAAAGTGAATAACAAGATACTGCTAAGTGGAGTCCGAAATGTTCACGGAACACTATTCAAAGCAGCTATCAAACCGATTTTTCCCGCTGGTAATGTAAGTTTCAATGTTGCTGTTACTGATAGTTCTCAATTACAGCTGTATCACGAGAGGTGGGGACATCAGGACAAGCAGCACGTGAAAAACTTGTTACAAAAAGAATTGGGTATTAACGTCAAGTTAGACAGAGAAATTTGTGAACCGTGCGTTTACGGTAAGGCCCATCGTTTAGCTTTCGGTACTAGAAGAAAAGCAAGCCAACCTGGAGAACTGATTGCTACAGATTTATGTGGTCCTTTTGATGTATCATTTAGCAAGAAGAGGTATATGGCCATATTCAAAGATATGTTCACTAAATTTCGATATTGCTACATAATTGCAGAGAAGTCTGACGTCACAGCAGCTTTACAGTCAATGATTGCTCACGCAAAACAGCAAGGTCATTCGATTAAGGCGCTGCTGAGTGACAACGGCGGCGAGTTCGACAATGTGGAGGACAAGGCTATTCTAGAGAAAAATGGAATTTTTCACAGATTGACAGCTCCGTATACACCACAGCAAAATGGTTGCGTTGAACGAGAAAATCGCACAATCGTTGAAATGGCTAGAACATTCAAGTACTCCAATCCCGACGTGAAATTTCCTGAAGTCATTTGGGCAGAATTAGTCACTACAGCTACGTACGTATTGAACAGAACAGGCAAATCATCAGTAGACGGTGTGAGTCCTTACGAGCTGTGGATTGGAAGTAAGCCGAGAATTAAGCACTTACGCATCATTGCATCAACTTGCTACGTTCATATACCTAAAGAAAAGAGAAGAAAAATGGACGAGAAAGCAATCAAGGGTTATTTGATAGGTTACGATAACGATGAAAGATACAGAATTTATGTCAAGGAAGAGCACAAAGTTATTGTCTCAAGAGACGTTCAATTTCGCGAATTAACGAGAGATTGCGATCATGAGGTTCAGTTACCACTCAAAGATTCTCATTTACAGAAAGATAACACCGAGGAAAATCCTGAGGTTCCAGTCGAACTAGAAGAGCCTTTGGAGTACCCCGAGATACCAGTTCAACAAGATGAACCACTTGAGTACGAGTCGGAAAGCACGGAACCTGAATCGGCAACCGATGACGAGGAAGAGCCAGCGACGCCCTCGCCAGTACCTGCAAGAACTTTGAGAGATCGCTCGAAGTTGAGAAAGCCAAGTTACCTACAAGAATATGCACACATTGCTGAAAACACTGATTTTATTGACACGTATGTAACTCCTCAATCATTCCAAGAAGCTGTTTCAGGTAGGGAAAGTTTACAGTGGAAACGAGCCATGGATGATGAGATGAAATCGCTCAATGAAAATCACACATGGAAGCTGTCAACTTTGCCACAAGGAGCAAAAGCGATCCCATGTAAATGGACCTACAGAGTTAAAAACAATCCAGATGGTTCGGTCAATCGATAGCATTACAAATATTACGCGATAAATTGGGTTTAAAGTAACATAGTGGGTACTAAGATGTTTTGTTTGTTTATCTCATTATTATTACAACAATTAACAAGGGAAAGTGTTAAAGTAAAATTGTACTTTATATGTTAATTGTTCTAAAAGACAGTCGGTAGTCTTTACCTTGACTACAAATAAATGATTTGATTTTCAATTTCAATTTTTCTAACTTGTCAGTCAAAAGCGAACAGTTATGTTAATTTACTGAATAAAAAGTTCACATCAAGATTAAACTGCATTCCTTGTATTTATTTTAATTATGTAATGTAGCCATGGCCTCTACGTCTAAAGTGTCTCTAGTGATTGGATGCTGTATCGTGACCATTGAAATGTTGCAGAATAAATACGAAAACTTCAAATTACTGGTACTTGATGATTTGTGTGCAGACATGATAATAGGTCATGATTTACTCAAAGAGCACTCAGGTGTAGAAGTGACTTTTGGTGGACCAAGAGATTCTTTGGCAGTATGTAATCTAGCTTTGGCTAACGTTGATCCATTTCCTCTATTCTCACATTTGGCTCCAAATTGTAAACCTATCGCAGTGAGATCTCGCCGATACACATCTGATGATTCTAAATTCATTGATAATGAAGTGAAGAGACTATTAGAAGAAAATATTATTGAGCCAAGTAACTCACCGTGGCGTGCACAAGTTTTAGTCACCTCAAGCGAAACTCATAAAAAGCGAATGGTAATTGATTATTCACAAACAATCAATAGGTTCACATTACTTGATGCTTATCCATTACCACGGATAGATGATATTGTTAATCAAATAGCAAAGTACGAAATATTCAGTACAATTGATCTACGCAATGCTTACCACCAGATTCCCATCAGAGATAACGAAAAAGAGTATACTGCTTTTGTAGCTTGCGGTAAACTTTACCAATTCCGTAGAATTCCATTCGGAGTAACTAATGGAGTAGCCTGCTTCCAGAGAACAATCCAAAATATAATCGAAAGTGAGGGTTTGAAAGATACCTATGCTTACTTGGATGACGTAACCATTTGTGGATCGATCAAGATGGACCACGATCATAATTTACAACTCTTCATGAATGCTGCAGAGAAGTATAGTTTAACGTTGAACAAGGAGAAATGTATGTTTTCCACTGACAAAATAAATATTCTTGGCTATACTATTACGGGGAAAACAATTAAACCAGACCCAGAGAGACTCAGACCACTTTTGGAACTTCCCGCACCAAATAGTTTAGCTTCCCTTCGCCGTATAATGGGAATGTTTGCTCATTATTCGGAATGGGTGCCTAATTTATCTGAGAAAATTCAACCACTGGTACAGTGTAAAACATTTCCCATGTCTGAAAATGCTATTACAGCATTCGAACTATTGAAGAAAATTATTTCCAGTGCTGCCGTGAAATCAATTGACGAATTCGTTATGTTCACTGTAGAAACTGATGCGTCGGATTTTGCTATTGCTGCCCAACTCTCTCATAATGGAGGACCTGTAGCGTTCTTTTCAAGAACTCTTTCAAGTACCGGACAGAGACATTCATCCGTTGAAGAAGAAGGAGCAGAGAACCAACATCAAGTGGACTTCTTATCTCAACCGATCGACCCTTCACAATACTAACCAACTAAGACGTTTCGAAGATAGTTTCGTCCAACAAGACGTCCTGACTATTTGAGAGATTATGTTTCAAAATAAAGTGGGGGAGAGTGATATAGTTAGCAGTGATATAGTTATCAGTGTTGATTAGATCATGTTTTTTTATTTGACAGTTACTCATTACAGTTTATGTGAATTGTTTACTCAAAATGATACTTGTATTTTAGTTGAATAAAACCTTGTTAAGACAGGTTTTGCTTCATAACAGCTCTTTTAAATTGTAATATGACAATTAAATTATTTCAAACCGCACCAACTGACAAGATACAAGGCATTGCTACAGAAAATTTTCATGCGCTCAACGAATATTTTCATTTTGTGTGTGTTTGTGTGTGATTTGGTTTACCTTGGCTGCGAATACTATGTCCATTCGCCAAAATATTTTCATTTTATTCTCTAGTATTGACGTCAATCAATATTTCTGAACTACGAACTACGTCAACAATGAAATCGGTGAAAAATATGAATTTTCTTATTTTTTGTTTTTTTTTCCTCTCCGACTTTCAAACGTGCCCCGAAAATATCATTCTGATGACTTTTTCCATATAACTTTTCTCGATATTTTGCAATCTAACCTCACTTTTCTCATTTTGACATTGAATTTTCCGAATTTGCCGACATGACAGTGGCCACGTGATTGATGTCAAAATGTATTTTTAGGTTATCGACCATGCAGCATCGATCGCATATATTAAATTTTTCTATATACTATCATTAAACAAATTTCCTATATACAGGGTGTCCCGGCACTAATGGGAAAAAAGTCAGGAGCGTATAAGCTGAGCCAAAATAATGTTAGTACTTCATATAAACTTTTTCTATGCAGGCCCTTGTTTTCGAGTTATAGGCCCCCAAAGTTTTAATTTTGAATTTATTTATTATTTTTATTTTTTGTACTAGTTATTTGATTTTAATAAAATTTACGACAAAGCTATAATGTACGTGTATGTTTATTTTGGGAAGGTAAACATATTTACGGTAGTGCTTTGAAGCTAGGGACGGACTACTCGCAATGGTTAGTGATCCAAAAATTTTGCAGGGCACACCCTATATGAAATTATCGAAATTGACTTGCCCACACATTATTCTAACGAAAAGGTACTCTTGTTGTAATTCGATAAAATACGCCGTTTGGCTAATATTTACAGTTTTATTATTGCACTACGTACCAAATTACCTAACCAACTTATTAGTACAATGTCCAAGATTTACCTAGAGTACTATGAAAAAATAATTTGAAGACAGCAGATGATAAAAACATTAAGAACTTATCTAATGGGAATTAAATAGGTACGCAAACAACGTAATTAGTTGCTTTTAATCAAAATTACGAACCCAACATTATTAAACCATTAAGAAAACCTCAAAAAACACAAGTTATAAAAGATTACACGAAAAATAATTTCTAAACAACAACAAAAATTAACGTTATTCTAATAAATGTTCAATATGAGCCCCTCCCACTTCCACCTATTCTAAGTCTACGAAAGTTGTTTCTTGCACTTGTAGAGCAATTCCATATTATTTCTAATATCACTGCAGCGTAACACAATTCTGTCTATTAAATCTTGCCTTGTTTGCACAGGTGTTGCGTATACCTTACTTTTGAGATAACCCCAGAGAAAGAAATCCATAGAATTAACGTCTCCTGATCGCGGTGGCCATTGAAAAGGGCATCCTCGACCAATCCGTCTGTTAGGAAACCTTGTGTAAATGCTGTCGTACATGTAAACTGAAATGAGGAGGGGCCCCATCATGCATGAACCATAAATTCCCTTGAGGTTGTAGTGGCACATCATCAAACAGGTTCCACAACTCATTTTGCAAAAACACCAAATATCTCTGACCGGTCAAAGTACCGTCAATAAAGTGTGGCCCTATCAAATGATTGCCAACTATTCCTGCCCAAACATTAACCATGAATCTATGCTGGTTCCTAGTTTGGATAATGCCATGTGGATTCATATCATACCATTAATGCATATTATGAGTATTAATGACTCCATCTCTGGTGAAACCGGATTCGTCCGTAAAGAGAACGTTACTAATAAATGTATTGTCTGCTTGTTGTTGTCGCAGAAACCACTCGCTATACTCAAGTAGTGCAGGATAATCAGCCACTGTCATACTGTGTACTTTTTTCATGTGAAAAGGATATAACAGCTGTTCTTTTAAGACGCGATTAACAACTGATTTCGAGACGTTATGTTCTCTTGATAATTTTCGTAAACTCGTTAATGGTTCTTTATCAACTGCATTTAACAAGTCTTGTTCAAGTGCCACAGTACGTACGCTTCGTACTGGACCTTCTCCACTTTTTTTGGCAAAAAACTTCCCAAAATTGAAAATTTTGTTTTGTATACATAGAAAGTTACATTTACTTATTCATACCTGTTTTTCGTAACCGCTCAAACATTCGTCTGTCTGGAAATGCTCTGTTTGCAAAATGTTCTGCATAAAGTCTTCTGGCCTCTAAACAGTTTCGAGAAGCCAGTCCATACAATTAATGCATATCTGCGTACTCAATAAAAGTGAATTCTTCCATTGTAACTGTTAAATTAGGAACTTACGAATTATTGGCAAGTACTGACTACGAACTACACAACGTTTGACAACTAATCCTATGGTTACTTGATAAACGGTAGAACCACTTTTAAAAAGTTTTTACCAACTTTCGAATTAATAAGTCGTTAATGTTTTTTACCTTCTGCTATTGTTAAATTATTTTTTTTGTAGTACTGTAGGTAAATCTTGGACATCGTATTAATACGTTAGTTTTACCTCGATGTGTACTTATAAAAATTGTGAATGCGTTAATTGGTACGTAGTGCATTAATAAAACTGTAAATATTAGCCAAACAACTTATTTTAACGAATTCCAACAAGAGTACCTTTTCGTTAGCTTAGTGTGTGGGGAAGTTAATTTCGTTAATTTCATATAGGGTCTGCCATCCCTGTCTAAATTTTTGGATCACTAACCATTACGAGTAGTCCGTCCCTGGCTTCAAGGCACTACTGTAAATCTGTTTACCTTTCCAAAATAAACATACACGTACATTAAAGCTTTGCCGTGAATTTTATAGAGATCAAATAACTAGAACAAAAAATAAAAATAAAAAACAAATTCAAAGTTAAAACTTGGGAGGCCTATAACTCGAAAACGAGGGCCTCCATAGAAAAAGTTCACATGAAGTACTAACATTATTTTAGCTCAGATTATATACTCTTGACTTTTTTCCCATTAGTCCCGGGACACCCTGTATAAGGAACATTACGGTGGACACGATAAGGGGAGGTGGGGTAGATTGATTCATACAAATTTAAAGTCAAATAATATGTTGATAATGATTAATGTTCCAGTCAGCATTCAGCTAAATGTATAAATACTATGTCAAGAATAAAAACAGTTTAAGATGTGAAAGGAAAGAATTAGTACGTGTTTAGTAAAAAATGGATTTTGAATCATTCTGCACCACCAACGGGGTACTTAGATACATCATATGGGGCACTTTAATACAAAGTGGAGATTATACAAAATTGGTTAAATTATAACATTTTCATGAAAATAATACTTTATTATCGTGAAAATATTGTAATCAGTCTTACAAAATACTTGTAACCAAATTAACAATTAATAGTATATTTATTCTTCCGAACAGGATTGTCAAGACTCTTCTTAAACCAATAAAACTCAGTACCTAATCAAAACCAAAACAATCGTAATATTACTCTTATAAGTAAACAAAATTGTAAACTTGAATAATATTATTAAGAACGCTCCTATTGCACACTGTATGCACTTAAATTAACTGAAATAGTATACATAGAAGATGTTCGAGTTGTGCCTTTCGTAAAATTTAGTCTTGGCAAGCGTAAAACAACATCTCTAAAATCAACGCTTGCCTGGTCTTCTACATTAAGAAAAACAAAGATATAAGAACTTGGATTTTTTCTTAGATATAACACTAGGTATTCAGTCAAACTGTATTTAGTAATAGCTTTGGCTTCATGATGAACTACAGATTTCTTCTTTTCAAACTTGATAAGAAGAAAATCACCAATATTTATATTTTCAGAATTAGGAATGTCTAACTCTTCTCTATCTCCGTCTGGCTCTTCATCATCACCATCATCATCACTTCATTTCAATAAGTCATCCTCGCTGGAATCCGAATCTGACATTGGTTTCAAACGAAGACAGACTTTACTATTTTCAGGTTTTTTAGTTTCTGTAAGTCCCAATAAATTTCTTGCTGTTTTCAGCTCCTTTGCTTTTTGTCTCATCAATTTAACTTCTCGTTTTCTGTGTTTTTCTTCGTGTAATATTTCTAACCGATCTTTCTTTGGTGTGTCAGTATAAACCCTGAATTTTCCTTCTTCTCTTTTTTCTTAGATTTTTTTTCAATAGAAGCCTTCTTTGGATATAGTCATACAGCTGTTGGAGACACTGTATTATTATTAGTCTGACTGTTTGGTGCAGCCTTTAGAAGCGGTGAAACATTCAGAGATGGAGTAATATTTGCAAAAATATCAAAATTCGATTGGTTACTCAAAGAGTCTCTTTGTACTTCGTCTCTGTTGCAGCTTTCATCAATAATTTCATCATTTTGACTTCTTTCCAGCTCCACAAAATCTACTTCTTCTTTCTCTATTTCCAGGTTATTTTCTTTGTATTCCTCTTAAAAACTCTCACTGAAAATTTCTATAGGTGCAAAATCACCATCCCCGAATGCAAGTCTGTTAAATTGCCAAATACCTGGCTTTGAAAAGCCGTTTGTGATGTTTTTGGGTGTAAAGGACTCCAAAAAGGCAGATTTTGAAAGTTCAGCAATGTTAAATATAGATAAAGTGTTACAAATATTTCGAATGTGCCAATCATTAAATGCTGTTTTCAGTTTATTTTTAAATGGACCAAAAACGCTGATATCAAGCGGTTGTAATTTGTGTGACGTGTGTGAAAATTTGACTAACGAAATACGTGAGGATTACTTCAACACCAAAATTTTAAATAAATATTGAGAAATATAAGCAGTTTCTAAGAGATAATCAACTTTACCGAATACGAGAAAATGCACAACTAAGTAAGTAAATGAACCAGAATATGCAGAGATGTCGCATCATTTAATGATAAATGAAGAGTGCACGGGAATAATGATCAGAGTCACAAAATCCAGCAATTCCCAAAATTGAAATTTAAGATTTGCATATTATCAGCTAACCTGTAAATGACTATAGGAGCATGTGAAACAAACTTCAAGTTGATATGGTTTGTAATTATTCTTCAAATGAATACTTTTTCATATTTTGTCAACATATTGTATCAAAAAATTATCATATTCCTGAAGTCTGTATCGCTTTCAAGTAGTAAAATAACAGGCACAAAATAAAATTATTGTTTAATTAAAATGGAATTTGTTTATATTATGCGTACAGTATTCTTACTCGATATTAAAAAAAAACAATAATTAGGTAAAATATAGCATTAATCGGAATCTCTTCTTCCTTATCGTTATCGTTTTCATCAGTGTAATTGTTGTTAGCAGGCAATAAATTGGAGTAAAACTAGTAACAAGTGTGTTTATTTTCCAGTTTCATTCAAGAATTCGTCGCTGATCCTCTAGATGGCGTAACTATCCTGCTGGATCTCCTTCGTGCTATCCAATTAAGTCAGTCCAATAACGGCCAGGTTCAAAACTGTTCACCGAACGGAATCTCTCCAAAACTACCACCAGCTCTTCAACGTAGGACTTTACTCGACGAATTGGCATGTCTGCAATGTTTGTATTACTGTTGCATCAGATATTCGGAATCCGTGAGAAAATTGACGTCGACGTCAGCAGGCTTGTTTACTCTGGCCATTTGTATTATGAGTAATGTTAACAAGTCTAGGATATTGGCATTACAAGTGAGTGTGTACACAAGTTCAATATTTTCCTATTTCTTTCTGTCCTCTCTGTAATATCATATATACTCATATATCCAAAAGTTTGGAATACATACGAATAATATATATACGCCTATGGTGGTTTAAAAACTGTTGTTGATGTTTATCCTAGAGCGTTTTCAAATCAAAATTATCGAAAATTTGATTCGTTTTTGTAGCAATTTGGTCACAATAAACTGATTTTGGTATCTACACATTATTTCAGTTCTTGTTTAAATTTCAATCGAGCCGTTTAAAAATACCTAGAAGCATGATATATCATTTCGACAGATCTAGAGTAATTGCATTGTTACAACAGAGCTTTATTCAAAGTGATATCGCCAATATTATTGGTGTCACTCAGAGTGCTGTGTCGAAAATTCAAAAAAAAATTCCAAGACACAAATGATGTGAAGGATCGCCCCAGAAGTGGCAGAAATCGATGTACAACAGCAGCACAAGACCGGCAGATAACATTGATAGCTCGAAGAAATCGTCTGGAATCTACAAGTGGTATATCCAGAAAAATTGTTAGGCTTGAAGGACTGAATATTTCACGGCAAACAATAACACGCAGACTAAATGCAGTAAATTTGTATCGTAGAAAACCATTACGTGTTCCCAAACTAACCTATCAACACAAAATTATAAGGTTGAAATGTGCTAGAGAAATGGTACATCATGGTCCTAACTTGAATAACGTGATTTTCTCTGATGAATCAAAAATTGGCTTGGTTTCTGATTCGCGAAGAGCACTAGTTTGGAGGGTCTCAGGACGACAAGACCGACTAGAAACAGCCCAACCGCGTGTCCCATTTGAAGGTGGGAGTATTTTTATTTGGGGTGGTATTATGAGTGGCACACGGATGCCACTACTAGTTCTGGACAGAAGGGTTACTGGTGCTGTATACATCGAGGAAGTTTTAAATCCTGTCGTGCGTCTATTCCGAGGGGCAGTAGGTGATAGATTTATGTTTACGCATGACAACGCACCTCCGCATCGAACAGCAGCAGTAAAAAATTTTCTGGAAGAAGTAGGAATATCCACACTATGGTGGCCCTCGAATTTCCCTGACATGAACGTCATTGAACATGCCTGCGACTTTCTCAAAACACTCATTGAGAAGCGAAACAATCCCCCCTATTACACTGCGAAAACTAAGAGATGCTGCTCGTGAAGAATGGGAGAGAATTCCGCAAGCCCAGCTCGACCATTTAGTCGACAGCATACCAAATCTCCTACAGTCATGCATACAGGCCAATGGAGGAAATACTGATTATTAATTTTATAGAAAAATATTTTTTTCTAAACTTATTCAATTTTAAACATGGTACATTGTAAATTTTTCACTCCAAAAGAATAAATCATTTTTTTGCATATTGTTTATCTGGCTTTGAGATTTATTTAGTATTGGTGGGAGTTGTAGCAAAATGATGTTTAATTTTCAGAAACATTTTTATATAAAAATAAAAAAAAGACATGAAATATTCCAAACTTTTGGACATATGTGTATATTATTGCGTCTAAGGAATCTTACAAATAATTATTTATATAAATAACCACATGAACGACTCTGTCTTTGATGTTCATATACATTAATATTTTATTGTATTTATAATGTATTTGTTCATTAATTAAGATTAAGGTTATTCATTAATTTAGGCACAACAATTAATAATATGTTTTATTTTATATACAATGGATTTTAACTTGATACGTGAATGAATTTAATTACTGTTATGTTGTTTGATTGTATTTAAATAATTTCCTTATATTTAAAAATTTATCTCAGGGAATATCTATGGGTTGAAAGAGAACACTTAATTCAATTTATCAAGATCAACTCTGTATTAGACCTACATCGATACAATGTTATCGTTATATGTGTGTCTACGAGGAACCATAGAATAACAACTCTACAATACCCAATTGACCATTTTACAGAGCAACTACGTTCCAGATACATCACAGGTGTAACTTGTTATATCACACAGACATCACCAGGAAAGCTCGTAAACATAACAGGGATATCTCTGTGATGCTCCTATGTCTTACCTAAAAAGGGAGCCAAACTCTTTTCTCAAGCGCCAAATAATGTACCTTATCTGTCGCAGTTATGTCTCAGAGATGATTTAATATGTGTTAACTACGTCTCAGAAATGTTCCAGTTTCGTGTCAACTACTGTTAAAATTAGTGATTGAAACTGAATTTGGCTGGACTTGCAGTACACTCTTTATTATTATACCTGTTACAACGCAGCAGTAGTGGTAGTAGAAGTAGAAGTACTCAAATTCCTAAAATACAGTAATATAACTAATTTTATAAAATTCTAATAAAATATTACTTACGGTTGCCTCTATCGTTTCAATTTCTCAAATGACAAATTTTTTCTGACATCCTTCAAATTTTAGTTTGAAGGTAGTATCTACACTACTTCTATAGAGACAACTTAAAGTCTTACAGTATAAATTAACGTATTCTACAGTATTAAATAATATAAAACAATAAATTAACAATTGCATTTAAAAAGGTTAGTTAGCGTACTATTCTTCACACTCCCGCCCGGTACAGGTGATGGAAATATTCCACGATTAGAGTAGTAAGATGACTTTCACGAGGTAAGATGATCGGTCTTTTTCTCTCGTAGCTTCTCAAATTTGCTGCATCAATTCTACCACGAATACGAAGTAATCCCTCTTCGTCTAAATAGGGAGATAATTTATACAAACTGCTAGATTTGTCCACAAACGGATGAAGAGGGTGAAACTGTCTATTTTTTGGTTGGAGTCGCTTAATTTCTTCGGTATAAAATTCCGATTGAACCATCCGAATCAGAGCATTTCTAGATTTCAACAATTCATCAGATGTTAAAATTCCTTGATGTTTCTCTTCTTTTGTCAATTTAGCACGTAATATATTTATAAATCTATAAATATACGCTAGCATGAATAGAAGTTTTGTGAATTTAGAAAATTTTTTCATGTCTATTATAGTTACGATTTCATGTTGCGTTAAGATTTCCTCCTCATCTCTAGGTAGAGTTGAATCTTTTGGCCAAAATTCTTCGTCTTCATATGAGAAATCTGGACCTCTGAACCATTTATCTGAGTACTGCATCGAAGGTTGATTACTCCATTTTGTAGCTTTATCTGCTATATTTAATTTGGATGGTACATATCGCCAATTAGCAATCATAGTATTTTCCTGTATCTCCGCAACTCGGTATGCAACGTATTTATTCAAACTCCTTGGTTCATGTGTTCGTAACCAACTTAGTACGATCAAAGAGTCAGACCAGTAGAAGGTTTGTTGAACGTTTATTGACAAGTGTTTATGAAGACTTTTTGCGAATCTAGCTCCCATCACTGCTCCATTGAGTTCAAGTCGGGGAATAGTTTGTAGTTTAATTGGCGCCACATGAGTTTTTGCTCCCAACAGAACAAAATGTTTTCTTTCGCAATTCTCAGATATGCGAAAACAGCACTAGCATTTTCACTAGCATCTACGAATATATGCATTTGTACAGTTACTCCATCCCAATTTGTTAGATTCGTCAGATAACATCGAGGTATTGATATCTTTTCTATTTTTGTAAGTAGTTTTAACCAAATGAGCCATTTTTTAAATTGTGTCTCTGTTATCGGTTGATCCCAATTAACATTGCTTCTCCATATTTCTTGAAGAAGAATTTTTATATAAATGAGGAAGTTGGAAAGGAGTCCCAATGGATCATACACTGACATAAGAATACGCAAAATTTCTCTCTTTGTAGGTTTTCTGTCAC
Organism: Galeruca laticollis; assembly: GCA_963921935.1. Taxonomy (NCBI): domain Eukaryota; kingdom Metazoa; phylum Arthropoda; class Insecta; order Coleoptera; family Chrysomelidae; genus Galeruca; species Galeruca laticollis. The sequence goes on from OY998176.1 coordinate 40,332,241, forward strand.
CATTCAGGATCTGTTTATTTCCTTTATTAAATCGTAGTGAATAAATGAAGCAATATGTTTTTAAGACTCACCACATGCCCAGGACTTTTTCGGTGTCTTTCTCACTTCCAATATTCATGGTAATTTCTACGGGCTTTTCTGAAGATGCATTCATAGTTTCTGAAACCTTTCTAGAATTTGATCGCCAGTTCCTTATTTCAAAATTTGCTTGGGAATGTATAAAATAAACTTGTTTGGCGATTGTTATCGCTTCGTTTTCGGTATTTACTGAATCCAATAAAATCATCTACGTAATGATTTTTTGTTATACATTCCACTGCTCTTGGATATTCTGATAAGTATTTATTGGCATTTATATTCTTCACATACTGAGCACAACTTGGTGAACATGAGGCTCCAAAGGTCATAACCGTCATAACGTAGGTTTCCATAGGATTTTTAGGATTGCCATTCCGCCACAAAAATCGTTGTGCTTGTTGGTCTTTTTCTATTATCCCAACTCGAAGAAACATTTCTTGGATATCAGCACAAAATCCAATTTTCCTTTTCTCGGAAACGTAAAAGAACACCTAACAGAGATGCTAGTTGATCATCTCCCTTCAGTAGCATTGAATTTAGAGATATACCTTGAACTGAAGCAGATGCGTCCCAAACGATCCTAAATTTGTTAGGTTTATTTGCATTGGAAACTGGAAATATGGGTAGATACCATATTTTACGGCAAGGTTCGAATAGATCTTTTTCAGAAAGTTTCTTTATGTATTTTCTCTCGACAAACTCTTCTAATTGCTTATTAATTCTAATAGCTAATTCTGGATTGTATTTTATACGTTTCTCTATACATTCCAATCTTCTTATTGCCATGCCTTAACTATCATGTAAGTTAACTTCTTCATATTTCCATAACAAACCAATGATATATTTATTTCCATCCTTACTGAGTGTAGTTTCTTGTATGTTCTTAGCTCTCTGCTGTTCTTTGGAGAAAATATTTGATGTCTGTACTCCTCAACTTTCCACTGAAAAATACTCTTTCACAGCATCGCGTAATTTTTCATTACTTATTCTTCCCTCACAACAGTCACAAACATGATAATTAAATGCTGCTGTGCTGTTTGATAAGTTTGTGGGCAGTAGAGCAAAAACTGTGCATCCCAATCTACATTTTGCAGCTATAGGCTGCCCTTCATGACCTTCTTTTACACGAATTGGTAATGCCAGTTCCCAGTTATCTAGTCCAATAAGTATCTGCGGAGTTGCATTCTTGTAGGATTCCAACGGTACATTTTTCAAATAAGAATAGTTCTGCTTGAGTTCCTCGCTAAAAAAGTGATTGTTGAGGAAGGCTTAATGCAGTAACCGTGCGTGTTGGATGAAATTAAAATTGTTTTGACCCTTCAAAATCTCCTGCAATAGACAAACAAACTCTCTTTGAATTATTCTCCAAACGCTTTCAATCTCCTGTCCATCGGAGGCATAATTTTTCTTGGTTCCCCTGTAAATTCAACTCCTTGGCTATATTTTCATTCAACAAGGTGACCGAAGATCCTTCATCTAGGAATGCAAAGGTTTTTACTATTTTGTCTCCATTCTTTAAAATCACAGGTAATATTCTGAAACGGATACATTGGGATGTTACCTGAGTCATAGTAATCTCTGAAGACACTGAGACTTGGTATGGCTCGGGACTGGTAGATTTTTGCAGAGTTTGAGTTTCTGGATTAGTATCTGCGTTGTTATGGAGAAGGGGATGATGTTTCCTCTGGCATTGTTTTATTTTGCACTTAACTGGATACTTGCATGGAAATCTGTGTCGTTCCAAGCATAGCTACATAATTTCATTGTTTTTATTACTTTCCATTTTTCAGATACTGGATAATTTCGGAATTGTTCGCATACTGCAACCTGCATACACTTTCCTTTGCATATTTTGGAACCAAAGTCCTTATCATACGATCGACTATTAGTATTATGAACATTAGTATGTTCACTTCGATTGAATTGTTTCTTTCGATCCGGTATAACAAGGGTAGGTAGAGCGGTGCATAGATTCGTAGCAGTATTGTACATCCAATCAGCAAATTCGGTAAGACCCTTGAACTTTTTTAACGAACTGCGGTGCAAGGCCCAATTTACTTTCATTTGCGGTGGAAGCTTTTCTATCAATTCGTGCAATAATATGGGGTTGTTCAAGTAATCGTTCAATTTAGCTGCTTATAAGAAAACACATAGGTTTTTTACTTCTAGAGAATATTCAACCAGTGTTTCAAGTTTTTCCATTATTGGTGGTGGTTGACGCCGAATCGCATTATTATGTGTTTCTATGATTTGTTCCAGTCTACCATAAGGAATCTTCAACGTAGATGTTATCTGAGGTACGCATTCAGGTTGTATAGGAAAACTGGCAACAGCTGTCCTTGCAGATCCTCTGATGCTTTTCTGTAGTCTGAGTAAATTTTCATTGTTATCAAAACCACAAGTTATGGTTGATCTGTTATAACAACTTATGAATAACGGCCAATCAGAAGGATTACCGTTGAAGATTGGGAGCTCACTTGGAGTAGTTTTTCTGGCGGCATATCGTTGCGGAGTCAATGTGTTATAATTAAATGTATTATTAAAAGGTAACTGATCATTAATTTGTGTAGTTCCGGTGCCATGTTTAGCTGCAGTTGGTTCATTGTGAATAGACATGCGGACATTAGATGTTTGTTCTTTATTTTCATATTTTTGATCCAAGCATTCATCAATCTGCAATGAGAGTATTTTATTAGTCATCGGATCGCAATGTTTTAATTCCTCGTCATCAATTTCTTGACTATCATCTGATTCATCTTCATCTAATAATACTCTTGCTTCCTTAGTTAATGCTCTCTCTTATCTTAGTAATTCTTTTCCTTTTCTTAGTAATTCTCTTTCTTATTCAATTAACTGCATTCCTAATTTGGCTCTGCTACTGACAACAGACGATTTCTTCTTGCTTTTAGAAAGAGAACTACTCTTGCTGCTTCTTGTTAATTTATGGGAGGGGCCAGGCTGTATTACTTTTGTCGTTTCTTTACATGATGAACACATCCAAGTTTCGTTAGTGGCAACATTATCAGAAACGTTTACACACTCATAACAGCACCATTTCAAATATCTCGTGCATTCAACCATTCTATCTTCCCTATATGGTCTATTGCATACCAGACAACGATCGCATTTGGTTCCTTCAACTCTTGCTAAAGCCATTTCTTATGATTCCGTAAGTATGGTAATGCAACACCAAATTGTAGAGCCGAATTTGAGCTTGTTAAAATTAGTGATTGAAACTGAATTTGGCTGGACACACAAAAAACAGAAATCTGTTAATTGTTTCACGCTAGCATTGCGTTGCTGACATAACCTCGAAATTCTTTTCCTATTTCTAGTAAGTAATCAAATTTGAAACTGGCCTCTGTATATGAAACGTAACAACTATAAATCTAAACCAAAAAGAGAGAGAGAGAGAGAGAGAAGTTCGTAAATGAGTTGGGTGGATTGGGGTTTTCTTGGTTGAAATGTTCTTTCTTGATGATGCCCTGGTATAGGATTGGTTTCCTCTTCAGTGCTGTGTTGGGGGTGTGTTGGGTGGTTTGGTGTGCGCTGACCGAGAAATCGGGTTAGGGGTTTAAAAGTGTCTATTAAAAACTTTTCAAAAATGACTAGGAAAATTTTGCTTAAAAGTGTATAGGATTGAGAGTGATTAGATGGGCTTTTTGTTAGAAAGTAACTGGGAGGTTGTGTTGTATTGGGGTGTAGCGGGGATTGATGTCTGGAAGTAGCGAAGCTCAGAAGTGTGCGGAGATGGTGTGACAAAAAGTGTCTAGGATGGGATTGTAAGTGTAGGAGACGAACCATGTATAGTTGCCGATACATAGATATATGCGTTCGGCTGGCTAGGTGTCAGAAATTATGAAAATTGGGTGTTATTTACTGGTTCTGAAATGTCTCCGATATTTTGAGAGCGATTTATTAGGAATACTGAAGATTTATAATTTTTGGTTTTTAGTTATGTGAAAAAGTGTATAGGAGACATTTTTCAAAAGTGTATGGAATTTGGTATTTTGTTGGAATTTGATGGAAAGTTGCGGTGACGTGCCTTCGGTGGTTTGGGATTGTTTACGGTGGTCGGCGGTATAATAATAATTTCAAATCTAAAAATGCGGGTGCGTCATCGTTGGTCCATTTGGCTAGTGAATAAATTCACAGAGTATGCAGGAAAACCGCAAAAACCTGCAACACCGACGTGGGTGGTGTGGGGAAAATGAAAAAAAGTGAAAAGTACAGGGTTTGTCCAAATTAGTGAGAGTTTTGAAATGATGGTTTTGAGTATAGGCTGATTATCTAAGAAATAGTGTTTTAGGTGCTGGGTGAAATGTAGGGCGGAAATTGTTATGGTCAGAAGATGATGTGAGTTATAGTGAGGTTTGTATTCAAATTAACGAATGGAAATTGGGGATTCGTCTAGGTAGTTAGTATATTCGTCTGGTAGGTCGTCGTAGGCAGTGGCCAACAAGCGTAGAGGAGGAAAGGGGAGCTTCCTCTTGGGTTTTCTGCCGAGGGGTCGTCTATTGGCGACCCACGGAGTGCGTAGAGTGTTTGTCAGGATTTCATTGCCCGATTCGATTGTACGATCAACGTATCGGGCTTGTAAGTTATTGAGACGTTGAGGAATTGGCTCGATGTCGGTATTGACATAGACAGTGGCGCTGGGGGAGTATGGTGCTTTGTATTGGCAGTATCTCAAGATTGACTGCTCGTAAGTTCGTAGTCTTTTGTCAAGATGGTTTGGAAGGGTGCAGTAGACGTTTGCTTTATAGTCGATTATTGGACGGATATATGTTTTATACATATGAAGTAAGGTGGTAGGGTGTGTGCGTCCGAATGTGCCGCCGAGCGCCTTGAGAAGATTAACTCTCCGTCGGACTTTGTTTAAAGTGTCCATTAGGTCAGGCGTCCAGTTGAGAGTGTTAGTGAATTTCACTCCCAAATAGACGACTTCCCTACGGATTTCGAGTCGATCATCCCAGAGCACTAGGCGGAAGTTTGTAGGAAGAAGTTGTTCGCTCATGGTATCAGGGTGTTGGAAGGCGATGGCTTGTGTTTTTTGAGGGTTGAGAGTCACCCTCCATTTCCTGCACTAATTGGGAAATTGGATCAGAAGATTTTGGGATCAAATATTGAGAGAGCGAAAATCTGTGGCTGAAATGATTAGTACGGTATCATTCGCATATAGTTGAATGTTGTCACGGGGATGTCGTGGGACAGGTGTATCATACGTATAAATTATGTATAATAGAGGAGCGAGTATCGAGCCCTGCGGAACGCCAGTTTGGGGTGTAAAAGAGTCGGATATGCTGTAACCAACTTTGACGCTGATCGATCGGTCAGTGAGATAGGAGTATAATAATTTGACGATTTGGTTTGGCAGTCGGATGCTCAGTACTTTCTCACTAGTCCGGCGTGCCCGACTTGATCGAAGGCCTTCTGAACGTCCATGAGGATGGCGGCAGAACAGCGTCGTTGATTTAAAGCTCGGGTGACGATTGTTTGAAGGTTGGTGGTGGCGTTCTGACAAGAGTGGCCCGGCCTGAATCCGAATTGAAATGCCGGAATTACGATATATTGTTTTCGGTGCAGAAGTCCCAGATTCTTTCCTTCAACAATCGTTCAAGGACTTTACCTAGGACGCTGATTAATGAGATGGGTCGGTATGATTCAGGCTTTGTGGGGTCTTTGCCGGGTTTGGGGATGAGAACTACGTTGGCTAATTTCCAACAACGAGGAAAGTAAGAAAATGCCAGGCAGGCGTTCAGCAGGGCGCAGAGCGGTGGAAAAATCTCTTCCGGCAGGTTTTTTAGTGCCTGTCGCGAGATTCCGTCGTGCCCTGGGGCACTGTTTTTCCCCGCTCGGCACTCCAGCTGAACTCCTTCGATTGTGAAGAATTTAGAAGTGGGGAGTTCTCATTTAGCGGAATATGGACATGTTGGCTTCGTGTTATATTGCGGGTTAGGTGGTCTGTTCCGATGGCAAAGCCCCGAAGGAATCTTGGATTGTCAGGGGGTGAAAAGACAGTTCGTAGGTTATCTTTGAAGGCAGTGGCTTTGTCTTCGGATGTGTAGATCTTCTGTCCTTGCACTTCGAGATGTGATTCAACCTTTCTCTTGAGGCCGACGAGGCGGTTGAATTTTTGCCAAAACACGCGTCCTTGTCTGAAGTCCAGTCCGGCTGTTTCGGCCTTTCATTTTCTCTGCTTTTCAGCATTGATTTCCTGCCGAACCTGGGCGTTGAGACGGTTCCATTGTGTTTTGACGGCGAGGTCTCGAGTGCGGACGTATAACCTATATAACTGTCTTTTCTGACGAATTTTTTACAGAATTCTTTGCGGGAGGGCGTGGTAGTTGGTGTGTACGGTGGTGAGTGGAACGGCGATGTCTTGTGCATCGATTAAGAGGGATTGGAACTCTTCTGCGTGATTATGTATGTCATCAGTGTTCTGATGAATGATGGGTGGTGGTAAATTAGTTGAGACGTGGTTTGCGAAGGAATTCCAATCGGCTTTTTTCAAATCGCGAAATGTTATATTCGTTGACGGTGGAGGTATTGGATTATTTAATGTGGTTTTGACCAGTAGTGGAACGTGGTCTAATGTGATAGGGTCGCCTATAAAGCACTCGTCGTCCATGCGTGAGTATAATCTGTCAGTGCAGATTATATGATCGACTATGGAGGAGCCGAGGTGACTTATTAGGGTTGGATTATTGTTTCTAATCCTCGAGATGGAAAGTGAGACAAGTTGGTCGACGAGTAGTCTGCCGTTGGGGTTGGTGTGTGTATCACCTAAAAAGATGTTTCGTGAGTTTAAGTCACCCATTATTATGGCTCGTGGCAGAGAGGATGCATATTCGAGGAGGTCGATTGATAATGGTTGGTTGGGGTGTTTGCAATAAGAGAAGAAAGTCGTCGTGGTATTATCCCACGATATGTCGATGGCTATGCAGTCCAGGTTCTGTTGAGACAGAAGTACGGGGAGAGGGTGTGGTGACGCGGGGAGTCCGTTGCGGACGAGAAGTCCGTTGCCGTGACAGTAGAAGTTCCTGTCTGGGCGAGGAATTCTTCGATCTCTCTTGGGTATCGCACCCAAGAGAGTGAAGTCCCCTTCTTGTTCTCGGCGGTTGTTGGATTGTTGGTTGGTTTCTAGAGTTGAGTGGATGGAAGTGTGAGATTGGTGAGATTGCGCGGAGTGGATGGAGCTGGACTTTGAGGAGCGTCGAGAGTTGGTTTGGGTTTTGAGTTGGTTTAGTTCGGTTTTGAGTCGTTGATTTTCAGATTTTAGTTCGGCGAGTTCTTTCGTTATGTGTTCAAGGGCGGCTAAAGCGTCGGTGGGTAGGATAGTTGATATAGAGGGGAACTCTTCGTACGAAGAGATCGATGGCACCGTTTGGCTCCGGGTTTTAATCGGAGATCGGGTTGAGGAGGCCATTGTAAATTGTTGTGGGGCGGAAGAGGACGAAGCAGAAAGTTGCTTCGTTGTTAGTTTCGGGGATGCGGACAAAATCCGGCAGCTTACTCACTGCCGGAGGGAGTTTCCTCCCCGGTTAAAGGTTTCCTGACCCTTTTGTCTGCAGGTTAGTGTTTATATTCACCTGATAGAATTTCTTCTCCGTTGACTGGGTGGTATTATTGCACTTCTAGTGGGTCTTGTTCACTGTTCATTTGCTTCAAGCAACTTTCATAAATAAACTCGCTCTATGAAGAGCGGAATTTCATAAATAACATTGCTCGATTCGAGCTGATTTTCACAAATAAAACGTCCTATAAAGGACGAGTTGAGATGAGAATCTCAATGTATTTGCCGAGTCCGGTGGCAAGCGCTGCTGGAAATGCCTGGTTTGGATCAGTGACCAGGTTATTCGCTGAAGCTCCTACTTGCTGGTGTCCTTTCCCGGTCGATGTGTTCACTACGGTTTTGTCTTAGAAACGTAGCGGAGTCATAGAAAGCACTATATAGTAATACTCCCTTTTCTATCTTTAAATACTATATCACAGCGACATAGATGGTCACTTGAGTAGGGTTTAATAAACGGTTTAAACGAGAACGACTATTTCATTTTATGGTTTAAATAATACTCAAATTCAATAATACATTCAAGTTTCTTATCTAATTTCACTCATACGTCATACATACCGTTGTTAAGCTATACTAATAGAAAATAAGATGGGATCAATTTGTTATTGATGGTTTGGTCACACTATGGTTTTATTAAAAGAAAAAGAAAAAGTTATATCTATGTTGATGAAATGGAAAATTTCAGTAAGTATACCTTATATTCTTAACTAATTGATGTATACATTGCTTTGATACCTTATTTTTTTAGTTAAATGAAATGTTTATAAGTACCTTTGTGACGACATAGATTACGAACTAGTTAAGAAATATTCAGAAGTCCATTACCACTGCTTGATGATCATCATCATATTTTATTGTAGGTGTAATTCGGACTTTTAGTAAGAAACTAAAATACAACCAGAGACGTAACAACTTATGGAACAAAGAAAGAAAACATCCAGAGATGCACTAAATTATCGGGAACTAAATAAATGAATACATAGAGAAGTAAGAAAAGACATCCGAGTTTATAACACCAAGACAGTCAAAAACGTAATAGAGGACAATGTAAATATGAAAGTCTTAAGGTCAAAACTATCCTCTGGTAAACAAATCATCACCAAAATGAAAAATCGACAGGGAAACATAATTTCGGACAGCAAAAAGATCGCGGAACACATCAAAGAATTCTACACCCGTCTTAACACATCTACTACACCGGACCCTAGAATTACGAGCACGGTTATATGCAATGTGGGCTCTGAAGATATTCCTGAAATATCAAAGCAAGAAATACAGGTTGCCCTCAAGCAAATGAAAAATAGAAAAAGTCCAGGAGAAGACAGAATCACATGTGAAATGCTGAAAATGGGAGGAGTGGTTATTGAGAAATCTTTACAAATTCTTTCAAATAAATGTCTACAAGAAGGCAAAATTCCCGACGCATGGCAAAATTCGGAAGTTATCCTGCTTTTTAAAAAAGGAGATAACAGCAACATAGAAAATTATCGGCCAATTAACCTTCTCTCTCATATGTATAAGCTCCTCACCAGGATAATAACCAATAGACTAACAAATAAATTGGACGCGTACCAGCCAGTAGAGCAAGCGGGATTCCGTAAAGGGTTCAGTACTATAGATCACCTACAAGCTATTAGAACACTGATAGAAAAAACAACGGAATACAACATACCCCTTCACTTGGCATTTGTGGATTTTCACAAAGCGTTCGATTCTGTCGAAACGTGGGCCTTTATACAAGCTATGAACGATGCTAGAATAGATTCCAGATACACAAACTTATTAAAATATATATATATATATATATATATATATATATATATATATATATATATATATATATATATATAAAAATGCCACTTTTCATGTCAAAATAAATGAAGATATAAAAACATATAAGATTAAGGTAAATAGGGGAATACGTCAGGGTGATACAATATCACCAAAATTATTTACTCTGGCGCTTGAGAACGTCTTTAAAACATTACAATGGGAAACAAAAGGAATAAATATCGACGGCTCCTATCTACACCATCTTCGGTTTGCTGACGACATTGTCCTGATAAGCAGTGACGTGTACGAACTGAGCAACATGTTAGAACAACTTAATAATGCTTCAAAAAAGATCGGCTTAAAAATGAACATCGCAAAGACTAAAATAATAAGTAACACCAACGAACAAATATATATAGATGGTACAAAACTAGAAAACGTGGAAGAGTATATATATTTGGGACATGTAATAAAAATAGGAAAAGAAAATCAAACGGCTGAGATTAAACGAAGAATAAAATTAGCCTGGGCGGGGTTCGGAAAAATGAACTATATATTCAGAAATAGCAGCATACCGATCAACCTTAAACGAAAAGTTTTCGATACCTGTATACTACCGATAGCGACCTATGGACTGGAAACAATGGCAATGACAGGGAGGACAGCAAATCAATTAAGAGTGATGCAAAGAGCGATGGAACGAGCGATGCTCGGAATTACTCTCAGAGACAGAAAAAGGAATGAAGATATCCGATAAAGAACTAAAGTCATGGATATAATAAAGCATACTGCGGAGCTGAAATGGCAATGGGTAGGGCATGTGGCCCGGCAGGATCAAGCTAAATGGACAACCAAACTAACGTACTGGCGACCAAGACAAACAAGGCGAAGCACAGGAAGACCACAGAGAAGATGGCTTGATGATATCAAAAGACAGGCCGGAAACAGATGGTTTCAACAAGTACAGGACAGGACAGCATGGAGAAATATGAAAGAGGCTTACGTCCATGAGTGGATAAGAAGTGGCTGAGAAAGAAGAATGTTGGATAAAACTTGGGTAATTATTATTAGTTAACTGTTCTTATATTTGTTACTGCTTATTGTTGATTAACAACTTTATTGATTGATTTTGAATATTATTACTTAGTTTTCTACCAATCACAAATGTTTTACAAGTTAGTTACTAAATTAGTTTTCATTTTTTCATAATATTATTTCTTTATTTATGTTAATTCAATTGATTACTTTAATTTGGATGTGATTCTTATCTTATGGTATTATTTTTAAAATCCTAGTTGTCAATTTTTTCTTATATGTAGATTTGAAAACATTACTTTGACAGTTGGTATTTCAAAAGTTTCATATCTCAAAGTTTGCGTTCCTCTTTTTTTCTTCTTGCTTCCTGTTTGAATTATTCAATATACAGGGTATATCAAAACTTATTATATTATATTTTACTTTATTACTAAATTTTGTTTGTTTTTATTTCAGCCTATTGCAGACTTATTTGAAATGGTTCCGTATTCTTCTACTAAGGTAGGTAGGTAAAGTATATGGACATCAAATACAGAGTTTGTCATGTGTATATTTATATAAATAATTATTTGTAAGATTCATTAGACACAATAATATATATCTATTATTATTCTATTGGGCTTCTGTCCTTATTTTGAACTTCCATAAAATAATAACCTTTTATTTATATTTTTAAAGTTTCGGCTAATTTTCTAGCCTTTTTCAAAAACACTCCAATAGAAATTCATAGTGACAATCACAGCTCAATGATTACTCCTGTGCTGTGATTGACACTAAGGACCAAAATATTTCAAACTGTTCCTTTCTCCTATCAGACGAAATATGATCAGGGCATTTTTGAGTACTGTTGCAAAGAAAATCACAATTTTCTTTAAGATTATCTATATCACCTTGTCAGTTTTAATAGGCTTTACTGATATTTTCATAAACACATTTCTGCGTTCCATTTTGACCAGCAAATTATTTTTTGCGTATTTTTTAGGCCTACCGGTGGTCATATCCATATTCTACAAAGTTTCGTCTTCGGTTTCGTCATTAGTCTCATTGTCTGAGTCTGCAACCACATAGCGCGGAAGCTTCCTTTTGTCGGTTGTTTCATCATAATAAAGGATCCTTAACAGAATTATCATCATCTTTTGGGTCAGAATAGAAAATGGTAGCAGCTTGTTTATTTGTATCCCGTAATATCCTGGTACAACTTGGACTTGGCTCTGATGAATTCAGTGGACGTAAACAACCTAAAAGCGAAAATTATCGCTTCATAAGCATGACCTCATTCTTACTATAAAATTAAAGTATCTACCTTAAATAGATTCGCTGACTGCATATTCTGGTAAAATATCATTATCTTTGGTTGCTCTGTAGCTACACTTTATTTGTTTTGAATGTGTTATCTTTATGGTCCACCAATTTTTGCAAAATGTAGAAAAATCAGTTGAAATAAAAACTATTTTAAATGGGTTTAAGGCAGATAGACTTAATATAGTTTATTGGAAGTAAACGATTTTTAAGATTAAAACTAACTTTTCCGCATCTGTGGGACACCCTGAACAATATCTTATCATAAAATTTGTCACTTAGATACAATACGGAGGCTGTGTCGTTCTAACAATCCGACATTTCTCCAAAAACGACCAAAAATTTGATACTTCAAAAGCCATAGCACCAGTTTACTGGCTTAAGGAGCTGAAAATCAATGGAGTTCACCTGTGAGACGCCGTTAACAATATCCAATCATACAATTGGTCACATACATCGTACTTGTATCGTGCTAACGAACCGAAATTTTTCCAAAAATTTAGTATATCTGGATTTATGGGAACCGTTACACTGCATAATAAAATTCATGGCTTGTTGCTCTCCGCTAGGCTAACAAGACATGTTATGAAAAGTGGTCAACGACGACGACGACATACATACAGGATTATTTTTCTAAAAACCGTTTCTTCGAGTGTTTCTTGCTGAAAATAGAAAAAATAACAAATATAAATTCAAATAACAAAATTCATTATATTTACGGAAAAACGAAAGATCTGACAGCAATGTAAATACCGCCATAATATCGGCCATATTACAATACCCTGGCAAGCCAAAATCTATCAAAATCGTGCAAGCCGTTTCCGATATAATTGAGGCATTCCATACTTAAAACTCAGAGTGTATATCAATATTTTGATTTATTATAAAAATTTGTTGTAGTTACTAACCAAAGCTTGTGAACCACCGACGAGTAACCATTCGGCAGTTTCCGAAGCTATGTCAACGTTGAGATTAAGATTTGGCGAGCCTGTCCGCTTTCGTTTTTTGGTTGGGATGCTCAGTTCGGCAGGAAGTCACGTTGAGCTACTAACGTCAGGATTGAAATTTATCAATTCGTTCCTGAATACTTCTGGGAGTGTACAAAAACGGATTTACTTACAAGCGGAGTTGGAACAGGCTGGATTCGATTTGGCATCTATTAAAAAGGTCATTATGTCTTCTAGTTACCTATTATCACGTTTACAAAAGAAAGTAATTAATTAATATTTTTTTTGGATTTATATTAGTTTCAAGAACAATAACATTATAAAAATTGATGCGTGTCATAAATGATTTGATACTATCGCTTCTATTACTCGGCATCAACGACAAAATATTTTTATGAAATTATTAAATACCAGCATAACCTCAGTTTTTATATTTCCTCAATCCCCCCACTACTTTCAAAGTGTGGCAACGTAGTTTATATATGACCTTGTATTCGATCTATGGCGAGCAACAATTTTTATAGTGTACTTACTTCTTCTTTTTCTATCAATCTTAAAGAAGTAATTTGATGGAGGTTATCTATTTTCAATGACTTCTATGGCTGTTTATATTTTTATAATCGTAATATTTAAAAGTAATATTCTTCTGTTTTGTAGAACGTAGGTGTTAATGTCAATTCTTGTGAAGCACTATTTAAAGAAATGAATACGTTCGAAAAGCAATTCATCGATGTTGAAAATCTCACCATACGGACTAAAAGTGCAGAAAAAGAAAATGATCATTTGAAAGGAAAATTGTCTGTATTGGAGCAAAGAATTCAGGTAAAATTATTGATAACTAATAATTTGAAACAAACAAACCCTAATTGAAACATCTCATAACTGTCAAAAAGAGCCAAATTTGACCAAAATCGAATATAAATTATTTTTATGAATTCAAAGTGACAGAAAAGAACAACAATAAACAGTTCTATAAAGCCAAAAACAACTGGAAATTATCGAAATCAATAAAAATAATCAGATGACGAATGAGAACAACTAAAAACTGCTTATCATTGCTAAGTTTAACATATGATGTTCTAAGACAATTGGAAATTGTCAAAACAATAGTTGAATTGAATAGGAAATGATACAAAATATCTAAATTTAAATAAAAATAATTGAATTAAAGCAATTAGATCGACAACAAACAAATTCTAAAGTGTAATTTCCTCTTAAGCTCCTCTAATACAGTTGAAACAACTATAAGTTGCCAAAATTTATTGAAATTGATTAAATTGGTATGAAAACAATACAAAATATTAAAAATTAACTGAAAATAATTGAATTTAAACATTGGGAATAACAAAAAAAGAGACTTATCACTATTAATTTCAACTTAAGATCCTTTATGACACTTGAAACAACTGGAAATTGTCAAAATCATTTAAAGATAATTGAACTGGATATGAAATAATATGAAATATCAAAAATTAGAAAGAATTGAATTTAATCAATTAGAACAATAAAAAACGATTTCAAATTACTAATTTAAACTTGAGATGTTCCATGACACTTGACGATTGGAAATTGATGAAATCAATTGAATATAATATAAATATAAATAATATCAAAAATTAACTAGAAATGATTAAATATAATATAAATATTATCAAAAATTAACTAAAAAAAATTAAATTTAAACAATTAGAACGATATAAACTATCTTCTAATTACCAATTTCAACTTAAGATGTTTTATAACAATTTCAGATAATTGTAAATTGTCAAAATCAATTAAAAATAACGGAATTGGTTAGACAATAGTTTGAAATATGGAAATTAACTGAAAATAATTAAATTTAATCAATTAGAAACAACTTCTAATTAATAATTTCAACATAAGTTGTTCTATGACAGTTGAAAATAGCTGGAAATTGGCAAAATCAAATGAAAATAATCAAATTGATTCGAAAATATTACAATATATGGAAACTAAGTAAAAATAATTTAATCAAATTAACTGTCTCGACCCTTACTTCGTGGAATCTATCCATATTAGTGTTTTAAATGAAACTCACTGTTTCTAGCTAATTCCACAATATAATGAAAATTGTTGAAAATTCTAAAAAAAATGACAATTGTTTCGATAACTGAATATCATCGTCAGAATGACAGAAGTTACATTTCATTTGATGCCCACCTGATGTTTAGTAGTTATTTTTGGCTAGACCAAGAAGTGACCTAGCTTGTGATTGACTTAATATATGTTAATAGAAAAAAGAAGAAGATGTGATATTTTACAAATATTGAAGCTTAGATATTATTAGCCCTATTGTGATATCCTGGATATCATTTTTCCAATTATGATCAGTATAACTGTGCAATGATATAGAAAATCAGGAAAACTATATCTGCTGATCTTTACAATTATCACTTGAGATGACAGTTTATTAGTGGAGAACTCCCTAGATTTATCTGTTCGTTGACAACTTCATATTGTGGGTTTTTCAAATGTCTTCTAATTTCCAATTCTTCAAGTTAATCCAGTTCTTGTCTCTTTTCACAAATATGCAGCACTACTAGTTCTGTGTTAGGTGTCAATAAATGATAAATCCAACGAAATCGAACTTCACGTGTTTGCTGATGCTAGTATCCAAGCTTACGGTACAGTCGCATATGCGAAATGTCTAGAAACAAACGAAATAAATTCTATCTTGTCGAAAAATCGTGTAGCGCCTCTTAACCAGAAGGGTAACAAAGAATTAACCTTACCCAAGTTAGAGCTTACTGCAGCATCATGTGCCACTAGATTACAGGCATATATTATAGAAAATTCCAAATTAAAAATCAAAAGAGTTATTTTATGATTCGATTCTAAAATAGCCTTCTATTGGATCCGTAGCAAATCACAGAAATGGAAACCGTACGTGCGCAACCGAGTGGGAGAAATACAAAAGCTAAGCAAGGGTGTTTGGAGACACTGCCCTGGAAAGGAAAATCCTTTGGATTTGCTAACGAGAGGAGTCTCAGCGAAGTTTTTCGTTGGATCTAGTTTCTTGCAGCACGGGCCCTCCTGGGTTAAATAAGACTCAACAAATTGGCCAGAAGATGAAAGCTGCGACGAAACAACGTTAGAGGTCACCAATTTGTTTATAACTAACGACAAGATACCAGAACCATAGGATGCTCTTAAAATTACTCTCGGTAAGGCTCTAATAAATAGTGATGAACTCCATACAATTCTAACAGAAGTAGATTCAACGGTCAACTCAAGACCATTGACGTCTATTGATGACGACGATACCAATTTATTGATTTTATCCGCAGCGCATTTCCTAGTGGGAGCAAAAAATGTTGGTTTTTCCCTAAATCTAAAATTCATTGGAATCAACTGAAACGATATACTTAAACAATGGAAATCGAGGGAACAATTGGTTTTCAAGTTTTGGAAAAAATGGACAATGGAATATCTTCAGCAGCTGCTAACGTTTCACCATAATCATCGTCCTAACTCTAGGAGTTTAAGAATAGGTGACATCGTACTATTGCATCAAGAGCATACGCCCAGGCTACAGTGGAAGATGGTTAAAATCATCGATGTGTTTGTAGGGCGCGATGATCGAGTGCGGGCTTGTGAAGTGCGATTGAGTGACGGGTCTAGACTTCGTAGACCAGTGCAACTTCTTTTTCCGTTAGAAGTTGAAGATTATCCGCCGCGGGAGGATGTCAAGAGTATCAAGTGACATTAAACAAAATAAATGTAAACTGACAGATATATAATAAACTTCAACTTGACAATTCAATTTTGAAAACGTTTGTAACATAATTTTTGAAGATTACTATTAATAAAACTCATTTACGCAAAAGTTCGGGTACTTTATTTTCAGCGAACTCATATTTTCTTTAGTACCATTGCACATAGTTCAAGGCGCGGAAGTGAAACCGTCTTGAAAGGCGTAACTCTTGACTTGGAACTTACTAAAGTGTTGGAGACGGTGTTGTCGGAATAAATAGTTCTGAAATATAAACAGGAACCATAGGCTCGTTCGCTGCTATCAGCAAAGCAGTGATCATGGAAAAGCCCAAATCACTCGAAATTATTTTGTGGCACTGAAATCCAAACACTCGCGTAAACTGTACTTAAGCTAAATATGACAATAAAATGTTTATCAAATCTCTAAGAATAATCACTCAATAATTCTCCTGAAAGACATAAACAACAATAAGTCAAATTTAAATCAATCAGAAATACCTAAAGGTATTATAAAATATACATGCACAATGATAAATCAAATATGTCAAGAATATGACCGAAATTAATTAATTACGGCCCAAATGTAAGTCGGTTTCATTTAAAACTTTTCTTGTTAAATAACAAAACGCGAAAATGAACCAGAAGTTAAAATTTTTAAGTACGCCCCTGGAGAGGTGACTCAAATCTCAATACTTACCTCAATTAGAATACAGGAATAACATTTTTAATCTAATCTGACTTTTATGTGAAAAATGTACGTACGAATTTTTTTCGATACGGCACTGGGCGTTTGATTTGAGCTAATACTTTTAAATTAAATCGACTCTGAAAGGCTTTGTCTCAATATTAATAGAAAATATCTAAATGCTACGAATACAACTATGACTAAATAACTCAACTGATTTTATTTTAACAATTTATTGTAGTCTATGACTGGAATCCGTCAACGTCGTCAAACGGTTCCCGGTTGGAAACTTATAGAAAAAACAGTAATTTGCTGTCGAACTGAATTTCAACGATACAATGTTTTATTATTGATGCAAAATATATATTCGGCTAGTAGGATCATATGTTACGGCCGTTTTACCATAACACAGTTTGGAGAAATCTGCCTTCGATTAGCGGACTGCGTCTTCGTAGTAGCCGGTTCTGGGCAAAAATAAATACACTGTAATCTCGTCAACAATCCAGTAATATTTAATAAGCTTTAACTGACGTCAGAAATATATACAGTTGAAACAATGAATGTGGACAAGCCTTTCATTTTGATCTAAGAATAAAGAACAATCTTACTTTTTCTCCTTTTAGTTTCCAAAACATTATAAAAATACAACTGGAAATTGTCAAAATTATTTGAAAATAAATGAATTGAATTGAAAATGAAACAAAATATATCAGAAATTAACTAAAAATAATTGCATTTAATTATTCAGAAGAACAAAAAACAATTTCTAATGATTAATTTCAACCTAAGATGTAGTATGACAATTTAAACCAATTGGAAATTGTCAAAATCAATTGAAAATAACTTAATTGATACGGATATAGTATCAAATATCAAAAATTAATTGAAAATAATTTACTTTTGAAATGAAACTAACTGCTTCTAAATGATTCGACAATATACTGAAAAAATGGTAAAAATTCTAAAAAATTGACAATTGTTGCCATATTACTATCCTAGTCAGAATGAGTAAGGGTCGAAACAGTGAATTTCAATAAATATAATTGAATTTAATCATTGGGAACCACAAAAAACAACTTCTAATCACTAGTTTCAAATTAAGATGATCTATAACAGTTGAAAACAATAGGAAATTGTCAACATCAAATAAAAATAATTGAATTGGATTGAAAATTAAACAAAATATGAAAAATTTACTAAAAAGAATTGAATTAAATCAATTACAACAACCAAGAACATCTTCTAATTACTAATTTCAACTTAATATGCTCTATTACAGTTAAAAGCCACTGGAAATTGTTAAAATCGATTGAAAATAGTTAAACTGGAAAGAACATAATACAGATAATGAAAAATTAATTAAAAACAATTCAAATAAACCGTTACAAATCACAGAAAGTGACTAATATTTACTAATAATAACTGAAAACCCTAACGATAGCTAAAAACATTCTGAAATCATTATAAAAACCTAAGAACTACCAAACAAATCCTAATAACAAATTCAAATAATTATGAAAAATAACGAAAACAATATGGCATAACATAAACGTCCTTTGAGCAATTGAAAATACCAAATCAACTGAGATCAATTAAAAATTATTTAGAGGAATAGAAAAAAGTAATCAAATGCTTGAGAGCAACATAAAAGAAGCCGTGAAAATTGAATAGAACTGATAACAAAAAAAAACAAGTTAAAACTACTAACATGACAGTAAATTGGTCCGTTATTTTATTTTATGTCAACAATCGTAGGAAATTAGATATTTAAAACATTGATTTAGAGAAGATTCAGTTCAATCTATTATAAACACAAAGCATATACATTTGTCTAGGTTTTGCAAGCGGAAAAAGGAATCTTGGTTTCCATGGACCAATGCTTAAGAGACAAATGTAGCGAACTTCGAGAAGAGGTCCAGTCATTAAAATCTTCCCAAAGTCTAGAATGTCGTCACTTATCCAAAAATACAGGTAAATTTATTGGTGCTATAATAGCTGACAATACACATAACAACTTTTTCATTGTTGCAGAACTTACACCGGAAGATGAAGGTATATCTTCTTCGGAACGCACTCCAAGCCCCGAAACTGATATACAACCAACGTCCGTCGCCTTTGGAATGTACACCGCTCCGGAACCACAACACGGCAACGAATCAGAAGAAGAAACAACAATCGAAGAAGTCATACAAGAATTACAGGATATCGTCAGCAATGAAGAAACCGAAGTGTACAACCGAGAAAATTTGAAGCACAAAGAAGAAAGGAAGACGACGTTAGAAGCATCGACTCGCTTCGATATAGACGATTTCGCCGTAACGAACGAATATGAAATTATTCCTTCTAATTTGCAGCCGGAACCGCCGAAAAAATCGAGGAGCTTGATCCATCTCTTCTTCCCTTCAGCTGATTATGAATGTAACACTAAAGAATTATATTTCGAAGCAGAAAGTTTGACAACTGATAGTTCTTTTTCGGCGGTGGATGTTTCCAAGTATTGTTCAAACATGTACAACGATAAATCTTCACCAGAAGATGAAGTATCCGCTTCGAATCAAAAGATAAAACAATCGGAATCTAAGATATCAAATAAAAAATCCTCTATCTTCCCTGGCCATTCCGTTGAGGTATCATATACAGAAACGAAAAAAGTAGATACTATAACAAAATGGAAAAGTTTAGATCGAGTAAACAGTAATTTAGAATCAATTAACGTTGTGATGACTAGTAAACATTCGAAAAATCCAGCTTTGAGATCAAAAAGCGATTCTGGAAATATATCTGGAACATCCGTTTGTAGGAGCATTTCTAACGTATACGTGAATCCTTCAAAAGACGTTACACCAAAATTGGAATCTTATCGAGAAGAGAAACACAAAATGTTCCTACCTTCTCATGGAGATGAAGTACTCTACTACTTTCCGAGAATCCAGGAAAGAAGATACAGTAACTCCTCGAGTTTTCTCAACAGGGGGTATAATAATGCTGGGTTGTATTCAGGACAAACCCTCGATACTCATCACTATTTTTCTAGAAGTAGAGAAGTTGTGGGTAGCGATTGCAGGAGTTCGGGAAAATTGACAGACTTTCCTTCGGGTTTATATTAATTCTTCATTTGAGATAAAACTTTTATACAGCATGTGATATACATTGAAAATTATCGAAATGTTACTTCGGGGTACCGTGTAGAGAAGTTCTATCTTTTCCAGTACAATGGCTGCTTCACACCTCGAGTAGGTGGAAATAGTAAGCAATTCTTGTGTAGTGTATTAGGATTTTTTTTCAAAAAGATTGGGATTTTGAAAACCCGTCTAACTTCTTAGCCAGTTTTATAAAAACCGTATGAGTTTTTGCACTAAGTTCGAGAATAATGTATTAATCTAGTGAGTGACGTTTGCGATGTACCAAGTAACTGTCAACTTTTATAAATAATTTTCAAATTGTCATTCTTTAAGAAATATTTGACAACAATGTTAACTATTGAAGAATTATAATCACTATCAAAAATCACAATACAGAATAATAATGTATGGAACACTAAGTAAACAAAAAACATCTATTCAATATATCCTCCAACAGCTTCTCTCAATTCTCTCTCTAAATTCTTTGTAAGAATTTCGCAGTATTTCTGGGGTCATTTGGTTAACGGTATCAATTATATCTCGTTTTAAGTCTTCAATATTATGGTTTAAATTAATTGCGTAACTTTTTGTTTTACGTATACCCATAAAAAAATCTAAAATAGTTAAATCGGGGAATCGAGGCGGAAAAAATATTGGTCCATAACGTCCCATCCATCGACCAGGAAAATATTCATCCAGCCATTCTCTAATTAGCAAAGTCGAATGTGATGAACATCCATCAAATTGAAAGTACATTTTACGCCTTTGCTCCAAGGGAATATTTTCTAATTCAAGTATTAAGAATTTGTCCAGCAAATAAAAATATCCCCTGATCTAATGTATCTTCCAGAAAATAGGGTCCGACTATTCGATCCGGTAAAACCGCACACCAAACATTAACTATTTTAGCAAATTGACTATTACAGTTAATCCTGTAGCTCGGGTTTTCACTAGCCCAATATCGACAATTTTGAGAAGAAACGACTCCGTTTATTGTAAACGTTGCTTAATCAGAAAACAAAATATTCTCGTCAAAGAATCGGTCATGCATAAGTTTTCCACTAATCATCGCACAAAAGTCTACTAACCTTGTGTCATAATCATAATCTTGTAAGGTATGAATAATTTCGGTTTTAATGGATGAATTTTGCTTAGATATTTTCTGTAAGTGACTTTTGCAAAAACCCCCTGCTCTTTTCGTAGACCCAACTTGGGATTTTCCCTAAACGAATGCATAGCTAGTGCACTAGCTGCATCATCCTTCTCAACGTAGGCCTTTTTCAATTTCTTTTTGTCTTGAACACATCCTGTCTCATGAAACTTCTTTATTGATTTTTCTAATCCACACCGCGTAATGGGTACATCTGGATATTTTTCGTGAAATTTTGCAATTGCATACTGGTAAGAAACTTTCTCACTAGATTAATACATTATTTTCGAACTGCAAAAATTCATACGGTATTAATAAAACTGGCTATAAAATGAGACGGGTTTAGAAAAACTTGAATTTTATTTCGTTTTGTTGGGTCTCAGAACAAGCAAAACTTTTTATTAAGAATGACATTTTTCATTAAAACTAATATTTAAATATTTTTCACCTATTGGATACCCCATCTGTAGACACGTTGTATAACCTTAAAAAGATAGTTGCATTTCCGGTTTAAACCAAGTTTCAGACATTAATGCTATATCTATGTCATGTTCGTCCAAACACTTTAGTAAACTAGATACTGCAGAAAGCGCGTTCTATTGCAAAATTATAGTTAGGGTTTTTAGACCTTATAATATGGTTAACTAATTTTGTTCATAATTGTCTCCCTATTTATATCTTTGAGTTTATCAAATGTATTAACTTCATCTAAAACACTCTGAAAACTTTGGAAATAGACGTTCACAAATTCAACTGTTTCACTTTTTCACTTTCTAAATTAGGTTTACGTGGTGGAAGAGGTTTGTTTGGACTATTTTCAAATGGAAACATTGGAGAGGTGGTTGAGATGTTTTCTTTTGTTAGGGTTACCAGTTTTGAAATGTTATCTTTGTAGTTAGCTTTTCAAGAAAGGAAAATGATGAATAATTTCTTGAAATTAATTTTTGGTGTAATGAATAAGTCTGGTCGGTCAGAAAATCAATAATTATAGTTCCTATTACTAACTTTAACGCGAAATTCAAATAATTGGCCTTCATATATATATATACATATATATATATATATATATATATAATATATAAATATATATATATATGTATATATATATATATATATATATATATTTATTCCCCTCTTCCCTCGTATCTTTTGATCGGCTACACTTACATTAATAAAATTTGGAGGGTGAAAATAAAGTGTTGTAAACTTCTCTACGAATTGTAACAGGTGACGTAATAGTAATAGATGATGTCACAGTGCCACTCTGACCAATAATTTTAAATAGGACCTTATGGCAAGTGATATCTCGGTTGAAAGGCATTGACATAGCCATATTAATTTAGTTTGGGTTTAAATGAATTTTGACGGATAAATTAAATAAATACCAAAATTATTGAAATTATTTTTTTAAATTTAATTAATCAAATATCAACAATGGATTCTTATAGCAAGTGTTCGAAATGTGCTCCGTCTACTTCCTGACAGTAATACATCCTATTAGTAAACTCTTGTCGTACTCGTTCGAATGTGTCAGCTGAAATAGCATTGCATTCTTCAGTAATTCTTTCTTTCGAAACGCCAATGCTTTCTGGTGCCGTAGTATAAACCTTGGATTTCAAGTACCCCCATAGAAAAAAATCTAATGGTGTCAGATCTGGTGACCGCGGTGGCCATTCTATAGGACCTCGCCGGCCGATCCATCTACCTCGATATTCTTCATCCAGGTAACGTCTTACTGCACCATAATAATGTGCAGGAGCACCATCTTGTTGAAATGTTATTTCCAGATGGCCGAATTCATCTTGATTATCTTCCAGAATTTCAATAATTAACGGTTCAATTGCATTTTGTAACATCTCCAGATACACTTCACCGCTTAAATTTGAATTTAGGAAAACAGGACCAACTATGTGGTTTCCCAAAATACCTGCCCAAACATTGACTTTTTCTGGAAATTGGGTATGTTGTTCACGAAAGGTGTGAGGATTTGTGTCACTCCAATACCTTACATTTTGTGTATTCACATTTCCATTGAGGCAAAAAGTACTTTCGTCACTAAAACAAATTGTTTTTGTGTAATGTGGGTTTTGACTAATTTTATTTGTCATACATTCACAGAATTCGAGTCTTCTGTTGGGGTCGTCATCCGAAAGGTGGTGCACCATTTTAAACTTGTATGGATGAAATTTATTTTCAGCCAACATCCTCTGTACTGTACTTTCACTTACTCCACAGATAGACGCAACTTTAGTTGAAGAGGAAGTAGGGTTAACTACCATTTCAGCAACTATATCAATTTTTTTATCATCACTAAATATTGGTCGACCAGATCGTTTGGCATCTTGAACACTACCTGTTGCTTCAAACTTGTGAAGAAGCTCCCTCAAATAAGTTCTCGAGATATGGCGATCTGGGTATCTCTCATTAAATAAACGTTTCGCTTCATGGAGATTCTTTCTAGATTCACCAATTATTAAGATAGCTGCTACTTTGTCGGCATGAGTCCGTACCATTTTGCATATGTAAACTCTTAAACGGCTCATACACAATAATAAAATTAAATATTTAAGCTATTTAGAAAAA
Source organism: Galeruca laticollis (assembly GCA_963921935.1). NCBI lineage: Eukaryota > Metazoa > Arthropoda > Insecta > Coleoptera > Chrysomelidae > Galeruca > Galeruca laticollis. The sequence continues at coordinate 40,356,224 of OY998176.1, forward strand.
CTTTGCAAGCAACAAATACTATTAAATTATAAACGACAATTTTTTTGTCAACTAACCAGAGGTGGACTGAAAAATCTTCAATATTTAAATGTGAAGTAATAATTTTGGTATTTATTTAATTTATCCGTCCAAATTAATTTAAACCCAAACAAAATAAATATGTCTATGTAGCCAATGTCAATGCCTTTCAAACGAGCTATCACTTGCCATAAGGTCCTATTTGAAATTATTGACCAAAGTGGCACTGTAACGTCATCTATTACTATTACGTCACCTGTTACCATTCGTAGAGAAGTTTACAACACTTTATTTTCACCCTCCAAATTTTATTAACGTAAGTGTAGCCGTTCAAAAGATACGAGTCGGGGAGGGGACTTTTGAATAGCACTGTATATGAACGGAGAGGTTTCCGACCTCCTATTCGTGTCGGCCTTTATTTTTTTTTCTCCAATTAATATAATATTTTCTTATCTAACCTCCATCCGATAACAAAACTCAGAGAACTGACTTTGTTGTCTCCAAATTTAAATTCAGTTGGAAAATAACCTGCGCCATTATAATTTCACCTATTTATTCACAAAAAAAAATTGAATAATGAAGTTAGTATTCAGTTTATAAGTACGGTGGATAATAACGTGTTTTGGGGGGATGGGATTGTGTTGATGTCGAAGGTGTTGAGAGTGGAATGTTGAGTTTGTGTTGTGACGCGCTGTATCCTTCACCTCACACAGGTTCTTACCAACTTACGCGTTACTTTGGACACCCTCGATGCAAAGTTTTTGAAACAAATGCTCGGGCGCCAGATTATTTTATGTGGTTCACTCCACGGCCCCTTGACCCTTAGCGTCAAAAATTCCAGGTAGCCTCAGATGGAGGTTACGGAAAATTCCAGGAGTCTCGTTGAATTTAACACGTCTACAAAACTATAACCCTTAGACAGCGATGCTGCGGGATATGAAGAAAACACTGATTGTATTGATTTGTATATTACAAGTCCAATTGATGATATATATATACAAAATAACACTTGAAACAACTCCCGAGTATTTTCCAGTCAAAGATATACAGTATGCAAATGTGTTCAAGCCTTATGTTATTATGCACCATGCGAAATTTGCCGGTATTAAGGAATGTGAGCAATGACACAATAAACCACGTGTAAGCAAGCAAACGCAATTGTTAATAACAGCGGAAGCGATATAAGCAGTTTGTAATTATGCGGTAAGCAGTAGTAAAACAATAATTACCTATCACAGTAGTAAACGGGATTAAACTATCTTCGCGGTAGGGTTTGGTCAATCAATAACAAAAAAAAACTAATGAACATAAACTAGATTATCAATCAACCCGTGGCAACAGCCTCAGACTTGGTTGAGAATCTTACGATTGTAGGAGAAAGTACACTTCTTAACAAAATTAGTGAACATGAAATAAGGTACTCCCGGCTGACGGTTGGGCAGTTGGTGGCAATAGCCTCTGCTCTGCCCCACAATCAGTTTTTAAATTTTCAAATTCTCGGATAAAATTATTCTAAAATTTTGGTCGGAAGATAGGACAGCGACTACCCAAATACAAGCAAAATAAAACCACTGTGTCTTAGAATAGATAAAAATGGAACGAAATTATTACCGGCTGAGAGTGGAACAGCTGGTGGCAACAGCTTCTGATCCGCCCCACAATCAGTTTTAAATTTTCCAAATTGTCGGTCCGTTAAAACTATATAATTTAGAACTAAGATAAATCAAAAGTAATTTAGAGGAAACGATGCCGGTTCCGAAAGGGAGACGGCTGGTAGCAACAGCTTCTGATCAGTCCCACAGTCAGTTTTCAATTTTTCAAATTGCCGGTCAATTAAAACTATATATATAATTAAGAACTAAAATAAATCAAGGCAATTCAGAGAAAACTATGCCCGTTCCGAAAGGGAGACGGCTGATAGCAACATCCTCTGATCCGTCCCACAATCAGTTTTCTATATGCAATTATCGGAGAAAAAAGAGAGAAAAAATCTAATATGTATTTGGGTAATTTGAAACAGGACAATAGGTATAACAATCTAAATCGCAAAACTAAAATCAAAATGATATTTCAATGTATTGAAGGTTCAGGCACGAATTCCAAAGAACAATATAAAGAACGCAATAATAAAAACTGTGAATAAATTTTGTTTTTATCGCTTCAAAAAAAAGCGGCTTACCAAAATACGGTATTATATTCCTAAATAGCCAAACTACTAAGTCGTTTACTGAAACTAAATATAAAACTTTCAAAACTCGACGTAATATTTCATTCGGTTTTCAAAACTAAATTTTCACTCACTCAGAAAATAAGGGACTATCGGACACTAGACTTCCAAACTATCAATTTAATAACTTAACACGCGGTAGCAAAATGCACAATTCTTTAAACGGTCGCAGGCAGACAGCGAGAGATATCTAGATTTAGCCCCCCAAAACGCTCGTTTCTTGGAATTTATAATTTAATTCCTACCTAAAACTTTTGGCGATAACGGTGGTGAGGGAGTTAACTTGACTAGATTTACTTGTAACTAGAAATATTTCTACGATACTGGACGACTTTGGTTTCAACCTTCAACGGCTACGGTTAAAAAATTCCTTTAACCGCTACAGTGTGGTCTGACAGACGCTCCATTAGAATTCGTGTGAAAATTCAACTTAACCTCGAATATTACTTAGAATTTGGTTTAAATAAAACTTAAAACTTTAGAAACCCTTTTTTCAAAATTAAAAAGAATACAAAATAATAAAACATTTTCCCCAAACATTTTTGTTTCATTTACATTCTAAACAAATTTTTCGAGAATATTGCAAACAAATCGGTTTTTCACAATTAATACATAAATACTGAGTCTTTCTTTCTCATTTTGATAGACAAATATGGCATAGCTTTCGAGTTTCCAGGCGCTTTTCTTCAGCTACAATTTCGATATTTTCAGTTGTTTTGTTTAGAATTCGCTCCAAAGTAAGTTTTCGTTCTCTGGGTATCTTTTTATTCAGCAATCGTCTTTCCATCAATGGAGATACTACTACTCTTGGCTAAATGTTTTAAAAAGTCCATGCGTTCCAATTTACGGGCATCTTTAGAGCTTTGGTGCATAATATATGCATTTATCGTACTGACATCCAACATTTGTATAAATACGAATCAACGCCCCCCTTGGTTTTGTTGTAATACTCTATGATTTTAGGTTTTGTGCCGTCAACAGTATTTGACTTAGAGGGATGCATAGACGACACAACTAATACGGCTTTAGATTTTTTCTGAACGTGCGACAAAAGCGTTAAATTTTCTCGAAATCCATATAGCGAAGAACCTACTTTACTTGATTTATGCGGGAAAAACTGTGGTGGAATTTTTGCTTCATTTTTTTTAAAATTCCTACGTAGGTTAGGACTCTTTTTTTAAGTTCATCAACAAGCTGTATAGAGCTGAACCAATTGTCTCCCGTTACATTGCGATAAAATTTTTCTAAACCTTTACTTAAACGAATAACTGATTGTGTGGGGATACCAAACTTTTTTTCTTCGAATGAAAGCGTATGGCCATCAGAACCCTTACCTGTATAAATGTAGGCGTGATACAAGTATTATTCCTAGCATCTGTTAGACATTGGACCTTGAGGCCGTATTTTGCCGGTTTGTCGGTAGATTCTCAGTTTGCATTTACCTCGGAATGGTATAAGCATTTCATCAACAGTCACATTGGCACCCGGGCTATAATATCTTTGGAAGTTGTCTATCAGTTTTTGAAATACCGCTGATATAGCTGCAGATGGATCAGTAACCTTCCTTTCATTTCTTGTTTCTGCGTTATCAAATAAGCAAAAACTCTAAACATATTTTTGGCATTGTGCAACGAAATACATCCCTGCCTGTTCCATCGGTTGCAAATAGACAATCCAGATTCTCATTTCCAGATTTGAAAACTGCAGTGTAAATAAGTAGACCCAAAAACGCTTTCATTTCAACTTGATCTAATGACCTAAGTGCTGGGTGTGATGGATCCATATATTTATTTTTTGCTTAGGTAATTTTTTTATTTGTATTAAAAATAATTTCATTGATGATTTCATCCGACAGTAATAGCCTCCATACTTTTTCAGGGGCTGGACAATTTCCAAGATGCTTTGCAGCAGCTTTGAGTCCTGGGACTGTAACAATAATATTATGTTGCCTTGTTGGTAGGAGGATCTTTTTTTTACCTAAAATCGCAACATATATGTAGCAAGTCAAATAAGAACAAAAAACAAAACAATTTATCATGTTAACTTATTTTTTCCTAGATAATATCCTTGTTTATCTACCATTACTTCTTCGTCACCTTCGGATGCGCTCTCTTCAATGTGAGTGTCGTGTTCACTTTCTAAGTAATCAGCGCCTTCTAAGTCGTCTTCGCTGTCAAAATCAAGTTCATGAAAATCTTTTGGCACATTCAAAGGATTTTCTGCCAATTCCTGAAGTTTTGGGTCGTCTGGATGCATTCTCGAAGGTCCCGAAACACCAGCCATGCTAAAATATGCATAATCTCTGAAAAATGTCGGTTTATAAAACTATAATCAGAAATAAAAACACCTACCTAATCGTCACGCTGTGATCTAGCAGACTACTGTCTATCTTTGGGATATAATAATAATGCACAGCTCGCGCCACTGACGTTTTCACGTTACTGATGTGTGGTACGGTTATCGACTGAAAGGTACATACACCCCTACCTCTCAACACACAAGCGTTTCCAAAACGATGGGAATAGATTCTCGCTAGGTGTCTGGCAGACCACTGTGTAGCCGTTAAAGGTTAATTAAAATAGTTTATATACCGGGCGTCCTCGATAATTTAAATTTTGAAAAGCGGAATTAAATAAATTTAACATATTTCTTCAGATGGTAAATCATGGCTTTTGAATTACTAATGGAATAAATACTTAAATTAATGTTACGGGACAGAAAGTAATCTCACAGACACAGATCATTCTTTAGATAAACGTACTTTTATAATCAACTGTATGCCATATTTGCTTATTTTTGATTGTTCATAATTATCGAAGTACATATAGTAAAAACCAAATAAAGTTGCGTTTACGTCATCATTGTGAACATTTGTAGCGTTGTCAGAGTGTTCACGAAATATGGAAATTAACAGAAAATAACTGAAGTCAACAAAAAACGTAAATGTAGAAAATTTCACAATATTATGAATGAAAACTTAAGTCTTTGAAGCCTAGAAGAGACTTTGTAAATATCTTTTTTATGAATGGCCACTAAAGGTTTATGATCACTTTTTACGGTGACATGCCTGCCAAACACAAATTGATGAAATTTTGATAAACTATTAGAAGTCGCTAAATATTCCTTTTCAATCTGAGCCCATCGAGACTCCGTTTCAGTAAGACTTCTAGAACAAAATGCTATTGGTTTATCTTGCTGCATAAGACAAGCCCCAATACCATTTTGACTAGCATCAGTTTGTATATCTAATGGTAATTTAGGATCAAAAATAAACAAGGTAGTTATTTCCGAAACCAATTTCTTAATTTTAAAAAATATAAGCGAAAGATATTTTGTCCAATTAAACTCTACATACGTTTATTAAAGGAATAGTAATTCAGATAATTTGGGCAAATACTTTGAGAGATAATTTAACATACCCAGAATCCTTGGCAGCTCTTTTTTGTTGGTCGGTTCTTCAAGCTCCAAAATAGCTTCAACATAATCAGGCTCGGGCCTGATTCCATCAGCAGAAAAGATTTGACCCACATAAGAAACTCCAGAAACTTTGTATTGTACCTTTAACTTATTAAACTTTGTACCAAATTTCTTGGCTCTACTAACAACTTCATTCAAGATTTTATCATGTTCCGCCTCATCTTTTCCCTCAATTATAAAATCATCGAAATAAATGCCAATGGGTAAATCCCCAAAAATGTTTTCATTAATTCTTTGAAAAACTTTCGGACTAACATTAAGTCCAAAAGGCAACCGATTGAAGCAATCTTTTACAAAAGGAATAAACGTGCAAAGTTTCCGGCTCTCTTTACCTAGATGGATATGATAAAATCCTTCTTTTAAATCTAAAAGAGTAAAGATGTTTTTACCTCTTACCTTCAAACTAAGTTCGTCAACAGTGGGTATCGGATACTGATCTAAACAAACAAACTTGTTCAAATGTAATGGATCAAGGCAGATTCTCAATGCTACTGACGGTTTTTGTACAATAACTATATTATTGACCCATTCTGTTGGTTGCTCTATCTTGGAAATAATCTCCCTTCTTCCAAGATCGTCTAGTGCTGTTCTTAGTTTTGGTTTTAGTGTTTCTGGCACTCTTGTGCAACTACTAGAGTAAGGGACCCCGTTTTGTTTTAAGATTATTTTATATTTATAAGGTACTTTTCCGGTACCCTCAAAAACCTCAGAGTTTTTACTTGTTTTTTATTATTTAGCGAATCTATTTGTTTTACTAATTCAAACTGAGAACAGGTGTTTAGTCCCAAGATAGGTATACTGTCACAGTCAACCACAATAAATTTAATCTTACAATTTTTCTCTTTTATCATACAATGTAGTAATACATACCCAATAGCTATACTTTTATCATGCCGTATGTGTTTATTGATAGGCTGTTTTTCATTATTTTGTTTTCTACCCCCAATTTTTTTACAAACTTAAGAGGCAAACAATTACAATTCGCTCCAGTATCTACCTTAAAAGAAATAAACTTATTATTTATTAAAACATTCTCAGTCCACATATCTTTTCTTTTGTTCTTAAATTTCACATGATCTAATGTCACGGAGTCCGAATACGGTGTATCTGATTCTTCGTCACCTGTAGTATTGTCTACCTCACTCTTTTCGACCTCATGCATTTTCTTTTTATTACTGTTTCTTACCTTTATTTTGCTGTCTATTTTCACAACCTACTGCGCAATGATTTGGTTTTTTGCATACTGCACAAATCTTACCAAAGGCAGGACAGCTCCTAGGACCATGCTTTGTTTTGCATCTAAAACACTCATATGCACTTGTACTGGCACAAGCTTGAATACATTTTTTAACTGCATCAACCTGTGTTGAGTTTCCTCTGATGTTTTGGACCTGCTTCTTACTTGCTTCTGAGGCTCTACAGATATCTTCCGCCTGACTCAGAGTTAATTTTCTCACCCTAAAAAGCCTTTCTTGCACCTCTGCGTCTAATATTCTAGCGACTACTCGATCTCTTACTAAGGAATCATGCAACATTCCAAAATTGCATGACTTTGCTAGCTGTTTTATAGCTATCAAAATATTATCGAACTCTTCTCCCTCCTGTTGACATCGTGTATTAAACTTAAATCTATTAAACGTTTCATTTTAAAAAGGCATGCAGTAGTTTTCAAACTTTTCTATGACTCTATCATGTTTGTTTTCATCTCCTTCATTATCAAATGCAATGTTTGGAAGACCTCCTGAGCATCCTCACCAGCAATATTTAAAAATATAGCTATTTTTGTTTCATAATCTTTATTGTCATGGCCAGATTCTTTCATGTATATTTTGAAACTATTCATAAATTTTGTGTAATTTCGTGCCGTTTGTTGGTCAAACACCAAAGCCTTTGGTGGTTTAAACGTTGACATTTTTCTTATTATCTATATAGTAGGTACTTACTTGTAACCAGTTTCTTTGTTGTTGACACTGGCCTTTATAGGGTTATTGACCTAAATTTTACTTTATAATTTTGTCTTTTCTTATTGGCGTGTTTTCACTTGACACCATGTTATGTTTTAACTATTTATTTATTAAGAGGAACCAATAAAAACTATTTATTAACACGTTATTTCATTACATTGTAAGATGTTTTACATAGTTGCTTAATTACTAATTATTATCTTCCTTGTTCCTTGACTGCCGGGCCACCTAGCGGTCATCTGTCATTGGTATAGCAGACCACACACAGAACAACTATTGATGTATATGTAACAATTATCTTTTATGTTTTTATCATCTCCGAACCGTCCTAACATATCTTAATTTTCTATATGACCATTAAAATCCTCAATTAATAAGATATATTCTTGTTTGCTTATCATATCTAGTACATCATTTAGTGTGTGGTGAAAGAAATATTCTTTTTATATATGTGTTACATTGTCGCAGCTTTTACCCCAACAATTGTTGTTGGCTGTCTAAATATTTTCACCTGAATCATTAAAATTATTTCATTAATTAGTTCGTAATCTTCTATCGGTCGCCTTTCTAGATTAGAAAATATTGTAGAAGATCACGGGACAGCCTTCATAGTAATACTGGACTGGTGGATAAATCTTAGTCAATATGGTCGATGGATTTGGATTTCTCTGTACTTACAATAGCTTCTTCTTCATCAGCTTCCCTATTGCACAAAAATATGATCGCGATTCTCTACATAATAGAAAACAAAGTCCCTTCTCACGTCTGTTTGTTTATCCGCTAGCTCCTCATTCTCACGAAGAAGAACGAGTAATCAGGAAAATCTAATGCAAGAGAAAGTGATAATTAGAGTAGAAATACGTCTGTTGGACATGAAAATCGTCTTGTCGTGACAGGAACGTGTTGAACGCGTTTATCGTATTGTGTAATGAAAAGAATACTCTGATTTTGTTGTTTACAAAACCATAGAGTGTATTTTGTTCAGTACACTGATTAATTTGTTTTATTTACACACCTCACCCTCACGAATGATTATGGAAACAATTTCATTCCATAAAACTATTCTGCATAGTAGCGCCCGCTGTTAGTCGCACTATTTTCGAACTAGTTCTGCAAAACATTCTTTACAACGTGCGGTGGAACAACTTTTTCTTCATGTTAGGTATTATTTACAGAAGTAAGTTACTTCTTTGCAAGTTACTATCTTCTTGCTTTTTGTCTTAGAATATAAATGGCAAATTTAATGAAAAGATGCTTATTGGGCTTGTTGTATACTATGTTAAGGTTCACATCGTATAAATATTAAAACAAGTATACATTGGTTTTGTTCATGCTACTTTTTAGAAAATGTCATTTTAAAAAGTTACTTGTTCAAATTTAGTTCAAAACTATTGTAAATAAATAGGTAAAAAAGAAAATATTATGGTTGTTAGAGTATAACGTATGAAAACTTGACAATTTAATATTTATTATCATTTTTTCTGTGGCTAAAGTAGAAAAAATGAGATACTTGGTATAAAAATTTGTATTTATTTGTATATATTTATAGTCGATAGATAATATTGTGCAATATTATGTTTTATATCCGCTGACTCAAATTTTATTTCATTCCTTAACATGTTGTTGTCATTGTCTGTTTTTACATTCCCAAAACCTCGTACTGAAAACTTGGTTGATGATAAATATAAGATAACACGATTGCTCCTCTTTCCTAGTATATTAACATCTCTTTTTTCCAAAATATAATTGCTCTCTACATCTTTTTGCCAGTTATTGGTGAAATACTGAGAATAAACTTGTTTCGCCAAGGTATACAGTTGAAAGACTTGATTGTGAAACTTTTGTATGCTGAGTTAAATGTGAATTTGAAATATCCTGGCGCCAAAAATGTGTCAGAACACTACAATAATTGAAATTAAATGAGAAAATTTTTGTAAACTTGTCCAAGTTTTTGCTGCCAGAAATTTTTGAATGTCATTGTATTATGTGAATAATTTTAGTTTATTTGTAATTTTACATAAATAATTTCTCATGTAACCTTTATTTATTATGAAAATAAATTTATGAAAATTTGATTACGTGTTTTTTTCAAAAGAAAATGCACGGTGGTTATCTGTTGAAGGTAGAATTAGCCTTGGACGATAATATTACAGACCCAAGAAAGAGCTAATTCGGCGGTACACTTACACTGAGCATCGAATATGCGGCCAGAACCCCTCTTTCGGTCTTGACGGCCCTCAACTACCCAATCTCTCCAACACCTGCCTCATGATGGTTAATAATTCGACTCCTCTCAAAGTCATTCAATTGACCACTCTTCGAGCTCTTGGCATGTTATTAGGTGGCTGTCAAAAACGGATACCGGAAAACCAAATGAGATTAATCACGGTTAGATGCACCCTATATATATATATATATATATATATATATATATATATATATATATATTAACATGGAAAATAACTTGCAACACTCTGTATACGATAATATAGAATGAATATGCTACACACTATATGTAAATACAAAATTTAGAATTTAATTACCATTTAAATCGTCAGAAATATAGATAATCTATAGAACTAAAATCATTTAAGAGAGTAAATAAAAACAAATCAAACCGAACAAACATAAAGGAAATATTCAATGTACCCTGTAAATGCACATATGTTAGAGATAACATGAATCCTAGCTATTGAGAGAGAACCTTTTTGAACGTCACCTAATATAAATTGTAACAATCTATTTCTCACATAGTAAGAGTCAAAAGATTATGATTTGTTTTAAAATATACTAATTAGATATTGAAAGAAACTCTTTGATAACATTAGGAAATTATTTCAGAATATGTCAGGGAATAAAGTCAAAGTAATATTAACATTAAGGTTATAAATGTATGACATTTGTGAAATTCATTGTTATTCTGAATAGAGCAAATGGAATAAATATAGTTGTCAGTTTTGAATATTTTGGAAACTATATAAAAGGAAGTAGTATATGACATTTGATTATTTGAAAATATAAAACGGAATGTCCTAAAAAGATAAGTAAACAATTTGAAACCTGAAATGAGATTTACCAACAAAATTTTTTATAATCGATTTGATTGGTGAATTGTAATTGAAATGAAATGTTTTGATCAGCGGCAAGCGGATTGAAAATTAAAAAAAAATGAATGGGGAAGTTTGTTGATAATGTACACTACTAACTAGGTAGAATTTTTTTTTTAACAATGAATGGGGGTGTAAAGTAAAATCTTTGGAGGAGAATTTCAAACAACTAGAAAAACGGCACCATTTGAATGGTAAATATAAAAGAAATACATTATTCTTTAATATAACTCAATAAAATTTATAAATCAAATTGATAAATAGAAATATAGCAAGAAATTGGTAAAAGTAGCAATATACCTTAAATATTTATCCGTATAATCAAGTAAAGTTTTGTATCGTGGAAATGATATCTTCACGATACATCTCAGAAAGAATTGGACTATGGAATCCCATCTAAAATGTATTGATGTAGATGAAATATAACATCAATTTTGTTCATACCCAAACACGATAAATTGTACCATATCCGAAGAAGAATCCTACAAGAAGTGAACAATGGTGACTTGGACATAAGTGAACAGGTATTTAAAAACTATTTCGTTTCAAAAAAGTTAAATGAACTCACTTGTATTGTGTGCAAATAGTTGAACTTTGAAATTTCACAGACGTTGTCCATTGTCATACCCGTCATTTTATATCCTAGAGTTTTTTAACATCATCAGATGTTCAATCTGTATAATATGTTGCATAGTTGTACTTATATATAATAATAATTCATTTGAGTGAATGTGTTTTGAATGAACGATCATCATAGATAAGTTGTTCCCTTTTGAAGATTTTGTATTTGAATAATGTATTGGTTTTCTTTGGTTTCGTATTAAATAACTTTTTTTATTTGAAAGACTTAAATGTATTGTTGGAAAATTTCATTTCTAGACGATTGTTTCATTTATTATTTGACAGTTGGCATCATTGATAGAGGATAAAGAAAAGGATTTCGAAGGAGAGATTCAGAGAGAAATTAAGGAAATAAAAATGGGAGTTCAAGACACCCAAGAAAGAATGGGAAATCTAGTGGGAAAATGGGACAGAACCCTGACTGAATTTCAACAAAATGTTGAAGAAGCATGTAAAATAAAGCAAAAGCTGGAGGAGGTGAAAACAGAAAAGAAGATTAGGGAAATACAGAAGGAGATAGAAGTTCTGAAAGGAAAAATTGAGCAAACTGGAAGTAGAATTCACAAGGAAGAACAATCAAAAGAAACATTGTAAATGACAAGAAAATTGGAGGACATGGAAAAAAGGCTATTTTACTTACAGGAAAACATGACCAAAAAGGAGATAGCAATTTACAAGAAGTGAGAAATGGAGTGATAGAGACGAAAATAATAAACAATTATATAGGAAATAGATGGGAACACAAATTTGAAGGGGATAACAGGAAAATACACCCAAAAGTATTTATCAAGATCCTAAAGAATAAAATAAAAAATATCCAAAGTAAGGAAGACATAAAAGAAATGATAAGAGAAAACCTGGATAATCATGCGTTAGTATGGTACACAAGTAAGGAGGAAGATTCCAACAATTTTGAGGAATTTGAAGAACAATTCATGAAATATTTCTGGGGAAATAGTGCTCAAGCAAGAGAAAGAGAGAAGCTTTACTCAGGCAAATATGAGGCAGGCAGAGGAAATAACATGAATGATTATGCTATGAAAGTATTCATGAATGCTAAATTCCTAGATCCACCCATACCAGAGGAGGAAATAATAATCTTTATATCCAGACATTTTAAATGCGAGATAACTGAAACGATTATTATTCAGAATGTCAAAAATATTGAACAATTAAGTAGTTATTTACAAAGACTAGAAAGGAATAGAGTGGACAATAATAATTATAAGAGGAATAAAAATAATAATAGTAACAATTTTAACCGAAATAGTCAATATAATAACAACAATAACAATAATTATGAGAATAATACAAATAATCAAAATAGTAGGAGAGATAATTATGAACAAAGTTATAGTAGAATAAATAACATAGACAATAGAAATTATAACAATGGATATTACAACAGAAACAATAATTATAACAATAATTCAGGAAAAAAACAATAATTATAACAGACATTTTAACAATCAAAACAACTACAACAGAAACTTTAAATACAATAATAATAACAATAACAATTACAGAGAACAAATTTACAGAGAACAAAATAATAGGAGTGGACAATATGAAAACCGACAAAGAGAAGAAAATAGAGAACAATGAAAAGACTATAGGGAGGAAGAAAGAGGAAACGGAAATGGAGGACAGAGAAGAGTAAACAATATCCAAAGGAGAGGAGAGAGAGTGATATCGATAGAACCGGAGATAATCACTGAACAAGAGCCCGACCAAAATTTTGGATGGAGCACATACCAAATGTGAGAAATATCATCTGTACATATGAAAATCCAAGGGAATATATTAAATTTGGGGAATATTTGGAATTAAAAGAAATAATGGGATTAATAAAAGTCAAAGGAAAATTAAATGGGAAGGAAGTCAAAATATTAATAGATACAGGTTCGGAAGCGTCTATAAGTAATACAAAACTAATAGAAGAAAGTATTAAAAATTATGAAAATAAGCTAATTAAAATACCGAAAATTACATTATTAGGAGCAAATGGAAAGAAATTGTGTGAACTCAGCAGATCTATAATACAAAGGATTGAATTAAAGGATGGGAAAGAAGTTGAGATACAATTATTGTTAGTAGATAATTTAGAAACAGATATAGTTATAGGAATAGATGAATTAACGAAATATAAGGCAAGAATTGATTTTGAAAAGATGGAGATAGAATTAAATGGTAATAGAATTGAATTTGAGGAAAAAAATATGGAAGTATTGGCAATTGAAGAGGATAATAAGAAGTTATGGAATATAGAAAGGAGTGGAATTATGGAAGAATTGGAATTAGAGTGTGGAGATAAGAAATATGAAGAGAAAGTGAAGAATTTGATAATGAAGTATGAAGGATTGATTGAAAAGGAGATGAGAATGGCAAATAATTATGTACATAAGATAGAAGTTAGGAGAATAGAGAATTTCAGAATAAGAACATACCTTATAAATATAGGAAATAATTTGATTCAGAGATACAAAATATGTTAAAGGACGGTATTATAGAGAGACGTAGCACAAGATATGTGAAACATCAATCAATACACTGTACCACAATACGAGGTTCCGATGAATGTATAAGCAATATTTAGACGCATAACGAAGACTAAAGAATTTTCAAAAGTAGATTCATAAGTGAACAGGTATTTAAAAACTATTTCGCTTTAAAAAAGTTGACAGAACTCACTTGTATTGTGTGCGAATAGTTGAACTTTGAAATTTCACAGACATTGCTCATTGCCATACCCGCCATTTTATATCCTAGAGTTTTTTAACATCATCAGATTTTCAATCTGTATAATATGTTGCATAGTTGTACTTATATAATAATAATAATTCATTTCAGTGAATGTGTTTTGAATAAACGATCATCATAGATAAGTTGTTTCTTTTTGAATATTTTGTATTTGAATAATGTATTGGTTTTCTTTGGTTTCGTATTAAATAACGTTTTTCATTTGAAAGACTTAAATGTATTGTTGGAAAATTTCATTTCTAGACGATTGTTTCATTTATTATTTGACAGTTGGCATCATTGATCAAACGGATCACAATTAGAGAGGGGTCTTGAAACAGAATATACAGGACCGTTCTGTAGGATTTTATAGAGAAAATAAAAGCAGGTATTTTTTAATTGAAATTTTTTTCTTATAAATACAAAAGATTTTGTTCTTTGGCGCTTATAATATAAATTAAAATAATTTTATCTTATTCCATGAACCCAAAACCCTGAGGTTATTGAGTTTTCATGTAAATAATAAAAACTAGGATTTTGAAGTATAAAGAAGGGTGAGATAATTATATCAGGACATATATTTTAAAAAAATTCAATATACCGGGCGAATAGAAAATTCTATTCATAGAATAGCAATCCACAATAATATATATATATATATATATATATATATATATATATATATATGTATATATATATTAATACATATCCTCTATCTAAATTCTAAAGAGAACATTCAAATAAAGAAAATATGCATATTTAGATGTAATACTACTGATACACACTGTATTATCAATAATTTGAAAGGTTCAATATACCAATAAAATTTTACATTCCAATTTCATATGACATTACTGCAGAATAGACTTAATGACAGATAGATTTTAAAACGATTTGAAAAACCAGAATACGAATGTCTCTATTAGCAAATGGCACTTATAAAAAAATAATGAAAATCTCTCTTGGTATATAAAAACGTAAATTTGTATTTAAAAAAAAAAGAATTCTTGGTAACCAAAAGAGAAGAGAGTTATTTATGGAAACAGTTTAGTTAGTTGATTCATAACATCGCGAGAGACAACATCGAAATAAGAGTTGTCTCAGAATTTTTTAAATAGAGTTGAATTTTAATATCTCGAGAGACAACATCGGAATAAGAGTTGTCTCAAATTTATTTGAGAATATCAGAATAATTTGTAGCATTATTATCAAATTAACACAATTTACCTTTGAAAGCCAGTGCGTGTATTATTCGCAGAGAATTACAGCAGTAAAGTGCGAGTGTTGTTCCAGTTTCTAAATAAGTCATTTAGAAAATTGTTCCAGATTTTCTAAAACGTTTTTAGAATACAAACCAGTCTATCTGTACCCAGTTTGGTGAGTCCAGTCCATATTATATATTATTTCTCGAGAATTAATAGGCCTTTAGTAAAAAATATTTCGAAAGTAGATGCATCTGATGAATTAAATATTTGATCAAATTATAGTAACATTATTGATATATCATTCTACGTAAACTCAAGACAAATTTTGAAAAAGACAATTTACAAGGAAATTGGGGAATGTTACATTGACATATAAGTCATTTTGGACTTTTAGTTAAAGTATTTAGATAAGAATTTCTAATTTTAGATTGTTCATAATATTGAGGTTTTGATAGAAAATTCTATTTTTGCGTATTCGTTTGTGATATTTTTTGAAAAGTTTCAATTTTTGTAAGTGTTTATTTGATAATATAATATATAAATTTGAATTCTAATCACCTTTTGATTCTCTTTCCATAATCATTCTCATTACATTTGATAATTTCATCCTATAGAAAATTTAGTACAAGAAGTGACATTTGGTTTAATTTCTGACAGTAATTTCATATGTGTCATGAGATAATTTAATTGTCTTATAGTGTATCGGACAAACAGTTACTTTCGATTTGAATAGTATAATACGTGATTTGGAAAATTATTTGGAAATTTATAAATTTTGAATTATTCTTTGAAATCTTTGATACCTCCCTGAGAAAAGAGTAAGTTGATTGATATTGTGTATTAATTTATCTTTCAGGATATAAAATTTATTATTTATTTAGCCGGGCATATTAATTTGACAACTGCAGTCATTAAAAATTTTATAGGTTATATTTAGCTAAAGGTGTTTTCATATTAGTGTAGTTACAGCTACAAATAAATTCAACGATAAAACAATATAGAATATAATATATTATAATTAAAAACAGTCGAGGTATACAATAATTTGTCACCCGAACGTGGGGCAAATATTATAAAATAGAATTATGTAGAAAAAGGAGAAATAAGAGTTTTGGTTATGTTCGTTGAATACATGCTTTCATTATCGAAAACTGTTGAAAGCAAATATTAAGATTTAGTCTCATGACATATTATAATGTGTCGTAATAATCAATAAAACAACACTCTACTTATATTAACTTTATCTGGCTGTTTTATTTGTGAATGCCCTTTCCTATTAGGGGAAAGTGTTCCACAATGAGACATAAATTACGTTTCGGTTAGTTGCCGGAGGTTATGACTGAATTTTGTTGTTTCATGAACATATATTGACATATTATTCCTCGTCATTTAACGCAATAAGTTTATCAATATATCAATTTAGAAAATGAATAGGGATTTTTTTTAAATAGTAATTGTTGTCCCATTGTGGATAAAAAATATACAGTTAAAGAAAATGAACATTTTTTGCAATAAACAGTATCCAATAAACGTATTTTGGTAGATAGGACAACATAAAATATAAATTCGACAAGTAGAAAATAAAATAAAATCCTTCAAACTATTAGCGCACATTTAAAAAGTTGAAGTTTAGTTCAAAACGTATTAGAGCCTGTTGCCTCTTAGTTTTCTCAGTCGTTTTGGAAAGTACCATTTTCATGTTTTTTTCTTCGATTACACTTATATCTTGTTACGGGATGGAAAAAATAGTTGTCAGACTTTACTGTAAATTATTTTAGTAAACTAACTTCATCATTCAATTGCACCTGTAATAATATTTTTGTTACAAGATCTTCTGAAGCCATTGGTAACCAAAAATAAATAGAGGAGGCTTTACAGAAGTTCTTCAGGAGAGCAAAGGAAAGAAGCCTCAGAGAAAAAGATGAGGCAATGCCTACAACAAATGGAACACTAATATATATATATATATATATATATATATATATATATATATATATATATATATATATTGTTAAGTATTCAATATTCAATAATAATATGTATTTGCCCCACGTTCGGGTGCCAAATTGTTATATATTCAGTGTTATAATTGTAATTGCCCCGCGTTGGGTGACAATTGTTATATTTTCAAACCTTTGAATATAATTTCCCACGAATATTTCAATTCTTTAAATATAATTGCTCTACGATATGTAAATAAATTATACTATCTTGTCGCAGCGACAATTATTGTGCAAACCACTTAAGTACGTATTGAATTTCAAATTTGACAGTAATTGTCAAATTAAATATGCCCGGCGCCAATAAATATTAATATAAAGATGAATTTATCTACAATCAACTTATTACTCCTATCTCAGGGTGAGATCATAATTGTTCAAAATTAATTCTTCAAATTTATTTGTTTTTTAAGATATTTCCAAAATAAATGTTTCACTATTATCAAACTCTCAAATAACTGTTAATTCAATATTATAAAAGGCCATTTCATTATTTTATAACATTTACTAATTTATTGTCACTAAAAATGTCAACCAAATGTCACTGATTAAATTGAAAATTTTATGAATGTAAAAAAATGATAAGTTCAATGAGATTGGATACTGAATGAATAATACAGGTAGTTAGAATCAAAATTATATATTATACTATCAGATACGCAAAATTAACAAAATTGTTACTCCCAGAAATTAAAGAGAACAACAGTCGTAACCTCTACAAAACTTAAAATTAGAATACAACTATGCTAAAATTTAACCTAATGAATTATTTTCAAACGTTCAAATAATAATTTACACTTGACGTGTATCAATGTCAAATACCGAAACTTCTGCTCAAAATGGTCTATTCACTTGATGTTGTAAATGATAGGTATCAATAAATTTGGTATATTTCAGATTTTCTTGTATATAGATGCATCTTTAAACTGTATTGAATTTAAGGTCTGATATTTCTCGAGAAATAAATTTAAAACTGGAGAGGACTCACCCAATGGATCAGGAAATCTCGTACTTATTCTAACGTATTTAGAATACTGCACTTTCTAAATATATACGATTTAGAAAAACTGGAACCACATTCACTTTTACGATACAATTCTTTTCCGAATTATGTACGCACTGAATTTATTATATAGGTTATTTATCTGATTGTATCATATGCAATTTATGCAATCTACCAAAAACATTCGAGAACAACTCTTATTTTGATGTTGTCTCTTCAAAGGATAAAAAGCTATTGACTAAATTTTTACAAAATAAATAATTCTCCTTTCCATTGGTTACCGATTTTTCTTGTTTTTGAGAAAGTTTCTAATCTATAATTTTCAATAACCAAGTGAGATTTTGAAATTCTTTTATTACATTTGCAATCTTGCTAGCAGAGACCTCTATATTTTACAATTTCAAATATTTTCTCCAAATCCTATTATGTTCTATCTATCATTAGATATATTCTACTCAAATGTCATCGAAATTATGAAATGTCATGTTTGATATTTCTACAGAATCTTTCAAAATTTAGGAATTTACGTAGAGTACAGTGTGTATCGAGAGTATGACAACTAAATTAAATGAATTTCCTTATGTTTTACTTGTTCTTTATATTTCAAATAGAGGATGTGTATTAAATCCCCCTAATAAAAGAATGATAAATCGATTATTGTATATCATTGTAATTTCATCTTTAAATTTTCCTAATATTATCCTATTATTTCAGTATACTAGTACTGTTCTGAAAATTATTATTAACTAATAAAAAAAATTTCTTTTAATCAAATTAAACTATTGTTACTAATTTCATAAAATTCATTAACTATATCATATCTATCTTAAAATTTCACGTAACATACAAATATTTGTTATTTTAAAATTTCTATTAATCAAATTAAACTATTGTTACTAATTTCATAAAACTCATTAACTATATTATATCTATCTTAAAATTTCACGTAACATAATAGTTATTCTAAAATTTCCTATATACACACGTTGATAAATTTTTTTATGGTATCAAATGTTTCCAACTCTGTTCTACTCTGTCTAAACATTTATATGTTACAGGATATGGTTTGGTTTCAGCATTTCTCAGTATTCTTAATTTTGATAATCCATATTTTCATTAAACAACCTTTAGTTCCGTCGGAATTCTTGTCTCATACATCTTTGATAATTCTTTTATAAATTTATAATATTCTTCATTACAGTCTGTCCAATTACCATTACTTTTCACATCTTCTATTTATTCTATCTCACGAACATAATTATTAGCCATTCCCATTTCTGTTTCAATCAATCCTTCATATTTCATCATCATACTCTTCACTTTCTCTTCATATTCCTTATTTCCACTCATTAACTCCAATTCTACCATAATTCCATTCCTCTTTATATTCCATAACTTCCTATTATCCTCTTCAATTGCCAATACTTCCATATTTACCTCCTCAAATTCAATTATTTCACCATTTAATTCTATCTACCTATTCAAAATCAATTATTTCCTTATATTTCATCAATTCATCAATAACTATGTCTGTTTCTAAATTCTTCATCGACTATGTTTACATATCAACTCCTTTTTCATCCTTTAATTCAATCTTTTCTATCATATATTCCCTTAGTTCATATAACTTCCGTCCGTTTGTTCCTATAAATGTAATTATTTCATCCTGTCCATCTATTTTGTTGCTTAATTTTCATTTCTATTTTCATTATTATATCTTCTATCAAAGTTGCTAAAATCTCTTCCATTCTGACAATACTTGTTGTCATAAATTTTATCTCCATTTCCATATATTCGTTTTTCATTTCTGTAACTTCTATTCTCATTTCCATAATTCATATCAACATGTCTATCATTTCTTCTATTATCAAACCTTTGTTTATATAATTTCTATTCAAATATGTTTTTAAATATTACTTGTTAATCATAAACATTTTATTTACATATCGTTTTTATATGCATTCTTTACCATGTACGTTCCCTTTTCGTTTCTAGATGTCGTTCCTATAATCCTGTCATATAATTCAATTTTATTTTCTTCTCCTAAACTTCGTCTTGTTCTCTTCTCTTATTGTTTGATTATCTATGAGTTTCCTAAATTTGTTCAAATTTTTCATAATGTTCTGTTTAAAATCGTTTTGCCATATTAGTTTACCAGATTTCTTTGAATTTTCCACTATGTTCTTTATAAATTCATTGCCCCATATCTCATTATCTTCATCATATATTCTTGTTTCTGTATTTTCTTCCCAGAAATGCATTACAATTTGTATCTCAAATTCTTCTATATCATTGAAATTATTTTTTATTATTTTCTTATCCACCATAATCTCAATTCCTATTATTTCATTTCCAATTATATTAATAAAAACTTTGATCAATTATTTTCATATTTCTGTCACATTTCACTCTTATTTCGATATTTTCTGTATAAATTATTCGTCCGGCATTTTGTTTTGTAGTTTCTTCCATTTCTTTTACATTTTCTTGTAATATTTTATTCATTTCCTCCAATTCTTCGTTAAATTGTTTCCCCCTATCATAATTATTATTTCTTTTATCATATATCATGATTTGTTTTTCGGTATTACCATCTAAGTCTTTTATTTTCCAATAAATATTTTTTCATAAATTTGCATCACTTCTTTACTTCCTAGGTTCTGTGAATCAATGTCTAACATATCATCTTTTGTTTGTTTTTGTACTTTGATAGCCTGTATCTCTTCAATTTCCTTCTCAACTTCTTTAATCTCCATTAAACTTTGTATTTTTATAAATCGTATTTCTTCAGTTATCTTCTTCTTTTGTTTGTTTGGTTCTGTTTGAATTGTTCTAGATAAATTTTTTTCTATGCATTTATCTAATTCTTGTATATCATCTATCTGTTTTTCAAATTCTTCTTTGATTTTAACTCCGTTTTCTTGGTCTATTTTCAAATTCTTATTTTGTTCTTCCATATCTACTCTCTTCTCAGCAATTTGTTTCCTAAATTGCTCGTTTTCATCTCTGATTTTCTTAATTTCATTTAAGGTTTCCATGTTTACTTCTTCTATTCTTCCATTTAAGTCATTAAGTTTCATATTCAAATTCTGTTCATACATTTGCATTATTTCCTCATTTGTTTGTCCTTGTACTTTAACAGACTGTATCTCTTCAATTATATTCTCATTTTGTTTCTTCACTTCCACTTGAATTGCTCCAGATAAATTTTCTTCGATACATCTTCCTAATTCTTGAACTTGTTCTATCACCTGCTTGTTTATATCTTCCCTGATTTTAATACCATTTTCTTGAATTTCCTTCCGCAAATTTTCATTCTGACCCTTCATATCTTCTATCACCTTTTCAATTTTCTTCCTTAATTCTTCATTCTCTTCCTTAATTTTCTTAATCTCCTTCAACTTTTCAATTTTTCCTTCTTCTATTTTCTTTTCCAGCCTGTCCATGTTTCGAGTGATGTTGTTAATATCTCCCTTAATCTCCTCCTTCATTGTATCAATTTTGTCATTTAAATCTCCACTCATATCATTCATATCTTCCCGCATACTAAACATTTTCTCATTTTGTCTGTCCATTTTTCCATTCAAATCTCCATTCATACTATTCATATCTCCCCGCATACTAAACATATTCCCTTCTATTCTATTTATATTTGTCCTATTTTCTTCATGTTTCCTATTCATATTCTCATATTGTTTATCCAATTTTCGATTTAAATCTTCACTCATGTTCATCAAAAGTTGTATTATTTGGTCATTGCTAGTTGTATTTTCCTTTCTCTCTTGTCTGTTTCTATAGTTTCTATTTTCATATGTATCATTTATATCTCTTCTGTAATATTCATCTCTGTTCCCCCTTACTCCATTAGAATTTTTAATTTCATTTCTTTTTTCATAATAACTACTTTCAAGTCTCAATAAATAATTAGATAAACCTTCCATTGTTTTGATATTTTGTATCCCAATTGTTTCTGATACTTGTTGATCGAAATGTCTGGATATATATAAAACCATATCTTCTTCTCGTATACTTGGTTCCAAATATTGTGCGTTGTTGTACATTTTCATTGCATATGCATTGAAATTTTTACTTTGGTTATAATCAAATTTCCCAAAGTATAGTTTCTCTCTGAAACTCGCCTGTTGTATCTCTCCCCAAAAATATTTTAAAAATTGTTTTTCAAATTCTTCAAAATCAGCTATTTGTTCCTCTTTATTGCAAAACCACAATAAAGCATGTCCAGATAACATTCGTCTAATAATGAATTTTTTCTCTACCATGTCCCTTATTCCTCTCATCCTACTTTTGATTATTTTGATAAATACTTTTGGGTGAATAACATTTATATTTCCATCGAATTTCACCCCAAAGTCGATATTTCCAGTCTGTATCATTCCACCTCCATTCCGTTTAAGATTATCTTCTATAGTTTCTTGTAATTTTCTATCATAGTATCTTTCTTGGTTTTTCAGCGTACAATTTCTTCTATCATCATTTCTTCTTTCCATCGTAGATATTTAATTTTTTTATAATAATGCTAATGGTGACAAATCTATTTTTGCCCCACGTTTTGTCCAAATTTACTTGTTCTTTAGATTTCAAATAGAGGATGTGTATTATTATATATATATATATATATATATATATTATATATATATATATATATTATATATTATATATATATACATATATATATATTATATATATATATATATATATATATATATGTTTTATGTTTTTAATTCTTTCGTCAATTTTTCTTTTGTTTATTACCATATGAATAAATGTTTTCGATTACTTTATTATCATATAAATTTATGTATAGAATGAGTTTTTGTTTGTCGATTTTTTTTAAATATTTTATTTCATTATGTGATACTTGTTAATTTTCATTAAAGTGGTTTTGTGTTGAAAATCTTTGGATTTATTTATTTCTTCATATTTTCTATGAAATAATTCAAATTAAATGAATGAAAAAAAGGACATTCGAGGACGTCCAGGGCATGTACTAGGGTGGAACTTTGATATCCTTCGTCGGGACTTGGTACATCCCTGGGACGTACAGTGGATGTACTTGTGTTGTTTGGGTAATTTAGTTGTTTTAATATTTAATAAGTGAATAGGGTTAACATGATGACATCAAGAGGCCAAAAAATATTACAAATGACACTAACACAAGCCAAGTCCAATAAAATATCTGAAAAACCTGTTATAACCTCACTTTTGACCGAGGAGAACGGTAATTAAGAAATTACATGAGTTTATCAAAACAAGTTTTGTTATTGTTTTACTTTTAGCTTTTGTTGCTGATAACACGCACCAAATATTATAGGAGATGCTGAGATCGTCATGGAAATATATCCACAACACATTTGAAAATTCTTGCAACCGGATGTGGCAATGCTACAGAGGATGTTATTTCTTTGAATAACGATGTGTACAATACCGTTTTTGTTAGTAAAAACAATGTGGCTTTTTCCAATACCGAAGAAATTCTCAGAGATAATACAGACGAGTCTCAGCTACCAGAAAGCTCACCAGGGCATTTTGTTCAAGGCAATGGAAATGAAGATAAAAATAACGAATTCGAGAATACTTCAAAAGTTAATATTTTGTAAAATATTATTATTCAAAATAATGACGATGGACCTCACTATAAAGCAGATGAAGTAGACGCAAATAATATACAACATAAAGAAGACTGTAGTGAATCTGAGGAGCCATGTTATCTACCTGAGGAAAGTAGTGAAACAAACGAACTGGAAGAAGAACAAGAGGAAGAAGCTGTAGAAATCCGAGAAAATTAAAGAAGAGGAAAAGAAATTTTGTTAATTGGAAGAAAAACATTAGGATGCAAAGGAGAGCTACTGGTGAAGAATATCTGTCAGCCACCAATAAGCTTATTGGGAAAAAGGAAATGAAATCACTTTGTCGTGATGAATATAAAAAGCTGCAAACAGAAGATATCAATTGAGAGTCGTGCTCTAATTCACTCACAATAGCTAGCTGCATCGAAGAAGTTCCAGTTGAGCGTGTACGTGCTAGAACGGTATCTCGTGCTGGAAAAAGAATAACGTCGTTGGAGTATTTTTTAGTGTAAATGGTAAGAATGTTAGTGTGTGTCGTACTTATTTTCTTAACACATTGAATATATCCCAAACCTCTGTACGTAATGCATTATCGAAAAGACAACTTGGTGGAATCGTAATACCTGATCAAAGGGGTAAACATGAACCCTCAAACAAAATTGCCGCAAATGTAAGAAACAATATCAGAGAGCACATACAGAAGTTCCTGTGTGTAGAATCACATTCTTCCAGGAATAAATCCCAGAGAAAGTATTTAGGCAGCCATCTCAACATTTCAATAATGTATCGGTGCTTTTATGAAGATTGTGTAGAAAACCAAATTCCTAAAGAAGATATTCCCAAGCAATGGTTATATAGTGAAATTTTCAATTCCGAATTTAATTTGTCCTTCAAAGAATCAGGGAATGATACATGTGACACATGCGATGGATATGTTATCAAACTCAAAGAGTATGTAACCCTAGAAGAACGCCTTGAATTACAAACTAACTATTACGCACATCTCCTTGATGCAGATAATCGGTATAAACTAAAGCGACAGGATAAAGAGACCTATAAAACCGAGGCGAACACTAAAATACTTTCGGTGGATTTACAAAAATGCTTACCCACTCCTGTACTAACGAATGCTCAGAGTTTCTATTCTCTAAAGCTATGGACTTTAAATTATACAGTCTATGATGCAACAGAGAAAATAGGTTATTGCTTCACCTGGGATGAATCTATAGCCGAACATGGTGGAAATGAAGTGGCTTCATGTATTCTGAAATACATTAATTTAAATGTGAAAGAATCAGTAGAGAAAATTTTTATCTGGAGCGATAACTGTCCATCACAAAATAGAAATCATCAGTGTTTTTAAATGAAACTCACGGTGTCTAGTTAGAAATCATCAGATGATTATGTGC
Source organism: Galeruca laticollis (assembly GCA_963921935.1). Taxonomy (NCBI): domain Eukaryota; kingdom Metazoa; phylum Arthropoda; class Insecta; order Coleoptera; family Chrysomelidae; genus Galeruca; species Galeruca laticollis. The sequence goes on from OY998176.1 coordinate 40,381,582, forward strand.
TATCTTTCGATTCTTATGCTGAAGCCTTCCATAAAATACATTTACCGTAAGTACCTTTTAAGAGGATATGGAGGTGGATACAATTCACGCACGAATAGAAAGACAAAAGAAAGCTTCCTCCCAGTTTTCTCTAATAACTCCATGGGATTGGCAACAGCTTTTCAGACTTTGTGGCGATACATTTGAAGTAGCGGAAATGGAAACCATGGACTTTAAGAATTTTACCTCAAGAATCCGGTTCTTACTTTCATAATAACAAAAAGACCATAACTAATCAAAACTTTTTGATATCTAAAGAGGCTTATATGAAGTTTTCAACAGAAACACCTGGAGTGTTGTATTTTAAAACAGACTTTGTTCAAGAAAATTTTGAACAAGTTGATTTCAATAGAGCCACTAAAAGGCTAACACGCAAAGAGAAACGTGCTGTTAATTCTAATGAAGTTGTTCCCAATTCTAACGTAGTGCTGCTGAAACCAATAAGAGAGACACTAAAACCTATTTCAACTAAAAAGTATAATAATTTGCAGAATGTACTAACTTGGGTGCCTAAAAGATTCCATGAATACTTTAGAAATCTTCCACATGGTAACCTCAAGGAAGACGACTGAAGAATGCAATGATCTTCATTATGCATTTTCTCTTTAATTAGATATTATTGATTTTTAATTATTTGTTTTTTCGCTTGTAACATTTTGGTGTGATCTCTCATTTATTTTGTAAAATAAATATTTTTAGTGTGTTTTTGCCTTTTGTTACCCTTTATTAATTAGTTATAATTGGTATTAATTAATTTTAGTTCTACTTTGCATTGTTCTACTATGAGTTTCTTAATAATAATTCAGTATCAAGTCCCACGTATCTATAAATTCGTACGAGCTAAACAGTATTAAGTCACAAAATAGAGTATTAAGTCACAAGATATTGAGTCCATTGCTAGAAATAAACAATATTAAGTCCCACAATTAATTTAAAATTATTTAAATAAATTAATGTAGGAGGTTGGTTATTATCAGCTTTAGTTAGCTTCCAAAATCATAACTGGGAAAATAATAACCCATGCTCTTATATTTACAATAGTAATCGGTTTGAAAAATACTATTGTTCAAAATCTTCAAATAGCTGTCCTGTAAAATTTAAAAAATGTGAATTAATACCGTTTGGCTCTGAGGTCCAGATATAGGTATCCTGTTTTCCTGTTTCTACAATTTATATTTTTACTCTTACCAGTCGATATTTAGTATTTTAAGTGAACAAAAGTTTTTGTGTAACAACACATATATTTAGCGGCTTTGTTCTTTTGTTCTTTTGATCGACAGAATCGGTCAAGTGGAGCGTCATATTTTATCTCTGATCTTACGTATACGTCATGTATTCCATTTATTTTGGAAAAATGTACGATTAAAAGAAAACAATTTGATTGGTATGTATTTATTTAAACAGATATTGGTTATGTTTTTATTAACAATAAAATTGCGTCAAATTACAATATAATCGTGAATATATTGAAAACAATCGACCTGTCAAGATACGAGGAGCGTTCAATAATGGTATCATTAGAAATGAAAGACATTTCAAGTATGTGTTTTCACTATACATTATTTAAACAAATCTGATTAATGGTAGACAAGAGATGAGATTTAATGAAATACAGTGTAGATGAAATGACTAAAATTTTTCAAAGAATATTAAAAATTCTACTAAAAAATAAATTTTCAATTTTTTTCATTATTAGAGACTATTTTATATTCTAAGAATACTATGGATTATTGAAACTCTGACATTTTGGTAACAAATATATATTCCTTTGCAACCTACCATAGAGTCTAGATATACTACGCAGTGATTACTGGCTGTTTCCAGACTCCAATCGTGTATAAATGATTATTCAATTTATCAATTATTATCACGAATATATTGTTTCAAGTGACGCAAATTTTTCATTTAAAAATAATTCAACAAAACATAAAAATTATATTTTCACTTATATTATAGTAAATTTAAAGATTATCACTAAATATATCACACTTCATACTTTGATAATAGAGCAACGAACGTTAATTTTTCATATGGTAACCAAAAATTTTCCTAAAAATCTACTGTATGTTTGATAAAAGTACAAGGTATCCCGAAAAATTGAGATATTTTGATAAAATTTGCACCAACGATACGTAGAACTTCTAACAACATTTATTATCTGCAGACTCTTTAGAATCAAACTAGAAGTTTAAAAGGAATTCCCTTAAGGATGACCTGTACTATATCGCTATCTATTTCAGTCTATCATATCACCGCTCAATCCTGAGATCCAAGGGCATTTAGATCTTTCAGGATATTATCCCTCCATCTGAGTCTGGTTTGGCCTCGCGACCTCTTGCCTCTTCCCATATTCGCTTCATGAGGGGTTCGCTCTGGACTGGGCTCACCATAGTATTTGGGCTTTTATTTCATTAAATGCTTGGCTTGTTATATATGTTTTCTAGTTCTTGTCAGTTTCAATTCGATATTGCCCAGGCAAGATAGCTGAAAAAGACAACGCCCTTCAAGTTAGTGGAGTGTTGATTGTGAAAACGAAGTTTTGTAGGGAGGTGAGAATGTATTGTTTGAAGGAATCTATTACCGAGAATACAGAAATACTCAACTGCTAGCATACCATCAATTGCATCGTAGGTTGGAAAGGACGATGTTCTTTGAGTTACTGAGTGTTGAGTATTTTAGGAAGAGGATTATGTAATCATTTTTTAAATAATTCTAACGAAATTCCTCACAAAATAATTTGACTAGTTTAGCTTTAGGAACAGATTTTGAGAATTTAGATCCTTATTGTATTTTTATCAAATATAAATTTCAGTTATCCAAATAACGTGAGACCCCTTGTACTTTTTAATAAATATCTATCTACTATCAAACATTAAAAAATTAGAATCCAACATTTTTTCAAATTCCATAAATTAAATTCAACAGCTCATCATACTTCACTAATTTTTTCGGATCTAAGTATAAAGCGTTTCACATTTGTCTCGGTCCTGATAAAAATATTTAAAAAATCTTGAGGTCCCTTCTTAGAAAGGTCACTATGTGTATTTTCTTATCTAAGATATTTTAATTTATTAGAGAAAAGGCAAAATCTAGCTTAAATATTTTATTCATTATTGCCAAGACGAAATTTTCAAACAACTTTTTATAAACTTTCTGTCGCTAAAAATCCGTTCAAAAAAGTTATAGTAGTCAAAAATAGTGATCAATTGGCCACTTCATATAATTTTAATTCTCGTAGCCCTGAAAACGTTCTTCAATCTTAACTCTGAATATTTCGACGTTTTTGGAGCCGCGAAAGTTGAGCTCATCCCCTGGTAGGATAGAAAGTCAGATCACTCATTTTCAAGACTATCTTAAGGTTTTTGAACGATTTCTAGCTTTTCCCAGGTTACCTTGAGCTCCTCCCCCCTTTCAGGTCTAAAGTTACAAATAATCGGTGTTTTTTTATGTTCCTAAATCTCGTCTGGCTTAAAACTAACTCATATATTATGTCATTTGAAAACCTTTAAATTGTTATGTACATTTACAATTTTCGAAATTAACAGTTTTATTTATACGTTCTTTAGACGAAAAAGATTACACGAATTGGAAAATAATATCACAATTATTATTAACATTGGTAGATAAAGTTTTGGTCCGAAACCAGGAAATATCAATTTTTTTATATATTTTTTCGAGTATTTACATCAACAGATATGTTAAATATTTAGAATTGATAAGTTCATATTTACAAATATATTTATGTGCATCTTTATACATTTTCTTTTCATTTGAACCCTCAAATTTAAAGCTACATAAGTAACATTATTAAACTTCTTCTAAAGTCAGTTTAAAAAAGATGATACCAGGATACTGCGATATTTCCTTAAAATTATGTTTAAGTGTATATAAAGTGATACCGATACATTTACCAATACATATCGGTGTCCCCTGTTTACTAGCCAGTGGTGGCATAGCATACTTTTGAGTATCAACGTCGCTAATAAGAATTTTTCAAATCGTCTGGCGACCATGTAGTCGGCACGTGTTCTTGGACACAAGTTTTGAAATATTGGAGGTACAAACTTTATAAACACGAAGATAAAATATTTTTTTAAAGAACGTTAGCGCGCGCAGTTTTCCGAAGAATTTCGTAATATTCATGAGACATTATTTATTGGATGCGGTCTAGTTATTTTATATACAGCTGTGTTTGATTTGTTTTGTGATATTTGTGAAATGGATTTCTGAAGACATTTTGAGATAAATGTTAAATCTAACGAATTGATTATTAATGACAATTCACATTAATAATTAAATTAATTGAATTAATGATGAAATAAATTTCAACAATGCAATTCTAATCAATAACAATGAAAATGACAAAACTATTTGAGACAGATTGTAACTTATAAAGTAATTGAAATATACAGGTTGGGAAATTAATTTTGGCAGACGAAAGTTTGGCAACGTCCGATGCGCCGTAGCAAAGACGTATGCGGATTGCAAGAGCTCACTTCGCTGGCAGAATTCGTGAGCTTAGTATCAACAATAAAGTTCAGAGAAAAGTGAGATTACCGGGGTTGTGCAATACTAACTTGTTATGGCGACTCCAGAAAGTGAATTTGTTCATAAAAAGTTGAGTGAGCAGTGTCGTGAAATAATTATGAACGTTTTAAATTTCATGACCGAAGAGGCAAACAATGGCAAGTGGACAATTCCAATTAACAAAGTTGTTTCAATTATTGCAATAAAATTTTTAAACCAAAGTAATCATTTAACAAATTTACACTCGATAGTAAATTTTTTAAATCATGTGTCAATTTTATGCACCGTTATGTCATCATGACAAACAAATCGACGCCATTTTTAGTCCACTGAGAGCAACCTAAATGAGACATTTTTTGATTTTTACATGCCTGCGGCTCCTGCGTCAATTTTTCCATTCGTGAAAAAAGGACAACTTTATGCACTTGTTGCATAAATAACTATTCTGTTTCTGTTTAGAAGAGTATATAAAAGGGCACATGTTTATTTTCAGTAAGATGTCTATTTAAATGTAATAGGTTTTTTAGCTTATTACGTTTCGGTTTGATTATTTGTTTTGAACCATCTTCCGATTTCAGTTACAATTACGGTTTGATCATATTAAAATATGTTTGAACTAAAATCTAAAGATCGTTTAAAACAGCTCATGACCTGGAACATAATAGAGTATTTTTGAATTTAATCCTTCTTTTAAATGGCCGAAAGCCACGACAAAATTTTTTATTTCTAAGAACGGTCACAGAAAACAAATTTAACTACTACCTCATTTTATTTGTATAAAAATTCACATGAGTAAAACTTTTAATACAACATTTATATTGACTTATTTTATTGTCAGGTCATTGAACGAGTTTCTGCTGCTACGAAAAATAGTCAAAGAGCGCTTTCCCGTATTAAAAAAGGAGTTCTGACATGAAGTAATGCTGACACTGATGTGCCTACTAAAAAACAAAGTACGTCTAGTATCCGTATGGATCAATTCGACAAAACTGTGCTAAGAAGGTGCATAATGAATTATCACATATCCGAGAACAAAGGACCCACGTTAAGAAGCACACCAATCCTTTGCAGATAGTTTTGGCTTCGCAGGACGTCGCGAATCTCTGCGGAAACAAAGACATTATTTGGGTTTTCGTTGAACCAACATGAAAAACAACAGAAGTTTGTTAACGAAACGATACATTTACGCCTACTATATTTAAGAAACATAAGAAAGTGCAGAGAACAGAGCAAACCTATCATTTATATGGATGAGGCATACATTCATTCATGTCACACGCAGTTTAAAGGATGGAGCGACAATAGTAACGAACGATTAAGAAAACCCGTTTCAAAAGGTAATAGGCTCATCATTGTGCATACAGGAAGTGAACATGGTTTATTACCTAATGCTGGTATTATGTGGAACTCCCAGTCAAAAACAAGAGATTATCATAATGAAATTGGGTACAAAAATTATGAGAAGTGGGTACAAGAAAAACTTATTCCAAACCTACCAAAAAACGTTGTTGTGTTGATTGATAACACCCCATATCACAATGTTCTAAATGAAAAATTACCTATGACTGCTTGGACTAAGCAATATTACAGTGAACAAATGTTAATACCGGATCTTTATCACGTTGCAGAAATATACAAACCGCAACATAAAACTTATGAAATTGATGAATTGTTTCTTCTACATGGCTACCCCTTATCACCCGGACTTGAATCCGATCGAAAGTGTTTGGCCGGCACTTAAAGCATATGAGACCAAAAGATATGTTAGCTTCAATTTTACAAAGTTTAAAGAATACTGTAATGAGTTTTTTGACACATTTTCTGCAAATGATTGGAATGTTAGATGTGACCATGTTAAAAAGAGTGAAGATGAATTTGTGAACAATGAACCACGTTTAGATACTGTTGTAGATAATTTTATTATTAATTTGGCCGAAGACGGAGATAGCGAGGATGTTGAAGTTGACATAGAAAGTGATTTTGAAGAATCATTTGTAGATTCACGTCATTATATTACTGTTGATGATCCCTGTACATCTAAAACATATTTTTCATTATAGTGTTTGTTTGTAAGTGGTATGACTGAATACATTAAACGCAACAAATGTAAAAATGTAAATAGTGGTTATAAAATTGTAGATATTAGAGACGAATTTCATTAAAGTAATATAATATTTGTAGCACATCTGTACATAGTTCTAAATAAACAATAATAGACGGCTCCCAGAACCAAGATTTTTTTGTATTGCCTAACTCCGTAAAAAGTGTGAAGGGATGTTCTAATTTTATGGTAAATATTTGCCAAAATCCCAAAAATTCACATATGAAAGTAGAAATATCTACCACAAAAAAGCTTTAATATTCTATTTATATTATTAGTATACTTATTAGACTATCTCTAAAGGCGATTTCCCCAATTTGTTTTAAAACTTTATGTATAAACCCGAATTTTTACATTATTATCTACTACATGTTATTAAGAATAACAATTTGTATGTCATTACCTATTACTACGAACAGATGGGATAAATTGTTGGCCATAGTTAAATTTAGAAAATCGTTTAACAATCCTTATCATATTTCTGGCGTTTTATACAAAATCTACCTGACTTCCAATTTATATACAAGTAAACCTCAATGACGAATATTATGAAGGGACCACTTAAAAGACATTAATTTGAAGTAAAGGTGAAAGTTTATGTCTCTTGGAATCTATCTATTATTTATTATTTACATCACATAAAATAATAAAGGGTAATTATAGAATTCCCCGTATGGTTTTTGAAGTAAGAAATATTTATGTCTGTACAAAAAAAACGAATTTTCATAAAACGAATCTGATCGTTTTTATTTCCTTATTCATTTAATAAATAATAAAGAACACATTAATGTTATTTTGCTTTGGAAACTCGATTTTATATAGCATTATACATGTGCCACAATTTATTATTTTTAAATCCATATTCAAAATGCTGTGTTACCATCGTACGTATTAGCAGCCTCACAACCTTTGAAACTTTGCGGGCGGAATGTACGTCGCCTGCACTTCCTGGTAACTGCGTTTATAACGTTGTCAAGTTGTATGGCTTTCTCGCACATCGTCAACTGCCAAAATTCATTTACCAACCTGTAGTTTATTTATATGAAACGTGGTTCGACACTGGCAATGTCGTTCAACGCGGTTGGGCAATCAACTCACAAAATTGTGTTTAAAATGTGCCGTGCTCGCGGGAAAAACGAGTACATAATTTTGTTCGCTGTGAACGAAAACGGCTTTGTAACAAATACTTTACTTCTTTCAGCAGAACATATCAACAAAGCTTTGCTTGATAAACAGATGATTTTTGAAAATATATCTGATATAAAAATATATTTGATACGCCACTGGTCGGTTCCTTTTAAAGATTTTTTGGTTTTTTATATATATTTTTAAACTGACTTTGGAATAAGTTTAAGTTGTTATACAAGGTCGACAAGAACAGCAAGTACCGTTAATATTGGTTTTGAATTCATTCAGAAATTGAGTAAATGTCGATTGTAAGTATTATTATTTCATCACAAATGTCTTCTGCGATAATAATTATTTTGTTATCAACCTTGTATAATTTGCTATATTGTATTGTTCGAGGATAGGATGATAAGTTTTGGAAATGGTAGCTTCTTTTTTAAGAAATCAGATTATCTAAAATTTCTGATACACTATGACGATATATTTTTATAATTTCTAAATACACTTTCTCAAAAAAATAACACATAACTCATATTTTGTTCTTCTCTTCAAGAATCCCCAGAATAAATCAATCTTGTAAGCTAGCCACTGGTATAAAGTGTTTTTTGCAGTCCTTAAATTAATCAATATGTGTTTTTAAATTTTTATATGCAAAATCACAAAAATAATTTGAAAAATAAGAAATAAACCAATTCAGTTTCCAAATGTGGGGCATGGATTTTGTTTTTCAACAAAATTTATCAAATTTGCTTATTATGGATCGCCTAAATATGAATTTTTCTTGCAATTAATGTGCCCAAGCCGTAGGTCCGTGGAGTTAGCTGCCAACACTTTCACGATTTAACAAAATTTAGTATAATCGGTTAGTGCATCGTTAGTTCATCTTAGTGCTTCTATAAATTTCGTTAGTGCTTCCGTGTTTTGGTAGATATTGAATATTAATTTATTTCAATGTCACTCCCCAAAGTGATTAGGATTAATTCCAAATTGGTGTCATTCTTGCTTCGTTAGTGCTTCAATTATTTTCGTTAGTCTTTTATTGGTTTTCGAGATATTTGACTTTTTATTTTTTATGGTCAGTCCCCAAAGTGTTTACAGTTAATTCCAAATTAGTGTCATTCATTAGTGCTGCATTAGTGCACTTTAGTGTTTCAACAATTATCGCTAGTGCTTTATTGGTTTTCTAGATATTTTTTTTTCTTTTTTTGAGGTCAGCCCCCAAAGTATTCACGATTTGATTAAATTTAGTGTCATTCCTTAGTGCTTCAATAATTTTCATTAGTGCTATCTTGATTTTCGAGATATTTGATCTTAATTGATTGGAACTTTTGTGAAGTTAGCTTCCAAAATGTTCACGATTTAGTTAAAGTTAGTGTCATTCGTTAGTGTTTCTTAGTGCTCCCACAAATTTCGTTAGTTCTTTCTTGGTTTTCTAGTTATTTGCTATTATTTATTTCAATATCAGCTTCTAAAATTGTATACATATGATTCCAAATTAGTGTCATGCATTCGTTAGTGGTGTATTTAGTACTTCAATAATTATATTATTAAGTGCTTTGATGGTTTAAAAATATTTGTTTTGTTAGTAAATCCCTGAGTCTTCCAGTCTGATAAACAAATAAAAAATAATGCTCAATTATAGCGTAAAAATTCATTCATTTACCAAATAATACAAGCCTTAAATTAAGATATAATACGTGTTATTGCTTTTTGCATCATGGCAATGTAAATAAATCATATTAATCAGAAAAGTTGATGAAGTTTTTGTGTGTTTTCATATTCCAGCTCCCTTATTAAAAAAGATAGAACGATGGGGTTCACGTCTTACTGTTTTCTATAAAACTTTCATTGCCGTGAATGAAATTTTCATAGCCCTCTTAGTTTCTGAGTTTCAGGACGATTTCAAAAATTTGTCATTTGTGACACTACCCTGTATCTCTATTATTTGATAACATATCAATAGTAGTTTTTTTATGTAGAATAGTTAGTTTTTTTAATGTTTCATTTTTGAGTTATACTCCAAACTTGTGTTTTTTTATTTTATTTATTTCTTGGTTTTACTCATATTATTAAGAGCTCGCCAGAAATATACTCGTATAATAGTCCCATACTTTTTTGATTTAATTATTTTTCCCATTTTTGACGGATTTTAATGAATTAATATATTTTTTAATAATACTAACTGTCTCGACCCTTACTACGTGGAATCACTCATATTAGTGTTTTAAATGAAACTTACCGTTTCTAGCTATTTCCACAATATATTGAAAACATGTTGGAAATTCTAAAAAATTGACAATTTTTTCTATATTAAATATCATCGTCAGAATGACAGAAGTTACATTTCATTTGATGCGTACCTTATGTTTAATAGTTATTTTTGGCTAGACCAAGAAGTTATTGACTTAATATATTTTAATAAAAACAAGAAGTTATGATATTACAAATATTAAAGCTTAGATATTATTAGCCCTTATCGGATATCCTGGATATCATTTTTCCCAATTAAGATCAGTATAACTGTGCAGTGATATAGAAAACCAGGAAAACTATATCTGCTGATCCTTACGATTATCACTTAAGAAGACAGTTTAAAAGTGGAGAACTCCCTAGATTTATCTGTTCATTGAGGACTTCATATTGTGGATTTCTTAAGTGTCTTCTAATTACCAATTCTTCAAGGAAATCCAGTTCTTGTTTCTTATCACAAATATTTAGTAGTTCTGTGTTAGGTGTCAACGAATGATTGGTGTCAAGTAGATGTTTTGCGTAGTGGGATTTATCGGGCGCATGTTAGTTGCAAACGAAGTTTATGATCTAAAAAGGGTACCTAATCCTGTGAGTGAACTGCAGACTGGCGGTCAGGGGTCGGTGCTGCTGATGTACGCAAAAATATTATTATGGCTATCAGTTTAAAATTTATTTCAACAGTGACTACATATTAGTTAAGTACGATATACACAAAACTGAAGATGGAAGTGAAAGATATGATAAGTGAACGTGGAAATAGTCTAATTGTTATTGAAAATTTTATAAACATCGTGAATTGAAAAATGGTGAGACTTGTTGGTGCTGTGTGAAAAGGACATGTAAAGCTAAAATATATACAATGGGCGTTGAAAAAGTGATGTCCAGAATATTAAACACTCATAATCATGAACAGGAAAGTGACAGTGCAATCAACAGACGAACATTAGGTAATAAATTAAACAGAAAAGCAGACGATATGATCGCTGAAAGGCCATCTAAAATAATTCGTAGTGAACTTAAATTAAATTCTAATACTTTGTCAACTTTGGCAGAAGAAGATATACAGTATATTAAACGCAATATTTACAGATACAGAAATAAATCATTTCCAAAATTGCCTCAAAACGTTTCCGATGTGCACGATTTTTTGGAATCTGTTCAAGTTATGACCGTTAAAGAAGAATTTTTGATAATAAACGACAGGATTAAAAATATTATAGTATTTTCGTGCACTGAAAATCTAAGTGTAATGTGTTCTAGTTGAACAATATATATGGATGGAACATTTGATTACTATATAAAAGACTTATTACAAATGTTTAGTATTCATGCTCTTGTAAACAACATTTATATATCAGTGGCTTTTTGTTTATCAACTAACAAAAAAAAGAAACGTATTCGACATTTTTTGATATGTTGTAATCCAAGTGCATCAGTAAAGGACTTAATTTTAACCCAAATTTCATCACCGTGGATTTTGAAATTTCTATCCATTCCAGTGTGAAAGAAACATTTCCCGAAGTTTCAATAATCAGCTGCAGATTTCATCTTGCACAATCATGGTAAGAATTTATTCATATTTTCTTATGTATAAAGGAAAATATATTTGTGTTTAGGTGGAGGAAAATTCAGAATCTTGGGTTAGCTACAGAATATTAAAATCCATAATCCGAGACAGGAAGATGGGTGCATTACTTATTTGGCCTGACCTTTTTGGATACTTCAGAAGTGTGTGATTCATTTGTCTTCGACTTTATATCAGTACAACTAAGTGATAAAAGGCTGAATGATTTCGTGGATTATTTTGTGGACACCTATATTGAAGAAAATTCTTTATTTCCTCCACATATCTGGCCAGAAAATGCAGCGTCACTCATACGAACTACAAATTGTTGCGAATCATTCCACGCAAAATTTAATAATTTGAATTCATCTCCGCATCCGAATATAATTCAGTTTTTGGATGTGTTAATAGGTATTCAGACTGATACGTACTTAAAAATTAATTATTCACGATTAAATCAGCAACGTTACATTCGAAAGGATGTATTGGAAAGACAAAAATTTATTTCAAATAAGGTACATGTAGAAGAATATTTAGTTTATATCATATATATTTAAAATACTTCCGTTTTTTATTTTATTGATTAACAAAATGTTATATATAATAGGTAGAAACCGCGGTATGCAGTTAACTCATTTAACAGGTAAACAGACTTGACCCTTTTCCTTCGTCTGCAATTGACCATCTTTTAATCCAAGCAAACCCCGTCTGCAGTTAACTTGCGCTGGATTTATCTGGTTGTTTTAATCTGTATGCTCGTAAGTATTCACTGTTTCGGATTTCAACATTTCTAAGGGTCTGACCCAAATAGACAGCATTATATTCTGGACATTTAAGTTTATATTTACCTGATTTCTTCAATGGTGATATTTTTGTTTTAACATTTAACAAAAATTTTCTACTTACGTTACTTTCTGTTTTAAAAGAAATTGTTGTATTCGTTGCTAAAGATATTGTTAGAAATATTTCCTGCATATGTGATGGTTTTATAAATTGTTATTTCTTTAGTTTGTTCAGGAAATATTAGTTGTAATGCCACTTTTTCGTCTATTTTATTAATTAGTTTATTTATCATATCTAACGGATAAACGTTGGATGTTGCTATTTGTTTAATTGTATTAATCTCTCTATCAAAATTATATTTGTTCATAGGAACTGAAAATGCTCTACGTATCATTGCATTATATTCCGCTAGTTTATGTGACATGGGGTGATTGGAACTCTATGGAATAGTCACATCAGTGTGTGTTGGTTCTCGGTAAATTGAATAATCAAGTACAGTATTAACTCTTTGAGTTTTCAAATCAAGAAAATTGATTCAGCTATTTTCTTCAACTTCTAATGTAAATTTAATTTTAGGGTGTAAATTATTAATGTGGTTGAAAAATGTATCTAGCTGTCGGCAACTACCTATAAAACAAGCTAATATGTCATCTACATGTCTATACTAAAATAAAACATTTTTTGAAATACTAGTTTCAAAGATTTTTCTTTATAAACTGTCCATAAAAATATTTGCCAAAAATGGTGATACAGGGCTTTCCATTGGTAAACATATTAGTAATATCAAATGAAATGAGCTTAGAGTTATCTTGCAAGTTGAATGCTTTCAATTTTTTTATTAGTTCTATTGAATTTCTAATTGAGTATTTAGACGTATATCCGTAACTATTAAGTATATTGTATTTTTGCCAATATATTATTAGGGGTATTAACATAATAAACTACAGGTCTAATTGGTTTGGTTATTTTATGTAATTTAACAGTTCCATATAATTGTGGAGAATGAGGATTCTTATTTATGACGTACCTCTTTCCGTAATAACTTGAAAGAACATTTGAATAATTAACAATATCCCTTACATTATTAAAAAACGTTTTTGTTTGTTCTGCTCTAAGAATTTTACATCGCTAGATTCTATAATGTTATATATTTTTGAATTATAATCTTTAGTTGTCAATATGACAGTTTCGTTCCCCTTGTCAGATTTTGTAACTGTTAAGTTATTATCTTCTACTTTTTTTTTGATTGAATTTAAAACTGTAATGTCATTTTTCGTTTGACATTTAACTGTTGAAGGTTCAATATTTTTGATTGAATTGGCAATTTTTAATTTCCCATAAAGAAAACTATTTGAATTAGATTTTAAAGCTATATCTGACTATGTAGCTATAATTTGTTTAAAAGTATTCGTAAATTTTGATGGTATGCTGTACTTTAAACCTTTATTTGAAAATTCTAATTCACTAGCTGTAAAATTAGTGTCTGAAAGGTTTTCAAATCGTGGTGCAAAGTGTGTTGGTATGTAAGCACTTACAGTTTCATAATATTTCGAGAGTATTGAATTCTATGTTGTGTGTGTGTGTGTGTGTTCAAGTTTCTGTATCTTGTTTCTCAAATTTCTTGTGCTTCATCGTGCTGACACTTTCTCTGATTTTGTCATCTAAACATTTCTACTGGATGTAGTTGGAACGTGAGTTCAGAATGTACATATAATATTTCCTAATCAAACTAAAGAAATAAAAACTTATAAAACCATCACATATGCAGGAAATATTCCTAATAATATTTCAAAGATAATAATTAGCAACGAATAAAACATTTTTTTTAAACAGAAAATAACGTAAGTAAAAAATTGTTAAATGTAAAAACAAAAATATCAACATTTAAGAAATCGGGTATATATAACTTTAAATATCCAGAATCTAATGCTGTTTATTTGGGTCACACCATTAGAAATTTTTGAATCCGATACAGTGAACACTTACGAGCATACAGATTAAAACAATCAGATAAATCCCACTACGCAAAACATCTACTTGACACCAATCATTAATTGACACCTAACACAGAACTACAAGTACTACATGTTTGTGATAAGAAACAAGAAGTGGATTTCCTTGAAGAATTGGAAATTAGATTACACTTAAGAAACCGACAATATGAATTCGTCAATGAACAGATAAATCTAGGGAGTTCTCCACTTTAAAACTGTCTTCTTAAGTGATAATTGTAAAGATCAGCAAATATAGTTTTCCCGGTTTTATATATCATTGCACAGTTATACTGATGTTAATTGGGAAAAATTATATCCAGGATATCCCCATAGGGCTAATAATATCTAAGCTTTGGTATTTGTAATATCATATCTTCTTAATTTTTCTACCAACAGATATTAAATCAATCTTGGTGTAGCCTAAAATAACTATCAATCATCAGGTAGACATCAAATGAAATGTAACTTCTGTCATTTTGACGCTGATATTTAATATCGAAACAATTGTCCATTTTTTAGAATTTTCAACATTTATTCAATAAATTGTGGAATTAGCTAGAAACAGTAAGTTTCATTTAAAACACTAATAAATTTTTGTTCCATTGCTAGTTTAAGGTTATGTAAGAATATATGAATGGAATGTTAAAAATTTTGTTTTCATTTGCGGTTATAGCCTTCATACAAAAAATTATTAATTTTATAAAAAATGTTAAAATTATCCCTTTCTGAACAAAATATATGTAGACTATTCATATATTTGAAAAGCTCTTAAAAATGAGAACAAGACATAGAAATAATATATAGAGTGGTCAATTTAAAAAAAAAAGTGTGGATCATAGCTCAAAAACAAAACTTTTCTGAAAAAAAGTAACTACGCCACTGAATTACTGGCGTTACAAATGACAAATTGTCAAAATCGCCCTGCAAGTCAGAAACTTAGAGGGCAGTTTCATAAAAAATAAAACAGTAAGCCGCAAACCCTATCTTCCTTTCTTCTATACTAATGAAGCTGGTACATGAAAACCCACGAAAATGGACACCCTGCACAAACGAAATTAATGGAACTAGACATATTCGATGCTGGAAAACTCAGGGATTTTCTAAAAAAACAATTATTTTCAAACCAATAATATATGATTATTGACGTACTAAGTTGCACTAATTTGACAGTAATTTGGAATTAACCGTAAACAATTTTATACGCTACTATTAAAATAAATAATAGCAAATATCTACAAATTCAAGAAAGCAATAATGAAATTTATGGAAGCACTAACAAATCACTAACGAATGACACTAACTTTAACAAAATCATGAACATTTTGAGGATATCAATTATCTCGGAAATAAAGATAACACTAATAATAATTATTGAAGCAAGACTAAGTACTAGCTAATGACACTAAATTCAATCGAATCGTGAATACTTTGGGGGCTAACCTAAAAAAAAGAACATGAAATATCTCGAAAACCGATAAAGCACTAGCGAAAATTATTGAAGCACTAAAGTGCACTAACGCAGTAGTAACGAACGACACTAATTATGAATTAAATGTAAACACTTTGACCTTGAAAATATTAAGTCGTATATGTCGAAAACCAATAAAGGACTATCGAAAATAGTTGAAGCACTAATGTGCACTAAAGAATGACACCAATTTGGAATTAATCCTAAACACTTTGGGGCTGACCTTGAAATAAATTAATATTCAATATCTACCAAACCACGGAAGTACTAACGAAATTTATAGAAGCACTAACGATGTACTAATCGATGACACTAAATTTAGTAAATCGTGAAAACTTAGGGAGTTAACTTCACGGTCCTCAACTATTACGGGACGGTAGTTGGAGGTACCGAAGAATAGGTCGCCGATTTAATGTGACTCATACAACCATCTCATAGTCCAATAATCGGCAATTGCTTGCTTTTTATGGTTTTGATAGATAATTTCATTATCTTTCGAAACCAATCGCACTAACCACTTTTTCTTGCTGGAAAGGTGTAGCATGCCTGTTCAAAGTTTTTGATGACGGGAAACTTCCTACATAACACTTAAAACCTCTTTTTTATTTCATTCGATTTGATATAAATTTTAAGAATATTTTGGTATGCGGGCCCAAATACTACATAAAGTACCCCACATACCAAATTTAATCTATTTGATGGAATTACATCTACTTTATTGTATAATTTTTTTCCTCAATTATGCTGAGGTAATTGTTTTAATTGAATTAGATGTCTAATTTTTGTTGTGGGCTAAGATCGTAGGAAGACAATTGGACCCAATTATGCAATAAGGAATCAACCGATTATTTTACTGTTTTGCGATAATCAAGAAAAACGTTTCAAAATATTAAAACACATTCTAATTGCACAAATGCAATTTACTTTAAATACTGGCATAAATCAAGGATTTTACAATAAACAAATATTCTTTTTTCTGTGACAGGAAAAAAATTGGACATTTTATCTCTGTTGACAGGTAACAAAATACAACTTTTCACTAAATTACTTTTTTTCCCACGGGAAAAAAGTGAGTACTTTTTTCCCGGATATATATACATATAGATAAAGGAAGATATTTGATTTTAGAATATTTTATTGAACATAAGTTACATTTCCTTTATATCAAGAGTCAGAGAAAACTTGGAATCAGACATTTTTCAACTTAATATTTTCCAAAATAACTTCTAAACAATCACTGAGTTCGCCATTTTTGAATCAAATCGCAGAATCAAATTGACAAATATTTGATTACTTTGAAGTTTTCCTTAGCAACGCAGGTCTAATTATCGCTATAACTACAACAGCTTATTAGTTTAAAAATTCAAATTTCATATCGATAACATTCTGACTTTAATATATTGTAATAATATGTTTTTTCACTATTGAATCGTCGTTTTTCCTGTCACAGAAAAAAATAGTGTATTATACACGGGAAAAATATTAGATTTTAGCTCTCGGTTTGTTCTCTCCCTCCGCTTCGCGTCGGGAGATAACATAACCTCGAGGCAAAATCTAATACTTTTTTCCCTTGTATAATAAATAACTATAAATTATTTCTAAGTATGACAAAAACATGTGGTTCCCTTTTGCTTAATAAAAAATATAACTCTGACCTTTAAAGCTAAACCCAAATTAGCATTTTATGGAAAAAAATCAACTTTCATAAAAAAACAAGAAACACCAAATTATTATCTTTGGATTCCAATTAATATTCTTTTAGGTTAAATTCTAAGTCAATGTTATATCCATTTGTTATGATTGCCATGTTTTTAAGAAGAAGGTCTTATCTCCCAGGCAGTATTAGTGTACATCTCTTCTCGAATAGTCTTTAATTTTATAATTATATAAATAAGGATATTTCTCTAGTTCCTGTATTAGGGCAGGAGTTTTCACCTTGGTCGACAAGGCTTTAGTCAGTTTTGGACTACTTTTGAATCACAATACCAAATAAAAAATTTACCTACGATCCACTTCCGAACAGTGATCGCTCCCAACTAGTCATATCGTGATCTGCAGGTTTGGTTTAGTGCGATCAGCTTCGTATGGGATGCGCAAAAAATAGATTGCAGTCACATAAGTGGACGGACATACCATCCCAAAATAGGTAACATTGCGTTCGCAATTGGTTTCATGGTTGCAAGCAATTTATTTCGTTAGTTTCGTTGCGTAAATGGACTTTATAAACGCAAAGTCTCCTCAAGAATACATTTCATCAGAAGCACCATTTTGATCTTGCGGTTCTGGCCCCGCACGAATCCCTCCAAAGAGTAAGGTTTTCAACAGTCTCCAATTTGTTATTCATGGTAATGTATTATCTTAAAAAGGTGCCTAACTTCTTCGCTCCTCTACCAACTTCCCCTTCGATTCAAATGTTGAACGTAGATTTTTTTTCCTTTCCAGCGTAAACGCCGCCATTGTACAATCATAACTGCCTTTTCTAACAAAATATATTTATAGTTGCTTATTGAATGGATTTTCGTTATTTTCTGCAATCACAAGATCTGAATTAGTTTCTTTTCTACCTGTTTTTACTTGTTTGAAGTGGAGATTATGCTCGCTTCCATTTTTTCGTCTTCACTTGCCAAACCCTTTATTTTCGCACTGAAAGTATCACATTGATTGCATGTGTCTTTTTTTAAATTAAGCTTTGTAAGGAATATTTTTTGTTGGATGATAAACTTATTGGTTCTAAATTTGCAGTTTAATATTGTTTAAATATCACTGCAAATGTTCATTCGTTCAAAATCTTTTGATCTCATCTTGTACGTATGTAATGATTCAAATGTATTTGGATTCTTATAGTGAAATTTTATATAATTACTTTTGATTTTGCAAGTAGGTTCTATTGCCCCATATAGGGCGATATTATCATAAATCTTTGGATTTATATTGCAAATTAATTAAGTAACATATTTCAGTTCGCACAATGGTAATATTTCGGTTCCTTATTGCATAACGGGGTACAATTATTGTCAGAGGAATAATGGAAAGTTATGTTCTAGCAAGTTAACAAGAATTTGTTATCAAAATTTTTCTTTTTATTCACAATCATCGATATCATGTCATCAATATTACGTCGACTTCCATTTTCTGATTCTTCTGATTCTACTTCTTTAATTCGACGTTGAGAATTTCTTTCACTTTTGAAAAAGCTGCTGGAACTTTCTACCACAATGGTTCTAATTTATTATTTCCATTCATTTGCTATCAACATTCTATTGGTTCATAATTTGGAATGCAAGCTGGTTCCGTACCATATTGCCCAACTTTGTTAAAGATAATGGTTCAAAAAACTTTTGATGACAATATTTTCCAGGACGGAGGAATATTGCTAGAAATAAAATTGATGAGACCTTTATGAAAGTGTTCTTTGTCACTAGTACTGGAATTTTTGTAAAAACCAACATGAATCTAACACTATTTATATCATTTTTATCTACATTATACATTCGATTGCTAAGTCGTTGTATTAGATCTCTTGATTTTTAATTTTTGATGCCTTCTGGATCTATTAAATGCTCGAACATATGCTGGTAATTTTCATGTTGATGTAGAAATGCCTGCGTTGCTTGTAAAAGTCTGTATAGAAAAGTGGTGTGGTTTAAAAAAAAGATCTCATTCCTATTATAGTAGCTGACGAGTGCACACGCATTTTGCACTATCTGTGTAATTAACGTTATCTTCGTGTTAATTTCATATTAGGCATTTTTATTCTATTGATAATTGTTAAAACTAAAAATCGAAATGTGAACATTTTAAACCAATTAGTGACCGTTTTGTTTTTGATTTGTGATATTATCATCAACAAATGAATGAAGAAATTTTCCATTGTCGTAGTAGTACAACAGGTAACTGCTATTTTCCTACTATTTAATTCAAAGGGTGCTTTTGGACTCCTGTTCCTCTATCAATTTTAAACGTCGTGGCTTAGACATCCAGGACCACTCGCAAAATGGCAACTATCACCCAAACTTATCTCAACAAAGTTCACTTCATATCACAAAATCCTATGTTGATGCAACTTCAACAAAAACCCCACCACCTACGTTTCCTAAACGAGAGCAAGCTGTAGTGATCCCTTAAAAGACATTAAAGACAAAAGGACACTAACTTAGAAATAATATTTAAATTCAGGTTAATATTAATTATAGTATTTAGGGAGCATTGGTCGGCCATGATCAATGTCATTTATCAAGGAAAGCTTGTTTTTGTTATTTTATAAACAGACATGTACAGTTTATAGACGGAGGTCGGATGTGTAGTGAAACACAACTATGTTTCCTATATAATGGGTGTGGACGAACCAGGATGATATTATTGTTATTAATGCTTTGAATAAGTCGTTTTGATATTTATAATCGTGTATTTTTAAGTGTATTAAACTTGAACCCAGTACTTTTATAAATGTGTTATTGTTTATTCTGTTCCCGAATACAGGCTGCTAGGTAAGTGGTTTCCTCCATAATAATATGCCTTTATGGTAAACGTCGAGTATACGAGGGACCCTTACTAAGTAACCACTACATGGCGATCCTGCAAACTAATGGGACATGGTAATTTTAAAATGATTATGGTAAAATTAATGGTAAAATAGATATCGCCACTACATGGCGATCCTGCGAACGAAATAGTAATGGAAAAATTGATTGTATAATGGTAATCGCCACCACATGGCGATCCTGCCGAACTAATGGTGAAAATTGAATGGTAATATGGTAATATGGTAATGGAAAAATGGATAGTGAAATGTATATTAATGGTAAATGGTAATCCTCCAGAACAAATGGTTATGGTAAATTATCCTGTAAGTAAATGATAAGTTATGGTACAATTGATGTTATAAGGATAGAACTATATGGTTTTTTACTTAAATTTGGGACCTTGGAGAAAACAAACAATTGGAGGCTCATCAACCAAACAAAAAGCAAAAGAAAAAGGAATTGTCAATAACACTTTCATGGTACAGCAAGATAATGTTGCGATGCACATCATGGTATTACTATACATTATAACAATAGCTTTTATCTTCAAATTCGTTTGGTCAGTATGGAAAACACACCGAAGAGCGTTGAAAAGAGATATCAACAGAAGCAATGCAATAAAGCAGGCAACAGGAACTCTCACCGTATAAATAATTTGTAAGTGCACATGCATTCTATTCTTATGAACAAAGTTTTTTTCAAATGTCAATAACGTGGGAAGATTTTGAGAATAAATTACGATTGATTGTAGAAGAAGTTAATAAACAGGGAAAAAGGGTTTTGAAGGAGGAAACTCCTAAAAGTCCTGATACACATATAGAAGTAATTAGTAGCATAGTAGGTCTTTACAATAATTTTACTAGGTTAATAGCCAAAAATTGGAAAAATTTTGGTTCAATACAACAGGAGACTATTCAAGTAGGATTAGGGATAAAGCTGAAAGGCCATTTCAAGCGTTAAATTGTATTATAGACATACCTACCTCTATATTTGAGGAAATTAATACTGTTGTATTACAAGCAATAAGCAAACAGTTGAAAATGGCGACAAGTATGAACGATTTTTTTAATTTTGCGTGTAAAGTTTTACCGAATGAATTTAACGGCGAAGCAAGTAAATTACAGTCATTCTTAGACTCATTGGATTTACTACAGACAAACACGAATGGTAATGAGGAAAATGCTA